>OX940979.1:21422616-22871075 GCA_954871275.1 Leptopterna dolabrata
GAAGGTAGGTTGACATGTTTTATCCATTCTGGGTCCTATTTTGGCTCCCACCCATTGCTTGTTAGGAGATCTAATTGTGGTTTTCTCCCCCGGGCTGCATTAACCTTCTTTAAAAGGGTTATCCTTCCCTCCCCACGTTTTAGAAAAGCGTAGGAGATGAGGGTTAATTACATTATTTCCAAGAATATTGTTAGGCGAACAAGTGCATCTCGAAAGCATATAATGTGTTCTGCATCTTCCGTTTCCGTTTCACAGAACCGACGTAAATATCTGCTTGCCTATATTCTTCAGGTTGTAGCGAAGAGGGAACAATGCCCTGTTAACAGACCCACCACTATTGTAGCATCATTCTTAGTGCTCTTTTCTTCGATAGTGTTATGAAAAGCTTTGCCTCTCTCAGGCCCGTTAGGTTTTGCTAGTATTTTATTCGTTCCCCGGCTTCCCATTCGTTAACCATATTCTTTAAAAACTTTTTGTGGTTACAAAAATCGGTTCTGGTCCTATTGGTAAGGGCTCTGGAGGCCTGTTCACGAAAATAGATTATGAAATAGATAATTTATTTCGGAAGTCTTATGTTGGTGTTGGAGGAAGTCACTTTCAGGAGACATCTCCTGCACGCATCTATTTTGTGAAAAAACACCTGTTTTGCAGAATCGCTACGGTATCGTATCCATGAACGGTGTATTTGCATACTACTTACCATGGAGGAAGTTGAAGGAACTCTCGTCTGTCAATCTATACTGTAGACTTATGATTCTGTCGAATCACGGATAAACGGCTAGACGGATTTATGATTTCGCATAATGCTTGGAGTTGGCCGGGGAAGGTTTATAGCCAGTCGTGTCCTTTCCGGATTTCCTATTTCTTTGTAAAGCAACAGCGTCTTGGCAAAATTATTCGGTAGATAGGTCGTTGTGTTTTGTAAACTGAGGGTTTTTCCCTCCAGTTAATTGAATTTCGCATGCTGTCTCCGCCCGAAGGAGGGGTAAGTTTGCTAGTTTAAAATATAGGGAGTTCGCGATCATGTGGGTCATAACCAACGATTAGTCAGGGTGACACTTGATTGGCCATAGAAACTTCATGAGCACTTAATGAAACCTTAGTATTTTAAAATCCTCAACGTTCAGTAGAGTTTCTTTTGACTGTTTTTGCACACAATCATATCCATATTTATCATATTTAGGACTTCCCAATCCGAACTTCAATAAACGAGTTAATTTGGGTACATATCAATTATCGCAGTTAGTAAGCGAGTTAGTAAATGAGTTTTAAAAAATCGTTTATTGGAAAATACTGTGAGAACACTGTTTAAAAGGAAAGTTTTCCGGTAAAAATCGGGCAGAGGACGTCGTGACGAGCGACTAGCCTATGCAATTGGTCGAGCTTTTATAGGATTTGTGTGCTGTGTCAGCAGATCAGCATTTCTTTAATGATAAACATAGGTACCTACATCGTGTACTTGGGTCTCAGCTAGTCTTGTCTTTGAGAAGTGTAGGGTGCTCCATTCATCCCTTCCACTAGATGGGTAACTCCAATTTTCGATTTATGAAAAGGTTAAAACGCTCGAAGTTGTTTTCTGTAAATACGTTGCCTGTGCCGTTTATATAACTAGTTGCTCCGATACTTTCGCCACCAGTGGTTTTCTGTAGGCGTTTTCCTGGTGAGTATCCAAATGCAGGTAGGACCTAGGTACCTATTCAGGAGGCCACCTGATTCAGACACGCCAACGTTCCTTTCGGATTCCCCAGCCCACCAAGTGACGTGAGACGCGAAATTCAAGTAGGTGTGCACCTTCCAATAACAAGTTGCTTCCACTGTCGATCCATGAAACGTGAATTTATTCGTGCCCATGGGCGTACACATCAGTTGATGTAGGAATACAGTGAACGTAACATGACATAGGTATTCACATTTCACTGCGGCAGAGTCTTAAAAACCGAGTAAACACTCGTCAAAAACAGTTGATTGAATAAAAAGAAGCTTAGAATCTCAAAGTGCAGCAGATTTTCCCAACGAGTTAGTTACGTAAAATTAATAATGCATTTCTATTAATTTCAACAAGAAAATAGCGACCGTTATTTCGGGGCCCTCCTTTAACATCAGATTGATTGGTAAAGTATTGATTTGCTACGGTGTGCCGTACCTATAACGTTTTAATCAAGTAATAAATATCGCTTACACCGCCAGGTGCCCGACAAGTCGGGGGTTTATGTTATGCGCATGTTTGACCCCCGGGCCCGTGACCTTGGCGACCTTCCATTGCCTTTTCCGTCGACTCAACCTATCCTGCTTCCTATTGTCGTAATTAACTCGAAATTTGATAAAGTTCGAAGTCAAAGCTCGAAATGTGCAGATGATAGGTTTAATATTGCATTGTGTGGTTTTTCCAGTATTGCAGTAAGTTGTCTTTTACTCTGCGGGTTGCGTAGGGGAAATAAAAGTTAAGTTTTTAGTTTATTTCAACTTTCTTTTAAAAAGGCTGGAATGTTTTGATTAAATTCATATGAGCAGCTGCAACAAGAGTAATTTATGAAAATGTCATCAAAAAGATGAAAGTTTTTGAGGAAAAGTGTACTTAAAACGACGATTTTTTGGCATATTGGTTTATTATTTTTGATATTTATTAACATAAATTAATTGCCTTACCTTACCAATGTTAATTGAACGGTGTAGCTACTTACTTAAATTCTGCGTCGAATGAGACTATAGTCAGCCCTCTAGGTAGGTAGGTAAACTTTGAACTTTTTGGTTTATTATTTTCAATGATAAACCTTTGGAATCGAGCATGAAAAACAAAATGTAACCCCCCCCCCCCCCCTTAAAATTTGATAAGTTTCCGTTTCAAGGTATGTAGAATCCGGTAATGCAATGAAAAAAATTTCGCACTTACCTTAGTTACCATGAACCAGAATTGATGAAATTCGGTTTGTAGGTCCCATTTGGTTTGCTAGTTGGTCCGCGAAGCTCGGCGTTAATGTCAGTCACCTCTAAGGGGTGGAAAATAGGGGTTGAAATATCCAGGACGCCGTTACCTAGAATTTTTTTACGTTTCCAAATAGTTCTTGAACTTGGGAGTTTTTTGAGACCGCCCGGAGCATTTTACGTCCAGCCGTTCGTTCGCAGTAGGGCCTTTGTCAACAGGAGGGTGAATCAAATTGTATACATTCACGCCAGATATCATCGCTAGGGGTACCTGATGAAGTCGAGTTGGTTGTTCTGTGATATTATTCCATTTGAAAAATGATGGCTGTTTTGAATTTTGTTGGTAGGTAGGTACTTTTGCAACTTGAACAAATGTTGAAGTATTATTGGGTAAATTATTATACAACAGTAAATTATCACACAACGGTTTATTATGCTATCTACGCAGAAGGGGCATCTATACAGGTAAATTATTACACAACAGTTTATTCTTTACCTTATGCTTCATGAATAACTACAAATAATTATTAATGTTTTAATTATTGAATCCCGCGGGTTTGTATGAAACTTTAATTCCCGGGCCGGCTCCAGTACTCCATTTAGGGCTTTCCTGGAGGGAGCACGAGGGTAGGTACTGACCACAGAAAACAGTGATCTACGCAGAAGGGGCATCTATACAGGTAAATAGTAAACCGTTGTGTAATAATTTGCAGCGTTTTTTTTTTTCAATTTCCATATATAAGGAAATTTTAGAAAATAGGCGAAGTAGAGAGAAACGGCATTGTTGCGATTGATTGAAACGTTCAAAATACTTCTCAATTTTTCGCCCCAAAAATAATTTGTCCTAAAAAAAAACCTAATTTCCTAAAACTGTCGTTAAAAATGTAAACGCCAAATCTAGAGGGTTGAATTACTTTGTCAGTGCCAGAAATAGAGAATTTTCAATATTACCATGGCTTGGTTTAGGTTGAGGAAGGACACGGACAAGTTTAATCTCCCTCAACCCTAAACCATTATTATTAGACGGAGAATTTAGATAAGCACTACGTTGATTTCGAGGTGTTTTTCGATCTGAGCATTTGTGAGTTTTGCCTGAAAACTCAATAAAAATGTGGGTACGTAAGCTATATTCAGGAACCCATTAAAATATGGTTAGTATAATTCTTCATCACTGGGTATTTCCTGTGACTGACCATCACAGCTCGCCCGGATGACCCGGGGTCATCCTGCGTACACTCACCACCAAGCTGATCTGTATAGTGTATTTTGAGGCGAAGCCGGGTTTGAGGTTCCCTACATTTTGGTTTTCCTAGTCCCTCAATTTATTTTTATTTGCTGTCCTTAAATCATTTGCCGTGTCTTGCTTCCATCGGCTGCTCTACCCTATTAGTCTAATTTTCAATTTTTCCATTTCTTTCTGTTCATATATTAACTTCATAATGGAAAGAATGTGAGGGATTGGTATATAGGTAGACTACCCTAGAAACCGGGATGCAGAATTTTCGAAATGATAGCTCCTTTGCAGCTTTAGCAAGAACTGAAAAAATTGTATACCTTCCAAATTCTACAGTTTCGTCCACAATTAACGTTCCACACTTCCAGGAGCAAATTTGGTACGCCAATGAAATCCCCGACTCGAGTAACTCAGATTCTATTCCACCGATTTAAATGTGATTAGCGAGATTAATTAGAGAGATAGTAGATTGGTTTCTGAATCCTTCCCCTTGATTTTCCCCTTTTGGTTTATTATTCTGTGAATAATACACCTAAGTATTCGGTCAGCAAAGAGTTTTCATAACACCCCCTCAAAATTTTTTCTTTTCCGTTTCAAGGTAAGTAGATTCCAGAAATGCAATGTCCGTCCGCCGTATATGCCGTACACCGTACGCCGTCCACCGTATCACGTGTACCGGCTTCATTTTCAGTCTAAAAAATTCGTTCTTTCGCACACATGCTCCATTTGGGCCCTAGTTGTGTCCCGAAACTTTGCAGCCCGATCGGAATATACCCAGGGGTGTTATGAGTGAAAATGTGGATAAAAATAGGTACTTTTTGTGTTTTAGTAACATGTTAGTAACATGAGCATGAGGAGACAGGAAGTCGCATAGTAAATCTATGTAAATTATCTTACCATACCTTCTGGAGGAGTCGTCGTCACTAGCTGGTTGAGTACTGGGGGCGAGCGCTTTCGATGTAAGGTCATCATCGTCAGGCCGTCGAGAGAATACTGGCGTCAGCAGTTGGTCTCTGTTTATGTAGAGGGGGAAATGAAAGGTGTCTAGGGGAACGAAGGAAGTGAAAGGTATTCTCTCGACGGCCTGATGATGATGTCCTTACATCGAAAGCGCTCGCCCCCGGTACTCAACCAGCTAATGACGACGGACTCCTCCGAAAGGTATGGTAAGATTAATTTTTGCACTAGCGGAAATAACCCTTAGATTTAATATTTGTATTATAAGTTCTTCGAGATATACCTAGGTCAACTATCGATAGCTCGAATCTGAAGGGACCATGGGAACATTTGAATTAGTGAGAGCATGATTTGATGAATAGACCAGTAAATATGTCAATAAAAAACGCTGCAAAGTCCTTGTCACATGGGTTTATTATTCTACTGGACATACGTACAGAAATGTTGGCTGTTCATTTATTGTTTCTTTCATGTGAAATCATTGAAATAGCTATTTCTGATGGTTTCCACCAATTTCGGCCCCCAGAACAAATTAGGTACCCCCTCCCCCCCCCCCCCCCATGAAAAAAGAGCGTGGTAATTGATGGCGATTTCAGACAATTTCCCAGGTTTTTGACTAATAAAAAATCAATTTTGGGAGCTGAACATTCGGTAGAACCTCAATTTTCCACTCTGGTCAAAATTGACTTCATATTATTTGGTCTTCTCGTCCTAGCAAACATGGAAAACGATGTCTCAAAAGCTCATGTTACTAAAACACAAAAAAAAATACCTATTTTGATACCAATTTTCACTCATAACACCCCTGGGTATATTCCGATCGGGCTGCGAAGTTTCGGGACACAGCTAGGGCCCAAATGGAGCTTGTGTGCGAAAGAACGAGTTTTTTAGACCGAAAATAAAGCCGGTATGCGTGATACGGCGGACGGCGGAGGGCATTGCATTTTTGGAATCTACGCACCTTGAAACGTAAAAGAAAGACCTGAACATCTGGCACAACCTCAATTTTCCACTCTTTGGTCAAAATCGACTTCATATTCGGTCTTCTCGTCCCCAAAAACATGAAAAACGATACCTCAAAAGCTCATTTTACTAACATGTTACTAAAACACAAAAAGTACTTACCTATTTTTATACACATTTTCACTCATAACACTCCTGGGTATATTCCGATCGGGCTGAAAAGTTTCGGGACACAACTAAGGCATGTGTGCGAAAGAACGAATGTTTTAGACCGAAAATGAAGCCTTTACGCGTGATACGGCGGACGGACATTGCATTTTTGGAATCTACGCACCTTGAAACGGAAAAGAAAAAATGTTGAGGGGGTGTTAAAAAAATTTTTTGCTGAGCGAATACGTAGGTGTATTATTCACAGAATAATAAACCAAAAACCACTACCTAGTTGAATTGTTGAAGAAAAATGTTATAGCATGGTGGCGTTACTGAAAACGTTAAAACTTCGAATTATCAAGAGAAGGCTACCTACTGAATTCTAAACATATCGTGTGCACTTACCCTGCCCTCCAGTCGTCAGCTCAGTTGTTGCATACGGTTACGGATTGTTTAACAGTTTCACGTTTGCCCATACGCAGACAAAAGTTTGAGTTTGATTTTGATGAAAATCGTATAGGATCAGCCCTGCTGGTCTTACATTGTATATCCTGTAAATATCAACTAGTGAGAACCATAATGACCTAGCAGTTCTTTCAACTGGTGGCCCTGGCAATTGATCCATCATGGTAGTGGAACATAATATAGGTACTGTGGCAGTTTTTGACCGTCCAATGGGTATACCTTTAGAATTTCAAGTCACAAGACCCAAAATTCACGTTTTTTGTTTATTATTCTGTGAATAATACACCTATGTATTCGCTCAGCAAAAAATGTTTATAACACCCCCTCAAAATTTTTTCTTTTACGTTTCAATGTGCGTAGATTCAGAAAATGCAATGTCCGTCCGTCGTACGCCGTATCATGCATACCGGCTTCATTTTCGGTCTAAAAAATTCTTTCTTTTGCACACAGGCTCCATTTGGGCCCTAGTTGTGTACCGAAACTTTTCTACCAGGTTGGAATATACCCAGGGGTGTTATGAGTGAAAAATAGGTATAAAAGTAAGCATAAGCAGTAAGTATAAGTTTTTTGTGTTTTTCGTGTTTTAGTAACGTGAGCTTTTGAGGTATCGTTTCCCACGTTTTTTAGGTCGAGAAGACCGCATATGAAGTCGATATTGACCATTGAGAGGAAAATTGAGGCTCTACCGAAGTTTCAGCCTTAAATTTACGTTGAATTTTGGTCTAAAATCGCCGTTCTTCCGCACACAGTTTTGGTTCCCATTTGAGAACAGATTTAGGTCCCAGTTGTGCTCCAAAGCTCGGCAGCCCGATCAAAATACACCCGGGGCGTTATGGGAGAAAAATGGGTGTAAAAATAGGGGCTTTCGAGGTTTTAGTGAACCAGAGCTTGTGATGTATCGTTTTCCATGTTTTTTTAGGGCGGGAAGACCTAATGTGATGTTGGTTTTGACCAAAGAGTGGGGAATTGAGGTTGTAACAAAGGTTAAGCTCCCGAATTTAATTTTTTATGAGTCAAAAACCTGGGCAATCGTCTGAAATCACCATAAATTTGTATAATAACACTAGAAGTAGTATTAGCAGGTGACTCAGTACAATGTTCAATGGCATTATCAATGTTCAAAGATAATCTTCTATATTTAACTAAATTTACAGGTGATTTTCGTGGTGTCTGTCTGTCTGTTTGTCTTTCAATCACGCCAAAACGGCTCAATGGATCGAACCCATCTCGCGTATTTAGATGTTTCAGTGATCGGGGAAGGACATAGGGGGATTCACTCCCGGATCTGATGAATAGGGGTTGGGGGTTTATAGGGAAGCCGAAACATAAAAAAATTAAAATCTCGAAAACGGCTCAATGGATCGAACCCATCTCGCGTATTTAGATGTTTCAGTGATCGGGGAAGGACATAGGGAGATTCACTCCCGGATCTGATGAATAGGGGTGGGGGTTTATAGGGAAGCCGAAACATAAAAAAAATTAAATTCTCGAAAACGGCTCAATGGATCGAACCCATCTCGCGTATTTAGATGTTTCAGTGATCGGGGAAGGACATAGGGGGATTCACTCCCGGATCTGATGAATAGGGGTGGGGGTTTATAGGGAAGCCGAAACATTAAAAAATTAAAATCTCGAAAACGGCTCAATGGATCGAACCCATCTCGCGTATTTAAATGTTTCTATGACCAGGGAAGGACATAAGGAGGTTTACTTCCTGATCTGATGAATAGGGGTGGGGGTTTATAGGGAAGCCGAAACATAAAAAAATTAAAATCTCGAAAACGGCTCAATGGATCGAACCCATCTCGCGTATTTAAATGTTTCTATGACCAGGGAAGGACATAAGGAGGTTTACTTCCCGATCCGATGGATAGGGGTGGGGGTTTATGATCCATCACGCAAAAACGGCTGAACGGATCAAAGCCATCTCCCGTATTCAGATGGCTGGTTCCTACCTATGATAATTAACTTTTTGTAACGAGAGGTAACTAAGTCAGAGTAACAACGAGTAACGAGAGGTAACAAAGTCAGATGGACCCACCCCGAGTTCTACCCGTCAGCGACGGGCAACACAGCTAGTCTGTATAAAAATTTAAAAAATAAATAAAAAACGCTGCCAAGTCCTCGTCACATGGGTTTATTATTCTACTGGAAATACGTACAGAAATTTTTGCAGTTTTATTGCTTTCATGGGCAATTATTGAAATGGCTATTTCTGATGGTTTCCATCAATTTTTGCCCCCCAAAAACACGAATTAGGCTCGGTTTTTTACAGATTATTTTTGATCATTGATAGTACCATTTAATTGTCTTGATTCACCTGTTGATACTACTTCTAGTGTTATTGTACAAATGTATGGTGATTTCAGACAATTTCCCATGTTTTTGATTCAAAAAAATTAATTTCGGGGGCTTAACCTTCGTTACAACCTCAATTTTTCACTCTTCGGTCAAAATCAACCTAGTATTCGGTATTCTCGCCCTAAAAAACATGGAAAGCGATACCTCACAAGCTCATGTTCACTAAAACCTCAATAATCCCTCGAAAGCCCCTATTTTTACACCCATTTTTCTCCCACACTGACTACTCCCTGTGGAAAGCCGCAAAATATCTCATGAGACCTATAGTTCAAGCACCGCCTGTTAGGAATGATAGGGGTAAATGGGTTAGTGATAGTCAAAGCAAGGCTGATTTGTTTGCGGAACACCTTGCTAGTGTATTCGCACCGAACTCCAGGTCCCTGGGTGAGCCTACCCCGGAAGAGACATCGCCGCTCGAGCCAGAAATAAGAATACCGTATGTAACGATAAAAGAAGTACAAAAAACGATTAAAAAGGAGATAAATCCTAAGAAAGCTCCTGGTTTTGATCTTATCACAGGAAAAATTCTGCACCAGTTACCTCGAAAAGCTATTGTCAAAATTACCCAAATCATTAACGCTGCCATCAAACATAGGCTTGTACCCCAGCTATGGAAGATGGCGGAAATCATCATGGTACAAAAACCTGGTAAGCCAGCTGATCAAGTAACATCTTATAGGCCCATCTCACTGTTGCCTGTGCTATCCAAAGTGTTCGATAAATTGATCAGTAAAAGACTCCTTGGCATAATTGAAGAACGGAAGCTGATTCCCAAGCATCAGTTCGGATTTCGACGTCAGCACTCGACCATAGATCAAATTCATCGAATCGTCAATATCATTGAAGAAGCGCTGGAGCAAAAGAAAGTCTGTTCGGCGATCTTTCTTGATGTTGCTCAGGCTTTTGACAAAGTTTGGCATGAAGGCCTAAAACATAAACTAAAAAAGATGCTTCCCATTCATTACGTGGAGCTACTGGATTCCTACTTGTCAAATCGGTATTACCGCATCAGACAAGATGACGCATACTCAGAACCAAAAATAGTTAACGCTGGTGTCCCTCAAGGCAGTGTATTAGGCCCCCTTCTATACATACACAGGTACACGAGCGACTTACCAGACCTAGACTGCAACACAACAGCAACTTTTGCAGACCACACTGTGGTTCTCTCGGTTGGGGAGAACAACAATGAATCCATCAGCAAACTCAACAGATCAATCTCCAAAATCACTCACTGGACTGCTAAATGGAGAATCAAACTGAATGAGACAAAGTCGGTGCACGTCGATTTCACCAACTGTAAGATCAACTACATCCCGGCTTTTCTCAACAATGTGGTGATTCCCTACTCGAATCACACCAAATACCTGGGCATGACGCTAGATGCCAAGCTCCGGTGGAAAGAACACGTGAGAAAGAAAAAGACAGAACTTGTCTTAAAATTCAGGAAAATGTACTGGCTCATTGGACGGAGATCAACGATGTCACTTCAAAATAAACGGCTTCTGTACACTCAAGTACTGAGGCCCTCGTGGGTCTACGGAGCACAACTGTGGGGCTGCACAGCCCCATCAAACAGGCAGATTATACAACGCTTTCAGAATATGGTACTACGAAGCATAACCAATGCGCCGTGGTATATCCGCAACGACGCTCTACATCGCGACCTTGAGATGGAAAGCGTCGACCAAGTGATAAAGCTGCGCGCTAACGCTCATCTTGAGAGACTTAAAAACCATGTTAATGAAGAAGTGGTCCAGCTTCTCGAAGTACATGAGTTGACGCGGCGCCTTAAGCGCACTAAACCACATGAGCTTGTGTAGGAAGTGAGTGTGTGCGATAAATCGGAAAGACAAAGGACCAAGTTATGTATCGTTAGCCCTAAATGCCATGTATTGTAATATAATTAGGTCAGAAGAACATTGTTAATAAGATATAATATATATCTTGGAGCAATAATAAAATATGAATTAGAGAGAAAAAAAAAAAAATTCTCCCATAACACCCCTGGGTGTATGCCGATCGGGCTGCCGAGCTTCGGAGCACAACTAGGACCCAAATGGTTTCCCAAGTGGGGACCCAAACTGTGTGCGGAACAACGACGATTTTAGACCAAAATTTAAGTAAATTTAAGACTGAAACTTCGTTAGAAGCTTAATTTTCCACCGTTTGATCAAAATCGACTTCATATTCGGTCTTCTGGTCCCAAAAACATGGAAAACGATACCTCAAAAGCTCATGTTACTAAAAACACAAAAAGCCTACCTATTTTTACACCCATTTTCACTCATAACACCCCTGGGTATATTCCGATCTGGCTGCAAAGTTTCGGGACACATCGTGCCCAAATGGAGCCTGTGTGCGAAAGAACGAATTTTTTACACCGAAAATGAAGCAGGTATGCGTGATACGGCGGACGGACATTGCATTTTGGTTTATTATTCTGTGAATAATACACCTATGTAATCGCTCAGCAAACAATTTTTATAACACCCCCTCAAAATTTGTTCTTTTACGTTTCAAGGTGCATAGATTCCAAAAATGCAATGTCCGCCCGCCGTCCACCGTACGCCGTCCACCGTACGCCGTACGCCGTCCACCGTACGCCGTAGCCGTCCGCCGTCCGCCGTATCACGTGTACCGGCTTCATTTTTAGTCTAAAAAAGTCATTGTTTCGCACACATGCTCCATTTGGGCCCTAGTTGTGCCCCCAAACTTTTCAGCCCGATCGGAATATACCCAGGGGTGTTATGAGTAAAAATGTAAAAATGAAGTCGACCTTCAAGATGATTAAATGGCACTACCAATAAATCAAAGATAATTTGAAAAAAAAAGAGCGTAACCTAATCCGTGTTTTGGGGGCCAAAATTGGTGGAAAACTGGAAAAAGCAATTTCATTTATTGCGCATGAAAGAAACAATAAATGAACAGCGAATATTTCTGTACGTATGTCCAATAGAATAATAAACCCATGTGACAAGGACTTTGCAGCGGTTTTTATATTTTGCTGCACAACTGCCCGCACCTTCGTTCCACTCCCTGGCGTTGTCGTGACTCCACATACCTTGCAGCTTATCCCAATGGTCTTAAGGCTGTTCTCTCAATACGTCAAGTCGTAAGCCCTATTTGGAGGGACATACAGTCCTCGAACCAGTGCCTCCTGGGTCTCAACTATACGGGATTGGTAAGGTTACTGAGGTAGGTTCGAACTCCACCGCACCTCGTCCCAACCATGTGCGGTGAGGCAATATGTCGCCGTGATAGAAATTATCGGATCCAATTCTGATTCTCCTTAGGCATCCGCGTGTGACGTCCAGGACGCCGGTAGGGCAGTTGGACGCAATGCCCCAGCCTGAAATGGATGTTTACTCTTCTCTTTAACGACAATCCATCTAATACTAATAAGTAATCATTCACGAAATCAAGAAGAAAAAAAGGCTGCGTGTAAGCACTCAAATGTGGCTAGGAGTCTCACCCAGGATTTGCCTCCAGTCTCCACGGGTAGCTCAACGTTCGCTATGCACAGTACCTATAGTGGTACCTGCACACGCACCAATAAGTAAGCCCAGGTCAATTCACCCGATTTCAAAGATTTGGCAGAGGTCATGTATCAGGTCTCCTGTGAATTCCGAAGTGTTGGAGCCATAGCCTCTGGCCATGCGCCAACTTTAAATATGTACTTTTGAACTATTGATTTTTGTGTGGAAACCTGGTAAAATTGCTCCCAAGTCTGTAGGGGCACACATTGTAATGTGGATATTATTTTTCTTTCTTTTTTAGACTACCTACTGGTTATTTTCTGGAACATCTGCGGATTTTACACCCTTCTTTGTTTCCAGGGTGGTTATCCTGCTAAGCTGAAAAAAGTTCTCATTGTCACCGCGCCATTATGGTTTAAAGCGCCATTCAAAATCCTTCGTCTTTTTGTCAGAGAGAAACTTCGAGATCGGGTCTTCACAGTCAGTCTTCCGCAAGTGAGTTTAATTTGCCAGTTTCCTGCATTTTAATTATTAAGAAGTCAAAATAATTACTCCACTTGAAGAGTAGTTTTGAAGTCTGACACTTGAACAATGTCATATTATGTTGATATCCAGTAGCGGTGCGTGGGCTCTGAAAATGGTGGGCCACCAAACCGGAACACAAATTAACAGCTTTTTCTACAAAATACATGTAAATGTTTTCCAACAGTGGAGTCTTCTTATGAGAAATGGGTGGATTTTAATCAACCGCAGCTCTTAGCAAGTCAGAATGTAAGCACTGTGTTCACAATAGTTCTGACCAGTACCCGGGATTACCAGAAGCTAAAAGTTCTATAGCTTCATACTGACTAATACTCAGCAAAGGCCTATTTCTTCCTAAACTTAATCATCACTCTATCCTCGTAGGAAAACGTCGAAAATTTCGACTGTAAGTTAGCCACCGAATTCATGTGGTACAAAAATACAGAAGCAAATAAACTAAACAACAACTAAAAACAACGAACTAGACTAAAATACAACGAAGTAATGACCCGCCGGCCAGTACCTACTTGGATGGAGAATCAGACTAGAAGCTAGGTACTTATCTGTGTATGTTGACGTCGATCAATCCACAAGACCACAGACAGGACACAACGCACTTAATTATCGCAAATCCAAATCTGTCCCGGGAATTCGAATGGGAACATACAAAATTCGAAACGTAAGCAGAAAATTGAAAACTCAACATAGGAACAGAACGGCGAAAGTGATAAGAATTTTTAGGGGAGGACAGATAGAAGGACAAGCATTTCGTATCGAGATAACAACATGAATTGAAACAATCCAATCGATTGTGAACACAAACGATTTTTGGATGGAAATGTCGGCCACGGGCCCAAAAGAGGTGTGACTAACCAAATTTTTACTCTACTGAGCTTGCGGACGGGCCACTTTTCTCCGTTGCCATAGTAACACCCGGGACCTATTAGTTTCAAAAACTTAGGTTTCGATTTCGATTGGAAGACATCGATTACTGTAGCTATATTCTGATAAAATGCTCGAATATCCATAGCCAGAGAACTCTGTCTTCTTCTTCTTCACAGTTACTTGTCTTGGTCGCAGCCATGCCAGACATAGGTTGGGACAGAGAGAGAGAGAACTCTGTCGAGTCGCTGTTGAACTTCGTGAAAAATGCTAGGGTACAGTATACGGAGGGAAATTCGAATGCCAGCTGAACAAATGGTTGGCATTTTGTTGGAGTTTTTTGTGTTTCTGGATGCCGGGGCAGTGGCCCAAGTGGCCTTATGGACGCAACGCCCCTGTTGATATCTGAGGTCTCTTGCACAAAGTTAGGTACGGAAAAATAATATTGTAAGACATATTCATCTAATAAAACGCCACTGTTTCCATGTATGAGGCCCGTCCATATGTACCTGCTGTTTCAAATGTTGGCGGAGAAGGTGTTAGTTCTGCAAGCCACATGTAGTCGCGACACCTGCACTAGGTTTTTCAACTGGGACCCACACATAAATCTACCAGTCCCCTCAAGAGTAATTAATACCTCCGTTTTTTAGAAAATCTTTACTAATCAAATGTAACTTGAAAACAAGTGTGAAATACATATTCGGTTTTGTTCAATACCTTATTCTAAAACCGGCATGACTGCATGTTGACCAGTCAGTCAGGGTTGAGTCAGTACCATATTTTAATGGTATGCTCTTATAATTTTTAAATATATAGGTGCCTACATATTGATGATGAACCCGCTATTTATTTATTAATTTTAATTGGTTAATTTAGAGATATGTTACTAGACTATCCACAGTAGAAATTGTAGCCCGGCAGTTGTAATGGGATCATTATAATAGAAATAAATACATCTAAAGAAAATCTGAAGAGTATTTAGGGTCCAAAATGTTACGGTTTCATCAACTCTAATAGATTGAGTGGGCGTTTCCAGCTGAGCGTTCACATCCCCAGAGAGAGTCTGCCGGTGGGCCTTGGAGGGGGCCTTCAAGTCGCCCATCATGCCTGGTTGCTTTACTGCCACAAGTCCATGGCAAATAAAGCGATCGAATGCGTGCAAACAAATGTAAGTTTACTAGCATTGTATTACACAGGGTGTCTCATCCTTTCCCTTCTTTTTTTCTTGGCAAGACAAGTTTAAAGTTCATAAAAATCCTTATAAAAAAAAATCCTTCATAAAATCCTTATCATTTTTTATGTAGAATTCGCTTTTGATGTCAAAAATTGTCCGTCATGTTCAAAAACACGTGTAAAAGCTCCAACTTACCCATTTTAACTACTCCCTTCTTTAGTAAGATATAATATACCTATAGAACTTGACCTCGAAGAGAAACTTTTGTTGAATGGTGTCTGAATCTTACAGGAAGAAACAGAGTCACCAGTTGTGTCAGAAGATGACGAAATAACTTCTCAACCTCATGAATCCTGGCAACCAACTACGGAACCTGCTGGTAAGAGGTTTCACCTCATTATCTTATTTTTATTTTTATTCATTTCATGCATCTGCCGATACTCGAGTACCTAACATTATATTTTACATAGCAAACAGCATAGTTGTAGTGCCTACAGTGTAACTGGTTTTTTCAGCGACTTATTTACAGGAACAAATTTCTGCTGTGCACTATTAATTATTGTGGGAAGATGTAAAATTAAATATGCGTGCGCGCAGGCATGTCTCACAGGGAGATGGGAGATGACAGTTGAAGCCTGCTGCTAGGTCCGTGTGGTGCTTCCTTTTCAGGTGGCGAAGGTTCCTTGGATGAGGCTGGTGGTTTGGTATATTGGAGAGCTGGTTTGGGTGGGTTGTGGCTTAGAGGAACAGTTCATGGTAAGCTGCGATGAGCAAGAGTCTTCTACAGTCCGTAGCTCAATATCCGAATGGAGTGAACTGTTCCTCGTGTACCAAGGTGCATTTTTAATTAGTCTCATCACTCGGTTCTATGTGGTCTGAATTCTTTGTATTTCGGATTTTGAGGCCGAATTCTGTATCTCGGCTCTGTAGAGCCAGATAGGTTTGATTGTCGTTTTATGGATCATTAATTTCACTTCAAGATGAAAAGAGTTTGTGGTTAGGAGGGTGAAAGCTGTTGAATGTGTCTTCTCATTTTGGATGCAGTGTTGAACATGTCTGAGACGAGTGTCGAGAGTCAAGCCCAGGTAGGTTATGTGATCTTTTCGTTCAGCTGAGGTTCGACAACAGATTGGGGGGGGGGGGGGGGGATGGTGAATTTCTTACTGTATGTGAACGGGACCATGACAGATTTGTTTGGGTTCAGCTTGATTTTCCACTTACCGGCCCATTCTGTGGTGGTGTCGGCTGCTCGCTGTAGTTTCAGTGTTGCCTCTTCTCCAGTTTCTCCATCAGCTAGCACAGCCATGTCGTCCGCAAACTGAGCAGGTAAGGTTTCTGGGGCATTATGGGCAAACACAATGTACAACAATGGCCTGAGGACACTTCCTTGTTGTACCTACTGAGGCATTAATCTGATGCTCTGGGGGGAGCTCATTACTTAGAGATATTCGAAACGTTCTTTCTCCAAGAAATAATTGATCCCGATGTGGGGTATCAGGCAGGTTGGACATTAGCTACCACCAACACAATTTGGCTTCAGAAATTTCCACTCAGACCTCTCAAACCATAAATCTCATTTGGAAACGGCACTCCCAATAAATGTTTGTTCCCTACTTGTAATGTTTACATTTAAATGCATTGGATGGTGAATTTCTTACTGTATGTGAACGGGACCATGACAGATTTGTTTGGGTTCAGCTTGATTTTCCACTTACCGGCCCATTCTGTGGTGGTGTCGGCTGCTCGCTGTAGTTTCAGTGTTGCCTCTTCTCCAGTTTCTCCATCAGCTAGCACAGCCATGTCGTCCGCAAACTGAGCAGGTAAGGTTTCTGGGGCATTATGGGCTAACACAATGTACAACAATGGCCTGAGGACACTTCCTTGTTGTACCTACTGAGGCATTAATCTGATGCTCTGGGGGGAGCTCATTACTTAGAGATATTAAACGTTCTTTCTCCAAGAAATAATTGATCCCGATGTGGGGTATCAGGTAGGTTGGACATTAGCTACCACCAACACAATTTGGCTTCAGAAATGTCCACTCAACCTCTCAAACCATAAATCTCATTTGGAAACGGCACTCCCAATAAATGTTTGTTCACTATTTGTAATGTTTACATAAATGCATTGCATCCAAGTAATTCATTTTAGTCCGTTGATAGGGTTGCTATGTAATAATATAATTCTAATCTATTCTAAGTCAAATTTTGTTTTGACACATTTCTTATTAGATGAAAAAGAAGAAAAAGTGATGATACATACAGATCGGTTATTTATGTGGGACGTGGTAAAATGCACGTACCTAATTGACATTTTCGGGGATATGCGCCGCACCGCTGGTACCATTGGTATTATATTTATGCAACGTTTTTGTAAACTGATTGGTTGGTTGTATTTTGTCGTTGTGTTGCCTACGTCGGATTCATTCTGCCAACTGCTCATTTGCGTAATTGCTGCCAAATCTTACTATTCCAGTTCAAGTAGTTGGCGCAACCTGACCTCATTCGTCTCTCTCTTCCTCTCTCTCTCTCTCATTAACTGCTATTTTTCGTATTTTTTGAGCCACATGATGGACTAAATGTGTCTGGTAAACGAATCATGGTATCAACCTTGTCTGTCCCACAAAGTACAAAAAGCCTACACCGTTATATCGGTGTCACTGATGGTCAGTAACAAGCAGTGACTTTCTTCACAAGTGATTCAGTATCCAGCAGTAGTTTATAGGAAATTTCGTAATCCCCCTATCACAGAAATACAGTCATTTCACCAGCTGCCTTTCACATCTGTCATATAACCTTCCACCCTCCTTTCATTTTTTTTCGACCAACAAACTGATTTTGATCCTTACATTGGAAAGTTTTGCCTAAATTATTCGACCTCCCAGCAACCCCGAAGCTATGATTGCAAACGTGTTTGATTTTCCAGTATCTCCTGTGGCACCGTCCTCAGCGAGCAGTGGCTTCTCGGACGATGACAGCCTTCATTGCGACAGCCCTGGGGGTACCAGCCTCACGGAGTTTGTCGAACGGGTCAAAGGAAAAGGAAAGGCGGGCCTCACTGCGGAGTATGCAGAAGTCAAAGCTAGACCTCCTTGCGGAACGTTCAACCATTCCAAGTGAGAAGACTTTTTTTTTTCAATATCTCCCAACAGTTCTTACTAAGAAAATTTCAAATCACCGAATGTTTGTGCTCTCCCTCGTTTTATCTTCCTGTAATCAAAGGGGTCTGACTGATGTTTTTTCCCCATTGATGTTCTGACAAAATAATTATTGTTTTTACATCCCAATAATATCTATGCTGACGAGGTTCTATATTGTGGTTATCTCTATTTGCATTATTGCATTGATTGAATACAATTTGAATCTACCCTCAGTTGTGTTGTAGTTCCCTTTATGTATCCTTTGTAACAAATTTTTTCTGTCCATTATTTTCTAGGTTGAAACAGAACCAAGCCAAAAATCGTTACACAGACGTCCTTTGCTACGATCATTCTCGTGTTCTGCTGTCAGTTGTGAATAACGATGCATCAACTGACTACATCAATGCTAATTTCGTTGATGGCTACAAACAAAAGAACGCTTTCATTTCAACCCAAGGTAAATTAATTTGCACGATTAGTGCTTACATTTTGTTGAGAAACAAAACCCTTACTATTTTGGTAAGTACATATTACTTTGACGGATCAAACAATGCTTAAATTTTGTTGCTGTTAGTTGAAGCATAAAATTGAACAAGCAAAGGCTGCCAAGGGTTGTAAGGATTGACATTATAGCAGTCTAGGATTAAATATTGTACATTTTATAACTATCTTCAAAATTTGATGTAATGTTAAACACTTTATTGTGAATACCTAGCAACTCACGTAATTTCACGTCTGCATGTGCAGAGATTACTTGTTGTTCAGTTCATTTATGATATCTTACAGAGATTAACTCAACCTTGAAACTTTTATGCTGCGACAACCTCATTTATGGAAGTTAGGTTCTACTTATTAGTTTTCAGCATGTCTGTAACTGCCAGATTTGAAGTCCCAGCCATAGATGATAGGGATCAAGGGAACCGGTTTTTATTACCTGAGCAATGTAGGTATAACCAACTATCCCTTTCCCTTAAGTTAAAAATAAAAGGAAGGGACTTACTGAAAAAATATATGTAGCGAAACTCTTCATAAAACTGAAATAATCGTCTGTTGCTATGCAGATACATTCAAAATAATGGGTCCATGTCCATAATAATAAATAAAAAGTAACTCGGTTACTAAATTCTCAAATTAGTAGGCCAGTCTAAATCAGTGATGAGGTGAGAAGATTAATTGAATAATTGATGTAACTATGAAACAGTATCATGTTAGCGGTGAGATTAGAACACCTGACCAGAATATGGAGCTGGAATATGGTAGACAGTCCAATGCCTCAACCACTTGGTGGACCACCAAGAGATTCCGCACAAACAGGTTTCTGCCTAGTACACGACATACAGACCCCCAGTGTATATCCCCTGTGTTCTTGGATGACAGTACAAAACTGAAAAGGTCCAGTAAAAGACAAAAGAAGGAGCCAGGAAATTATAACTCACTGGTCTTGGCGATCCGAAATACCTGGCAGACACTGGATAGGTGATGATGATATAGACGATGGGCTGAAGACGATGATGAGGGGCTGACGGGAAATTCAAAAAGGGTTCACTGGGGATTTAACAGTTTATGGTGGAGGGGGGCTGCACTTTGCTTGAGAGCGTGAACTAGACTGATAGATGAGGGAGGTATCGTGATCAGAAAGGAACTCGTTCTAGGTACTGTTGAGTTGGATATTCACTGATCACTCAAATTCACATCACATCTGCTTATTTGAAAATCAAACGATCATTTGGCTGACACCACCCAGAAACAGTAAGTTGTCGTTTCCTTTCAACTAGGTACCTACCTCGATCTTTCTTGACTTATTATGAAATCTAAATTTCAAACAGTTATAGTGATACAGTTCCAATTGAATACGTTCTTCTTTATCACAAAAAGTGCAGTTATCAGCTGAAATATACGTGTCAATCTGTGACAGCTCCTGTGGTACCTATTACATAGCTCCTGGGATCTGCAGTTATAGAAAGAAACGTTCGAAATGAGTATAATTTCCTAAGTTTTCTTCAAAAAGCAGGTTATGTGAAATTATTGTCTTCTGTTGGAGGTTGCGAATCTGGCATTATTGTTTTTTTTTACTCTTCAGGTCCCCTGCAGAAAACGTGCGATGATTTCTGGAGAATGGTGTGGGAGCAGGGCGCAGTGGTTGTAGTCATGACAACAAGAGTGATTGAGAGAGGGCGCCACAAATGCTGGCAGTACTGGCCCTCGGACGCTGGCTCGTCCCAAATTCACGGTCAATTTGCTGTGACCACAGTCGCTGTCGAGGCGCACACAGATTATGTGGTTTCAGTTCTTCGTTTAGTTAATAATAAGGTTAGTTAATGAATAATTTAAATGAACTATACCAACCTCCTCAGTAACCATAGCCATCCTGATTACCTACTGCAGTAGTAAAAATGTTGAAGCAAACATATTGGAGTGTAATGTTAATTTGAATCAACATGTCATAGATTATATTTTTCTGTTAGCTTTTCTTCCTAATAATTTCACAGAATGATTTCCAGAATACTTCATCTGACATTTTAATGAAATGTTGATGTATTATCACGACTACCTCATTTATAATCTACATCCCACCAAATTGTCTTCGTTTACAAATTACTTCTCAATTATTGGTTGATGATCCCTGAAAATCACTCTGGGAAAGGTAGTTGGCGATCACCCAAAATTATCCCGTCCCCTTTTCCCTCTAAAAACATACCTAGTTTTTAACATTGATGAAGTAGAAAGTAGAACTGAGAAGTCCAGTGAGGAATACCCACATGTTGGTTTTAAAAGTTTCATTCTAAAGTAGAGATTTCGATGGGATAGAACCACCCATTGTGGTTTCACAGGTTTTATACGTTTTATGATGACACTAAGAACACTAGTGATGCTAGTAGTGTGGCACTTGTGATAATGTCACTATTAATAAATTGGTATCGATTTATAATCCATGACATAATTGAG
Organism: Leptopterna dolabrata; assembly: GCA_954871275.1. Lineage (NCBI taxonomy): Eukaryota > Metazoa > Arthropoda > Insecta > Hemiptera > Miridae > Leptopterna > Leptopterna dolabrata. The sequence goes on from OX940979.1 coordinate 21,443,811, forward strand.
GCAGGAGTGTCCAGGTTCACGTAATTATTCCTTGTTACGTGGTAATGGTTGTGGTTGGAGTTGAAAAGGGTGAGCTACTCCTGGCTGCGCCAAGGTACGTCACCTGGGATTCGAAGTACGAGTAAATGGGAGCATTATTTTCACTTAGGTACTGGCTCAACAATATCAGAATATACGACTTGGACAAGCAGTTATTAATCTATAGATCGTTTTTACGTATATCGAAGAAAAAACACGTCTACAAATTACAGTTTTTGAGCTTCGGCATTTTGAAAATTTCAACCCTCTACCTTTTCATCCCTTAAAGATTCCTGACAGTAACATCGTTTGATGACCCGAGCCTAGAGCCCAAATAGGACCTACATACGGCTTCATCAGTGGAAAGAAATACCAAACTAATATAAGGATAAAGTAATTTCATTTCCTTATTACAATTTACCTCTAGTTATGTGTATGCTTATTCAGTGTATGGGTAGTGATATATATATATATATATATATATATATATATATATATATATATATATTCACCTTCTAACTGCCACTTACAGCCTTTCCTAATAGTAGAATTTAAGTCACACTGCTGCTTTATGTAGAAAGGCTATGTAGACTGTTGTTCCAAGTCGCATATTCTGAGTAGTGTTGATCCTGTAATTCAAAAATGGGTGAGAAACATGGGGCTCTCACTTCGGATCCCAAGAAATGGTTCCTGGCCCCCACTGCGCAGACCAGGAGTAGCACACCCTTGTCTTGTCCCACCATGACCAATACTATGTAACATGGATTCAGTCAATCACATTCCAAATTTAGGTCAAGGATATGAAAAATTAACAACATAGACAACATTTGGATGATGGAAGGGTTGTTAAAATCAGCTGAAAGTCATGTTTTGGCCAACTTCCATACTGAAGCATGGGGGAAGGACTTCTTAGAAAGAAGTTAGTAATTTTGTAAAGCACACCAAAAAGTAGAAAGGTTCAAAGAAGATATCAGCCAGTGTCAAACCCATTATAGAACACTGAAGAATGATTGCTCAAATGATTGTGTCTTTTCCTCTGTAGATTGTGATGGTTTACAATGACTGCTACGTACTAATATCTACTTGCACAATTCCTTTTGTTACCTAGACTGAAGAGAGCCGACAAATAGAGCATTTACAGTATATTTCTTGGCCTGACTATGGTGTGCCTGAAAATGCGGGAGCGATGCTGGATTTCCTCCATTTGGTGAGGTCTACACAGGATCGGCTAGTGGCGTCCATGGGAGACACGTGGGCTGGTCATCCAAGAGGTCCACCAGTTATCGTCCACTGCTCCGCTGGCATTGGGAGAACAGGTAATTGATAGATTACCATCTTATCTTGGGGTAACAAAGAGTGACTAGTGGAGACAATGTGAAGAAACTGGGTTCAACAAATTTTTCATCCTCGATTCCACCAAAAAGGTGTTGCACTCATTGTGGGTTGCATTGAGATTGAGAATACCGCTCATTCATTATTGCAGAATACGTAAGTCTGTACATACGTGTATGGATTCCATCATCATAGCTAAACTGATTTGAATGGGGTTTGAGGGTGGCAAAAATCAGGTTGGCCAATTCCCTGTTTTTTATTTTAAAGTTGAGATTGAGATGAGACGTGCTGGCTATTCTAGATGCCTGAACTCTGGAAAAACCTTGTTTGAGGCATATTGATTGATGCTTATTAGCATCCATTTGTGGGAACCATTTGACACAAAACTGTGACACCAAAATGATGTTGTCAAAATTATATTTGTACTTTATATCGAAATAGGGATAGTTAACCTGTTTCCTGCAGCAAGCAATGACGTCTTAGTCGTGGAGGGTGCAGAGGGCTGGCAGATAAAAAAATGACCTTTGCAGCCATGCTCCACTACAAGTTGGAATGGATGATAAAAACAAATAGATTTTCCTTCTCCATGGTCTGCGTATGTCTTCATTTCCTGTCCTGCCATCTGGGACGGAAGAAGTTGAAGTAGGAAAACCCCCATTCTGCCTGTTTTATTAAGCTGGGTTCACATTGACGCGTAATCGACGCACGTAAAACACAAACGCGTGATTGAATTTGATTGGCTCATCAGGTTTACACTCTTTATGCACGATGACTGTTGAAACAGTGTGTCCAAGGTCTAAAAATCTAGATATTTACGCACTTTACAGATCTGGGCATGGGTTCTGTGCAGGAGGAGGCTGGAGCTCGCTCTATATCTCGATGATTACACGCTTTACATCTGTAACTAGTGTTATCCATGTGAACGGTTTGACGTTTTTACGCGCTTTACACTAACCTTTACAGCAGTTGCGTTTTACGCGCTTTACATCGATTACGTGTCAATGTGAGCCCAGCTTTCGAGTTTGAAAGTGCTGGGGATGGATTCAGGGTGAGGGAAATATGCTGATAGGGACATGCCAAAACAGATTTATGTATTATGTATTTGTAGATTTATGTATTTATGCCCCTCCCCTGGCACTAGTATGCGCTTCATCATTAATATTTCTCAATTGAACGTTAAAATCCTTCACCGTCTTGTTGCAGGAACTTTCTGCACGCTGGACATCTGCATAAACCGCCTTGATGAAACTGGTTCTGTAGACGTTCGTGGGACCGTTGAGAAAATCCGCGGGCAGCGTGCATTCTCAATCCAGATGCCAGACCAGTACATATTCTGCCACTTGGCTCTGATAGAATATGCTGTTTCAAAAGGGATGATACCCCCTACCGATTTGTCTGATTTCCTTCAAGACTATGATTCTGATTAGTTGATCTAATGTTGTGCTTTCATTGGTTGTTCTTCATTTCATTGCAATTTACTATAATAATGAACTCTAACCAAAGTTAACTAATGTGTAAATTGTGTATCATATGGAAAAAATATTATTTAATTTATGAGTTTTAACATTCGTATATTCGTTGAATATTGCGTTGAATGTTCGTACATATAGAATGAAGTCTTCAATGAATTTATGTAAGAAACTAGTTTCTATTGCTATCAGAGTTGTTACATGTAATCTTATTGCTTTAAGCTACAATTTTAAGCTGACGATTAAATTTTAATGTTTCCAGTTTCTAGGCTCCACGCTTATTTTGTAGATTTTCAAAATTGACGTTTCGCTTTGATTACGATGGTTTTGGTAATTGAATTTTATATATTTGTAAATGCAATATCCTGTTATAAAGCAAGAACAATATTCAACTGCCTGACGAAAAATAAATTTGTTTTTTTCTGGTAAATAACTGACTAGAGGGTGAAGTTCACGGCAATAAAGGTATACAACTCCCAGCACTATGCGAAATTTGAGAAAAATAGCTGCTGAATGTTATGAATTGATAATGGCCGGGATTGTGACCAGCTGAATAGTCAGTCCCTCATGTGTTTGGGGCTGATGCCATCCATGCCCATCCACTATCTAGTGCTTGAGGCTCAATTCAACCATGATTGCACTCTGACCTCTCCTAATGAGAACTTTGGAATGGAAAACTGCAACTACCTAATTTTTCATGCGCCTCCCTAATTCGTTATGACACCTTTTTTCAGGGAGGTTATTTTGTTTTGAATTATTTGTACGTTTTGTAACTGTATGGTCATAATTGCCCTTGTTGGGCTGAAATAATACCCCCTAAAAACTACATCTTTGATATTATAGATGCTCAGGATATTTCTTATTTGTGTTTTTATGAATTTCTTTGGCTTACAGTTGAAATCAGTGTTCATTTAGCATAAAGGCTGGAACCAGAGGTTTTGGATAGTAGGCGTGTGATGATGAGTGTCATGGTGGTTCATTAAGTTTGGTCCTGTTTTGTCGGGGTTGGCGCTCCAAGAGAAAACTAAAGGTTCCAGTGACATTTTTGGAACCAGGCTGTCCGGTTGAAATCAGGCAGAATGTTGAGGACACGGAACCCCTGGAACAAGATTGCCTATCACACAGAGCATCTCTGACCTTAGGTTGGCTCTAGTTACCCCCTACTCCTTGTTCCAACTGAAACTAGAGCTTTTTGTGCCCTTAGAACGGTTCCTGAGAGTGAGATTAGGTTCAACAGATCCTAACACAGCTGAACCATCTGCACCGTTACTGTTTTGTGAACGTACGAAATGTGTTTGGTAGGTGCCTTCTTTTATAGGTTTTTATATCCATGATCATGTCGAATTTGTCCTCGTGCCAAAAATGCACAGTCTAATTTAATCAATATTGGATCATTGTTTATAAAATTAACATTTGAAAGAGACTGAATTTTCACTTTCTAATTTAACAAATTGATGTTTTTAATTTCACAATACATCACTATTGTGCAACGTATTACAGCAATGTTCCAGGTTGTATATAACAATGCCGATTCATCCATTAAGGGTAACCTTACTGTTTGGACATTTGGCTTGATGAGCCTCTACTGCTGAATGTTTTGATGCAATAGTTACCACATCCTTGCGTTTTTATTTGGATATGGTTGTGCAGTGGTAGGGAATGGGGTCTAAGCCTACTAAAGGCTTATTAAATTGCGCCCCCCCCCCCCCCCCAAGCTGTGTGAGGTTCCTAGAAAAAACGTTAATTGATCCAAATGTTGCCATGACGGTGATGGAATGTTATGAGAGAATGTCACCGAACTGAATCTTGGAACGAGTCGGTATCTACCGTGGAGTGCATTACAGAATGGGAACTCTTGATAAGAAATGGTTGGTGCTCAAGTTTCCATTCAGAGCCGTTGTGGAGTTTTCTTCGGGTCGTGTTACTTGAGCAGGACTGTGGAACAAGTAACTGCATGCTAGATAAGAGATCGTTCCAGTCATTGCTTTTTATTCATTTTGGAATACTGTGGCAAAAATATGCCGGTACCTACCTGTTGACAAAATGTGCCGTTCAAGTTTTGAAAAAGAGTACCTTACGAAAAAGATTGAAAGAAAATGAGGGAAGAAAAGTAGGTGACAGGCTGAATAGGAATCTACCTTGGTACTATATTGTGAAAATATGTACACATCAGGAAATTATGAAACAAATAATGCTGTACGTGAAGGCAGCTCTTTATACGTGGTACACAAGATTCCTGCCTCTTCTGAATGACTGAGTTCATCATTAACTACATGATGAAATAGTGTTATACTCAAGCTGCCCATCATTGTATGTGGACCTCATTGTGTTCATTTTTTCGTGTGTTGACGCTACTTTCAAATCCCATGTTGTCACTCTTGGAACACAACAATTTGGTATCATACCAAATTATTGCCCATTATTTGTTGTTATGTTCATCCTACAGCCATATAAGTTTGGTAGCATCAGGTGTCAGCCACTGCCACCCTAATTGGGTCCACTAAAAAATGGTCTTGTGACCAACCAATACAAATGTGGTATCTTATGTTTTTATTTCCATTCATTTTTCTCAACTCGAAGACTAAGTTACAAAAACTTTTTTACATTTCATGATTCGAGAGTAATTAATATTATATTCTTTGTGTAATCTGAGCCACTGACATTCATGGGCTTTGTAGGTATATTTAATAAAAATTTTCTAATTATTGAGTCGTTCCTTTTTTTTAATCTATATTTTCCCTTGTTAACCTACATCTTACGGCTGTTGGTGCAAAAAACTAATTATTGAACAACAAATAATTTTAATATAAATATCTTACAACTTGGTCAAACTTTCCTGATTACAGAGGGACTATCCATACCAAAACCAAGGAAAACGCTAGCTTAGGACTTCTGGGACTGGGAAATATTACCCAACCTACAAAGACAGGCTACTTTCCTGGCACATGCGAAATCCACTTCCCTGAAAGGAACCTGTGACTCGGCGCTGAATTCATGGTATGGCAAGCACTCCCTTTAGTGCTGGAAGTAAGTGCGCTCAAACCTCAACAGCAGCAACCTAACCGAGGACTGAGTGATGAGCTCGGGTTCAACTCTTTCCCCCACATTCGAAGTTGGTAGGTGGCTCAGGCCGAATGTGTCATGTCATAACATTAGCCTTTGTTCAAGTGGCCTCACCTGCTCATCGAATGAGCTCATCCGAACCCATCTTTGACTCGTTTGGACCTTTCACCACATTTGAAGTAGGCACCTGAGCTCAAACCTTCCACCAATTCGGAGTAGGTATCTGAGCTCAAACAGTTGGACTCTACATTTTCAGAGCCATAAATACCATTCTTGGTATTGCCCATTTCGAGACCACTTCATATCATCCACAGGGAAATGAAGTCGAAGGATGGCAGTGATCACAGCTGTGATGATTGAGCACACCATCCAACCATCCTTCTTGGCTTGCACAATGTCCTTCTGGATTCTGGGTATTCTCGATCACAGCTGCTGTATGCATCCACCTTCCTGCAGAGTTTCTTGTGTCTACCTCCCCTTGGGCCTAGTACCTCTGAGATCGATTGAGCACAGCACAAGACCAGCCCAGACAAGTTGAAGCACATGAGACCCGTGCCAGAAAATTCAAGTGACTGCCACCAGAAATTTGTCCATCCTGAGCTTGCCAATCTTTCACATAATCATGTAGGTGTGGGCGCCTGTCATCGACCATTCCAACAGCCGTACGAAGGTCCCTTCCCTGTAATATAATCAGACAAAATGAAAATACACTATGGACTGCAGTGGTAGGTAAACAGGACGTCGTTTCTATTGGCTGTATGAAACCAGCTTTCCTTCTGAACCAGGATATGACAACTAGGATAGTCGACTCACCAAGAACTCACTTGTCATCTTACACCCTTCCTGCCCTATCGACATTACCTATGCCAGTGTCCCATGATACAACTCGCCGAGGCAGGGCTATAGGTACAGTCCCTTTATTCCATGAGACTGATGAACTCTTCTGTGGAGACCCACAAGTTCATCTGACGATACAATGAAATTATTATAGAATACGAATATTGAGATGTATAAAGACGCGTCATACAAACGAAGAACTGAAAACATATGATTCAATGTGTAGTTGAATCACACCACATTCTTCCGCCCTTCGAGTATTAAGTTCATAGTCCTTGAAACGTGAGGGCATTCGTGGCTGTCTTGTTGAATGTCGGAGATGGAGGTCCGGGTCATCACTTGTTGGCCTGTGAGAATCATTTCCTGCTGGTGGAGGAGTGGAAGGTCCAGCTTCTCGGTTTGAACTATCAGAAATTTCACGGAGGTCAGATTCATCTAGAGCATTGGTTCTCAACGGAGGTGATAACGCCTCCGGGGTGGTGGTGGAGGGATACTGAGGGGCGGCGAACTTGTTTTGGGTGGTAGGGGGGCGGTGAGCGAATGTATATATTGCTTCTCCTAAGGCGCCTGCCTGAACACTTCAACAGGTTCATGAATCTTTTCGATTCTGTGCTTGAGATGTATTTAGGTACATCTGAGAGGCCGATAGCTACAATTTATAGTCAATGTTGCTTACTTGACCGATAAATTCTCCAAATTCAATGGAATCAATTCGCAACTTCAAGGTGATGAACTCAATTTAATAAAACCGAAATCTGTTATTTCTGCCTTCCAAAATAATCTCATTATGCAAGCTGAATTTTGGCCGCAACGAAGTTGTGATTTGTCAGTTTTCAATCCTGTCGGATAAGCATAGTGAATAGTATCCTGCATAAGAATACTGAAATCCCTTTGATGAAACAGTTTACTGTGAACACCTGGAGTCTTTGCATAGACCTTTTCCGAACGTTTTGAGGATATTTTGTCCCTGGAAGTTCCTCAATAGGTCATGAATCCTTTGTGCATATTGAGAAACAGAGGTTGAGATTCAGGAAGTATTGATTGAACTTCCTACTAATGAGACGTAGGAACATGGTGTGTACGTGCTCTTGCTCAAAATAACAATAATGCGACGATTCTGAGCAAAGGTAAAAGGTCAGTTGTGCCCAACTTCTAAACGACTGGACCGATTTTGATGGAAATTTTTGCATCGTGTTCTAGGGGTCCTAGATGGGAGGTCCTGCTGTTAGATTCCATTTTTACGCGTGCGTTTTCCGGGAAATGACAGAAAATTTCACAACTGTAGGTAGGTACCTATACCCATGAATTCTGTTTACACTACTTCTCATTTTTAAATGAAAGTATATTCCATTCTAAGAATTTTGAGACCTACCGCACTCTCCTACGATCAATAAGTAGTTATTTTTCGATGAGCTTTCAAAGTTTCGGCAACAAGCGACGTCATTGCACCCCTCCCGCCTGGGCGGGGCACCTTCACCAATGTGAAGTCACTTGTTGCCGACATCGTAGAAGTGTGCGGTTGGTCTCAAAATTATTAAATGGATCCTAGTTTCATTTAAAAACAAACAGAAGTCATGGGTAGTAAGTACTCATTGCGCAGCACTAGCAGAAAATCCCTTGAGGCCCAACCCCACCCGTGAAAACCGTGTTTCCCGTTTCATGTGTATAAATTATATCGACAGAGTAATGATTACCATAATAATAATAATCGTTACTGAGCAGATACCTACTATTAGGGTCTCCTTTACCAACAATAGAGAAAATATGTAGGTACCATTTTGCACTAGGCACTAGATATTAATTCTAGATATAATCCTAGACGGCAACAAAACTGTCGCTCGTGTGCGCGCGTAGATCAAAACTATGGTAGGGGCGAAGAGACGGAGACAGTTTTGTCGCCCTGCTGTCGGCGGCCAGAGCAACTGAGAAGTTGCGTTGCTGTCGCGTCGCTCTGTGTGCGCACCTTGGTTCAAAGGCATAGGCCTCGTCGGAAACACGAAACAGTTACGCAACAAAAAGTCGCCCGTGTGCGCCCGCCCTTAGCAAGAGCACAGAAAACACTACTAAACTATACTACGTAAGAGCAAGAGCAACTTCGAACATCTCATTCTTCTTATGGCTGTTGGCTGTAGAGAGGGACCTTTACGTGGCCATAGAGTGTGTGGTGGTGGTGGAGGAAGAAGAGGAGGCGCTTTTAGGTTGGATCAAGGTGTTCAGCAGAAGGGTATAGGGAGGTCATCATTACTTTTTTCAGGGGGCCTATTCACTAAGCCAAAGAGACATCTCTTTCATGTCCGGCTCTCTCTTTTGGCAAAATAGATTTTTATAGTATCCATGACAGGGTTATTCAGTAACTTTTAAAAGAGAGAGTTGGCGGCCATCTTGGCATTCTCGATCTCTTTCAGAGAGACACCTACTTAGGTGTCTTCCCTCGAAAGAGAGAGTCTATTTCTCGTTTGTTTCACAGTGATCGTGTAATATCCTCCTTAATCCGCAACCACATCGGTAACTTTGATCATGTAATTTTTTTCATTTCATACAGTTTTTCATCATAGAGTTTTTCATTTCATAAAGTTTTTCATCATAAAGATTAAATTTTTCATTTCAATTTTAATTAAAAATATACCTATACATAATTATTGATTCATGAGTAAAAACGTCCAAGTACGGGTTGAGGTAGGTACCTACCTACATAAGAGTGGCCGTTCATTCGGTGTAGATATAATACAAGCATTAAGGCCCCTAATTCGACTTTTTCTGTTTATAATTGAGACTTTTCAATTTCATTAAACTTTTATCCGATTCATGAGTAAAAACGTCCAAGTATGGATTGAGGTAGGTAGGTACCCATTGAATAGGTATTACTAAGAAATGCGTTCATTATTAAGGAATTGAACTCCTGGGGGCACAAACATCTCACACTTCATGGATACTATGGCATTTTCGTATATTAGGATCCATATCTCTTTCTCAAGGTCTCTGGAGCTATTCAATAGACGAACCCGGGAGACATTGGAACAGACTATCTCCCAGGGGGCCTATTCACTAAGCCAAAGAGACATCTCTTTCAGGTCCAACTCTCTCTTTTGGCAAAATGGATTTTTATAGTATCCATGACAGGGTTATTCAGTAACTTTTAAAAGAGAGAGTTGGCGGCCATCTTGGCATTCTTGATCTCTTTAGGTATTTTCCAACCCACCAAGTTCGGGACCGGTCCAGGACTCGTCGAGAGCTCGAAGTCCCGCGCATGCGCGGCGAGAACGAGTTTGGAACAGCCGACAAGTTGGAATGAATTCGGGGGTAGGTAGGACAACCTTCGAGATAACGGTCCGTAATCTTATAACCTCTCAATAGTTTGTTGTTACCTGTTTGTTGATACCGTAATGAACACCTCAAGTCAATTAGGTGATGTGATGTAAGTTTAAAGTTTGGTGATGTGTGACTTGTGATTCGTGCAATAGCACTTATGTTCTCAGCATTAGCCTTGAAATTTCCCTTTGCTCAAATACCTCAGATCCTGAATGTACCTAACAAACATCATTCATTCTATACATTTTCCTCAGAGTTTATGTCGAAATATTCCTATTATCAGTCCCTTGTTCTTATAGCAATTTTGTTTTAAATTGAATATAACTTAAGTCATTAGCATGCTTGTAATATCCCGTTCGTGTGGGAAAATGATTTTTGTGATGTACCTGAAACTCGCTGTAAGTACAAATTGTTGAGCTACATTCTCGTTTTCTTTGCTAAAGCAAACCTCAGTACCTACAGGAAATTTTTTTGAGTCTATCACTACGCTTGATCACTTACCTTAGGCCAAAGTAGGGTGAGTCACCAGTAATGGACCCCCCCTAAAAATCGCACCAGTTAGCGTTGTGCTAAAATTACGAAATTTGGTTTACGGGTACGGAGCAACCAACATTTACAGTTTATTTCATTTCAACCTAGTTGTATTTTATTTCAACCTAGTTGTATTAAATACCAAACATTTTGTCATATATTTTCATCAATCCTTAAGAATATTTTAGATAGATTTTATCTCTATAAGGTGAGAGAACCTCATTGCCGTGGCCCGAACAATTTAAAAAATAGAATTTGAGGATACAATTGAAATTTATGCGTGCTGTTGCCTCGTGCCACCTTCAGAATTACTTCTGTAACATTATTTTAAAAATTAGAAATTTAGGAGTACCTACACTTTTTTTAAAATTCTTGACCTTCTGTTGTCCCGTATTCTGAGATTACCCAGAACACAAAACTTCAAATCATCAGTAAAGAGGTGTAAAATAGATCCCTTGCCAAGAAATTTCGTTTTCAAGGTCTCGTTTTATTCGTCTGAGTAGTCGTATGAATCTGAGGAACTGTCGGAAGAAGAGGAGTCGCACGAGAAGTCAAGATTGTCAAGAATGGAGAAGAAAACTTGCTCAAACATCGCGAGATAATGTAATGTAATGAGAAATATAAATGAAAATGTAATCGTAAAATGTAAATGTAAATCGTAAAATGAATCGTTAATCGTGCAGAACTTCCGAGGACGCGAAAATGTTAGGAAATGAGGTAGGGAGGTAACTATGGATGCTAGAAATTAGGATCCATAGACGAGGAATCCATAGACTAGGAATCCATAGACGATCTGCGCATGTCAGGGACTTTTTACTCCACCTCGGAGACGGGGCAGAGAAAACTGGTTCAGGATTAGTCCGTGAGGAAGGTTGGAACGCAGGTCAACGTGTCCCAAACCAGTCCCCGCGCTTGGTTGGAATGATTTTTCAGACGCTCTGCGCTAGTGCGCATGCGTAGTAGCTCAGGACCAGTTCAAGACAGGCGGTTGGAAAACACCTCTTAAGAGAGACAGCTAATTAGGTGTATTTCCTCGAAAGAGCGAGTCTATTTCTCGTTTGTTTCACAGTGTTCGTGTAATATCCTCGTGCATCCGCAACCACATCGGTAATTTTGATCGTGTACCTATTTTTTTCATTTCATAAAGATTAAATTTTTCATTTCAATTTTAATTAAAAATATATACATAATTATTGAGTCATGAGTAAAAACGTCCAAGTACGGGTTGAGGTAGGTACCTACCTTCCTAAGAGTGGCCGTTCATTAGGTGTAGATATAATACAAGCATTAAGCCCCCTAATTCGACTTTTTCTGTTTATAATTGAGACTTTTTTTTTCAATTTCATTTAAACTTTTATCCGATTCGTGAGTAAAAACGTCCAAGTATGGATTAAGGTAGGTAGGTACCCATTGAATAGGTATTACTAAGAAAGGCGTTCATTATTAAGGAATTAACTCCCGGGGGCACAAACATCTCGCACTTCATGGATACTATGGCATTTTCGTGTATTAGGATCCATATCTCTTTCTCAAAGTCTCTGGACTGGAGCTATTCAGTAAAATAGACGAACCCGGGAGACATTGGAAGAGACTGTCTCCCAGGGGAGACTATCTCTCGCGTGAGATTTTCAAAATAGATAATCTCTTTCCACTATCTATTTTAGTGAATAGGCCCCCAGGGGAGACTATCTCTCGCGGGAGATTTTCAAAATAGATAATCTCTTTCCACTATCTATTTTAGTGAATAGGCCCCCAGGTTTTCTTCTCTGTCTATAGAAAAAATAGAATAGGCTCTATTAAGAAAAAAGAAAAGAGTATAGAGGAAAGGACCTAAAAGAGGATAATATATTATAATATACTATAAAAAGAGTGTCTGGCAACCCTACCTACTATGGCTTTCCTCTTAGGGCGGGTCTACCATTAGGCAGGTCTCTCATGAGGGCGGGGTTTAGTCTTTTCTAAACTCTTTGCCTTGGATGGATCGTAGCGTATCCATGTACTGGTCGTGGTTTTGTTGGCCACCTTGTTGTTAGCATCTCAAAAATGTCGCCTAGAATGATGAAATCATAGCTTTATATTTCGCTTCAGCTTCCTCCGCTAGTGAATAGTGAAAGTTTTCGTTGACTTTTCGCGAGTTTCGGTCAGTCCGACCAATTTTATAATGTGAAAAATCGGTTTAAAATAGTGTTTCACTACACACGCCTGTGGAAAGTAAGTACGATCTCTGAGAAAAGCCTTGTGAAGCATGTTTCTCTCCAGGTAGTTACTCTGACCAACTTACTTTGGTCTTCAAAGAACGCCATTGTGATTCACGTATCATTATTATTATTGTTATACGGAAAGTATTTTCTAAATGTCAAAAAATATGGTTTGTAGCGCATCTCAATCTCCTCCGGTTCTTCTGGTTTCGAGTTTGGACAAATCTCACGAATAGAGGGCAGATCTGACGTAGCACTGGTGCCGCGAATGGCGACAAGGCATCCTCGCCCTTTCCATTTTCCAAACTTCAGTTTCATTATTGTTTACTTATTATCGTTTTCAAAAACGGGCAGGTTCTCTATTGGGGACTTCCGTGTTTCATCAGTCCTCTGAATTGATATCCTTCCTGAACCAGGGTTTGGTCTTGTAGCATGGCCGGAGAAGTAACGCAAACGGACTGAGGAAATCGGGGTTCTGTGCTGATCCTACGTCTATCTTTGGTTTCTTTGACTCGTGTGGAACTTCTCTTGACAGTTTCTTACGTACGCGAGATCAGTCAGTAGTCGAATGTTATGGCCCAATAGAGTCTGCTTAGTATTATTTACCATAGATTTGCGGCGCTGGTATTGTTCCCCTCACTCGACCGATTTCGGTCGACTGCTTTCGGGAACGAGCGCCATGATGAAAGGCTCCCTCCCTTCCCATTCCTCAAGTCGCATTGAGATTACCTTCATGATTGGTTTGATGATAACCTTCATGATAATATACCTACCTAGGCACCATTATTGATTATCTAATGGGGCTATTTGGTATTGGTCCTTCATAATTTATTACGGTCCTCTGTGGACCATGCATCGGTTTTTGTGTAATTCAGAATCCTACTTTGTTTTTTGAACACATGCTTCATGATGATCGACATGTTAGATACCTACCGTTCATATATCGTCGGCTCGGTGGTAAAAATAGTTAAGTGACATTTTGGTAACTTTACAGGAGAGCAGTGAGAAGTTTTGACAATCTTAAAAACAGGGTCCTAGCCAGCATATTGCGTTGCCCACTTTACAATGTGGAAATTCTATGAGCAGAGGAGCCAATCTGACGTTACCAAGTGTTTTTTTTACCTTTTGAAGATTAGAAACGATATTTTAGCTCGAAAACATTAAGAAAATGCACATAACTATTTTTACCTCCACTGTCCAAAGTGATCCATGAAGTTAACCATTGTGAACAATATTCGAAATTTCGTCATTTAGAACCAATTTCGACATGTTGAGTTGAATAATTTTTGTTCACCGGTCGATTTATACTCAGTTTCAAATGCTTGAAGCAGAATAATAACACTCGCAACGGTTGATAATAATTGTAGTTTATCCATTTTACCTTAAGGAAGTTGTGGTACTCTGGACTTAACCAGAATTTTTTTGGTTGTTAAATAGACACAAAAATACGCATTAAAACTCAATTAAATGATTTATTTAATAATAAATTATTGATATGAACAGAGAAAGCTAGAAAGGAACAGTAGGTATGCGAGGTAACAAAATAAAAAATGACGAAAGCTCAGGGAAGAATAAAATTGTTACTCGTCACTCCATCTCCTCAACTTCTTCATCACTCTCTGGCGTCAGATCTACCACCTTTTTTGACTTAGACGCTGGCAGAGCCTGATACCAATTGTGATAAATCTTGGGGATTACCCCTTTCTTGCATAATGATAGCAAATCATTCTTTTTGGCCAGCGTGATGGGAAGCCGTTTTTTATAAAGTTTTTTTAGGGCTTCAGGGAACTTTTTAATTTTTTTAGATGGTGGCAACTCCTTGCTGCCCAGCACATTTAGAGTCTTGTACTCACTTTGAAAGTCTTCACTATATTCAATAAGATTCGGCGTCGACTTTTTAAAGCGAAAACGCTTTATCTTCAGCCAGTTGATTTTTTTGTTTCCAACATCGGTGGATCTGTTCAGAAGGACTTCTGCGGAAAGACTTTTTAGGTCATAGAAATCATGAAATTTCAACTCCTCCACATGGTATGGTTCCAGCCTCGTCTTGTTCCTTTGGGAGCGGGCCATACGCATGATTGTCATCCAGTCATGCATGGTATGAACAGGAACGTACTTTTTGGCTGACTCAATGGCGCTGTGCATTGAGTCAGCCTCCATGTGTGAATGACCACTTTCAAAAAACTTGTGTTCTATCACGTCGATGTTTGGAAAGTTATTGACCACGAATAGAAAGAGGCTCACAATTTGCTGGTTACGATTTTGCCCCCCACATGTGTCAGAAAAAAGAGACACTTCTCGCACATGGTCAGGTAACCCTTCAAACCACCTGAGTAGGGCCGTTCCGATCTCGCAACTCCCTCTTCCTCCGTTCGTCTCCTCCCAGCAATAGCAGAACCCCTTATTGTCTCCAGCTCCTTCATAGATAGCTAGGTTGTACGCGTTCAGTTTCCTGCTATAGTATAGCAATGAAACCTCACCAGAGGGTATTTGGAGGACACTCTGGAGGTCGAATGAGGCTGTAAGGAATGTATTGTCTGTGTGTTCATTATAAGTCAACTGTCACTTAATCAGTTTTACCTGAATCGAATTTTTTCAAGTAAAAATGATTATGTGGCACTTAACTAAGAAATCCGCAAGTCTTTCGGAGGTAAAACGCATTTTGCTTTTTTTCGTGAAAACTGCTGAGATTTCCTCAATTTAGACGTTTCCAACGTATTAATCACGTCTCCAAGCACCCAGAAAACACGAAACATGGATTTCGTAAAAAATGTCACTTACTTAACTATTTTTACCACCGAGCCGACGATATGTAGTTAATTTTAATTACTATAAATACTTACAAAGGTTAATTTGTACATAAATACTCGAGTGTGATGTGCGAACCACCTGGTACACAGACCGATAGACTAAAATGAAAATATTGAGATACTTGGTCGAACAGTCGTCTTAATAGGTATCAATAGGAACGGAAAAGGCGCATCAGGTAAAAAAAATAAATATTTGTGTTATTCCGATCAGAGTATTGATTCAATACTATTGGAATACATTATTATGATTTTATTACCGTAATAATAATATTGCAATACCTGAATATATTTTCCAACCTACTTACCCGAATGTTGATACGTTTACCTAGACCTAGGATATCGATATGTTTACCTAGGATGGCACTTGTAGGCAGGGATGCCAGAAATTGTCTTGAAAAAAGATTACTGTCTTGAAAAAAGATTAACCCCCCCCCCCCCCCCCCTAAGATAGAAAATAGCGCTAATGTTAGGAATATTAGTGTATTAGCATGTCCGTTGCTTCCCCTGCTCATTCATTCTCTGAGTGTACACACCCGCTGAATTTCTCTGGTCAAAAGCGTCCCATCTCCCCCAGGAGTGTCCCAGTTTCTACTTGCAGGCTGTCAGCTCCTTTGTTCACATGTGGTTTTAACCATCTCATTCCTGCCCTATCTCCTACAGCTCTCACTGTATTCTATACACATTCTATCCTATACAAATTGTATACACGTCTTGGGGCCCCTCCGTACAGACCCACCTTGTCTAATTTCCAATAAATCTACAATTTATTATAAAATTCAATAATTCACCCGTGACGTTGTAATAGTATATTGCTCATCAGTGATTGGAACATTTACGTCCATAATGAAATCAGCAGTGGAAATAGTTTGTCAGTCATGCATCAACCTCGTGTGATTCACCGTTGTAACCACGTGAAAATTGCCGTTATGTCAACGATCTTAGGGAAGTACGAAGTCTATTTGAGACAAGTAGGTAGATGATGGATTTTGAGACGAATAGAGATAATATTCAAACAGGGGCGTTGCGTCCATAAGGCCACTTGGGCCACTGCCCTGGCACCCAGAAACACTAAGAGTAAAAAAAACTCAACCATGTGTTTAGATGGTATTTGAATTTCCCTCCGTAAACTGTACCTACCTACCATTTTTCACAAAGTTTCAAGTTCCATAGCCAGTTCTCTGGCTATGGATATTCAGTATGTTTGTGGTTCGTCATGTTGGCTCCCTGTAGCTCCACAGATGGAGCATGTTATCAGAATATAGTGACAGTAATCGATGTCGTGCAATCGAAATCAAAACCTAGGCTCCTGAAACTGGCAGGTCCTTGGTCCTGATGTCACCATGGCAACCAAGAAAAGTGGCCCGTCCGCGCAAGCTCAGTCGAGTAAAAATGTTGTTTGCCACGCCTGCTTTGGGCCGCTGCCCCAGAATCTGATTTCGACCCCAAAATCGTTCATTTAACAATCGATTCGATCCCTTTGATTCAGTTTGTCATCTCGATACGAGATGCTTCTGATTTGTTTTTCTCTGTCAGTTATCTGTTTTCCGATTTGTTATCACATTCGCTTTCTCTGTCAGTTTTCAATTTTTTACGTCAAATTTTGCGTGTTTGGCGTTCAGTCCGGTTCCGATGGCAGATTTGTATTATTTGTGGCACCTACGTGCGTTTTGTCCTGTTTGTTGTTTGTGGATTGATTGGTGTCAACACACAGATAACTACCTAGCTTCTAGTCAGTAGCTTCTCCATTCAAGTAGGCACTGGTCATTGTTTTGTTGTATTTTAGTTTACTATATTTTTGTAACGCATGAATTCGGTGGCTAATTTGCAGTAGAAATTGCCGACGTTTTCGTAAGACGATAGAGTGTTGATTAAGAGATAAGCTTTGCTGAATATCACTGCCATCAATAAATAAGGGAATATCAGTAATATCAGTAAATAAGGGAAGGGTGTTGTTGCCTTGGGTATTTTGTAGACATATCTGTTGGTTTTGTGTTCAGGTCTGGTGCCCCACCGTTTTCAGACCCCACGCACCGCCACTGTATTCAAAGATTTGTCCTTAAACTACTAGAGTAACTACACCTACTTATTGAAAAATTCTTGAATTTGTCAGTTTGTTTCACAACGGGACAAGACTGTAATAAGCAAGAATAATAAGGAAGTGGGGGAGGGGGATGATGGGTACCTAGTATTGAGTCAGGAACATTCACGTCTTTTCATTGGATTTCATACCTATGCCTAAACATTTTAACCATACTGCGTGCGTGAACAATATATATTTGATACATTATAATATTCGATTACACTTTTTTGAAATTTTCTTTGGAAAAATGAGATTTTGAATACCTACGGGTTCTTCGAAATTATTTTCTCGTACATGAGTCCGTTCGAGATCACTTTGTATCAAAGTCTGAATTTCTTCACTTTCTCGTCATTGGTTGTTTTATTTCACTATGTAGACGTATAAATAGCTACCTATAATTCAGACTGCCCTTGGGAAACGAGAATAATAAAATCACCGTATTTTTCTAAATAGAAGTCTGCCATTAAGTAGTTATCTACTTCAGAAGAATAAATGGCTCTGGAGGTCGACCGTTTTGGCGGAACTAAATGTTAATGTTTCATTTTTTTGTGTTTCCAAAATCGTTGGAAATTCATGATACTTGAAGATGTACAGAGTCCACTGTGATAACTGACAAGTGGTTCAAAGATCAAAGAACCAAGAAACAGACCAAGAGCAAGTTTTTCTTCGAGAGAAACCTTTGATTTGAAGAAACAAACGTTGCCACACTCATGTTGAAGTTTGATTTCCAAATATTATAACTGATATGGAGTTTCCGGTGGATTCCCCCCTACACTGGATTCCCTGACTGCCTCAAATTGATGAATTTTGGCTACTGGATATCTTAAAAGCCCTCTGTATACTTTTCCCTTACAAAGTGGCACCGTAAACGAATGTGTTATGTACGTTACTGGTAGTCGGAACTTCGGATTAGCTCACCGGCGCTCATATTGCCCAAAAACAGTTCTGGATATCGACTGGAAACCCCTAAGCCACAGGTGGCTGGCAGCTACTCAGGCTCAGTCGTTGACCTGCTTAACAGACCTCTGCTTCATAGAGCACTAAGAAATTGCGTCAATTCCAAGCAAGGAAACATAACTATTAGGTAGTACTTACTTTCTTGCGCCTGCGAAGTCTGCATCCACTACTAATTCCGTGAAAATTACTCGAGTATTATTTAGTAAAAACGCGTCTGATGGTCGCGGTGTTCCCGACTAACTTCCCAGATATCATCCTTTGCCGGGTTTGTTTTTCTCTAGCGGCTTATTTGTTATGATTAACATTTTCACCTCTTATTTGTAGTGTTGGCTGATCTCACGTCAGGCTCTCAGTGAGTTGTATGTAACAGTTAAATTCGTGTGAGCATTTTCTAATGCTTATCATGAGTAATCAAACAGTTTTGTAAGTGAGATGAAACCTTGGCGTTTGGAATCCATTATGTTTCCATCTTCCATTATGTTTCCAAGGTCAGATAGGTTATTTATATTTTTTATTTTTTGAAAAGTTTTTATTCAGAGACCGTTCCAGCGTTTCTGCAAACATACCTCAATGATAAAGTGGCTGAGCTTTGTACAATAAAAAAAAAAGAAAAAAAGAGCAGTCACCACTATTATTTTATAGTGGCGCGGTGTGTAACAATTTAATAAAATCTCTTTTATAAATATCTCTTTCACTGTTGAAGAAATAGTACCTGTACTATATAATCTATATAGTTAGGTGGTCACATCTCGGATGTGCCTGGCCTTGTCAATCGTTGGAGGGATGGTCGATCGAGTCCAGCTGGTAGGGATTTAAGTGTTGAAATTTAATTAAGTGTTGAAATCTACGGTTGGGTTTATGTATAGTGGAACTTAATGTGTGGGTAAAACCATTTAAAAAAATCATGTCCTAGGCAATGAGACTATTGGCCCATTGCAATAGATATTTTGTTTGAAAACTTGCATAAAGGGCAAGAGATATCAGCTGCATTTTGGTTTATTATTCTGTGAATAATACACCTATGTTCGCTCAGCAAACAAATTTTGAAACATCCCCTTAAAATTTTTTCTTTCACGTTTCAAGGTACGCAGATTCCAAAAATGCGATGTCCGTCCGCCTTATTATCCCTATCTACAGTAATTGCGGTCCAAAAAATTCTTTCTTTCGCACACAGGCTTCATTTGGGCCCTAGTTCTGTCCCGAAACTTTGCAGGACGATCGGAATATACCCAAGGGTGTTGTGGGTGTAAAAATAAGGTTGTTTAGAGTACTAGTAACATGAGCTTGTGAGGTATCGTTTTCAACGTTTTTCTGGGCGAGGAGAGCGAATGTGAAGTAGATATTGACCGAAGAGTGGAAAATTCAGGTTCTAACAAAGTTTCAGCCTTTATTTACGTTAAATTTTGGTCTAAAATCGTCGTTCTTCCGCACAAAGTTTGGGTCCCCATTTGGGAACAAATTTGGATCCTAGTTGTGCTCCAAAGCCCGGCAGCCCGATCGGAATACACCTAGGAGTCTTATGGATGAAAAATGGATGTAAAAATAGGTGTTTTCGATGTGTTTTTTTTTGTTGAGGTTTTAGTGAACATGACCTTGTGAGGTATCATTTTCCATATTTTTTAGGGCGAGAAGACAAGAAATAGTGAAGAATTGAGGTTCTAACGAAGGTTCATCTCCCAAAATTCATTTTTTATGGGTCCAAAACCTGGGAAATTGTCTGATATCGTCATAAATTTGTATAATAACACTAGAAGTTCTATCAACAGGTTAATCATGTTTATGGGATCCAAAATTGGTGGAAACCATCAAAGATAGGTAAGTCAATTATTGCGCATGAAAGGAACAATAAATGAACAGCTAACATTTCTGTTGGTAGGTCCAGTAGAGTAATAAACCCATGTTGCAAAGACTTCAAAGCGTTTTTTTTTTAATTGCGGAAATTCAAGGAATATCCGCAGTTATGAGTGTTTCAGTTGGAAACTCCATGTGTCCGATGTACGGTTATGCTTTTGGACCCAGTGATTGTACACATTGATATCGATACCGTCAAGCATGCTTTTCAATTACGGACATTAATTAGGATATTATTCAAACGCGAGATATTTTCCTGAAAATCTGACTACAGTAGATTTTACAGATTATTGGAACACCCATTGTGGAGTCATAAGGATTAGGTGTCCCTCAAAACGTGTCCACTATCTCAGTTACCTATAACTAAGCTCTTCCAGTTGTTGGCCAGTTCGCTTGGTTCATGTCCATTCTAACGACAGTGGAGGGCACCGTAGAGATCCTTCCTGGATTGGAACTAATAACAGTTTTGGGCAAACATTTCCCGACGCACCTCGAGTCCAGGACGTGTATTTGTGCCTGGATCGAGCAAACACGTGATATTCGAGATTTTTTCTCATCGAACATTATGCTTACACTCCAACATATGCTTGACATCAATCAGCAATGCTTGAGTCTGGCTTGCCTTTAAGTAGTCCTTGCATCTCGTGGCATTAATAATGTATTACGCATTCACTGATCATTTTCTAGGCCACATATATTTCTTTGCAAAACGTCGAATAATTGCATTTTTATTATTTGCTTTAACGAACATTCGGAATGAATCATAGAAAAAGATAAACTGCCTCAAATGTTGTTTTACTTTTCAAGGTAGTACAAAGAATCCGAAAATGGAATCTTGGAAAATCCGTCCGCCCGCGGCACTTGTTTATTAACCATGGACCAAAATTGATTGAATTCGGCATGATGATCCCATTTGGGGTCTAGTTGGTCCTGGAATTTCGACGGTCCTGTCAGCCATCTCGAAGAGATGGAAAATAGGGGTTGAAAATTTCAAAACTTCGTAGCTTGAAAACTCAACAGATAGATTTAGTTGTGTTTGGCGAATCTGAATAGATCCCAATTTTTAGGATTTCTTGAGACCACCCGGAGCATTGAACGACCGGCACTCTCAGTAACGCCCTGGAGTTTGAACCTTAAATAACGTCAACATGGTCATGAATCAATTTCTTGTTTATTTAGGCGCACGGAGTGTGAATCATCCGATATAACTATGGCGCAGCTATTAGTAATAGAGAAAAGATCATTTAAATCACTCATGGTTAAGGACTGGAATTTGCATATTTTGCATGTGTGTTTTTTATCGTGTATATCGTTCTACTTTTCCGTTTTGAGGGTATCTGAAGCGTTTAGCGTGTGTTAAATTGAAATTGAAATAGCATATTTTGGTCGATTTCGGAGATTTTTGTATATTTTGGCCGTTTGTGCATATTTCTGCATTTTTAATCAAAATTGGGGAATTCCCTATTTTTGACCTTCCAATCGCCAAATCCTCCGAGATATGTGTTTCTGAAAAGGGCCACGGATATTCTTAGGCCATTCACCGTTTAATCCGCGTACCTGGTGAGGCCTAGGCGCACCCTTACCATTTATCCCTGAATGGGATTGCCTTTCACTTTCGGGCTTTAAATACGTCACTTTGATAAGCACCCAAGACTACTAACTACCTACCCTAGCAACCCATTTTCCCTATAAATACCTTTCATCCTTATGTGTCTAATTAATTTCGTCTCAGAATTTCGTTGGAGTTAGTTGTGTCAGAATGTGTGCTCAGTTGTTGAATAATTTATTAGTTCCTACTACCATGCCATCACTCAAGGATCTGCACCTGTGGATCAGCGAAAAATCAGTTGTGATACTTGTGATAGCGAGTGACTTTTTTTGTATAAATGTAAATATTGTATGGTGGAGAAAAAAGATATGTACATTTCATTCCATTTCCTTCCTTGATCCTTTTCTATAATATTTTTTAAAGACGCGATAATAACTGAAACATAATGTATAGACTACCTGTACGTCTCACACCAAAATTTAGTTCATTTTAGAAATATTTTAAATTTCTTTTAAACGTAATTTTGCTTGGGGTGCATATTTTGCCCATTTCGAGTGCATATTTTGGCCAAATTTTGTGCATATTTATAATTCCAGTCCCTACTCACGGTATTATGAAATCGAGTTTGTTGTTCTGAAATTGTCTTCTACCCGAGGTTAAGAAGGTAGAAACCAAAGTCTGTTTGTTGGTAAATGAAGTACAAAAACCACATTTCAGGTGCAGGTATTTGGTGTGAAACACCAAGACAAATCGATGAGTCCACTGCCGGTCATGAACGATCCGGAACTCAGATCGGGAATTTATGAATCCGCCGTTAGGTCAGGTTCGCTACTATCCTCCAAGTTTGGCAGCAAATAACTGGCTCCTTAGAGATTTGACCATATGCACAGACGAATTTTTACATCGGATTTTGGTGAAATTTTATGTTCCTAGGATAGGTTTTGTCAATTATTCTCTTCAATAATACCTTTCTTTTGTATAGTTGTCAGCATTTCTGTGCTGCAACTAATAACCTGTTGTGGAAGAATTTGCTGCGTTCTTAATTCATAACCCTGCAAATGTTTACAATTATAAGGGGGAAGAATTATTACTTGATCATAACTGGGCATCGAGAACGTTTTCGATAAGCAGTAGCGGAGAATTATTTCCTAGTCAGTGGGCTTGGGTAGAAACGTAGTGGGCAGTTATCATGAATTCTAATTGCACAAATGAGGGCACATTTTTCACTCATAACACCCCTGGGTATATTCCGATCGGGCTGCGAAGTGCCGTGACACAACTACGGCCCAAATGGAGCATGTGTGCGAAAGAACGAATTTTTTAGACCGAAAGTGAAGTAGTTATGCATGATACGGCGTACGGTAGACGGACATTGCATTTTTGGAATCCATGCACCTTGAAACGTAGAAGAAAAAATTTTGAGGGGGTGTTATAAAAAATTTTTGCTGAGCGCATACATAAGTGAATCATTCGCAGAATAATAAACCAATAGAGGCGGGGAAATGGGACCCTGCTGTTGCCTGTGACGTACGGATATGGGTCCTGATGGGCTGGTCGGTGGCGGCAGATGGGAGATGGCCTGTCGGCTCGTTATATCCGTGTGACTTGAGCAAGAGGCTTCTTCGAATCGCCTTTTTCTTTTGCCCATATAGAAGCTTTTCCCTATTTTTTTTCAAATGCGTAGAGGAAGATGATTGTAAAATCAGTAGGTACTAAAAGTGTTCGTTGCAGATAGGTACATACATGATACTTGGGTAGCAACTAACAAATATTGTCCGACGCACAAAGTTATTTTGAATCCGCACTGCGGAAGGTGAAACTCGTACTGATGCTACAGTCGAAAAATGTTTATATTCCTAAATAAAAATTTCCAGTTGGATTTTACGTTTCCATCAGGGAACACATGGTTCCGTATGTCCCAAATGAGGCAAAGTTCGGTGGGGTATGTGTGGATTGGTCCACAGGTGGTCCCATATGAATTCACACACATTACATTTCTGACACTTCCTACCTTAGGTTGTGTTCAACCAGTTTGCTGAATCTACCAGGGATCAGCAGACTGGGTCCCCTAACTCAAACTTTGTCTTGCTGAAATCTTTGTTCCATTCAACTGATACCGCTGATTTTTTTTCCAAGTGACTTATTCAGATAAGTAACCACCACATCACTAGATTCATCCCCCTGCGACTTCTGCGTCCAACAGCAAAATTAGGGCCTGCTCTAATTTCTAGCATTCTGTTGTGCACGCTTACCCGAATGAGAAACCCTGTGACGATTAGCTATACTTTGAATCATGCTGCTAGTCCTCCGTGTTTCAAACCAGAAATTGGCCGTTCGATTTTAAGCGCCAATAGTATTACAAAAATGAAGTTATTTATACCTATGTTACCAGCTGCAGCATCTTTATTTCAGGTCACACGAAAAATGATACCACTTGTTGGAGAGCTGGAATCGAACTGACCCTAAAGTTTCCAGAAATCAACAAAAATATTTTACTTAACGGTTGTGTATGATGAAAAATGCGATAGTGGCGCCAAGTACGGTGAACTGGGCGGAACCTAAGTATCACAAGTAGGGATGTTAAATTTAGCTTTTCAGTAATTGTGTATCTTTTTCACATCAAAATCGTTCGTCACTCATTGTAATGCTGGCGATCCACATGAAAACCGTCCAATTCTACCACTAGGCTTCCCTTTTTTCATCTGCCACCCAATCTTACTTTTCCACAAACTGTGTCTGGGCAGGGGCGATTCCTCGTGTGGTTGTGCCTAGCGCATTAGGCAGTTGACATTTCTCCTGTTTCCACTCGACAGTCTCTGCATATGAAAAGACCGCTCAATCTACCCTAATACTACTACTTTCACAGCTTACCTTTCATTTTTGGGTTCATCCAACTTAGGAATTTCAGTATCCTATAATTAAACCATACCCTGATGGTTGCACGATCTCTCAGCATTATCTTCACCATCTGACACATTTCTGGGTCACTTCGGTCTTCCTGTTGTCTTTATAACTTGAGAAGTTACATAAGGCACAAAATGAGTATCATATATTACTTAGGAATGTCAACAAATACGACGATTTTTAGCTTCAAGTCTTGCTTTTATTTACCGTATAATGGATCAAGTCAGCTGATTTTTCTATAGGAACTTATTTGGGTGAAAAAATAGAGCCTCAAAACTGGAACGATTTACAACCTCCTTAGATTAAATGCTACGATACATTATTGGCCCGGATATTACTTGCCAACAATCCATTATGCTTGGATACCACCTGTCTCAGTTCTCTTCTATCGTGTTAACGTTTCTTCTCCATCCATTCCCGCTTTACATCTTGTACACCGGTTACGCATCCATTTGACCCAAATACTATAGGTGTGGTGTCAGATTGGATGAGTACTAGAAAATTTTCTTCTGGGAGGTCACTATACTTACCTATTTTACTACCATGGAATGTAAAAACGAAATATTTTCGAGATGCAAAATTGGTTCTAGGGATGAAAAGCGTCTTGTGAAAGAAAGTACACACATGTAAGTACTTACATGATACTGAATGACGCGGTTAGTGACTTCAACCATGGAACTAATTAATGAACAATTGCTTGATTCTTGTTGCTTGATTGACACTTTCTTCCTTCAGAAGAAAATATAAACCCTAACCACGATAATTACCTATTCACACCTACCCAGCCCATATTTCCGAGGTCACCATAAATAAGACTGGACACTAATAGGTATACCTGTGACATCTTTTCTTTTGAGTTTGCAGAATTCGTCAATTTTATCGTGATTACCTATTTTAATTACCATCGTATGAAAGTATGTCGTTATCTATCTATTCCCAGGATGAGTGACATGGAGCTAGGAGATGTTGCGGGAGAAAAGCTTTACAACTCCAAGGACGTGGTATGGGTGAAGCTATCTGGGATGTGGTGGCCCGCGGAAGTTCAGGACCAGGCAACGCTCGATCCTGAGGTCACTGAGGGCCTCAAGAAACCCCTGCTGTGTGTCGTGCAATTTTTGTTGGAATCATCGTAGTGAGTGAACTTTCTATTTTATACAATTTTTCCCCTTCTTTTCCCCCGTTTTCCTGTAGCCAACAGATACCAGTTGCTGTGGTTTGGTAAAGGTACTGTGAGGCACTCAGCAGTAACTGTGCAGATCGCTCGTCTTCATTTGTGCTCTAAAACAGCAAGCCTGTGCGGGATTTTTGTGATCTTCCACCGACTTTGGTCTGGTCCTTGACCATGCGATGGAGGTACTTCTAGAGGAGGTGATCACAACCAGGGCGAGCAAATCTGGATTTGTGTATGAGAAGTGGTCTCAATAGTTAATTTAGTTTGTCAATGTGTAACTCAATGATAGAATTTATTGTTCATCCCAGAACGTAGAATAATGAAGAATTTATTTTGGTACCCTAAAACGCACAACATCGGAAATTAGAATGAGAAGAAAGAAAACAAAATTATCTACTCCACTCGAGAGTTGAACTTGATCGGTAGCTTCGTAGTCAAAAGTACTCCACTCTGGCGGCTGATATATGATTAGCGTGTGTTGTTGAAAGAAGTGCCATCACAACGTGGCCAATTGTCCATGGGCTGGATAACCTATTTCGTGAATGACTAATGACGAGCTTTCGGTACAGGTACAGTCGAGTATTTTTAACTTCTTTTGGCTTTAAAATGAGGAGTTCAAACAGCTAATGCGCGCCAAAACTTTAAATGTCAAAGATCAAATTTTTTTGGGGTCGGAGATGATGCCAGTCTGGGAATGGAAATCACCAGATACCTACCTTTGGTGGGGGGGAGGGGGGATTTGACGCCCGTCTGAATAAATTCATCAATGAGTGAGCGAGCAAAATCAGCTATTCATAATAGTAATCCCCTCAGTTTTCAAGTCTGAAAGGAAGTTCACATTTGATTTTGACTTTTTATTAGGTAATTATCTTTTGGTATGAAAGGACCAGTCATGTCTGACATCATTTTGCTTCCTCAACGGAGGTAGGGAGGGAAGCTTTGTATTCGTGCAAGAGTCGAAACAACTTGTTTCCCCTCCAAAATTTCCACTCGCCCTTTCCGTTTCAGACATCAAGGAACAGGTTCTGTCGGTTGTCAGTTCCTTGTCCCGGGCAAAACTGTACGAAATAATGGTCTTGATGAGTTGAAATTCGGAGGGTAGGCGCGGGTTGGAGCACACATGCGCAAACGTGAAATCCTTGTAAAGCTCATAACCACCCTGGAATTCGTCGAAAAGAGCTGATAGTTGGATGGTAGATGCAGAATGGTACCCTGATTGGTCCTTGTCTCTTTCATCAAATTCGGACTCTAACATCCGGATGAGCATGCGCTAACGCTAAATGTTTGCCTAGTTCTTTTTAACGCCCATAACTCCGAAAAAATAGTCGTAGTGAGTTGAAATCTGGACGGCAGGCGCGGGTTGAAGCACAGATAATCCTATATCAGATTCATTGAAAAAGTACTGTAACTTTCGTCCGCGCGTGCACCTACGTAAAATCCTTCTAGAGCTCACAACTACCCTAGAAGTCGTCGTGAAGCGATGAGGTTGGAAGGGTAGGTGGGGGTTGGGCCACAGATAGTCCCATATTAAAGTCATTGATAAAGACCATTAATTTTCGGCAGTGCATGTGCAAACGTGAAATCCTAGTGAAGCCCATGACGCCTAGAAATTGCCGTAATGCACTGAGATTTGGATACCCTCCAAATCCTCCGGGGGGGGGGGGGGGGGGGGGGTCGGATGTGTTGAACTACTAGACCAATTTTAGTGATATTTCTAGGGATTATGCGCGTAGCAATTTCATTGCTGTCGGACCAGTGATAGCTCTACAAGATAGGTAAATCAAAAACCGATATTTTACCAATAGTTTTACCAACTGATTCTATGCCCATGTTACAGTAAGTGAGGAAGCTATACTGACCACCCAACTTGGCAGACGTTTTTCGCTAACCCCCCATATATTCTCCAAAAATCGGATCAATTTATCAAAACTTTTTTTGAAACGTCTAACAATGAAGGTGGGTAGTGGTTTGTGAAAGTTTGTAAAAATGTGTGAATTTCACAAAAATTCCTTATCTCTCATTCTGACTCGATGATCTCATTTGAAGATTAGCGGTATGATGGCTAATCACCAACAAACACCAAGTGTACTCCAGCCTCTGTTATGATATCCCAAAGTTTAGCCATTTTCCCAGTTTTCATCAGGGATTTCCATGGGGAAGACCACATGATGGGGGGGACAACAAACGTTTTAGGCAATGAACCAGAATCATGCTCTCATTGAACAAATTACTATCACGTGTATTTGCTTTCTGTTTCAGCTTACACATCAAATCTCTTGACCAGATCTATCATTATAACTGCAAGAAGAAGACGGAATTCTTGAAACTTGGTTTTAGTAAGTTTGTCATTTTCATGTTGAAAACTAGTTGGCCATTATGAAAGCACGGAAGTTGACCTCTATGCCACAGTGTCTGACAAATTTGAAAGTAATGCCCACTGTTATTGTTTAATTCAACTTTTTTCTAACTAAAACGCATTTTTCTCCTCTATCAACGTTTTTATGAGCTTTGGCAGGCGCTGGTGCCCCCTTCCAAACTTGATATTTAAGGTAGATTTAAAAAAAAATGAAATCTACAGTTCAGGAATTTTGATTAATAGGGCGACTACTAAACTACGAAGTGAACAGTCCCGTATTTCAGCGATTCTCCATTTGATTTTTAGTTGCATCCCATATCTTTTGCCAGATTGATGTGACTTATCTTACATGTTATTCAAACAGTTAGGAATTCTCTTCTGGTATGGTGTGCTCATCCTTTTCTTCAAAGGAAGACAGTTTGCCATTCACTGTCATGTGATTTCCTAAGTATAATATTCTATTACATTTTTCTTCTTTGTTTCCAGAAAAATACTTGAGAAACAAAAATGAGAAAAACGTGTCAATATGGCCGGATGTGATTCAAGAGGCCGAACGTCGGACTGGAGGTAATCCTGACATCATTAATGACCCAGACATTGTTCCAGTTGTGGAGAAACCAGAAGGCGCTGAGTTCAGTGGTAAACGATTGTCACTACCAGTAGGGTCTCGGCGAGGGCAAGGATCAAGGCTTTCGCTACCAGCCAGTCATTTTCCAGGACCCTCAATGAACGGTTCTCGGCAGCAAGCCAGGCGTCATAGCAGCAGTGGGAATGGTAAGAGTGTTCAACACATATGTCTCACACTTGTACAGCGGTGTCCTCCTGTCGATGATGCGCCTCAGTCCTCATCCTTCAGTTGTCTGCGGTGTGATTTCGTAACTCAGAACTTGGAACGGTATCTGCTTCACTACCGAATGAGTCATATCTACACTGGAAGGAGTATGCCTCCTATGCCCCGTTTTATGGAACCTGGACCATCAGTTCAATCAAAGCCTAAGAATAAGAAGGAGAAGAAACGCAAAGAGGAAACTGGAACCCCTCCTATTGTGAAAAAGAGGAAGAAAAAATCAGTAGTTACAACCAAAGAAACAACTCCGCGGCCTCAAAAGAAAGATGATGAACCACCCAGCGCACTTGAAGTGAGTCAAGAATGTGAACAGATCTTGAAAGATTGGGACGATGAGGATGACGAAGTGAAAGAAGGAGGTAGGACCTCACCATTGAAAGACATTGCAATTATTGATGATAACAGCTTGTCGCAAGCTGTAGAAGACAATTTTGGTGCTCAGATAGGCAAGAATGGTGCTACAAATGATACCAGTGAGAATAGTTCAAAGAATGCTGAAGTTCTTGCGCCACCTCCAAAGGCAGCTTCATGCTTCGATTTTGATGATGAAGAACCAGCACAACCAGAAGTTCAGACTCTTAAATTTGGGCAAAAACTACCTCGTGTGATTTCTCCTGAGAAGCCCAAATCGTCTATTGCCGATATTTTATCTGACGGGCGGCAGCTGGAATGTTTTTTGAATGAAGTTTCAGTGCCTCAACTCCCATCTCTTCCTTCCATCAAGGAGGCTGGCATCTCTTTGAAGGAGCAAAAAGGAGGTAAAAAGTCAGTGCCTTTTCCTGCAAAAGAAACGGAGAGAAGAACCACTGAAACAAAAGAGGATATTGTTGGCAATCAAGACCTTGACGACAACAAGACTGCAGCTTCTGAAGATGGGAGAATCAAATCTGAAGAGAAGCATTTTTTAGTCGAAGGACCCCTTCAGTCAAAGAAACGAAAAGGTTCTGGACTTACTGAGGGTGCTGAAGATGGGTCCGCTGGTAAAAAACTGAAGAGTTATGGTAATGACGAACCCTCCAAGAAAAATGATTCGCAGTTGAGTGTTGGTGACCACAGTGAAAGCGTGCTCGATACAGGAGTGCCAGAACCAGCTCTAGCGGTGCTGTGTAAACCTGATGATGCAGTTATTACAGATCCCAGTGATTCAAAAGTTGAGTCCACTCC
Organism: Leptopterna dolabrata; assembly: GCA_954871275.1. Lineage (NCBI taxonomy): Eukaryota > Metazoa > Arthropoda > Insecta > Hemiptera > Miridae > Leptopterna > Leptopterna dolabrata. The sequence continues at coordinate 21,474,257 of OX940979.1, forward strand.
CAAACCAGTCAGAATTGAATCGCAGAAAGAAACCGTTGACTCGATAGCAGTCATTAGCATTCCCCTCAAAAGTAAGAGCACAATTTCTGAATTGGACAAGCAATCATTGATTGATACCCTTACATACTCTCCGTCCTCGATTGACACTGATTCATCCCAGAAGACGAAGAAAAATGTTGAAGTTAAGGTTGTCATGGGTGGCGATATGTCTGAGCTGGACAAACAGTCCTTAATTGACACACTCACACATTCCCCGGCACCAGTGGATACATCGCCTCACAAGAAGTTGGAACAAAATCAATCTAAGAGGTCATCAAGAGTCTCGAAAAGTGAATCTTCAAGAACTCTCAATGCCACAACTTCATGTAGCGGTTCGAGAGGTGGATCCACTGTAGATGGTGGTACCCGCACGTCCTATTCTAGATCAAGCAGAAGTAGAGATTCTCCTCATAACCAACCGAAGGGGAGACATTCTGACGTCGTTCCCAGCCAAGACTGCAGTTCTGATATGAGTAGTTTCAAATCGAGAAAGTCGAGACATTCAAGACATAAGAACGACAGTAAGGGTAATCTTGATCCATCCAGTGAACGCCAAAATTCAGTAGGTAAGAATGATTTTGGTAATGACAAAAAATCGTCACCTGTTCAAGCTTCTGAGTCCAAATCAGATGTATCCACTGAAATGAACCAGGAAAACTTATCCGACTTGACAAAGCCAGGTGAAACTTCCGGCCTTGAAACCAGTATTGAGGGAGTACAGTCAGATCCGCCGAGTACAGTAGTTGTTGGCATTGAAGAAAAGAAAGTAATCCCCATTGGGGATTCCTCACTTGGGGATATTTCTGATAGTTGTGGTCAGCAGAATTTAGGAATTGAGAATGTAGTTTCTAGTCAGCTGAGATCTAACTCGGGAGACGATCATGATGTTAGTCTTTCTTTGAAATCCAGTAAATCCAGTAGACATCTGAATGCTTGGATTGATAACAGTCAAAGTGATTCCAATGTTGATAAGGCCATTGGAGGTTCAAATGAAAAGACAAAACTACTTGCAAATTCTGAAAATCACATCAAAACTGAAAGTATCTCTAGTCCTATTACAGGTTTTGATTTTTCAGTGGTCAATAAGAATCTACAACAGCTGTCGGAGAACTCCAAAATTTCTTTGGAAAAGAACGAATTTCTCGAAGTTTCAAAGTTGGTACCATGGAAACAGAAAGAGAAAAAGCCAACTCCAAAAAAAGGAGGCTCCCCTTCAAGAACAAGTAGTAACGAACCAGCTAATAGCAATGCTGCTGGGCACTCTGGCTCCAAACGGATTTCTCGTTCTGATCACAGACAAGGTAAAACAGGTGAATCTAAATCCAGCCCTCACAGGTATCTTCCTACCACCGCAGAGGCCGCAAAAGATGTTTGTTCAAAACCATCTACTCCTAGGGTAGATAAAGATCATTTGAGAAGCAAACCCTCAGCTCGATCCACCGACAGTCATATAGAGCCCAAGGAATGTATTTCAAGTTCTAGTAAGAGCGTCCCACACTCAAGAAGCATTCGGTTATCTCAGCTCCTAACAAGTTCGAATCCTAGTGAGAACATTCCTGAAGATGTGAGGCATGCAGAAGCTGAGCAAGGTGAGACTGCTCCAAAAGCTGTTGAAGATGTGAGATCCTCAAGAAGCAAGCGCTCGTCCCGTTCACGCAACCAGGTTGAAGGGTCTGTTTCAAGGCTTGCTCCTCTTCCTGTTGAAGCTGGAAAGATGGTGGGACATTCAGAATCAACTCACTCTAGAAGCAGCCGTTCATCTCTATCCCAATCCAACCATGCTATAACTCAAGAATCCATCCCAACTCCTTATAAAATCCCCAAATTCAAAGATAAGGTACACTCAGTCACTGCCAGTGGAGAGGGGGGACATGGAAAAAAGAGGCGATCATCTCGTTCCCATGAGAGCCAAGTTATGACTCAGAAATCTGACTCAGGACTTACTAAAGTGGGTAATAGGCATCTGACAAGAAATGAGCCCAACCCACCAACTGTTGATGAGGAACATAAAAGTAAGAAACGGTCATCTCGTTCCCGTGAGAGCCAAGTTATGACTCAGGAATCTGTCTCAACCTCTGGTAAAACCCGGGATCAATACTTGGCCAAAGATGAGCCTCAACCTGCAACAGCAACTGTTGGTGAGGAACATAAAAGTAAGAAACGGTTATCTCGTTCCTGCGAGAGCCAAGTTATTTCACAGGAATCTTTCTCAACCTCTAGTAAAAACAGGGATCAGCACCTGGCCAAAGATGAGCCTCAACTTGCAACACCAACTGCCACTGATGATAAAGGACACAGAAAAAAGAGACAGTCACTTCGATCCCACGGAAGCCAAGTTATTACGCAAGAATATGTCTCAAGCTCTAATAAAAGCAGTGATCAACATCTGGCTAAAGTTGAGCCTGATGCTGCATCACCAGCTGAAGAACACAGCAGTAAGAGACGATCATCTCGTTCCCGTGATGGCCAAGTTGTTATGCAGGAATCTGCCCCAAGGGCTTGTATGAGCAGTGATCACCATTTGGCTAAAGTTGAATCTGAAGTTCCTGCACAAACTGACACTGATGATATGGGACACAGAAAAAAGAGAAGGTCATCTCGTTTCCATGAGAGGCAAATTATTATGCAGGAATCTGTCTCAGGCCCAAGCAAATGCAGCGATCAGCATCTGGCTAAAGTTGACTGTGAAGCTTATACACCAACTGAAACTGAAGGCAAGGTAACTACGAAAAACAGACCATTATCAAATGCTCTTGACAGTAATGTTATTGTTCTAGATACCAACACAAATCCCAGCAAAAGTAGCTCTCTGCAAGAAGCCATAGGTAGTAGGTCGACTGACAATGATAGTAAGGGGCAAGAAGAAAGAAGCAAGCGTTCATCCCGTTCCCACAATAGCCAAGTTTCACCCAAATCTAGTCCTAGGAACATTTCTTCTGCTACTACTAGGGCTACAGATGAAAGAGAACTCCTGAGAACCGGAAAGTTGGCTGATATTCCAAACAGGTTGGATAATAGGACAAGTCCTAATGATGAAATAGGACACTCCAAAACCAAACAATCATCTCTTTCTCTGGACTGTAAAGAGGGAACCGTAATTGTCCCTCCTAGTAGTGATGTTGGTTCTGCTTTGGATGTAGTCAATGGTTCAACAAGTGAAAAAACCAAATCATTGCTATCTGATGAAATAGAATTGAGAAAACTAAATTCACCGCTTATGCTTGACAATTCCAATCAGCCTTGTGGCTTGGAGGCCAGATGTGGTAAAGCTGAAGAAGAACTTGATCCAACTGGTCCGTTTGGAACCTCTATTGGTGCGTTGATTTCATCAAATGAGGAACTATCATTCTCCACGCTCACAGTGCCCAACACGTTGGAGAAGGTCACACCGCCAATTGAATCATCCAAGCAGTCAGTTATTGAAGACAATTTTCATTCAAAGGGTAAACAAGTGGATGATAAATTACCTTTGGCATCCCCTCGTCTGGCTAAAGAAGCAATCAAGGCCCACAAAGCAGAGGATTCAGCTGCTTTCAATGAACTAATCAAGGAAAAGAGGGCACCAAATGAAGTTATGCTGTTGAGAACGCCAATGTGGTCAAGCAGCCAAGATGTCAGTATCCCAGCTTGTGAAGCTTCCAAGATTTCTCGACATGATGATGATGACTACAGCAAGGTTGGTGTTGCCGTTGAAATGGAGGAGACTTCAGTGAACAAGTGCGAAGGAGGGAAGGTTGATGGACAAGCCAGGAGTTCAATAAGTTCCATTAGTAGAGACTTAGAGTTGAAAATTGAAGGGCAAGTAAAACTCAGATCAGTGGCTCCTGGTGTAGTTTCACCAAATAAAGCATCTTCTGTTGCAGAGGCTCCTAATGATCAGGTTATCAATCAAGATCTGGTTTCTGCTATTGCCCATGAACACAAGCAAATATCAGATCCCGTTGAGTTGGATAGCAAAGAATCAGTCGAGAATATTGCTGTTTCACAAGCTGATCAGCCTTCCCCCAAAACAGTACAGCTTCGCTGTACACGTCAAGATGACGTTGCTAAGAATCCATCCTGTTTTTCGGAGCCTAGTGTACATGACAATGTAAGCCATAGTTCCACTGAGCATAGGAAAAAGGAGTCTTCAACACTTGATGAATCAAAATTAGATCACTCGGAAGATACTAGATCTTCATCAAATGCAGACATAAAACAACACAATTACGAAATTTTTGCTCTTCCTACGTCACAGACGGAGTCCAAACTTGAGCTATGCAAAGAACAGCCTTTGTCAGTTGTAAAAACTAAACAGCAAAATACAGAATTTGATTCTAGTAGTATAACTCTACCTGATTCCGAACTTGAGCTTGCAGAGTGCAAGAGCTCTAATGAAGAACAGAAAATTGAGAAACCTGTCACTATGGTTGAACCAGATGGCAACTGTGCACCGCCATTAAAACTTATTGAGAAACGAACCGAGTTTGAAGCATTTGAGGATAACTCACTTTTTTTGTTGAAGAACAGTGACATTAATTTAGTTCCTCATTCTGGTGGTTGCAGTGAGTCAAAATCACAACGCACTGTGCAAGTTGAGTCATTTGCTGCCGAAGTACCTGTTCTTCCTCCCAGTGAATGTACATCTGGTTTACCAAAGAAGTCTGATAGATTATTGGAAGGAAACCTTGGCAAGAAAGAAAGTGCAGGCGAAGTACTACCTTCCGTACCTATTATAAATCTGATCCCTGAAAGTGATAGCCCAGAAATCAACAATGTTGATTCGATTGTTGATGATAAATCATCTCCAGTACCTTGTGATCCTGTGCACTTCCGAACTGGAAAAATGCTCTTGCAAGCTAGTTTGGTTAATACTTCCTTATCTTCCAAAGATACTAAACTGCCAGAAGTGTCGGAAAAGAGACAAAAGGAAAAGTTGGAACTGCCCCAAGCTCCAATGTTTGCTGCTAGAGCCTCCAGGTGGGACAATCCTTTCCCTGCCAAAAAAAGTGAGTCTCGACCATTGACCCCTACGCATTCATTTATGGCCAGTCCTGCCAAAGCGTCACATTCTCCTATGAACAAGGTGAAAATCGAAATAAAGTCAGGCCTGGGGAGAAGTTGTTTTAAATCCCCACCACCTGATGTGGAGTCGGATGCCAAGCCAATCCAAACCGATGTGGTTAAACCACTAACTGCACATCAGGTAGTTGCAAAGACCATGAGTTCGGAAACACCTGTGACTGAACAGGCCCCTAATGTGAGTGACTTCGATGATGAGCTTAGTGCACTGCAAGCTGAAATAGCGTCTTACTCTGAGTCTAAACTCCAAGCTCATTCACCGAAACCTGATCCCCCTGCCGAAACAAAGAGACACGATTTGTCAAGACCCCAAGGGTTGAATGTTGATTCAACAGAACCGGGTACCAGCATAATAGAAGGTAGTGGGAAAAAATCACGACCACACCTCAGCTCTAAAGCACAGATAGTGGAGTTGGAAAATTCTCTGGCCTTCGATATATCCCTTGATTCAATACCACTACCAGAATCCCCCATACCTCAACCTTTGACGAAGGAAATCCCGTCACCGGCGTCCAAAGTGCCAGGACTGAGTGAAGCTGCCTTGTTGGCCAGTCTGTTGAAAGGGGATGATGATGATTATTCATCAATAAGTAACACAGTGAGTGTTGCATCACCTGTAAAACAAAGTTCTAAGCCTGTGTTACATGTTGCAAAAAGTGGGCATACATCGAGTAAGGCAGGTGGAGTTGGCAAGCTTGACATCAAGACCAAAACTAAATCCAACTTGCTTAGTCCGATAGTCACAAGTTTAGCTGATGCGCCAGTTGTGATAAGTAACATCCCATTGCCTCTCTCTGAACCGTTGATAACTTCATCCCAGCTTGCGACCAGTGAAAAACTGGCACCGATCGTCATACCTGTAGAGCCTCCAAAAGTCAGTCACCAGCACCAAGTTCCCAACAAACTTGATGACACTCCCACTTCCAGAGTTCAAGTTCTCGAAGTTGAACGTAGTCACCCCCAAGGTGGGCATGTTGGTGTCATTGACCCTTCAAAATTGTTGGACCTCAATGACATCCCTTTTGTGTTTGAAGAAGATTTGATTGAAGAGGGGTTAATGCCTAGCGAGCCCAGTTCAATGCAATCACCTTTAGTGACTGAAACGAAATCTCTTGGTGTTGATGCGCTTACTGAATCAACATCCTTGGATGCAACAGAAAAAACAAGTATAACTACTTCAGCTGCAATTGATTCAGAAGAAACTTTTGCTATTGAAGACCTAGTCGAAGAAGTTGTGGAAGAGGAACCAGCTACAGATTCTACACTTTCAGGAGATGTTGTTGCTGAGAATGACTTTGATGTCCACGAATCAACTGAAAACAAAATTTATGAGGCACGACAGGTTCGGCAGTATATAATTGAAGTTTCTGATGACACTGACCCTAATTTTGACTATCACTGCTCTCTTCCCCTTGCTCCTGTTGGTAAAACTGCTTTGACCCAAACTGCTATTTTTGATCAACCAGTACCAGCTAAGAAAATAGCCAAAGTTGTTCCAATCCAACCAAAAAGAATGTTGACAGAAGCAAAATATGTTAGTTTGGGTGGTACTGGGAAACTGGTCAGTGGAGTGTCAACTGCTACTTCGACACCACAAATCGTTCGAGTACATGCAATTAATAAATCGGGTAAGCCTACGATGAACCTAACATCAGCAGATTCAGAAAAGGAAAAAGTCCAAGTGGCAAGTGGTAGTACACCTGATGTTCCACAGAGCAAGGAACCTTTGAAGCTGCAGATGTTCAAGGACGCCAGAACAGGTTTAACTAAATTCGTGGTTAAGCCACAGATGGTTCAGAACCTTTCAAAATCAACTTGCAAACAGTTGATTTTGCCTCAACAGCTGAAGAACGTTGTGAAGAGTCCTGGACTTGTAACTTCAAACACACTGTCAACCAAAAACCCTTCGCTCATTCAGATCAATAAGACTCCGCTTTCGTCACCCAAACAGAGAGGGGCTGCACCATCGATCTTATCTCGGGGGAGACCCGGAAGGCAGGCAGCACCGATTCTAAGAGGGTCCTCCATCTCCATTCAGCGGCCTACTAGGAACAAAGGGGCGTCCGAAGTGTTGGTGAGTGGTAACTCAGCGCAGGTACCCGTTGACCACAGTGGGTTGATGTTGACCAACAACGTTTTGCCTGAAAGTAGTTCAACGAACCAAGTGCTGCTGAACAGCTCCACCAACCAGCTCGTGCTGAGCAGCCCGTCCACCGCACAGCCGCCCACCAAGTTCGTGAGTTTTGTCGTGAACAAACGACCCGAGCTGAAGAAACCCAGCAAAGACCTCTTGGAGCAGGCTCTGACGGGTTTGGACGTGCAGAACGATGAAGCAACCAGTATAATGCCCACAGCCACTGTGGTCTACGGAATGTTGGCCGACCCTATCCAGCAGCGCCCCATCATGACAACAGCAGTGCAACCTTCCCAAGTCATCCTCAGCCACGACCAGCTACTCACCTTCCAGGCCCCCAAAGACCCAGCGAGGACTGTGAGTCCAAGTGAAACCAATAGGTAGTTGCCACCTTAACGACCAGTGCGGTTTTTAAAGAACTTGTAAATAATTACTATTTTTAAATTATAATGTCACTGTGTAAAAAGAGTTCATTTCATTTTAATATTTTGGATCCTATCTAATTATAAATCTGTGTAGAACCCACGTTGATTTCTGAGTGAGCTCTGAAGAGGACGCCACTATTTTATTTTGTTGATGTGGCGACTCATATCCGTATAGAGTTGCAATTTTTCTGAAAACTCGTAGATAGAATTATTAAATGTTAGTTATTTGAATAAGCTTGTTTTATACACATGTACATATTATAGGTATTATAGTAGTATATTTGAAAGAAGATATCTATTCTATTCTCACAGAAAAAATACACAAATTGTTAGGAGTTAATAAAGACTGTATAAAAGATTTATTTTATTGCTCGTTGATGTACGTTCACCTTTTCCATTTCAATTTAAAGACAAAGTGAAAGTTTTAGGGAAAGTTATAATTTGAAGTTTTCTGTAAGAAGACCTACCTATTTTTTGCATGCAAAGTGTGTCCATTTACGAGGGCTGGCTGGTCTTTGCATACAAAATTATCATTAATTTTTGAACACAAAACGGAACCTCACACCCACCGCTCTTTTATTATTATTCATAAACGCTTGTTATGTTCCATATAAATATTTAGGTCGTTCCTTTTTTTTAATTTAATAAAAACATTGAAACTAATAAATTGGGTTGTGTTTACTTTCATGGCCCTGGACCGCAGCTTGGGGTGCTGATAGTTTAGTTAGCTAGGCATTGGTAGGGATGGTGGGAGCAGTTGTTCCTTTGGTGGAGTGGCAGAGGAACAGTTAAATATAAATAAAAGTTCTAGTCGTGCAGCATGACAGTATCGGTGAATTTTCGAAGCAGCGCGCTACCTAAGTATTCGAAACTTACACATTTTCCATGGTTTCGTCCACAAATTTTCCACGTAGACGATATAAGTGAATTGAATTCATGGTGAATTTTTAATTTATTTTATAACAAGTGTCCCAATTTTCTTTCAAATTAAATAGGCAACATTACCAGAAGTTAGGTAGGTAGGTACAAGGTAACCACCTTCAATTTAAAACTTTGGCTGGTAGTAGCAGTTTTTGGTAGCGTCTATTGTTGTAGGTACTTCGATGATCCATTGTTTTCCAGCTTTTGATCATTTGTGTTCTCAGTTGGGCTTTCAATTCGCGAAAAGCTTCAATTCTCTTAATGTACAACCTATGGGAAACTGGGGAAGCTGACGTAGTGCTGTTAGAATTTCTATCCTACCTACTTATTATTCTAGAACCCGTTCGGGTGTTAACAGTAACTCATCTATACAAGCTGCCTCCTGTGGATTCGGATCAGCGTGAAAATTGTTTTTTGTTTTTCAGAAAAAATCGGACCTCATAGCGTTTTCTCAACTTTGCCTCATTTATCCAACATTTTTTACCCGTTTTTCGAAGAGCGATTAATTTCCTGTATGACTACACCACTTTAATGTCTTTGCTACATGCTTAAATGTCATTTATAACAGGGCAAATGTGGAATTCACCAGAAATCAAGAATTTTCCGAAAAACTCAAAACTAGACAAATAAATAATCTTAGAAACTGTCTAATCACACTCATATTTCTCGATTTAGTAAGCTTTCTTAACGTACCTAGTTATTTTGATTGATACGTGGGGTGGGGGGGGGGGGGGGGGGGGTACGCTTCAAAGGTGAAAAAACGTGTCTCGGTTGTTAGAAGGGGGTGGAAGAAGAACTGAATCATGTTTGCATTCCTTTTCAGTTCCTGGCCGTTGAACTTACACTGATCACACTTGAAGGGCTGCGGCAAAAAACGGTCAGTCAGTTTTTCTCAAATTTCCAGAAAAGCTGATTCAAAGTTTCAAGCCTCTGTTGAGTTGAATGAAAAAATTTGGCATGAGAACAAAGAACGATTGTTTATTTAACAGATCACAAATTTTGAAGAAGTTTTTTGGTACAAAAATGAATATAGCATATTTTTGGCCTGGATTTTGATCGTTATTCCCCGTCAATTAGGAGTCATCGATGAATTCGACGTCCTGTTCTCCATCGTGTCCGTCCGTAGTCAAGTTTTGGTAGATGGGTTTCGCCTCTGGGTTGACCAAAAATTGGTTTACCTAATTGTAGCAAATCCTTCATATTAGCTGGTTTTATTGGAGTTTTCTGTAGGCATAAGACGATTGGTTGTGGTTGGCTACGCTCTCATCTGCGACTGCCTACGTAAAACTGGTAAAACAGTTATGAGACCACTGAAATGTTTACTCTGACTTTGAACTCCCCCATCGCATTGAATTCAGTAATGGTTCATTTTCTCTCATCTGAGGAAATTATCTGGAAGCAACGAAACCTGGAACAACCACAATCTCCTCCCTTTTCATGGGAGTTTTTTTTTCATTGCGTCTTCAATTTTTCCGTTTTTTTTAGCATTAGAAAATATGACACTCACCGAGCTATCTGTCAAGTCGCTACTAATCATTACTGGAAATAGCAAACAACGAAAAATAATGGTAATCACGTTGTTATGTAAAAACCAGAGGATGCAGGATGGTTTGCGGCCGACTGTAGGCAAGGATGAAATCAAGCGGGTGGGGAAGAATTTGGATTATGATAGTTTTCGGTAGGAGGTGGGTGGAACCTGGTAATTCTTGCTCGGAGCCCCCTATCTAAAACCCTCAACATCTACGTATCATGATCTTTGAAATTTGACTTTGATCGTTCTTTGACGTGCGCCTTCACTTGTTCACAGTTATGAATAAACTACTCGATTTCCCTATTTTACTAACACAAATTTTTGCTGTTGATGTTTTTTAGTGCTTGGGAGTACGCAGAAATGCATTTCGTGTAGGGAAGGCGTTTGTAATGGAAACGCTCTGGCAGCCCAACGGGAGTATCGAAACCTTGATAGGCGTTGTCCCCGTCACACTGTGTTCACGAGGCTGGAGCAGCTAGGTCCCCGACACGAAAATACGAGCCCAGATGGAGCTGTCGAGACCTGTCGAAGCCCCATCATATCTATGTTTGGTCGCTCCTTTTGCTGGTGTTTTGCTTGCCTTTCAAGTTTCCGCCTTCCGGGACATGAATACTAATTTTCCCCCACCTTTTTGGGCAATTCTTGATTGATGTGAGATTGAGGTTACCTACCTGCCAGATGAACATACAGGGTGGGGCCCGGTAACTTGCTGATTTGTATTTGGCGACAGCCGGGTTGGGGTGGTCCGATAAGGGTGAGGAGGGTCTCATTCGCCGTGAGAGGTCCTGGAGTTTTGTTTCCCCCAGGTTTATTTACCGTCATGCTGTTGGTCAAAGGAGGAGCTCGCGTTTGCCGTACTTCTCTAATGGCCTCTCAATCGTCAAAACTCAGCGTGCCTTCCGTACACGGTTTAATCTTCCCCCTGGAGCTCCAGCTCCAGTTGTTGGGCGGACACATTCAAGGTGAGTGGAAGTGTGCATAAGAAAAACCCCCAGACCTACACGGTCTCAGAACTTGACCCTTGCTTCTTCAAAGAAAACAACCATTGCGTACAGTGACTTCAGCTCGCTATTCTCAAATGACTTTTTTTTAAGCGTTTATTTATTTTTATATAACAACTAGTTACACAATGTAGTTTTACAAGTAACTATCTAGTTATTTACTTCAACTATCTTACGCATTGTTTTTATGGTGAATGTTCACAAGCAGGCACCACACTAGTTTTTTACGTGACAACGTCAGCATCCAAGATCCAGGGGTTTGGTTCTTTTCAGACGCCGAACTTGTTGCGAATTGTCTAGTAGCTGAAGAGCTTCTATATTTGAGTGCACGTGAAGTCTGTTCTCGTGACGTCGTGCTGTTTTTTCAACGACATCTATGACGCTCTCCACGCGTAAGTCTCTGTGGAGGTCGTCGTTTCTAATGTACCAGGGAGCATTTACAATGCTTCTGAGCACTTTATTCTGAAATGTTTGAATTATTTTCACATTTGTTTTGGCTGTACAGCCCCATAGCTGAATTCCATAGGACCAAATCGGCATCAATACTGCCTTATATAACAGTACTTTATTGTGGGTGCTGAGTTGAGAGTATCGGCCCATCAGCCAATATAATTTTCTGTATTTAATTGAGAGCTCTTTCTGTTTCTTCTTGACATGCTCTTTCCACTTGAGCTTCTCATCTAGAGTCATCCCTAGATATTTTGCTGAGTTAGCATACGGAATGGTGTTGTGATTGATCTCCAATGGAATATTTATTATTGTTTTGTACGTGAAGTTGACGTGTGTTGATTTTATTTCATTCAGTTTTAGTCTCCATTTCTTCGTCCATTTATCAACTGCAATTGTAGCTTCCTGAAGTTTTTTTGTCGACTCTTCTACCGAATCTGCAACGGCTAAGATTGCTGTGTCATCCGCGAAGGTAGCTATGCATGTACCATTAGTGACTGGGACGTCACATGTGTACATTAAATAAAGCAGAGGTCCCAGGACGCTCCCCTGTGGAACCCCTCCTTCAATTTTTTCCAGTTGAGAATATTCATCTTCTATTTTTACTCTGAAGTATCTGTTATCAAGGTAGGATTCAAGTAATTGACAGTATTGCTGTGGGAGCAATCCTTCTAATTTATTAATCAGCCCTTCGTGCCAAACCTTATCAAAAGCTTGTGACACATCAAGAAAAACCGCGCTGCATACTTTTTTGTTCTCCAACGCTCTCTCAATCTTATCCGTTATCCTATGAACTTGTTCAGTGGTGGAATGTTTTGCTCTGAAACCAAACTGATGAGGAGGGATAAGGTTCCTGTCTTCTATAATCCCAATGAGTCTCTTCTTGAGGAGCTTCTCAAACAGTTTTGAGAGAACTGGAAGTAGGGAGATAGGTCTGTACGACTTGACATCTGATGGCTCTTTACCTGGTTTCAGTACCAAGATGACCTCAGCAATCTTCCAGGGAAGTGGGACATATTTCAGCCGAAAAGCAGTATTTATCAAATATAAAAGCTTCCGAAGGCCTATTTCCGGTAATTCTTTGATAACTTGACCAGTAATAAGGTCGTAACCTGGTGCTTTTTTTGTTTTCAGTTCATGTTTAACGCATTCAGTAAGTTCCTGAAGCTTTACAGGTTTGATAGCTAAGGTGTCCGCCCTAGTACTATGAGCAAGGTGTTCTTCACTCGATTGCTGCGGTAAAGGAGAGAATGTTTGGGAGAGGTGATTCGCAAATAATATTGCTTTCTCTTTTGCACTTTTGGCCCATTTGCCACAGTTCGTTCGTGTAGGAGAGATCGGTATTTTAGGTTTTCTCAGTCCTTTAGCTGCTCTGTATAAAGAGTAATCTGTGGATTGTTCCGCAGACAGATTTAGAATATTTCTAGCAAGTGTTTCTTGTTCTATTTCTTTGATTACAGAACTTAATTTCTTGGTAAGTCGATTTAGTTCAGCCTTGTCTCCAGGAAATCGAGAGATGTGCCATCTTTTTCTTGCCTTGCACTTTTTCCTTAGTAGTTCCCATACCACTACAGGGTAGATGTTACTACTAGGTTGAGAGATTACATCAGTTGCATGAGTAGATGGCCACGCTGCTTCTTGTATTAGATCAGTGAACTCCTCCACTTCTCTATCTAGTTGATCTGTTGTCCTCAGTGGCGTTTCCAACCTTATGCGTGTAGAGATATGTGCCCTGAATCCATCCCAGTGGGTATTTTTGTTGAAAAGTCGGGGAGCTTGCTCTATTTTTATGGCAGTACCACTTAGCGTTAGGATAATGGCTGAGTGATCTCCTGATAGGTCATTACTTTCGTTAACTTGAGCATAGTTACTAGAGATACCCTTAAGAATGAAGAAGTCGATTATATCGGGTTGTTTGTTCACATCTGTTGGCCAGTATGTTGGCTTACCAGAGGACATGAATTCGCAGTGGTACTCATGGCCGGCAGAATAAAGCTCGCGACCTTTTGTAGTAGTGAGCCTCGATCCCCAGAAGGTGTGTTTTGCATTAAAATCACCCCCAACGATGAAACTGGCTCCTAGCTGGGTGAAGAGATTTGTGTAATCAGCTTTCTTCAAAATATGTTTTGGTGGACTGTAAATGGATGAAATGTTACAATCTTTTCCTTTAAATTGGATATTAACTGAGACAACTTGCATTGTTTCCTGTTCTATCTTAAAGTTTTCATGATGTTTGATTGAACATTTTATTATCACTGCTGAACCGCCCCTAGCTTTATTATTAGGGTGTAATGCGTGGTATAGAGAGTATCCCTTGATTCTTAAGTACGTCTGCTTCGTGAAATGAGTTTCTGATATTAGACATATGTCAATTTTGTTCGTGTCAAGGAATGCATCAAGTTCAGGGACATGATTCATGAGTCCATTGGCATTCTAGGTTGCAATACGGAAGGTTTGATGTTCCATAACGTGTGTAGGTTAACGCTGTTTAGATAAGCTTTTTTCTATCTTTTCCATTCGCGCCAACATATCATTATTTGTGGCATTTTGCCTTTCCATGAATTTGATTAGTTTCCCAAGAGTTCCCTCTACAGTTGGGGTCTTATTAGAAGTACTCTCAGCTTCCTGTCGTTTCCCTGCTACAACACTTGCATAAGACACCGAGGGTCTCCTAGTCTGGGCAGCCTTCATGACTAAGAAATGTTTTCTCCCAAAGCTCGAAGAATCGGACCTGGGGGACGTATGGTTCCAGCAGGATGGAGCTACAGCCCACACGACACGATATTCGATGGGATTTTGAGGGAACTCTTCCAGGACCACCTCATCTCCTTAGGAGGCCACCTTCCGTGGCCGGCGCGCTCGCCAGATTTGGCGCCCTGTGATTTTTTTTATGGGGGTACCTCAAATCCCTTGTTTACAACGATCGTCTGAGGACGCTGGCTCACTTGAAGGCCAACATCCAACAGGCTATCGCCAACATACTGATCTATATGCTGGAAAGAGTGGACAGAAACGTCAAAAATCGTCTGACTGTACTGACAATGGGGGCCGTCACTTGATGATGCGGATAAGGGTGAATGTTACAAGTGTGGACTAGGCTTTATTAGTTCCAACTGCGCCAAGTTCATGAAGAAGTTTGGTGCAGGGCAGATGGTCGGATGACGTGTTCCAACCATAACCCACCCAAAATCATAACCTGCTTGATTTTTTCCGACATCGCCTGACAGGCGTTTGGGCATTAATTGGCGGTTTTCTCTTCTATGGCATGTCCCTTTTGGTGTCTTCACTTTTGGGCGTTCCAGCCATAGGTTTCATGAATTCAGGGCCCACTTCAGCCCCATTGAACTCATCCGAACCCGAGTTCATGAACTCGGCTGGGCTGGAACGAACCACTTGTGAAGAGCAGACGAGGAAGCTTTTTTTTGTCGAAGGAACCTCGAAAGGCCGGCCTGCTATTTTTCATGAAGGTTTTAAATTCTTCCAACAAAAAGAACTTAAATTTGGCTTATTGAGGTGGACTTGCGCCGATAGAAAAAAATTCAAGTGTACAGCGTATTTGAATGGTGAATTACATTCATTATTTGAAAGCGTGTCTGTGTATGGTTCCATACTGCAAGGATGGGAATTGATGCAGCGGGTTTTCGAACTGGGTGGCAAATGATGATGGGGGGGGCCCCCCGGGTTCGGTAGGGTGGCATTTGATCATTTGGTCGGGTGGCAAATGACAAACCTCCGTTGTGACGTTGGAATGTATCGACGGCCTCGGCACAGCTGAGCCACGCTAACCCGCATTACATGTCAATGTTGGTTGAGCATTCACAATGTTGCAGACGCGGCGCTCCAAGGCCTAAAGTCCCCGAACATGTTTGCTCCACTGTCCTCCTAATTTAGTCCTCCAAAAATTAAATACAAGTAGGTACCTATCAATTTATAATAGGTACCAATTCATCAGTCTATAAAGTTAAATAGGTAGGTACCTAACCGTTTGGCGAGTTTCTCAAAATAACTGTAAATTGGGAATGTCGAAGAAAAGATAAGTTGTTTTGAATACCTTAACTTCATTGTGTAGTAAAAACGCTGCAAATCCCTGCACAACGGTTTATTATTTTGTATAGAATACCCTTCTGTTACAGATCACAGATCTCTGTATAGATAACCCGTCTGTATAATACAATATGTACTAGTCTATACATGTTATGATGAGAATCGCAGACAGCGTTGGGCCAATAGAATTGCAGAACCATTTCGGACCATGCCAATGCGCACCATGCCAATTAGACAATTCGAAATGAATTCCAATTCAAATTAATGAATTCCAATTCAAGTGAGCAGTGGCCAATTGCAATTGAAAACAACAGACACACAAACAAGCCTATGATTCCCCAATTGCAAACAATAAAGTAATCCAATAATTTACAAACTATTCCAATTTCAATTGAAAATTTTGATTGATTGATCGATCAATTGATTGAATAAATTGATTGATTGACTGAATCCAGCGCGTCCCTGGTGACAAGAGTATACAATTTCATTCACACTGGAGTCGAAAATGCCTGTCGGTGCAAACTTCGGGGCCTTACTGTGAACGAACGGCTGGACGTACGATGCTCCGGATGGTCTTAAAAAACTCGCAAGTTCAAGAATTATTTAAAACCGTGAAAAAATTCACGTAAAACAAAGGTATAGGCGTTCTGGAAATTTCAACCCCTATTTTGAACCCCTTAGAGATGACTGACAGTAACGTCGAGCTTCGAGGACCAACTAGACCCCGAACGGGACCCATAACCCGAATTTCATCAATTTTGTTTCATGGTAACTAAGCAAAGTGGCCCGTACGGCGGACAGACAGAAATATTTTTATTGCAGTTTTGGATTCTACATACCTTGAAACGTAAACCATCAAATTTTGAGGGGGGGTTAGAATTTTTTTTTTTCATGCTCGATTCCAATGGTTCATTATTGAAAATAATAAACCAAAATTAATGAAATCTATCGAATGTAATAAAAATCAAAATGGGAAAAAACCGGGACCTCTTCAAGGAAGAGTAATTTCGATAGGATCTACACTTTAGACGGTTACTTCGACTAAGGAAAGTAGTGGCTCAGGTGTCAGTCCCGCTTTTGAGAATAATCTCTCGGAAGGAACTGGTGTGGCCGCAGATGCAACATAAGTTTTGACAATTGCCCTCACATTGGGATGTTGGGCAAGCACGAACTCCACCTGTATCAGGTAGGTACCTGTGTGCTCCTTCTTCCAAACCTATTTTCCTAGTGTCCGTCGTATTTCATCAAGTTGTTTTTTCTGTCACAATGAAAAAAACGCTTCAAATTATTAGACAATGTTTTATTATTTACCTGTATAGATGCCCCTTCTGCGTGGATCACTGTTTTCTGTGGTCGATACCTACCCTCGAGCTCCCCCCAGGGAAGTCCTAAATCAAGTAGTGGAACCTGCCCGGGGATTAGTTTCATAAAAATGCGCGGGGAATTTTGTGAATAAATTGAGTGACTGAAATTCATTGCGGATCATCTTTTCCAATGCCAATTTATTGAATGCAATCCATTGAGTAATAAATAGATTGATTGATTGAAATCCATTTCTAGTTCCAAGTGAATTCCAATTCCAATTAAAATCTAGTTCCAGAAATACACACAAACAAGTCTATACCTAATAATTGTTCCCCAAAACCCCCAAGGGAAATAGTGAATAAATTGATGGACTGAATTGAAATCCAATTCCAATTGAAATATTCATTGAAAACCATTGGAAACGATGACCCCCCCCCCCCCCCCCAATATTGGGTGCAAGATTGTTGTGGCATCCCTAGCAATGTATCTGGGCTGAATCTATAACATCTGATTCACCCTCCTGTTGACGAAGCCTGTCGTGCCAACTTCAGGGCCTTATGTGAACGAACGGCTGGACGTACAATGCGGTCTCACAAAGTTCAAGAACTATTTGAAAACGTAAAAAAATTCGAGGTAACGGCGTCCTGGAGATTTCAACCCCTATTTTTCACCCCTTAGAGATGACTGACAGTAACGCCGAGCTTCGAGGACCAAGTAGACCTCAAATTGGACCTACAAACCAAAATTCATCAATTTTGGTTCATGATAACTAAGGAAAGTGCGAATTACGGAGTACGGCGGACATACAGAAATTTTTATTGCATTTTTGGGTTCTAAATACCAAACGGAAACCATTAAATTTTGAGGGGGGGGGGGGGGGTTGAAATTTTTTTTAATGCTCGATTCCAAATGTTCATTACTGAAAATAATAAACCAAAATTGGAAGGAATAATCGATAATCGGAACCAAAATATCGATTATCCTATTCGTCTGTAAGTAATCTATTTGCATCCCTATCCATTTTCAATCTAAATTAGTAAAAAACCTTTGAATCATGGAATCTATTTCAAGTACAGGGTGAAGCACGAGAACCAGTAGGTTTTCAGACTAGGTACCTAGTACCTACCAAATTTTCTATCCATCAAAAGGATAACGCAATAAATTACCTAATGGGAAATTAACATGTAGGTACCACAAAAAACACTTCCGGTACATACTGAATAATGACGTTATAGGTAATTATCTTCCTCTATGCACCTGAAAAGTTGCTTTATGGATGAAGAAAAACACGTAACAGAAAAAGGCGATTCAAAGAAGCAGCTGGCTTAAGTAACATGTAGACTGGCCATCTTCCATCTGTTGCCACTGCATTCAATCTCAGGACCCTTATCCGTATGACGTCAGAGGGGAAAGGGACAGCAGAGCCTGTTACCCCGCTTCTTTATTGGAATCACAAAGTTTGGAAGTCTCTCAAAATATGAAGGATGCATATTTTCCTGATTCAATCCTATGGCCGTCGGTCTTACATCATTCATTAACTATTGTGAAAAAATGCCAACAGAATTAATGATAACTGCCCGTTGCAACATAAGATGAAAGGGATTTAAATCTGAATCAAACGCAGGTTACACACACGTTAGAAACATGGAGCCCATCATGTTGGATGCAGTATTCCTTAGCTTTAAATGACAGTTGATGCACCACTGTATTAGATGTGATGATTTCCAGATAGATAAGCAACCTTCAAGCAATCTGAATCACTAGGATTGTGCTTTGCTTCGAGTTTGATGACATGGAATTACGTTATATCAGGCATTGCGACTGAATGTAAACGCTTCTTCTGCTTGGATTGGGGGGGGGGGGGGGGTGAACCCTCAAATCAGGAGCTTCTGACTCTCCGGATAACTATTTCTAACCCGAAAAAAATGTATATTTTTAGTTGAAAATTTTAAACCTATATAATACAGGTTGGTCCACGGGAACCTGCCTGTTTTCCTGCTGAAAAAATTTGGTTCCAGCAGGATGGGGCAACACCTCACACAGCTAGAGTATCGATGGACGTGTTGCGCCAAATGTTCCCAGAGCGCTTGATCTCACGGTTTGGGGACATGCCTTGGCCTCCGAGGTCACCTGATTTGACCACCTCTGACTTTTTTCAGGGGGGGGGGGGGGGGGTCCCTCAAATCTCGTGTCTACCTACGAGAACAAACCGAGAACGTTAGGCGAGCTGAAGGAAGCGATTCGAGCACAAGTCCACGCGATTGACACACCCTTATTGCAGCGCGTTCACCAAGGGTTTTTGAACAGACTTGCCACATGTTACGAGCAAGACGGTCACCACATGACAGATGTTATTTTTAAGGTTTGATTTCTTAAATGGCATGGTACTGGCTGTAAGAATAAGAAAAAATAAATTTTTCATGTTGAAAAACAAATATGTACTACTCATTTAAAAACCGACAGGTTCCCGTGGACGACCTTGTATATATACCTATATACATATATATATATATAAAGATGAGGGTCAGTGCGTCTGCATATGATTGTTACTGGACTTTCCCAGAGATTCAGAGAATTAAAAAAACACTGGTTTTGTTGTCACCGTTCAGAAAACAACTTCCATATTGTCTTAGTTGTTGAAAGTTTATTGATTTCACCACTGTCAACTTCTACTATTTTTGAAAAGAGTCCCCCATTTCAACATAATTATGAAGTATCCACATTAACCTCCATTTTGGTCACAATAAATAGATACTTATTATACTGAAATTTTATGGTCTAACACATATTCATACACGAATAACTATCGATTCCTGCCAAGGAATACAATTGGATAGACTATAACAAATGGCAATTTAAATGTTTGTTCATCATAAATACTACATTCTTCAATGTGTTATAAAATTCTCTTTACAATTCTACTTGACTTTTTTGATAAGTTATCTAATAATAGTTTGGATATCAACACAAATAATAAGTAATGTATAAAATCATGAACAGCATTCACGTTGATACAATTAATATCAGAGGTTCTTGGATATTCCAAGAGCGTCTCGGAACATGAAGTCACGGAGGGTCCAAAGTGCATCGAGTACATTTGGGTTGTTAGACCTTTGGTTGCCAATCCAATGGGCTGGCAGGCGGGCTGCGTCCACAGGCTCCGTGTTGGTCTGAGTGGCTTTCATTTGTTTTTCCCAGTTGCCAACATTTCTGTTTTCTGTGTTCAACCCTTCTATGTACCTGCAGAGGAAGGTATCGATCAAATATCCATTTTGAGGGGCTTCTGATGCATAATACGTAAAATTATACGGATTTTACTGATTTCCGCTACATTTGCCAATTTGCCGGTCTGTTTGCTACACCCGCCCCAAGCTTTCTCCTCCTCTTTCTCCTTCCTGCTTGGCTAGATTGTCGCGGTATTTTTAAATTAGAATACAGAAGACAAATAGGATAACATTCACATGCCTAACTCCATAACAACAACATTGGCCAATCAATTCTTTTCTTATAATACTCACTTGATGTACGCATCAGAATGAAGCAGTCGCTGAGAACGAGGTGGCACAGAGATGAACAGCGGATCTGGTAGTTTAGCCGCAACGTTAGCAGCACCAGCTGAAACATTTCGATGGAGTGGTGGTGAAAAACTGATGAACCCAATACAAGAATGGCGGGATAGGAATTTTTCTGTTTGGTCCACTGACAACAGGGATACTTGACAGTCCTGTTCATAATTTCCCCCATAAACGCAATCAAGCTGAATAGATAAATAGCATTTACCACCGTTTTGTGAAGACGGAGATGGTGTATTACGAGCTGACATGCCGGTTACCACAGCTGAAATCAAACAGAAACATTGCTTAATATCTGAACCAATTCTAACCTCACAGAGAAAAAAAAATCACAGCTGACCTAAATATCAAACCAAACCGTTAGATACAAGTAGAAGATGCTTCCAATTGTCTCCACAAAAGAGGTACGTTTCACACATCGCATGGTTGTATTTTCAAGTGCTACTCATAATATTTCGATTAGTTAAACTTATTTTGCACCAAACCTATACAGTTGTATCGATTCGGTAATCTGAAACAGGTAGATACATACTATCCATACATTCAAGTTTGTCGACTAATGCATGAATAAGAGGTAGGCTAAGTTGTAGAAATGTGGTATTTTTATAGCACAGCTCCTTCAGATACAGAAATGAAATGAGCTCCCAACTATGACGTGCCTGTTCGCAGACGGATCATAAGATTATTTAAATTTATGATACACTGAATAAGTAAAACGTTTCTATGAACCCAAATGACATTGAGCCAAATGGCCACCGCGACGAAAATTAACTTTCATACAAACCTACGAATAACCAAGAATATATTTGGCGCGTACCTAATATAATTCTTTAGCGAAAAGGTACCTACAGGTATCCAGGTGGAAATGCTAGTCTATTTTCGACAAGTACCAGAAACGGTAATCATCACATACACTACCATGAAATAGTTATCCACGTCCGTTTAATTTGAAGAACCTAAATTATGTCATATTATGTATAAATTACGCTTTGGATTTACATAGCACGTACTTGGGAGTTCATCAAGGGACTGAGCAAATGGTTTAAATAATTATCTAGTCATTCGAATTATCAAGAGATTGATGATTTCAAAGAAGAAAATCGCCTAATCAGTAGTTTAGTATTAACAGGGAGTAGGTCAATCCTTATCAGTAACCAATGATTAATTCATTTAACTTCCTCTTGGTCTTGGGGACCGGTTCTGTCAACCTCGCTCTTTCTGGGAATGGGTTAACACAGGCTCTTTGCGGAGCCAATGAAAAATAGGGTTGCATGCATACCTGAAGGCCCTGGGCTAGCAGCGCTAGCTGCTGCTTTCATCATGGCTGCTTTACGGGAGGGCATATAGTGCCTAGTCATGCAAACAAAAAAATAAATCAGGTCATGAAATAATGGAAAGAAAAAAAAAAACTCACTAGAACGTGAGGAATTTTGCAGGAATAAATTATATACATATAATAAGCAGATTGCAAAGCTCGGGCGTAACTACATAGGAGCCCAGGGGATCAGGTTTCCATGAAAAAATATAAACATGACTTGGGAAATCTGCGTAAAATAAAAACTGTAAGCCTAAAGTACAAAGCTAGAAATAACATAAATGTGACAACAAACAACAAAACACAGGGTGATCTCATTAATTTAGATTATAATTTAATCCGTTTTAGTGAGTCAATTAAGAATGAATACCGTAAAATATTCGTTTACCAACTTTTCTCAAGTTAGTGGCTTTGCTTTGAGTTTTTGGAACGTTTCTTATTGTTTCTCACCACATTTCCAAACCTTTGAGCGTTTTTATCTTCTCCTTCATTTTCTGCAACTCTCTGGCTACCTCACATCCTCGACAGTTCCCTGGATGTGCAACCGTATAGTTGATGCACTTTGCTGGGGCCTCAGTGAAGCAGCAGCTTTTGGCATCAGGTTTCCCTCCACACTCAACTTCCTAATATTGCGCTGACAACAGGTTTTGATTTGATTAAATCCCTGGCAGTTTTTACACGGCGTATTAAGGTTCTCCTGAGAGGTTCACTCTTAATTTTGATTTTTAGAATCGTCCGGATATTATACAAGCAACACCGGTAACTGCTATTGGTGGTGGTGGTTCTTCTTTTTTTAACATTTTCAACTGGTCTGAGGTGCCTGTATTACTTAGTTAAATCACGGTTGATTTCCGGGGAGGAAGATGCTTTTCGTGTTTTCTGTTCCCTTCAAGGATCCAAATGCTTCCCGTTCGAGATCGTCCGTAGCGTATTCTTCTGGTGGTTGGATTCTTTACAATTTGTCTATTGATCTTGTTGGTCATAGCGTTAATTTTTTCAACACCTTGCTTCAGATATTCGCACAGGGAGAAGATATTATAAAGCTCACCAAATGTCGTGTCAAAGTCTTGGATGTGAAACGCCGTGGCGCCGCTGCTCTGCCAGCTCGGTGTGGCACAAACGCTAGCCTTGTTTCGCTAACTAATTCAGCGATCGTCTAGCTGCGCTACCGTAAAACCACCATATCTGGCACAATTATTATTAATCTACTTTACTTAAGACCTCCCACCAATGTTAGCGAAAGACTGATTGGATCTTATGATGCTATGGAGCACACGCCTTTTATTCCATTTTTATACCTATTCTGCCATTCTCCTTTTTTATTCTCCGAATAATTTTCAACCTGATTTTGTTACGTTTACTTCTATTAATAACCTAAACATCATTAAACATTCAGCTCCTCATAGTTCTAATAATTTATTTATTATTATAGTTGATGGTTGGGGTGAGACTACAAATCTACACGGTTCTTTTAAATGAGATATATATTTCGGCATTCACGCCATCTTGAGTCAAAAACAAATTGATTCAGGATTTACTCAGGATGAATCAACACAATCACGGTATAGGAACCAAAACAATGTTCCTGTGTGTTTTGGTTCATTTTTCTGTAATTAATGTACCCATTTATTCGCTCAGAAAAAAATGTTTGAACACCGTCAACATTTTTTCTTTTACGTGTAAGGTGCACAGATTCCGAAAACGAAATGTTCGTCCGCCGTATCATCCATATCTACCTTTAAACCTAGGTCTAAAAAATTCGTCCACAGGCTCCATTTGGGCCCTAGTTGTGTACCGAAACTTTGCAGCCCGATCGGATACCCAAGAGTGTTATAGGGATAAATGGGTGTAAAAGAAGGGTTTTTTGGTGTTTCAGAAACATGAGGTACCATTTTCCATGTTTTTTAGGGCGAGGAGACCGAAAATGAAGTCGATTTTGACATGAGCGAAGACTAACAAAGTTCTAACAGGGTTCTAACAAACTTTCAGCCTTAAATGTTGGTCTAAAATCGTAGTTCTTTCGCACACAGGCTCCATTTGGGTCCAAGTTGTGCTCCGAAGCTCGGTAGCCCGATCGGAATACACCCAGGCGTGTTATGGGTGTAAAAATAGGGGTTTTCAAGAACATGAGCTTGTGAGGTATCTCTCTTCTTCAACCTGCCACCAGCGCTGGGTGCCGATCCAGCGATGAGTGCCACTTCCGGGTCATAGTGGGCGGTTGCTCTTGACGCTAAGAACCTGCAGCTCCCTCTAACCGTCTCCTGGACTGTCTCGAGCCCCAGGTCACTGTGGCGTACCTCATTCCTCACGAACCAGGAAGCATCGCACAGCTGTCAGAGGATCTTGCTCTGCTGGGTTTGGAATTTCTTGATCGAAGTCGCACATGCAGCCCCCCCCCCCCCTCAAGGTCAAAGCCGTAGGTCCAACAAACTGGCTTGATAAGCGACGTGTATAGCAGCTTTTTGTTCATGAGATCCAGCTATGACCTGGGATTCATCAACGGCCATAGCTGGTATACACGACGCTTAATTTCGCTAACAGTTTTGTTGACATGTGCTCTCCACGTGAGCCCTCAATCAAGTATGAGCCCTAAATATCGCATTTCTGGCTTAGAAGTGATTACTTTGTCGGCCATCTTGATATTAGCCACCGACCCTGTTCGGAGAGTGAACGTGGCAAGCGAAGACTTGGTTGGGTTGATTTCAACCTTTCACTTCTCACACCAACACTCCACCCTATCTAGGTGTGCCTGGAGGTAACCCGCCGACTCTGCTGGAGTGTTCCCTGCTGCTAGAATCCCTGTGTCATCTGCAAACTGGGCTGTGATGGATTTGCCCGACTGGGGGATACCATAGCAATAAATGCTGTAAAGCACCAGTGACAACGGCGAATCCTGAGGGATGCCAGCTTCAACATTCCTGAAGGGTGAGAATTCCTCATCAACCTTCACCTGGAATGTGCGCTGCAGAGAAACGAGTGCAGGAGAAGAAAAAGTGAGTTTGGAAGGAACTCCCTCAGCTTCAACAAGAGACCACTGTGCCAGACTCGATCAAAGGCTGATTGTACATCCAAGAACACCGCCCCAGTGCACTAACTTCTTCTCTTCATAACCCTTGTGTAACAGAATAATAAAACCATGTGACAAGGACTTTGCAGCGTTTTATTTTGGTTCTTACACTGTGACTGTGCTGATTCCTTCCTGGATAAATCCTAATCAATTTGTTTTTGACTAGAGATGAACCCTTTAGATTTACTATACTAATTATGTTTAAATTGCCTGTAATAATTAAATTAACTGTAGTGAACTATTACAGGCTATAAATTATTAACTATAATAATTACAGTTTAAATTAACTATAATAATAATTATTATTATTATTATAGTTTGAACTATAATAGTTAATAGTTCAGTACAGTTTAAATATTTCCATACCTCCTATTTTGCTGTTTGCCTTATTAGTTTTTTGTAAATATGTATATTAGGTATGATTTGTATTGAACAATGAGTGCTGATTAACCACCATAACTTATTTTACTGTAATTTCCCTGGGAATACTGTTGGATAAACAAGCTGTAAGCAATAGCTTACCAGAACAGAATCTTGAAAACGACGCACCAATGAGTCCGAGATACATATTTTCTAAGTTCATATCAGCTCTACTTCAACCTGTTTTAAACCACAGCACATGATCACCCAGTATTTGATGAACAAATACAGCAAGAATAACCGAAGAGCATGGATGGACTAAAGTAAAACTTGATGAAGGTAACTTGCAGTGAATTTGATAAGGGATAGGAACACAAATGTATTGAGGGGGTTGGAGACATGCGAACAAACCAGTAATGGTGTCCGACAGAGTCGTTGGGGAGGGCGTGGGCGGAGGAGGTTTGGTCCTCGGCTGATAATTCCTGCAAAAACAACATTAAGCTCAAAACGTCTCTTCATTTGCCTTCCTTGGTCTGAGAGATGTAAGAACTACCATCAGAGTTCAGAAATATCGAGCTGCAATCGAGCCAAAAATGGTGCCCTAGCACGTAGGTCTCCATTTATAAAATTGCCGAGCCGCCTTGGATTTTGAAACACTCTGGCAATAGGGAGGATCTCACAAACTGCTGCACGTGAATGGTGGTGATCGATAATCCAGAAACAAGACTGGATCAGTTGAATTCTGGCGACCATATCAAGAAGCTTCTTACCACACAAAACCATCACAAAGGTTTATTTTACTTTACTTCTAGCATAAGCGCAACCTACACAATAATGGAGCATTCTAACTAGATTTATTAGTACACTAACATTTTCCCGGCAGAGAACTTCTATTTTCCGTCACTTTTTCATGAATGTTATTCACAACTTTGTTTTTGAACCCCCAGGAGAATATTATAAACTAATTATTGCACAATATTCCATGATTAAATTCAACTGTTACGATTTAAAACTTTTTGATAAGGAATTTCATAGGTACTTAATGAAAAAATAAAATACAACTACTCTTCATTCTACTTTTTTAACCAATAACTGTTGAAAACAAGCACTAAATAATGCACCAATTATTACAATAGGAATGGCTTTTTCCTGTTGATTAAATTTTGTATTTTGTCCAGGTGCAACGAACATTGATTACTTACTAAAACCGTAATAAGAAGCTGAGGGTTTGGAACCACCGATTTAGATACAATGCCTTCCAACAACAACGCGCCGTTTTTAGGGCAAACCTTGACAAAACTGCAAGGTGAAAATGGGCATACCGGCATCGTAGCTGATCTGATAGAACGAAATAAAACAAGGCATTTTCAGACCCCTTTACAAGAAACTAGGAGTTTTAATATTTTCTTCTAGATGATCAGCAATCTGTTTTTTTTTGGAAATGATGAAAGGCAACAACTTACTTGCTCTTCTGATCGAGAGTAATGGCACGACCTGTGCTCTTCAAAAGGTGAACCTCTTTCACATGTCTGAGGATTCTTTGCAAGTTGGGAAAGGGAGGGATGGTCTTCTTCGTTCGTGTGCAACCTCTCCACTGGCACTGATACTCGATATCTGAAAATATTGAAAATGAAATTAATTTATAATCAACTAGCAGTGTCCGCTTGCACAAAAAACGCGAATCCGACTTAATTAGACAGAACATTTCTGACTAATTTAATTTCGTCGAAAGCACTCAAATTGCAACACAACTTGGGTTTCATTCCAATCAAGTTGTTTATGGGCATCCTCTATTAATTTATTTCCATTCAAGGATTTCCATACTTGGAAACATTATTCGCCTGTGACCAATGCTGTTGACCATTATGATTGAGGTTACGATCTTACGATCGACGCATCCTTAATAGCTTTGAAAATAGCAACCAAATTTTCCATCACATCTATAAGTATACCTAATCCAGAATTTCATATTTAGACAGTCCCAAGTCTATGGGTGAGAAGGTAGGTTTAAGGGAAATAATCATAAATTAAGGTTCAAGTTGTTTCTTTTCAAGTATTGAACCCGACTGGCCAACCATAAGCTCTTGTGGCATTGAGGGTCCTGTAACTAGTTTTTAAGCCGTGAAAAAATAATGATTTCCCAAAAAGAAAAGTACACACATCAAACGTAACCCGGAACAACCAATCCAGACAGGCCTCTTAGTAAAATTATACAAAAACAGGGCTGCTGAAGATGTTTCTTGCTTGCTGGAAGACCTACCTTGCTGCCCTGCGGCAACGAGTGACTGGAAGTAGAGGTTGACATGTCCTGTCGGATCATTGACTGCATGTTCGACGGCATCTGCATTGTCCTCGAACTGCCAATCGCAAGTGTCCCAGGCGCACTCGAACACGATTTCTGTGGGAGCCGGAGGAGCTGGTGATGGAACGGGAGATGGAGGTCTGTTGGCCGTCTCCTCGTTGATCCGAGCAGCTTTTTCTTCCCAACAGGCTTTATCACTGGCCGACAACTTCCTCCACTGCAACATATAATGTTAAGTAAAAAAAGAGAGAACAGTTATGCAGTATCAACTATCTCAACTACAAGGGGAGAGGGAGGGGGTGCTATCATGTTACAACAGTTTTCTGATGAGCAGTTAGAAACACGAGCGTGAATTGTTTGGCAATCAATACAAAAATGAAATCAAACAGGATGAAATTATGGAAATGCATAATAACAAATGAATTTAAAAAATTGCATTCATTAAAAGGCTGTCTATTTTTACTGAAACAAAATCCCTACCATTCCCACTGATCATTCAGTTTGATTGTGACGTCATCACTGAACTAGCCCTTTGATTCGATTACTTCATGATCTATAAAATGATTTGCCCAATATTGGATGTACATTTTAAAAAAAACTTGAAAGCACTGAAAAATCACATGGAAAATTTCTTATTTTAAGCTTTTACTGAATAAATTATCTGAGAAAAGGTTTGATCAAGTGCCTACCTCGTTTCCAACAATTCGGCTGACTTCGCCAAAGTTGCACTCAGGGTTGCTGAGAGTAATTGATTTTCTGATGTCGCCAGAATAAAGGATGTATCCAGTGACCAATGACTTCTTCCCAGAACCTTTCGACTGAAAGGAATGCAAGCATGAAGAAACGTACGTAAGTACCAAAATGTCATAGAACTCATAATGACAACTATTAGAATCGATAATTTTTGAAATGACCTATATGCCCATTTTCCACAACACAGTTTTTCCAAGGATTTCGATTTTGCAGGCCCAGAGCCATGTTTTGAGATATGAAACAACAGCTGAACACTAACAGATCTCGAGGCACTGTACAGATCCACACTAACTTGTTGTTGCCTATCGTCCATACCCCCTTTGTAACGCTGATGGTTGGCGTTCCTCGATTTGAATGGTGAAAGTAAGTTTCTATTGGACCTCGACCATTCCCGACAGTTAACTAATGGTAACCAGTGCAATCTGGGTGTGGGCACAATGTGTCTGTCTCTGTGTATACTATTAGGGGCCTGTTTCACAAATCATCAAGTAACAAGTTCACAAGTCTACAAGTACAGGTAAATGTAATGCAGAGTGTACAAGTGCAAGTTTTTCAACAAAAGAAAAGGTACGAATGTAAAAAAGTTAAGTACAATGTGTGTGCGCACGCACACTTCCATTTCATTGTCTCTGACGATGTACTTGTACATATGTATGTATATTAGCAGTAAATTTTTGATTATAGGAGTCCAGTTATGGATAAACATCATGTAACTTATCGACAATTGCCTGCACAGTACTGTAAAATTCACTGCCACCTAACAGTTTACACGTGTAGCTTTGCTAACACAATTTATCACGTTTTCTAAACTTGTACAATACTCAACTCGTAACTTGTTGCTTTATGAAACAGGCCCCAGATTTCCCTTTTTCTTGTTTTTATCGGAAGGTTTTGTCACATAAATATGCCGCTCAACATTCAGCCGTTAAACAGTAGGTACAGACACAGACCACATGTAAGTGCGGAATGTGACCTAGAAGTCGGTTAAAACCATCCTCGAAAACCCTGATGGTTTTATTAACAATGAGGAGTACCCATGACTTCTGTTTACATTACTTTCCCATTTTCAAATGAAAGTAGGTTCATTTCTAGGATTTTTGAGCAACCGCACTCCTACGATGAATAGTTCTTTTTCTATGGCTGTCAGTCCACTGGATGCGAATTCGCACGAACAGTTCGCCTTTTATCAAACAAGATGTTTGTTATGAGACCCCGTCCACTGGACGCGAATTCGTGCGAAGAGGTGAAAGACGCGAATTCACGCAAACAGTTCGTCCTTTATTAAAACAAGGTGTTTGTTATGAGACCACGTTCACAGCAAAGGCCACCTTCGCGTGGACGCCTTTTATAAAACACGATGTTTGTTATGCGACCCCGTCCACTGCAAGCGCCATCTTCGCGCAAAGCCAGGCAAAGGCAAAGAAAATCAAACCAGTTAGTTTCCAGACGCGCGAACACACGTGAATCCGCGATAAAATTGGACATTCGATCCAGACGGCCTTTTATTCTTGATGGATGTACCGAAAAGTACTTTTTTCCACGCGAAAATAGTTGAAAAAGTCTTCTTGAGATAGATCTCCCTGCAGGTGGTTCCATTCTCCAAACTGTTGCCAATGGGCGAAAATACCTTTAATCCATTCTCCCCAGATGGCCTCACGCCTTCTTCTCAACATAAATGGAATGTCTAATGCACATAATTGACAACTGTGAAAATGGCAAAGTTGGAGACGGTACCGAAACACTCGAAGTATGATGAGACACGCGTTCGAAGACTGATAAGTTCGCGCGAAGAGGCGAAAACTTGCGAATTCGCGTCCAGTGGATGGACAGCCTATGAGCTTTCCAAATTTCGGCAGTGAGTGGCGTCATTGCACCCTCCCACTTGCCCCCACCCCCTTAACTACTGTCAGGTAGGTAGTGCTGAGTGTTTGAAAAATCATAGAAAAAGAACTATTCATCCCAGGCGAGTGCGATTGGTCTCAAAATTCTTATAATGGAACCTACTTTCATTTAAAAATATAGACAGAATTCAGGAGTAATCCTCATTGATCACAACCGGATCCCCCCCCCCCCTTTGGACCGTTGCTCTAATTCAGTATATGGCAAAACGGTGGATGAGGAAAGTATCGATTCGTTTCTACTCATATCTACTCGAATATTTACTAACTGCAATAAAACGGAAACGTGTGGAACGGAAACTGTCGTTTTCTTACCTTTTAACAGAGCATACGGCAGATAAATGTAACCTCGATCATTCAAGGAATGATTTTGTGTTGCGCAATCAATTAGAAACAATGATTTATAGACTGTGCTCATACGTATAGGACCCATAAAATAGGTATGTAATGAACCAACTTCATTGAACAATTACTTTTTTAGTCGACACAAAGGCGATGAAATTCACCATAATTGTACTACCTAATAGGTACTTATTTCCTTTCCAATTATCACTAACAATGCTGATTTTTTTCCAACTAACAACAGCAGGTAGAAAACCTATAAGAAAACATTTCCCTACAGTTTGAGTACCTAATACCTAGGTGATTATATTCTACAGCACTTGCATAGCTGGCCATTTTAAAAACGTATGCAAAACAAAGCAATAAAAAAGCAGAAACAAACAGAATTTGAGTAAAAAAATCTCGGAGATTTCATTCTAGACACAAACGAGCTACTGATATTGGTTTCAAACGTATCTCTAAAACATCATCTACGTTCATTACAAAGAAAAACAAAACAGAAAGGTAGGTATATTAATAATCCAATCATTTCAAATCGATCCGAGTTGAAATTCAATTTCGATCAAACACACAGAGAAAAAATAAAACATTCGTAGGTGACAAGTACCAAGCAGAGGATTAAGAAATACAATTTCCTGCTTTTCACATTATTTAGATGAGTATTCATTGAATTGGGGACAATATTTACCTTCTTACTAATGCTGGGAGTGCTAACGACGGGTGGAGGAATGTCAGCACTACCAACGGAAGGCGGTGGGCCGTCCAAGGAATCTTCCATCATCATGTCTGAGTCAACCTACGAAGGAACACGCCCAATGATTTCCACTGCTCTACCTATAATTTGGGTTAGTTAGCGGAAACAGTGGCCGTTTCTTTGCCAGTTAGTTGGGTGTCCAAGGATTTTGAGGGGATCGATTGTCTGGACAAAGGAGTGCAAGAGGCAGGTAACGTGTTGGATGGCAAACGACATTTACAACCCAGCTATGCGAAAGAAGCAGAAATGAGTAAACAATTAGAGGAGTTAGGAGACTGAGTAACATGACATAGGGTAGGGACAGAAAAAGGAAAAAAAAAACATAATGGCTATACAAAATATATAAATAAACTATAAAAAGAACTATTAGAAGGTCCAGTTCACACTATCAATGGTGATGGTGGTGGAGGGCTAACAAGCAATGGTAGATAACATCACGCAGCACGGGTAGAGGTCAGTAAGGGGTCTTATCAAATGAAACACAATTTGCCCTCCACAGTGGTCATCAGGCTTTGAATATTAATAATCACAACTACACAAAATGTCACTTGGTCCAGATTCTAGGTACCTACACTGTGAAATAATTTTCCTTTGGACTATATTCATATCTACTTCATGAAATTTGAAATGATTGTGATCTTCCGTGATTTCCGTTTTGAGCAAGAGCCAGAACGACTGATTCCCGTCCACTAACCAATACTGGATGGGAGCCATGAACTTAGCTTTTTCAACTTATTACCATTTGCTGTGCTGCCAAACCTGAAATGGGCACGGACTGATCAGCGTTTCCCTCTTCTTTTACTACACTGTACTCCTTGTCTGATTTTTACCAACCCATCAGTCTTCTGAAGGAGCTACCGTTGAAAATCAAATGGTGAGTCATCATTCTGCTGCAGAATGAACCCGTACTTCAGACAAGATGTCCCCGGGATGTACAGCACACTCAGATCAACCATATTTGGAATGCCTCTGTTAACTGATGTCCAAGTCGCAACACCAAGCAAACCTTCTGTGCCATTTAGATTCACAATTTCTTTTCCGTGTCCATATTCTATTTATTCTGCAGTAAACCACTAAAAGAGGAACTTGCTTCGTTGATTCCTTATGGTCAATGAAAAGGTGTGGAAGCCCTTTTACCACCCCCTGCTTTACATAGAGAAATGGACTTCATCTAGCTCGAATCTGTTGCAAGTTTGAAGTATTGGTTTTCCACCCCTGAGTACTCCTGGGGGCCTATTCACTAAGCCAAAGAGACATCTCTTTCAGGTCCGACTCTCTCTTTGAGCCAAATAGATTTTTATAGTATCCATGACAGGGTTATTCAGTAACTTTTAAAAGAGAGAGTTGGCGGCCATCTTGGCATTCTCGATCTCTTTCAGAGAGACACCTAATTAGGTGTCTTCCCTCGAAAGAGAGAGCCTATTTCTCGTTTGTTTCACAGTGATCGTGTAATATCCTCCTTCATTCGTGTAATATCCTCCTTCATCCGCAACCACATCGGTACTTTTGATCGTGTATTCTTTCATTTCATAAAGGTAAGTCAATTTAAATTAAAAATACATACATAATCATTGATTCATGAGTAAAAACGTCCAAGTACGGGTTGAGGTAGGTACCTACCTACCTAAGAGGTTCATTAGGTGTAGATATAACACAAGCATTAAAAGCCCCCTAATTCGACTTTTTCTGTTTATAATTGAGACTTTTTTCAATTTCATTTAAACTTTTATCCGATTCGTGAGTAAAAACGTCCAAGTATGGATTGAGGTAGGTAGGTACCCATTGAATAGGCATTAAGAAATGCGTTCATTATTAAGGAATTGAACTCCCGGGGGCAGGAACATCTCTCACTTCATGGATACTATGGCATTTTCGTGTATTAGGATCCATATCTCTTTCTCAAGGTCTCTGGAGCTATTCTGTAAAATAGACGAACCCGGAGACATTGGAAGAGACTGTCTTCCCGGGGGAGACTATCTCTCGCGGGAGATTTTCAAAATAGATAATCTCTTTCCACTGTCTATTTTAGTGAATAGGCCCCCTGTTTTACAACCTCCTCAAAAAGGACAAAAATGATAACGACATGAACCCTCCCTAAGGGTAATAGGACTAAGAAAAACTTTAACTATACGTATAGAGGGCCAGGCGAATGATTTCCACGTTGAAGACATGTCACAGTCATACATAGTAGACCACTGTTGAGGTTCAAAGCCCACAGGTAGGTGAATAGTAATTCATGAGGAGGCTAGCACCTGGCAATACTTCAACCTCAAATGGAGATGAAGCGCAATCAAATCGTACCCAACAACAACTGAGAGCTGGGGCCTCCACATGCTGTTGCTAGCCTTCTCATAAATTTTGTATTTGTTTGCTAGGGGAATTCCTACAGTCGCAGTGGTGTTATGGATTGACTTCTGAAACTGAAAGAGTATGAATGAACATACCAACAAGTAATCATTGGGAAATATAAGAGATTTACTATAATATTAGGGAAAGGAAATTTTTGGGGTGTGACAGGGTATTGTTTAGACACCCAAAAACCTTTGGTAGATCATCTTAGGAAAGGAGTCAACAGCTGGACATTCGTAGATGGGTAAGGAGTCGGGGAATGGAAAGAAGTGGATAGGAATAGACAAGTGATGGCGAGCTGCCCCTACACAAAGAGCTTGAATGAAATTACATAGATTTCAGCTTACACGGGAAGTTTGTCAAGCAAGAAGTCATCATTTTCACAAGCGCTCTCCACACAACTAGCAGCTTGAAGATGTATGCTCCAAATATCCATTCTGTCACTGTTCTTCGAGCGTAAATACTCTTGTACCACAATTTTACCGCGTTTTTTGTGTCCAGAACAATAGGTGGACGATGAAACAGCGCCAAAAGATCCCGATAATGACAAAAGATCGGGGGATAGGAAAACATCCCAAGGCGGTGAAATGCTTGTGAGAGTTTAATTACAAAATATCAAAACTAAATTATTGGCTTGTGAGAGTAAAAAATGTACTAATACGATTAGACGAGTGGCAGAAAATATACCGACAATAAATACGTAAAAATTAAGTTATATTAATTTTATGTGAGTTCCAGTTCAGATATAACACGAAGGTTAGAAAAATTCCATAAATAAAGAAGTTTGAAAACTGATATCAATCAACAATCGATAAGACTAACTCTCCAAATAAAACCAGTATAATGATATATAAATGAAGTCCAATGAAGAATAATTATATTATGGTAATCCCCAAGAAAGATGGTTTACAGGCAGCAGAGCTACACACATACTCGGAACTAGTTTTCAAAGAAAATAGTAAAAGAATTGCTCGCGTTGTTGTATTGGCCTTCTGAAATGGCTCCTTTGATCCATGATGGCAGACTTGTTCACAGTGACACTACAATATTGATATTTCTTTTGATAGTAATATCGAATCATAATATCGACATTACCTTACGACAGAAAATATTGACATTTCGTAATATTGATGGATAATGCAATGAAAAACTTTTCAGGCTGACTGAATGAGCAAATATTTTAAGAATTGATAACTTTCTAGCAATATTCTTAAAGTAATTTTAACAGGTTTTCAAGCCACAGAATGTGGTAATCTGATGTGCAGTTACTATAGGAAATGTTGAGATGATCCCGATATTCCTTTAGTTTTTACCCTTGAAACTCGACTCCTAAGAATGCAACAAAATTGCTGGCCTACCGGTAGATATTTATTTTGATATGACTAATTTTTAGACCATTCCTGAGGTCAGATATCGTCGGGAGTGACATCATACACACTATTCTTCTTTGAAAACTACTGCCGAACTGTAGGCGCGGAGCACTGCTACCCGTAAACAATCTTTCCCTTCTATTACCTAAATATAATTTCAATCGACTCCAGAAGTTGATTTTAAATAGTAATTAATAAATAAATTGGAAGAAATTGAATGAACGATATTAAGGTCATTTCAAGCGTTAACTTGAACAGGATGAGCCAGCAGGAAACTGGTATTTCCAAGGGGTAGGACCATGCACAAACACAACATTCAAAAATGAGCTCTAGAGAATGAAAACTATTCTGGACACACAAGCATGCACCAGGTACTTACGGAGTTCTCCAGCGCAGGGCTGAGGTGGTGGGGGACGACCTGAACTGCAGTCTGTGGAGCTGAAGTGGCCGAAAGCGATTCCACAAGGGGGTTGTTTGCCTGGGCTTGAGCATTCAACAGGTGGATGGGGAACTACAGAAGAAAGAATGTGTAAGTAAGTGATGAAAACCAAATTAGTGATGAAAAACAAAGGTGATACTGAGCACTGCACTGTTTTAATTATCCAATAGTCTAAGGCACAAGGCCAGACAACCGTAAACTCTGGGATCGACTCCCAGACAGTAAAAAGTCACTCGGGAAGAGGGTTAAGAAAGCTATGAATCAGCATTTTAAGTGATCAATGTAAACTGCTTCCTAATAATACCTGGCCCATTTGTGAAAAATAGGAGTTAAATGGATCACAAACAGCCCACTATTAGGCCAAGGAAAAGTTAGAGACTCAGTTTTCACAACTGATCACTATGTGGGTTGTGCAGAATGAATGACAATAGCTGGCAATACCAAAGACCATCTCAGTCTCCCTACCTGACCTCACAAC
The DNA here is from genome assembly GCA_954871275.1 of Leptopterna dolabrata. Classification (NCBI taxonomy): domain Eukaryota; kingdom Metazoa; phylum Arthropoda; class Insecta; order Hemiptera; family Miridae; genus Leptopterna; species Leptopterna dolabrata. The sequence continues at coordinate 21,510,164 of OX940979.1, forward strand.
ACCTAACATGTTTCACTTTCCCTTGCAGCTAAAGTAATGAATCCCAGCTTGGAGAGTGCGCCCTCTTGGTAGGTACATCACTGACCTAATGGTACTATGATGCAAAACAAATGATTCATTGTATCATGTTCCAATGGAGTGAATCAAAATGGGCACCCACTTACTTTTGGAGGGTTGATGAGTCGCCTAAAGAAATATATCTCATCCTGGATGACAGGAGCCAGATGCGTGTATTTCTTGAGGCCTTCTTTTGGAAGTTCCCGAATTTGACGTTTTCCTTCATCGTATGAACTCTCACAAACAAAGACGTCGTTTTCAGCAAATTCAGTGGGGCGACCTGGTGAGAAGAGATTTATAAGATGAGACTAATCCATTGCAATCGAAAGTAAAACAAATCCATCACAGTCACACACTCGAACAAACTACCAGGTGCTGTTCCCACTTGAATTGATATACATATATATATATATGAACTTATTTCGAGTGACCCTACGCTACTCAATGGCAAGGATGAGGAGGCAAGAATAAGAAATGGGACCAAAGTACACATATCGAACTCAGTCCACAGGCTGTAACCATCGAGATACGGCAGAGGGATTGTGGCAAAGGTTGCGGTTATTGTAATGGCTCAACCAGCCTACGGTTTTCAACCATACCAGCTTAGTAAGCCTACGTTTTTCTTCTTCTATCCCTATAGGGACCCCTTTCTGAATAGCAAAATCTCTCCAGAGCAAGTGGATTCTGCAGCCAAGAGGTTTCACAGTATCTATGTTAATATCGTAAGGTAACTCACAAGAAATATATTCACTGTGTTCCAACACAACACATTTAGAGAGGATGTCTTTGACTGAGTGGGTCTCTTCAAGAGTGCTGATGAAAACTTCTTGTTTGTAGAACGTCCTCGTGGGAGCGTGGTGAACTTCGGAAGGCATCATGACCCAAGGCCCACGGAAGAAAGCCTCACCACTGAAAACCAATGAGTAGGCAAAGAGAAAAATAATGGTAACAAGGAATCACAAACAATGCAAAGTAAAACAGATTAAGTAAAATAGTCAACGTTACTCTTTGTTCATCCAGATAACGTCGGCTTGAGCTATAGTGACTCGACTGGAGTCAGTCTTCATATACATGCAATCACCAGTTTTGATGAGGCACACAGGCGTGTTGAATTGCTCGTAATAAGTTAGTCCATCTTCACTTTCCATTGGTGGATTAACGGTAACATTCTAGAATAAGAATAATTTCATTCAATCTTGGAGACCAATTAAAAACGCTGCAAATCCCTGCACAACAGTTTAGTATTTTGTACAGAATACCCTTCTGTTACAGATCACAGCTCTCTGTATAGATAACCCGTCTATATAATATAATATGTACTATTCTATACATATTATTATGTATAGAATAGTACATACTATATTATGTAGATCGCAGACCCTCCGTAGGTTAGTACCTAACCGCGTACTCGTTGCTAAAATAATTCTGTCGATGACAAACAGTAACTAAAATGGAGAAAAGAAACGCAAATAATGAAGTTCTGAAGGAAAATTGTTGATGTGGAGTGAAATAGATGCCCCTTCTGCGTAGATCACTGTTTTCTGTGGTCAATACCTACCCTCGTGGTCAAGTATAATGAACCGTTGTGTAATTACTTGCCCATCAATAATACTTCAACGGTTGTTCAAGTTGCAAAAGTACCGATCAACAAAATCCAGCCCCTTCTTGGTAGATGAACCGTTGTGTAATAATTTACCGTTGTGTAATAATTTACCCATCAATAATACTTCAACGTTTGTTCAAGTTTCAGAAGTACCTACCAACAAAATCCAATAGTCCATCACTTATCAAATGAAATAATATCGCAGAGCAACCAACTCGACTTCATACAGCCATCCTTGATTATAATCAGGTGCTCCCTAGTGATGATATCCGGGCCGGATTTATACCGTTTGATTCATGATCGGGTTGGCGAAGCTTTTTGATGCACACGAACGGCTGGACGTACAATGCTCCGGGTGGTCTCAAAAAATTGTTTAGCTTAAGACAAATTTAATAACGTAAAAAAACCATACCCTTCTATCAAAAGTTTTTGAGCTACGGCGTTCTGAAAATTTTAACCCCTTAGGGATGACTGACAGTAACGCCGAGCTTCGAGGACCAACGAGACCCCGAACGGAACATATAACCCGAATTTCATCAATTTTTTTTATGGTAACTAAGAAAAGTGGCCAGTAGGGCGTACGGCGGACAGACAGAAATTTTGGTCAATAATGAACCATTGGAATCGAGCATGAAAAAAAAAAAAAAAATTCTTACCCCCCCTCAAAATTTGATGGTTTACGTTTCAAGGTATGTAGAATCCAAAACTGCAATAAAAATATTTCTGTCTGTCCGCTGTACGCCGTACGGGCCACTTTTCTTAGTTACCATGAAACAAAATTGATGAAATTCGGGTTATAGGTTCTGTTCGGGGTCTAGTTGGTCCTCGAAGCTCGACGTTACTGTCAGTCATATCTAAGGGGTTCAAATGTTCAGAACGCTCTAGCTCGAAAACTTCCGATAGAAGGGTATGGTTTTTTTTAAGTTATTAAATTTGTCTTGAGCTAAACAATTTTTTGAGACCACCCGGAGCATCGTACGTCCAGCCGTTCGTGAGCACCAAAAAGCTTCGTCAACACGATCGTGAATCAAACGGTATAAATCCGGCCCGGATATCATAACTATGGAGCATCTGATTATAATCAAGGATGGCTGTATGAAGTCGAGTTGTTTGTTCTGCGATATTATTTCATTTTACAAGTGATGGACTATTGGATTTTGTTGGTGGGTACTTCTGAAACTTGAACAAACGTTGAAGTATTATTGATGGGTAAATTATTACACAATGGCAAATTATTACATAACGGTAAATTATTACACAACGGTAAATTATTACACCACGGTAAATTATTACACAATGGCAAATCATTACACAACGGCTCATCTACCCAGAAGGGGCTGGATTTTGTTGATAGGTACTTTTGCAACTTGAACAACCGTTGAAGTATTATTTATGGGTAAATTATTACACAACGGTAAATTACACGTTAAATTATTACACAACGGTTCATCTACCAAGAAGGGGCTGGATTTTGTTGATAGGTACTTTTGCAACTTGAACAACCGTTGAAGTATTATTGATGGGCAAATTATTACAAAACGGTTAATTATTCTATCTCCGTAGAAGGGGAACCTATACAGGTAAATTATTACACAACGGTTTACATAGGTACCTAGTAACGAGTACGGGGTTAGGTATTAACCTACGGAGGGCCCACAACCTACATATTATGTGTAGAATAGTACATAATATATGTTATATAGAAGGGTTATCTACGGAGACCTGTGATCTGTAACAAGAGGGTGTTCTGTACAAAATAATAAACCGTTGTGCAGGGATTTGCAGCGTTTTTTTAATTGCATTTTCGGATTCTACATACCTTGAAACGTAAACCATCAAATTTTAAGAGGTGGGGGGGGGGGGTAGATTTTTTTTTTTTTTTTTTTTTTTTTTTTTTTATGCTCGATTCCAAAAGTTCATTATTGAAAATAATAAACCAAAAAAAAGTAATCAGCAAAGCAAACATTAAACAACAGATAAACATTCAACATTTTCCACCTAAACTGAAAGTTAAAGCGATATAGTGAGTTAAAGTGATACTGTCAAAATAAGATTTTGAAAAACAGGGACAGACATACTGGTTTTTCTTTTTCAATGAGCTTTTCTTGCTCTTCTAATTCTGCAATCTCTTCTTTATGTTTTTCTACTCTTTGTCTGAACACGGACATTATCCTCTTAGGTTCCAGCACTTCTTCTCTAGGAACCAACCTGTAGCCAGTCATCAAGCTCACTGGCCAACTCTGAAAAAACCAATGCAACATAACTGTAAGGGGACTACTTATGCGTTTAAGACAAGTAGTTCATGATATTTCGGACGATGTTTTAGAGTCCTTTCTTTTCTTGTCACAGACGGCGGATCCGGGTTTGGGTTCATCGAGCAAAAAGGCGACGGGTTTGGGTTTAAAGCACCACGATTTTGGGTTCACCAGAAACTGGAAACAACGACATTGGGTTCATCAGAAAACTCCGTCAAGTGTAACTTAAATCACTTGCGGCGGAGTAATGGAAATCCATTCCAAAAAACTACAGGATAAAAATAGAATAGTCTACTTCCACGTAAACTAACAAACTGTAGACCGGTTTCGGTTGTTAAACCATCATCAGTACACAACAGAATCAGTACACAATAGGATTCTATTGTGTACTGATGATGGTTTAACAACCGAATCCGGTCTACAGTTTGTTAGTTTACATGGAAATATACTATTCTATTTTTATCCTGTAGGTTTTTTCCCGGAAAGTGCATGCTTTTATTGTTACAATAAACACAGAAAGGATCGTAGATAGGTTAGGTACACATTGCGAGGATTTGAAGATTTGCACGTGTGGTAAATACTGGTATGTCGCAAGGAGTCAAAAAACCGAACTTTTCGCTTTCTTTAAAAAAACTTTGATTCACGCAGCAGTGAAATGGTTTGCTCGAATGTTCGAGGTGTACCTGGTAATATCTTCATCCTGGCTCCGTAAATGCTTTCTCTTAAACTTCTAAAATCTGTATGTTCCAACTACTCATTGCAGTTCTCTACGAATCATTTTGTTAGGTTTTAGGAACTACATGTTTGCTTGAAACACCTAAATTTAACGCTTCCATCCAGTAATGTTTGGTATTCTGAAAACATAACCATCTACCACAATCACATTTTTGCCACGCCGACTCACAAACCTTTCACTAGTTAGATCCATCGCGCACACGGTAAAGAAGATGACTGTGTGAATCATCTCAAAAGTTCGCTGAATAAACCGCACCTGACCACACGAGCCCAAACACGCCGCCGCTATGAACCCTAACCCGTTGCTTCGTCACAGACCTTTCACTGCCGATGAACCCAAACCCCTTATCGTCTCACAGACACTCCAACTGTGGAGGCAGAACAACCGCACTTAGTGGGATAATTGTATTATACAGCAACCGTGTCCTCTCCTCGTACAGCAAGCATACATAAATTGAAATAATTAACAATGACACTGAAGACGTAGAAGGCCTCGTATTTTTTATGTGGGTCGAGTTTTAAAAATCCAAAGTTTTGATGTCTAAAATGGTGACAGACAATGTGCAGTAATTACCTACCTTGATTTTCTTGAAAGCTCTGGCTCTAGCAGAGTATCTTGACTCGCAAACATATACATCTTTTTCATCAACACCTTCGGGTTTGGATCTGAAATAATCTTTCACCGATAGCACACAGCATCGTCCAAGAACCTGATTCAGAGGTATGGCGACGTTCTGTTCAGTTTTGAAAACTTCCTGTAATAATAGCGGTTATCTTTCAGTAATAGCTATTCATCTTATGGTATTTTAATCAATTTCTCTCGCAACTACTTTGCATCTAACAGAATTATACTAAACTAACAACCGGTTTTTTGTAATATTTCACAGCAGGCTTACTTTCTCGAGGAATTTTCTCGTAGTGACATGATAAGTCTCATTAGGGCGGTAATACTGGTTTCCATAGAGCATCTGTTGCCCCTCCTGATTCGTCCAGAGACGCTGAATATTGAGAATGATTGGTTCCATATTCCGTTCTTTACCCTCAGCATACACGAAATCACCAATGCGATAGACTTGTTGATTGTAGGAGAGGGCATTATCTGCAGTTCCCGCTGTACTTCCAGGTTCATCCTGAAATCCAATATCAGTCAGTACAGAGTGAGGTGTGGAAAAATCAAGAGAGTCAAATATGAGTCAATTCTGGGAAAACAACATAATCTATCCATATTTTTCCGATTCATGTATCCAGATTCTGATTAATGTTTTTGTAACTAACAAACGTCAGAATGTTTTACAGATATACGAGGTGAACTGAACACTACAGGGTGAGCCAACAAAACTTGATGATTGGTATTTACCACAAAAAGTAGGGGGTTGGTAGGAGAGATTGGGATGTCCTCAATCGGAAGGGTGGTTCTCAAAAGTTTTGTTTCCCCACGGGTCAGTAACAATCACGCAAGACAAGGGAGCACCATGCATACGCCATCAAGGCCTAATTTTCGAAGCTGCTCCATAATTTCTACCCACCAAGCCTTCCGTATATGCTTCAATTTCGCTTGCGTAGATCCTGTTCCTGGCCAGCAATTAATCATTTCCGGAGTTGAAACATTCAGGGGAACAAACTGGAAACGTTGTTTCACGTAACGCAGGACATCAGCAGCCTGTCAGACTGGGGGAAACATTGAAGAGGAGAGACTGTCATTTTTGCAATCTCCTTGGCACTCATTACACAGCTGCCCTGGGGATGCCTTGCACACTGTGAGGAGAATCCTCCACAATGATCTCACCTTTCAACCATTATTCTATAACATGATCCCACTGTGCAAAAAATGTCAGGGTTTCGATAATACTCAGCGACTGTCAAATAGAGACAAACGTACAGGCAAACGTACCACCAAGAATAAGGCATACGCCTCCAAAGTACGTGAACAGTAAAGAAAACGAAAGCGCAAACTATCGTGGATGTAAGGTTGCACAGGAACTTTAGAAACCCCGAGATAAGCCGAATAAAAACCTCAACAACCAAAGTGCACCCAGACTCGGGTCGCCACTTACAGCTGTAACAGTCCTTATGTTTGCACATTAAGGACTGTTTTAACTGTAAGTGGCCACCAGAGTCTAAATCCACTGTCTGCGCTAGCTGATAAGATAGTAGAGTTTTATGTCCAGATATAGCTGGCCCAAGGACTCTTAGAATGGTGAACATATTCCATTCTGCAACATACATTCGAACTCTTTTTTGGCAATGGCTAACCTGGTGAGGGTCTAGCTGTCTGAATTTAGCTACTGATAAATGCTAAAGAAAACAGAGACTGTAGATAGGACCAAGATAGTCTATGTGGAGTTGCTGCCAGGGCCTCGAGGGCCACTCCCATGGAACCAAGGTACTTTTCGGTGGATTATCTTTATGCTGAGCACATGTTACACAACTTTTTATCAAAAACTCAATATTTTGGTCAAATGGATGGCCACCAAACCATTCCCAGATGGGATTTATGAAGCCCTGTCACGTAGTAGTACAGTAACTACAACCCTATAGCCTCTCATGAGCACATCCTTTTCCACATGGAACTCGTTTTTAAACTTAAGAGTAATGGTCTAACTCCTTATCAACTATGGAGTCAGGCCAATCAAATTTGACAAATTCCACTATCATCATGACAATCGGGTCTTTCCTAGGTGCACTCACTAAGTCGTTAAAATTTAAAGGCAGATCATCATCTTCGAATACATAATTTATTGTCAAGTCTGTGGACTCATTGGGACACAGTGTCAGTCAACGGCACTCTAGAAAGCCAATCAGCTGAATTTTTGGTGTAGGAAACGCACTCCATCTCTTAAGTATAATTAGACAAGAATATTGCCCAGTGTTGGAGCCTGTTCGCAGCAAGGGCTGGAATCCCCACTTTTGGGCCACCTGCACTGCTATCTATGCCTGTGAATCCTGGGGATTTTTCCAGACGGAGGCACTGAGCGGGTCCAGGTGAGAGCATTCAAGTCCCTAATGGTTTGGGCTGGTCGGCGCCGGTCTGCTTGGTGCGGACAGAGGTCGGCCTTACTCACATGAAGCTCTCAGTTGCCAAGTGTATGTTCGGATGGTGGGCCGAACTTATGAAAATGCATGATGAAAGGCTTCCCAAGATATGTTTTAATCGACTTGTAGATCTCGCTTCTGATTCTGCAGATCACAGATACAATTGGGTGCTCCAACTGGAATCCCTTTTTGCGAGGGCAGACTGCGGGGGTCTTGCATGGTGCCTGGAGTGGGTGACTTGAAGGAGATGAAGATGACCTTCACAAAAAACCTCGAGAGGTCCCTCAGGGAGGAGGATTGGAGGCTGCAAGCAGGTCTCGCTATAATAACTTGCCACGGAATCCACATGCTCTTAACGGTAAATGCTCGCACTACCTTGGCCAGGACCTTTCTTTCTTCGTCAAGCACACACTGGCCAGCACTTTTTCCAGCACTCACCCATGTCAGGTCTGCAACCCTGGGTCACCCGACACTATTGGCCACTTGATAACGGATTGTGCTGTGTTCCGGACTGAGCGTGGCAGGCTCCTTGGTCGGGCTGTTCTATCTGCGGAAGTGTTTCTTGAGGTCTGCGCTTTGGCCTGCCCCTCTAAATTACTTGGATTTCTGGGAACTACTCTCCACCTGAGGATGTGTGCCTTAAGTGATGGCTCAATTTTTTTTAAAGTGCTTTTTTGAAGGTTGCATAACCCTTGTGATGGACAAGAAACAACAAATTTAACAGTGAATCCTTTTCTAATAGGTGTATTAATTTCGCTTATTTTTGTACCAAAAATAATTTTCTTTTTTTAATCTACTCTATATTATTATATCTAAAACTTGGGCCAACCTTGTAATGGCCTTGAGGCTTCTACAATAAAACTATCTACTCTATTCTATTTCCGATCAGTCTGGTTCAGAAATAAGGTTAGCGAATTTCAGCGTGTGGCTTAGCCTATGGACACGCTGCAAACAATTTGAATCCAACGTACTCTTCTAACATAACTTTCACCTCTATCCTCAACAACAAGAACGTGTTCCTCGAGTATACCAATGCCTCAAGACCCGAGTTCTCAAATGAAACATACCTTGAACACAGGTTTTGTATCTTGGTCTTCCTCCGGCTGCTCGTTTGCTTGCTTAGCAGTGCGTTCAGCGTCTACAGCATTAGATAATTCGAGGACGGAATAGTTGAGAGCAGGAGAATGAAGGAGATCCCCGTTCTGACACAGTTCATCCCTGGGAAACAAAACAAATACTGTTGCAGTACGTAATACGAATGTGTATTTATAAAGTGCTACCGAGCTCTCTAACAACGGAAGAGCGTCCAATAAAAAGAAATACCAACCTCTGCCGAATGAAAAACAACTGCAATTCCACAGAATCCTCAAACACTTGGGAGTCACTTCGAGAAAGGTTTCTAGCTCTTTGGAAACAACAGAAGACGTCTTCTTGGAAAGCATCCAGTCTTTTGTACTGCCCACTGTCAAGCCGTCGCTTTATCAAATCGAGAGACAAGGCTCTCACCCTGAAATACCAACGAAATACCTAATGAAGTGCTTTGTTTTACAATCTAAGATGGTTACTCCACTGGGTGTTAACCACGACTATCCACTTTATTTACAAATAGTGAGCTCTCTATTTTGTTTCGCTCTCTCGTTTCTAAAATACATCAAACTGGGTTCTCACCCTGCTCCTAGTGTCTTAGACAACTACGGCAAAATAGAGTCTCTTCATCTACTTTCAGTAGAAACTACAATTATGGATATGTAAATATGCCTGTAATCAATAAATGGGAGCAGGTTGTCTAATTTAAAAAAAAAAGTATAAACTACAAGGACTACAAGCAATCCTCAGTCATTTATCATATTTATTCGGCCAAATCAAACAATGAGCACTAACTTTTTTCCTTCAACCTCATCATGCTCAGGGAGTTCCTGCATGGAATCGGAAAAGCATCTTCCTTCTTCGTCTTGATGGTTGTACACGGAAATGAACAAAGACATGAGGAGTTCCTGAACTGCTAAAGGAACATCAGGCACACTCTGTTCATCTTGTCTGAGTTGCAATTTCGTTTGCATTACTACTTTTTGAAGAGCCAATGCATCCTATAATATTATAAATTATTATAATTACAACTTCAACATATTAAGGATCTTATGACAAATTTAAATTAAACTGCTAGAATTCAAAGGAATGTATCAAACGGGAGAGGTATTTTCCTCACTTTATATATCTGAGAATCAGGTTCGTTATATTTACAAGCATTGTCAAACATGAGGATGAAATCAGAACACAGGTCGTCCAACCCATCGTAAGAGTTGCTTTTCAGCTTTTGAGAGATCTGTTCCAAATTTATAGGTTTTTTGATAACCTCGTAATAATCGGGATACTCCTGTAACAAAAGATCGACGATGACAAAAAATGGAATCAGCTTTAGCTCTATAAAGCGTAACTGGGCATATGCTTACTGTTTTGGAAGGAAGCTTGAGGAATATCTGTGACAATTGGCGACCTTTGAGATCTTTGAAGTCTCGCACTGAGTGGTATAGAGTCCTCAGTTTGTGAGTAGTCGATGGATCGAGGGGTTTGGGGGAAAATGGGGATGACAGAATCAGTTTCTTCGGTTTGGGGGCAGTGGGCGTGCTGTGAATAAAAAAAATTTGATGTTAATAAACAAAATAATAATAAATAAGGGGATTTCTGATAACAATATGACTGGTCGTTGTCATGGAGCAGCATCACTTTTCGCATCTAGGGAATGGGCAATTTTTGTGGGTTAAGAATTCCTATTTTTTTGGCCAAATTCTGTTAAATGACATAAAATAACCACACGTATTTACCACACGTTAATTTCGGAAAGTACCGTGTACTTGTGTGTGTGTGTGTACTGTGTACTGTAAGTACTGTGTTCGGAAAGTATTTCGGAAAACGACTGTGAAATTTGAATTTCTGAGTTCCCACTAGAAATGACGTATCAGATAAATAGCCGTGTAGCTCAATTCAAATCCTTCTCGGAACGCTAATGCACCACTTTAAACGATGCACAGAACCACAACGGATGGTCGCAAATTTATAAATAAATTAAAAAATGTCCTCAAAATCAACGAAGTCACGACGGTTCACGAAGTCACAGCAAAGGTTCTTGAAGGTTTGCCATTTCTGATGTTGGGTTGCTGGCAGCACTGAAAACCTTCGCCTCTGAAGCTTCGCTCCGCCTCCTTGGGGCCAACAGCCAATCAGATGTCAATAGGACCTGATACGCCATTTCTTGCCAGTTTTAATTTCAATCGCACTCATTTATAAAACAAAGTCTATTTTTGAAAACAGGCTCATAATTCCATTTTTCCAAGAGTTCTGCATTTTTTTTCCAAGAAACATTTTTGATGAAAATTTCCCATTGTAGGTAAAGCCAGTCAGACTAAGGCTGCATGGGATGAATCTTCTATTGTCTGAGCATGTGGTGGTGATACGAAGAAAAGAGAAGATTGATTTCGCCAGTATTCTGTGTGAAATGTTGGCTCGTTTTTTACGTGAAATGAACTTTTAACTCATTAAAATGTCGTATGAACTTGAGCCTTTTGAAAACCAATCGCATCCCATCACGTGTGAATAAACAAGTAGCTCTTGATCAGGTAAACCCAGTTCTTTTGAGCTTGACTCTTCCAAACACCATGCTTTTTCATTCGAACCCACTATCCACTCGTCACTCTTCTGTTGTGGTTAGAGGTGTTAAACAGACGTCGGGCATGAGAGAAATGACTCAACATCGTGAACATGAAAACAAGACTGACTGACCACCAATACTGTGTATTTACGATCAACATTGTTCCGCAGCTAGGATGCTAGGATAACAGTACTATGAAACAGTAACACATCTTACCTCTTAGGGGTCTTCTTGGCAGCAGACAATATAATTTCCTTATCCTTTTCTGGGGGTTTTTCAGTCCTTTCAGGCAGTGGCCCCAACTCCTTCACCTTATCCATCAAAATCTTTTCCAAACGCTTTGCATCCTCATAAATCATAGAGCCAACTTCGTTATATTTCCGGCAGTTGGCAAACATTCTCTGAAAACATCACAAGTTCATAATACAGGTAACTACAACGGAATAACAGTTACCATTAGAGTTCTGGTTAATCAAACAAAGAAATGTTCTAAATCCCAATTTCCCAATCAATCATTGAGCATATTTTTTATAAAATGACACCTTGAAATCAGCTAAGACTTCTTCTTCACTCTGATACTTTTCAGCTTTGATGTTAGCCTCAATCATGAGCATGTCAATGGGCCTATCAATCACTTCATAGTAGTCGGGATACAGCTTTTTGGATGGTTTTTCCATGAACATGAGCATCGGCTGACGGCCATCTTCACACTGGAAAAACAATGACAATTTCTACGTTTTATAATGTTCTGGTTATCACGTTTTAATTGAATGGGCGATAGAAAGAGCGTTAGACTTGAAACTACACGAGCTTCAACAAGGAAAAAATAGATGGAGGCAATGATGAAATTCAGTTCAAGCAGGTAACAACAGCAAGCAGGTACCAAGGCAGCAGGCAACAAGGTAATGAAATACGCATATTTCTTTCCCTGGGCGAACACATCATTTATAATTATCGCAATTTTGTACAAGTAGGAACAGTGAAGTAGGTACATAATGAAAAATAATACCACATAATTCATGAGGCATTTGCAGAGTAAGTATAGCCTTTTCTTCAAAGGAAGGTTATCCATATATTTCCCTCTTGTCAACAGCTTGGTGGTCGAGCTCTGAGGTGGGATGGGAGGGTTGCCAGGAGGCGACTTCGTGAGGTACTGCTTCTTTGATGGTGGCTCATCGTTCGAGTCATCCTCACTAGCCGAATACTGCAGGCAGTACAGAAAATGGAGTCAGATCGTTATAGGGACTAGATAATAAGACAATTTTTAGAAATAGAGGCAAGTCTTGGTACCAGTAGAACGAACACAAAACGGTGCATCTGGGTACTGAATGCATGTAGATGAGCCAATCATGAATAAGGAAGAGAAAAAAACACAAAAAATGTACCAAGAAGAAAGGCCTATTAGAAAACACATTAGCGTTACTTTGTGACTCAACACAAATGCTTACTAGTTTATGTTTATTAGTTTGCGTTTCGTCCATTATGTTTTTAATTTATTACACCGTCATTTGGTTATGCCCAATTACATACATGTCGAAGTTTTCGCCCTATACACTTCTTATATACACTTCAATGCTTACTATAATGAATGGGGTCATAATATTTTGTGGCAATTAACAAAATTTATGTACATGGACATACCTGATGATCGAAATCGAGGAGTTCTTTAACTCGTTTCTGCATGATTTTCTGCAGTTTCACTGCATCCTTGAATAAAAGTAAATAGTTCTGGTTAATTGCATAATAGTTTTAGTATCCTGCAATCATTAAACAATGATGAGGCAATACCATGAAAATAATGAAAAGAATGTTCCTAAGAAGAATTCATATGTAGAAACCATTGTTTTGTTTAGTACTGAGTCTAAAAGGTGAGTTCCACAAGCAGTCAAAGTATAATTAACATACCTTCCTCATTAGCAAGTGAGGACAGGAGGCAATGTAAGGATCGTTGGAAGAATGATTATGTCCGTACGTCGAAGCGCTCGCCTCCAGTACTCGACTTGCTAGTGACGAAGGATTCCTCTGGAAGATATTTAAATTGTTTTGGTTACCTTGTAAAGTTTCGAGTCTGGGCGATTGTATTTTTTCGCATTTTCAAACATGATGTTCATGTCACCAGCTACTTCAGAAACGGTCCCATAATCTCCTTTCTGAATCAAATAAATAAGAACTTTAAATGCAAGATTACGATAGTAAAAAAGTGGAAAATCATGTACTGAGGTTTATATTTTCATGAAATATGTACCGAGCAATATTTTGACCCAACTTCAAGTCAAAACGTTAATCTGATCGAGGAAAATTCCTCCCAAAACAGAGTTTTCGATTAATTTATTGAATATCATACCAATAACTGGCCTACTACTGAGCTCCTAATCATGAAATTTGTCGAAACCTTCAAACGCTGTTTTAGACGTCTTGGACTCGAACAGGAATTAGGTACCTAGGTACATTTCGATCCAATACGACGAGGTCTTCAGTACATTTAGGGTTTGTGAATCACTTGACATCTTGTGAATCTCTCCACACTAAATACTTTTTCTCGTGATTTCAGGCAGGTTTGAGAACTACATATTATTGAGTATGAATATACAGTGTGGTATACTGGTTTGTGCTGTCAATGCGAGTCGAGCTACTTGTGCACTGGCTGTTAGAGACGATCAACTTTCACAATTTGTACTAAAATGTTATAAACACACAAAAATGATAACATACAACAGGTAGTTGTTTTGAACACCTATACGCAAAACAAACGCCGGACTCACTTGTAACTTTTTGCTGATCTGTGCCAGGGATATGGGATTTCTGATTTCCTTGAAGTAGTCGGGATAAAACCGTTTATTTGGCAGTTTCAAAAACGGTTCCGAGAGCAGTGTTCCTGTATAGAAAAGTAGTGTTCTTAGTTCGATGATATATGAAATTCGATGAAATTACAAAACATAATTACTATAAACGCATGTTGAATGTCGACAGCGTAGTAGAAAACGCGTTGAGGCTACTTTGAAGAGCCCCTCAACGTATTACTGTCATGGCATGTTTCCATGCAGTAAGCGGAAACTCTACCGAGGTAATTCATGTTATTCAGAAATAAGGGAGTGGTCATGAGAGATTGTAGCAACCCCTCACCATTCTGTACAGACAATTACACAGGTTACCTTGAGCATTTGTACAAGATTTGACCGTGTCGAAAAGCTGCCAGCAAGGATTGTCAGGCTCGTCGACGTCTACAATGTTTTCAACATCGTCATCATCGTCTTCATCTTCATACTTCAATGCTGCAGCTGCGGCAGAAAGAGAGTTGCCGCTGCGGAACCTCTTGGTCCTGTAATCAAATCAATAGAACACCAATTAAATTTTTCATTTTCTAAGGGTTTTTTTCTGCAGTTCAACAAGAATAATAATGTGGGGGTTTCAGCTACATATTTTTACAGAATCAAGGCACTGTGGCGCAGAAATGGTTCAAACCCTTTCGACTAGTAAAATAAGGTCACCAGATGAACTAAACAACATCATTCCTCCATTCTCCTTTGAGCCGACACGCATCTTTTGCAATTCAGGAGCCCATTTTGAACAACTGTGTAGGTATTAATTTTAATTCAAAACACCAATGGCATTTATTAAGAATATGCGTCAATAAAAGAAAAACAACATGTAAACATATTATGCCAAGAAAAACATATGTCCCAAACTACTCAGATTAAAATATTTACCTTATCCTATCACTTCCCTTTCCTGGTGAGAATTTGCCTTGCTCAATTTCCGCTCTCTTGGAATGAACTTGTTTACGCAAAGCTTTCGCATCTTTGTAAATCTGTGAGCCTGGCTCATTGAACGTGCAGGCATTCTTCGTCATTTGAAGGAGGTCTTTCTCCATTTCCGCCAAGCTCGAATACTTCCCCTGTTGAATCTTGGTGCCTATCATTTTCAAATCTATAGGAGTTTCTATCACTTCGTAGTATTCGGGATACCTCTGCAAAGAAATATTCGACGTTAGGATGACTCAGGCTTCAAAACGGCAATAACTCAATATTTATCACAACTATGCTGACTCAGCACAAATCACTTAGCAGGAATTCGATTCAGCATATATGATCTTCGAACTGAGAGGGTTGACCCAGTGCAGCTGCTTATTGTCTGCTACATGCAACTGCTTCTCTGACACTTCCAAACCAACTCCAAAACCATAGTTCTATGCATCGATGTTCGTTTGTACAGTCAGTGTTCATCAGTTTTTAAAGACCTTGGGTATCCTTTTTAACGTTACTAAGATCACAATAAATTGATAGAAATCAATAAAAGTGCTATAAAATGGTGACTCAAGACAAAAACTATTACAAATTATTTCAATATCGATTTTCGAAATGTTGATAAAACAACTGATCGAAAGTGTATCAAATTAGAGTTATTGTTATAGGAATATAGGATGAAAATTCGCTCATATGGTCATGCTGCATGATTTATTTATTTATTCATTTTTTAAATATTTATTTTTTATATTTTTTTCAAATTCCCAGGTGTCTAACCAAACGAATCCGGGATGTACTGGGCCTAGATTCTGCGCTGATTCGAACCTCACATTGTGAGATTCGCAAAGTTTACCTTTTTTGACGGGAGAAGCTGGAAGGGCGGAAACAGAATCCTGTTGTCTTCACTCGTAGCTTGCATCACTGCAGTGAACAGATCTTCACACTGCAGAGAAATGTCTTCGTCGTTGGATTCATCTGACGAATCATCAGGTTCTTCAACTTTGACAGTAGTTGGCTTCCTACCCTGCAGTTATAAAATGCTGAACGTAAGAGGTCTATCGGATCTCCCCTTCTTTTCTTTTTTCACTATGTTCCATATACAAGAACATAATTCAAGAAATGGATTCTAGAACTCGAGTGAGTTCTGCGACTTCTAGAAATCTCCCAAAACCTCCCACTTGGATTAATGAGGAATTTTCTTCAACTTAAAAAAAAAAAATTCTCAGAACTCTTGAAAAAATGGTAGTCTGAAGCCCGTTTTCAAAATTAAATGTTATTTACTAAATGAAGATGATTAAAAGTAAAAATGCGGCAAAAAATGACGTGTTAGGTCTACTGACATCTGATTGGCTACTGGCCCAAGGAGGCAGAGTGAAGCATCTGAGGCGAAGGTTCTCAGTGCAGCCAACAACCAAAAATTAGAAATGTCAACCTTCCTGGCAACCTTCAAGAACCTTTGCCGTAACCTTACCCTTGGTTTGACTTTCAGGATGTTATTTTTAATTTATTTATAAATTTGTGGTTCCACCTATCCACCCACTGCGGTTCTGTACATCCTTTGACGTGCTGCACTAGCAGTCTAAGCCGGATTTGAGTTGAACTACTCGGCGATTTACCTCATACGTCATTTCTAGCAGGAACTTGGAAATTCAAATTTCACAATCGTTTTCTGCCCAGACTTTCCGATAAAAACACCTCATTATGTGGTCAATAAGTGTTAATTTCCGTTACTGATTTTGGCCAAAAAAAGGAGAATCCGAAACCCAAAAAAGTTGCCCATAGGAACTACTACAGTGGTGGCGTCACCTGGGCTTATGCAAATCAGGAAAGGCTAAAAACAGGAGTTGATGAAGTTATAATTTATCAATTCATCCATCTCGTCTTTAGAAATGACGGGAAACAAATAATGATTAATTCAGTAATAGGACCTACATCGATCGTACATGATACCTAATCAATATTGATACATAAGTAGTTCCAGAAAAGAGGGCTGACGATCTTAGGTAAATAGTTTTATCGATATTTTTACTTAATTAAAAGGTGGGGTTATAATGCTCAAGTACGAGCCATTCCTCATCACTAATAAGAACCAACCACATGAACTACTTATAAACGAGAACTCACAACCATAACTCACAGGTTTGCCCGGGATTTTCACTGGTTTAGTTGGCTTAGAGTCCTCTTCCTCCTGTCTCAGCTCATCCAGAAGTTTTGTTTTACTGCTCTGAAGGAGTTCCCATAGCTCACTGGCATCTCTGTGTTCCTGCGATGTTCTCTATTAAAACAACGAAGGTGCATTTAACCAACATTATAACTTTTTCAACATCAACTTTTTTTTATAGGATGGTTTAGATGAGTTTTGGATGAAGGTACCTTGTAGAACGCTTTAGCATTATTAACCATCAACTCGATATCTGAAGTGAAATCACCAATGTCCTCATACTCGTCGGTTTTCAACTTCTGCTGCACTTTCAATAAATCTATAGGATTCGAAACAACCTGCAAATAATACAACGCTGCATAATAAATGTACTGTAAAATAGGTAGATAGGTAGGATGTTTATCGATAAAAATAAGAATGTTGAACGATTCTACAACAGAATCAAGTTTTCATTTTTCCCATTTTTCTTGGTTCTGTAATATATCCTGATTGTTATTATTGGGCGGAGTTGGACTGAGGCCATGAATGAAGTATAAAGTGGCTATACAGCCAGGAAAGTGAGTGTGTACCTACTCAAGTTTCTCCTCGCCTAGCGAATTCGTGCCAAACATTGTAACATGAATATTAGCGGAACTCAATGAAATTAAAGACAAAATAGGACGACTACATTTTGAAATGTTGCCTAGTATGAAGCCGAAAATATTCACGCAAGTCGAACTGCTTCATCCCGTTGTTCAACAACTTGGAACACTTTTCCCACATGTTTATAGTGGAAAACATTATAATGAACCCTCATTTGGACTGATGAACTTGTTGAACTACTGAGAAGAATACGCAGCATATCGCGTCACTCTTTGACAAGTTTGACCAGAAATACATTATAGGGTATACATTATAAAAATCGCGGATGGCTCAGATAAATTACGATTGTCGAGGTTATCAGATCGGTGGCATCAGCTGATATACCAACCTCAGTTACACTAATGGCCACGTGGCGCTGGCAGTAATTCTCTCACCACCAATAGCCATGGGTTGGAAAACCTTAGTTTTGACCTTATGAATTATGACATCTTGAACTTATAAGATCATAATGAGAACTTGAGAAACACAGATAAAAGTCGAGCATACCACTAGTGTAACATTACCTCATAGTAGGCTGGTTCCTGCCTTCGTTTGGGAGCTCTTATGAAAGAATCACAAAGCAGAGAGCCATCTTCTTTCTTATGGTTTCTGATCAAGTCGTACAGCTGTTGAATGAAGTCGACCTGTAGCAAAAAAAAAAACACAATTAACACCGAAAGGGTGGGCCATTGTTTTTTATGATTGGAGACCAGAGATGAGATACCTTTGTTCTAACCCAAGTATGCAATGAGCAGCAATGAGAAGGCTAGGTAGTGAGGCAATGGGAAGCCTAGAGCTAAGTAACCCAACAAATTCTAACCCTTCTGAAACAGCCAGTCACATCTATGATGCTAGCAAAGGCAGTCAGACCCTTGTGATTCCATCTCATCCAGTTCCTTTCACCTTCCAGTTTCTCGATCTGAGTCTTGAAACTACTTCTAGAATTTTCAGCCATTTTTTCGAACTCGACTAGGTTTTTTTCCAATGAAACCCACAAAACTCCATTACACAAGTTTGACTTCAATTCCCGAGTAAATAACCCGATAAAGCAAAGAAACAAGCAAAACCCACTATTTGTATTCTGATTTTGCTCACCTGAGCATTTATGTAACGTAGGAAGTGCTGGAATATTTGAAAAAAAAAAATCATAGAAAAAGAATTACTCATCGCAGTAGAGTGCGGATGGTCTCAAAATTCTTAGACCGGAACAAACTTTCATTTTTTAAAAATAGAATAAATACATGCGCACAGCCCAATGTTACCTTCTTGGGATGGCTTCAGAATGCACTGAAACGGATTTGTATAGAAAAATTCTTCAAAATGCATGTACCAACCTATAAAAGCCTACAGTAATTCATGTACCTAACCCAGTGCTATAGCTTACTTTCTCTGGAAATTCATAACAACGGGAGCCGGATTAATCTTGGCTGTTAGACCACCAGTCTTATAGCTAACTGTACAATTGATTTATTGATATTTCCACCAGGTAGCAGTAGTAGGTGGAAGGCGATGCTCCATAAGGCTACTTGGGCTACTTTCCCGGCACCCAATAACACTTGAGTTGAAAAAATCCAACTATGTGTTCAGTTGGTGTTTGAACTTCGCTCCGTACACCGTACCTACCTTTTTTCCACAAAGTTTACCAGCGACTGCAAGAGTTCTCTGGCTATCGATATTCTAGTACAGCATCCATGGTGGTTCCTTCATGTTCCCTCCCTCAGTAGACCAAGCATGTTATCAGAATTATAGTGACAGCAATTGATGTCCTGCAATCGAAATCGAAACCTAGGCTCCTGAAATTGGCAGGCCTTGGGACCTAGTGTTCCCACGGCAACTGAGAAAAGTGGCCCGTTCGCACACGCTCAGCCAAGTAAGAATGTAGTTTGCCACACCCACTTTGAGCCTGTCCTCAGATCTGATTTCCACCCAAAAATCGTTCCTGTTCTCAATCGAATCGATCCCTTCGATTCTATTTGCCATCTCGCTACAAGATGCATTGCCTTCCGATTTCTTTTTGTTGACTTGTGAATAACACTCACTTTCTGTGTTGAGTCTGTTGTCAGTTTTCCATTTTTTGCGTCGAATTTTGTGCATTTGTTTTCGGTCCGGTTCCAATGATAGATTTAGATTTGTGATACCTACGTGCGTTTTGTCCTGTTTACTGTTTGTGGTCTTGTAGATCGATCGGCGTCTTAGCAAGATAAGTACCTAGCTTCTCCATTCAAGTAGGTACCGGCCGACGGGTCATTATTTCGTTGTATTTCAGTTTACTATATTTTTGTACCTACCACATGAATTAGGGGCTAATTTACAGTTGAAATTCTCGACGATTTCGTACTGCGATAAGAGTGTTGATTAAAAGTTTAGGAAGAGATAAGCCTTTGCAGAATATCACTCAATCACTAAATGAAGGGAAGGGTGGCTGTTGTTGCCTTCAGGTATTTTGTAGAAAAACCTGTTGGTTTTGTGCCTCACTGTTTTCAGAGCCCAAGGACCACTACCAGGGGTAGAGGGGGGAAGAGGTGGTGAGTAGGAGGTGGGATGCGTGGTGTCTTCTTCTTCATTTATCTGACTGGGCCACAGCCATGATAGTCACATATTGTTGTTAGATTGCCTATGGGGGTCATAATCATGAGGTTGTTTTCTAAGATGAACTGATTTACAACTTTATAAGTTTGTATGTTTTGGTTTTTGCAAATAACTTCTCTTATGTCGGAGGCCTCGAATGATGTGAAGAGACGGTGTCTCTAACTTGTGAAGGCTGCTCACTGGTTCAAGATGTGCTTCAAGTCACCAGGGACCCTTCGGTCCAGGCAATATGAGCAGAATGGAGTACTTTTTTTTTGTTCATTCTGTACGTGAACACAGCACAGTTGCCGTGTCCCAAATATATTCGGTAGATGTTGGTGATGAATTTATTGTCTTCTTTGGCTAGTCCTTTGTACCAAGGAGTATTGCTGTTAGGATCTGGTATCAGCAGTCTTGTCCACTCCCCAACAAAAAGGGTCTCCTCCTCGTATCTCATTTTCCATTCTTCTTCCATAAGGGTCCGCTGTAATTTCACTATGTCACTATAGCTTCGTTCGCGGTGTGTTTTTCTGACGGTCAGGGAACCGTCTGAAGCCACTTTTCTTATCGCGCCAACACGCATGCGCCACCAATACCAACTTTCAAACTCACAATGGACCGGGTACACCGCGAACGCTTCCGAAGGAAATCTGACTGCAACCGCTGTGCAACCTGCTCGTCGATCTTGATTTTTTCTGCTTTCTGACGTTTGTTATAAAAATCATATCTATTAAGGGTTTATTGAAAGGCTGTGACTCGTGCATGTGTGAGAAGTTCATATGTCATCATTGATCTCTGCTCATTTATTTTTTCTTGTTATAACAATAATACTAACGTTCGTCCTATAGGTCACCGTTGATTTCGGCTAATTTATTACTTTTTTCATTCTTCAACTTACTCGTCTTATATTACGATTATTCCTATGCTTCTGATGAATGGGTAGACTATCTTATGTATGTTCCTAGTTGTAATATAGTTCCTACGTTTTGCTTCGAGTATTCATCTCTTACCAATGCTATGCATTCCTTTATCTCAACTTGTACTTAGTCGAAGTATTTTTAATAAAAATAAATCGAAATCTGTAGTTTTCTTCCTAACTAATGACCTAATGGGATGTTTATCTAATTCGGTGATACCAGTGTACTTTTGTGGAGTAATTGGTGACTGAAGAAATACCTAATCGAAAGTTTGAAGTTCGTTGTTAGGTACCTAATTTTGCTGATAACTGACTACACATTCTTCATGTGCTCATTTTTTGTTAATATAGCTATGTATTCGGTTTCCTCAAGGGTCAATAATATGATAAAACGGCTGAAATCACCGGAAACGTCTACAAAAAAAAGGTAAGTAGCATAAACTGTTAATTCAGCCTTAAAAATACAATTTCAACAATCGAAGATAATTTGTCAAAATTAGGAGTGTAATTCGAGTGGTCCAAAATTGGCAAAAACCAACCATTGCTAGGCCAGTTCTTGGAACACCCACCGTAATCGTAAAATTAGGTAGGTAAGTGGCACTAAGTTTTTCATTTGGGATATTCAACCGACCACCTCATTATTACACACGAAATAAATCTATAGGCAGCAATTTTGTATGTCCATTACAATTTTTTTTTAACTAGAGGGGTTTTTGTGCCAGTAGAATTTGCAGCGTTTATCGTTATGGTAGGAAACTTGATTCAGGGACATACAAGTGCTCACTATAAGATCAGTCGTTGAAGGATATGGTGATTGAAATACAAAAGCTTGGGTAGTTATGTAAACATAATACTATAATAATATTATGAATTCAAGTAGCTAGTAGAGATGCCAATCTGTCCCTAACAGAACGGCCAGTGACGTCTTCTGGGTGAGATTCCATGGATTCATCTTCATCAGGATTGACTTCAGTGCCTTCCTCGGGGAAATCATCGTCCAACGCTGTAAAATGTGGAAATGGCCAGTCAGTTGGGGGTTGTATTTCTATACCTACACATCAGCAAGGCATTATAATAGTACTCTATAACTATAATATTATAGTACCTACTTATAATAGTACGCTTTCGGAATTAAAACAGGATCTTCGTTTTGTACACAGGTTGTTTCAGGTAGGTAGGTAAGTGATGCAGGCACGATGCGAAAAGTAGAGGTTGACAAAAGTAAACAACTTACTTGATAATGCTAAGAGGAAGAGGCACCACACCGTCGAGCCAACTCTTCGGCTATTCGCCTGCTCACACGAAAATGAACAAAAAAAGTTTCCTCGTCGTATACAGGAAAAACTTCTTCCAGATAGTTTTCATTTTTTTTTCACTGGATGGAGTAAGTCCAAATCATCTTCCGATGACACCTCGATAGGAGTGATCGACCCCTCATCACTCGATGAACTCATGGCGAGAAGTACCAAAACGCAAGTGAGAGAAGTGGGTAGGCGGTAGGGTTATTAGAACGAACACACAGAACGAATAACAACGACGAACGACAGTGCGATGAGAAATGATTTGATTGGCTTAAGCGGGCGAGCGGTAGTGGGGGGCGAGCAGACAGAAAGGAGTACATCGGAAAATCCTCGGACTGATCTGACGGTCTTGGAACTGTCTTCGAACCGCCAGAAAAACACCACGAACAGCATCCTATGGATGCTATACAGTCCGAGACGAGTCCGCAAGACCACCGCGAACGCCAAATGATGGATCTGACGGTTTGAAGACAGTCAGATGGCCACCGCGAACAAACCTTATATGTTACTGTGCTGTGCTGGGGAAGTACTGGCCAGAACGTTTTGAAAAGCTGTGTGCCAGCATGTCAGCAATATGGTTTCCCATAAGGTCGGAGTGCCCTGGGACCCATTGTAGGGCTACTTCAATGTATGTATTTTAACGGCAGGTACCATAAAATACAAATTTGGAATTCACTTACTGGATCTGACTTCATCCTTTTCCTCCTGGATACATCAGCTGCTGACTGGGAGTCTTCGTCCTCGTCAAGGGCCTTCCCAGGGACTGAAGACATCCTTCGCCGTTTGTTCATCTTGATCCCAAGTA
This sequence comes from Leptopterna dolabrata, assembly GCA_954871275.1. Lineage (NCBI taxonomy): Eukaryota > Metazoa > Arthropoda > Insecta > Hemiptera > Miridae > Leptopterna > Leptopterna dolabrata. The sequence continues at coordinate 21,533,608 of OX940979.1, forward strand.
TCTGTGAGGAAAAAAAAAATCAAAAGCAACCATAAAATTTCATTGATCGGATCGAATCATACCAGAAAAAGGTTAAGGTACTTTGGCGAAAGTCCAATGAAAAGGACTAGGATGAAACCCTATGGCATCCAAATTGAGTGTGCATAGTATAGTAAGACCGAATATGAAGTCGATTTTGACCAAAGAATAGAAAATTGAGGTTCTACCAGATGTTCAGCTCCCGAAATTGATTTTTTATGAGTCAAAAACCTGGGAAATCGTTTGAAATCACCATCAATTTGTATAACACTGGAAAAAGTGTCAACAGGTGGATCAAGACGATTAAATGGTACTATCAATGATCAGAGATAATTTATTTAAAAAAAAAAAAAAAAGGAGCGTACTTTATTCGAGTTTTGGGGGCCAAAATTGGTGGAAACCACCAATGGAATAATAAACCCATGTGACAAGGACTTTGCAGCGTTTTTAGTTTAATGTAGGTGGTACAGCTTTTTTTTAAATCTTTTTTTGTCCTTTTTAGTGCAGTCAATAGGTTGCTAAATAAATTTTAGTTTCGAAAAAAAGATGTTTATAAATTATTTTATACTTTTTAGCGCGTTTTTCAAAGTAGGTTTTTTCTACTTTATTTTTCTTTTAAATTAGGTACCCACATTTTTCTACACCAACGCCAATCAATAAAGACCATCACCAGCTCAGTATATACCTCATGCTATCAAGTTACGATACCACCATTAGTGGGGCATCCATAGTCTTTGGCAGGGTGTTTTCTGTCGTGCAGTTGTCAAAGCACCAGAAATCGAAGAGTATAACTGGCCTAATACAGACTTTGTATTAGGCACAGAAAACTGTGATTACGGGAAGATGATCCTCATTTCCAGCCTTTCATTCACAGTAAGGCCCTGAAATTTCGCTTCGTAAACATGAGTGAATGACACGATATACAACCACCCCCACCACAATGGGCAATTTTCGTGGGTTACCAATTCCCTTTCCTTGCCCAATTCTGTTCAATAACGGAAATTAACACTTATCTGCCAAATAAAGAGGTGTTCACATCGGAAAGTGTAGGCAGAAAACGAGCACGAAATTTGAGTTTCTGAGTTCCCGCTAGAAATGACGTAGGTAGGTATCAGGTTTATCAGCGAGTAGTTCAACTCAAATCCCTCTTGGAGTGCTAGTGCATCAGTTTAAAATGATGTATAGAACTGCAATGATTGAATTGAGCTCTTGAAGGTTGTCAAGAACTCAAATGTTGCGTATTGGCAGCACCGAGAACCTTCACCCCACAGCTTCCACTCTGCCTCCTTGGGACTAATAGCCAATCAGATGCTGACAGGTCAATTCTTTTACTTTCAATCACACTCATTAAAAAAATACTGCTTATTTCTGAAAACAGTCTTCAAACTTCCATTTTTCCAAGATGTCCGAATATTTTTTTTTCCAAGAAAAATTTTTGATGAAAATTCCCCATAGTGAGGTAACAGCTGACTAATGTATATTCACGCATGGTTGTATCAAATCGAGTTGGATGTTCAGTGATATTACTTTATTTGAAGAATGGTTATTTTTTATTTTACTGATAGGCATTTTGTAACTTGAAAAATTTCGATTCCATGTCTGTCTGTCCATCTGCAAATCCTTGCCACACGCATAAATTTCTCAATTCGAATCCGATTTTGCTGCAATTTTCAGGGATTAAGCGTTGGGCCCCAGATGGACCCCTATGAATTACAGAACGATCGAATCATTGTACGACCATTGTGCATGCACAAACGCGAATCCCAGGTACTGCAATTCTCGCGAATCAATGACCAATTTTGTTCAAATTCGGTGGATGGTTGGAGGAATTCAATTTCTTATGAACCTATGGCTAGATTTTGATGAAAATGTCAGGACCTTTTCTTCAAATTACAAGGGGAATTTTCGTTCAACTTGTTAAAAACTACACGTTATGCTTCGTGAACAACAACTAATGATAGAATTCTTGAATCCACCGCATATTTAATCTATCTGTAATTGCCCGGCCGGTTCCAGTAGGTACTCAATTAGGGCTTTCCTGGGGGAAGCACGAGGGCAGGTGTTGACCAAAGAAAACAGTGATCTGCACAGAGGGGGGCATCTATTTATACAGGTACCTATGAATTTATTATAAACCGTTGTGTAGGTAATAATCTGCAGTGTTTTAAGTGAAACTAATCTGGTACCAAGCATCCCTTCAATCCTAAAAGATCAACAAATAATTGAAACCATAGTTCGTTCAGAAACTAACTGCCTTACGAAAGTAGTAGGTACAGGTAGTAAGTACTTATGTACTTCCGAGGGGAATGGGCTTATGACCAGTCGGCACTCGCTCTCACTTTAACTTCATACTGTTTATACCACTGAAACGTCGTCGATAAACGTAATTTAAATTATTAGGTATGGATCTCAACTTCAATTACGGAATTTCAACTAAGCACTTAGTAAAGGGAAGCGAGAGCGGCGAATCCGAGTTGAGGATTTCAGCGTCGGATCGAGTTGGCAGTTATCAGTGGGGTGTTAGGTACCTCGAAAAACCTCTCCGAATTTTTAGAAACTATGATGAAAATGTAGTCTAACTCGAAATGTCATTTGTACTCATGTTACCTCGAAATTTATCTGATTATTATCAAAGACATAAGAACACTCAAACAAACCTTTAGCAAAGCAATGAAATGGAAATCAAATAAGAAAACAGACAACGGGCAAACCCAAAACTCACAAACTGCAAACAAGGCGCCCATGGATACTACAAATCGTGTAAGATCCATGCACTTCCAGGCTTTCTTGGTTGTGGCCCATCCTATAATAGTTATAGTTCCATGGTGGTCATAGTTTACAGACTGTGGTCCTTTGACGCTTTCAAGTAAGGATGCGCAACGTACCGGCGTAAAAGTAAACTATCAAGAATAAGTTACCGTATGGCGTCCCAGACGGCAGAATGTTAAGTTGGGAACCCTAATACGTAGTATAGTAGGGTTTTCTGTGGTTGCGCTCTGAAGCTCGGCAGCGGGATCGGGGTACACCCAGGGGAGTTATGAGGTGGAAAATGGGTGTAAAATAGGATTCTCTAAAAATAGAGGAAAATAGGATAGGGTTTTTTAAAGGTTATGGTGAACACGAGCTTATGAGGTACCGCTTTCCTTGTTTTTTTAGGTTGAGAAGACCAAATACGAAGTTGATTTTGACCGAAGAGTAAAGAACTGAGGTGGTAAGGAAGGTTCAGCTCCCAAAATTCATTTTTTATGAGTCAAAATCCTGGGGGATCGTCTGAAATCACCATAAATTAGGAGTAAATACCATAAATAGAAGTAGCATCAACAACTGAATCAAAATAACTAAATGGCACTACCAGTGATCAAACACCTTTTTTTCAAAAATAGGAACCTAATTCGAGTTGGGGGCCAACATTGGTGGAAACCATCAAAAATAGCTATTTCAATTATTGCACATGAAAGAAATAATAAAAATGAACAGCCTACATTTCTGTAGGTATGTACAGTAACATAATAAACCCATGACAAAGACTTTGCAGTGTTTTTTCGTGTGATCAAGGGTTCATTTAATTTCATTGGATTTTCGTGAAATTTGAGAAATTAGGGTTTCAGATAGATTATAATCTTTTGAATGAGTGATGAAAGATTTTCCGATGACAATTAGGTCAGGTGTACAAAGGCTGGAGTAAAAAACATGAAAAAAGCTCATTCCTACATGGATGTGTTCGCAATTTCAATTACCGCTCCCTGAGCTGTGATCACATCCAAGATGGCGTGTGTAGTGCTATTCGGGTTTGTTGACATTCCGTTATCGATGTTGCTCATCCTCTGTGCTCACTGCTCAGTTCTGTATGTCGAAACAGAAGGGTTCATGATCGCCATACAGGACCAGGTCGTGGCAACCCACAACTACCGGAAGTACATCATCCGGCAAGCTGGAGTACAGGACGTGTGTCGCATTTGTCGAGCCACTAGTGAGACAATAGACCACGTCCTGGCGGGTTGCCTGGCCCTTGCTCCCACCAAGTACCTGTATAGGCACAACATGGTGGCGCCTATAGTCCATTAACACGTTCACTGCGGATTTTTTTTTAATGCCAACTCCCCAAGCTGAACCATTTTTTCTTACAAAACACTTCAGTATTCTTCCAATAGTTGTTATTAGGCACATAAAAGTCACTATTGATAGAATTACTTAGAATTATTCTAGTCACGCGCCAGGTGCGTGATCCGCCTGGTGGGTGAGATCACAGGGTACCCAGGGTATTTTTCTTGCTTTTTTCCATCCTGTCGCATCACCTAGGATGATAATTCTACGCGATTTTGGAGCTTCAATGTGAGATAAGGGAAAATGTATTGATTTGAAAGAAAAATATTCATATAAATTGGAACAAATATGTATTTATTTCGTGAAAAATAGGTAGGTACTCAAAATTATTATAATCACCGTGATATCATATTTATCACATATAAAAATAAATCAGTCGATTTCGAAATCATATCAAATAGAAAAATAGAGAAAAAATCAGTCAATTTTAGAATCATCCCACATAGAAAAATATAGAATCACTTTTGACGAAGATGGTCCATCAGTCATCTGGAAATAATATAGGTAGTAGGTACCTAACATTACTCAAGAAATACTTCGGTGTAGTAACCCAACAAAACCACGTTGAAAGGGTTTTTATTCCATGAAAATATTGAAAATAAAAAGGGAGAAAAGAACAATGGAACGTAGGGGAGCAAGTGCACGGTGACAGACAGCAAAAATTGATATTTCACACGTCTCACAAATGAGATCATACATTTTTAGGAAGTATATATTGAAACTTACCTTGAATATTTGACGTTTTCACGACGAAAATATGATGCACGTAAAAAAATGAAGCCAAAAGGTGAGAAACAACCACTGAAATCACTGCAGAATGTCTGCCTTGTAAAACCACCCAAAAAATGGGAATCACATCTTCTAACCGCAAACGGCGCCATCTGTCGGCAGTTCAGACTCATTTCTAGCACGTAAAAATAATACGGGACCTTTGCTACCGAGCGGACGAAAAGAAAAACGAGTTTGAATTAGGAAGGACTCCTGACGCGCTAGGCGCGTGATCCGCCTGACAGTGAAAACCTGAATCACGCGCCAGGTGCGTGATCCGCACGGGACGTGTTAAGAGCTGGCCTTAAAGCGCGCTCTTGTTCAGGACAGGATGCGCTACTTTCATTATGAGCCAGTCAGGTACTTGGAGAATGAAAATTACAAGATGTATTGGGACAAGGAGCTACCGACCGATCTGCCAATCACCGCGCGCCGGCCTGATATTGTTCTTGTGCACAAGGCGGAGAGAACGACCTACCTGACATCTCTGTACCTCTCACATCAAACCTCGAAGTCAAGCACAGGGAGAAGGTGAAATTATTTATCCCTTGCTAACGAGATAAGGACGATGTGGGAGCAGGAGGTGGTACGGATCATTCCCGTGGTCTTGTCTGCCACTGGGGTGATACCCAAGAAACTCCATGAAAGCTTGAGGATCCTTGGGTTGCCCGGTGGACTTTACGAGGACATGCAGAAGGCAGTGCTGATTGCTTCGTGTAGCCTGGTGAGGGAGTTTTTGGGTGAGGCTGTTATGCCCGACCACTGAGCCCTCCACATGCACTTGTGGGTGGGAATAGACCCTTGGGCCCTCCCACTCGCGTCACCCCGTGACTAATAATAATAATAATGATAATAATAATAATAATAACTACCCTACTAAGATGACCTAGGTAGGTAGATACGTAGTAAAATTTTGAAACAAGTGTAACATTTTTCAGTAGGTAGTACCTATATACTTAGCATTTTTGATTTGAGTTGTTTTGTTGAACATTTGAGAACAGTTCCTGTGGTATACTCCCTGGAGTAGGTAGGTACGTAAATCGGGTACTTGGAGAGCCAGCAAGTCACATTTTTACTGAGAATGGTAGGTCCATACTGCATGTCTCTTTTTTACTTCAAGATCGTATGTAACGCCTCTGAAATCCCTGTAATACCAATTTTCAGCCTAAAATTCCGTTCAGGTAGGATAATGGATGGGGAAAAAGTGGAGCTGGGCTGTGACATCAAGAGCATCTCAGATTTCAAGGGCAATTTGTGGTCGTTTTGTTCACTGGGAAGTGAACCCTTATATTTTAGCAATTGTTTGAAAGCTCGCCTCATGATCTTTCTGGTGAAATTATTTATTTAGAAAAAACAATGACTACCTTTTTTATGATAATGATAAACTTTTTCATGATGTTTATCAATTGATTCCGAATCTTAGGATTTTTTTAGACCACCCAGAGTATTGTACGTTCTGTTGTGCGTTCACTGTAAAGCCCTGAAATTTGAACCAAAAAGCTTCGTCAACATAAGGTGGATCCACCAAATTAATTTATTTTTAATTAAAAATAAACAAATGTGTGGATCATAAGGTATACCTAGCTCCAGTCTATAGCGCTACCATATCTGTAGGTACCCCCTACTTCTGCCTAACGATAATCTACAACGTAGTAATATTATACTACCTATTTACTAAGAATATGGATGGCTACCTTGTACTTTTTCAACGTAAATTTTGGCTCAAGGCTACTTTCACACTTCTCCAATCTTATTTTAATGTTGTTATACATAGTTATTTATTCAAAATTAAGTGCTGACGGTTAAATACCAGTTCGTTGGATCTGGGAGAAAGACACATTTAGGTATCTTACCTTAAAGAAACGGGGAATAACTATCGAATAACGCTGCAAATTATTACGCAAAGGTTTCTTATTTACCTGTATAGATGCCCCTTCAGCGTAGATGCCCCTTCTGGTCAATACCCTCGAGTTCCCCCCAGGAAAGCCCTAAATCGAATACTGGAGCCGGCCCTAGAATTTCAGTTTCCTACAAATGCGCGGGATTCAATAATCCAGTCTTTAATTATTTTGTAGTTATTCATGAAGCATAAGGCAAATAATAAACCGTTGCGTAATAATTTACCTTTGAGTAATAATTTACTGTAGTGTAATAATTTGCCCATCAATAATACTTCAACGGTTGTTCAAGTTGCAAAAGTACCTACCAACAAAGTTCAGCCCCTTCTAAGTAGATGGTATAATGAACCGTTGTGTAATAATTTACCGTTGTGTAATAATTTAACATTGTGTAATAATTTACCCATCAATAATACTTCAACGTTTGTTCAAGTTACAAAAGTACCTACCAGCAAAATCCATAAGAGCCTTCATTTTTCAAATGAAATAATATCACAGAACGACCAATTCTCAAATGTTACCGCTTACCCAGCCATACCTGGGCCGAATGTATGCAATTCGATTCACCCTCCTGTTGAAGAAGCCTGTCGGTTCAAAATTCGGGGCCTTACTGTGAATGAAGGGCTGGACGTAAATTGCTCCGAGTAGTCTTAAAAAACTTCCAAGTTCAACGAATATCTGAAAATTTTAAAAAATGCCAGGTAACGGTGTCCTGTAGATTTCAACCTCTATTTTCCACCCCAAACGGGGTGGACTGAGGTGACTGACAGTAACGCCGATCTTCGAGGACCAACTAGACCCCAAACGGGACCTAAACACCAAATTTCGTTAATTTTGGTTCATGATAACTAAGAAAAGTGCGAAGTAGGGTGTAGGGTGGAAGGACAGAAATTTGTTAATTTCATTTTCGGTTTCTACATACCTTGAAACGGAATTAGTTATAATTTGGGGAGGGGGGGGGTTAGAATTTTTTTTTCATGATCGATTCCAAAGGTTCATTATTGAAAATAATGAACCAAATCTTTTTCCTGAATCTATTTCCTATATACTAGGAAATAGATTTTTGACATGTCGACAGGTATGTCGGAACTCCATGGTCGATGGTCGCTTCCTTGAAAACGGCGTTCAGCCATTTCTACATAATTATCAAACCTCTGGTATGAAATAACGGAAAGGCGACAGTGGCGGCACGTTTGGCTCGGAAGTGCAACAACGTTGAAATGACGGGATGCCTCCATCTTGGTCGTCCGAAAACCCGTCCCACAGCCTTTTGAATCGCCAATACTCTGAAATTCCTGAAAATAACATTTTTCTAAGCTGGTTCGGTCTTAAATCGGATTTTAATTGTTCCATAAATATTGGTTGTGTTGTAAAATCAAAAAAGTAATCTGTTGAGCCTTCGGATAGACCCGTGGAACTGGTCCGACGAGAGGCTTGCTTGAGCTATTTTAAAGTCAACCCCCATTGCACCAAGGTGCTGTTTATAGTTAGATATATCTCGCCGACAACCGAATTCATTTTCAGGTTTCTAGCTCGGATTTGATGTGAAAATTACTTTTCGTGAACTTTCGAGTTTCCAAGCGAATCGGCTGAAGAGCTAAAAATTCGGTTACCCCGCCTCGGGCGTCTTCGAGATGTTGGATCTATCGCGATGTGCCTGAGAACCAGTCTCAAGACGGAAGGACAACATGTCATATAACTCGGACCAGCATCTTCGATTCCCTCCTCGCTCTTTATAAATGTGATCGAAATTTCTCATCGGATTTTAGTTTACCTATGAAATGATATGGCATTGGGCCAATTTATGTAAGTGAATTCATTATTTCTTCATTTTTGCTGTTTCAAGTCCTCCCCTCACCCATGGTAGTAGGTATGTGGCGAAAACCCACCAAGAGAATATTCATCGTCTGATATGCTACTGCCGATTTTATTTTTTTTCCGTCTTCAGGGGATACCTACTGCTAACTAGTTTCCAAGTTTTCCTTCATAACTCTCGCTTCGAGCCACATCATTTCAATTGAAGGTCGCTGTTTTAAGAGGACAATAAAAACGCATCACAGTTGGTGTTTTCAGGTTCCTAACAGGATTTTTGGTATTCTTGGATCAATTTCTGAATTAGTTTTTTTATTCACGTCTGATTCCCTTAACATTGTTTGGGTAATAACAAATTATGATCGTAAATTTGAACTGATTAACGTATTTTGTCCGTTATCAGTGTGTGGTTGCATGTCGGAAATCGTATTGAACTTTATGTGAAGTTAATTTGTTTTTTTGCCATTAATTTATTCCATATTATCGCATAACATAAATGGGACCATTGTCGCTCTCTATATCTGTAAGTAGGTACATTACGTTACCAATCACAATTCAAGAATAACTTGCGGCAGAACTGTCAATCGCAATAGGTAGGTACATAATACACACACACACACAAATATATTTATGTACCTGTACTGATGTACTTAGTACCTACTCTTGTTTGCCTGATGAACATTCTCATTAGTACTTTGATTTTGCAAAATTTATTTCAATTTTCGGGGAGATTCTTGGTAAGTACGTAGTCAAGGTACACTTAGGAATTCATTCTTCGTATAAAATCGTTTCCTTGTGTAAAATCCTGAATTAAATTCATTTTCCATTATTCCTTCACCTTTCTTCTAAAAATTGTGCAACATCTTGCAGGTGAAGTGGTACAGCGAAATCCCGCTGTAGACTCGCGGTTTATGCTGTGACACCATCAAGAGCTGAGTTGTATAGTGTTTGATGGTTGTGTCTAAATTTGTGTTGCTCGAGGTTTTCGTAGCGCAATGTTAGGTAACGGAGAGTTTCCAGAATATAAAGAGACAGTAGGGCAAGGAGCTTCATTTCCTGAAAATGCCCTGGCACGAGCAGTACCAGCTAGAATCCTAACTGCTCTCTTCTGACTTCAATAAATTTTGAAGATGCATCCCATGTCGGCGGGCTTGCCCAGAATAGCATCCTGAAACGGGCTTACACGATTACGTACGCTATTTTTTGGCTTTATGCTAACAAAGCAGCACTTGGATTACATTGCCAGGTACAAGTATGTTATAGCCCCGCCAATATCGATTGTATCGATTATCTCAAATACATCGATCCTTGTGGTATCGATGACGTGTATCAGACAAGACGGTGGGTGTACAAGAAGTTTAGTTCCCATTCCGCCGCTCGCATTGTCAAGCGATCTGGATGCTCGCTAGCGCTCGCATCTCAAAAAAGATAAACAATCCCAGAAACTATCCCGTGAATGAGCAGGTTGTTTGGGACTTCTGAATAGATGGTACAAGTATGTTATAGTCACTCTTATTTTTTGGTGTCCTTACAATGGTCTTCCCGTATTCATTTTGAAAGTTGATATCGGCACCCTGTAGGCATCCGGACGCCATATTGAGCCGTCATCGATACCACAAGGATCGATGTATTTGAGATAATCGATACAATCGATATTGGCGGGGCTATAACATACTTGTACCCATTGCCAGCTAATTACATCCATGATCAGTGTACCAAACTTATACGGGACCAAAGCTTCTCATTTTTTTGAGGAATCTCCTGGGATGATAAATTAGTATCATAAGCTGAATTTACGGTCATTGTATTGGGACCTTGTGTTTATTAGAAAATATTTAGGTTCATATGGTTCCAAATTTGACGTAGAACTACACTCTTCAACGGTGAACTCAGCACAGAAGACTACAAAGATGAAAAGGCTGTAGTACACCTAGCGGCAGTGTCTGATCTAATCGCAACGTTTCCTATGTCAGCTAGGCCACTTATCTTATACATTTGCCCTTCAAATAGCATCTTTTTGGATTGCTGTCACTGGGATGTTGACATCTTAAAATACCAAGTGTACTCCCCATTATAATTCTGATGTAATTCCTTAGGTGTTAGTCATAGTATATGTAGATGTGTGAATATTGATTGGACGTTTTATCTTCATTTCTAGGACCGAAACAGAGGTATCTGCCCAATGCAATCGAAGTCAAACGGTTGGCACTTTATCCGGGCGATGAGAAAAAGTTGACTGAAATGAGCCATAACATAGGAGGGATGGCACCCTTTGTAAGGTAAGCTCTTTATAAAAGTTCATTTTCCTTAAATACCTAATGAAACAACTATATTTTTTATTCATCTATCATTATTTATTTTAATTAGTTAATCCAGAAACATTTTTGCTGTTATGTTATTTAGGAAAATATGTGTACCTTCCTATTAGTGGAACTGTATATATTCTGTTGGTGGAACTGGTAGACGACGTAATATTTTTGCCAACATCACCCATTTTCTGTCATTCTTTCCTGTTACCTTCAGTTAACCATAGTGTTAGTGGTAGTCTCAGCCTTCTAAACCCATGCCATCCGATTCCAGCTGCCAATTCCTTCTGGAGCTTTTGAATCTGATGGATATGGGATCGCTGCTAAATGAATAGGCATCCGAACTTGCTGTGCATTATGGAATGGGGGATTTCCTTATTTCTCTATCAATACTGCTGAAAGTCACATCTGGAAGTCCCTGTGATACCTTGTGTATCAATCCCACCAGTGACGTGAATGAGCCGTTACAGTCTTTGGTAGCAGTAAACTTGTATTTCCTCATTGGTTCAGTATGCTTCTTCAGACACTATGAACAATAATTATCATGGTTTGGGTTCATATTAATTTTTTCCTAAAAGATTTTGATGTGAAAAAGACGAAAGTAAAGTTGAATGAGGAGTACCCATGACTTAAGTTTATATTACTTACTAAGTGGAAGTAGGTTCCTTCAATTCTAAGAATTTTGAGACCAACCGCACTCTCCTAGGATGAATAGTTCTTTTTCTATGAGCGTTCAAAGTTTCGGCAACAAGTGACGTCATTGCACCCCTCCCGCCTGGGCGAGACCCCTTTGCCGTGTATGCCATCACTTATTGCCGAAACTATGAAAGCTTATAGAGAAATAACGTAGGAATCATCCATCGTAGGAGAGTGCGGTTGGTCTTAAAATTCTTAGAACGGAACCTACTTTCATTCAAAAATGTAAACAGAAGTCATGGGTACTCCTCATTGGTTCAATTAGCGTTTATTTATACAGTTTAAAATAGTAAATTACAACGGCTCGGGCGAATTAAAAAACGCTGCAAATGGGCAATACCTACCCACGTGCTTCCCCCAGGAAAGCCCTAATAGAGTAAATGGCATTTCAGTATAAGCTCTATAATGTTGATTCGGAATTTGCAGTGATGCATTGTTCCAACCCCCCACCCCCCCCCCCCCCCCCCCCCCCCCTATCACCTGGAACGCGCCATTTCGGCCCCACGAATCCATCATCCGGTCATTTTTGAAATTTTGATGGTAGCTGAATCCAAGTAGGACCTTCGACATCTTCAAATGTTCACCTACATATTTGAATGATCCGTTTGTTTGTAAACAACAAACGTTCACCTATCAACAAAATACAAAATAACTATCTTCAAATGAAATAATATCACGTAACAACAAACAGCAAACTTGATTTCATAATTGATGATGATTCTGATGAACTGTTCCTATCAATTATCTGGGCTGGATGTATACCGTACTAATCGCACTCATGAATCAAGAAGTTTATTTGTATGACACCAAAGAGATTGGTAATACGTCGTCATAAGTAAAGCACAGCTTAAGGAAAGTTTGTTCAGATAGGTATATACATAAGTTTCAATAATAATTTACGTTATTTACAATAATCTTCACGTGCATCACGCCCACTTTTTACACACAACGAAAAAAATCGTCCGTCTTGTGTAAGGGAGAAGCGACAAGCCTTGCCTCCTCAACAAGCTAGCTCTTAAGGCTTTCCCACTCAAGGATTTCCATGTTGTCAGGAAAGGCAATGAACAGCTTGGAACCGGGTAAGTTAAATCGTTCCTTTGAGAGAGGCTCAGTCTGAGAAGCATGCGGACTAAGCTTGTCGGTTGAAACTTCAGGGCCTTACTGTTATCGAATGGCTGGACTTGAATGTTCCGGGTCTCAGAAAAATCCTAAAGTTCGGAATTAATTTGAAACCTTAAAAAAACCATACCCTTCTATTGAAAGTTTTTGAGCTACGGCGTTCTGAAAGTGTCAACCCCTATTTTTCACCACTTAGAGATGACTGACAGTAACGCCGAGCTTGTTATTGGTGTGAGAACTTGGACTGAAGACAAAATGAATGAACCAGTCAAATTCCAAAGAAAGTGAATTTTTTAAACTCTGTGGCTTCACATAACCACATTTAAAAAAAAAAAGACGCAGTGTGTGAGGTTGCAGAACCTAGCAGGCTACTCCAGGCACCGCTCAAAAGCTTTGTTCGTGTGCAGTCCCACAGAGCTTGTTCAGAGCAACCCAGGCATGTGCAGTAAGAATGAGGCAAAGATTCGCTGTTCGTGCTGACCCAGGGCGGGCTCCGAGCCAAGCGGTCCGGTGTTCTTGCTGTCCTGGGGCAGATGATTCGGTGTTCGTGCTGGCCACAGGGCTTCGGAGGAAGCCCTCCCGTGCCCCACGAGAAGACCAGGGGTAGCTGAGCACTACTCTTCCGTGTATGCACCCTCGACCCAGTCGAGCTACCCGTGCTCCGAACAAGCTCTAGGGTCACCCTGCTCCGAGCGAGCATGTTCAGAACTCACCCTACACCAAGCCAGTTCGGTTCAAGCAAAAACTTAACTTGCTCGGAGCTAGCCCCAAGGGGACAGCACGAACAAAGCTACCGACAGGGGAAAGCAGCGCTCAGTACACCGGCCTGAATTCCACACCACACAGTCGTCCTGAGTAGATGCATTCCATGCTCATGGACTACTCTTGGATTTTCAGGTCCCCAAAAATCCGACAGTTTTGTTTATTGATCAAGCCACTGAGACGGAAGTGGGCCTCGTCACCGAAGATATTGGTTTATTATTCTGTGAATAATACACCTATGTATTCGCTCAATAAAACATTTGTTGAACTCCCCTTCAAAATTTTATTTTTTCTCTCTGTCCGTCCTACCAGCCATATCCACCTTTATTTTCGGTCTAAAAAATACGTTCTCTCGCACACAGGCTCAATTTGGGCCCTAGTTGTTGGGCCCTAATTCGAGTGGGAGCCAAAATTGGTGGAAACCATCAAACATAGCTATTTGGTACCTGAAAGATAATAAATGAAAGACAGCGCATGAAAGACAATAAGTGAACAGCCAATATTTCTGTAGGTGGGTTCAATAGAATAATAAACCCATGTGACAAGGACTTCGCAGCGTTTTTTCCCCGCGAAATTTTCGTCAGCTGACCATCTGTCTGTGACTGATCAAAAATTTTTGTGTGTGATCCGGCGGCTTAAGTTGCTGCACCGTTTGAATTTTGGTGGCACGATAGTGAAGGTCTTAAGTCAAAATTTCAAACGTGAATTGCGCGCAGACTGTCTCAGCTGGACTTTCATCATTTGGATATAATATTTCCACGATAAGAACGCGTATTCGTTTGTGAACCGCTCCATGACAACAAAAAACTGAAACAATATGAAGCCATAACTGATGAACTGATCGGAGTGACAGTAGGAGTGATGAGAACAGGGACGCCAGCCCCAAAATTTACAAATTGCGGACAGAATTTCGAGACCTCACCCTCTAGGTATATTTACAAGATTCATTATTCGTTCCTATAATACGAAGTAATTAACAGATGGCTGTATTGTCAGCCAAAATGAGCAGAATGTCTGGAACTCTTTATTATAAAATGTTGGTGCTAGGAATAATTCTGCATTACAGGTAATGATTCTGTTATTTCACTCTTTGTAGTATGCCAAGGGGACGCAATCAAATGTACTATCCACCATGCCCTGGGGAGGTGCCTCACCCTCACATGCCTCGGCCACAGTTTTACTCCGATGACAAAATGAATTGCGGGTAAGTAACCTATCATATTAAAATAGCTCATAGCCGTGAAGCATTGTTACCCCCAACATGAAAGAATTGTATCAAACCGATATAATTACAGTACCATACACAAATATGCCTTACCAGCTATACCTACTACCAGTGACAAATTCTTCCTCGACTGCAGGTTATTTTATTCAGTATGGATCATCCATCTGTCAAAAGTTCTATTTGTTATCAAATCTTATAAAGTATACAAAATATAAGAAGTAGAAGGTCGATGTAGTTACATTGTCTCTCCTAGTGGCATTTTTTTATGCTCTAAAATACTTACCTAGTCTCGTGCGATGTAGAACGTTCATTTTCTATTTTAAAGTTCGTTTTATATGAGAGAAGGCGATGTTTAACGACGATTAGTTAGGAAAAACTGATAGGTAGGTACCTAATATTATACAATCCAATATCACTTAAATACCTTCACCAAAAATCCATTAAAATCTTTATTTTTATGAAATGTCTTCCCAGCACTTTTTTAATCAATATGGTGAGTATTGATTGATTTGCCTATTTTTGCATATTTTCCTTTTTCCGGAATCAATTCATTTTTCCAAGAACCCCATTCCAAATTGTGTGTGAGGTTTCCTCCCTGTCCATTGCTTACTTGTATGTTCTGAATAGTTGATTTTTCTTTGGCTTAATTCTGTTCACTTATTGGGTTAAATCCAGAAAATGTAAATTATTTCTGCCCAGTTCTTGAGTGGCCTTTTTTCCACCTTCAGGCAATAGGTACTTTGAAAAAACCCGAAGTACCTACTGCCTAAACTTTGAGGTTTTGAAAAAACCCGAAGTCTTTGAAACTAGCTGTTGAGTAGAATTTGGGAATTACTACGTGTTGAACGTCCTCAAGTGCCCCCTAAGTGATATTGTTTCCAATCTCTCTGTCTATAGTATTCCCATTTTCATCCGCTGTTTGCTTCTTGTAGGATGGTGATGGGGGATTTTAAGCCTCCCATGATGACGACTCCGCCAGACCCTCCTCCCGCAAAAAAGAAGCGGAGGGCCTCCAACAACAATGCGGCCAGCTTGGCTAATCAGCAGCCACCTCCTTCTGTGATGCAGGACCTCCTACCACCGCCACTCACAGGTTAGCCAACCTTGATTTTATTTGAATTACGCTAAAAACGTTTTTTAAACATTACCGTCTAGTTCAATGCCATACGCTGTCTAAATCACGGCAAAAAAATTGTGTTTTCCGGACGAAACTCATCATCTAAATAGGTGAAACTCACAACAGAAAAATTTGAACGTCCACGAATATGCTGGTAGTCAACTTGCACAATATATAACTAAACATTAAACCACTTGTTAACTGCACTTCCTGATTCGCTGCCTACATGCTTCTTTTGTTCCTTCAGTTTATAATTTCCCGTTGATTATCGTCGTTACCTGATGCGTCCATGCGACCATTTGCTATTTTTAAAAAACGCTGCAAAGTCCTTCTTACATGGGTTTATTATTCTACTGGGCCTACCTACAGGAATGTTGGCTGTTCATTTATTGTTTCTTTCATGTGCAGTAGTTGAAATAGCTGTTTTTGATGGTTTCCACCAATTTAGCCCCCAAAAACACGAATCAGGCTCGGTTTTTAAAAATAGATTATCTTTGATCATTGATAGTAAGTACCATTTAATTGTTTTGATTCATCTGCTAATACTACTTCTAGTATTACTATACAAATTTATGGTGATATCACACAATTTCCCAGGTTTTTGACTAACAAAAAATGAATTTTGAGAGCTGAACCATTGTTACAACCTCAATTCTTCACTTTTGGTCAAAATCAACTTCATATTCGGTCTTCTCGCCCTAAAAAACATGGAAAACGATACCTCACAAGCTCATGTCACTAAAACCTCAAAAATCCTTCGAAAACTCCTATTTTTACACCCCAGGTTTTCTCCCATAACACCCCTGGGTCGTGCCGAGCTTCGGAGTGCAACTAGGAGCCAAATGTGTTCCCAAATGGGGACCCAAACTGTGCGGAAGAACGACGATTTTAGAACAAGATTAACGTTAAGGCTGAAACTTCGTCAGAACCTCAATTTTCCACTCTTTGGTCGAAATTGACTTCATCTTCGGTCTTCTCGTCCCAAAAGACATGGAAAACGATATTCAAAAGCTCATGTTGCTAAAACACAAAAAATAGGTACCTATTTTTATACCCATTTTTCAGTCACTTCACAATTGGGTAGGTATATTTCGATCGGAGCGAAGTTTCGGAACACATCTAGGACCAAAGTGAAGCCTTTGTGCGAAAGAACGAATTTTTTTAACCGAAAATGAAGCCGGTTTGCGTGATACGGCCTACGGTGGACGGACACTGCATTTTCTAAATCTACGTCCCTTGAAACGTAAAAGATAAAATTTTGAGGGTGTGTTATAAACATTTTTTGCCGAGCGAATACATAGGTTTATTATTCACAGAATAATAAACTAATTTAATATTGGTGAAAAGTTCATGATCTAATCTTTTGCGTTTTCATAGAGTATTTCATACTGATTATTATTGTTTTATTTGGACATTATATCAGTTTATTTTGCTGAATCTACGTTACACATTGGTGTCAACAACACCTCTTCTGGTGAACAGTCTAACTATGAAAGTGGCTATCGAGATAATTGAGAACCGTTCATCCTTCTAATGAATAGTCCAGTGATTAGAGGGTCGAAACAGGGGAGTATGTTGCAAAAGGTGATGTAGAAGCTTTTATTTTTTAAATTTGTATATGTGGGTGCAAACATGTAAAAAACAAACAATGGGACAAATTATGGCAGCCAAAAAACCTCGAAAGTTTAGCCCTTTTTTTCAGTTGTAGACTTATAACATCTTAAGGGTGCATCTTAATGATGTTTACTCATACCAGAATTGAAGAGCAAAATAAACATTTATTATTTGGTCTCAGCAGTTTGGTCAGAATTGGCAGTCGAAACCCGGCAAATTTTTCCATTTTGACTGTCTGCTTTTTGCGTGTCTTATGCTCTGTTTCACACTCCTGTTACTAACAACGGTTATCCCAGATGAAAAATATATTTTAACTAAAGTTGTAGAGTATTGAAATCTGCGTTCAGAGCACCTACATTTTTATTGCAAATTTTAATTAAATGTTTAAATTGAATGATAGAGGTTCTTACCTTTTTGGGGTGCTAAAAGCATTCAAAATAGAATGTGTTGTAATAACTATTGATTAATTAATGTCTTTAACAACTCCAGGTTACGGAGACACGATAGTGGCGTCAAATCCCTTTGACGATTCACCGCCAGCCCAGCCAAGTCCAATGTGCCCTCCTATGGGGCCCCGCCACATGCCCATGATGATGGGTGGTCCAAACATGGGTCCCTCGCTAAGTGGTCCTAACATGGGTCCTTCGATGGGTGGCCCTAACATGGGCCCTTCGATGGGTGGCCCTAACATGGGCCCCTCAATGGGAGGCCCAAACATGGGACCGTCATGCACCATGGCTGGCTCACCTATGGGATGTGGACCCCCTGCCAGTCCCATGGGTCCCATGTCGATGATGTCAAGTCCCCACCATATGGGGCAGAACAGGAGCCCTATGTGTGGGCCACCCCCAGGGATGATGATGTGTGGATCTTCCGGAGGTCCTACCCCTGGGAGTCCTATGCCTCCCCATAGGAGTCCCACTGTTGGCAGCCCCCTCATGAATGTTGACTGCATAGGACAAGGTGAGCTCACTATGTTCAAGAAATTATATGATACTAGATATATCTTTTAAAAAAGTTAAAAAAAAAACATGGAACCTTGATAGCATAATACTGCCGTCCAAAGCAAGAAAGCCATAGAACAAGGAAATCTAGTTTTGAGAAAAACGCAGGTAACGTTTTTAGGCTGTAAAATGGGCATTCTTCAATATTTCCCAATGATTTTTTTTTTGCAATTGCTCCAGATTTAGTTTCTACGTCTTTAGCAGCAAAGTACATCAATTTTGGAAGAATACACATAAATTTATGTAAGCAACTGTTTTTCTCCGTTGTAGAAGATGAGGTATATTTGTCTTCAAAAAATGGTAGAGAGTCTGCTACTGCTTTTCTTCGTTTGACGCTATGCTGCGGTTGTTTCCCAGCTGTAGTTGCTGGAGTTCTTTCACCCCTTTCCCAAAGATAAAAACCGTACATACCTTTATTTTTCCTTGTAAAATACGACTTACCGCGATGTGAAAGCTACCTACACGGTCGATCGTCCGAAGCTTTTGGCCTCATCACAAAATTGAAAAACGTTAACGCCTGACAATTATGAACGTACGGAATTCAGGCAACAATGAGAGGGATACAGCAGTGCAAAACAGTACTGTCCTGATGACCGTTAAATTCACTGTTCCATTGAATTAACACGTAGGCCTGGGATCTACCGTTTTTATTTGTTGGACGAACTACTACTGCGTTTCTTTGTTGGAAAACCATAAAAAATTCGAAAAACCGTAGACGTTTTCCTTGAATAACTTTTTTATGGAAATTTTCCCAACTTTTACAACTAGATACCAAAATAGGTCTTTAAGATACGACTCCAGCCATACCAAAATCTCTAAATTGGGAAAGATCGAGTCTACGGCTTTTTTACTTTGGAGAGCAGAATATATATGTACGCCTATCTAATCTAAATCCAAACAATTGGGATCTTTCTTAAATGTCAATCCCATTTATAATTTTGCTAATTGTTGTTTTGCAGGGTCGAGAAAAGGTTCACCCATGATGTCCCACCCTGGTATGAATTGTGTTTCACCAATGGGGAGTCCAATGGGGAATGGACCCATGTGTTCCGGGCCTCAAGGTGGACCTGGTGGCCCTCCTCCCATGTCTTCCCCCATTATGGACATGCGACCCATTAACAGCCCGATGTGTATGAACAACGGAAATCAGACGCCCATGCGGGAGCAGGCGCAGCACCAACAGAGCCCAATGCATCAACAGAGTCCAATGCATCAGCAGAGTCCCATGCACCAGCAAAGCCCCATGCATCAGCAGAGTCCAATGCATCAGCAGAGCCCCATGCATCAGCAGAGCTCCATGCACCAACAGAACCCCATGCAACAGTGCAGCATGCCTCCCAACGACATTTGCAAGGGGAGCAACGTCAACGCAAATGGTCCAACGCGACAGCCACCCCCTCACCCTCACCCTCACCCTCATCACCCGCAACCGCCCATCCAGCACCCGTCGCATCCTCCCCACAGTTACCCACCGAAGCCTATGCCTGTTTCTGCTGGCAAGGTACGTAACCACCATCTTGGATATTAAATAAAAAATAAAAACTTTTTAAAAACACAATTTTATTTCAAAATCGTGAAGTTTTTGTTTATTTTCTATTTCAAAATGATCTAAAAATAATTTCTTATTTCTTTTATTAATTTATATTGTTTATTTCTAAAGAAAAATAATTTTTGTTTATTTTATTTATTCATTTATTTGTTGTTTATTTTTTATTTTTCTCAAAATTATCTAAAAAGAATAAAATAATTTCTCTCTGCAACTCGGGAACATTGAATTAAAACTTGAATGACTTTTGTGACTTGAATTAAAAGCATGGGGCGTAAAGGTGGGTCCACACTGCCGAAAGAGGCCGATTGGCACAGGCCGATCGGTGAAGCTAAAGAGGCGTGGATCCAGCCTTGCCGGCAGGCCGAAACCCGGCCCGAACTGTACCGAATGCAGCTCACATGAAGTCGGTCCTGACCAAAGAAAGCCAAACCGAAACACGTATTGTGGGTGTCACGGTCGGCCTACTCAGTCTGCAAACGTGCTGGCGGGTTTCATTTTAGTTGTCCATGTTTCTGTAGTGGGTGACTCATTTTTCCTGTGGTAACCCAGTTGTACGGGTACTAACTTTACTGTGGAGTAGACTGACGAACAAAATTTGAACTTCTTAGAGATGTATCGTGCTGGCCCAATTTTGTGGTTCAGCATTGTTTCTGAATACAACAATAAAAACCGGTAGCACGACGAGCTAATAGAAATAGCCGTTTCTTTTGGGGCTGATAGATAGGAAGTTTAGCGGAAAATCAAGAATTTGCAAGGCCATTGAAGTGAATGTAGACCTCTGAGCACTGAACTCGTCTCTGGTTTTGGTTCAGCACCTTTCACGTCTGCACTGCTTAAGCAATGTGGACGTCATGCTGACCCAAAGGAGGCAAACCAGACGGGCCGAACGGAACGTGCATAGCGTGGACGCACCTTTAGAAGGTTGAAAATACTTACGCGTATCTTTTAGATACGAAATATTATTATGACCGGCCCCACGGTTTCATTTTTAGTCACAGAAAATACCAGTGTTCCTAGGTGGCCGAAATAAATAAATAATTTTATTCTTTTTAGATCATTTCGAAATAAAAGCGTGTTTCTAAAAAGTTCGTTTTTAAAATTTATTTTCATTTTACTCTTCTGAGTTTTAGAGAAACTTCTTATACATTTTTATGCTGCCGGGGAACATCGAAATTTTTTATGACTAAATATAAAAGTGGGACAGAAATTAATTATTGTATGTTTTTATTATTGATTCATGTATTATCATCGAAGGTGGATGACTGCAAAATGTCGGCTCAGTTGGCTCATAGGGAAGTGGGCTAAAAGTCGATGATTATATTTTACTTCAATAAAAAAGTTCCGTAGATGTTTTGTACTTGTACATGGGTTCCTAGGTAGTGCTAGGTATTTCATGAAGGAACGTTACTTCAAACATTGCTCATTATCGCAGACTGTGTGACTGGATCTGCGTTTCAATTTCCGATGGCCACCGATTTCTAGTTGAAGAGTTAGATCAGATTTGGACGATTTGTGTTGCCGCGATGCAGGAACCAACGCCAACTGGTGCTATGCGTATGCAAATAGTATAAATAAATTTAAAAACATACAATTTTGGATAATGCACTACTCAGTACGATTGGAGAATCACTTTTCCATCATTATTATTTTTGATTCGGCAGACAGCGTCAGCAATGGGATATGCAGAAGTTCGATTGTTCTCTTGACGATGTTGGTAAAGTTGATTAGTCCCCCGGTCGCTGGTGTAGTAAATTCTCTCGCCAATACTAGATGGATGTCTATTGAATGGGCATTGTCCATGTTCCATGGATCTTGCAGGGCGAGAATTGTTTGATACACATAGGTTTCTCAGTAACAATACCTCTGTATTGCACCTAACTGTTAGTATACTGCAAAATCTTTGTGTCTATCTCGGTTCAATCACTAAGAACTGTCGTATTTTTAAAACATGGTTTGAAGGTGCATCCACCGTGTGCTGCAAAGTGCCATAGGTAAGGCCGAAATAGCAAAGCCAACTATGTGAAAACCAGCCAATAGACGTCCCATGCTGCTGCTTGCCGAACCCGAATCGCTTGTCAGTCCATAGAAAAACGTATCAGGGTGGTGACGTGTGGAATTGTGGACAGTCTGATCTGCTTACTGGCTTTTTCAGTTGACCTTCCCTATGGCAATCTGTGGCGTAGTGTGGGCGGCGCGCCATTAAACGTGTAGGTAAAGCTTAAAGCGAGGCTCAAGCTTCATTCCCATGGGGTGTAAATAGCCGGAGCACGGGTTCCTATCACGGCCATAGTAGCGCGATCCTTGTGAACAAGGGTCAAGCATCCTTGTGTCGGGCAGGGGTGGAAGAGTCGTGGCTGCACAGCTCTGTCTTGCTGACAGCCCTGGGCATTCAACACTGGGATCAAAGTTTGATTTGAAAGCCTGTAGCATTGATCGAAAGAAGCCAATTCTGCCTGAAGCCAAAGCCTTCCACGTGATCGCAGTTGTTAAAACCCCTTCTTCTGTGAACAGTAACAGATATTATGGCAGATAACGAAAGTAGCAACCTCTGTAAAGCACTCCCCTAGATGTGACTAAGTTTTTTAAAAAGGGGATTGGTACAGAAGACAGCAGTCAAAGACGCAATGGTATTGTTATTCCTAGGAGCTTGTTTTCTCTCCTACATTATCTCTCCTGTCCTCACCTACTAATTTTCACAGCAATACTAATAGTTGTTGCTTTATTGTTTTAATTTTTTGATGACTTTTTATGATGGTTTTTGTTCAGGTGTATCCAGTTGACCAGCCGATGGTGTTCAACCCTCAAAACCCAAACGCACCGCCCATTTACCCCTGTGGGGTCTGCCATAAAGAAGTCCATGACAATGACCAAGCAATACTCTGCGAGTCAGGTTGCAACTTTTGGTTCCATAGGTAAGAATCAGTTACCAATCATGATTTGAACTTTTCAGTACGACAGATTTGACGAAAACTAATAAACTAAGAAGAGAATGTAGATTATAGAATAGAGGTTCTTCTGGAATAGATTACGATTTTCGTACCCAAATCTACCCAAGTAGCAGAAGCATTTGCAATCACTTAAGCAGGTGAACACAACCTGGCTGGACTTCATGGCGTTCCAGGCCACAGAGAAGTTTTTTTGGGTCCATTTTTGGCGCATTTTGGAAATGTAGAAAAATCGGCTAAGGGGTCTATTATTCATAAAGTGTTGCATAGAATCCGATTCTGAAATAAAAATGGGGGGTTCCTATTTGAAAAAGCGCTGTAGTCTTTGTTACTTGGGTTTATTATTCTGTTGGACATACCTACAGAAATGTTGCTGTTAATTTGTTGTTTCTTTCATGCGCAATAATTGAAATAGTTATTTTTGATGGTTTCCACCAATTTTGGCCGCCCAAAAACACGATTAGGCTCTTTTTTTCACAGATTATCTGTGATCATTGATAGTGCCATTTAATTGTCTTGATCCACCTGCTAATACTACATCTAGCGTTATCATTCATATTTATGGTGATTTCAGACAGTTTCCCAGGTTTTTGAGTAATAAAAAAAGAATTTTGGGTGCTGAACTTTAGTTACAACCTCAGTTCTTCACTCTTTGGTCAAAATAACTTCATATTCGGTATTCTCGCCCATAATAAACATAGAAGCTCATGTTCACTAAAACCTCAAAAATCCTTGTGTTTACACCCATTTTTCACTCATAACACCCCTGGGTGTATTCCGATCGGGCTGCCGAGCTTCGGAGCACAACTAGGATCCAAATTTGTTCCCAAATGGGGGCCCAAACTGTGTGCGTAAGAACGACGATTTTAGACCAAAATTTGAAGAAAATGTAGGGCTGGAATTTCCTTAGAACCTCAATTTTCCACTCTGGTCAAAATCGACTTCATATTCTGTCTTCTCGTCCAAAAAAAAAAAAACGGAAAACGATACCTCAAAAGCTCACATTACTGAAACACGAAAATACCTATTTTTACACCAATTTTTCATTCATAACTCCCCTGAGTATACTCCGATCGGGCTGCAGAGTTTCGGGAAACAACTAGGGCCCAAATGGAGCCTGTGTGCGAAAGAACGATTTTTTTAGACCGAAAATGAAGCCGATATGCATCGTACGGCGAACGGACACCGCATTTTCGGAATCTACGCACCTTGAACGTAAAAGTTTTTGAGGGGGTGTAAAAGTCTTTTGCTGAGCGAATACATACCAATACGAAGCACATTTGGCACGTCAAAGCCCCCTCCCCCCCCATTGGCTATAGGCTAGCTCGATAGACAAGGGGGTTTAACGTTTTTTTAAATTAGCCGAAAACTGTGATGGGGTACCATGCTACACTCGGGTAATAATTATTGAATAAATTGCATCAATCCAAAAGTCATTTTTAACATAATTTTCTATTGTTTGCAGGGTTTGCACAGGCCTCACGGAAGGTGCGTATCAGTTGCTGACGGCCGAAGTCTATGCGGAATGGGTTTGTGATAAGTGTCTTACAACTAAAAGCATACCTCTTGTTAAGTTCAAACCATAGCGTCACCCCAACATCCAGTCTATGATATCCTCCAAATGAGCGAAATGATTGTCGTTATATACCCCTTATTGTTAATTCGTTTCGAACATAAAACTACTTATATTTTGAGCGTTCTGCTTGTTTGAAGAGACGACTTGAACCCGGCGATAGGTTGATCCAACATTGAGCTGAAACGAATATTGTTTTTACTGCTATTTTTCGTGTTATGACTATTGCCAGAAAAGGAATGATGGACATATAATAGATATTCCCAACGGGACATTGCTGTAAACGTTCTGGCCTAAATGCTTCTTCCATAAACATTGAGATTTCATTCGTTGTACTGCGGCTCAGTTTCTATCTCCCTCCGTGAACCAAACTGAAATTCTGTATTTCTGTTCATCAGTCTGCCCTTCTGAAATATTCAGATTTTGAGCCTTCTTTTAATTTGTATAATGCAGTATGTGGGTCGCAATGAATGGTCAATCAACTTGTTGCCCAATTTTTCGAATCAGCCTTCATACCCATTGATATAGTTTTTTCCCCTTCATTTTATTAAATTTTCTATTCAAATTCCCTCAACTTGTCATGGAAGTATTTGTTCAAAATTCAAACCAATATTCGAATTTCAGTACTCCAATTGGCGTACCAAAACGATTTCGGTGATTTTTTCCCCCCCATTTCTTTAGAATGACGGTACTAGGTCATTAGAACGTGCCATACTAAGTCCAGTTATCCAATTATATTTTACCTGTTTTAATTTCTTTCGCCGTGTTAGTTTTTGTTTAGTAAATGCATAGGTTCTTAAATTTGCGTCAGGAAACGGTTTCCTACCCAGTGCAATTTACGGATCTCATATATTGTAAAAATTGCAAGGTGGGCTACCTCCAGCCGAGAACAACTCCCTTATTAGGCCTCACGGCTTTCCGTTCATGTTCGTCGGTAGAGTGGAGTTTTTTAAGGGTTCATTTTTATTTTGTTGTTTAAGGGTTCATTATTCAATTTTATTTTGACTTTTGCGTTGACGTCAACAGACTGCGTTATTGTGTTTGGAGGGTAATCTTAAACTGATGATTATAATTGTGCCTTCATAGAATTCTAGCCTATATCTCAAGGGATTGCGTACTCTTAGTTGTGCTTTAGACACTAAGTTCCTTCGACTAAATAGAAAAGAAAGAAATAAAAATCTGTAAAAAGAAAACTGTTTTACACTTCTAAAGAAAAAAGTGTGGTTTTAAAAGTTGTATTATTTATGGTTGTATCTTCTTTTGTTTACTTCATCAAGAAATCTTTTGTTCTAGCGTTTTTTTTCTAATGAGTTTTTAATTGGGATTGAATTTAAACATGGTATTTCGTTACGATATTCTTGTACTGAGAGTGCTAATTGAATGACGTTTGATAGTCAGTAGTTGTGGATTATTTCAACCAATATTTCTGTTGGTTCACCAGTTATTATTTCCTTTTCTTTTTTCAGTGTGAGCTATCATATTACCTACCTGACAGTACTGGATTAGGTACATTGATACCTATTAAGGAATCTGAATTGTTTAAATTTGAGGGAAAACTTAAGTTTCTTTTGAATTTTAGGTCGGTACATAAAATTCAACAGTGATGTAAGGTCGACTTTTCTGCATTCAGTCTGTAACATTGCATTCTAGTATTGGTTTCTTATTATAATCATTATGTTCCGCTTATATAAACTGAAATGGCTGATATTGACTGTTAAATATTTTGACTTGAATTTTGGTTTCAAATAAGAGAACCGTGCTCGTCTGTTCAACGTAATTTGATTGTTTGATCCTCGAACGGTCACTTCTGCCCCCTCATTTCCCCTCATCGTACTAAGAAAACTACCGACCCACGTATTTGGGTTTTCATTCAGTATTTTCTTCTTTATGTGCGATCTCCGTTAACAAAGGTTGTTGATGTCCTTAAAATCTGCTGTACCATTTACTCCGGTCCACTTCCTTACGTTAGACAGCCACGACGCGCGCTTTCTTCCCGCTCCTCTTCTTCCTGGTATCCTTCCCCGTCATGATTGTTTGAAGGAGGGCGTATTTCTCTCCCCTCAAACCGTGGGCGAGTTAAGCCCCCATTATTATGGCTAACCAAAATCGACATTGCGGTCCATCTCATTCAAGTAATTTGAAGAATAAAAAATCAAACAAGTACCATACAGTAGTATCATATTAGTTTTTGTTCCACGGAAGTTATTTTCTTTTCTTCCCCACTTTTCCTCATAAA
Source organism: Leptopterna dolabrata (assembly GCA_954871275.1). NCBI lineage: Eukaryota > Metazoa > Arthropoda > Insecta > Hemiptera > Miridae > Leptopterna > Leptopterna dolabrata. The sequence continues at coordinate 21,560,354 of OX940979.1, forward strand.
TTTAACACTTCCACCTTGTCTCACATTTAAATTCAACATGCACCTATAAAGCTGTATATAAAGTTGGTATATCCCTTGTTTATGAATAATAATTAAACGAATTTATGTTTGGGCTATACTTTATTTGAACGGAAAATTCATTTGAATGGATCTTCGTGCATTCCCTTCTTTGCTGGGCAATATATTTTTCGGTCGGTTGAATGAATGACGTTTTTCTATATTTTTGTCATTCTAATGGTTAATTATGAAATTGCCTTCCTGTATTTTAGTTTACGTACCGTAATTTATTCAAATTTTTTTTTTTAGCGGTTTATGAGCAAACCAGTTTTCCGTGAATGACCTCATTTGTCATGTGTGATTCCCCATCCTATCGTGCAATCCCCTTTGTTACAGGGCAATGCATTTTTTTTTGATTGGGCAATTGAGTTGAATTTTATTTTGTCTATATTTTATTTTGGGAGTTTTCCCCTTTGCCGGACCGAATAATCTTAACCATTAGAAAACTTGATGCCAATGATTTGTTGAATAATAATGAAATGAATAAATCCTAAAGCTGTCGATGTATCCTGGGCACCGGTGATTGACATTTGGGGATTCCCAACAGTGTGGCAGAAGCCCAACAGTGTGGCAGAAGCCCAACAGTGTGGCAGAAGTAGACACAAATTTTATTAAATGTTTGAAGCGACTTGAGCAGTTTCTCTGTGAGGATTTCATTCTTGAATTTGTTTTTGAAATTTTTAGTTTAGTTGTTGAATACCTACCCATTGTGAATGACGTTTGAGTTAAAAATACTTTAGCCAACGAGGTAAAAACGCTATAATGGTTGCCTGACTATTATAAATTTACCGAGTTTAGGATTAATAAGGAAGGCCATATTAGTTTCTTTGTTCTAATTGGAAATGCATTATTGTTCTGTGGACAGTCGGATTTACCTTGACCTTGCATCACTGGGGGGGAACTAATGACGTCATAATTTGAAACAGGCTACGACTCAGTTTTCTGTCTTTTCTAATCTCGGTTAGTGATTCATCCATCATTCTTTTAGCATCTTTACGGTTTAGAACTTGAAATTTTCTGGAAAAAGAAGGAGAAAATGTTGATTTTTTGCTTGGTACGGAACAGCATTATTAATAGATAAGTAAAATTATGTATATTACCTGTACATAGAATCTAAATGTACTCATCGATTTGGGAAAAACCTCTTGTAACTTAACTAGAAAAAAGAATATTAACTATGGGATTAAGCTGTTTACACCAAGTGTTGTTTCACCTTTGTTATTATTGCCATTAAATCTTTTTTTCATTTGCTTTAAAGAGAATTTGGAGTTTTTGTTGGTTGGATGATGTAAATAATGTGTAGCTACGAAAAATGGAAAGATAGATTACTCGAACTAACGTTACTCCGGATTTTCATGAAATGAAGCTTCATTTCTCGTCAATGGGCAGTTTTTGTTTTCTCTTTTAGATAGATTTAGATTCTTTGAAAATTGTTTTTATTTTGTATCGAACATGTCCTCTCAAATTGTAGGTATATGTTGTAAATAATCATGAACATAATTTTAAAGTTAATAATATACGAGATGTTGGAATATATGTGCACACGGACAAGAATATCTGTGCGCATGTAAGGTCACACGCTTAGTGTATAGTGTATATGAAACTCTTATTGCTCATTTCATAATTTAATTACTTACAATAAAAATATGATGTACGAGATTAACAAACAAAAAGCTTATTCTGTAAAAGCCTGATTCATTTCTCTAATTTAGGGGGAGAAAAAACTAAACAATTAATTATTCTGGATTTTTTAAATGGATTGTAAAAGATTAGACTAAAAATAACACTTGGAAGATTCCGACGCTTTTTGGGAATTTTTTCTGTTTTTGGGGGGGGGATTCTCGTACTTACTGCGTAGTTTGTAGATTCTTGTTTCAGACTGTTTCCAAAGATCCATAAAAATTGGGCATTCCCGTATTTTTCAGAATTACAGAACAGAGAAGACAATGGAGTTGAATGATGAAGTTAAATTAGAGGGAATGAGGACGAGCTCTCTCAGAGAAGTGAAGATCAGTATGGATACCATAATGTCCAATAGCGTCCACTCGGTTTCACTCACTTCTAGGTTTCCTCTTTTACCAAGTTTCTTATTTTACCTCGCTTTCTTGTCCGGTACAGATCTTGTATTCGATTTTTCGCCCACTTCCCGATGTCCAGTAATTGAGCTGAAGTTTTGCACATTTATCTATCTTCGATGACAATACATGAATCAGTAAATCAATACTCAACACATTAATTCAGTAACCGTCTTTAATAGTAGAATATCCTAACGCCCTTGACGCTTTTATGTTCCAATGTTTCCGGGTAGTTAGAAAGTGATTGCACTGTCTAAAGACCTCCCTTTCTTGTCCGGTACAAATCTTGTAATAGATTTTTCGCCCACTTCCCGGTGTTCAGTTAAGATGAAATTTTGCACAGTTATCTATCTATCTTCGATGAATCAGTAAATGAAAAAACACATTAATTCAGTTAATCTTTAAAAGTAAAATATCTCCTAACGCCCCGCACGCTTTTATGTGCAATCGTAGCAAATTCCAGTGTTCACGGGTAGTTAACCATTCATTGTCCAAAGACCAAAAAGAGTTGAAAATTGTTCAAATAAAAAACATTTTTAATTTAAAAAAAAAAATTTTTTTCTTCCTCGTATTACGAAATTGTTAACCACATGCTCAACTTTCTCAATTCCGACCAATTCATTGTGGGACAATTCTACCATCGAATTAAATACCTACCTTTCATTTCTGAATTACTGGATCCGATTGTGAGTGATGAGGTTTGGTGTTTGCTAACTAGCTTGCTTATTTAGCCCATGCCGATCTGCTCTTCCTGTACCACCACCACACCTTTCCTTCCTCGCAATATACTTCCTATAACTGGTTGGGCAGTCGGACGAAAAGCCCCAGCCTGGAACGGCTGATTACTTTTCTCCTACTGCTACTTCCTATAAATATTGGTGGAGGTGTGGTGATACTGTGGTAGGGTGGACGGGAGCGAGGAGTTGTGGGCTGGGTCCCCAGGTCTGTCTCCAGCACATATCGATTCATTTAGGCCAGTTCAATGTGACACCTCTACTTTATTTTCAGCGGTGAGTTTCATTTATTTTTCAATTGCATGATCAGTTTCGCTCTGTCGACAGCTGCAAAATTATTGCGACAAATCGTATCAGTCGGTTCATCTGCGAATCAGCTCTTAACAGTTTGAGATAAATTAGACCATACAGAGGAGCAGCTAGGGATTAAGCCACATGCAAGTTCTCGCTGTTATTATCATAAGCTCCAATCAGGTAACATGTATTCATGGCAGACGAAACGGAAGAAGTCATACATTTTGGCGTGACTGGAATAAGACAGAAGCCCTGTGTTGGGCTGAGTGGGATTTGTCTTCAAGTTCAGTACAGTAAGAATTGCAGAAGAATATGAAGAACAATACGTGAATGTATTTTCAATACTTTACTTAGGTATCACAATAACAAAAAATTAAGTAGAGATGGATGGGCCATAAATCACAAACTAAAACCAACAATGAATACGGTTCCTCATTTTGTAATGACAAATTCAATTTTGCATGCTATGGAATCAACACTTGTAATTCTCTAGCTCGTTCAGGATTAGGGGATTTTTTGGGTCTCTACTTCATGTTTGACATTAGAGAAGAGTGAAGTATCTTCTGTCCGTGTGTCTGTCAGGTTTAGCGACTGTCTCTCTGTTGGCCGAAAGGGAACAATTTTGTCTATCTGGATTACAGCTGGTCTATCAATTGGACGATGGTCTGTCTGTCTGTCATTCGGGAGTAGCGACTGTCCATCCACTGCTGCATGGTTCGTATTTACGTTTAATACTTCAGTTTCCTTCTCCATCTCATGGAGCTTCCTGTAGAGGAGGTCCAGCCGCGGGAGGAAGCATGAGGGTGACAGGGGGTTAGTGCTCCGGTGCTCGACTCGCATTCTCACCTCATCTCTGCTTCCTGGAAAACAACAATTACTGTGGTTAGGCATGGAGGTAGGAAGGTGGAAATAAAGAGTGGGCTATTCTAAGTTGGTGGGCTTATTACCAAAAAGTGCCAGTCATGTGACATGACCATACGAGCAAATTTCAAAATTTTTAACAGCTATTTTTGAAGGTTTTTTGCATTGTTGTCTGCCAACAACTTGCATTCGACCTTTTTTTATTTTAATAAAAGTGTTTTTGACTTGGTATTTAAAGAGATTGATGTCTTGACTCACTGTGTCGCTCCAGGTGAATTTACAGCAATGTTTTATGATTTCAGCAATTTTTACAGATTTATTGTTGACCCATAAAAACTCAAATTTGACCTACCTACTTGTTTTCAACATTTTGGACCTGCTGCAATAAGAATAGCATCTTTTTTCTTTGGAAATTCGCTAACTTCCCTTTGAAAACCATTTGCAAGAAGAGGGATGGATTTTTGAGACAGCTGATGACTGGGAGGCGTGGCTTAAAGTGCTGGTGGAGGGGGACTTCATCTTTCACCAGCAATGGACGGAATACCCAAGGCAAGGATTGGGAGGGGAAATGCTAGGGGGTTCCCCTCTCACCTCTTTACTTGCTGGCATGCGTTGTGGATGCTGTACTGCAGGTATTTTATCTTTGCCTGAGGGCATCACCATCCTGCCGCTTCCTTGAAAGAACATCGTTACCATTCTTCAGATCAAGCTGAACCTCAACCCATCTTTGCTGATCTACTTGAAATTTTCTTACCACTTTTGGCAGAAAAAGCTGAACCGATGGAAGCGATTCTGATCCTTTTCGAAGATACTGAGTCGTCTGCTGGAGGTGAAGTAGCACATCGTTTGGCAACCAGACCCCTACACATACACAAGCAAACCAGGTTTCTAAAATTATATTAAAATCGTAAAGTCTAACCTTGAAAAAATCGAGTGATGTTGAAAAAAAAGTAGGGATCCTCATGTTGAAAAAAAAGTCAAATTATTGCTTGAGCACAAACTATGATATTTTTTGTAACCCACACAAAAAGTTGAGGAGGTCACCATTTGAAAACCCATTCCGATAGAATTAAGGCAAGTACATTATTTACAGAGCATCCTGTAGTAAGAAAAATGTAGGCACTTCAAGTGTTAGTTGCTGTAAATTGTACGTTGACCTCGTGTTTCAGCATATAGGTAGGTATTATTTACCTGAGCAGATCACTGAAGAAGAAACAGTGTGGTGGACCATTGGGGTTGTAGAGGTAGGGAGGGGTAGCTGCCATCAGCCTGCAGACCAGTTCCACTCCTGCCATCTCTCCACCACTGGTCATCTGTGTCTAAAAAACACAGAAAGATAATATATGAAAATATTGTAGTAGATTATGAACTGTCGTGGTCCACCTATACACTCAAACTGTAATAGATTATACTCAATAAACCAATTGGAAGGAGGTCTCTACGAGAGACGGGAGGCATCCAACTGCTGGCTCTTCCGACTGTAGGGGGGCGGGGGGAGGGTGGAACAAGCCCTATATAACCCGTACTCCCGACCAGATTTCTTCATTCTACGTGCACCTCTCTCCCTACCTTCCTTCCCTCAAAAAGACCTCGTGAGTGGTGGAACCTGCCTTGGTGAGGCCCTTGTGGTATAACCGGTGTGGTGGAACCTTCCTAGCAACTCCCTTTCCAAAAGATCTCGTTGAGTGGTGTTAACCTGCCTGGTGAAGCCTTCGGGTATAACTGGTGTGGTGGTAACCTTCGAGCACGTCATCCGATACCTCACACTCCACCACACCCTCGCCTATCCCAGGCTTACCAGTCATACACCACTCTGGTGACCCCCGACGTTCCAACCACGACATGAACAATACAGGGTTGTTATTGCAAAACCATTACCTAATCAATGAATTTCTGGTGAGAGATGTGGGGATGTTCAGACTCCTTGAAAAGCTCTGCTAGATCCTTGGAGATCATAGCATTTATAGATTAAACGGGAAGAAGCCAACAATTCACCACAAACACTTCCCTTCCCAGTACAGACTATCAGCAAAGGTGAGGTGAAATGTGCATGTTAGTAACGTCGTCAGCCACTAGAATACACTGGCGAAGGTCTGCAACGTGTCGAGCTTGAGACACTCCTCCAAAATTACTGCTCCAGGCAATAGCCGAGCTAATGAACAGGGTAACGGTGAGTGCTACAGATGGTACTTTCTGGACCTTCCCTCCCCGAAATGCTGAGCAACAGTCAAGGACTGCATACCCAATTGGGATTGGTAAACTGTGCTGACATCACGTCGGGTCACCACTTCTGGGAAGTGATGTAGGTAGGAGTCATGTGGAGTTGGTCACAGACCCCTTGAAATATCTGCTAGATCCTTGGAGACCATAGCGTTTATAGAAACCCTGTCACACAGGAAGAAACCAACAATCCGCCACAAACTAGGTACATTGCACTTGATACCATTAGGTAAGACTCACCTCAGATGCTTATTGTGCAGAGAACATCAGAGACGAACTTCACACTTGCTAATTATGTACCGTGAAGATTTTCTGATCCTAGCTCATTCTGAAGACGTTTGTACATCCCATGCTAGTAAACTTATTGAGCGTTTACCTACTTTTCTGGGATTCTTGTCACACATGCTCAATGAGGAACTTTGCCTGAGGGCCACCACCCCTTATGGATTAATTCATGTCGAGAGCCGAGAAAGTAAAATATCATGGTGCACTATAATGGTCCATAAAACCTCAATAATGGTCCATATGGATGTAATTTGAATTTATTCCTTAATTTAAGAGCTAAATTCAGATTTGAAGATACCGTTGGAAAGAGCATTAAAATTCCAAGGAGGTATATATTATGAATTTTTGAAAAGTTTGTATCAAAGGTTTTTTGACGACAAAGTTGAAATTTTGTAATTTCCAAATGTCGATGAAATTTTTACGATTTGCCCATGCCCCAAAGTTGCTCTCGACGGAAAAAACATCTAACTTTCCTGACTTGAATTTTTGATACGCAAAAGTTAGTTTTTATCCAGTCAGGAAGGACTTTTTCATGCGAAAACCTCAATTTAGACAGGTTTTTTAGTCATTCAAACACCGTTTTTTCACATGAGAACGTATCGAGAATACCGCTGGAAAACTGATGATTTTCCAAAGTTTTTTTCTTTTTTTTTTATGAGGCATGGGCGAATTGTGATATAAAAATAATGCCACCGAAGTTAGACAAAAAATGTGGTAGGTAATGAATGGGCAATTTTTGTGGGTTATAAATTCTCATTTTTTTGGCCAAATTCTGTTCAATGGCGGAAATTAGCCTTTGACCATGTAAGTGCGTATCTCTAGAGGTGTTCGTGCCGGATAGTCTAGGCAGAAAACGAGTGCGAAATTTGAATTTCTGATTACTGCTAGAGGTAAACCGCCGAGTAGTTAATTCAAATCCCACTTACAGCGCCCGTGTATAATTTAAAAGGATGTACACACGCGCAATGGAAGGACGATCAAACTGAGGGGAGGCTCACGGAAGGTCACAGCAAAGGTTCTTGAAGGTTGGCCATATCTAAGTTGGATGGATGGCAGCATTGAGATCCTTCACCTCTAATCCAGCCAATCACATCAATAAACATGATAGTCATTTTTTACCCCACCTTGCATCTTTACTTTTTATCACCCTCATTTTTAAAAAAAACCAGTCATGCAGCATGACTTAATGAGCGAATTTTCAAAGAAATATTCGAATTAATGGCTATGGTTTTGTTTTGCTTCGAACTCTCGTCTTCAATTAATACTTCTCACATTTTTCAATCTGACCACTCTAAGGGGGTGGGGGGGGGGGGGGGTAAGAGTTTAAAGATTATCCTAGTTTTGGGTAATTTTTGCGCACTTTAAATGCTCTAATTTAAGAACGGATTTAGATATCTAAAATCCGATTTCACCATCGTGTTCAGCGTGCAAAAACCTTTAAAATGAGGGGTCACTTGTTAGAAAATAACATTTTGGGGATTTTTGGGTAATTTTTGCGCACTTTAAATGCTCTAATTTGAGAACGGATCAAGATATCTAAAATCCGATTCCACCATCGTGTTCAGCGTGCAAAAACCTTTAAAATGAGGGGTCACTTGTTGGAAAATAACATTTTGGGGATTTTTGGGTAATTATTGCGCACTTTAAATGCGCCAAAACCCTCCTTAGAGTAGGCCAATTTCGCCCATCTTCGAACTTAGCCTTTCGATTGCCAAGATAGATTTTTTGTGCAAATTTGAGCTGTTTATCTCAATTCTATCGAGAGTTATCGTCTGGAGTGACACATATATATATATAATTATACATATAAAAAAGTGTTAAATTTCAGGAATCGTTTTAGAATGGTCTGAAACGGATTTCTATGAAGAAAATTTCCAAAAATTTATATTATTTAAATTTCGAAGCCATTGCAATAGCTTCATTTTCTTTGAAAATTCGCTAAAACAAGATATTTTTGAAAACAGGCTTCAAACTACCATTTTTCCAAGTGTTCTGAATACTTTTCAAACAAAATTTGACAAAAATTCCCCACTTACAAATTTTCAACTTTGTGCTCAAAAAACTCCTTTGATACACTCTTTCCAAAAATTCGAAGGCAGTAAAGCTTCCTAACTTGAATCACATGAATGTACAGAGTAGTTGGGTAGGTTCATTCAGTGGATAGGTGGAGTATCCATTCATGATTTTGATTCGGGGCTACCTGCGATCCAACCCGCTTGTACCCACACAGACACACACGGAACCAAAAATGTTCCTTGATGTCTGAAACAAAAAACGGTAAGTAATCAGTGGAAATTTACATTTTGGAGGACATAAATTTTTTTACCTTGGAGGACATAAATTTTACCAAGGCTTCCCTACCTTCCGATAGTGAGAAAGCAAAATATTATAGGACACTTTGTTGCACATTATTATTTTTAGAATCGATCCCTTAAGTAAGAATGCCACTTTCATTCTGGCACACCCTGTATATTTCGGATAAGTTTTTTCCAGACTTGGAATGGTAGTCCTCTCCAGGTAAAACCTTTCAGTCACTCTCCCGGAGAGTCCTTTTCCCTTTCCATTGATTCCGATAGCCCCCTAACTCGGTTGGGGGCAGCCATTTGTTGGGTAGTCATTAGGTTGGTTGGCTATTGGATATCCACTAGGTTCGTTCTACCTTACTGATGAATGATATTTCGCAATTCAAGTTGAGTTTCATTCATCTGGGTTCCACGTGAAGCGTCTTTTCCTAAGATGTGTGACAGAACAAATTAATGCCAGGGACGTCTTGAGAACTGACAGAGAAAATCTTAGATGGGACCATTGACAGATGAGTTTAAAATATGGAAGGGCCCGAGTCCAACTGTTTTAGGTTGGTATGTAAGTGAGTATTTACCTATCACCGAAATATCACTCAATTTCGCTATTACGTACCGTATTCAAATCGTATGGTAGGCAGTACGAGTTTCAAGTTATAATTTATATATAAAAAAATCGAAACATTATTCCACTGTGTACATTACTCTTTTATGTAATATACATCGCACCCTTGCGACAAAAGTGTTACAACTCAAAATTTTGCGGTTTTGAGTTATTACTATCGCTGGATTAAAAAAAAAGCTCTTTCGAAATAAAGAAACCGTTCCAACTTGCGGGACTCCAGTGGCCGGCGGGTGAACTCTCGTTTTTTCCGTTGGCTTACGTTTTATTTTGAGTTGTGACTGTTTTAATAATCGATCAAGGTGATTGTGGTGGAGTTATTTCGAGTTGGTGCACTCCTGGTGATAGGGAGCCGAGAAGTTGGTTCTGGTAAGTCTAAATGTGATAGTTTCAATGAATTATTTCAAAGTTAACACCAATAGTCGTGGGGCTAAAAGCCTCGTTTCCCCCCGAAGATGCCGGCACAAGTTCGAGAAGAAAGTGCTTCAAAATGTTCTGGTTTAGCTTGCCCAAAGGATTTCCCTTGTCAGAGCTAGTAAGTTCTCAAACGCTGTATACTTGACCTATGATCTAGACCAGTGGTTCTCAACGGGGGCGATAACGCCCCCGTGGGGGCGGTAGAGGGGTACTGAGGGGCGGCGAACTTGTTTTGGGCGGTAGGGGGGCGGCGAACTTGTTTTGGGCGGTAGGGGGGCGGCGAACTTGTTTTGGGCGGTAGGGGGGCGGTGAGCACCTTCCTGAACACTTCAACAGGTTCAGGAATCTTTTCGATTCAGTGCTTGAGATGTATTTAGGTACATACCGATAGCTACAATTTATAATCGATGTTGCTTACTAGACCGATAAATGCACCAAATTCCATGGAATCAATTCGCAACTTCAAGGTGATGAACTCAATTTAATAAAAACGAAATCTGTTATTTCTGCCTTCCAAAATAATCTCACTTGCAAGCTGAGTTTTGGCCGCAACGAAGTTGTGATTTGCCAGTTTTCAATCCTGTCGGATAAGCATAGTGAATAGTATCCTTCATAAGAATATTGAAATCTCTTTGATGAAACAGTTTACTGTGAACATCTGGAGCCTTTGCATAAGACCTTTTCCGAACGTCGAGGATATTATTTTTGTCCTCAATGGGTCATGAATCCTCTGTGCACATTGAGAAAACAGAGGTTGAGATTCAGGAAATATTGACTGAACTTTCAACTAGTGAGACGTAGAAAGCCAGTTTCCAGGATGAGGGTAGGCTCACGGAATTTTGGCTTCAAGCTAATATCAGTTACCTCTACGCTGCGGAATGTCGTTAAAAAAAACTGTCAATTGGATCCCTATTCTACCTTGTCGATCGAGGGTTCATTACTGTTACTGATTTACTTAATATTATAACAACAACAAAAACTCCACCCCTTGACTCCGGATGATGCCCCCATACTTACTTCGAATGAAAAAGATTAAAAACGGAGTTATTGAAAGGTTGTCCATTTCCACTGATACACGAAAAATACGCTGATACATACAAACTTTCAAGAACTCCGTTTTTATTCTTTGAAATGGGTTCCCACGATTCCGCCGCGAGTGATTTAGTTCGTTCGAATGAAACTATGAAACATGGTGTGTACGTGTTCTTGCTCAAAATACCGATAATGAGACGATTCAAGGTTCAAAGTTGTGCCCAACTTCTAAACGACTGGACCGATTTTGATGGAGATTTTTGCACCGTGTTGTAGGGGATCCTAAATTGGAGGTCCTGATGTTAGAATCCATTTATACCCGTGACTTTTCCGGGAAACGACAGAAAATTTCACAGCCGTACTGGTTGAAAGTTGTGTCGGAACCTCCCTTTCACAACCCATTTTTATACATCTTCCAAATTTCCACGGAATGTCCGGTACCAACGGAGCAACGACGGTGGAAAGGAAGAACGTCGTGGAAGAAATTCGAAACAGTTATGCGTCACTTCGGTAACGTTTTTCATGACATGACGTTTTTCGGCCGGTAGGCCCATGTTAAAAGAAATCGACTCGACATCTACTCGTAGTAAATGAGACTGCGCCTTCATCTCACTAACATCAAACCTAATTTTTAAGAAATAATTGGCTCTGAACCACAAAAATCCCACACACAGCTGTGTGTATTACATGCATAACAAATACTATTATTTTTGTAAATTACGTTCTGTTTTATTGGTCTATTCAGTTACATTATTCCTTTAATTAGAATTTTACTATTTGGAACCCCCCCCCCCCATTTTCCATACCCAAACTTAAGGATTTTCAAATTAGGTGGGCGTTCAAAAATATTCAACTCCTGAAGGGGGCGGCAGGTTTAAAAAGGTTGAGAACCACTGATCTAGACCCTGACTCAGCTCGGTGCTCTGGACATACTATAATGTTAGGTATTTTATAATCTCCAGACAAAACCATCCTTGAAAACAGTTTCCGCCTCGATTGTCGAACCTGATGTCTCCCTCATTATAGAAAGGGCAGAAATTCTCAATTCAGTAGCTTCGAGAAACTCACTGATGAGCTCATGACTCGCGCTTGATGAAGGTTCATGTGAATATCCCGTGATTTGAACAGTCCCAAAGGAGAAGGTAATAAGAGGGAGAGGTAATAAGGGTTTGAAGGTAATATTCCGATTTTATCGAATGAGATGAGCAGCAAGGAAATGAAGTGCTAAGGGTGGACTCTACGAACGGAACTTTCAAGGTGCAAATTGTAATTCGAGTCAAAAAACGTCGCTGGGTGCTTGCTCAGCCGCAACAAACGATAACTATGATCCTATGGAATACCATCGAAGAGGTCATAAGTAGCTATTGTTTCTTGTGAATGGGCAAGCAGCAGACGTTTTTTGACTCAATATGCACCTTGGGAGCATTGCTAACTTGAACCTCAGACCACCTTAGACCTCAAACAATAGGTAAATAATCTTGAACCAAATGAATGGCATTAAATGTTTAGGTACCATCAGTCCTTATGTTCATTCAAGTTCCGTTTATTTTTAATGCTAATTTTGTGGAAGTTAAAATGATATGTAGTGGTTTCCATGTTATATTTATTGGGTTTTGGAATTAAAGATTCCTTGATTATTTCCCTTTTTTCTTCAGGTATAAACGGCCACAAAAGGGTATCAACTTGAAATAACATATAGAGCAGATTACGGCTCAATACAGCATTACAGCTCAGATTACTCATCAATAAAGTCATTTCTCAAAACATTTTCAGCTAAACCGTCACAACTCAAGATATTACAGCGTTTTGTGCCCTTGAGAATCATGAAAACCGTTATAACTATGAAAACATGCATTTTTCGAAAATTACAATATATAAAGCAGAGAATATCATCCCAAAATGCAAAGAAAACTTATTTTGAAAGACTATCTTGAATTAAGGCACGAATTCAAGCTCAGTACGGCGAGAAAAGTAGGAGGAATCAGTTTTTCGCGATTTCTGAAAAAAAGTTGAATTTTGAGTTGTGACACTTTTGTCGCAAGGGTGCGACATATAGGTACAGGTCAATCTTGAGATGAATATGGAATAAGTACCTATCTAGGTTTTTGGATTTGGACAATATTGCTCACCAGTAGAAGCGATCTCTATCTTATGCAGACAAACATCGGAGAAAGATTTTTGCTGGATCTGCACTTCAAGCTGAATACGCCTTCTGCAAAGGTACCACCTGTAAAGTGGGAAATAATATTCATTTTGCTGTCAGGTCGAGGCGTTGATAAGAGGCTAATTATTCGGGAGATAGAAGATTGACAACTGTCATATATATACGGAAGTTATAACAAAAGGAATGAACTGATTCTAAAAGTATAAACAAGGAAGTCCAGAAGCAAAACCGACAGTTGGCAGGCCCCAAATGCTTATGACTAGCGAAATCTGTGACCAAGCATTCAGCTGACAGCATTCCATCATTCGTCAATTTAATAATAATTACCAACCTAGGATAATCTTGGTACTTGTGATAGGGTATATGCCTCACTTTGAATTTTACGAAACCCGAAACATAATATGAACAGCATGGGATCAACATCCAATAGTAATAAGTATTTACACAGTAGATAAAAAACTAATAGATAAATATTTACACAATAGAAAGATGATCGATGTGTAAATAGTACCTATGTCAGCATCAACGTATGTTTTTAAATTGAGTGCTTATTATTGCATGTACTTCCACTTATTGAAAGAATCTAAAGAAAATGACTGCATGTTCTAACTTCTGTTAAAAAGGCGGTTTCACAAATTCAAGTTTGGAGAACAGCCATTCTCTTTATCACATGGAAAGCAGTTTTGATCCCCAAGCTCTATTACCTACTTTTCGCTCCCTAGCTCTGTTCCTTTTACACAACTGCTGCTACTTTTTGCACCCAAGCTCTCTTCCGTTTACACACCTTCTGCTACTGTTCGCACTCATGCTCAATTCCTTTTTCGTATCTGCTTCTACATTTTGCACTCATGCTCTGTTCCTTTTTCGCTCCCGCTAGTACCTTTCGCACCCAAGTTCTATTACTATTTTGCACCAGCTGCTACTTTTCGCACCCAAACTCTATTCCTTTTCGCACCCGCTGCTACTATTCGCAATCAAACTCTATTCATTTTTCGCATCCTTTGCTACTTTTTGCATCCAAACTCTACAACTGAGATGTACAACTCTTATGCGAGCTATACAACTGTTTCGTTATTTTCTTTCTATTGAAATTATATTGCAGTAAAGCTTAATTTATCGTGAACGCAGGCTAAAGCAGTTTCCTAATTATCTTAAAACTATATCGGACCGACCTGCTGTGGTGTGAAAAGGTCGACCCTTATGTGGTCGAGCCGGGGAACGATGTAATGAGCATCTCAAATGTGACGAGAGAAGATTTATGTAATGAATTATGAAGTGCTCGAGTGCAATTTCTTCACACTGAAGCAACTACAAAGCCCTTGATGCGTGATTTTTGACATCAAGGCTTACAAAGGAGGTCGCCACAAAGAGAAGATCGCCACATAAGTTTTTGGCCCTTGGAAAGGTTAGTAGCACTTCGTAAGACTGGAGAAATCCTTAGGTCGCATTTATTTTTTTTGAGTTAGAACTCTTAGGCAAATAGCGAAGTGTAGAATGCCTAAATAAATTTCATGTCACTTCAACTGGACATCGGGAAGTGAGAGAAAAATCAATTAAAGATTTGACCGCAATGGATAGAGCATAGGGTACCATAAATTAATTAACGAACGTTTAATTTATGAGTCATGTCTTGTTATCTAAGGTGCCAAATTTCAGCTCAATTGACATTGGGAAGTGAGCAACAAATCGATTACAAGATTTGTACCGGGCAAGAAAGCGAGTTAGAAAAAAGTTTTAAAATACTGATTGATTGTGGCATGGCTTTGACTTTGAGTAGGTGATGGTCATTATGAACACCAACCTACCGTATAGGTCCATAGAATCGTGTAATAATAAAACTGAGGGTAGTTAGGCGCGTGCGACTATATATTATGTAACCCAGTACAGGTGCGTAATACCAACCAGGCTGGATCCACGTTGAATTGTTGAAACTTATAGCCAGATGTTAGCTAGTGGACTCCTACAGCGAGTATACTCGTACATGATTGTCTACGATAATGAGATGAACTATAAGTGGAACTATGAATTAGAGTTATGAACTATAATAATTATATATTATTATTATTATTATAGTGGTTATAATGGACGGCACAGAAAGTTATATCCCACCATCAAGACCAACAGCTCGTGCGGGTTTCGCCTAATCAGCCCCTTCTCACAGCTTTTTCTGAAGGTTTTCAGGTTGGTTTTTCTATTTATTTTATTTAACTACTTATTTTTGTTTTTGTGAGGTACCTACCTACTAAATTACAAGGAACCCTGATGGCTGTCGGCATTCTTTATTTGGTACCTCGTTCTATTAAATAAAACGCTGCAAATTATTACATAAAGGTTTATTATTTACCTATAGATTCAAGTTCCTAGAAGTATAAGTTCGCTTATTCAAGTTACAAGTACCTGTCAACAAAATCCAAAATGACCACCATTCTTCAAATGAAATAATACACGAATCGACCATTTCATTCAGCCATGCGTGACGGTAATTTCCCTAGCAATGATGTCTGGGCTGGAGTATACAGATTCATTCCCGATCATATTGACGAAGCTTTTCGGTGCAAACGAACGGCTGGACTTGAAGTGCTCCGGGTTTCTCCAAAAATTCTCAAGTTCGAGATCATCGTTCAATAACTATGCTTCATGAATAACAAACAACAAATTGGTAATCAATGATAGAATTGTTGAATCCATCGGATATTTATGCAACTGTCATTCCCCGCCCGACAGTACTTGATTTTGGACTTCCCTGCAGGGAGCGCGAGGCAGGTATTGACCACAGAAAACAGTGATCCTACGTTGTGTGATAATTTGCAGCGTTTTATATATTTTAACAGAACGAGGTAAGAAATAAAGAAGAGTGCCGGCAGCCATCAGGGTTTCATGTCATATTGGCAGGTATCCAACAAGAAAAACTCGCAAGTTCAAGAACTATTTAAAACCGTAAAAATATTCACGTTAAAAAATGGTATAGGCGTTTTGAAAATTTCAACCCCTATTTTGAACCCCTTAGAGATGACTCACAGTAACTTCGAGCTTCGAGGACCAACTAGACGCCGAATGGAACCTATAACCCGAATTTCATCAATTTTCTTTCATGGTAACTAAGAAAAGTGGCCCGTACGGCGTACGGCGTACGGCGGACAGACAGAAATATTTTTATTGCAGTTTTGGATTCTACATACCTTGAAACGTAAACCATCAAATTTTGAGGGGGGGTAAGAATTTTTTTTTTTCATGCTCGATTCCAGTGGTTCATTATTGAAAATAATAAACCAAAAAAGAGTAAAATAGAAATAAAAAAACATGAAAACCTTGAGAAACAGCTGAGAAAAGGGGCTGATTAGGCAAAGCCTACACGACCTATCGGTCTTGAAGGTGGGATCTAACCTTCTGCGCCGTCCTCTAGTGTTGATCTAGTTATCGCACACAATCATGATGTACGAGCACACTCGCAGTAGCTATCCACCAGCTAACATCTGAATATAAGTTTCATCAATTCAACATGGATCCAGCCTGGTAGGTATTACGCACCTGTACTGGGTTACATAAATATCTATTCGCACGCATACGGCACACCTAACTACGCAGTTTTATTATTATACGATTCTATGTACCTATACACATAATGACAATCACCTACTTAAAGTCAATACCATCCGACACTCAATCAGTATTTTAAAACATTTTTATAACTCGCTTTCTTGTCCAGTACAAATCTTGTAATCGATTTTTCGCTCACTTCCCGATGTCCAACTGAAATGAAATGAAATTTATTTCCGAAAATGTACAGTGTATCTGTGTACTTACAAATTCATCCAACATAATATTTACATTAGCTGTACAATCTATTACATAAATGAATGACTTGGGTACATAAAAATAAAATAAAAACGCTGCAAAGTCCTTGTCACCTGGGTTTATTATTCTATTGGAAATACCTACAGAAATGTTGCTGTTCATTTATTTTATGCGCAATAATTGAAACAGTTATTTGAGATGGTTTCCACCAATTTTGGCCCCCAACAACACGACCTCGGCTCCTTTTTTCCTTATTTTTTTCCATATTATTTTTAAACATTCATAGTGCCATTTGATTGTCTTGATTCACCTGCTAATACTACTTTTAGTGTTATTATACAAATTTATGGTGAATTCAGACAATTTACCAGGTTTTTAACTCATAAAAAATGAATTTTGGGAGCTGAACCATTGTTACAACCTCAATTCTTCACTCTTTGGTCAAAATCGACTTCATATTCGGTCTTCTCGTCCCAAAAACATGGAAAACGATACCTCAAAAGCTCATGTTACTAACATGTTATTAAAACACAAAAAGTACCTATTTTTATACACATTTTTACTCATAACATCCCTGGGGATATTCCGATCGGGCTGCAATGTTTCTGGACACAACTAGGGCCCAAATGGAGCATGTGTGCGAAAGAACGAATTTTTTAGACCGAAAATGAAACCGGTACGCATGATACGGCGTACGGCGGACCGACATCGCATTTTTGGAATCTACGAGCCTTGAAACGGAAAAAAAATTTTTTGAGGGGGTGTTATACAAATTTTTGCTGAGCGAATACATAGGTGTATTATTCGCTGAATAATAAACCAATACCTATTTTATATCCATTTTTCACCCATAACACCCCTGGGTACATTCCGATCGGGCAGCAAAGTTTCGGGACACAACTAGGGCCCCAATGGAGCATGTGTGCGAAAGAACCAATTTTTTAGACCGACAATGAAGCCGGTATGCGTGATACGGCGGACTGACATTGCATTTTTGGAATCTACGCACCATGAAACGTAAAAGAAGAAATTTTGAGGGGGTGTTATAAAATTTTTTTGCTGAGCGGTTACATAGGCGTATTATTCACACAATAATAAACCAAAAACAACTTGTAAACAAACAATACTTAAGGTAACTTCTTCCCTGTTTAGTACTCCGTAATACTAATTAAGGACAGTGCATAATTATTTAAACCAAAACCCCCTCGGATCCCCCCCCCCCCTTAGCAAAGCTAGTGACTGTTGGAGTGGGGGGGGGGGGGGTATTATCTACTTTTGGATGTATAGGCCTAGCCTCGGAACCAATAACCGTAACTGAGCTGCAAATTTTGCACCGTCATGTTAAGACAAGAATCAATCAATAACAATTCTTTTTTTACATCCACGTTTTTAAAACTGACTAAAAAGTATAAAATGCTTCTCGTGGCCAAAAAATAATATCCGCATGAAACAGAAAAAAAAACCAGTCATGCAGCATGACTTAATGAGCGAATTTTCAAAGAAATATTCGAATTAATGGCTATGGTTTTGAATAAAGGAAAACTTCGGTCTAAAATTTGGTTTTCTATGTATATTCTCTTCGTATTTATTTTAATTTGTACGTTTTGTCCATCCTGATTCTACCGTTTTGGGTTTTGGGTAGGTTTTGCGCACTTTAAATGCTCTAATTTAAGAACGGATTTAGATATCTAAAATCCGATTTCACCATCGTGTTCAGCGTGCAAAAACCTTTAAAATGAGGGGTCACTTGTTAGAAAATAACATTTTGGGGATTTTTGGGTAATTTTTGCGCACTTTAAATGCTCTAATTTGAGAACGGATCAAGATATCTAAAATCCGATTCCACCATCGTGTTCAGCGTGCAAAAACCTTTAAAATGAGGGGTCACTTGTTGGAAAATAACATTTTGGGGATTTTTGGGTAATTTTTGCGCACTTTAAATGCGCCAAAACCCTCCTTAGAGTAGGCCAATTTCGCCCATCTTCGAACTTAGCCTTTCGATTGCCAAGATAGATTTTTTGTGCAAATTTGAGCTGTTTATCTCAATTCTATCGAGAGTTATCGTCTGGAGTGACACATATATATATATATATACATATAAAAAAGTGTTAAATTTCAGGAATCGTTTTAGAATGGTCTGAAACGGATTTCTATGAAGAAAATTTCCAAAAATTTATATTATTTAAATTTCGAAGCCATTGCAATAGCTTCATTTTCTTTGAAAATTCGCTAACATTTTCTTTGAAAATTCGCTAAAACATGGGGCGCATGAAATAGATAATAGTAAACAGTGAAGGAGCAATTAGACTCCTAACTATCATCTATTGCATGCACCCGATGTTTTTCCATTTATAGCTTTTCTATTTTATGCGAAATTATTTGATGACTGCTTTTAAAAAAAGGCATTAACTTTTTGCTGATCACTTCTATTGGGTTATTATTTTCAAGAATAACCACAATTTCGGAGTATAACGACGAAAAAGGTTTCAGCATTTTCAGATTCAGCAGAAAGTCTGAATTCAAAGTGCAGCAGAGTATTTCATGCACGTAGCTCGCCAAAGGCGTTGGTTACCGAAGTATTTGCAATCCAATACCTTCAAAATGATCAATAGAGAGGGGAAATAAGAGCGAGAAAAGAGGAAATGAGAGCGTGGAGAGGGAAAATGAGAGCGAGAAGAGAGAAGAATCAAGTTGGGAAAAAGACTCGTTCGTGGTAGCCTGGAATGAGGACGATGTCAGAGAAACTGGTTTTGATGTGAAGGTACAGGAAAGGGGAGGGGTGAGCCGAGATGGCGGGGGAGTTAGAAACGAGTTGTGTGCCTCATCCGATCTCTAGCTGGATATTTGCAATGCAAAAAGGAGTATTATCCCACTCCGCCCACCGTATTTTCCCCCTCTGCGACCACTATCCCCTCCTCTCGCACTCTCACCCCACCTCTTCCACCACAACTCTCTGGCTTAGGCATAACGTTGTAATTTTCAAGATGAAAATTGAAATTTAAGCCTGTGTACCTGTTAAAATCCTCCGAATTTGTGACACTGTCTAAAAATTTTGTGGGATGTTAAATATAACTCTTTAGACCATCGGAATCCGCTGTATAGCTTTTTGGGTGCACGGCTCCTCAAATGTTTTTAAAAAAAACCAGTCATGCAGCATGACTTAATGAGCGAATTTTCAAAGAAATATTCGAATTAATGGCTATGGTTTTGAATAAAGGAAAACTTCGGTCTAAAATTTGGTTTTCTATGTATATTCTCTTCGTATTTATTTTAATTTGTACGTTTTGTCCATCCTGATTCTACCGTTTGTTTATTACGTAATTGTACTAAGTGCTTATTTATTTGATCGCTGTGGGTAAATTCAAGGAGTTGTACTAATCGTTTGCCTCCCCCTTTTTTGCTTCGAACTCTCGTCTTCAATTAATACTTCTCACATATTTCAATCTGACCACTCTAAGGGGGTGGGGGGGGGGGGGGGGGGGGGGGGTAAGAGTTTAAAGATTATCCTAGTTTTGGGTAATTTTTGCGCACTTTAAATGCTCTAATTTAAGAACGGATTTAGATATCTAAAATCCGATTTCACTATCGTGTTCAGCGTGCAAAAACCTTTAAAATGAGGGGTCACTTGTTAGAAAATAACATTTTGGGGATTTTTGGGTAATTTTTGCGCACTTTAAATGCTCTAATTTGAGAACGGATCAAGATATCTAAAATCCGATTCCACCATCGTGTTCAGCGTGCAAAAACCTTTAAAATGAGGGGTCACTTGTTGGAAAATAACATTTTGGGGATTTTTGGGTAATTTTTGCGCACTTTAAATGCTCTAATTTGAGAACGGATCAAGATATCTAAAATCCGATTCCACCATCGTGTTCAGCGTGCAAAAACCTTTAAAATGAGGGGTCACTTGTTAGAAAATAACATTTTGGGGATTTTTGGGTAATTATTGCGCACTTTAAATGCTCTAATTTGAGAACGGATCAAGATATCTAAAATCCGATTCCACCATCGTGTTCAGCGTGCAAAAACCTTTAAAATGAGGGGTCACTTGTTGGAAAATAACATTTTGGGGATTTTTGGGTAATTTTTGCGCACTTTAAATGCGCCAAAACCCTCCTTAGAGTAGGCCAATTTCGCCCATCTTCGAACTTAGCCTTTCGATTGCCAAGATAGATTTTTTGTGCAAATTTGAGCTGTTTATCTCAATTCTATCGAGAGTTATCGTCTGGAGTGACACATATATAAATAAATATATATATATATACATATAAAAAAGTGTTAAATTTCAGGAATCGTTTTAGAATGGTCTGAAACGGATTTCTATGAAGAAAATTTCCAAAAATTTATATTATTTAAATTTCGAAGCCATTGCAATAGCTTCATTTTCTTTGAAAATTCGCTAAAAATATTTTGGATCGACTTGAAATTTTGAGGGTATACTCGTTAGCCTATCAGAATTCGCTCGGTATTTTGCTCCCTCACTACCGATGTAGGAAGCCTTGGATTCGTGACTGAGTAAAAAAAGTCTGCCAATTCGAGTAGACAGCTTCCTCACTTGAATCAAATGAAAGTAGGTTCGTTTTGATACGGGACCATCTGCGATCCAACCCGCGTGTACCCTCAAAATTTCAGCTCTCTAAGACTATTTTTCGCGTGGTTAGAAGCGTTACAAAAAAAACCCGGACATTTCGTGTTTGCGCATGCGCAGACGAAAGTTACAGTACGATACCAATGAAATTCATATGGAATTATCAAAGTATTATTCCTGATCGACCCTCCAAATCTGAACAAACTTCAACGATATTTAAGGTATTTATGGACGTTTCAAGTACTTCACGTTTGCGCATAAGCAGGCGAAACGATTTCCATAATTTTGGAACGGGGCCATATGCGATCCAACCCGCGTTTACACTCAACATTTCAGCTCTACGACTATTTTTCTCATAGAAGCGTTACAAGGAAACTGTCAACATTTCATGTTCGGGCATGCGCAAACAAAGTTACATTACGATTCCAATGAAATTCATTTGGAACTACGAGTATTAGTATTATTCCTGAGTGACCCTCCAAGTTTGAACTCATTTCAAAGAGTTGTGGGCGTTCCAAGTATTTCACGTTTGCGTATACGCAGACGGAAGTTACGGTACTTTTTCAATGATTTTGGTATGGGACCGTATGTGACCCAACCTGCGTTCAGTTATGGGCTTTAGAAGGAATTACGACAGACAGACAGACACGGAACCAAAAATATTCCCGGATGTCTAAAACGCAAAATGGTAGTAGGCATTTTCATTTTGGAGGACATAATTTTTTTCTTTACTCAATCACGAATCCAAGGCTTCCCTACCTTCGGTAGTATGGAAAAATGAAAATTTCTACTACCATTTTGCGTTTCAGACATCAAGGAACATTTCTGGTTACGTGTCTGTCTGTCTGCGGTAAATTCCTTGTAACGCCCATAACTACCCGAAATAATGGTTGAAATGGGCTAAAATTTGGAGGGTAGGTGCGGGTTGGGTCACACATGGTTCCAAACCAAAATTATTGAAAAAGTAATTGTAACTTTCGTCTCCTCATGCGCAGACGTGAAATACTTGAAACGCCCATAACTACCTTAAACATCGTTGAAATGAGTTCAAACTTGGAGGGTCGATCAGGAATAATACTTTGATAGTTCCAGATGAATTTCATTAGAATCATACTGTAACTTTCGTCTGCACATGCGCAAACATGAAATGTTGACCACTTCATTGTAACGCTTCTAACTATGCGAAAAATGGTCGTAGGGTACTGAAATTTTGAGGGTATACACGGGTTGGATCGCAGATGGTCCTTCATAAATATCATTGAAATCGTACCGTAACTTTCGTCTGCGCATGCGCAAACGTGAAATACTTGAGACGCCCATAACTACCTATTGTTAAAATGAGTTCCAACTTGGAGGGTCGATCAGGAATAGTACTTTGATAGTCCCTTATGAATTTCATTGAAATCGAATTGGAACTTTCGTCTGCGCATGCGCGAACATAGTGTTGAAAAAAGGTTTAAATGTTTGATCCTATTACACATGTTAGGTAATGTATTACTACTCTATTTATTGCTATTCAATCATTTTGACTCATCATTTCTTTTACGAACTGATTCTACACGTCCATGTTGCAATAAGTGAGGAAGCTATACTGCCCACACAACTTGGCGGAAGTTTTTTGGCATCGCGGCGCCAAATGGACAATGTCCCGAACAATGCCAAACAGCTGATCAATTGGTGTTGGTATCACGATTTATTATACTGACCTGACCCGGGTCAATATAAAATGACCTGAGGTGAGCAATTTAAGGCCACTTCAGTAGGCATCATTTTTTGCGTCTTACATCTTTACGCTTTGTGGAACCAACTTGATTCCGCAAGTGTACTTTGGTCAAAGGTTTCCTAAAACTGCACAAGTTAGCAACAACTCCCTTACCCTGCCTTCTACAGTCATTTTCTGAAAAGCCTTGCATAGGTACGAAGCCTCCTGTTTCTCGATCTCACCAAAGAAGACGTATGGAAGGGTCCTGGAGCACCTTCCATAACAAAAAGGTCAAGCAACCCGGAAGTAGAGAAAGAGAAACCAAAGACCAAAGTGAAACCCGATAGAAGAAACAGATAAACACACACAGCTAGGTTTAGGCACGCACTCTTGAATCCCATGGTGGAATAAGGATAAGGAATGTCCAAGATACTCCAATAACAACTAAAAACCAAAGTGAATTTCACGGCTTTTGTTATGAATAAACAAATTAAAACGCTGCAAATCATTACACAACGGAATGGAAGGGTCCTGGAGCACCTTCCATAAGAAAAAGGTTAAGCAACCCGGAAGTAAAGAAAGAGAAACCAAAGACCAAAGTGAAACCCGATAGAAGAAACATGGTTGTGAAGGGTCCTGGAGCACCTTCCGTAACAAAAAGGTCGAGCAACCCAGAAGTGGCGAAAGAGAAACCAAAGATCAAAGTGAAAACCCGATAGAATAAATGAATTATAGGTTTAGGCACGCGCACTTGAATGACATCACGGAATGCCACGGTGGAATCAGGGTAAGGAATGGCCAAGATATTCCAATAGTAAGTCAAAACCAAAGTGAATTTCACTGCTTTCGTTAAAACGCTGCAAATCATTACACATTGGTTGTGAAGGGTCCTGGAGCACCTTCCGTAACAAAAAGGTCGAGCAACCCGGAAGTGGCGAAAGAGAAACCAAAGATCAAAGCGAAACCCGATAGAAGAAACAGATTATAGGTTTAGACACGCGCACTTGAATGCCATTATGGAATGCCGCGGTGGAATCAGGGTAAGGAATGGCCAAGATATTCCAATAGTAAGTCAAAACCATAGTGAATTTCACTGCTTTCGTTAAAACGCTGCAAATCATTACACATTGGTTGTGAAGGGTCCTGGAGCACCTTCCGTAACAAAAAGGTCGAGCAACCCGGAAGTGGCGAAAGAGAAACCAAAGATCAAAGCGAAACCCGATAGAAGAAACAGATTATAGGTTTAGACACGCGCACTTGAATGCCATTATGGAATGCCGCGGTGGAATCAGGGTAAGGAATGGCCAAGATATTCCAGTAGTAACTCAAAACCAAAGTGAATTTCACTGCTTTCGTTAAAACGCTGCAAATCATTACACATTGGTTGTGAAGGGTCCTGGAGCACCTTCCGTAACAAAAAGGTCAAGCAACCCAGAAGTGGCGAAAGAGAAACCAAAGATCAAAGCGAAAACCCGATAAAAGAAACAGATTTTAGGTTTAGACACGCGCACTTGAATGCCATTATGGAATGCCACAGTGGAATCAGGGTAGTACCTCAAAACCAAAGTGAATTTCACTGCTTTCGTTAAAACGCTGCAAATCATTACACATTGGTTTTGAAGGGTCCTGGAGCACCTTCCGTAAAAAAAAGGTCGAGCAACCCGGAAGTGGCGAAAGAGAAACCAAAGATCAAAGCGAAACCCGATAGAAGAAACAGATTATAGGTTTAGACACGCGCACAGCGCACTTGAATGCCATTATGGAATGCCACGGTGGAATCAGGGTAGTAACTCAAAACCAAAGTGAATTTCACTGCTTTCGTTAAAACGCTGCAAATCATTACACATTGGTTTTGAAGGGTCCTGGAGCACCTTCCCTAACGAAAACGTCAAGCAACCCGGAAATAGAGAAAGAGAAACCAAAGATCAAAGTGAAACCCGATAGAAGAAACAGATTATAGGTTTATACAGGCGCACTTGAATGCCATTATGGAATGCCACGGTGGAATCAGGGTAGTACCTCAAAACCAAAGTGAATTTCACTGCTTTCGTTAAAACGCTGCAAATCATTACACATTGGTTTTGAAGGGTCCTGGAGCACCTTCCGTAACAAAAAGGTCAAGCAACCCGGAAGTGGCGAAAGAGAAACCAAAGATCAAAGCGAAAACCCGATAAAAGAAACAGATTATAGGTTTATACAGGCGCACTTGAATGCCATTATGGAATGCCACAGTGGAATCAGGGTAAGGAATGGCCAAGATATTCCAGTAGTAACTCAAAACCAAAGTGAATTTCACTGCTTTCGTTAAAACGCTGCAAATCATTACACATTGGTTTTGAAGGGTCCTGGAGCACCTTCCGTAAAAAAAAGGTCGAGCAACCCGGAAGTGGCGAAAGAGAAACCAAAGATCAAAGCGAAACCCGATAGAAGAAACAGATTATAGGTTTAGACACGCGCACAGCGCACTTGAATGCCATTATGGAATGCCACGGTGGAATCAGGGTAGTAACTCAAAACCAAAGTGAATTTCACTGCTTTCGTTAAAACGCTGCAAATCATTACACATTGGTTTTGAAGGGTCCTGGAGCACCTTCCCTAACGAAAACGTCAAGCAACCCGGAAATAGAGAAAGAGAAACCAAAGATCAAAGTGAAACCCGATAGAAGAAACAGATAAGGAATTGCCAAGATATTCCAATAGCAGCTCAAACCCGAAGTGAATGTCACTGCTTTCGTTAGAATATTATACAAATTATAATTCGCTGCATTATTACTCAACAGTTCATTATTACCTGTATAGATGAGCCTTTTGCGTTTTCAGGGACCAATACCTACCTTCGTGCTCCGTCCAGGAAAGCCCTAAATCGAGTATTGGAGCCAGCCTGGCAACTACAGTTACATAAATCTGCGGATTTGTTGTTATTCATAAATCAAAATAACTTATCATTCTTCAAATTAAGTAGTATCACGGAACAACGAACTCGACTTCATAGAGCCATTGATTATCATCAGATGTTCCCTAGCAATGATAATTATTTGGCCCGGATGCAACGGTTTCATTCACACGACCGGGCACAGGTTGACGACGCTTTTCGGTGCAAATTTCCCAAGTTCGGGATCAATTTTAAAACGTAAACAAATTTGAGATTTGAGAGCCCAGTAAATTTCAGCCCCTATTTTTCACCACCTTAGAGATGACTGACAGTACGCCGAGCTTCGCGGACCAACTACACCCCAAATGGGACCTAGAAACCAAATTTCATTAATTTTGATTGACCGAAGGAAAAAACAAAGTACGGCGTACCAGCAGAAATTTTTGTATTCCATTTTGGGATCCAACATACCGCTGATCAGAAACGCCGCTATCCTTTCAATGAAGGCTGTTGACTAGCTAGGGTGGATCCATCCTGAGAAATAGAAGAAGCTATTTCGAATTCAACGATTTTTTCAAATTAGAAGTTTTTATACGGAAAACTTTATTATAACAGTTGTTCCTTTTTGCTGAAAGGTGATACCGACTGACCCATCCCATAGCACTCCTATATCATTCTCCTGTTTTTGGAGGATGGTTCCGAATAATGTGGAATGGGAAACACATTTCCAACCCCATACAGGTAGATCTTATATATATAGGGTACTGCTGTACAACTGGGAGGTTTTTCATAGTGGGAAAGCTGATCTCTGGGTCTTGAGCTGGGGGGAAAAAAATCCGCAGATGTGAGGTATGAGTGGAGTAGGTATCTAGGTATAACATGCAAACGTGCAAGTATAATAATCGCAAGAACAAAATGTTTGAACTAATTAAACATTTTCAAGGCGGCATACAATATAACTTATTTTCCACCAATATTTTAGATGGGGGGGGGGGGGGATATGGAGATGAGACGATATTGATGGGATTTGTTTAATATGGGATTTGCCTTTTTAATTAAACCTTTTACCAAATGAATTGAACCTTTTGTCAAATGAATTGAACCTTTTTACCTTTTCAGTTAAACTTCAAGCGAAAAAATGGATGTGGATTTCTACCAGTTTATGACGTGCCTTTTCTTTTCACATCCATTTTTTCGCATGAGGTTTAATTTATCTGGCAAAAGGTTCAATTCATCTGTTAAAAGGTTTAATTAAAAAGGCAGATCCTATATTTGCACAACATGCGACCAAAAAGCTACCTACGGCTTTGGTAGCCACAGAGATATCGCCGAAAACATCGTCAATGACAGGATGAAACCCTTCGACCTGGTGATTTCATGTGACACAGTGTAGTGTGGGTAGGTAATCTCTTCTACTGTACATCGTAGCCACTGGGCTCTACTCTACTATCTGTTGAATTAATGTACGAAAGTAAATAAACTTGATTGCCTTAAATGCTCAATTGTTATGTAACTGATATTAAATAAAATTTAAATTGAATAATATATAATATTTAATATATTATTGATTAAAAGAAAAATCTATTGTCTAATTAAAATGATCTTTGTGTGAAATTCCCATGGGGTTTGAATGATTTTACGAATAATTCAATAATTTCCAATACAAAAAATAATGTTGATGGTTGTGAAAAAATGTCTTAGTAATATTAGCGAGACATTTTAAAGAATAAGAATATAGTGATGAGACTGAGATCAAACAAGAAACTTGAACAATTCGAACGGAACCCTCTCTATAACCTCATAAAACATTGTTACAGCGGAATCCTGGTCATTCGTAATCCCGCTAAAGTGAAAAATCCTGGTAACTCGCAGTTGATAGCCGGCAGTCCCTAGGAAAAATCGCGGTAGGCAATTCGTAAGAAAACAACGGATTTCAGTCCGCTCCACGATTCGTATTAAATTTCGACTATGAATCCCGACAAATCGTAGTTGCTGTTCCCAAACGTGCTATAAGTCTCGCCCTCAACCCACGATGTTTACATTTAATTTTTTAGTCACGGTACCTATGTACCTATATTATATGCTAGTATCTACCTACTTTATGTTAACATTTGAGTTTTTTTCTTTTTATATAGACGCTAATACGTTTTTGAATACAAAAAATTGCTGCAAATTATTACATAACGGTTTATTATTTAACTGCAGAGATGCCTCGTCAGTGTAGATCACTTTTTTTCTGTGGTCATTATTACCCCAGGAAAGCCCTAAATCGAGTAACTACTGGACCCTGTTATTCGTGCTATTGTGGAAAAAGATGATATAGCGAGAAAATAATTCTCGTAAATTTATGATTTTTTCGTGATTTCAGAAATTTTTACGGATTTCTGACAATTTAAAAGACAAATTTGACTTTTTTTTTTAGAGGGAGAGAAAAATATTTTGATCATCGAGATAGTCTCTCTTTCTGTCGTAAATCACCATCCCACACAACATCAGGTGAGTTAATATTGACATTAGCCCGTAATACACATTTTTGACCCCCAAAAATCCCAATTTGACTCCTTTTCCGAAAAACAACTGGAATGGTGTTTTTCTGTCTTTACTCATTCTTCCGTACCACTTTCAGTGATGTGAAAAAATCCAAAATAATTATCATTCTTCAAATTAAGTAATATTACGGAACAACAAACTCTATTTCATGCAGCCATGCGTGATTATAATAAGATGTTCCCTAGCAAATGATACCTGGGCTGGGTGTAATACCGTTTCATTCACGATCATGTTGATGAAGCTTTATTTCGGTGCAATGCTCGGTGCTGGACGTACAATGCTCCGCGGGTGGTCTAAAAAAATTCTCTAGTTTGAGATAAATTTAAACACGTAAAAACCCATACCCTTCTACTGAAAGTTTTTGAGCTACGGTTCGGGAAATTTCAACCCTTATTTTTCACCCCTTAGATATGACAGTAACGCCGAGCTTCGCGGACCAGCTAGACCCCAAATACTGCAAACCAAATTTCGTTAATTTTGGTTCTAAGGAAAGTGTAAAGTACGGCGGACAGACACAAATTTTTTGGATTCCATCCATTTTTTCGGATTCTAGCATACCTTGAAACGTAAACCATCACACTTGGGGGGGGTTAACAATTTCTTCTTTCATGCTTGATTCCAAATGTTCATTATTGAAAATAATAAACCCAAATGAAGGATTTTAATAAACTCTCGATAATTCGTAGTTTTACTTTTTCATCTCCTAATTCGTAATCCGGAAATTCGGAACATTTGTTAGGCCCCCTTGACATTACGGATTAATCATCGGGATTCTGCTGTATTTCATCATCAACAACATCTTTGCTTTGTAGTGCTATGAATGCTATGCAAATTATTTGGCAGTAAAATTGTGGTTGGGTGGAATTAATTCGATTTTTTTCTGTAATTTGAATGAGAATTCAGTTGTGCGGGTTGTGCGCGCAGAAAGTTGTTCAACTACTTATGAGATGTTGATAGTCACGTGTGAAAGATGGAGATTATGAGAATGATGGGAGATCGGACTGTGAAACGAAGTTCCGCGAGGGGGGGGGGGGGAGGTTCTAAGAGGGAAACATCCAAAATGCGGGGTGTGGAGAGAAGAGAACTCACCGTCATTCGGATAGATGGAGTGCCACCCCAAATGTGATAATAATCACAGCCGCGTTGTCGGTTTGTATCCCCCTCCCCGCCACCGCCCCTCCGTCACGACGGGTCTCCCTTTTACCGCCCCTCGCCGTTTCCCCCTCCACCACCATTAACCGCCCCCTCCCCGCCCCACAGGAGCAATCTTGTGCGCGGGCTCGGTACCTAACAACAAGCGCGGGGCGGAATTAAAGCTTTCAGCGGTGGAAAGCAACACGTTGCAATCAGAAACCAACCCCGTCAACCCCTCCACAACGGGCTCCGCAGCGGCTCCTCTCGACAATCGATCAGTAAAGAGGGCTGTTGGGGAGGAGGAGCATTTAAAAAAAAACCTCCCCCTCCCACCACCGCTAACCCTCCTCGCGTTTCAGTCAATTGTCATCATCCTCCGCACATCTCTCACTTCACACTCCCAACTAAAATCAGAAATCCCCCTCTCGAGTTAATTTCACAACTCGAACCATTGCAGAATCATTTCGAGTTTCCATTGTACCCAATGTCATCTCGCCATTTTGCTTCCTCACTATCAAAAGTAGGGAAGCCTTATTTGATCGTGCAAGTAAAAAATAAAAAAATAATAAAATAAAATAAAACATAAATAAATAGAAATTTCCACTTGCTTTTGGTTTCTTATTCTGCGAATAATACGCCTATGTATTCGCTCAGCAAAAAACGCTGCAGTCACTTGGGTTTGTTATTCTATCGGATATACCTACAGAAATGCTGCTGTTCATTTAATGTTTCTTTCATGCGCAATAATTGAAATAGTTATTTGAGATGGTTTCCACCAATTATAGCCCCCTAAAAACACGACCTAGCGCCCCCCCCCCCCCCTCCCCATCCTTTTTTCACAGATCATCTTTTATCATTGATAGTGCCATTTAATAGTATTGATTCAACTGCTAATATTACATCTAGTGTTATTATACAAATTTATGGTGATTTCAGACAGTTTTCCAGGTTTTTGACTCATAAAAAATGAATTTCGGGAGCTTAACCTTCGTTACAAACTCAATTCTTCCCTCAATGGTCGAAATCAACTTCATATTCGGTCTTCTCACCCTAAAAAACATGGAAAACGATACCTCACAAGCTCATGTTCATTAAAAACCTCAAAAATCCCTCGAAAAACCCTATTTTTACACCCATTTTAGCGAATTTTCAAAGAAAATGAAGCTATTGCAATGGCTTCGAAATTTAACTAATATAAATTTTTGGAAATTTTCTTCATAGAAATCCGTTTCTGACCATTCTAAAACGGTTCCTGAAATTTAACACTTTTTTATATGTATATATATATATATATGTGTCACTCCAGACGATAACTCTCGATAGAATTGAGATAAACAGCTCAAATTTGCACAAAAAATCTATCTTGGCAATCGAAAGGCTAAGTTCGAAGATGGGCGAAATTGGCCTACTCTAAGGAGGGTTTTGGCGCATTTAAAGTGCGCAAAAATTACCCAAAAATCCCCAAAATGTTATTTTCCAACAAGTGACCCCTCATTTTAAAGGTTTTTGCACGCTGAACACGATGGTGGAATCGGATTTTAGATATCTTGATCCGTTCTCAAATTAGAGCATTTAAAGTGCGCAAAAATTACCCAAAAATCCCCAAAATGTTATTTTCTAACAAGTGACCCCTCATTTTAAAGGTTTTTGCACGCTGAACACGATGGTGAAATCGGATTTTCGATATCTAAATCCGTTCTTAAATTAGAGCATTTAAAGTGCGCAAAAATTACCCAAAACTAGGATAATCTTTAAACAACAAACTCTAGATAACAAACGGTAGAATCAGGATGGACAAAACGTACAAATTAAAATAAATACGAAGAGAATGTACATAGAAAACCAAATTTTATACCGAAGTTTTCCTTTATTCAAAACCATAGCCATTAATTCGAATATTTCTTTGAAAATTCGCTCATTAAGTCATGCTGCATGACTGGTTTTTTTCTCCCATAACACCCCTGGGTGTATTTTAATTGGGCTGCCGAGCTTCGGACCACAACCTCAATTTTCCACTCTTTGGTGAAAATCGACTTCATATTCGCTCTTCTCGCCCCAAAAAAAAACATGGAAAACGATACCTCACAACCTCATGTTACTAAAACACAAAAAATACCTATTTTTATACCCATTTTTTCACTCATAACACCCTTTGGTATATTCCGATCGGGCTGCAACGTTTCGGGACCCAACTACGGCCCAAATGGGCCATGTGTGCGAAAGAACGAATTTTTTAGACCGAAAATGAAGCCGGTATGATGATACGGCGTACGGACATTGCATTTTCTGAATTTACTCACCTTTAGACGTAAAAGAAAATTTTTTGAGGGGGTGCTATAAAAATTTTTTGCTGAGCAAATACATAGGTGTATTATTCACAGAATAATAAACCAAAAATATTGTGTCACACCCCATCAAAATGTTTTCTTTTAAGTTTCAGAGTGCATTATTCCAAAAATGGTGGTCACATTACATGGGTTTATTATTCTCGACTGAATACGGCAGGATTGGAACCTCAGTGAAGGGACCCACAAAGCTAATCTGACGGTTTTAAACGCGAATATTTAGGTTGCTATTTCTGAAAAATTATTTACGATTATTGTCTTTCTGATAACTTGGTCTTTCCTAGGCTCTCCAGTCTCGTTTTCCACTCACGCCCGCGCACTCGTGTCCGGAGAATTGTCCGTTTCGGCGGCGGAGACGGCGGCAGCAGCGTTGGGAAGGCCTCCAGTATAACGGGGCGTCCGAGAGTCGCTACCTCCGGACGTTCGACGTTTTAAGGGACCCATACACTATGCGATTAACTGCAGATATTGGACTGTCAGTCCATAGAAGATCGCCCACACACACATCAGTTAAACTGAACATCGTGGACTGCAGTTTGCGCGGACTGAAGGTGTGTGTGCATCGGGGAGGCGAGGATCTGACGAGAGATCAAGCGGCAGTCGCAGGACTGTCCGATCTTGATCTGATGCCCGGCGCCACACACTGTCAGTCGGCCTGCAGGCTCATGACCGGCCGTCTTGGAATTCTATAGTTTACGGCAGTCGGACTGCAGGCCATTTCTTCATTTGTATTGCTGGTAGGTTTGCGGACTGAAGCGCGGACTGATGTGAAAATGGACAACAAACCTCAGTTTATTTCCGGATTTATAGGAAGTTATAGGATTTATAGGATTTATAGGAATCAACCGTGTCTATGGAAGATTAAAGATGAAAATTATTCTAATAAAAGAATGAAGGACGAGGCCTACGGTATACTGTTGGACTTCCACAAAAAAAGAGAGAGAGAGAGAGACTCCCAACTCTGTCCTCTCCCTCTCCGCTGTAGAAGTTTATTATTCATCTCTAATTTTTGGCGGAAACTGATAATGAAAATCAGTTGTCAGAGTTCTTAATTTAAAGTAGTTTCATTGCTCTGTTTTCTGTTGTCTATTTTTTAGTTCTATTTCATTCTGTTCTATTTAATATTGTTATTCGATTTTATAAACTCATAACATTTCGAAATTAGTTAATTCAGATTTTTCATTCTATTTCACAATTCTTCAATGTTACATGAAAATAAAAATAAGATTGCACCAAATCAGCTGATAATAGCAATTATTTGACCGGTTTTCAATTCAGTGAAACGTGGCTGGCCTGCAGTTTTGGATCAGTCGGCCTGCAGTCCCAGTTTGCCGACTGAAGACTGTCTGCAGGCAGTTGTCGCACAGTGTTTTCAGGCACACATTACAGTTCAGTTCGGTCGCCTGCAGTTGGTCGACTGGTAGTGTGTGTCGGCCGTAGGACATTGATCTTACGTTCATCTGTTGAGGCATCCGCCTGCAGGCCATCGTATAGTGTATGGGGCGCTTTAGGGCGTCAATCCGCCACGTCCGGCTTTCCCATTCTTCGGATGGCACCAATAGTTTATAAAACTCGCACTGGGCTCATCGCTGAGACTTCCGTACTCGTCGAGTAACCGGGGAAGACAGCCCCGATTTTCTTTGTCTACGGTTTCAATAGCCCTGCCGCGGTGAGGCGTAGTGCTGACTTAGCGCACACGCCTGGGAACGATGTCGCCTTCGTTGTCCAAATGAAAAGATATGATTTCATTCGGTAGCATTTTTATGTGCACCGATTTTTGAGGTCGCACAGCGTGTTAGTTGGAAATGGAACAACTAGTTATTAGAACATAACTATTATGATTACATAGGAAGATTATAATAATCGAGTTCACCACTGAACCCAACTAAAGTGCTCTGTTATGACCCTCAGCAGATCGAGATAGGTGTTCGAGTTCGAATACTGCATCGGTGGGACTGTGTAGCTTGGAAACTCGCTGAACCGTAACCTGGGTGTCCTCATCGATGGTCAGTTGGACTTCTTAGCGCATATGGACAGTGTATGTGGTAGGGCGTCCAAAAATCACGTGGATTTTTCAAGAGAAGCGCATGGGTTTCTTGGACCCAGTTGCCGTTTCTCTCTAGCAAAGTCTCTAGCTTTGCCTATACTTGAGTGCTGTGACTCAAGAAGGGAGTCCAACGTCACTTCTTACGCTTCTTGGCTTTCAAGCTGTGGGTGCTTCAGGACAACATCAGCTACCCGGATCTGATGAACACCGGTGGGCTTAAACAGCTGGAGAAACGGAGAAGGGTTATGCATTTGTCATTCTTCTTCAGGCTGTTGAGGGGTGAAATCCAGTGCTCTTTACTCTTGTCGACTATTGATCTATCTGCAACAATGCTCCCCACGCATTCTCACCCAACATTCTCTGTGCCGTACGCTGATAGGAACAACTCCTAGGTACCTAATTTTATCATCGTCCCCTTCTTCAGCTTCCCTGTGAGGCGAATGCACTCCTAGATTGCTCCGATTTTGATTTCTTTAATGTACACCTCTTTCATCACTCAATTCCAATGTTCGATCAATCTAGCTCAACCTCCTTTACAACCTACTGATTACCTATGTGAATGTATTATATACACCACCAATAATCTCTTCTTGAATAGGTACCAGCAAATGTTCAGTAGCCTCCTTTACACGTTCTCGTGTCCCTATATCCTGTGAGTACCTATTCGAAGGCACTGCTGTAAAGGGGGTATCCATTGTGAGGGACTTGGGAGTTTGGCTAGATGTTAAGCTTTCCTTCTCCCATCACAGTGACATTTTGTCTGGTAGGGCTATGAAAGCCTTGGATTATCTCAAGCGCCACGCACGAGACTTATCCAGTATTCCAGC
The DNA here is from genome assembly GCA_954871275.1 of Leptopterna dolabrata. Taxonomy (NCBI): domain Eukaryota; kingdom Metazoa; phylum Arthropoda; class Insecta; order Hemiptera; family Miridae; genus Leptopterna; species Leptopterna dolabrata. The sequence goes on from OX940979.1 coordinate 21,595,275, forward strand.
GTTGGTCGTTATACAAATCCTTGGTCCTCCCCATCCTTGAATACTCTTCTGCAGTTTGGGCTCCCCACTATAGATGCCACTCTGCCCAGCTCGAAAGGGTTCAGCATAAGATCTTGCAATTTATAGCATACAAGCTCCATATACCATCTGAAAGAGTGGAGTATGAGGAGCTTATGGCGATATGTGGCCTGATGTCATTGGAGGATCGCAGAAAATGCGCCGACATGGCCTATCTTGTCAAGCTGGTAATGGACGTACAGATTGTGCCGAGCTCCTCTCACTTATTAACTTCGCTGTTCCGAGTTCAACTCCCGATCGATGCCACCTTTTCTGGTTCCATTCAATCCTAAAAACTATCAGTCCAACCCATCTGTCCAATCCCTACTTGCTAAATCACCGGATACTGGCTTTTTTCTGCTAGCTTCACCACCATAAAAAATTAAACCCTGCCCCGAAATTTATTCCAATTTATTATTAAAATATATATATTTTCGTCAATACTTGTTTCTCTATTAATTATTATTCTTTGTTTTGTATTTATGTACCTTTTGCATCACATCTTTTTGTAATTGTGTTCGCCCGTATAAACTGTAAATAAATAAATATATCTAATTATTACGATCCTTTACATATATCTATAACTTACTGGACAGCCCTGAGATGGTAACCAATGGTGGTAATCAATCAATTATAGCTGTTCAAAGTTGTCGCGTCCCTCGTGTGTTTGTGTGCGAATTTTATTGAACCCATCTTTATTTTTATTTTCAGTCGACGGATTGCAAAATGAGCTAACGGTCCACCGTCATTAATCACAAATGAAAACGTATTTAATATTGAATTATTCGTGTGTTCCTATTGCATGAACCAACAATAAACTCCTGGGAATAACAATAAGACAGACCAACTTCATACAATAGTGGGCCCGCTGACCAGGTGCCTCACGCATCTTTGAAAATAGGCTCAAATTCTGCCTATGTACCACGCTCAATAATAACTATTTATTTATGAATCACTGTAAGGGATTATAGAGCTTTGAAAGTTATTCTATTTGATTCAGCGTTCTAGAAAACATGAAAAACTATACCAAACACATTTCCAACACATTTTCTGGCACCGTTTCCTGGCATCACGGTGGTACACCAAAAACTATACAGCAAATTCTGGGGGCCCAATGAGTATACTGTCAACGTTTCAAGTCAAAATACCCAAAACTGCGGCTTTTAGCTCAAATATCGCTCGAGTCTAAATAAGAAACCTCACTGACATTCGGCAATGGGAAATTTTCTTCAAAAATTTATTTTGAAAAAAAAAAAGGAACTCTTGGAGAAATGTTATTTTAAAGCCCGTTTTCAAAACTGAGCATTATTTTTTAAATGCGGGAGATTAAAATTAAAAATGTGGCAAAAAATGCTGTATGAAAGCTATTGACATACCTATATGACTGGCTGTTGGCGCAAGGAGGCGGAGCGAAGCCTCAGAGGTGAAGGTTCTCACTGCTGCGAACAACCTAAAACTGGAACTGGCAACCCTTCGTGGCAATTTTCAAGAACCTTTGACATGACCTTTCCCATGGTTTAATTTTGAGAACTTTTTTACTTTATTTACAATTTGGGGTTCCATCCATGCATCCATCTCGGTTCTGTACATCGAACTAGTGCTCTATGCGGGATTTGAGTTGAACAACTCTGCAATTTACAAGTCATTTCTAGCGGGAACTCAGAAATTCAAATTTTTCACTCGTTCTCTGCCTAGACTTTCCGAATAACAACACTTCACTATGTGGTCAATAAGTGCTCATTTCAGTGACTGAACACAATTTGGCCAAAAAAGGAGAATTTTTAACCCACAAAAATTGCCCATTTACCTCAAACTCCGAACTCTGGTCCCCTGCATATTACTTGCAGTATGTGCTTGGTATTCAATTCGTTAGGTTATGTAGTTAATACAGTTACTACTTTAATTTTAACACAGAATGTGTTTTAGCCATGTAACTAGCCAAAAAAGCTAACGAAATTTCGTAACGAAATTGCCCATTTACCTCAAACTCCGAACTCTGGTCCCCTGCATATTACTTGCAGTATGTGCTTGGTATTCAATTCGTTAGGTTATGTAGTTAATACAGTTACTACTTTAATTTTAACACAGAATGTGTTTTAGCCATGGACTAACTAGCCAAAAAAGCTAACGAAATTTCGTAACGAAATCTGGGACGACAACATTTCTAATGATTTTCACGTACAACCGATTCGTTGCTACGGAACTTTAACTTCGCCAGTTATCATCGTACAAAAATCGTTCACCACTCGTTGGATAGCTCTCGATTTACCTAACCATATTACGTTAACCACTGCGGAGTGCGTGGCCGACAAGCTGCGGTATGAGCGTGATTGTTTAAATAATTGTTTACACACAGGTGATCATTCTCAATAATTTATATTGTGAACACGATTGCAAGCTTTATATAAGTAAAGACATATAATTTTAAGACCAAACAACCGATAAACGAATTATCTCTTGGAGATGTAGGAGTCTTGGAGATGAAGCTCGGACTAGTTTATGTTTAACAAAATTTTTATGAAGTGCACTCGTGAGTGTGTATATAAGAAGCTGTGTATAAGGCACCACCAGTTACGACGAAACATTAGTGGGAGGAAGTTAACCAATCTTCAACCGAAGATTGAAGACGGGTTTATGTGAAACTCGCGAGCTAAAACACATTCTGTGTTTCTATAATTTCGTCCGAAGTATGTAAATAGAGGTAACCGGGGGTCCAGGGGGCTTGCCCCCTGGCGAGGCGCGGAGCGCCGAGTTTTTTAAATCAATTCTTGATTGTTTCCCTGTGAGAAATGTCGTTGTTGTTATACTGGTTCCCTCTCCCTCGCCGCCAGTCTACCAGCTCATCTCTTTCAACTGTCTTCTCAATTCCCATTTGAAGCAACGTTTTTATGACAGCAGATTCACTTTTCGATGGAATACCTCACTGATTATTTATTTGGGTGGTTCTGATAATTTTTGGACATAATTATGTGGGATGCACACGCTCATGCTAAAAAAAAACTTTACAACTTCAATTTCATTTTACAAACTTCAATTTTTATTTTTTTAAATAGGTAAGTAACATTATATTTATTAGATATAAACTATCTAATGGAAGGACCAAAAACTAACTTAAATAATTATTCAGCTGATCCATCATGGAGAAACTGGACTTGAGGTTTGGTGTATCTTCTCTTGCCCTTTAGCCTCATGCAAGAAAATCAAAGTAAATGGGCGAACTACCATCCAGAGTCATCTGATGAGTCATCCAAAATAAATCTCTTACTAATGTGGTTATCTTTATAATCGTCCATGTGCTGTGGGAGGTGGAACAATTTACCAACGAAAGCATCTTGTTCTGCTTTGCGTCGGAGGTTTAATGCTTCCGAAAGAAACTGCCGAATGGATTCTTCAGTCGAATCTGGATGGTTGAAGAGAACTTGAAAAAAAGACCGAATTAACAGATGAAACTCGAGACCTGATTCACTCATGAACTTCAAGACGTGAGCAGCAGTGCTCCAATCATGGTGAGATATGGCGTTCCTCAGGACAAGCAATAAATATGCCTTGGGCGTTTGTCTGATAGGGACACACCTCCCGTACTGTGGGTATTTGAGAGGGAAGATGTAGTGCTCACCCTGTTCACGATGTTCGTCTTCTGGACAGAAATTCCTTACAGCTGATACAGCTGATAGCAGGTGACATCTTTTGATAGAGCGTTGGACAGTAGGAGGTCTGATTCTTTTTGGGGGATTAGAGTCAAGATGTGCCTAGAACATAATAAGAACGGTTCATTTACAAGGTAGATACATCAAGAACATTAAAGAAGATAAATTAACACTTAAAGCGCCACACCTAAAAACCATGGTGTTCCCCCCACGCCACAGTACTTTTACTAATTTCAGCATTCTGAAAATACTAAATGTGTAAGATTTTTTACCATTTTATGACATTCCAACTACGCTCCAACAAAAAAGGAAGAATATTGTATATATATACAAAAATTGCCGTGACCTCTGTAGGCGAAATTTCCATAAAGCTGAGGGAGTATCCATCAACATGTCAAGAATGTGTATCCATGGCCAGATTCCCACAAAAATTCAATTATGGACTGCAGGACGATTGTAACGAAGTACCTTCCTGTTATACATTTGATACACGTGGCGGGGGGGGATCATTTGTGTAGGTACACATAGTGATACATAGGGTGCTTTAAGTGTTAAAAGTTTCAGAAATTCAGCACGACCATATGAGCGAATTTACAATATTAATGACCTAAGTAAAGCTATTTTTGACGATTGTAAACGACTTTTGACCCCCAATCTTTGGTACCCATGATACTCGCACTTTCATTCTTTGCAAAATTCTGGATCACTCCATTATCAGGATTTAAAATGAAGTAAAGTCATGAGTTCATTACTTCCTGAATTTGGCGGTCTTGCTCTGATTCCTGTGAATTCGAACACGGTGACGGATGGCGAAGTGCTTTCTTCTTCCCTGCAGGCATTTCGAGGGTGTCCTTGAAATGTTCTTCTAATTAATGCCTGAGCATGCGGGCTGTGCCTCAATATCTGAAAAGAGGTTAGAAATTATGTCTTAGGTACCTTTACTGTTACTCCTCAGTTTTCTAAAAACTATGTTTGAACAAATTAGAGAGAATAGGTATCTATCTAAATACAAATACGCATTAATCGTTCAAATAAATGGAAAAAAAAACCTGGCAAGTGTTGTTGGCATTTTACTGGACACAACTACAGAAATGATGGCTGTTCCTTTATTGTTTCTTTCATGTGAAATAATTTAAATAGATATTTCTGATTGTTTCCACCAATTTTGGTCCCCAAAACACAAATTAGGTACGCTCCTTTTTTTTCAAATTTTTTTAAAATCATTGGTAGTGCCATATAATTGTCTTGATTCACCTGTTGACACTTTTTATAGTGTTATACAAATTGATGGTGATTTCAGACAATTTCCCAGGTTTTGACTCATAAAAAATCGATTTTGGGATCAGAACCGTTGGTGGAACCTCAATTTTCCACTCTTTGGTCAAAATCGACTCCATATTCGGTCTTGTTGTTCCAAAAAACATGGAAAACGACACCTCAAACGCTCATGTTACTAATATGTTACTAAAACACAAAAAGGTACCTATTTCTAAACCCATTTTCACTCATAACACCCCTGGGTATATTCCGATCGGGCTGCAAAGTTTCGGGACACAACTAGGGCCCAAATGGAGCATGTGTGCGAAAGAACGACTTTTTTAGACCGAAAATGAAGCCTGTACACGTGATACGACGGACGGCGTACGGCGGACGGACATTGCATTTTTGGAATCTACGCATCTTGAAACGTAAAAGAAAAACTTTTGAGGAGGTGATATAAAAATTGTTTGCTGAGCGATTACATGGGTGTATTATTCGCAGAACAATAAACCTAAGAGCCGAGCCTAATTCGTGTTTTTGGGGGCCAAAACTGGTGGAAACCATCAAAAATAGCCATTTCAATAATTGCACATGAAAGAGACAATGAATGAACAGCCATAATTTCTGTACGTATGCCCAGTAGAATAATAAACCCATATGACAAGGCCTTTGCAGCGTTTTGGTTTATTATTTTCAATAATGAACCAATGGAATCGAGCATGAAAAAAACAAAAAAAAAATCTAAACCCCCCCCCCCCCCCCTCCAAATTTGATGGTTTACGTTTCAAGGTATGTAGAATCCAAAACTGCAATAAAAATATTTCTGTCTGTCCGCTGTACGCCGTACTGGCCACTTTTCTTAGTTACCATGAAACAAAATTGATGAAATTCGGGTGGTTATAGGTTCCGTTCGGGGTCTAGTTGGTCCTCGAAGCTCGACGTTACTGTCAGTCATCTTCTAAGGGGTTCAAAATAGGGGTTGAAATTTTCAGAACGCCGTAGCTCGAAAACTTCCGATAGAAGGGTATGGTTTTTTTTACGTTATTAAATTTGTCTTGAGCTAAACAATTTTAGCCGTCCGTCGTATCACGTGTACAGGCTTCATTTTCGTTCTAAAAAAATCGTTCTTTCGCACACATGCTCCATTTGGGCCCTAGTTGTGTCTGGAAACTTTGCAGCCCGATGGGAATATACCCAGGGGTGTTATGAGTGAAAATGGGTATAAAATAGGTACTTTTTGTGTTTTAGTAACATGTTAGTAACATGAGCTTTTGAGGTATCGTTTTCCATGTTTTTTGGGACAAGAAGACCGAATATGAAGTCAATTTTGACCTGAGTGGAAAATTGAGGTTCTACCAATGGTTCTGCTTCCAAAATCGGTTGTTTAATGAGTCAACCTGGGAAATTGTCTGAAATCACAATCAATTTGTATAATAACACTAGAAAAAGTGTCAACAGGTGAATCAAGACAATTAAATGGCACTATCATTGATCAAAGATAGTTTGGAAAAAAAAGAAAAAAGCGTACCCAATTCTAGTTTTGGGGGCCAGAATTGGTGGAAACAATCAGAAATATATATTTAAATGATTTCACATGAAAGAAACAATAAATGAACAGCCAAAATTTCTGTGTGTATGTCCAATAGAATAATAAACCCATGTGACAAGGACTTTGCAGCTTTTTTGGGACGAGAAGACCGAATATGAAGTCGATTTTGACGAAAGAGCTGAAAATTGAGGTTCTACCAAATATTCAGCTCCCAAATTTGATTTTTTATGACTCAAAAACCTGGGAAATCGTCTGAAATCACCATCAATTTGTATAATAACACTAGAAGAAATGTCAACACGTGGATCAAGACGATTAAATGGCAACACCAATGATTTGGAATCTACGCACCTTGAGACGTAAAAGAAAAAAACAATTTGAGAGGGTGTTATAAGAATTTTTTGGAGAGCGAACACATAGGTGTATTATTCACAGAATAATAAACCAAAAAGTAGTAACCGGTTAATCAACACACTGGAGGGTATGTACTTTAAAGCCAACGTTGAGAAGCGATATGCACAGTGTGTAGATGCAATGCATCCTCTCTCATTTCTTGTGTATGGGACAAGCTATATTGTTTCTCCATTCGTGATCGCTTCTTTTCCCCTGGCAGCTCTAATTACTTCGTACATTTGACTATCAAGCAGCTCTCCTCCACATTTTATAAGCACAGATTGCACAAAATCTGTCCGTAGAACGTAGGGCCTTTATTAGCACTGCTTTCTTAACATCCTGCAAGCTCGGTTCCTACACCTCCAAACCACCTATCTTTCAGCATCGTGCTCATCAACTGTGACAGGATCATTAACAGATACTGCTTCATTATTAAGGAGAGAGTGAAAAATGCCTTCTCCATCTGTCGCACATTCAATCCTCACAGGTGGTATTTTCCCCTTCGTTTGTAACAAAGGAGCTTTTTGGATTAAATAGCTTCCTGGTTTCATTTACCTTCTTGAAGAATTTCGTCGATTCATTACGACTACCAAGACCATGAATTACCTCCATTTCGGACTTCTTCAAGCTACCTTCTCCTTGGAACGAGTTTTCTTTTCTTCTCTTTTGCCTGTATTGTCTCCTCGCCGTTCTTGAGCAGCCTGATGGTATTGTCTTCAGATAAGCCTTGTTCTTCTCCTGCGTTACTATTTCACATCCGGAATTAAACCATTTTTTCAGTTCTTGTTCTTCCTTAATACCTCTGAAGCAGACTTCTGATATGGCATAAACTATGCTAATCAAAGTAGTCCAAGCTACTGTTCAACATATTTGTTACTGTCCAACTATAGTTTGCAGCAATTTCTGATACTTCGAGGCTGTATAACCTTCCTGTGATGGGTTTTGGTAGTCCAGATTTGTATAACCGAGCCCTAACTCTCAAAATGATCAGAGTCGACATCTGGGCCTGGCAATCTGGTTAAACACATTGCCATTAGATGACCTCCACGTCCCTTTGTCTATCTCTTTTTGCGGAATAAGTGGAGCCAAAAACCATGTCATAGGACTCTGCAAAGCATAAGTCTCAGGTCATTATCATATTTATGTTATAATGTTTACTTTCAAAACATTTAACTGGTCTATATGCTAGCTCTCCCTGCCTGATTGTGCACTGAGATCCCCAGAATATTTATGCATCATGGAGTGGGCAGTCATCGTAAGCCCTTTCCAGACAGCCGTAGAAGTCATCTTTGCTATCACAGTTGCTTTCTTCTACAGGTGCGCACAAACACACGTAAAATGCTCCAATCGCAACGGCGGAGATACACCGCTACTCCAATCGCACAGGCACATATTTGAGATGGCTCTGCCGAAATACAGCTGTAACAACGTTGCTAATATTGTCTAATAAAATCTAAAACCATGAAATCTGAGGGCTAACTGATATAAAAGTACTTACATTAGAACGGTCTGCTGACCGTTCTTTTATTAGACTTACATAGGATGGAAGTCCTACATAATGTACAACCCAACATCAACAAATGTCTAATAAAAGTACAATATGGGTGGATTTTCATAATCTACATGTACCTACTTGAATCGGATAGGAACAGGCTTGTATTTTTCAAAACGTTTCTGAGAAACCGAAATAGCGGAACTTCCTAGTTAAGAAACCTAATGTAGTACAACCAATTTATGGTGAAACCCCACAATTGTTAGAGGAAAACCACTCATGTGAATGTTCGCGGAAGAAATGGAATTTTACCTGGAGACTTTCTAGTTGTACCACAACCATTATCCCGACAGACATCTGAGGTAGGTACTTCTCCTTTATCAGTATTTTTGATGTCCTTCCCGCGGAACGAGAATCTTCTTCTTCTTCTCTCATTCTGGCCCTGAAACGAGAATCCAGATCCAAAACACACCAAATCTTCTTCTTCTCTTATTCTTTTTGATCGTAACCACCAAAAATCCGCATTTTACTTCACATCACCATGAAAAATAGTCTGTGTGTGTTTTTCTCTTTTTTTTGCCTTCGACGGTAGTCATGATGTTTTCTTTTCTTCCTGTTGGATGATTTGTTTCTTCTGAAGGTCTGACGATTTGTCGACTCACCCCGCTATGGGTATGATTAGGGGATTATTGGAATGCTATAGGGATATGTCGGAGGGTAGAATAAAATTATGAAATATGTTTTTAAATGTGTCGAATTGAATTGGAAGTTGAGTTAGATAGAGTGGCCATCGGGAATTTGATTATCAATGCTCACACGGAAACATGTTTCTGTGCCGCTCATTTTGTGAGTTGCTACCTAGGTGCTAGGCATGGCAGAATAAAATACCAGGTAGGCCGCCGCGCAGATGAATGACCTTGACAAAGATGGCAGTGGTCGACACATTAACTGATCTGATGACGTCAGCCTCGACGCATCCAACACAGAATCCTTATACAAACCCAGTGTACAGCCTAATTTTTCCTACGTTTTTGGTGGTATATTCACCAAACCTTTATTTATTTGCCCTAGATATTATTTCATATATTTACTTCTTTATTTAACGCCCAGCAAACCAAGAGATATTTCATGAAACAAACTTGAAGGTAGGTATCCTCCTTGATGGAAGAACAACCTAGTGTCCAGCCTCACTTTTTCTGATGTTTTTACTTGATAATAAGCAGTGTAATTATGTTTAAATCGAACTAATTTTTTTAATAACTACTAGATGAGTATAACAACAAATTAATACAGTTTTGTTTCGTAAGTTGAGCATTAAATTAGGTAGGTACGTAAGTAAGTACCCATCTAATAATTAACCACGATAACTTTCAACCTTAATTCGAAATTTTACTGTTTTACTAGTAGGTATTATAAAGTTTAAATTTCAAGTACAGCTTGTGACGGTATATGGGAATCCCGTCCATCTTGGATGCGGGCTCTTCCCGATCTTTTTGACACGCGGCTGAAGGGGCGGTCGATTCGCGGAAACGAATCGTCAACCCCTGGAGGCATTGCGTTATAATCAAACCATTGTCTCCGGGGGCAGCTGTCACACTGCCTCCCTACCTTTCTAGAGAGTGGAGAGGGGGAAACTACGCTGTATGGGCGGCGTAGTTAAACTCCTAATCCATTACATGGTAGCAGAGCGTGGTTGGTTGGTATGTGCTGGGTTTTATCCTCGGTACCCCCTCCACTTTTTGAGAGCTTTTCCAGAAGGAATAGCTCTGAGGTTTTCCAGAAGGAATCCTCTTTTTAATAACCCTTTGTTTATCAATATACACTTCGGCCACTTATATCAATTTAGTTAAACCCCTCATCCATTACAAGCTGTAGGGATGTTTTTAATTTTATTCATAGTTTTATTAGATATGAACTTGCACGAAGGTAGAGGTACATGTACCTACCTTTCATTTTACCATGGGTGTACCTGTTCAACTTTTATTATTCCCCGCTCCTCGGGGAAGTTCATTTATTTTATTTAGTAGACGTAGCTAATTAGTATCGGTGAATGTGGAATACCAATTTATGGTAATGTAGCTGTGTACTTAATAGTGATGAGTACCTAAATTCGTTGTAATAGGCATTTTCACCGTAGAAATATTACTCCCAAGAGTAGTTCGCAGGCTAGTATTATGCATCTTACCCCAATTACATAATTTGAAAAATCAAGTAAAATAATTTATGGATAAGAATTATTTGGAATAAATCAACTTATATTTACTTTACCATGGAGCCCAATTCAAAGTGTCAGGAGCTTTGTCCAATAAATTGAAGTTTGACTGTATGTACTTAGGAAATGGGTATTCAAAGAGGAAACAGACCAACGAAATGCAGAATTAAAAATTGTTTTTATTTTCTTAAACCAAACTATCTACTGTTTTGTGTAATATTTTGGGCATACCTATTTTTCAGCTTATCACGCTGATCCTCCCGACTAAAATGTACACTGCAGATCGTAACAGGATCTTAACCTTTCTTCCCACGGAAATTTACCCGTTTGCTACGGAAAGGTTCGGCAGCCGGAAATTTTTAGAACGATACCCGTTTTGATGGTGAAACTCGGCGTTTTTCTTGTTGTGGTTTGAGCACCGGAAAACTGCACAAAACGGCATTTTTCCACTTTCCTACACAACACCACACTACGTGAACTGTTCAAGAATTAAAACGAAAATTAAAAAAACAAGAGTAAAATAATAAGGTTTGGAAAAAGAAAAACAACAATAATAATCGGAAATAGGGAGTACCTTCTTAGTCTGAATGCCATTTGTGGGGTATGAAGGGGATCCAGCGTCGAGGCTGACGTCACAGCTACCCCTACTCCCATCTGCGCAGAAGGGTTGCATTTCGTCTCTGAATCCAGCCCCCCTGGTGCTACGTACCTCCCTATTTAAAAAAACTGACTTATACCCACTTTGCTTATGAATTTCGGATAATAATGTCAGATATTATGGCGTTCGAATTCGTTGCTTGGGAACTGGAAATTTTGCAAGAAAGCGAGCAGAGATATCCCCCTCAGTTTGAAAGAAGAGTGCTACGAGATGGACAAAATCCTTATTCCCTTGATCCCTGCATATTTAGAAAAACCTTAGGATAAGTCGACACTTGGCCATGAACCTAACGAACGAAATTCATCCATTGCTCCAGTGTTCCAGATTGAATGGATTATCCTCTGAAATCCTGGTACCTGCCTAACTAATTTTGGTGTAGATACCTATCCCCTACGTTTTCTTAATAAATGCAAATGGCCTTAATTAATTAGAAAATATAGGATACACCACTGTCAAAGGCAATCTATAATAATCCGTAAATGTAGGTAGGAATTCATATATAAGAATTTCCAGGTAATGCCCATTAAAAAAAAAAAAAATTTAAACAAAATCATACATAAATTTGGCATTGTACAAAAATACGTAATAAATTTAAGCTAAAAACAAAAACGGTAGAAAATTTATTAATACCGGAAGTCCACAAGAGGAAATAAGAAATTGAAATGAAAACCTATCCAAGTAATGTGGTCCCAAACTGCAATTTTTGACTTCAAAGGTGTGTGCACTTACATCGGCGACTGGGTGAATTCGGCGGATTCAAAACACATCCAATTCAAATCCATCGCGGATTCAAATCCACACACTCGTAATCATTTAATTTTTTTTAACCTTAACGGGGGTTTTCACATCTAGACTCTCTTCAGTACCTATAATTTTTTGCCTAAACGAAATAGCACTTTGTTGTTACCCTTTCAAGGTACTCATAGCTATCCAGTTCTGCGCACAAGGGAGTTATCCAAATGGAGTAGAATTAGAAAACAGGTTTGACTTTATCGTGAGCCAGCCCTCCATAACGAGGTGTATAAACGATGTAACCCTGGCGATAAGGTGTATAAACGATCTACTCTGTCGGTAGATTAGGTTTCCAATGACTACCGAGCAAAGGAGTGAAACTTGGTGGAAGTTTGCCCAATGCACCGCAAACTTTTCAAGAAGCCATTGATTGTACGTACCTTACACCCTAGCGCCAACTAGGCACAAAGAAACATAGGTTAACCACCATGGGAACCATTCCTTGAACGTTCAAGCAGTAAGTAATGCATGAAGTACCAACCTACTTCCTACCAAACTGCTGGATCCTGTTCAACATTACTAATACTAATTTTTATTAGATAGTTATTACACTTAACTCTCAATGAAAACTTGTCTCCTTGACTGTAGATCCTGACTTGAAAGTTTTAAATATCAACGCTAGATTCCCCGGAGCAAGAAACAACGCATTCATGTGGAATGTTTCCTCCATTCGAGAAGCAATGGAATACCACTTCAGTAGGGAAGAGCGGAGGGCTTGACTTTTAGGTAAACAGTACTTTCAATTAGGCAAGATACAGTAAGCTAAGGCTGGCGAAATACTATTACCCATCATAAGAGTTTCAAGTTTTCATCCGGATACAATCCTCTGTATGAATCATTAATTTGTTGTTCTGCATGGTTGCAGGGGATGACCGCCTTGTGGAATTTCCCTGAGAATAGTAGGCAGTATCAATACACCAGTCAGCACTGCCATGCCAGAAATGTGGTGGAGCAGTTTTTTGGAGCATTCAAAGCTACTTGGAGGTGACTGTCGTATCAACGAGTGCTCATGTACAATCCCTGCCCACTAAGGCTGAGATGATTGTATACGCTTCTGCAGTATTGCACAATATGCGATTGTACCATCGGATCCATGATGATGAAGTAATGCTTGAGCCTGACAAGAGCTGACCCTGGTGCTCCAGAAGACCTTGCCTAATAGGTCGCATCGACATGACGTCATGATCGGCCAGCAAGAGGTCAGTAACAGCTGAAACTGGGACATCCAACATCAAGTCACCATGTCAACTTCGTTGTTCAGCCTTGGTTGAATGAGTTTTTATTAGGAAACGAACGAATTTCGTTCAAATCTTCTTGTTTTGTGAAGTGCAAACACGATGCTCATAATGCGCAATGTACAACTGTTCAAGCGAATGGCAACAGGAAGGGTTTGGCCTGCCATTGATAGTAGGTACCTAACTAATTTGAGTGATAACACAAAAACCTGCAGAAAAAAAAATCAAGCAAAGCAGAGGACTCTCATCCAGTAGCAGTGCGTGGCGTCTGACAACGGTGGGGCACCAAACCAGAACACAAAACCAACAGATTTGTCTACAAAATACCCAAGGCAACAACACCCTTCTCTTATTTACTGATAGTGTATTCAGCAAAGCTTATCTCTTTTAATTAACACCGTTGTCGATGATTTCTACTGCAAATTAGCCACCGAATTCATGTGTTACAAAAATACAGTAAACTAAAATACAACAAAATAATGACCCGTCAGCCAGTACCTACTTGAATGGAGAAGCTATTGACTAGAAGCTAGGTAGCTATCTGTGTGTTGACGCCGATCAATCTACAAACCACAAGATCACAAACAGCAAACAGGACAAACCACACGTAGGTACCACAAATACAAATTGTTTGTCATCGGAACTGGACCGAACGCAAAACACACAAAAATTAAAAACTGACAAAAGACTCAACAGAGATAGCGAATGTGATTCAGAGACAGCAAAAACAAATCGGAAGAAGAAGCATCTTGTATCGAGATGACAAATTGAATCGGAGGGATCGAATCGATTGTGAAATGAATGATTTTGAGGTGGAAATCAGATTCTGGCGACAAGGCCTGAAGTCAGTGTGGCAAGGCGGACGGGCCACTTTTCTAGGTTGCTATGGGAACACTAGGTCCCAGGACCTACCTGCTAGTTTCAGGAGGTCTAGGTCTAGGCCTAGGTTTCGATTGCAGGACATCGATTACTGTCACTTTATTCCGATAAACTTGGTCTATGGAGCTAACAAGAAGGAACCACCATGGATATTGAATATCCATAGCCAGAGAAATCTGGCGAGTTTCTGTTGAACTTTGTGAAAAATACTAGGTACAGTGTACGGAGGGAAATTCAGATGCCAACTGAACAATGGTTGATCTTTTTAGTGTTTTTGGGTGCCGGGGCAGTGACCCAAGTGGCCTTATGGAAGCAAGGCCCTTACTCTCATCCCCTTACAACCCCCGAATCTTGGAAACGATAAACAAGTCGGCGGATACCAGTAGTCAAAAAATAAATACCTACACAAAAAAAGGAAGTGAGCTGACTGATGAGAGATTGGTTAGCGGGGATTCCTCTGTCGAGACTATTTTCTAACTGAGGATTCTGTAGATAACACTGCAGATTCTCCTATTTGCCTAGGAGTTATTTTTTTTAAATTATTTTAAAAATTCTTGCTCGATTCCAATGGTTCATTATTGAAAATAATAAACCCAAACAGATGTATGGAACTGAGGATGCTATACTTAGTTACCTAGCCAAATTGTTAGGCAATTCTAGCATCACCCACCTGAGTCGATATGACCTACAGTGGTCGAGGGGGAGCACATGCATTGGGAACCAGAATTCAAAACAGAATAATGCAGGAGAGATTCCCCAATTTTCCAGATGGCTAATGAGAGTTGAATAGTATTAAATAGAAAAATATATCATTTGTAATTACTATCAAATCTTGAACTATGTATATGTGTTACTCCGTTTTTCGCCGTAACTCGAGAATAGTACAATTTTTTAATCAGAGGAACCTAATTAGAATCAACACCTGAATTATCATCTTAATTTAATCAGGTCAAAAGTAGGTAGGTAGGTAGGTCACACCCTACACACCCATTAACTAGAAAGAGGTGCAACCCATTAACCGGGACAGCTACACCCCATTAACTAGGAAAACAGGTACCTACACCCCACTGACTGGAGAAATAGGACACAGGAAACAGGTAAATGAGGAAAAAACAGGTACACTACATTAACTAGGAAAACAGGCACAGCACAAAACAGCAGTATGAAAATCACAACAACATTGTTTAATAATAGGGATGGGCATTTCTGTTCTTTTTGAGAAACGAAACGAAACAGTTCGTTTATTGTAAGAAACAGTTTCGGGAAAGCTGTTTCAAAATAACACTTCAAGAAATTTCGGCTCTCGGTCAAAACAACAGGAACGCGAAACTGTTTCTTTGTTTCTCCTGCTGGAAGCTGTCTCTCGCAACTGACTATTGGCTATTTCGGGTGCCAATGTTGCCAATATTGGATTATTGGCAACCTTGATACCCGAAATCGAATTTAAGTCCGTAAAAGTTCGTTTCATCTGAGGCCGTTCTTTTGGAGCAGTTGTTTCAGGTTTTGACGAACTGTTTAGTCGTTTGTTTTCAAGAAACAGTTTCACATTTTTTTCCCATCCTATTTATTAGGATGGAATTATAAACAATAGGAACATGCAACAGGGTTCCCCAGAAATGTGGGAACTGATTATCACAGGGTAGTTATGCCACCACATGACGAGTTATGCCATACTGGCATAGTTAGAAAATCAACTTAGGAAACAACGAAGTTAGGTAACGAACTTACAACTACCACCCCATCCCCCAACATAGCAGTTACAATTTAAAAAAATTACACTAGGCAGGTATCACATTATGACAAAAGTCCAAATAAAAATACTAAAAGCAAAGAAAAAAGTTGTTAAAAAACAACAAAACGGAGTAACTAGACTTAGGGGGGTTTGAACTTATCAATTAAACATTGGAGGAGCACGTTTGTCTGCTCTTGTACACTTGCAACTCGCTCCCAAATTTGATTCTGTTGAGACACCGCTTCTGCAAACATCTGCAAGACAACAGCATACAGGTTAGCAGATTCACCACCCATTTCAGTCATCTACTTCACAAAAAATTTCCAGTCACTTAACGATCAGTGCTCAATAACTTTTGTTTGGGCTATTAGTATATTTGTTCAGATTCGGAACAATTAGTGGACCCACTGCAACAGTTCCACTCTCTACTATTCTTTCTTGCGAGGTATTACGGGCTGAGAACTCACAGACACAGGTAAAAAGCAAAAGCGCCTATATTAGTGGTCATCAACTTTTTTGTCGAAAGTATCCAACAGAACATCCTTCATATTTAGGGCATGACAGTTCTAGTGGTGTGATAACTGAAATAGGGGTTCACTATCTTATTTCGGGTCAATAATTCATGCCACTTACAGCGAATTTTTAAAAATTATCACCTAACTCGACCTGCCATTTGCCTATACGCAGCTTCTGACGAAATTTGGCATATTATTATGTAACCTGTGAAGGTCACCTAGATAATCAAAATCACTTATAAAGAGCTGTTACCTCGAGGGATTCAGAATGATCTAAAACGAATTATTACATACTATGAAAATTTTTAAAAAATTGTGAAACTGTATGTCTTTTCTTCGAAAACTCTGTAAAACTTGGCCTCTGACTAATTTTACCTCCATGCAGGCAACTTGTCTTTCGGCAATATCACGGAATTCGTTTCTGGCTTCAAATAATAACTGGTTTCCAAAACTGTCAGCTCTTCCTGTCGAATTAATAAAAAAATAGAAATCAATCAATTACCTATACTAAATTTCAATATATGCCTATCCGCTAAATTATAGTATTATGCGCATATTGGCGTTGTATGTTTGTTTCAAGCTATTAAGAATCGGCAGCAGGTAATTGTGTTGGATTCAGTTGCTCAATATTTTTATTTTTTCGTGGCTTGAATGTGCCCAGGTCACGCGAATAATCAACCAAACAACCAAATCATAGGAACAACCAAACCAAACAGGTGTTCACAAAAATTTGAACTGTGAACTACCCTAGCTGTGAAGGTTGACGGTGTTGCGCCTAGCCGATTGGTACTGAATCATGGGTTGGGCCGATTTTAGAACAATCGTATAAGTTGAGGAGCTCATTTTAATTCATAAAGAACCATTTTCAGAAAAACAAGGATGAGGCCAGAATTGATCCTTCCCTCAAGTAAATTAATGTTGATAGTTCGTGAAATCAATACTCGAAAAAGCGTACCTCTCCGACAAGAAGACTGTTGCTTCTCCTGGCTGTGTCTTTCGATTGGTGCCCTGACTGTCAAGGAGGGAGGAACTTCATTTGCATTCTCATTACTGGAAGCTTCGTGTGACAGTTCCACCGCCGTACCATTATATATGATTTCTGTAATAACAGCAATAATAATGGAATAGCTAGAAATATTGGTGAATATCATGATGATAGTGTAAGCCCCCTTGGTGATCCGATCGTTACTGGTTTTTGGTAGGGCTGATGGCCTGAAATTACGGAGGCACCAGGAAGATCGTTTCGGGGGTTTATCAAAATACACAGAGACCACCTTACGTTGAAGGGAATCGGGTGAACGGAAAACACGTAGGTACAAGTCAGTTACGAAAGTAAATATATTAAAAAAAGAGCAGAATGAAATGTTACTGGTAATACAAGATCGAAATGGGGGTCACTGAAGGTGCTAAAATCCAAAGGCTGAGGGCTAAGTGAAGTTACGTTACTGTTCAACAAAGACAAGAGCTGAAGGCAAGGGCGTTACGTTACGATATTCAATAGATTCAAGAGAAAATAGTGCTGAAGGCCTGGGAGGGGCGGTACCACACTATATATATATATATATATAAGACACAGGAATATGCAAGGTAAGAAATATTAAGATAATTCAACTTATGGTTACGATGAAGTTACGGCTTCGTTACGAAGCAAACATACAAAACATGTGAAATAGTATAAATAAAAAAGGAATCAATTCGCTAGGTACGGAAGAGTAATATACATGACAAGAAACGCGTTTTTACAAAAGAATAAAGGTGTTGACCTGTTGGCTATGATGGCGTCTCGATGGCGTTACTGCGCGTCTCAACGTATTTCACAAAGGGGGATATTTGCAGAGGTCGCCCGAAGGTAGGACTTGCGTTGATTTAGTAATGAGTCTCTGTCTCGGGGGAAGGAAAAACTGTTGTTACGACAGTTTTCGGGATCACACACTCCGTTTCGTAAATAACTCGGAAACGCGTTACTGACTCGTTTCGAACTGGGCATAGAAGCCTACTCACTCACTCCTTGACAAAAAGACTTCGGTCGGAACTATTACTTTACACAACGATGGCAGAAAGACGACTGGCATGGAGTGGGGATCCGGAAGGCCTGAGGTAGGTAAAATCCCCTCTACTCTGGGCTGCGCGGTGGTTGCTAGTCATGTCCCACAAGTGGGGATGACCGAGTGAGAGGGAAGAGGCCTTCGCACGCCCGGGACCGGGAGGTGGCGCTGCCACGGGCGGGCGGCGGCCTACATCCCTCCCCCTCCTGGAAGCCGTCGTCCTCGGCGGCGGGGCTCTATCCGAAGAGGCTGGGTATTGGCAAAGCCTTGGTCGGGTAGGTCAGAGTGAGGTGCAGCTCATAGCGTCGTCTGCGGCAATGGATGCAGGCAGGGTCATCCTCTTCGTGTGATCCGTGGCACGATGTCTTCAGGCGTCCGGCCCGATATTTTCTTATTAACCTGGCCCAGAATTCCTTGCACGAGGAGCAGCGGAAGTGCAGGAGCTTCTGGGCAGGGCGCTGGCACACTGGACAAGTCTGCAGGGGTTTCGGCGGTGTCGGACGTTCAGCGGGCGTCTTCGGTGTTCCGGTGGTTTGTACCTCGAGGGTAGACTGGGTGTGGACGACTTGACGGCTCCGGGTAGTCGAATGGTTGGCCACTATTTTTATGGGAGCCACCAGAGGGGAGCGAGGTGGTTGTGGAGGAGGTGCATCAGTCTCCATCTCCAGCTCTGAATCCGAATCACTGGAGGTGTCGACGGTGATTGGCCTCTGCGGGGAGCGAGATGGCGTCGGGACCCTTCTTCGTGTTTTGTCGGGGCTCACCGACTCACTGAGCCGAACCCGCACTCGGGATTTTAGTTGTTCTTCCATCCGGGCGGTTTGTAGTTGACTGGTGAGACTCTTTAGGCGCTCACATTCCTCCTCCATCTGGGTGGCGATTTGTTGGGACCGGTCGCGCTGCTGGGTGAGTCTCTCACACTTCAGACGGAGCCTCAGCAGTTCCGGCAGGATATCGGCCAGCTGCTCAGCCAACTTCATGGCCCCGTCGAAATTCAGTTGTCTACATGGCAAGGTGGACGCCCGCTCGGCGCCGTAAAGCATCTCTGCCATGCCCTCAAGCAAGACCACTGCCTTACGCTCGGGGTGTCGTGGCCCAGCGTTTCCAGGGGTGGCAGCCTGCTCCAGTAACATGGTTGTGGCGTCCGTATACCGCTGTCGGATCCTTAGGACATATGGACATGCGGTTTCCTCCTCGGGGGCAGATTCCTTGTCGTGGGGCGACCTACGCAGCGCCATTGCCTGTTGGTCGAAGTGGTAGAATTATAGCCAACAATTAAAAAAAGGTGAAAACAGGTGACTCT
The DNA here is from genome assembly GCA_954871275.1 of Leptopterna dolabrata. Lineage (NCBI taxonomy): Eukaryota > Metazoa > Arthropoda > Insecta > Hemiptera > Miridae > Leptopterna > Leptopterna dolabrata. The sequence continues at coordinate 21,615,044 of OX940979.1, forward strand.
ACCTACCTACTTCCGTACCTAGTCTCTGGTATTTTTCCCTACTTTTACAGGGTATTTTACGATACATAAAAAACAGCAGGATATTTGAACAGGAAAACTTATTTACAATGGTGCAAAAATGATTTTATTATTTCACATGTATTTTTTTTTTTTTCCTTTCTTTTTCCTAGTTCTAACCCCGGTGCATGTACCGATTAGGGCGACGGAGATATCGGGGGGTACCCGCGGCCATCCCTCAGAAGGGGTGAGTTCTCGGTCGTCCAGGTCGTCATCCGTCCATACGGGCAAAGCGCCCGGTAGTGAAACGGGCTCATCTGATGGGGACTCGTCTTCAGCGCTGCTCTTGAGTACGTTGAGGTCGATGTTGGCGGCGATGCGTTCGCGTTCGTTTGAGGCCAGTACCTCTGGTCTCGATGTCAAGTCAGGGGTAGGGGTGGTCACTGTATTGTTACTGGGGGATATCACAAATTCGTTACTGAGGAGCGTTACTGTTTCGTTACTGGGGAGCGTTACTATTTCGTTACTGGGGAGCGTTACTATTTCGTTACTGGGGAGTGTTACTATATCGTTACGAGGGAGCATTACTATATCATTATTGGGGGGTGTTACTAAGGCGTTACGAGGGGTGGTTCTGCAAAAATGGGGTTTTGTTACGGGGACATTGTCGTTAGTTAGTCCGTCGTTACTGTCTGTCACGTCGTTTGCGTTACCGCGATCACTTTTCAAGAAAAAGAGTTCACTATACACTTCACTTTCGTTTTGTGGTTGCGTTACTCTGGACGTTGAAGTGTGCTCGTCGTGCGTTACGACCGCGTTCTCTTGTGGTTCTGTAGTGATCCGGTTGACAACGATGTATTTCTTTGTTCCCTCGTGTTGCAGTACGGCTTCGTGTTTATCCGTGCGTATGATAAGTGGTATTTTCTTCATGAGGTCGAGACCAAACAAGTCGAGTCCGGTCCCTTCCCGTTCAAATACCAAGAAGGTGTGTCGCACCGTGGCTCCTGGTATCTCCAACAACACCTCCTGTTCACCACGAAATCGTAACGGATAGCCGTCCGCGCCCCATGCTTCAGCAGTGGTTGTTCGTAGGGGCGTGCCAGGGATAGGCGTTGTCAACACCGATACGGCTGCTCCCGTGTCCAATATCAAGTCGCGCGTTACGCCGTTTAGCCTCGCTGGAATTTTCATAGGCTTTTGTAGGCGGTAGTCAACTATTGGTAAATGGCCCATCGGTGATCGCAGTTCGATCTCGGTGGATTGCGTTACGAGCTTATTTCCGGTCGGATGGGAGACTGGTGTCATTAGTTTTTTCTTATGGCAGTACGTTTCTAAATGTTCCCTCACTCCGCAGTAGTCGCAGAATATCGTTTTTTGAGGGTTCTGAGGACAGTCAACAAGGAAATGCGTTGCTGCTGCGCAGAACATGCAAGGGTAACGGGGGCTAGGGCGCGAAAACACCTTGGTCGTTACGTTGGTGTTACGACCGTTCCTCCTTGGACATCTCGCTGCATAGTGTCCAGTTACCCCGCACTCGTAACATCTTCCCTCTGTTGCTGTTACGGCGGCCAGTTCCCATTTCGCTTCCGTGTCTTCGGACGTCTCGAGCGTTTCTTCGAGTTCTTCAGCTCGCTTCAGAGCGTCCTCAATCGTGTCAGGTGCGTTATTAATAAGGTGTGACCGTAATTCTTTCGGTATTCCACCTACGAAGGCTTTCAGTACCCTTCGTTTCACCCAATTACGCTTTTGTTCTCGTGTCAGTTCTGTGCCCTCCTCGTGTGCGGAAGATTGCGCTAGTCGGTGGATTCGTTCTGCGAACTGGCGAAGCGTTTCGTTCGCGTTTTTCTTAACCGACCACAGGAGTGCTGCGGCTTTCGACGGGTTTTCGCGTTCAAACCATGTCAACATGGCTCTTTTGACGTCATCATAAGGCGTTTCGCTTTCGTTTAGTTGCGCGTTATCGATGAGGAATTGTTTTGCCGTTCCTCTTACTTTGGCGCGCAAAAGCCTCATCCGTTTCTGTTGGGATAGTGTTCGGGCGACGTCCTCGAAAAAGTGGAAGAATGCGGACACCGTTATTGCCCCTGGTTCGTCGGGATCCCATGACTCTACCTCTAAAAACATCGAACGCGGAACGTCCGGTTCCGTGCCCCTGTTACGATCCCGTTCCATGTTGAGATCGTTGAAAGATCTCAACAATACTTCCAACTGTTCCATCATTCCAAGAACGCCCTCCGTTTTTTCCGCCATTACGACCGTCACGAGTTTCAAAACTTCGTTACGAAATCTGGGTTGAAGACCCTAACTTTGTACGTGCACCTGAGGTTTTTCCTAGTTTTTCGGTCTATCGTAACGTTACACCTTTCGTTACCGACCCTCTTCAACTGTGGTTCCGTGCGTTATCGTTACTGTGGATACGTGTGGGGCGAACCGCACAATAATCCCAATCGCTGCCACCAATTTTGTAAGCCCCCTTGGTGATCCGATCGTTACTGGTTTTTGGTAGGGCTGATGGCCTGAAATTACGGAGGCACCAGGAAGATCGTTTCGGGGGTTTATCAAAATACACAGAGACCACCTTACGTTGAAGGGAATCGGGCGAACGGAAAACACGTAGGTACAAGTCAGTTACGAAAGTAAATATATTAAAAAAAGAGCAGAATGAAATGTTACTGGTAATACAAGATCGAAATGGGGGTCACTGAAGGTGCTAAAATCCAAAGACTGAGGGCTAAGTGAAGTTACGTTACTGTTCAACAAAGACAAGAGCTGAAGGCAAGGGCGTTACGTTACGATATTCAATAGATTCAAGAGAAAATAGTGCTGAAGGCCTGGGAGGGGCGTTACTACACAATATATATATATATATGTATACAAGACAAAGGAATATGCAAGGTAAGAAATATTAAGATAATTCAACTTATGGTTACGATGAAGTTACGGCTTCGTTACAAAGCAAACATACAAAACATGTGAAATAGTATAAATAAAAAAGGAATCAATTCGCTAGGTACGGAAGAGTAATATACATGACAAGAAACGCGTTTTTACAAAAGAATAAAGGTGTTGACCTGTTGGCTATGATGGCGTCTCGATGGCGTTACTGCGCGTCTCAACGTATTTCACAAAGGGGGATATTTGCAGAGGTCGCCCGAAGGTAGGACTTGCGTTGATTTAGTAATGAGTCTCTGTCTCGGGGGAAGGGAAAACTGTTGTTACGACAGTTTTCGGGATCACACACTCCGTTTCGTAAATAACTCGGAAACGCGTTACTGACTCGTTTCGAACTGGACATAGAAGCCTACTCACTCACTCCTTGACAAAAAGACTTCGGTCGGAACTATTACTTTACACAACGATGGCAGAAAGACGACTGGCATGGAGTGGGGATCCGGAAGGCCTGAGGTAGGTAAAATCCCCTCTACTCTGGGCTGCGCGGTGGTTGCTAGTCATGTCCCACAAGTGGGGATGACCGAGTGAGAGGGAAGAGGCCTTCGCACGCCCGGGACCGGGAGGTGGCGCTGCCACGGGCGGGCGGCGGCCTACAATAGTGAGGGGGGAAGGAGATTTTCCAATGGGTATCAGTGAATGGTACCTATCTATGTCAGTCAGTGCTCACCCATTTCCTAACTATATTAGGTACCCACCTTGATTTAGCGGTTCCTCAAGGCCAGCTTGAAAAGAGGAAGAATCCATTTCCTGAATTGATTCAAATATTGAACCATTCTGCAAACAGAAATAAATCCCAGTAAATACACATCGTACTTGAACTCCAACCTATTTCTGGCATCCAGCGATAAGCTAGAACTTCGGTATAATACTTATAAACATTAAGAATACAGAAGATTATAAGGAGGGTGGTGGGGGAATTAATAATCAGAAGTGATCGTTTCGTGGGCAATGGCCCAAGAAACGTCGATTCGATCTAAGTCAAAGTAAAATTTGCTGAGTTCAAAACGGCTGAACCGGAGAAGAGAGGACACGGTCAAGAAAGTCGTGCACAAGGACACCCAACAAGATTCATCGCAAATCGGCTTACCTGATGCTGTGTAGCTCGTCTCGTTCAGCGTAGGATGGTAGATGGCGCGAAGGGATCCCACGAGGGCGCTTCGAGGGTCACGATAGTTGCTCCAAAAGGACGAAATGGCCCTTTTGGAAGCTGAAAGGGCTTAAATGTTAGAGAGGGGAACCTGCAGGTAACCCTAATAACTTTAGAAACTAAGCTTTAAGGCAATACTGGCCACAATTAAAACACTGTATTATCGGACTGGACGTACAGGTTTCTGAAGCAAGACTGACTTGACGAGAGCTGCTCACACCAGAGGGGGCGGAGCTACTTTTCAGCGGTCCATTTACAGACAAGGTTCACCGAAAGTACGAAAATCAGATTGGATCCCCAAGCACACGACAATATAATGACCGCATCCTCTCGTCTATTTGGGAAAACCCGGAACTCACGTTAGTTGTTATTTAGAAATAGAAAAATACGAAAATTGAACTTCTTCATAAAAAATCATCTCTTGTTGAAGTGAGCAAATAAGAATGTGATACAAATAAAATAAAATAAACGAAAATACCTAGGGGGAAAAAACAGGGTGTGATGAATTTAAAATTGCATCACGGTGGTGTGAGGGAAATTGCCCAGGCGGTTATGAGCGAATCACCACCGACATCTAGGATCTTTTGAAGGAGAGGTGTCCAGGCGGTTATGAGCGAATCACCACCGACATCTGGAATCTTTTGGAAGAGGAGGTTGCCTAGGCGGTTATGGGCTGACCACCACCGACATCTAGGTTCTTTTAAGAGGAGGAGAGAGCAAGGTAGAGGAGAGAAGAGAGAGCTGGTTAGAGGAAGTGTCGAATGAAGCTAAAGTCGCAGGATCCGGGGTTTTATAGGAAAATGAGTCCCCTCCCTCCAACCCCCTGTTGGGGGTTGATGGTGGGGCTCCAGGTTGTGTACCCTGGGTCCTGTGGCTTGCCTCCCCACTCGTATCGTTTATTAACGGAATCTAACTTTCGTGGTTGAATATTGGTGAGAACTTAAGTTTACTAGAGGAGTGATTCCTGGAGGGACTCACGACAGAGGTCCCCCCAGTTTGAGCCAAAATTCGAGGAGAGCAGAGGGCTATGATGCAGATGGGGCTGAAGGCGCAAGGTGACAGGGGCTGAGGGCCGAGGCAAACATAAATGGCGCTGAAGGCGGGATGAGGCATATGAGGGGCGGAAGGCCAAATTTGACAACGGCTGAGGGCCACGGCAACAGGTTGAGTGCTGAGGGCGTCATCCTTAACTCTAGGTGAAAGTGCACTTAAGATGAAGAGTATTTACATAAGTAGTTACATAAGAAGTTGGTGAGTTATACATAGATGAGTAGTACATGAGTAGTTACATAGATAGGTGGGTGAGAGACAATGAGATGGAAGAAGATGCGTACAAATGTTAGCGAGTGGTATAGGATTGACAATTGGTGGTGGTATGTAGATATAGTATTTACAATAGTGAGTAAGATATAGTGAGTAAGATGTAGTAGTGAGTAAGATATAGTAAGAGACAATAGTGAGTAAGATATAGTATTTAGGATATGTACAATAGTAGAGTAAGATATAGTATTTAGGATATGTACAATAGTAGACTTAGATATAGGGTTAGCATATGTACAGTGGTTTTTTACAATATTTACAGTGGTTTCTTACAATATGTACAGGGGATATTTACAATATTTACAATGGGTCGTGGTAGTTGGGTTGGGATGACATTCTGGGGGTGCGCGGAAATCCGCCGTTCTTTGGGTATGGATAGGGTGTGGGGTGTGGGTGGGTGGTGAGGTGAGTGTAGTGAAGAGTGTGGAGAGGTGGGTGATGGGTGAGAGAGGTGACACCCTCTAACAGTCTTCACGTTGGTGAAGACTGATAGAGGGGCCCCTTCACTGCCAGGGCGGCGGTGAAGGGGGTGAGCTGGTGGGAGCCGGTACCCGGGACGTCGCGGAGAGAGGCGGCGACGTCGGGGTCCGGTGGGTGAGATGGAGGCAATGTGTGGTGTTTCTGGTGTGGGGGTGAGAGTCGTGTGGTGAGGTTGTTCGGGGAGGACTGGAGCTGGCTTACATCGGGCGAGGGGTACGGTGTGGGGCTTCCCGTCAATTAACAGGGTAGCTGTGGTGTGTGTGGAGCGGATGACCTGGAAGGGCCCGGCATAGAGGGGTTGAAATGTTTTGTGGATGCCGGGCTCCTTCAGGTACATGTGAGTGGCGGTGTAGAATCGTTTTGGATAAGTTGTGTCGTTACTTGGTGTTGAAGTGTGTAGCGGCTCCCTGTTAATTGACGGGGTGTGTTGTGGTGGGAAAATATCGGCTGGTAAGCGGAGGGGGTCTTTAAACGCGTTTTGTGCAGGGCTTGTGTTGTCTGAAGGACGGGCGGAGGTACGGAGGCTCAATAAAACGTAGGGGAGGGTTTTGGTCCAAGAGGGGGATGTAGCTGAAGTAGAGATGGCTTGTTTCAGGACCGAGTGCCACCGCTCTATTTTCCCGTTGGATTGAGGATGATAGGGAGTGGTGCGGATTTTTTTTATTCCGAGGGAACGGAGGAGATCGGAAAATTGGGCCGACTCAAACTGCCTCCCCTGATCGACCGTGATTGTCCGCGGACAACCGTAGCGGCTGATCCATTGATTGAGGAAGGCCGCGGCGACGGCGTCCGCGGTAATATGGGCGAGTGGAATACACTCTACCCAATTTGTTGCACGGTCGATCATGGTGGGGCTCTTCCCCCTCGGAGGGGGGAAGAGGGCCGACCAGATCTAAATGAACGTGTTCCCACGGGAGGGAGTCGGGAATGGGTTGAGGAGGTACATGGGGGTGAGCCGAGACCTTAAATTGCTGGCACTTCTGGCACCCTAGAACCCAGTTACGGATATCTGTGTTCATGTGGGGCCAGAAGTACTGTGTTTTGATGAGGTCCCGGCTCGCCCGGATGCCGGGATGATGTAAGGAGTGGTAGTGGTGGAACAACTGCCGCCTTAGCTCCGGTGGGACGTAAGGGCGCGGTGTATCGGCCGTCACGTCGCACCAGAGATCCAGGGGCGGCAGCTGTTCCAATTTGGAGGCAGAAATGAGGTTGGAGAGGGCAGGGTCTGAATTTGGGAGTTGCTTGGATTTGAGGATGTGCGGGGAGGGGAAGGGCAGTAACTCCGCCACCGGCGCGGGGGTGGGGCGAGAGAGCGCGTCCGCCACGCAGTTGTCGGCCCCCGGCAAGTAGCGAATATCGGACGTAAATTGTCCGATAAATTCGAGCTGCCGGAGGCGACGCGGTGAGGCGGACTTACGACTCTGTAGGAGGGCGTGCGTGAGGGGCTTATGGTCCGTTACGACAGAGAACTGCCTGCCCTCCACGAAGTCACGAAAGTGTTTTATGGCTTCGTGGATGGCGAGGAGCTCTCTGTCGAACGTCGAGTAGTTTTTTTGGGTGGGGGATAAGGTTTTTGAAAAGAATCCTAGGGGTTGGGGGGTGGCGCCGGTGTGCTGGTGGAGTACTGCCCCAATGGCCCAATCGGAGGCATCTGTTGTGATGGAAAGGGGAGCGTGGGGATCGGGATGGGCTAATAGAGCGGCGTCCACAAGGTCCTGTTTACAAGTTTGAAAGGCAGTTGTGAGTTCGGGGGACCAGGAGATGGGGCGGTTGTCGTTTTTTTTGGCGGGTTGGGGAATGGCGTGTATGAGGGGTTGTTGATGTTGTGCTGAGTGTTTTATGTGGCGGCGGTAAAAATTTAACATACCCAAAAAACGGCGGAGTTCCGTGACGGTACGGGGCTGGGGGAAATCGCTGATGGCTTGAACTTTGTCCGGTAGGGGCTTGATTCCTTCAGCGGAGACGAGGTGGCCGAGGCAGCGGACGGAGGGCTGGGCGAGTACGCATTTCTCGATGTTGATTTGTAATCCCTCGGCGGAAAAAATGTCCAGAATTTGGCGCAGGTGGTCCAGATGTTCTTCGGGGTTGCGGGAGGCGATCAGAACGTCATCTAGAAAGCAAAATACGAACGGGAGGCCACGTAAAATACTGTCCATGTAACGCTGCCACGTCTGGGCAGCGTTTCTGAGGCCGAATCCCATTTTAACATATTCGAAGAGGCCGAACGGGGTTATAATGGCGGTCTTCGGTATGTCGGGGGGGTGGATATTAATGTGGTGGAACGCCCGTGCGATGTCGAGGGTGGAAAAGATTGTTGTGTTGTGGAGGTGGGATGAAAAATCCCGTAGGTGGGGAACGTTGTAAAGGTCGGGGGTGGTCTTTGCGTTGAGGCGGCGGTAGTCGCCGCAGGGGCGGATATCCCCGTTGGGCTTTTGCACTATGTGCAGAGGTGAAGCCCAAGGGGATTTTGAGGGGCGGATGATCCCGTCCGCGATCAAGCGATCGAAATGCCGACGGGCCTGGGTCAGTTGTAAGGGGTGGAGGCGGCGGGCTTTGGCGGTAATTGGGGGGCCAGAGGTTTCAATGTAGTGTTGTATAGTTGAAATGTGGGCGGAGGGGCGGCGCTGGGGGCGGTATTGGTCGAGGAGGGTTTTGAACTGATTGGGGGGCTGGTTGATGGCGTGTATGTAGCCTGGGGTTGGCGTGTTGGAGGAGGGGTCGATCAGGCGCGCGTTTTTGACGTCAACCTGGAGGCCGAAAGATGCCAAAAAATCGGCCCCCAGGATCGCCTTCTCCACGTCCGCCACGGTAAATTCCCACTCGTACGCGAGCCCGCTCAGTTAGACGGACGAGCGGTACGTCCCGTACGAGGGGATGGTGGTACCGTTGGCGGCGTAGAGGATTTGGCGATGACAGCGCGCCTGACGACGGAGGATGGAGTTCGGGAAGATTGATAGTGCCGCCCCTGTGTTGATTAGGAAGGGGACATTCGATTTTTTGCATTTGAGGAATAGGCGCTGGTGGGAGGGTGCTGAGTGGGGTAAAATTGCGGTGGTGGGGGCTGGGGTTGGCTGAGCAGTTGTCGGGTTGGTAGCAGGGGTGGTGGGGTTGAGTGTTGGAGGTGGTGGCGGGGGTTTATCGTCCGCAAAGGAGACGCGGTTGGTGGGTCGCCCGTTCCGTGGTAGGGGAATGGTTGGGGGGGTGCGGGTTGTAGAGTTGCAGCGGGGCTTGCTGGGGTGGTTGGCGGCCGTGGTGGCAGCAGTGGGGAGGCCGTTCCGTGGTGGGGGAACGGTGACGGCGCAGTGAGGCACGGTCGTGGGGTTGGCGGCCGTGTTGGTGGCCGTGGAGGGGCCGTTCCGTGGTGGGGGAACGGTGTGTGTCCGGGGTTGGGGTGCGGCGGCGCTGTGAGGCGCGGCCGTGAGGTTGGCGGCCGTGAGGTTGGCGGCCGTGGAGGGGCTGTTCCGTGGTGGGGGAACGGTGTTTGTCCGGGAGTGGGGTGCGGCGGCGCTGCGAGGCGCGGCCGTGAGGTTGGCGGCCGTGGCGGCGGCGTAGGAAGAGTAGGAGGTCTTGTTCGTGGTGGTGGCGCAAATACGGGCCGGGGGGGGGGATGGTGGGGGTCCCCCCCGTTTTGGCGAGGAGGGGGGCCCGCCGGGCTTACCGGCAGCGTTTCCCTGCCCGGAGGAGAAGGAGCAGGGGGGCTGACACTTGCGGGCCTCCCCACCGAAGTTCACGTGGTAGAAGCATCGGTGGGGGGGGGGGGGGGGGTCGGCGGGTAGGTAGGCTGTCTTGGTGGGGCGGGACGTGTTGGTGGGGGTAGCCCGGGCCGGTGAATTTCCCCTTCGTTGGTCCTGGGGAGGGGCGGGATGGCGTTCGGAGGAGGGTTGGCGCCGGCGGTCAGTGGAGGGGGTTCGGCGGCGCTCCGTGGAGTGGGGTTGACGGCGGTCCATGGAGAGGGCCCGACTGCCCTCGCGGGATGCGTCGCGTTGTCGAGGAGGGGGTGCGGTGCGGGGGGTGTGAACTTCGTTGACGTTGGCGGACGCGGCGAGATCGTGAACCGTGTCCGCGAGGCGGAGAAGCGTCTCGTCCGGGCCGTCGAGGTGGCTGGCGAGCGCCATCCGGATGGGGTGGGGGAGGGCACGTAGCCAGAAGGTTCTTGCGATGTCGGCCGTCATGATGCCTTGTAACTGATGGCGCAGGCGTCGGAAGAGGTGGGAGGGCTTCATATCGCCGAGTTGTTGCGGCTGCGACAGGGTGGCGATCCGTGCGATCTTTGAAGGTTGGTACAGGGAGATGAGACGGCCGCGGAGGTCGTTGTATGCGGTGGCTGTGTCGGGGGAGATGTCCGACGTCTGCAGTAGTATGTCGTACGGCAGGAGGGAGATGATGCGGGAGTAGCGTGTTTTTTGGCTGCTGATACCGGCGGCCGAAAAAGCTGTGTCTACCTGAAAAAACCACAATGCGGGGTCATGTGAGTAGAAGGGTGGTAATGAGAGGGGAAACGACGCAGAGGCGGTCATGACGTCGGCGGCCGCAGCGGGCGCAGTCGGCGAGGCGGTGCCGGGCGGTGAGAGGGTGGAGAAGGGGTTGTCGACAGCGGCTGTTGCGTCCGTTGTCGTGGCGGCGGGCGGCTGCAGCGTGGAAGGTCGGAGGAGTGGGGGCGATTGCGTGTTCGGGTCCATGGTTCAGGGTTTGTTGCAGCTGAAACTTGAAAATTCAAAATTTTCAATATTAAATTTCAAATGTAAAATTCGCAGGAATCGGGCGTGGTTGAGCGGAGATGTGAGAGGGTTGCGATCTCCGGGCGGGTGTGAGTGGTGAGCGAGAAATGCGAATTTAAACTGACTGAATGAATTATTACTTTGACTGGTTGAATTTGAAATTTGACCGAACTGAACTTGAGACTGGGGTTTGACACATGAGAAGGGAAAAGGAGGAAGAAGGTTGTGTGAACATCGGGTTCACCACTGTGATGAATTTAAAATTGCATCACGGTGGTGTGAGGGAAATTGCCCAGGCGGTTATGAGCGAATCACCACCGACATCTGGGATCTTTTTTGGAGAGGTGAGAGGTGAGTGGTTGAATTTGCCTAGGCGGTTATGAGCGAATCACACCGACATCTAGGATCTTTTGAAGGAGAGGTGTCCAGGCGGTTATGAGCGAATCACCACCGACATCTGGAATCTTTTGGAAGAGGAGGTTGCCTAGGCGGTTATGGGCTGACCACCACCGACATCTAGGTTCTTTTAAGAGGAGGAGAGAGCAAGGTAGAGGAGAGAAGAGAGAGCTGGTTAGAGGAAGTGTCGAATGAAGCTAAAGTCGCAGGATCCGGGGTTTTATAGGAAAATGAGTCCTCTCCCTCCAACCCCCTGTTGGGGGTTGATGGTGGGGCTCCAGGTTGTGTACCCTGGGTCCTGTGGCTTGTCTCCCCACTCGTATCGTTTATTAACGGAATCTAACTTTCGTGGTTGAATATTGGTGAGAACTTAAGTTTACTAGAGGAGTGATTCCTGGAGGGACTCACGACACAGGGGTAGGCTGGCGAAATTCCCCAAACATTCCGCCGACCTAAAATGATTATTTTATTGGGACGGTAGTGGACAGAGCCTAACAACAGATCTAGTCATTAGGCCCTTAGCAGTCCTAAGGGTCGCCACACGAACAACTCCGTCCGAGCCGGGGTGAACTTCGACGACGCGCCCCAGAGGCCACTTTAAGGGAGGCATGGATTCTTGGCGAATTAGTACCATGGTGCCAACGGAAAGGGGGGGTTGATCTCTGCCCCACTTATAACGCTGTTCGAGATGATTCAGGTATTCCAAGTGCCAACGCTTCCAATAGTTCACCAAGATTTGGTTGACCAGGTTCCATCTAGTGAGATGGGTGAGCGGGCGGTCACTTTCACCACTCATAGGAGGAGCCGTTATCGGCTTAAACACCAAGAAGTGGCCTGGGGTCAGAGGAATCAAATCCTTAGGGGAATTGGACATAGGGCTTAAAGGACGGGAATTCAACACCGCCTCCACACGAGTCAATACCGTGTTCAACTCCTCATAGCTTAGAACTTGAGTCCCAATGGTTTTGAGAAGCAAGGTCTTGGCAGAGCGGACTCCACTCTCCCAGATACCTCCCCAGTGAGGAGAAGCAACTGGTATGAAACGCCAAAATACTCCTCGCTCGGATAGATGGTTTTGGATGGAGACATTAGTGCCTTTTTCCTGCAAAAATCCTGCCAACCTCTGACAACCCACAAAGTTGGTCCCATGATCACTATACATGTTCATTGGTAGGCCTCTACGACTAATAAATCGTTGGAAAGCCGCTATGAAACATGGAGTAGATAACTCAGAAGCCACCTCTAAATGGATGGCTTTCGTCGCCAAACAAACAAACAGTCAGATGTACGCATTTGTTGTCCTAACCCCACGGTGCCTAGTAAGGACTACCTTCAAAGGCCCAGCGAAATCTACTCCGCAGTTATGGAAAGGAGTCACCACTTGTTGCACTCTAGAAGCAGGTAGGTTTCCCATGAGGGGTACGCGAGAAGTGGGAGCCACTCGAAAACAATGACTGCAATCCCGAACCAGAGACTTCACTAAGGCAGTCCCAGATACCACCCAGAATTGTTGTCTGAGGAGGTTACTGGTAGCCAAAGGACCAACATGAAGGTTGGACTCATGAACGTGGCGAATAATGAGGTGGGTCAAATGCGACTGCCTGGGAAGCAAGATGGGATGTTTAGCGTCACACGGGAGATCTGAGTGTACCAATCGACCGCCGACCCTAATGACACCAACCTCAGGGATACCAGTGTAGAGATCAATGAACGGGCACAATTTTTGGAACGAGTGAGGCTTATTACTCCTTATTTTTTTACGGATATCAGATAAATAACGAAGCTGTTCGACTGATACAAGACTGTGCAATGCCAGAGTTCGCTCAGTTGGCGTTATCTCCCCTTGGCGTTTGTCTGAAGGATTTCGAGAATTATAAATGATTCGAAGTATCAAGCTACAAACGTTTATCAGTCGGTGATAGTTTGAAAATCTATCAACAATGTTAAATTCTGATATTGGGTTTATAAGGGAAACTACCAGAGAAATAGGTTTGACAGCCTCACTAGCAACTAAATCATAGTCCTGGAAGGAATTCGACTCGTGAGTGGGTTCTCTCAAAAACTGAGGTCCCAACCACCAGTCCTCAGAATTAAGAAGCTGAGCAGGCGTCACTCCACGTGAGACTATATCGGCAATGTTATACTCAGTGGGTATGTGCAACCATTTTAACCCGGGAAGAGAACTTTGGATTTCGCTAACCCTATTGCCTACGAAAATCTTCCACCTAGATGAGGGCTCGTTAATCCAGGTAAGGCATACCTGAGAATCAGACCAGCCGAACATATCCGTCGCGATAAGTTCGTCATCTAGCGATGAGATTACGTGTTTTATTAAACGGGTTAAAAGGAGGCAAGCACACAATTCGAGGCGAGGAATGGATAAACGTTGTAAAGGGGCAACTTTGGATTTGGCTGAGATCAGATGGACATAAATCTTGGAGCTAGATATTAATTTTAAATACACCACAGCTCCATATGCTTCACTTGAACTATCACAAAATCCGTGTAGCTCTACGTTATAATTCTCAGTTGAATCCCAGACTTTACGGGGTACTGAAACGTGTGCCAACAAAGGGAGTTCCGACTTGAATATTCGCCATTTCTCTAGAATGCTTCGATTTGGAGGGTCGTCCCAGCCCAGTTTAGCCACCCATAGTCGTTGCATTAGAATTTTGAGATATGCCGTGACTGGGGCCAAGAAACCTAAAGGGTCAAACCAACGAGCGATATCTGACAATAAGGAGCGCTTAGTCTCTATAGATGACGGAGTAAGGACACTATACGTGAATGTATCCGAAGTGGGGACATACCTGAGCCCTAAGACAGGGACAGATTGTATTATGTCATTATCTTTGCAGGAAAATGAAATCGCGAGTGGGTGGTTGTCACTGGACACTTTCGAAAGTAGTTCAGGACAATTCGTGGCCCATTTGTGCAACGAAAATCCACCCTTACCCAATAAATCCGTCAATTCATCAACCAGCCGTTGACCCCTCTCTATCCCGTCACATGATTTAATTACATGATATAGGAATTACGAAGAACAATATTGCATGCGTCGGGATGAGAGGCCTGATAATCACAACACAGTTGACGTAAAGTACGAAGACATAGGTAAGGGGCACTTGTTGTCCCATAAGTGAGAGTGTTTAATTGATAAACTTGAACCTTATCAGATTGATCGAAGCGCCAGAGTATTTTAGTCAACGGAAGATCACTATCATTTATCAGAATCTGACGATAGGCCTGTCTGATGTCACAAACAAAAACATAAGGATGCAATCTAAACCGCAACAATAAGGAGGACAAACTGGGCTGGAGTTTAGGACCAGGGTAAAATACATTATTTAATGAAACACCATTTGTTGACGGACTACTAGCATTAAACACCACTCGTATGCTCATTGAGGCTTGGTCACCGGGTATCTTATATTTTATTACGGGATGATGGGGAACATAATAAGAGCCCTCTTCAACATCATGTTTTAAAAGACTCATATGATTTTGGGTTAAATAATCCATCATAAACTCCCGATATTTTCCCTTCAGCGTGGGGTTTCGGTTTAACCGACTTTCCAGTGACTTTAATCGGGACAGTGCAATGGATTTGGAACATCCCAGAGGCATCTTGGAAGTATTTACCAACAACGGAACCTTGTACCTACCATTTTCTATCCTAGAATACTTGGCCACGTAAATATTTTCCGCCTCTTGTTCCTCCCGACCTATCAAGGAGACCTCAGGAACATTTTCGATTTCCCAAAACCGGGACATGACATTTTCTATTGAGCAAACCTCATTTATGAAATATGATTGAATGGGAGCCGACAGTGGTTGGGATGTCGGTACCTTACCGAGCAATACAAATCCGAATACAGATCCAAATGCGGAAGCAGTCCCGTCTGGACCCGTAATTTTTTGGCCAGTCAAAATTTGAGACACAATATCTGCTCCACATAAAATGTCTATTCCGGATTTGAAGAAAAACTGAGGATCGGCCAATTCAATCCCCTCTAAATGGCTCCATTGAGGTGGTTCAAAAGTGCAAGACGGGACAGACGAAGTTATTTTCGAAATTACCATGGCCTCAATGTCGAAGGCAAGGTTCGAAATAACTCGGGATGCGATGGTACAATTTACTTTAAATTTACTAGTGGGAAGGGAGGTATGAGACAAACCATCCACTTTAGTGACGCTTTTAATTTTAGGTATACCTAGACGGGCAACCAGAGATTCAGAAATGAAATTCCCCATGCTACCAGTGTCCAATAAAACCCTAGCTCGAATAAAACTCCCGTACACATCTTTGACATTCACCACAGCAGTGCTAAGAAGAATGTGACAAGAAGGGGGGCTTACAGCCAAGGAGTAATTTGAAATCACTTGGTTCGCAATAACATCATCGGATTTGTCGCCACTTGACGTTCCCGTTGAAACCATACCAGATTCTACGGACTGGGACCCAAAACATGAAACAGTATTGTGCGATTTTGCACAATGGTTGCATTTTGGACCGTCACAATCCCTAACGGAATGAGTCCTAGTCAAACATAGCGTGCACAACTTAAGGGCTTTAATGATTTTATACCTCTCCTTTGGGGTTCATCTAGAAACTTACCACATTTCACCAAACGATGAGAGGATTTACAAAATGGACATACAACTTCGGAAGAATTTTCCTGGGCAACAGAAAGGAAATTGGATTTTTTCACAGCCCCTGAAGTGTTGGGTTTCGGAACATGAGAGGCCGAAAAGACTTTTGGCTTGGAGATAGTAGGTACGTACAAGCTCGCAACCTCAAAAGCTCTAGCCCGGTGCTCAAGAAACCCAAGTACCTCATCAATGCTAGGATTGTTAGTGACGTCAGTGCGGGATACTTCAAAAAGGCGAATGGTAGCTTCGTCTATTTTCTCAAGGACGATCGACACTAGAAGTAAGCCCCACTGAGTGGTGGGATACTTCAGTACTCGAAGGGCCTCAAGATTAGATTTAATTGAATCGACAAAATGCCTAAGAGCCTTACAGTTGTTTCCATTGACATGAGGCAACCGTTTAATGTTGTCGATGTGGTTTATTGCAATCTGACGGACATTGTTATAGCGTTGTAATAACAACCGATAAGCAGGTTCATAATTACAGACGGACAGAGGCAAGTGTTTCACTAAATCAAGAGGTTCACCCTTCAAATGCGACAACAATACTTGATATTTATACAAGTCAGAAAGGTCCGTACGGCTATGAATGACGGATTCGAATAAAGAATGAAACCCATACCACTCGGATTGATTTCCATCAAAAACGCTTAATTTGATTTTGGGAGTGTCGGCAAGTTCGATAGGGGACGAAACAACTGGTTGACTCGTGGGAGGTGGAGTGGCAGGGGGTTGTTGATCCGATCTCAACTGGCTCTCAATTCAAGTACAGAAGGATGTGCTTTGATTGAGAATACATATTCAAAAAATTTATCTTCAACAACGTAATGGGTCTTAATAACGGATTCATTTATGGCTGGCTTACTTGAAGGAGGTTCAGCTTGCGAAGAATCGCCGCCTACAGCACCCTCTCCTTCTTCATCAGGACACACGATCGCGAAAATACTGGCCTGAATATCTTTGAATTCATCGATAAATCGTGAAAGTTCCAAGTAGCGCACCATAAAACCGGATTTCCGAGCTGGTGTCGAAACATCTTTACCATAAGAATAAATTTTTTGAACATTTCTCAAACAACATTCGCGACGATGCACAAGGGCAGACAAAGACTGGCAGGCCGAGATCGACATGGTGCCGCCTTTCGAACGGAGCGAATGTGTCGCCATTCAGGTTGCCACAAGTGTTGTTTACAACAGCCAATATTTATGCTGACAGCCAGGACTAGGATTTCAGGAATTATCCTGAGCACTTATAGTTGTCTCGAAGGATTAAAAGGATTAGAAACAGTGACTTTGCGGCGCAAACAAATCAAAGGTAAAATGAAGCAAACGTGGACTGAGGAAAACGAGGATTGTGGAATCAAGATCAAATATGAATATGGTCACCCTCTTCAAAAGCTAACGGCAGGTTTGTATCGAAAAGTCGAGACGATATAGTTATTATAAGATGCAAAAAAGACCCTAAAAATTGCTACAATCCATCCGGCTCGAAGGACCAATGGTGGGGGAATTAATAATCAGAAGTGATCGTTTCGTGGGCAATGGCCCAAGAAACGTCGATTCGATCTAAGTCAAAGTAAAATTTGCTGAGTTCAAAACGGCTGAACCGGAGAAGAGAGGACACGGTCAAGAAAGTCGTGCACAAGGACACCCAACAAGATTCATCGCAAATCGGCTTACCTGATGCTGTGTAGCTCGTCTCGTTCAGCGTAGGATGGTAGATGGCGCGAAGGGATCCCACGAGGGCGCTTCGAGGGTCACGATAGTTGCTCCAAAAGGACGAAATGGCCCTTTTGGAAGCTGAAAGGGCTTAAATGTTAGAGAGGGGAACCTGCAGGTAACCCTAATAACTTTAGAAACTAAGTTTTAAGGCAATACTGGCCACAATTAAAACACTGTATTATCGGACTGGACGTACAGGTTTCTGAAGCAAGACTGACTTGACGAGAGCTGCTCACACCAGAGGGGGCGGAGCTACTTTTCAGCGGTCCATTTACGGACAAGGTTCACCGAAAGTACGAAAATCAGATTGGATCCCCAAGCACACGACAATATAATGACCGCAACCTCTCGTCTATTTGGGAAAACCCGGAACTCACGTTAGTTGTTATTTAGAAATAGAAAAATACGAAAATTGAACTTCTTCATAAAAAATCATCTCTTGCTGAAGTGAGCAAATAAGAATGTGATACAAATAAAATAAAATAAACGAAAATACCTAGGGGGAAAAAACGGGTAGGCTGGCGAAATTCCCCAAACACAGGGTCTTTGGAAAGGACCATCTACCTCTGCAATACCAAAATGTGGCAGTCGTAAAATGTATTCATGTTACTGTAAACTTACATGTTCTTCGGGAAAGGAATCAGGAACAAGGGGGTCACCTTCCACATAGTGGATTCCGACCAGCGAAATTATTTTCTTCTCCCTTTCGGTGAGAACGAGATTCTCTGGCAACTTCTTATTGCCTGTTGCCCTCCTGCAGTTTTTGATTTTCGCCACTTTCGTTGCGACTGCCGATTTGTTGTCTCTCCATGTCTGTGTAGAACAAAAATATCATAGATAGGTACCTAGTACAATATATTGCGGTAAAAAGTCTCACTAGGTAGGTGTAGTTCCACAGGAAGGAATATTCATTGCTGTTTGGAATGGAAGGATCATCTTCTGTTTTAAAATATTGTATGTAGAAGCTTGCTTAATTGGCATAGTTTTCTAAATTTATTTCAGGTAGGTACCTACATGTTTCAAACCTCATCAGGTTCTTCTTCAGCCAAGTCGTTGAGGTTTTTGTCAATCATGAATTTCATGTGTTCGATATTCAAATCGAAGACTCGTCAATTTAACAATAAAAACCAGTTGGTCCTTATAAAATGTAAAAATAAATTTCATTTTATTTAAATTTTTAACTATCGTTTTTATTGGCAAACTGACGAGTCATTGGAAAAGATCGAACACATGAAATTCATAACTGAAGAACTCAATGAGGTTTGAAACATGTAGGTATCTACCTGAAATAAAGGAAAAAATGAAAAAGCAAGCTTTACAGAGAACATTCTAGAAAATGGACAAAAAAAATTTCTCGTACCTAAGTAACTGAATTGGTGCTGATGGGTTGTGAGAGGGAACAATAACATTCCACCTATGTCTATAGCTAATGGTTTTGTGCTACGCGCAGGTTAACCAGCTAGTAGATAAAATACTTACTGACAACCTACTTAAAATATTTAAAGTGACTTAAAATACTTACTGATTTCCAAGACTTCACATCTTTACCCATGCCTTCTTTCGGGAACATTGAGTTGAGTTGAGCCACCAACTCTTCCCAACTCCCTCTTAGCCTTGAGCTGGCATTAATGCTAGTGGATTTGCCACTAGCCACGTGAGGATTCAAAACGAAATAATCGACCATATGGTCGATTTGTTGTTGGGAGGCCTTTGGTTGTCTCCTTTTGGCTACGTCCTCCATTTCAACTGTAAAAAAAAATTTGTGAATACACAACCATTCATAATCAAATTCACTTAGGTATCCAGTAGGTCCATCTGGTTTGTGGTGTAGGTGTGGTGGTGGAGGAACTGCAGCAACTCGAAAGACATAACGTTAAGGTCAAATCTAGGGTAGGATAATTGGGTATATTCCCGATTTCGGAGGACAAAAAAACCATCGCAAAAAACCTTTCATGCGAAAAAATCGCAATAACATCGTACCCAGACATTCCTAAATGAATTTATCATGAGTAATCATTAAGTTCAGAGGGTTGAAGGAAACGAAACCACCGAGTAGGAATAGGATTCCTTCACTGACATCAGTTGGGGGCAAAAAAAGAAGAACCTCACACATATACTCTTCACTTCACCACTACTTACCATCATGGAAACCGCGATATTGGAAAGAGTTCCAGTAGAGTGCTCACCCTAGATTCAGATTTCGTGAGGCAAGCCAACGACATCGGTATCTCATACTGCAAAGAGAACTCAGCATTCAAGTTTGGTGTCATAAGTTATCGACTTCACTATCCGGGTGTCATTACATGCAAGCAATAGTGAAACTGACTCCATAACGACAAAAAGGTAATGCGTTGCAGAATCGCACTAAAGAGGGCCTATTCATTAAGCAAAAGAGATATCTCTTGGTCCAAATCTCTCTTTTGGCAAGAGATTTTTACAGTATCCATGACGGTTATTAAGCAACTTCTAAAAGAGATAGTTGGTGGCCTTCTAGACATTATTGATCTCTTCACAAGAGACACCTAATTAGGTCTTTTCTTGAAAGAGATAGTCTCTTTCTCATTTATTTAATAGTGAGATCGTGTATCGATTGATGAATAAAAACGTCTAAGTACGCTTTGAGGTAGGTAACGGGAGCTATTCAGTAAACCAGACAAACCCTGGAGACATCGGAAGAGACTGTCTCCCAGGGGAGACTATTGCTACTGGGAGATTTTCACTATCTCTTTTAGCAAATAGGCCCCCTGAAGGGCCGAGGTAGGTAGGAAGTGAGAATTCCTGATGTACTTACCTATGTGTTATATAACACTATTATTGTAACTGAGAATGAAAACTCCTTAGGACTAAAGAGATAGTGAACTACTAACTAAAACAGATAGTGAAAAGAGATAATCTATTTTGAAAAATCTTCTGGGAGAGGTGGTCTCCCCCAGGTCTCTTCCGATGTCTCCCGAGTTCATATATTTTAATGTATAGCTCCCTTGACCTACCTCAACCTATAATTAGACGTTCTTACTTGTGAATCAATAACAGGTATATATTTTTAATGAACAATCTACTTACTTTTATGAAACACATACACGACCAAAATTAATTATGAATGATCAAAATGACTGATGTGGTTGCGGATGAACGAAGGATTATACACATCACGATCAAACAAATGAGAAATCAGCATATATCTTTCAAGAAAATTGGGAGAGATCGAAAATGCTAAGACGGCGGCCAACTATCTCTCAGAAGTTACTACATAACCCTGTCATGGATACTATAAAGAGATCTTTTGCTTAGTGAATAGGCCCCCTGTAGTGCATTACCCTTTTGTTGGTATGGAGTCGGTGTTGCTATCCCTCTCGTGTAACGACACCCAGATAGCGAAATTGATATTCAGGAACTTTAGATACTGAACTTAACAAATTGTTGTTGCAGAATGAAACGCCAACGTCATTAGCTTATCTCACGATATCTGAGTCTAGGGCCAGCACTGGCTGGAATTCTTACCTTTATCACCATTTCCATGGAGATAAGCTGTGATAAAGGGGAGCGTTGGTTCTTCTTTGATCTCCCCCCCCCCCCCCACCGGACATATGGGAAGAAGACATATAGAATAGTGGTGGGTAAGAGTAGTTCATTTGAGGGATTGAAGTTCAGTTAGTTCAGTTCTTTTAGTTAGTTCAGTAGTTCATTCCAGTTCCTTTTTGTTTCCAATCACACAAGGACAACTCCAAATGAACTGAAGGAACTATCGTTCAGTGGATATTATAAACTCTTCTAGCAGTAATAATACAACCCATCTTAGGGACTCCGAACGAACTACAGGAACAGTCAGGTGCAGTATCAGTCGATACTATCAACTCCTCATGCAGTATCCACAATTTCCATGAACTAACTCAGTCGCCCTGTGAGTTACTAGTTCTTTAGTTCTTAGCTCATAATGCACAGAATGATAGTTCTTTAGTTCCCCCTTCCTACATTCATCTCTAGACACTGGGTCTGTTCAGACAGACAGTCCATGATGGAACTGCGTTCTGAAAAAGAGGGGATAGAACCATCCAGGATTGAGTCCAGAACTGTGTCTGTCCGAATGGGCCATGATGATTCCAAAAGGATAACCTGAAGCACTGTAACCTTCCACATAAGCTGAAGGCAGAAGCATCAAGTGCACATGTGCAGGATCAACAGTCCTCGAAAAAATCCAGGACTGATTGAACTAGTCCCGAACGGTCCTAGACTGTAGCTGGGTTCACGGAGCGTGATTCCGGAGGGCATCCCGTACAGCAACGCGTTTGCCGGAATTTTCGCCACAGAAGCGTTAACACGGCAGCGGAATCTTAACCGGAAATCTAACCGGCAAAACAAACCAGGAATGTTGAATTCCAATATGACTGAACAACCAAACAGGAGAGGTCTGTGCAGATACGGCAACGGATCCGACAGTCACAAATATCTGGGGATTTTGATATAGTATCCATGACGTATCCGTTACGTTGCAATAATCCATTTTGCGTTGGCCAATAGCATTGCAGAACGACTTACCGTACCGGATTGCCGTCCGGAATTGCCCCTCCATGAACCTAACTTGTCTGTCCGAACGAACCTGGTGATTCTTTTACTCTGTGGTCCTAGTGAACGAACTAAGTCAAGGAGTAGTTCAGTTGGCAGAGTTAGTTCTTCAAGATCAGTTCAGTCAGGAACTACCCACCTCTAACATAGAAGTCTTCTGTATCATTTTGTAACTACCTACCTATCAACATGCTCGTAGTTTCAAGGTTCAAGTTATTAATTTCGATATTTTTATGACATCACTGCTATGTTAAGTACCTATATTAGGCTTATTACATTGAATAGCATTGGATAACACGGAAAAGAAAATTAGTGTACACTTACCGTCAAACACTAGGTTTTAAACCGATTCCAATGAACAAACACAGTAAAAAACAACCCACAATAAACAAACTAACAATAATTATGTATACTGAAGAAAAAAATAGTGCGTAAAATAAAAGCCCAGAAATATAATATTTTGTACAAAAGTTAACGATGTTTTCTTCCTAACCCCTAACCTATCACCGAAAAGCATCACCACGCCAAGTTTTTTCGATGTTACGGGCATTCCGTACGGATAACGGGGGGGTCTCTTCTAGAGCCGTCAGACTGATAACTACCCTTTAAGGACAAGTTATGCGCGATTTAGCGACAGCTGACGCTACTGAGCGCTTACAGAATACCAATCGTCGACTACAGCTTCGTTCTCAGTGTGCGTTCTGCCAGTTCCGAACGGTTCTGGGCAAGCGCAGTCGAGTTTTGTCGTTCGCAGTGCCAGAACGCCCAGTTCCGGAACGCCGAGTTCTGCGTTCGCAGTGTTTTGCGAATCCAGTTCCGAACGGTTCTGACAGTCCCCGATTTTTTTCGGAACTGTCAGAACTGGAACTCAAGAACGTAGGTGACGCATGCGTTCCACTTCCAGTTCTGAAATCGTTCGCAGTGCAGAACGCGGTTCCTCAAGTTCCGGAACGCCCCGGGATTTTCCGTCCCAGTTCTTATGAATTCGAGAACTGTCAGAACGCCCACTAAGAACGAAGCTTACGATACGTGTCGAGACTACGATATTTTTCGTTATGCCAACTATATTTCATCGTCGTTATGATGCCATACCGAGTTGCAGAGTGACAGGGTCGCACTGCTGGATTCTCAGGGCACATTTTTGCTTCCTGTACTGGCCGCCCGGCTGGATGACAGGGTCCCTCGTCACTGATCACTCCACTGATGTTTCTATTTTAAAATATTTTCTATTCTCACATAAACGTTCTTCTGAATTTATTGATACTGACCCACCGCAGAATGCAAATACCTGTTTCAATCACAGTGATGAAAACTCACACTGATTGATGGAAAAATCACGTTGATGAAAATAATTTTTATCAGGGAAAAGCAAAAAACAAGATAAAGAAATGGCAAAGCAAAGAAAAAGAATAACTTCAGCGGACAGTGGTGGTATTTGTTGCACTGCATGGGTCGCATGGGTGCTGTTTTTTTGCTCAACGTCCAGTTATTTTGCATAGTATTCAGAGCAGATCGTTATGCTTTTTGTCACGAAGTCATAAATATCTTCAAAGGTTTTTATTGTGAAGTTCTTCAAGGGGACTTCACCCTTCCCACCTGGGCGGGACCCCCCTGCCCAGTGTGACATGTTGGCGAAAATTTGAAAGCTTGTAGAAAAAGATCTATTCATCAAGCAGTGTGAGGTTGGTCACAAGATTCTTAGAATGGAACCTACTTACAGCCATTATTAACAAAGTCATGGGTACTCCAGGTTGTAATGATTTTCACATAGAACCACTCTGTAGTTAGAGAATTCAAACTCCGTTAGGAAAATTCCCGCGAAAATCATTAACCACTTTTCGGAAAAGTGGCTCAACACGTACCTCCATGGTTTTTCTCTGAGGGGGGTCAGACTGGCTTTTGTGAAACGATAGGTTCCAAGATATTACGAATTCTAAGATTCTTACATACTTACATCGAAGTTAGGGAAATTTTAACTCCGTTAGCTGACAGCTGACACCCCACGAAAATTGAACCACTCCTTGGAAAGCTTTCAATTTATTGCAAAATCTCATGCTGCCAAAATCTTACCATTTCTCGATTCTTCGAGTACAACACCCATGGCCACACGAAGTACCTCTTCACTGGCTAGAAGTAGTTTCTTCCATACTTTTCCTTCTTTATATATTTATGCAGTTTATTCCTCGTTCTTCCAAGGATTTTAGCATCAAATCCGCTTTCTCCAAGAACTTCTTAAATTTACTGAAGATAGCAAAATACAATTTTAGCTTACATCCATCAGATTCCAAATTAATTTACCCTTCCCTCACATCTGCTCACCCGACAACCTTCCCCTTTCTACATTATTTTGAACTTCAAATAAGAAACGCCCCACGCATACAACAAGCATGCTAAAGACTCTACAATCCCAATCAAGACTCGACCCTCAACATTCACCATTGAACCTTCTCCTATGTCCGACATGAAAAGAGCTGAGAATTTCCACTCCATGAGACATGTTTAGATGTTTTATCATGGATAATTATTTTGGTTGGTTTTGGTTTTAAGATTTTGTAATGCTCAGTTGCAGTCGACAATAGTGTTTCTGTTTTACAATTCCATTGGGAGTATTTCGAAATGCCTTTTGTGCGTGCTGGTCCAGCGGAAATTTTGAGGGCTTCTCAGAAGGACGAAATCATCATTCGAAATGTGCAAGATCGTTTGGAGAAACTCCTCCTTCATGTCGTCGGTAAGTGCTGTGGTGTTCTTTAGTTGTTAAATAGGTAAACGTATTGGCACATTCACATTGATTACAACCAAAATGCGTTTATTACAATAATATGCAGAACAGAACACTAGAGGAACAACGATTATGTGTGTGTGAGATTCGTCGTTTATCTGCCTTCGGCTTTCAGGCCATGCGAGGCGTAGGTAGAACGAACAACGATTATCGAAAACTTACACCGCATGGGCATGAAGTGCCGACGGGAGAAGAGGAAGAAGAAGGTGTAAGTTTTCGGGAACTAGATTATCGAAAACTTACACCTTCTTCTTCCTCTTCTCCCGTCGGCACTTCATGCCCATGCGGACATAGCTGTTAGCTGGATATCACATCCCTGCCCTAGTTGAAACTGGTTAGGTCATAATCCTTAAGGTTGAACGGGAGCCTTGTTGTCCGTCCTGACCTCCGCAACTTGATTGGTTCAAATGTGCTGGGAGCCGACGAACTTGGAGTACCTGATGTTGTCTCTGAGGGAGGGTCAGGATCGTCAGGAGATCTCAGGAATTCTCTACCTGATTTTTAAGATGTTCGATGTCCCTGGTAGGTGTTGAAACAGATACAATAGGACTGTTGACAGCTGTGACAACTCCTGTGTCCTCAAATCTAGAATCAGTTTTCCTCATGGTAAAAGGCGGCTGAACTAATACTTCATCCCCCACAGAAATCTCCTTCTCAGGGATAGACTTTTCATATGTAAGTGAATGTCCTTTCTTGTAGGTGTCCTGGTCCCGAACTGCTGCCTCCTCCACACGATCACGGAACGTTGGCAACTTGTCCTTGAGCTTCCGGTTGAAAAGCAGTTCTGCTGGGCTTTTCCCAGTAGTGGATTGAGGCGTAGAACGATACATGAGCAGATAGTCGAACAGTTCATCACTGATATTTTTGCCTTCCTCCAAATAGGCAATTTGCAAAATATTTTGTAGAGAATGGTTTTTTCTCTCAACCTCACCATTGGCCTGTGCCCAGTATGGTGGCGGCCGTTGATGGATGATACCAAATTCAAAACAGAAATTTGAAAATTCTAGGGAAATAAATTGAGGTCTGTTGTCAGTAATGGCATATGGCAGGTCATTACGAGCAAAAATGTCCTTGAGAAAAGCTATTGTAGTAGAGGATGACTTTTACCTCGACATAATGACTGAAGTAATCTATGACAACACCCAAATACTTATTGCCAGGTAAATCTTTAAAATCAATTGCGAGATCCTGCCATGGTCCATCGGGTAGTTCTCGACGAGACATTTGTTCCTTGTTAATTTCTTTGCCCACTTCTTGGTGGTGCTTCACCTTACATAAACCAGGGTGTCCCTCATGTGCATTATTCAACACACGCTGACGAAGTGAAGGAAGAATGACTATTCGTGAACCCCGCAGAAGAATATCATCAACCACACAGAAGTCCCCTGGAATGATTGACTTGGGTTGATGGCCCACTTTGAAATTGCTGCAAATTACTGATAATTCAGGATCACATGCTGTGGCTTCCTGTATTTCCTTCAGTGTAACTGCCCGTGGTTGACACTGGGCAACAAACATAACTAAATGCTTTTCATATATATTGTTAGTAGTAGAGATTGTATTGTCAATTTGCAGAAGGCGAGAAAGTGGGTCAGCAATGTTGTTTTTGCCCTTCACATATCGAATTCCATACTGGAAACCCTATAGTCACTAGAGCCAGCGTTTAAGCCTAGCACATGGTTTTGAACGACGTGCAAAAATTGTCCGTAGAGGTTGGTGGTGTGTAACCAATTCAGACTGGCGACCTAATAAGTATACCTGCAACCTCTCTACAGCAAATATCAAAGCCAAGGCTTCCCTCTCTGTTTGGGAATATCGACGTTCAACTGCTGACAGTGACCGACTAATGTAGCAAATGACCCTAACTACATCCTGCTTTCGTTGAAGGAGAACAGCTCCTAGTCCCGCTGGGCTGGCATCAGCCATGACAATGGTTGGCAGGTCGGGGTCAAAAAGACTCAAATGACTGTCTTTAGTCAAAAGGGACTTCACACGAACAAAGGTTTGCTCATCAGCGGCATCCCATTTAAATGGCTTTGAATAACATGTTTGCTGAAGTTGGTATAATTCAGTTGAAAGGTAAGGTATGAACTTCCCACATAGGTCACCATGCTTCGGAGCTCCTCAGCCGACTCCTGAATTGCTTGCACCTTATCAAAACTATGGCAAATGGAATCTTTACTCAATATGTGACCCAGAAACCTCACTTCTCTGACGAAACTGGCATTTATCCATATTGATTACATAACCTACTTCATTAAAACGATGCTTTCAGGTTTTCATCATGTTCCTCGATAGTACCTACTGCCAAAAACAAGTAAATTATCCAAGTAATTGAAAACACCTTTAAAACCAGCAAGAATATTCTCAAAAATTCTCTGGAACATTTCTGGAGCACATTTTAGACCAAACGTCAGGCACCTATATCGGAAAAGCCCTAAATGAGTACCAAATGTGGTAATCTCGCGAGACTCAGGATCAAGTTCGATTTGATGATACACCTGTCACAGATCAAGTTTGCTGAACAGGACTGCGCCCTTCAGGAGCGGGGCTACATCCTCAATGGTTGGTATTGGGTGTTTTTCATTAAGAACAGCTTCATTTGCCTGGCGCATGTCAACACATTCGAATTGTATTTTCTGATTTTGGTGCCGGTACGATGGGAGAGACCCATCTTGATGCACCATCAACACGCTCAATAATTTCGGCAGTAAGAAGTTCATTAATCTGCTCCTCCACACGAGATCGAAGTCCAAATGGAATACGACGAAAAGGTTGAATAACTGGAGGAACGGATTTGTCAATAGGAATGTGTAACTGAAAATTATTCAGTTTACCCAAAGGCTCTGAAACATTTGGAACCATCTTGATACGCCCATCTTAGCATACATCCAGTCCAACTTTGAGAACCCCCAATGCTTTAGCATCCCGACACCCCAGTAAAGTTGCTAAGTCTTCCTCCATCACAACAACTTCTGTGACAATGCTGTGATTGTTGCACTGGATTTCAATACGAGCAGTACAATAAATATTGTATTTCAACATTCCGGAACCATTAAAAAAAAAAATTATATTCGGACTAGGCACATATGCAATGAAATGGATACCTTTGTACAGAAGTTCCGGCCATGTTTTCCTAGACAGCATGGAAAACTTGGCACCCGAATCAATGAACATGGAGATCTGAGTACCACCAATCTTACAAGGAACCACTTCGTCCACTTAGTCAGAGTTATTAGATCGAATGCAAAAAACTCCTTCACCTATCACGGCTTTAACCTTTGTCTTCTCTTTTATATCGGAGTGAAGAGGCGGAATTTTTGGACTGCGGCAAGTCCTGGCAAAATGGCCACTTTTATTACAATTGGAACAAGTCTCATTTATAGCAGGGCAATGAGGATCCTTCGCCTTATGCCCTTCCTCCCCACAGCAAAAACAGACAATTCTGTTGGGATTGGATGATCTACTCATAATTATTCCTACCATGAAACTTATGTGACTGTGTGTGCTCCTTCAATCGGCAAACGCACGACGACAATCCCCCATCGGATACCTGAGACCCTGCCGCAGCTGCTGGAATGGAACTGGAAATCATAGACGATTGAAGCTTTACCGTAGAATACATAGAAGCAAGAGACTCAAAATCAATGAGGGTAGCCGTTTTTTTCTGCTGCATAAGCTCATTGCGCAATTCTTCTGAACGATCACCATTAACCAGCTGGCCTTGAATGGCCTCATCAACAAAATCGTCTCATAATTCGCAGTTATTCACTTGATTCTGAATGTGAGTGACAAACGAAGAGATAGGTCCCCTCCAATTGAATTACCTACGAAAGCAAGTGACATTCATACCATTTACTGGATGTCAGAACCACCTTTGCGTTCAAATATTCAATTGTATAAGTATATGCATCGAGAAAATTTGGAAAAGTAAGTATTTCTGATTTCGGAGCCACCAAGGAGCAGGTTTAGACGAAGTAAAACTCCAACGTCTGCTTCCATCGCAACCACTCTTGCCCGTTCTTCATATTACTGACAGAAAACGAATGAATCGTATTCTTGGTATCCATTTCTGGTAGGTAGCAGGTACAAGGAAGAGAAGTAGCTACTGGAAAGGCGTTATTTATTCCTTAAACCATGTTTACTCCGTCGTCATTTGTGATGTTCTTTAGTTGTTAAATAGGTAGACGTCTTGGAACATTCACTTTTATTGATTAAAACCGGAATGCGTTTATTACAATATGCAGAACAGAACACTAGAGGAACAACGAATATAGAACTTCCACCTTCTTCTTCCTCTTCTCCCCTTGGCACTTCATGCCCATGCGGACATAGCTGTTAGCTGGATATCACAAGTGCCTGCACGTATACCTAGTTTGAGTAGTTTGTTCCTTTGTGTTCATTCTTGAATCATGTACCTATCAGTACGCAGTACCCCTTGCGCAGTATGCCCCTCAGGTCTTTTTGTTCGTATTGTGACAGCATCACTGCCTAGGGGGCTACATATATGAGAGGGAAAGCAGGAGTATTTGGAAGGTAAAGTAGAGGACTGGGTTCAGGAGGCTAAATGTTCAACGGAAGCCGGAGAAACTCAGACTCAGGATGCGCACGCTGCTTTTACTAAGTCACTCAAATTCTAATGGGAGTTCGCCAGAGAGCGATAGGAGGAAAGAAAATGTATTTAAGCCTCTGCAAGAAACTATTCAGACAACGTTCATGCCTACGATTCTGGGGGGTGTGTCAGTTGAAGAATGTGACCTTTTCACATTGTTGGCCAACAAATGGGGATTAGCATGGCAGATGGTTTTTCGAACGTCAAGAGCAGGCACAGCATTGTTGGATCAAGCGACACGTAATTTCACTCTTGAGCGTTCTCAGAACTGCAAAACGGGTGGGCTAGTCTCGAGAAGACACAACAGAATAAGATACCTAGTAGGAGAATTGATTTTGATGGCGTGGGACAACTTTGGGAAAGAGCCAGTAATTACTGAACCTTCCGGGAACAATCCAGGCCTCTGGAGAGGGGGGGGGGGATGTAGCATGTCGCGGCTTGTGGGAACGACATAGGAAAGCGTTTGTCGATGTCAGTGAACACTCACATGTCGACCGCAAGATCGCGGCAGTCCTTTCTGGGGTTGATGAGGAAAAAAGCAGAAGTATCTGGCAGCATGTGAGCAGAGACACGCCTCTTTTACCCCACTAGTGTGCACTGTGGATGGCCTATTTTGCCCCCCATATGGATGGCATTCACCGTTCGCTGAGAGAATATCAGAAAAATAGGTCGAGCCACAAGGGAAGTAAGCAGATGGCTGAGGATGCGAATGGGTTTTGCAACAGCATGGGCAGCATCCATATGCATCAGAGGTTCTCAGAAAAGGTGGATATAAAAAAAACTACAGGATAAAAATAAAATAGTCTATTTCCACGTACACTAGCAAAACTGTAGACCGGTTTCGGTTGTTACACCATCGTCAGTACACTATAGAATGAAACTACTGGAACTCCAGTAGTTCCAGTTTCATTTCATGGAAGTTCCAGTAGTTTTATTCTATAGTGTACTGACGATGGTGTAACAACCGAAACCGGTCTACAGTTTTGCTAGTGTACCTACGTGGAAATAGACTATTTTATTTTTATCCTGTAGTTATTTGCTATGGATTTCCACTATTCCGCCGCGAGTGATTTAAGTTATAAAGGTGGATATACATAGAAGAGCTGAAAGGGTTTGTGGTTTGAGCCGCTCTGCCTTTAGGAAGGAGATCGGTTTTAAACTCTACTTGCATACCCCATGATAATGAACAAGGGTCCCCCTGAAAGCCAAATAATTTGAGAACGACTATTTTGAACCATTACTTCGGAAGTACATAATAATAAATTTGGTGACTCATTTTCGTTGGTTGGACGATATCAAAGAGTAAAATATTGATGGTCATAGTAACAATAGACAACTTTAGCACACACAACACGTCCATCATTCCGTCGATCGATGTGGTGTGGTTCAACTCCACATTGAATCATATGTTTTCTGTTCTTCGTTTCTATGACGTGTCTTTATACGGTCTCAGTATTCGTATTCTATAATTTCAATGTATCGTCAATTGAGATGAATAAAGCCTTAGTATTGCTTTGAAAAGTTTTATTACAATCGATAACGGCACTTGAAATTGTCGCTCAGTTTAAGCTGGAGCGCTACTGGGAGTTTTAGTGGATGACTGGAGACTGGAACTCAGATGCCAAGCCTCAGCTGTCTCACTCCTGCTGTATTTCGACTACGCTCCACTAGCATATTGCTACTTAAACAGCGAAAGGATGGAAAGGCATACAAAAGGCATTAAATTATATAACGCGTTTCGCTTTTCGACGTTTTTTACTTGATGTAAGTACATGCGTAACGCCATACTTCGTCTAGCTCAGTTGGCTAAAGATTCTGCTTTCTGTAATTACCTTTAGGTATTTTTTTGAATGGAGAGAAAACAAAATGAAACTCTGAAACTTCCGTGGGCGAAATCACTTATTGAATTTTAATTCTATAGTCTGGACTCTATGACCAGGGCGTGAAGGCTCTCTGAGAAGTGATGTGAGAAGTGGAAAGAGGTAACTAGCTGCAAGAAGAACCAACATTTATAATTTTCTTACTATATTTTATAAGTAAGTTATTTTTGGAAGTTATTAGATTGAGAAAAAAAGGTAGTAGGTAAGAGAGAAAGAGAGTGACCTCACGGTGGGGGGGGGGGGGGGGGGGGGGGTTGTCGATGAAGCTGTTCCTGTTGGCTGCTGATGATGAATGGCTATGCTAATCGCTGCTGAAGATGGTGGTAGGATTTTTCTGGTAGAGAAGTCGTCTGAGTGGCTCCTGTACGGGACAAAAATGGACGGGAAGCTCCAAATTGTCCCTGGACCAGGGGAGACGACAGAATGGTATCAAATCCTTCGCTTCAGCCGTCTCCTCCCTCTCCTGCTGCCCCCGATATCACGATTTATACGATCTTCACATTTCCTCACCTAGCATCCTCCACTCAAACCTGTACATATTCCAACTAGGTCTGCATGAAATTTACTCTGTTTATTTTTTATATTACTTATGATAAATATAAGTATAGAACTATCTTGATTTGTTTAACTTTCTCATTTACGTTTTATTTGCAGATTTCCAGGGCTTTATGAAACACAAGAACTTGGCACAGTGTTTAGGCCAGTTTCTCTTCTATTTTAACACGACACTTAGTGGACTGCAGACGCTCGGGGAAGAGTATACTGGAATTATCCAAGTGGATAGCTCGCTTCGGAGATTGCCTCCAAAATCAGTGAGTGCATTCATGAGCCATTCCCAAATCAGCTATTTAGTGTTCTGCGTTTCTCTGAAAAGGCAAGATCGTAACTTGAACTTATTTTCAATTATTACTGTGCAAATGCGACTTGGCATTTAATGAAGGGGCAGATCAGCTCAGGGGTATCATTGTGTAATTTGAATGCATATGTGGCAGAATGAATTGCTTGACTCAAGAGTATCCAAACATGGTAGACGCGTGAAACCTACTTCCCCACTTTAGGTCTGAGTCCTACACTACCTGCTGTGACGACCAGCTGAAAGTAGTTTGTCCCTGGTGAACAAAACAGACTTGACCATTTTCTCATTAGGCCCAACCGTTTGTTGTTGTTGAACCAAATGTTTACGTTTAAAATGCCAGTTACTTTCACTCGTTATGAACCCCAAGTAAGCAAGTGGTCGAACTTCACCGTGATCAGCTCCAATGCAGATGTCCTCCTGGTCGCAAGACCTTGAATACCTTTAACAAACTATTGGGTTGAAGGCGCCATGAGTCTCGTGTGAAACTTGGATTAGTTTAGTGACGTTCAGTTGTGGTTATGAGATCGATGAAACCGGGCTTCATTACTTAAACTGAGTTATGATGAAATCAAGCTTATTACATTAACTGAATGGTTTGAAATCAAGCTTGTTACATGAACTAATGAATTTTGCTAAGTCTTAACAACTGTTTCTAGAGGATTGTGTCTACTGCCACCTATGTCTCCAGAATATTTAGCACTTTCCGTGCACTAAAGGGAATTACCGTGCTCGCAAGTCGTCGGGCGAAGCTGATGTTTACAGGCGAGCAAATGAATAGCCCTCATGGTATTTAGGATGTGAGATGCGCTTACCTACCTCTGTCACCGAGGAAGGACTTGAGAATTTCCTTCCTATCAGTGCTGCTAGTCCAGGAAAGCTGCTCCCGGCCTCGGCTGCTGGGCCCCATTCCTAAAGACTCACTCTTCAAATCCACACGTTGTACTTTGCAAGTGAATTTCCGTTCCGTCTTGAGTTGAAGAGGAAGACTGAAATGCAAAGTGTAGAATTGTGGAGTTTTTCCCTGTTTAACAGTTCCGTTTTCTAAAGGTTATCTTTTGCAAAGAGAGTCTGCGTTTCAGATTGAATTTTTGTAGAGTCCGGAATGACTGTGGTAGAATGTTATACTTTTCAAGTCGGTTTTTAGGTTTTGTTGCTTCGTTAAATTCAATATTTGGTAGCACCAATAAAAAGAGGAGAATTCGGTATTTCGATTGGGTCTAATGTGGTCCAATTAGTGCGAGGGCAGGCGTATACAATAGCGTCAAAGTTAGCTTCACTGAGGCCATCAATATCCATCGCCCTGATTTTAGTTGTCACGGACGTGGCTCTTAAATCAAAACGCCAGTTTCCGGCCACAGTTACAGTCGATTCGTTGGCTCGAACACCGGTTGACATGTTCAGCCACATTGACTGGCTGGAACAAAGCTACTACGAAGCTAATGTATTTGATTTTCCTGAAACACCATTGATGAACAACGTGCTCGATTAATACATAATGATTTTATTGACCTAATTCATTTCTTTTGGCTCCAGAATCTTTGGCTCATGGTGTGCCTGGAATGTTTGGGGCCCACCCTATTCCTTCGATTTCAAAAATCTTTGATCAAGCAGGCGCTTGAAAAGCAGAAGATGGCTGACAATATTGAAAAATCAGAGATGAATTTCGTTATTTACATTCTGAAAATTCTCCCGCTGCTTTCGCACCTTCATAAAGCCATGTTCTACTACAACTGCGGCACTAACCATCTTTCAAAAAGAATTCTTGGAGTCCACTATGTAAGTAAACTTCCATTTTTTTCTCAATGTATGACGCCGATCATTTTTATTAAAAAGGTATGACAAGGTACCAGGCATACCTCTTTAATAAAAATGATCCGCTAACGCAGCAAGTCCAGAAACTATTTGGGTGCATTTTTGAAACCATTGTTGATAAATATTGTGGAATACAAAAAGTGGGTTAAATTTGAGGTTCTATTTGTTGAAAATCTTTGAAAAATGTATAAAAAACCATCGAAGATGATATATCATGGCGACTCCAGACTGAGAAAGGTTATTTCCATTGTCAAAAATATCTTTGATCCAAAACAGATTAGAAATTGAGAAAGAAAAATTATTCTCACTTTTAATGGAAGTTCTTTTGAGCTTTTAATTGAACTTCATTGGATTGTTAAGGGTACCAGAAATATCCATCACCGCAAAAAAATGTTATAACCCCCCCCCCCCCCCCACACGCAAAAAAACCTTGTAAACATTTGTCCATAAAACACTACTACTACTTGGAACTACTTGGCCACAAAAAAATTTATATCCATTTTGCCCGCCAAAGTACCATGGCTTTCAACGCTGCGTGGTGGGGAGCTTCCTTAGTAAAGTCTCTGAAGCCGAGCAAACACCAGAGGTATACCATGAGGGTATATAACGGGAAATTCGAAGAAACGTATACCTCGAGGAAAGCCAAATGGCAAATTTTAGGAAAAACCGGAGGACTGCAGAAAAAACTGGAGTCTGTTTAGGAAAAGCCAGAGTGCATCAGAGATTTTACTAACGAGGCTTACTCTGAGCGATGTTAAAAGCCATGCTACTTTGGCGGGCAAATTGTGTATCAATCCTTTTTGTGGCTGACGAGATTTTCTTGGTAGGCAAATGTTTACAGCAGGGTTGTTTTTTGAGGGATTTGTTCAACGCATTATGTTTGTGACTCCCTAGTATAAAATAATGGGGAATACCC
This sequence comes from Leptopterna dolabrata, assembly GCA_954871275.1. NCBI lineage: Eukaryota > Metazoa > Arthropoda > Insecta > Hemiptera > Miridae > Leptopterna > Leptopterna dolabrata. Next base: position 21,649,845 of record OX940979.1, read on the forward strand.
ATGTTTTATTTTATTTATTTTTTCATTTGCATGTAGACAGACGAGATGGTACATGTTCCTCATTTAGATGAGATGTAGGGTAGGTGGGGGCCAAAGTTAACAGTTTGGAGATACCGATTTTCCCGGGGCCCAAGGTGGTCCCATCGGTCCAAAAACTGAATGATTGTAGAAGGAGATCTCCTGTACATTCGTAAAAAAAAATGAATCGTTTCCCAAAATATTTGGAAACCAAATTTTTAATTTTACCACAAAGCCTTCATGGTAACTTTTACCCCACCGAATGGGGCATCCATCCACTGGTAACTTGTTTAGAGCTGGGAAGGCATAGAAAATCACCAGTTAAGTGTCTATTTTTATTTCAAAAAATGTTGAGAAAAATAATTAAAAATCCTTTTTTAAGAATATTTGGCAAGATTTTAGAAGTAGAAAATCACATTGACCCTTACAAATTACTTATTATGTAGGTACTCGTAGCAATATTAAAATTAAGATGAAAAACAAAGAAAAATACTTTCTTAGCTATATTTAGCTAAAGAAAGTCACATATTAGAAGAACATCACATATTAACCCGTACAAATTTCTTTTATTAGGTAGGTGGTACTCCGTAGCATTATTAATAAGAAGTTTATTATATAACACAAATTGCCAGAACATTGGTTTCAAAAGCGAGGTGAGCGAGGTTTTGTTCGATAGTTTTCCTAACGAATATTACTGAATAAGATAGACTTACATATTTGGTGAAGTCAATAACAAACGAGTGTTCTTGAGTGACGAAATCCTTGTATTTCGGAACTTGACAGAGACGGAAACGGATATAACTTTTAGTAACACTGAAAGGCTGAGTAGCTGAAGGCGGAGCAGAACAGAGTGAGACGATAGCATTTCAAAAACAAAAGAGTTGGAAGATATGCCAACTTGATCACATGCGGAACTACTTTGTTTCGAATATTCGGAATTATACATATTAAACTGAAGAGTACAATTATACTGAATAATTATATGATTATCTAGTTAGAATTATACATCGGATTATTTATATTAATATGCATTGTTATTCAACAGAGAGTGAGCTATTTCATGGAGGAAGAACACAGCTAGTAGTTTGTCGGATATGCTATAGGAGGGCTATTGTACATAAGATGTCTTGCCGAGAAGACCACTTTTCTAACACAATTAGAAAAGGTTTAATTATTGAAAAGGGTCCAGCGTAAAATAGTAATAGTATAAAATTATTCGGCGGTCCCAGTCCGAAAATGATTGAAGTCCACGTCACCCAATTGTTCACGTCATCTTTTATCGGACAGTCTTCTCCTTAATTACCTATCAACCGTTAGGTAATAATCATTGTAGTGACTACTACACATACTCGTAGCAAAATTACAATTAAGATCACTTCAACCTAGTTGTTCTCCCTGAAACGTTCAAGCTTTGGAGCCCCCTTTCCCTCTCGCAGTCTTTTCATTAATGTGGTTTGTGAAAACCCAATAGCATGAGATGCCTGACGACAAGATAGGCCATCAAAGAACGTGCCTGTTCATAGAGAGCCTGGGTGAGCGTTCGGTCAGTTTTCATTTTGTAATCTCTGAAATGATAAGTAACCCCAACTATCAATATCATATATTGATATTATCACCATTTTCAAGAAGTAGTGACGTAACATAGTAATATATAGTCTGTGGGCTATCTATTACTATACTTGGGAGCTAACAGAAGTGCAAAAATAATGATCCTAAATGAAAACTGACAAAATGGGACAAACCTACAGTGAGGGGCAAGAGTTTCTAAGGGCCGGTTTCACCAACGCAGCTTAAACCTGGTATCAATAAATCCTGGATTCAAATTTGATCTGTGGTTCAGAGCTTCGACAGTTTCACCAACGTTTTTGATCCGCGGTTTAGCCGAACTTGGGTTTAAGCCGAGATTGTTCAGTTTGCATCAGCATTGCTATCCCCAGAAACACAAATCCCGTATTACAGATGACATGGAGGAGAGATGCTCATCCATGAGTTGTGGATCTGTGATATTTCTTCTATGGATACTTAAATTTTGTCCGCCATCCTCTGTTGTGGAGACATTAAACTGCATAATAGTAGCCAGTTGCGGAAGTTTCGCGATTTTTTCTTATGCCTCTAGCCTCTGTCATTCTCATTCTGAGAACTTCTGCTCGACTCCACTCTGTCATTACTACAAAAGACCATCTTACATCTTTCGAGACAGCTCTTGTAATAAATTATAGATAGCCTACGTAGGCTCTTCTATAAAAGGTATCTACTTTTTTACAATAATTCGCTGTATGCAGAAGAACCTACCACGTACAATGAAGGTTTGTTTACCTACTAAATAAATAATGATGGGTCCGACGTTGTTGCCTACCTGGTTTGGTGTAAAATTATATTTATTACACATTTTTGGTTGCACTCACATTTCTGTTTCGAGAACTAGAAGGCTTTCTCTTGCATCGAGCACTAAGCTCATCCCTTCCGTCGGAAGGCGGAAACTCGCGAAAAAATCGCCGTCATCCCACTTGTGGAAATGGTCGACCCTTTCGCGTATTATCGCCGTCTGGGCGCGGCCACTTCCAGAAGTTCATTGAAATATTCATCCAAGGATGACTCAAACACTTCAATGTAACGATTCATCGCACTAAATGTTGATGCAAGATTGCAAGTTGAGAAGTACATATGAAAAACACTGATAAAATAGATTTCAAAATGGCGATGGCCTGGAGGAGAATCGGAGATCAACCGTAGATCAGAGGTTTAAACCACCTGAAACGAGGTATTAACTTAATACGCCGTTGCCGCGACTTATTCCTAGATTAGGCGTTCGTGAAACTGTCTTTTCTCAGCCGGGATTGAACTCTGGATAATCCGCGTTGGTGAAACCGGCCCTAAGTGCAACATGTGGAAACTTTCGCCCCACGGTATGTGGAAACTTTTACCCCATTTTAGGTTACATCAGTTTAGGTGAAATGGCCACCATTGTACTCAAGTAGTCCCAAATCTTGTGGAAGAATTTACCACCCAAACTAGAGAAAATACACCAAAAATTGTTCAGGCCTTTGTGTTTTGTCTACATCTTTCTCAAAAATGGCAAAAAATTACATCAAAAATAGGGGAAAGCAACACACCTCATTTTCTCGGCTCGAGGACATCTGTCCTTCATGAGGTTTGATAAGGACATTGATAGGAAGTAGACGAATGCACTCCTACTTGATTTCCGTTGTAACTCTTCCCAGTAATTTTGAAATGGAGGTGGAAACTTTTGCCCCCATCTACCCTAAGTAGTTAATTTTTAATTAATTGTTTTAATGACGTCTTTCCTGCCTTTCTATGGATAGCTTGTTTTATATAATCCATGGTGCTGAGATTAGCACATATCCATGTAGGTACTGCCCGAGAAGTCAGTAATTTTCTGGCTGAGGCTGAAGGAATTTGTTGTTAAAAATTGGCATATAGGGCCTTTTTATTCTACTAAATCCCCAGTTGACATCAAAAGCGCGAAATGCGTATTCATCATAGTTTCATCTAAAATTGCTGATTCCTCTGCAGGTGCTGGTTCGTTTCTGGTTGAAAGACCGTCAGTCCGTCAAAGGCTTCAGACTCCTCGGCCTGGTGTCAATCCTCCAGCTCCTGACTCTGTTTTTTCAACATAGCTTCGAAGCTGTCAACCAGTCGACTGAAAACTCGGACTGGCCCAGTGCAGCAGTCTCGTCCTCCAAACAGTGTGTCATATGTGTGGAAAACATCAGTAGCCCTGCTGCAACCCCATGCGGCCACATTTTCTGCTGGCGATGCATTGCTGAATGGGTGCAGAAGGAAGAGCGGTGTCCTGTCTGCAGAGAAACCGTGGTACCCAATAGACTCGTCCCATTGAGGAATTTCATTTGAGGGGTAGTTTCCTAGTATGTGAACAAGTTTATTACGAATGTTTCACTTGTGGCTTGGTACAGTAAGGTGTTATTTAAAAGTAAAATGTTGAACATTCAAAAGAGGTAGGTGGGAATGCTGACTTACACCTTTCAATTGCCTCATCAGAAGAGAGATTCGCCAATGAAAACATTTCGGAGAGTCACAAGAAACCGTCTGTGATTACTGCAAACCTTTTGCCCTCGAGTTTGAGGACTACCGTCTCCCATGACCTTGTTGGAAACTCGACAGGGATGAGTGGTTCATTTCTCTGTTGGTTTGACAGTGAATGCATCGGGGGCATCTCTCGACCGTCTGTGCTGTCACTGGTCAGCCCTGGCCACCTCATGCTGTTACTGGCACGAAGTCGGCACTTCAAAACACCCCAATGCACCTAACATGAATTCTCTGCTGCATCTCTTCCTGGAGGGCCACCACTGAAGTCTGGAGTAGTCTGCAACCATGGTGAATCAGACCTTCATGAAGAGTCTACTTGTCCTTGACAGAATTGAACTGTGTGACAGTCCCGGGAAGTTGGGACCTCCCCAGCCACCCATTCAAAATGAACTTGCAGAGATCTGAACACTCAGACCTAACATGTTCTGAAATTGTGCCCAACCCACCACTCAGCCCAGAAAAAGAGGTAAGTGGAAAAACGAGACGTCCACCCACCTCAAATAGGAATGGAGTTGCTCTGAAGCCCTTGTCCCGATGCAAAGGCATCACCAACTCCTTTCTTCCACAATTGAATAAACAATGCAACTAAATAACAGTAACAATCAGCAAGAGTACTTTTATAAATATTCCTCTGGATCCTACTTAACAACACTAGCTGTAGACAAATTAATCAACAAGATGTACTTATTTCTAGAACACGCTAAAAATACACCAAAATGGTAAAAGGCATTTCTTTTGCAAGAATTAACTTTTTTAAAGAACTAATTGATTGCTTTGCCATGTCATCTGTTATAGAGTTATATTTTTTAGCCCATCAATAATTTAGAACAACATGTTATTTAGACATAGAAAATCGGGTGAGAGTTGATCACTATTTTTCAAGAGTAATTACCTATGCTGGCTACTTCTTTTTTTAATGGAATTTTGGGACAGCAGGTAGGTTACAAAGGAAACAAAGGATGAAAATAATGGCGAAGTAGGTATTGTGAGATTTGGGAAGGGTTACAATGAAACCCTTCCTGGCCAAGACTGTGACCACTCTTCTCTGGATGAGGAAAAAATAGGAAGCTGCTTGGTTATGGCCGCACACAGTAATTCCGTAAGTCTGCCATGAAAGTGGCTGTAACTGAAACTTATTTCCTGAGCTTTTGTGATAATTGGCGCAGTAAGAAGACAAGGCCCAGCTTTTTTGAGAGCAGCCTACATTAAGCCGTTCGTTCAAGTTTTATCAGACATTCTAGATATCTGTGTTCAACGTATTGAGTTGCAACTGTATTTAGGTGGGGTGTAAACATATTGGTGATGCCTAGGCTGCAGATTTCTACCGATTTGTATGGTCGCTTATCCAATGGCCCAAGTTTTGGGAGTAGTTGTCCAGAAAACTTTTGATTGTCGATATTCATGTATTGGCTGGTGGGAGGGGGGGGGGGGGGGGGGTTAAGTAAACTACAAATCGCCTAAAGAAAAATAACTCTTTCAACACATCAATAAATTTAAACTTTATTGAAACATACAAATACCAACAAATACTCACAAAATAACGTCCAACAGGATTCCTTATGTATAAATAATTTAAATCCACAAATTAGCATATAATTATTATCACAACTAAATACATAAACCAATGCAGTTTACGGAAGAAAAATCTAGTCACTTAGCGTAAACACTATGTAAATAAAGCACTAGTAAGACACGCCTTAGTCACTGCTATTTCAAAGCTGCAAGATTTTTAGGTATACACCTCAGAAGATTGGCTTTATTTGCTAAAATCGAAACATTTATTTACACACTTCTAGTGGGCGTCCCCTGTAATCTCCAACTTGGAGGGTTATCCGTATTAGTTCAGGCTTCCTATCCATACATGACACCACTATTATAGTCCATGTAATATGATTCGTTACAGCAGTATAGGTACCGAATTAGCTGTTTCTTCATTGTACTTTGTGGAAGGGTATAAGTTTTATATTCCATGGAAGCAAAGAGTTATTTGTATAAAACATATTGGGATGGTGTTGAGCTCACAACAAGGCTAAACACAACTAGATCAAGTCTGCTCACCATGGATACTTTAAAAAGTATCCATGCATAGTATAGTATTCTCTCATGGGTGGGAAGCGTCAGTAACATATAGGCGACTCGTGGGAACAGGCAAGGTAGGACTAACCAATAATCCAAATGTTAGTTTAGCTTCCCCTCTGGAAATATCACAACAGGGTTAGTGCTGGTGAGTGTCACGTGTGGTTTGGTCTAGAATTGTGCTGATGCCAGGAGGTATAAATGGTGAGAGGATTTCATCAACATTTGGATGACCTACCAGAGCCGCCACTGCTGAGAAACCGAATGGGAAGGGTATGAAAATGGCCACTATTCCTTAAACTTCAAAACAATTCGACAATAAGTTCAAATTTTGAGAAGCTCCCATTGAAAATTCGTATTTGAATTTGTTTGCCTGTTGCCTACCCTCCACTGATCTACCAGAGCCACCACTGCAACAACAAGGAACCCATGTGCAATACCTATCCATGTTATTTAATATGTTCAAATCCTGTGATGCATTCCTTATCAGGTGGAATAAACAGGTTCCTGTGAGATCACCGAAGTTAAGATACCTCGAGCTTGGTTATTACTTGGATGGGTGACCGCCATGACACGTCCAAGTAGGACTCATGTAGCTGCTGGGCGAGCCCCTCTCCACTCGAGGGAGCGAGGCAATGAGTTGCCAAGAACGAAATTATCAGACCGAATTCTGATCCTCTCACTAGGAGGACAGCTGATCAAGTGATGACGTCTGCAACGTTGGCACAGCAGTCTGACGAAAATCCCCAGCCTGGAATGGCTGTTTATTTTATTTACTTTACTCCTGTTATGCATTACTTAACAATATATTACATACTATTAGGGCAGCTTGTATAGTTCGGAAATCCATGAAGGGATTTTACTTCTTTTTTAACGAGAAACCATTACTTAACAATTCAAGACGGAAGACTGAAGACCAATTCAAACTGAAAAATACGAGCTCTAACCCTGCACAATGTAACAGAAAAGGAAACTATTCCAGATTACAAAAAATTGCTAAAAATAACTGATAGCCGTTCATTGTTGGACTGCATTATCGCATCAAAAAGAAAATCAAATCAGCACATAGGTTGATGTCATTACATGCAATTATGTAGGTAGGTGTAAAATTAATTATCAGTGGTATAGAAAAACTGTACTGAATTGTGGTATGAATTCCTTATTAAAGAAAATGATCCATAGTTCGAAAGTACCTACAGCAAAGATGGCTGAACACGTTTCTCAAACATTAATAAGTAAGATCGAGAGAAAAAATCCACTCGCAGGCCATATCAAACATCTTGAAGAAATGCTGGAGAAATCATCTGCTGAAAACCCTTCAGAATAATAATTTATTAATAATTCGGTGTTTATGGCGTTTGATTATGAATTTCTCTTCAAAACATACTTATATACATAGATACTGTGATTTCTATATATTTTTCGTCCTATTTGAGCAACAATAATTTACACGTATTTTTTGTCAGCTTTACGTTGATTCACTTAAATAGATCTCGGTAAGATTTGATTTGTGAACCCGGAGATGACGTGACCTCTAACAATAAGTAAAACTACACAGTTTTTTAGAAGGAAAAAATGGAAGGAACTGAGATTAATGAAGTCGAATGAAGTTCTTTGGCACACGTTTTCCTCAATTTTGACCGAACCAGGAAACTACACATGATTCTGCATTCACTACATTATTTTATTCGGATAATGAATTCAGATATTTTTCACATCAAGTCTATTATAATATATACATGAACGAATGAATAAACAAGGTTGACACTTCCTCTTTAGATCCTACCTACTAAAACGAAAGTTGAATTTCAGGGCTCCATGTAGCATTGCAACCCCTATTCATGGTTGAATGTAAACCTTGAACATCTTCTGGACAACTGCTTGACATTACTTATACATGTTAACATCTTCCCATTGAATAATTATCACAGAAGGATTAAAAAGGACATACTAACAATATTATTAAACAAACGTTTACAATTTTTCGGTCACGGTATACGCACGAATTAATTCACATTTCGTTACAAACCCAATTCCAAAGTCATCTAACTAGATTCTATCAACTACTTAGGTACATACTTTATTCAAAGCACACCGCTAGGAAACCTGTCGTGTGCCCAATCAACGTAATGAGGTATCATCATTATCATGATCGTGATTATACCATGATATAATTAATATACTATGATCTATGTATTAGTTACCATTAATATAATGATTTCTGATCGGTCGAAACAAAAAATGCCATTCAATTTTCCTGATAACAGGAAAATACCAGGAGGATGCCATATTTTCCAGTCTATTTTGACCACCACTGATGAATGAATTCACTAATTTATAGGTTTCACAAGGATACAGCAGTAAAAATAGGAAATTTCTTGAACGGGAGACAATTTAAATGGGCCGAAAACTAAGAAAACCCGTTACGCATGTTTTGGATAGCTTGTGATTTGATCAAAAGCTGTGTTTCCTGCCCAAACGGTTTCTCGTGGTCTTTGAAAATGTCGTTGCAAGACTCAAACAGCCTGGTCACCTTACTTTTGGTCATTTTGAGTTTGTCACCAACAGAATCCCTGGACGTTTCAACAATTTTTAGCTCCACGTTTTTTGTCGCGTCCATCCTGCTGTTGTTTCGAGTTATTTCTTTCTTCTTCAAATTCGTTGTTCCTCCAAAACTGGTGGGAACATCTTCAGCATCGAGCGGGTGAGAGAGGGTTCCAAGCTCGAAGGAACTTTGAGTCACTTTTAGTTTGGGCACCTCTTTTTTGAGATCCGTTTTGCTGTTGCTCTTATTCAAAGCTGCATTCCTCGCCGCAATAAGCGCCTTTTCTTCCTCGGAGAGTATCCTCCCGACGCTTGGCTTCGACTCGTTTTCCTCAACGATCAAACCGAGAGTTTCGGTCAGTTTGGGATCGTCTGACAGCTTTCGTGTGAGCCGCGAATCGTCGGACATTTTCCGGCTGTTGCTCTTGGTTTCCCTGTCACTCAGCAGGCTGGTGTCGTTGATCCTTATATCCGGGCTGCTCATCTGAGGGCGGAGTTTTTTCTTTTGGGAGACGTTGATTTGAGCAAGGATCCGCAGTACGTCGTTAGGTATTTGCACATCTTTGTTGGTGTATCCCAAGTCCGATACGTACTGCCCTAAAGTAGCAACTGTGACTTCCAACGTCTTCACTTGAGTTTCCAACCTGTGCAACTGAGATATGTGAGATGAACGTGAAGCCTCCAGCCGGTTGATGTTGCTTGTTGCAATCTGAAACCAAGAATGTTGATTTTTCAGTAACACAATGACTTGTTCACCATTTCATCAATATGAAACACTTTAGCCATACAGGTCGGTGGCTAACCTGAAGTTGATGGTTGAGAGCTGTAATTTGTTGGTTAAGAACCTCGTTCTGAGCTTCCAGCTCTTTTATTTTTTTGGTTTCTGGACGTGGGGCTGATATTTCCTCTTGGAGTACATGGTACTCTACACCGTATTCACTCAACTCCTTGGTGATGTCGCAAGCTACCACCTGGAAATTTGGATCGTTTAGTGACAATGGACACCTTGTATTAAGTAGCCTCCCTTTATTCACACAGGTGAAAGTGCACACAGGATGCACTTATCATAGTCAAGTTCAAAATTCCTCCTGTGAGATTAGGATAAAATGAACACAATGGAATTCTGTGGTGAGTTAAGTTTCTTAAATTTTAACGAGTTGCTGTGCCTGGTGGACTGAGTGGAAATAGCATGAAGGAAGGCATATTTTTGAATATCCTACCTCCTTCACGAGTTTATCCATTGTAATAGTGTCCACATTAGGTAGATCATTCTTTAGGAAGCTCATAACTCCCTCAAAGGTGTCACATCTCAATATTTCATCTTTGTGGTGTCTTAATAAAACAACGGCCATTTTGAACAGAACGTTCGGGGAGTCTGCAAAAACTAGATCTGGAAAAAATAACGGGTAATGCTATGTAGTTTGTTTTGTATCAGCTCATCTTTGTGGCTTAGTGTACCTTTGTGTATCTTAGTATAATTATTAAGTTGATTTAATATGCATTTACCTAAGGCTCTGGCGACAAAGCCGAGAGAGAATTGGGAGGCGAAGAAAGTCAGGAGCCAGGGTGCTGCATAGAGTGTTGGGGGGATATCAAGGGAATCGAAATGAGCATAAAGATCTGGGAGTTTGTCATGAAGAAGTCGAGATAGCTGGTAGAGCGCCACTTGGAGAGCTGTCATGTCTGGAAGGTATCTGGTGCGAAGCCCGCGTCGAAACATGAGTTGCTTCAACATGTAGAATGCTTCACTTTCACTCATCTATGAAAAAACAAACATTGATCTCACCTAGTAGCCATCGACTAGCGCAAAAACATATGTTTTAAGGAAAGCCAAAAACCTCACAGTGAAAGTTACAGGTTTATATTGGCTAGCCAGTTATGAACCATTGAATTTATGGTGACGCCATTAAATCATTGCTAGAAGTAGTTGAGGCAGGATAGGTGGTTGAACGGAGAAGGATTGAGGTTCTCATGGGATCTGTTTGGGTACAAGCAATTATTGTACTAAGTCATTCAAAAGCCGCCAGAACTGCGCGGCTCCAGACGAGGTTAAGACGATTTTCTTGTTGAAAGGATTGCGGAAAATGAGTCCTTGACTCATCTAGTTCAATGGACGTAGCAGTTATTTTATGAAGGGTACAGAACCTTCGATCAGGTCAAGGCAACAACCAGTGGTTGTCGAGGTACCGGTGTCGAGGAGACACCAGAGGCCTTTCCCATGAAGCTCTGTCAAATCTAAAATCAGCATGGGTTTTTGAAGCCCACAAACCCATCCCAAATTCGCCTTTCCGATTCATCATGATAGAAGGCCTACAGAGGAGTGCCTCTCACAGGTATAGGTAATTACGAGTATGCAGTATGCTACTCAACTTACGTGGAGAAGAAGTACAGCTGCAAGAAAGCTGAGTCCTTGGCAGTAACCAACTTCAGGGTCGAGGAGAGAGTACGCTTTGAGGATATTGAACAGAGCAAGCTGTCCAGGACCCAAAGGCGAGCTGAAATACTCGTGGCCAGGGAAAGTTCGGCCTGAAAAAGCATTTTGGAATAAGAATCAGTGTTTTTTTAAAGCTAATTTAAAAAAATTACGCTATTGCAATGGGTCCAAAGTTTTCAGAACATATTTTTGAAAATTATTTATAGGCAAATCCGTTTCAGAGCATCCTGAATTCATCCCTAGGTTTTAACAAAAAAATGAATAGGTATATAATTATTTATATGTTTGTTTATGTGCCACTCAAGACGATATCTGCCCTTGGGTGCATGATAAAAATTCCAAATTTCGCCCAAAATAGTATTGCCAAACAGAAGGATGAGTTCGAAGATGAGCAATTTTCTGAAATTCTAAGGGGTAAAATTTGAGTTTTAAGAGGTCAAAAATCGGTAAAAACGGCTAAAATCAATATTAATTCACCTGACGTTGTTTGGGATGGTGATTCACGATGGAGGGACTATTTCAGTTATAAAAATATTTTTCTCAAAAAAGCGTGGGTCAAAGACTTTATAAGGGTCAAAAATGGGTAAAAATTGCTTTAAAAAGATTATATAATTTCACGAAAAGTTGTATAGTTTCTCGCTATATCACCTCTTTACACAATAGCACGAATGTTTCATTGACAATAAACTCTGATAGCCATGCAGCATGACTGTAACTTTTATTTTATTTTATTTTAAATAGGTTGCTCAACACGAGCGAATATTTTCCAATTGATTGACCATCATACAACTCAGTTCATCACACAATTCAATTGATCATCATCATAATTATTACCTACCAAGATCTATCAGTATGGCGTGCTGATATGACGTCAGCTGCTTCAGAATCTGTTCGTAGGAGACGTTATAGTTCGGGAAATTAGCATCGTTGAATGGCGGTAGTTTGGATGAAAAATGTCTGGCCAAGAAAAGCCACACTTCACCTCTCTTAGCTTTCGGTACGCCTGTTCACAAAGAGAGAATTCTTCTTTCAATAAAGTTGGCGAATAAATAAGCATGTTGAATTGGATGATGTAGCGAAGCATCCACCGCCTGCGCCATCCTTAGTTTCTCCGCTAATTCATAGCTTCTTCTTTTACATGTCTCTGATTCGATAAACTCATGCAGTAAAACTATCCAAATCCGATCCTTGGTGCTTCCTCAAAATCAGAGCGAAATCATTTAGGCTAGTTCTTACCTTTCTTCATTGTGTTCAACACTAGGGAGCTGTCCAATTTCCTACTTTCTTTGCAAGTGGCATCCCACACATCAGCACATTCGACGCTTCCTACTTCTTCGTATTCCAATTTGATTCTCTTCACATTAGCCTCCTCTTGGCGCACTGCAAATTGAACGAGAAATATTAGCTTTGAGAGCTTAACACAATATTTTTTTACCACAGCAATCCCTAAAGTAGGGAGGTAACTCACCAGAGAGTCTCTTGTTTTCTCTTTCCATTCTTATGAGAAGAATTTGCTGGTTGATAGCCTTTTTCCAGAGATCTTTATAGAATTTCGAATCTTTTTTCTCGTGCGTATTCTCTTCTACAACACCAGATAGAGTTTTTAGTCTGGGAACAACTGAAAATTAATGTTTATTGTCGATTGTATGAAAAATATTACTTCTCTACTCACGTTGCTGCAAAGCTTTGCTGGGGGTAACGACATTATTGAAGATGGCTTGTCGCCAAGTAGTTTCTTTGGGTTTGGAATTCGTCTGTTCCCCAGTGAGCTGCTCCGTCGATGGATGCTTGGGACTATTCCCCAATTTCATAAATCTGTATGAAAACATGAAGATCAAGGTAGGTACTAGCTATTCATCCCATTGTTGATAAACTGTTTTCTCAAACAAGAATTGCATGCTTATTGTTCATGTCTACTGGTTTCTCAACTACACCTTACATGTTCATCATGGATCCTCCAGGTGTGGCACATTCTTCCGATATGGTACTCTCAAAAGAATTAGCGTTAGATACACACTTGGGCTCCTGAAGAATGTCCTGGAACATCCGAAAATTCCCTCAACATAGGCAGTAGGTAGGTACAGGTAAACAGTTAAAAAGTTGACCCAAAATGTATTTGAGATTTGGTTGAAATTGAAAATATTTATCGAATACTGACATTTAATTCGAGTAATGGCAGATCCAGCCTACCCCCACCCGAACCACCGGGGAACCTCGAAGCTTGCACTAGATCTTTTGACAAATTTTGGGTCTTCTGGGAAGGTCCCAACTACTGATGTTCTGATTCTAGCATTCTGTTATCATCAGAGACCTTCAAAGTATGGCATTTATTTTTGCCAAAAGTATGGCAATATGGCATTTATTTTTGCAAAATACGGCACTTTTATCTTATGGCAATTATTCCCAACCCCTCGCCCCTTTAAAAGGAAAATTAAATTATAGACACAATTTAAATGTCACGCACAATATTCACTTTATTAATTCGTTATTAAATCTACTTTAATAACCAGTATTTACAAAACTATAATTTGCAAACTAGGGGATCCACTGACCAGTAGCCTCAAGTATCAACTAGTACAATACTTACTATACACCGTCTACCTACCACAAATCAGCTGTTTTCGGGTTTTGTGGCGCCACTAACTGGCTCCGTCCATGTACCAAAACCTGTGTAGCGATACCTGACAGAGACCTTCCAGTTCTTCACAAATTGATATAATATTGTCCCCGCCGCATGAGCAATATGAGTAGGAAGTATAGGGCCTGAGGTCATTAACGGAAGCTTGGAACCCCGATAACGGCCACTAACCTGAAATCTTAATAACTCGAAACCCTGAATATGGCCAAAATATCATTTTTAAAATAACATTTTTGTGTCATTTTTCCCCAGGAATCGGCAAAATATGGTATTTCAGGTCTCTTATCATATGGTACCTAGTTATTCCTTCAGTGTCAATTTGTCTTTCATAGCTTCAAAGCGAACATTTTCTTTAATTTAATTTGCCTCTCTTCTTATAATAGTTCTTATATCACGATTCAAATTATTAAGTAGGTAACTACCAACGTTGGGAATAACTCGTAAATTCATGAAAAACCACGTCTTAACATTGTTTTGTGTGAGGGAACCGTACGTTCCTTCGTTTGGGTAAAAATAGAGAGTAAACAATTCAAAGAATAAGTAGGTACTTTTTGTGCGAATTTCCCTTAATCCTGGATTTTACATCTGAGATTTCTGGTATGTAGGTCCTACTCAACAGTGATTATCATGTTTAATCAAGCATGAAGGTTATGGATGTGGGGTGGGTTATGGATCATCCTTCCAGAAAAAACGCTGCAAATTATTACACAAACCTGTATAGATGCCCCTTCTTCGTAGATTCTGTTTTCTGTGGTCAGTACCCTCGTGCTCCCTCCAGGAAAAAGCCCTAAATGGGCTGCTGGAGCCGGCCCGGCAATTAGTTTCATAAAAATGCGCGGGATTAAATAACTCAGTCATTATTTGTAGTTATTCATGAAGCATAAGGTAAATAGTAAACCGTTGTGTAATAATTTACCTGTATAGATGCCCCTTCTGCGTAGATAATAATATAATAAACCGTTGTGTAATAATTTGCCCAATAATACAGTAGGTAATACTTATAAAACCACAGAAAATGAAATAAAATCACAGAACAACTCGACTTCATACAGCCATCCGTGGCTATAATCAGGTGTTCCCTCGTGATGATTATCTGGGCCGGATTTATACAGTTTGATTCACGATCATGTTGACGAAGCTTTTCGGTGCAAACGAACAGCTGGTCGTACAATGCTCCGGGTGGTCTCAAAAAATTCTTTAGTTCAAGATCAATTTAAAAACGTAAAAAAACCATACCCTTCTATTGAAAGTTTTCGAGCTACGCGTTCTGAAAATTTCAACCCCTATTTTTCACCCTTTAGAGATGACTGACAGTAACGCCGAGCTTCGAGGACCAACTAGACCCCAAACGGGACCTACAAACCATATTTCATTAATTTCGGTTCATGGTAACTAAGAAAAGTGCGAAGTACGGCGTACAGCGGACAGACAGAATTTTTTTAATTGCATTTTCGGATTCTACGTACGTAGGTACCTTGCGTAAACCATCAAATTTTGAGGGGGGGGGGGGGGGGTGGTTTAAAAATTTGTATTCTCATGCTCGATTCCAAAGGATCCACTAGTGTTGTCATTCCTACCTTTATGGAAGCATTTGCTGGCAAACTCTGAGTTTGGTAGAAGTCATCCCTGCTGCTTTTCCGCTTCAGCAGATGGTCAAAGGAGTTGGTCAAAGAACGTTTGGCTTTTGTAAGAAAGATGGTACTGCTTCCAAGGTACTGAGTCAGGAATTCGTGCCTGAAAATAAAGAAAGTGTGATAGGTACCTATTCTATAATAGCTGAAGAGTTGCAAATCATGACAGATCCCAGGGTCAGAGTGATCGGCATGTACCTACGTCAAGTCCTACCTACCTGTCATTTAGGAGAGAGACTCAGGTGGTAAATCGAATTTTACGGCAGTCTCTTTTCAACTAGGTACATACCTAAGTAATGTTTCTGTTTTGAAAGTTACAAGTCATAGACATTATGCCAACCTATAGACCATACATAATCTCCATGAACTCTTCTTCGTTCATTTTTTGTATACAAATAAATAACTGACATAAAAAAGAGCAAGTCTCGCACCCTAAAATGACATAGGTAGGTAGGCATTGCGGGGTTGTTCGTCATTACTTGTAACATCGATGTAAAAAATGAGCTTCTCCCAACACAATAGTAGGTCGGTACTGTTGGTACCAAATTTTCGTGCAGTTCAATTGAGAATTCTAGTGGACTGGTCGAACTTGTTAAAACTTCTCACCTATTTTCGGGAGTATCGTGAACGTGGCGAGCCTGCTTGCTCTCGCAGTGAGCCCTCAGCAGCATCATCATGAGCTGTATGTGCTCCCGGTTGTTGCCTTGTGGAATTTCCGCGCCGCCCAACTTCATACGCACGACCTCCAGCTCTTGAGGCGGGAGAGTTTCGAGACGTCTCGTCAACGCTATTTCCATTCCCCTTTCACTCAGACCTTCTAGCTCAGCGCACAGGTTGTGGTACCATACCATAGGGCAGTGCTCACAAGATAACACAGAGCTCTTTTTGTTTGTGGCTGATGCCTGACCGACGGCTGAAAATGTTGGATATGTAACACAGTAACAACTTATAAACGGATACCTCTTGAGTTAGCATGCCAAACAGTGATCATGATTTCCAGTCTCATAAATATAGGAAGCTCCTTACCAGCTATCAGGTCATCAGCCACATCTTTCGATTGACAATTGAATACATAGGCAATATGCGCCGGGGGTTCTGTGTTGTTTTCACGACAGATGAAAGCAAAGTGGGATGGACTCTTAATACCCTGGAAATCAAAGAAATAGGTCCTTAATTTTCATCGCTCATGGCAATTCGTACGTATCTATTAGCTGTTCTTAGACTGAGGTAATCTACAGAGAATACACTTTTCATGAATGTTAAATACACTTTTTATTGAAAGAATGTATAGAATAGAGGATGTGAGTTTTAGGCAGGTAGATACCTGATGGGAAGAACTGATATCTTTGAGGTACTTGTGGAGGAGTATCTGTTTTCTGTCAGGGCTGATAAGTCTGAGGTCTGTCCGCCCAACGTGAAACACCATCGTCCTGTTCAGACCAGGGGTTATCAGTCCTTCAGGGGGCTTGACCTGTAAACGAGCAATGAAAAATTCTCCACACGTAGGTGCTATTTAATACTACTTGTATCAACATTAGAAACATTTCTCACGGACTTCTGGATGAAGTAGGTAGTACCTAACCTATACCTAGTGAATTGAAAATGCCTCATCATAACTTACAGTCTCGGGCTTTTGTATCAGGACGCTTCCCAGGGACCCTGAACGTCTTCTTGCACGTACTTCTGATCTATAAGACAGATGTGTAAGACAAAAACAAGACTCTGTTAATATTTGGTAGCCACACAGGACACTACTTGAGTCAGCATTGCTGATGGTCTCCATAACGAGAACGTCTTCAAGTGAATTCGCCTTCATTTCTACGCTGAACTTGACTACGTCTATTAGGCGTTCTGTCAACGGGAAGATTCATGATTGAGACAGGAAGGTACTCACGGCGGAGGGTCCGAAGAAGTGGGTTGAAGAACTTCAGAGGAACCTCGAATCAGACTATTTTTCGACGTAACGCTCAGACCATCCTCAGCAATCTGTAAAAATTGAGAGACGGATACCCAATAATAAACCTGCTAATTGCTCTTGGTATTAGGTGAATCTCAAGGGTTATTTCCGCTATTAGTCGTGTGGTGGTTTGAGTGAGTGATGGATCCAGCATAAAACATATAGCGAAGCCAGGGAGGTTTCCACCACTAAAGACACTGGAGGATTTTGTCCAGTGATTGCCACTCCTGGTCGGTTATCACTGGACCGGTTCCACCATTCTGGGATCTTTTTGGTAAAGGTAAGGAGGCGTGAGAGGAGAGAGAGAGAGAGAGAGAGAGAGAGAGAGAGAGAGAGATGTCATCCAATTGAGGTTTGAGCGTAGAATGAAGAAACGAGCGAGAACGGCGGGTTTTTATGTGGCCCTTTCCACCTCCCCCAGTCCCTTGACAGTCGTTTCCGACTGTTGAGGGATGGTGGGAAAAAGTAGAGTTTTGCCTGCAGCCGGTCACGTACGCCGCTTCATTAGTCTGGTTTATTTTGTGCAATCTTAATATGAAATACAAAGTGATGTTCTGGGGGTGCACGACAAGTAGAATATTCTCTCGGCGGCCTGACGATGATCTTTAAGTACATCGAAAGCGCACGCCTTCAGTACTCGGCCAGCTGCTGAAATTTTCAGAATGCCGTTGCTCGAAAACTTTCAATAGAAGGGTACGGTTTTTCCCCCGTTTTTAAATCGACCAAACTAAAGAATTTTTTGAGCACCGAAAAGCTTCGTCAACATGATCTTGAATGAAACTGTAAAAATCCGGTCCAGATATAACTGCTAAGGAACACCTGATTATAATCAATGGCTGTATGAAATCGAGTTGGTTGTTCTGAGATATTATTTCATTTGAAGAATGATGGGTCTCTTGGATTTTGTTGATAGCTACTTGTGTAACTTGAACAAACGTTATGCTTCATGAATGAATAACAATTAATAATATTAATGATTGAATTAGTGAATCCTGCCGCATTTTTATGAAACTGTAATTCCCGGGCCGGCTGCATTACTGGATTTAGGGATTTCCGGGGGGGGGGGGGGGGGGGGCTCGAGAGTAGGTATTGAACACAGAAAACTATGCAGAAGGGGCATCTATACAGTTAAATAATAAACCGTTGTGTAATAATTTGCAGCGTTTTTTTTCAAAAGTTTCCTATGACCTGTTTGTCGAAATGTCATAATGTACATTTCAGAATTCGAGTTTACATATATTTTAATGGAAATACTCAACATTCAAACCACTCAAAACAGCGGGAATAAGACTGATTGCACACGAGAGAGGTTTTTTTTAAATTCTCCAACAAATTGGAATGGAGTTCTTCACAATATCATAAAACCAATTAGAACATATCGTTCTTACTAGTTTAGATTGGAGTTCAGCACTGTTTTTCCGTTCTTCTTGTCTTGTTTTCTCCAAACTCTGGAACTTTTCCAAAGCGTCATCCGTGAAGGTTTCAGGTACTTTTTTCTGTGATACTTTGATTCTTCCAATGTATAGCACCTGGAAAAACGTGATCAATATTGAAAATTGAAAATTAATTAATACTTATAAGGGACGTTCTGATATGCGAGTTGGGTGAGATAAATTTATTATGTATTATACTGGCAGGGGACAATATCTATTTTCATGAACCCTGAAAATGACATTGAAATAGGTCAAATCATTTATAGTGAAATAGGAAGGAACCAGGAATATTACGTGTTACAAGGATGTCATGTTCACGCATGTGCAGAATAAAGTTACAGTTGTATTTTGATATGGGAATCAAGCCACATCAACATTTAGCTGGTTTAGATTCTGCTTCACAAGGTTTTGGAATTTTTTTTAGTGGATAAGCAAAACTAGGCGTACTAACTAATAGGAGTAAAAACGAGATGTTTTGATCTTTAAGTGGATCTGGATTTTTCCTGAACATTGTTGGATATTTTAGTTTCGCCTGGAAGTTCTTTGAACTTAGACCTATAACGCAGGTACGTTCATTTGTAAAACGATTCGCTATGACTTACTTCAAAGAAATGACTCGACGAGGGGGAAATGTCAGGGCAGAGAGCCGTCGTCGTACGAAGACTCATCTTGCTCGATTGTTCCTTCATCGACGTCATCATATCCAGAATCTGAAACACGGCAATATACAATCAATATCAAACGTCGCACAGATTTGCTAATCTAAACCTTGAGTGTTAGAAAACACCTAGTGAAAAACTGTTGAGAAGAGCACTCGATCTTGGAATTATGGAGCAGGTACAGGGCACATGTATGTATACCAGTAAATTAATATAGGTTAGTATATGCCTACCTATTACCAGTTATCTAGCTGAGACCTGGTAGGTGCATGAGATAAAATATTTTACTATAATTTACCCTCTCCATGTAGAAAAGTAGGTATTGCACTAAGGTATCGAATTATCGGATGATTCTGACATCTCGAGTCTGAGGAGCGGATCTAATTAAACTTTGGATAATCTCTGCATGGCCACTACATGATAGTCCAAACGTAATTCTTCAAAACGATTTCGATATATTTGGGCGAAACAAGAAGTTGGAAACATGAAAGTCAAATTCCTTCTATGAAGACGCCGATGGCCATTGTAAAATCTACACAGGAAACGCTAGCTGCGATTGGCCTGCAACACCCTGAGACCCTAATCTTGCTAATCATTACCGCTTTGAGAACCTTTCCACGACGCAATTGAGACCAAGTATAGGTTACGAATCACTTTGTTATTTGCAAACTGTTTTTGCGCAAGGAATCCAACTTTTCGATCCTCACAGTTGATTTTACGGTTGCCAACTCAATGCGTCAGAAACCCCCCACAAATGACTCCAACTAGGAACTCATCTTTACCTAGGTACTGAAAGATCAGCTCTAAAAGACACCTATGTACCTACCTAATTAACGGTAAGTACCTACCCAATACTCTGCGGTACTGGCTGACATTGGTGGTTCATTGTTCATACTGCAGTTAATCTGATTACCAACCATTGGTGTAGATAGGTACCTGGTGCCTACTCTTTTCGAGATGTGGACTTACATCTAACGAAGGAAAGGAGGCTGTGACCCCACAGTGTTTTCTGAGACCGTCGCACTCGCGCGGCATTCCCGAAACGCAGTTTGGTCGCCGCCTCAGAACTATCAGCGAATCCGTACAGTACCATAATGTAAATAGAGAGCAGAGACTCCTTAACAATCAATCATTATCCATGACACAATGGGTAAATAAATATAAAAGAGTTTCCTAGGGCGAAACAGTGATGAAAATACCGGAAAATGGATACAGGAAACAAGACATAGGAGGAAAATGAGACAAAAAGGTCAGTTGACGCAGTTTGAACGATTAACTCGAGCTTCCGGGAGGTTGGTCGAAATATGGAACATCTAAAAACCAGTTCTTCGCATGTAGACACATCATTTGGCAATTTGTTCTACTGAGCCCTCGCCAAGTTGGATTTCGCGGAGATTCATAGAGGGAAACCCCATCGGTAAGTTGAAGATCAGAGAATTTAGCAATGAGGATCACAGACCTGGTTTGCGTCACAACAAGAATAGTACCACCTATTCCGGCCATGCAAAAATGTTAATAGTGCGTTGATGTTTGAATTCATTATGGTAACACACATACACGATCCTATGAATACCTAAAAATAAAAACCAAACTCTGAAGAAAGTTACAATGGAAAAAACGCTGCAAATCCCTGCACAACGGTTTATTATTTTCAGAATACCCTTCTGTTACAGATCACAAGTATTCTGTTACAGATACCTGCCTAAATCACGAGTTAAATGTTGCTAAAATAATTCTGTCGATGACAAACAGTAACTATAAGATGGCAAAAAGAAACACAAATAATGAAGTTCTGAAGGGAAATTGTTGATGTGGAGTGAAAAAAACTCCAGCTCCTTCTTCGTAGATGGTATAATGAACCGTTGTGTAATAATTCACCATTGTGCAATAATTTACCCATCAATAATACTTCAACGTTTGTTCAAGTTTCACTACCTATCAACAAACTCCAAAAGAGCCATCATTTTTCAAATGAAATAATATCACAGAACAACCAACTCGACTTCATACTCCGTGATTATAATCAGGTGATCCCTAACAATGATTTCATCTCGGGCCAATTCCCGATTGCAAGCGCGTCCTTAGTGATGATATTTGGGCTGAATGTATACAATTTCATTCACCGTCCTGTTGAAAATGCCTGTCGGTGCAGACTTCTACGCTTTACTGTAAACGAACGGGTGGACGTACAATGCTCCGGGTGGTCTTAAAAAACTCCCAAGCTCGAGAAATATTTAAAACCGTAAACAAATTCGAGAAAACGGCGTCCTGGAGACTTCAACCCCTATTTTGAACCCCTTAGGGATGACTGGCATTAACGCCGAGCTTCGAGGACCAACTAGACCCCAAATGGGACCTATAATCCGGATTTCGTCAATTTTGGTTCATGGTAACTGAATTTTTTTAATTGCATTTTCGGATTCTACATACCTTGAAACGGAAAACATCAAATTTTGAGAGGGGGGGGGGGGTTAAAATTTTTTTTTTCGTGCTCGATTCCAAAGGTTCATCATTGAAAATAATAAACCAAAACACTTGCTCTACTTGGGCAATTATTTCACAAACATTTTGCGAGAATTTAGCATTTTGGCAGGTCAGCTGCAACCACTCAAAAGCGGACTTTAATGTAAAATGGAATAATAATATGGCCCTCGTACTCCCCCACCTTGTCACGCTCCCCCACAACAACTAATTTCAAAACTACAAGTAGGAACCTGCCCTTACATAAGTAATACTTATAAATTAATATCTGTACGAACTGTTAGGTACTGAACAACCCATCAACAAGGTCATGTACGTAACATTCTGTGACAAAGCCGCCTGATGCAGAGAGCTCTTCCACATAAACGTATATTCCAGCCATTATTCGCAAAATAGTTACCTAACGAGATACAGTTTTCCAGAGCTACAAGTACGCTTTCCAATTCAAGTCAGTAATGGCAGATGATTGCTTCAAACACGATAGGCACTGAACAAAACAAAGGCAAACCTGATCTACATACTAAACTTAGGCTCCTAGCGTTAGATTCCTTAGAGTGGCTTCGTGGTAATCTTGCGAAAAACGTTTTACTGCATTTTCGAATAGAAATATCTTACCGTAGGTATGCGTTAGCAATTCTGTTGAACCTAGATAAACCGAGATAAGTATCTTACTTTGGGATAGTACCTCAATAAAGCCCATAAATCTGCACTATAGATTTAGATTGTATGTTCATTTATTGTTTCATCAAAACGGATGCCCTACCTACTTTCTTCACAACCTACCAACGCGTTTAAATTCCATACGACGCTAAGGTTATTAAATCGCATAAAACGAACATAAATACATCTTTCTTCAACTTTTACGTGGTTTAGCCGAAGGTTCACCAATATAATGAGGTCCTTTACTGTGACGCGTCTACTCTCACACGTACGAGTACATGCAGAAAGAAAGTCAGTTTTTTAACTTAGCACCTCTGTAATGCAAATTTGTAATCACTATATTAATAGGTACTAACTTGAAAGGGGGGGGGGGGGGGGGTACTAAATGAGGTGTGTGAATGAAAAACCTATCTTTTTCCTCATTACCTATAATAGTTCGTACAATCCGTACTGACTAATTTCAATAAGACATCAATAAGCCTTTTTAATAAGACCTTAAAACCTAAATAAGGAGTGTGAAAAACCACTTTTGCATCTAGGGAATCTAGAATCTTGAATCTAGAAAGCCGAAGAACTCCGAAGCAACCAAGAACACTGTTTGCACGACAGAACAAGTGCATAGCCCCCCCCCCCCCTTCACACGGCCTCATGGGGGTGTCTTCGGTGTTGATTTTTCGTATACCCATTCTCGAGGGGCCCCTGAGGACATGCACCAAATTTCAACCATCAGGGCCATCAGGTGCCGGAGTTATATAAGGTTGAAAATCACTATTTTTCAAGTTTTGGTTTATTATTTTCAATAATGAACCATTGGAATCGAGCATGAAAAAAAAAATTCTTACCCCCCCTCAAAATTTGATGGTTTACGTTTCAAGATATGTAGAATCCAAAACTGCAATAAAAATATTTCTGTCTGTCCGCCGTACGCCGTACGCCGTACACCGTACGCCGTACGCCGTACGCCGTACGGGCCACTTTTCTTAGTTACCATGAAAAAAAATTGATGAAATTCGGGTTATAGGTTCCGTTCGGCGTCTAGTTGGTCCTCGAAGCTCGACGTTACTGTGAGTCATCTCTAAGGGGTTCAAAATAGGGGTTGACATTTTCAAAACGCCTATACCATTTTTTTACGTAAATATTTTTACGGTTTTAAATAGTTCTTGAACTTGCGAGTTTTTTAAGACCATCCGGAGCATCGTACGTCCAGCCGTTCGTTCACAGTAAGGCCCCGAAGTTTGCACCGACAGGCATTTTCGACTCCAGTGTGAATGAAATTGTATACAATCCAAACCAAATCTCGTAACCAGAGACGCGCCCACAATAGGAATTTGTGAATACGGCCAATCATTGGTAGGGATCACCTGATTATATTGGCGGAGTATGAAGTCGAGTTGGTTGTTCTGTGATATTATTTAATTTGAAAAATGATGGCTCTATTGGAGTTTGTTGGTAGGTAGTGAAACTTGAACAAACGTTGAAGTATTATTGATGGGTAAATTATTACTACGGTAAATCATTACTCAACGGTAAATTATTACACAACGGTTCATTATACCATCTACGTAGAAGGGGCTGGAGTTTGTTGGTAGGTACGTTTGCAACTTTTTTCACTCCTCATCAACAATTTCTTTTCAGAACTTCATTATGTGTGTTTCTTTTTGTTAGGTACTGTTTGTCATCGGCAGAATTATTTTAGCAACATTTAACTCGTGATTTAGGTAGGTACCTAGTAACGAGTACGGGGTTAGGTACTAACCTACGGAGGGTCTGCGATCTAAATAATATGTATAGAATAGTACATATTATATTATATAGACGGGTTATCTATACATAGAGCTGTGATCTGTAACAGGAGGGTATTCTATACAAAATAATAAACCGTTGTGCAGGGATTTGCAGCGTTTTTCTAGCTGTCGTTGTTCTTGCTCTCGCTGTCTGACAGGGCACAGCCGCACAGTCAAAATGAATCGAGCTGAAATTATGCACACACATTTTTTATGCACCAAGGAAGTGCCTTTTGTTCATTTTGTCATTCCCCCTCCCCCCTCCATTTACGGTTAAGGGGGGGGGGGGGATTCTACATGTAGGTTAGAGACGGTTTTAAGAGTAAAATCTGACACTTGTTCACTGGGGCTCCCTGAGGAAGTGTTCAAAATCTGAACCCCATTGGTCGAAAAATTTTTTAAAAAAGGTAAGTAGGTAGGTATTCAGTTGGTACCTACTACTGAGAAAAACATTTTAGGTACTGGGAAAAAATGTCTACTTCATCAATGCAAAAAGATGATCCTCAAAACCTGTTGTAAAAATTTACCCGCCAAGAAAACCTCAGTCGCAAAAGAGGACTGATACATACCCACTTTGACCGCAAATAGAAACCTGTTCCTTCCCCCTCTGTTGGATATGTGTATAGAAACCTGTTTCTTCCCCTTCCCCCCAAACCGTGAAATTTCAATCAACGCCTGTCGGGCGGGCAGCTTTTTGCCCCTCAGGCTATTTTGGCGGGCGAAATGGATATATACCCTTTTTGCGGCTAGAGGTTTTCTTAGTGGGTTAATTTTTACAACAGGGTTGATGGGGGGGATTTATATTACCTATAAACTCTTGTTGCGAATACTTTGCTAATGTAGTTGTTTGTACATCCCGATCTCTACTGGAACTACAAGTTATTGCAAGTGCAGTAAAAAGTTATATGACACAGCTCAAGATTCCACGTCCTAACTAAGAATAATGATGATTGAAGTTTTACTTGTTTAGTGTTCCATCACAGCCAAGTCGTGTACTTTTATTGTGAAAATACTAATCATTCGTGTTTCAACTAGTCACCCAATGATACTCATTTTTCATTAGACGCCTGAATAAGAGGAATACGTATGCGCACATAGGAGGAGTTATGCAAAATGGATAATGCATGCCAAGGAGCTGTTTAGGATCTTTCCTGTCTAGTGAAATGAATGAACAAAATCCACTGATAATGTAAACTGAAATATAAGACTGTATGTCTTATATTTCCTTATAAGGGTAGGTACCAGTTCGTTGCAGTTCATTGGTGATTTCTATCTTCTTTGCAAAAGTAAATTATGTATATTATACAATATTAGAAAAAATACCTAATAATGAAAAATAAACATGCTAAGTGTACCGCTTCTCTTAAAAGCATCGTCGAGTTTAAATAGATTGGGTTAAAAGTATGGGTTGTTTCAACAGAAAAGTGTTCGGTAGGGATTTCAGTTGGATTATGAGAGGAATGGCACTCAAAATACGTAAAAATGACGCTGTTTTGAATTAACCAAAACAGCGCAGATTTGAGTGGACAGAGTAGTATTTTCCCATATTTGTATTCTTTCTAAATGTTCAAGTATCTAGCTATTCACTATGTAAAGGTTTATTTTGAGAACTAAGTGATATATCGTGCTTTATCAGGTTCAGAATGGGCTTTCTCAACTAGGGGGATCAGCACGCTCGGAAGAACAGAGGAGAAATAATTTTTCGATTTACGATGGAAGGGAAGAGTTGAATTCAAACACCACGAGGTCTTGAAGTGAGGTTTGATTGACCCTGAACAAACAGTATTGCCCAAGACTAAATTAGTGGTATTGGCCATTGCCTACCTTTTATTTGTGGAGTTGAAAAGCGTGTCAATTGTTTTGATTAAATCCGGGCTCAAATGGAAGATCACAGGCGAGAAACGTACCACCACTTGGACAAACCGAACAGGGAAATAGGTGAAATTCTTCTTCGGAACACTTTCTCACTGAAGCCATTGAGAAGAAAAATGTGGAGGGAGGTCGAAATGTTTACAGGGAACTGTTAGATATACTTGGTAACCGATGGTACTCGGCCAAGATAATAATAAATAAGGTTGGAGATGGGCCAGGGAGCTCGGGGTGACCACGTGCTAGCAAGGAAGCGCGGCGCGTTCTGGGATAAGGTGAGTAACGTAACTAAGAGAAAAAATACACACATTGACAGTAGGAGGTCACAAATACAAAACATTACAAGCTCCATGAAAATCAGAACAACTAGGAATGTACGAACACTTAACATCAATTAGCCCCCTCCCCGCCCACCCCACCTCTACTCTCATCCACGCCCCCTCTTATTCCAATATTTTACTGCTCTAATGATCTTGAATTCCAAGCTGAACTGACCTAGTCACCTTACCCAGGTGTCCATTTGATATGGGAGCAAGTAGGCAGACATTGAAAAATTGGGGCAATCATGGTGTCGGTCGCCTTTAAATGGCATTATACTCGTAAAACGGAAAAGAAACGTGAAATTTCGTAATTGCATTCAATGAACAGACTGGCAGAAATACGATTTTATTAATATAGATAGGTAGATAGTTATCCACTTAATGGAGAAAATATCCTTCCCCCTAAGCGTACCTACGTGAAAGGGGTAGAGATATTTGGATCCACGAATACACCACAGGAAGGCAAGTTTTTAAGGCTGAATCCAGCTATACGTGATCCGGTTGAAGGCTACTGGTCAAACGATCATTGAGCTTCGGGCCACGTGATGACGTTTTTCTGGCGCGTGACTACCTGACTAGGTACCGCATAAATACAACAGCCTCGAACGAAATGTTCTTCCGCTTGCGGTTACACATAAGCCAGATCCAATACACACGTTAAAGAATGTTTCGCCGATATAAGTAAGATTGCATGGATTTGTTTCGTAGGTGCGTTGGTACCTACAGTAGCTGGTGCATACAATGTCAGTCCCAAATGTTCTTTTCACATTTTAGTTGAGTAGAGGAAGAAAAGGGTAGGCATCACGTGTACACATTCGATATCTGTAGTGGTACAGACCATGCGCGGAGGTAGTGGTGCTTCGATGCTCGGAGGTTTTCTTTAATTTTCGTGATTTATGAAAAACCTATATGATTTTTAACCCAACTTTTAAAATTTTGCATACAGTTTGTAATAAGCTCATGGAAACCATTTGCAAACACGCATATTACGAGTGTATCGATATACACTGAGCCGACTTTGTCCAGGTCAGTCAAGAAGCAAAACGAGAACGGAAATGTTCGTGTACGCCTTACAACCAATACCTATTTTTATTTATTTATTTTTATTTTTTCAATAAGTGACGATAATGCTTTTGCTACGTTGGTAAAGCGATGTAAAATGCACCTAAACACCCGTTCTGGTGTTATTAGGAATAATCTAAAACGGGGTTTAGTAAAAATCTGAACAAAAAATAAATGTTTTCGAAAAATTACCTAAATATGAACATGATTAGAACATCGAACATTCATGGCTAGAGATTTTTTTTTCGGCTAGAGATCCTCATAAAATGAAGGGCATTACAGTAGTTCTTATCACACAGTTCCAGTTCAAGGCTGCTGTGTATTTCCACTACGCCTATATTTCCTAAGAAAGACCGGAATTGCAACGTGCTGAGAGATCAAAACGCATAACATCCAATACACCAGCTAATTATATGCTAATCACGGAGTTAATCGGGTAATCATCATGAATACGGGGAGACCGATTATTTTTAAAGTTTAATCGTCACTAGCAGCGAGAGAAAGGAATAATCCTTAGTCATAGCCAGTCCGCTGTGCCGTTATTCAAGTAGGTATGTAATTAATCAACGTCTACTCAATCGTGCCATCGACAAATTACTGTTCTGAACATTACAGCGCGGAACAACCGTGAAGCACAATTTAATTTGTGGGTCAATCAAGTCCCACATAACCAAACTATTTTGACAACTTTTACAAAAACTCAACTGCAGTACGCAGAATCTAGTGGTAGGTAGTTTCGGAAACTGTAGTTGATATATTATAATGTGCTCATCTCCAATATATTTCTGGAAAATTATAGCAAAGCTGTTGTTGGGACCCATGTTGGGGTTGTTGAATTGTAGAAATAATACTGAATTACCTACCATCAATCAAATTTTTTAAAGTAACCTACCTACTCCACATAGTGCCACACTTTCAACTCCTCCATACTGTAGGTATATTTTTCTACGAATACCAAGTACCTCTTATGAATACCAGTAAACATTTTGAGCGACAGATTTACCCAGTACACCCACACCCAAGTGCTAGTAATTCTCAAGCGTGGAGTTTCTCTCACAAAAAGAAAGTTGGGAGAGAAACCATTCCCAGTGCACGAAAGACCATTTCCGGGCGCAAGGTTCTTATCACGAACGGAATATTTTGTTGGTTGCTGTACTTTCACGGCTCGAGTAGTGGTCCTCAAATGGTATGTAAAATTAGTGGCTATCTGTACTGTTATTATTGTTATCTAGAAATGGTCGCGTCATTCCTAGAATAGTCTTAGTGCTCAACGTGCGTGCTATATAAGCATGTGAATATTGTATAGTTTAGGTATGTACAGGTGTAATTCACCAAAAACAGTTTTAGGTTAGAAAAAAAGAAGAAAAAATTGAGTGAGTTCTTTATAATTAACCATTGTTATACGAGAGGAGTCAGTGGTACTAATATATTGGTAAGTACCTACCCTGGAAGGATGTCGAAGGAGTGAATAATTCGTGAAAATAGACGATATGCTTAAGCTTGCCACAAAATTGTAGAAGCGAATTCCGGAATGATCTCAGCCTAATAACACCATGTTCCACAGCACTTTCTGCAGGGGGTGTCTGTGCCTCAGTCTTTATCAACATAACTCTATTTCATAACAATTGATTGGATCTTATTATTCGACCGTTCGTGTCGAGGTACCAAACCAACTCTCGTTGTTGCTATGTTGAATGCTTTCTTTTAGTCTTAGCCTTTCTCCAGAAGCATAATAGGTACCACGGAGTAGGTTAGCGATGTTTTGTTTACTAAGCCGATTTTGCCACTTGTGGACAAAATTCAATAATTTGATACGTGAAGCACGTTCCCTCCGTTTTTTGACCATCCCGAACACGAATGAGGAGATTCGGATGCCGAAGGAATGCTACGAGCCACACTCTGGTTTTCTCGAAACAGTAATTCAGAAGTAATTTTGGTTGAAACTGATAAGTCAACCTTCTTTGTTGTAGGGACAACGCCGATTTCAGTAACTATGAAACGTCCTACCCTACCAACGCTTCCAAGTTGGCAAGGTAGCGGATGCCTTGGTTGGTATGTATACCTACTTATCAGTATAATTAGTAGGTACCTTGCAGATAGGTAGTTACTTCTTGAAGATTCGAAATAGGGGAGAGGGGAAGCGGAATAGGGGGGGGGGAGGGGGGGGGGATTCCTCCTACCAAAAAATATTCTGGAAGCGCCACCGGTGGGCCATATTTATGAAAACCAGCAAATTTACCCTAATTTACAGCAAGTGTTACGCAAGTGCAAATGTCATTAATACTTTTAAATTGCATTATATACTTATCTATCTGTTACCTGTGTATACCTACTATCATTTGTTGCAACGACTAACACCATTTTTTCGAGATGCTACTCGATCTGAGCATTCTTCCAGCCTCTAGGTGTTTTGCCCAAAACACTGAGTTAGAACTCGCGGACAAAAGGCGATCCTCATCCTATGCAATACAATATGCACAATTTATCCTCCAACCTGTAGGTCCCACAAACCATAGGGACAGATGTAAAGCCGTGACGGTCCGGTCAGATCGAGGATCGAAACGAATGGTCTCGAACGCCCATACAATAAATAATTATTGCTCGGTATAGTTAATTCTAGGGCAGACTGAGGTCATTCGGTATTTAGAAAACGTCCGAGAGCGAAGGACTCGGTGAGATCAGAGTTTGCTCGGCGATTTCACGTATCGTTCAATGCTTAAAAAATTACCTACCTCTAATGTGTGGCCACGCGATAATAAAAACAACTTTAAGCGGAAGTGATTAGTTCGAAGGTGGACCGGCGGTGGACGGAAAAGTTTTTTTTCCCTGAACATCCGATTTGTATCTTTTTTCATTGCACTTCCGGTAATAAGAACCATCTCTGTCCTAGAACCATCTCACTTCTCGCCAGGCTGAAGTCTTGTTACAGGAATGTGGAGTCAGCGGTGTGACACTCTGTGCTTGTACGAGTATGTTTCATTATATCACTGTACCAGCGGCAACATGCGCATAGCTCTTATCGATCGGCTTTCTTTCAAGCCACTCTGAAACTGTATTTTCCCATCCAACACTATGACAAAGATACCTACCAACCTAGCCAACACAAACTGAGGATCTTCAGATACCAGCAAGTTTGATAGTGTATCACTGCCGCCGTCCTAAGCACGAAGGGCGCAACCCGAAAGATTGGAATTTTCACTGGAAGAGATTTTTGATTTTGACGATTCGCACCTCTTTCCTTATATATATTTTTATTTTTTCGGTTTTGAGGCACAGAACAGTAAGTCATTCGACTCGCCTCTTTCGTTTAGCATTTCATCGGTTCTTGCAGCAGTTTACCGTGATTCTGATTTGATTTATCGATATTTTTGAACCAAATAATAAATTAAAACGTAGGTATGCTATTAGGATGTGTGATGAGTCAGCCCAATGAGTTTCGGCGGAACTGCTATGCCAAACTCCACAGGGGCGGATCCAGAATTTTTTTCCGGAGGGGGTCACAGGGTAGAACAATATAAAAAATAACAAAAAATAACCAAACGAACAATACAAACCGAATTTTCAACCTTATGCCTAAACTCGTCCAATTTATCTACTTACAAAATTCATTGTTAATGTAAAAAATAGTTTTCAATATATACTAATTATTTAACTGATAAATGTATTCATTTTCAATTTTCTTCTAAAAAAGTGTCCTAATGTGTTTTCAAACAAATTGGCGCATTTTATGGCAGCGTAGCTAACTTCAGAGTTTGCAAATCAAAACATTGAAACCACAACAATCTATTGTTGATCTCAGTGAATTCAGTATCGTTTTTACTGAATTTGGCAGGAAAGAAAACGAGAACGAAACATAAACAAGATAATAATTAAACAAAAATAAGAAGAAATAAACAAGATGTAATTTGACGGATACACCAAGGTAAATTTATTGACATAATTGTATATAAATAAAGTAACATTGGTAGGACCAAGTGTACGATTATATTCGACTAATTTTGACATTTTTGATCGAATCTTTTTAGATTTTTTATAGTTCTTTTTTGTTTTCAGTTTTTTTTAACTCTGTCTACCGTTTGTGTAATTAGAAATTACAGTAATTAGTGGCGAGGACATTGGAATTTCAATTTGACGGATTTTTTATGAAGTTTCTTCGAGAATTTTATCACTTTTATTATTTGTTTATAGTTTGTTCAACACGTTCCATTGGTCATGTAATCAGAAATTGTGGTCTTCTAAAAACAAGGGAAAATAGGAGTTTCAATTTGACAGATGCATCATGGTAAATATTCAGACAATAATGATGTCCATAAAGCAAAATTCAAAATAAAAGTGGCCGAATCTGTTCGATTTTAAAGTTTGAATTGCAATAACGGTTTTTATCAAATCAGTCATAAATTGAATGGCTTTTAATTTTTCACAGTTTTTAGAGCACAGTTAATTGCAGTTAATTAACAGTTTGGTTTGTTTCTGGTTTTGATTTCACAAAAACTGGGTTCGTTTTCGTTTTTTTTTTTGTTTTCGGGTTTGTGAACGATTCGTTCAGCTCTGCTTTTTGAAATGCAGGCTGATTCTGGGGGGGGGGGGGGGGGGGGGGGGGGGGGGCATGACCCCTGTGACCCCCCCCCCCCCCCTTGGATCCGCGCCTGAAACTCCATAACTTCTATTCACTTGTTTGACGAAGATTATAGTTTTCCTGAGTGTTTGATGAAAATGATCGTTTCCGTCGATAAAACGATATGAATATAATATTAAATATTTTGCATCTCAATCAATAAATAATGTTGGTTTGAAGCATTTTTTGTTTAAATAGGTAGTATCAAATAAGAACCGCACCTCATCCGCAATTAACTATTAAACCATCTAGACCACTTGATACAACAATCACATGGGTAAATGTTTTAGGACAGATTTACTAAAATTCATTACAGACTGTTCACATAGATAAAATGAATTACCATATGAGAGACCAATAACTATTGACGCACAAAGAAGGGAATTTTCTAGGAAAAAAATTAGGCCATCATACAAACTAAATCACTCGCAATGAAATCGTGGAAACCCATTTCAAAATAAAAAACGCTGCGAAGTCCTTGTCACATGGGTTTATTATTCTATTGGACTTACTTACAGAAATGTTGGCTGTTCTTTTATTGTTCCTCAAAAACACGAATTGGGCTCCTATTTTTTGTACGAATTATCTCTGATCATTGATAGTGCCATTTAATTGTCCTGATTCACCTGTTGATACTACTTCTAGTATAATTATTATACCAATTTATGGTGATGTCAGACAATTTGCCAGGTTTTTGACCCATAAAAAATGAATTTTGTTCACAACCGTTCGTTATAACCTTTCGGTTACAACCTCATTCTTCACTCTTTGGTCAAAATCAATTTCACATTCGGTGTTCTCACACTCGAAAAAACATAGAAAATGATACCTCACAAGCTCATGCTCACTAGACAGTCAAAAAACCAAGAAAAAGCCCGTTTTTACACCCATTTGTCCTCCACAACACCCCTGGGTCTATTCCGATCGTGCTGCCGATCTTCGGACCACAACATGGACCCTAATGTGTTCCAAAATGGGGACCCAAAGTGTGCGGAAGAACGAAGATTTTAGACCAAAATTTGAAGTCAAATCTAAGTTACAACCTCAATTTTCCAGTCTTTGGTTCAAATCTAATTCATATTCGGTCTCCTCGTCCTAAACAACATCGAAAACGATACTTCTCGAGGTCATCTTACCAAAGCACAAAAAAACCTATTTTTACTCCCATTTTGGTTTATTATTCTGTGAATAATACACCTATGTATTCGCTCAGCAAAAAATTTTTATAACACCCCCTCAAACTTTTTTCTTTTACGTTTCAAGGTGCATAGATTCCAAAAATGCAATGTCCGTCCGCCGTATGCCGTCCGCCGTCCGCCGTATCACGTGTACAGGCTTCATTTTCGGTCTAAAAAAATCGTTCTTTCGCACACATGCTCCATTTGGGCCCTAGTTGTGTCCCGAAACTTTTCAGCCCGATCGGAATATACCCAGGGGTGTTATGAGTGAAAATGTGTGTAAAAATAGGTACTTTTTACGTTTTAGCAACATATTGGTAACATGAGCTTCTGAGATATCGTTTTCTATGTTTTTGGGGACGAGAAGACCGAATATGAAGTCGATTTTGACCAAAGAGTGGAAAATTGAGTTCTAACAAATGTTCAGCTCCCAGAATTGATTTTTTATGAGTGAAAAACCTGGGAAATCGTCTGAAATCACCATCAGTTTGTATAATAACACTGGAAAAAGTGTCAAGACGTGGTTCAGGACAATTAAATGGCACTACCAATGATCAAAGATAGTTTAAAAAAAAAAGGAAAAAAAAGAGCGTACCTAATTTGTGTTTTGGGGGCCAAAATTAATGTAAACCA
Source organism: Leptopterna dolabrata (assembly GCA_954871275.1). Lineage (NCBI taxonomy): Eukaryota > Metazoa > Arthropoda > Insecta > Hemiptera > Miridae > Leptopterna > Leptopterna dolabrata. Next base: position 21,683,905 of record OX940979.1, read on the forward strand.
TCAGAAGTAGCTATTTCGATTATTACGCATGAAAGAAACAATTAATGAACAGCCAACCTTTCTGTAGGTACTATGTCCAATAGAATAATAAACCCATGTGACAAGGACTTTGCAGCGTTTTTCACTCACAACGCTCTTGGGTATATTCCGATCGGGCTGCAAAGTTTCGGGACACAGCTAGGGCTCAAATGGAGCTTGTGGACGAATGAACGATTTTTTTATACCGAAAATTAAGTATATATGGATGATACGGCGCACGGACATTGCATTTTAGGAAGCTACGCACCTTGAAACGTAAATGAACAATTTTTTGAGGGGGTGTTATAAACATTTTTTGCTCAGCGAATACATAGGTGTATTATTAACAGAATAATAAACCAAAACGGATTTATTGAAAGGATGTATATTTCCACTAATACACATAAGTATACTGTAATGCCGCGGTTTCGGTGATCATCGTTAGTAACAAACAATAACTTAATGTTCTTGTTTGTTACTAACGATGGTTTGGTCACTGAACCAGTATAACAGTATATTTTTATGTATTAGTGGAAATAGACATCCTTTCAGTAACTCCGTTTTGGTTCATTATTCTATGAATAACACACCTACCTATGTATTCGGTCAGCAAAAATGTTTTATAATACCCCCTCAAAAATTTTTCTTTCAAGTTTCAAGGTGTGTAGATTCCAAAAGTGCAATGGCCGTCAGCCGTATCATCCATATCTACTTCATTTTCGGTCTATGAAATTCGTTCTCTCGCCCACAGGCTCCATTTGGGCCCTTGCTGTGTCCCGAAACTTTGCAGCCCGATCGGGATATACCCAAGGGTGTTATGTGAGAAAAATGGGTGTAAAAATAGGGTTTTTTGATGTTTTGGTAAAATGAGCTTTCGAGGTATCGTTTTCCATGTGTTTTTAGGGCGAGAAGACCGAATACGAAGTCGATTTTGACCAAAGAGTGAGGGAGGTTGTAACGAAGGTTCAGCTCCCAAAATTTATTTTTTATGAGTAAAAAACCTGGGACATTGTCTGAAATCACCATCAATTTGTATAATAACACTAGAAAAAGTGTCAACAGGTGATTCAAGACAATTAAATGACACTATCAAAGATAATTTGAAAAAAAGGAGGGTAAATCGTGTTTTTGGGGGCCAAAATTGGTGGAAACATCAGAAATGCTATTTCGATTATTGCACATGAAAGAAACAACAAATGAACAGGAACATTTATGTAGGTATGTCCAATAGAATAATAAACCTATGTGACAAGGACTTTGCAGCGTTTTGTTTAAAGGTTTTAGTGGACATGAGCGTGTGAGGTACCTATAGTTTTCCATATTTTTTAGGGTGAGAAGACCTAATAAATATGAAATTGATTTTGACCGGAGAGTGAAGAATTGAGGTTTTAACGAAAGTTCTGCTCCCAAAATTTATTTTTTGTGAGTCAAAACCTGGGAAATGGTTTGAAATCACCATAAATTTGTATAATAACACTAGACGTAGTATCAACAGGTGAATCAAGACAGTTATGTGGCACTATCAATGATCAAGGATAATTTTTTTTTTGTAAAAAAAATTGGAGCCCAATTAGTTTTTGGGGGCCAAAAATTGAGGAAACCAACTAAAATAGCTATTTCAATTATTGCAGATGAATGAAACAATAAATGAACAGCCAACATTTTTGCAGGTATGTCCAGTAGAATAATAAACCCATGTGACAAGGAATTAGCAGCGTTTTTTATTTTGGACCATCATCTCAGGCAACAGGCATTTATGCTCCTCCAAATTTCCACCTTGTATGACGGTATTCCAAAAGCCCCGAAGCCACAACATCGACTTCTTGCTTAGCGGCTTTGTTGCTTAGGAGAGAAAGGTTGCCATCATGATATTCGCCTTTTTTGCTGAGGAAAATAATATATGTCCAATTGCCTTAGGATTTCAAGGGAATTCAGTGATACGCCCTTTTTCACTAGCGTTTTCCTGTTCCTGTACCAATATTATCATGTACGAGTTATCTGCAAACCTGAAAAACCGCCAAAATCCGAGATACGTCCTTTTTGCTCAGGACGGCAGTATAGGTGTATCGACGGGTTTTATTATTGACACCCCTCGCGTCGTAATTTCTTACATCGTTTATTTCATTTACTTATTTGATTTTTACATCATCATCCGGAACATCAAAATACGTGAGTATTTCAACAACGGTTGAGAGTGTAAAATGTGGGTAGGCATAGGCAGGAATGTGCGAATAGATCAGGGCATGATTCAACCATCGGGTACAGCCATATTATCATCCTCCCATGGGTCCACTCACTGTTATCTAAAGACGATAATACCTAGATACAGCTTATACAACGTTGATAACTTCATCATGTTGTCAAAACACACTTTCCATCTTCTAGTATGAAACAGCACCACTTTACATATACCTGCACCCCCCATCCATTTATGCGCAATCAATCTACTAAAATTAAAACCTTCAGTGCTCTTGATTATTATGCATTATTCACGTGTACAAACTTCCAGCAGTATGATCTGTACCGGTGTCTGAACTGTTATCGCCTATCCCTGCACACCACACTTTTGCTGCAATGATAAATAACTAAACTAGGTAACGATGTTCTCAAAATGGAGATGTTAGGATGACTGATGAAATGTTGAGGAAGAATTTTTTTATGAGGTGTGTGTGTGTGTGATAGACAGAAACAGTCAACGTGTAATAAAGTACGCAATAACGATTGACTGTGATGGGTTCGATTCGCTTTGACAATCGCCTTCCTATTCACTTGATCGGTAGGTACGTATGTATCAATCCAATGCAAAAGTAGCTGAATAGAATGCAGACAGACTCCTTGAAGTTGCCAATTGGCGGAAGGGTTCTTCGAACGCCTGGAACTATCAAAGGATCACCTAGCAACGACGGAAGAAAATACGGAAGAAACTCTGCTAGAAGACTGTGGTATATAACTCGCCGGCCATAACACTGACCCCATTCAGGTGGTTGTCCTTCAAGTCGCGTCGCGTTGGTGTGGGTACGTCCAACGCCGAAATCCTTCCAGGTAGGTTGGTAGGGTTTGTAATGTCTTCCTCGTGGCATTTCCTGTACTCCGGGTTCTGCCCCTATAGCGCCCCCCAACCTCGAAAGAACGATTTATGGGATACCCATACGATAGCTACAAACACAATGTCATGAGGTCAACACAAATGGCATGTGACTACTGATTGACATGAATATAAATCACAGTATGTCATGGATAGTCTCTTCCTATGGGTTTTCATTAGTACGAGTAAGTTCCTTCATTAATTATTGCGTGTAAGTACATAGGTGAAACCATATAATAACTACCTACAGTGATAGATTGAAGCCTTATTCCGAGCTTATGTTTTCACTACCACTGTACGGAGCTCATCAACATTATGGTAGGAATGAGTTGGATATAATAAATTGCTTGTAGGAATGGACCGGTTTTCAATCCACACGTTGGTCTTTACAAATTGCCTAAATAGTAATGTCCATTCTGTAGACCCTTCATTGTTGACAAGTAAGAGGATCAAAAATAAAATTACTCCCACTTATTCGGGGAGTGTATTGAACTGGCATATCGAGACTATCAAGACCAGACTATCAACCAGATTCAGTATGAACCCTGGTATGGTCCCAGTGTCCCTTGCACTTGTTCCGAGTTGTTCAGAAAAAGTTGTAATGAGAAGGGCAATATTCCTGTGAGGATGATTGGTCTTCAAATTGTATAATGGAATTTCAAATTCATTACCTACGCTGCTGTTGGAAAGCTGCAACAAATGAATCCCAATATCGTTTACGTAGATGTACCTAATGGTTATACTGTAGGAAGATACTAAAGATAGGAACTATCTACGTATACCAATTCTTAATTTGCAACCTCCATCTGTAAGGAAATTGCAGCCGACCCTTTTTTTGAATACTTTATTCGTCCTCAAGAGTGAATCCACGATTAATTTTCCCCATGCGAGTGGTAAAGACACAAGGCGTGATCATCAGAGGGATCCCAGCGAGTTAGGTTAGTAGTCAGGTACCTACTTGACGGGATTCGTCGCTGGTTGGAGGCCAAGTGACAATGGCCTTAGATGCTAAAGCCGGTATAGTGAGTTACAGTAATCAACGGATGCCCGCTCAGGTCCCACCGGCAATTTTGTTGATCATTGTAGGAAGGTACCTAGTTGGTGATGATGCCATCCGTTAAGGAGTCCCACAAGGTCGCGTATTTCCCATTTTCAAAACTCACTGATGCCCAGCTCGAGTCGAATTTTGGGGAGCCAGGTAAAATAGTTCGAAGTTGGAGTTCCAATTATCCCAGTTAAAATCTTTCGTCAACGACCTGTTGAGCAGATTGGAGTAATAATTGTTCCTATATGAAAGTCTCAAAGCCTACATTTAACGTAAAAGTCTTTTGCAACTGAACGTCATGTAAGAAGTAGTGTGAATAGGGCAAACAAACCATCCACAAGTGTTCCTTACACCAGAAATTAAAACCTCATTAAATAACGATTTCTTGAAAAGTCTAAGTTAGTAACAGATTTTCTTATGCAATATATTTGAAAATCCCAAGAGAATTAGGTAAACGAGTCGAACGCAATCACATTAGGAAACCTTCGCTAAGTTAAGAATGCATAGGTACATGCAAGAACCTGCTAAGTAAGTATACTGCTGTAGGCACTGGACATGTCTACAACCTTAATGGCCTGGGACTGATTGAACTTCAGTTTTATTCTAAAAAATAAGTGTACGTACGTTACTACGATACCGTTCTGTGTTTGCGGTAGGTTTGAAACGGAAGGTACCTTAGGTACCACAAAAATCATCGCACGGCTCACATTAGGCATTAAAAGCCCATAACCAATAAATGAAAATATTCTTAATATATTCCTTTTCAGGATTAATAGGAAACCATACCAACCTACAGTGGATAGGGAAAGAGAGGCAGGTCAGTATGACCTTATCACTATTATATTGATTGCGAACATATAAAGTGTCTGTATATAATATGTAATCGATCAGCATTCGACTGACTACCAACTCAACATCTTTATTATTGCCTTATTTAAATTAATTGATTCAAAATTGTATTATTTTACCATTTCCCTCTGTTTTTTCTTATATACTCGAAGTTTTTTAATTATATTTTCTTGTCAGTTGTATTTATAAGAAAACCCATGGATATATACTAATCTAAATTAAATAAATAAATATGTAGCTCTGAATTTTTGTTGTGCACAATAATTAATTACCTATATTTCACCAGTAAATTGAAAATAGAGAAGTAAAATTCAAGAGTCAAGAGTTAGAATACGTGGAACAGTATAGGCTACGAGTATAAAAGAAAACCAACAGAGAAGGCTATCGGAAGGCTATCCTCTAACGCTCCAACCTATTTAGGAATTAGTTCTTCCAGTTGACTGATTTTATAAAAAATAATACCTCAATACATTTTTGAGCGTGAGTTCTCTTTGGTGCTCCACAAAATTTTCACCATAGTTTCGAAAGTTAAACTATCAATCCACTGTAGGAACTAGGAGGTCTATGTGGTGGGAGCATACATGAACATGGGCACTCATCTGGTGTTCAAATCTAAAGCCGTTCTATCTAAGCATTGCTGGCTGATATGACGATATTACAGCACGATATAAAAATACTGTAAATTCTTACAGAATAATTTCCATGTAGAAATGCCCTTGCACCGCACACATCAATGTTCCTTCTATTTTGATTAATTCTCCCTCCCTTCATGCTTCTCCATGCACGTGGAGTGAAAGAAAAAATGAATGACAAGTGAAGTGCAGTACCTACCATTTTTCATTCGCTACCTATATCTATACGCAGGATGAGAGCTCATCGAAAATGAACACGACCACGTGAAACATTCCTTAAAATGAAGGTATCACAATTTATTATTATTATTATTATTATTATACCTATTATGTGATACACAGTTGAATCCATGACACACGGTTTACTCTTATTTTTCGAACGATTTTGCCCATCAAAACTCATCAAGGGGGAAGTCTGTTATGACAATTCATTTAATCTGTACCTGCAATTCAAAATTAGGGTTCCCATTTGCTTTTTTGTGTTTTTGGATTTTTTTTGTGCGTGGATTAGACACCTGCGCCAAATTAATTTTTTTTTGAAATCCACATAAAAATCCTATGAAGATTATTATTACTATATTATTATTATTATTATTATTATTACTAATATTGTAGTTGCGAGAAAAAGTAGTATAACGGGTGGACTACACTATGTAGACCCAAGTTTATGGGTGGTACGTTAGGTATATAACTAAAAAGGGAGATGAATCCCACCTACGAGTATATTCCAATAGGTATCCCTCACCGGGTAATGAGGAAACCCTATCTTCGTTCTCCCCAACGAGAAACGATCATAATTTATCACAGCAAAAGTCCACGCTCTTTAAAGTGGTAAATAATCATAAATAGCTGTCCGGGCTGTGTAAATAGTCCGGGAACAGGATCATGGCCAGGCAAACCGATTGGAAGAGCGGAAATAGGCGGCTTCAAGTGATCCGTGGAAAACAAATCGATTCCGAACTGATTGGCGAGAAACGCTCTCCGAATGAAACGAGCAGTGAAGTGTGTGTATATATACGCTTCCAATAGATCCAACGCCGTTTATACACAACAAAAGGCACCGTTCCGCGGTAAATAAACGCCGGCCACTCGGATCTAGCAATGATGTTGGAGAATCTATGCAACTCATAGGAGCTGGAGGTGTGGCCAACATGTGAGTGCGATTCTTCACGTTTCTACCTATGGTTGAGCCACGAGAGCAAATGATCTGCATGTCTTCTTCCAAGATAGACAATACTCGTATTATATTGGTCAATTATTGAGAAAAAGTCACCGAAATCGGATGGGTAGTTTACTATCAGGTACAGTTATATAACAGTTAGTATTATGTACGTCGCAGTTATCTGTTTATGGTTTATTATTCTGTGAATACACCTATGTATTCGCTCAGCAAAACATTTTTATAACAGCCACTCAAAATTTTTTCTTTTCCGTTTCAAAGTGCGTAGATTCCAAAAACGCTGCTAAGTCCTTGTCACATGGGTTTATTATTCTATTGGAGTTCTAGAGATTCTTTTGGCTGTTAAATTTATTGTTTCTTTCATGTGGAATGATTGAAATAGCTATTTCTGATGATTTCCACCAATTTTGGCCCCCAAAACATGAAATAGGTACGCTTTTTTATTTTTTTCAGATCATCTTTGATCATTGGTAGTGCCATTTAATGGTCTTGATTCACCTGCTCACACTTTTTCCAATGTTATTATACACATTGATGGTGATTTCAGACAGTTTTCCAGGTTTTTGACTCATAAAAAACCAATTTTGGGAGCTGAACCTTTGGTAAAACCTCAATTTCCGCGTCTTTGGTCAAAATCGACTTCATATTCGGTCTTCTCGTCCCCAAAAACATGGAAAAAGATACCTCAAAAGCTCATGTTACTAACATGTTGCTAAAACGCAAAAAGTACCTATTTTTACACACATTTTCACTCATAACATCCCTGGGTATATTCCAATCGGGCTGAAAAGTTTTGGGACACAACTAGGGCCCAAATGGAGCATGTGTGCGAAAGAACGACTTTTTTAGACCGAAAATGAAGCCGGTACACGTGATACGGCGGACGGCGGACGGACATTGCAATTTTTGAATCTAGGCACCTTGAAACGGAAATGAAAAAACGCTGCAAAGTCCTTGTCACATGGGTTTATTATTCTATTGGACATACCTACAGAAACGTTGGCTGTTCATTAATTGTTTCTTTCATGCGTAATAATCGAAATAGCTACTTCTGATGGTTTCCATTAATTTTGGCCCCCAAAACACAAATTAGGTACGCTCTTTTTTTTTTAAACTATCTTTGATCATTGGTAGTGCCATTTAATCGTCTTGATCCACGTGTTGACACTTTTCCTAGTGTTATTCTACAAATTGATGGTGATTTCAGACGATTTCCCAGGTTTTTCACTCATAAAAAATCAATTCTGGGAGCTGAACATTTGGTAGAACTCAATTTTCCACTCTTTGGTCAAAATCGACTTCATATTCGGTCTTCTCGTCCCCAAAAACATAGAAAACGATATCTCAGAAGCTCATGTTACCAATATGTTGCTAAAACGTAAAAAGTACCTATTTTTACACACATTTTCACTCATAACACCCCTGGGTATATTCCGATCGGGCTGAAAAGTTTCGGGACACAACTAGGGCCCAAATGGAGCATGTGTGCGAAAGAACGATTTTTTTAGACCGAGAATGAAGCCTGTACACGTGATACGGCGGACGGCGGACGGCGTACGGCGGACGGCGGACGGCGGACGGCGGACGGCGGACGGCGTACGGCGGACGGCGTACGGCGGACGGACATTGCATTTTTGGAATCTATGCACCTTGAAACGGAAAAGAAAAAAGTTTGAGGGGGTGTTATAAAAATTTTTTGCTGAGCGAATACATAGGTGTATTATTCGCAGAATAATAAACCAAAACGCTGCAAATCCCTGCACAACGGTTTATTATTTTGTATAGAATACCCTTCTGTTACAGATCACCGCTCTATGTATAGATAACCCGTCTATATAATATGATATGTACTATTATATACATATTATGTAGATCGCAGACCCTCCGTAGGTTAGTACCTAACCCCGTACTCGTTACTAGGTACCTACCTAAATCACGAGTTAAATGTTGCTAAAATAATTCTGCCGATGACAAACAGTACCTAACAAAAAGAAACACACATAATGAAGTTCTGAAAAGAAATTGTTGATGAGGAGTGAAAAAAGTTGCAAAAGTACCTACCAACAAACTCCAGCCCCTTCTACGTAGATGGTATAATGAACCGTTGTGTAATAATTTACCGTTGAGTAATGATTTACCGTAGTAATAATTTACCCATCAATAATACTTCAACGTTTGTTCAAGTTTCACTACCTACCAACAAACTCCAAAAGAGCCATCATTTTTCAAATTAAATAATATCACAGAACAACCAACTCGACTTCATACTCCGCCAATATAATCAGGTGATCCCTACCAATGATTGGCCGTATTCACAAATTCCTATTGTGGGCGCGTCTCTGGTTACGAGATTTGGTTTGAATTGTATACAATTTCATTGACACTGGAGTCGAAAATGCCTGTCGGTGCAAACTTCGGGGCCTTACTGTGAACGAACGGCTGGACGTACGATGCTCCGGATGGGCTTAAAAAACTCGCAAGTTCAAGAACTATTTAAAACCGTAAAAATATTTACGTAAAAAAATGGTATAGGCGTTTTGAAAATTTCAACCCCTATTTTGAACCCCTTAGAGATGACTCACAGTAACGTCGAGCTTCGAGGACCAACTAGACGCCGAACGGAACCTATAACCCGAATTTTATCAATTTTTTTTCATGGTAACTAAGAAAAGTGGCCCGTACGGCGTACGGCGTACGGCGTACGGCGTACGGCGGACAGACAGAAATATTTTTATTGCAGTTTTGGATTCTACATACCTTGAAACGTAAACCATCAAATTTTGAGGGGGGGTAAGAATTTTTTTTTTCATGCTCGATTCCAATGGTTCATTATTGAAAATAATAAACCAAAATTTTGAGGGGGTGTTGTAAAAATTTTTTGCTGACCGAATACATAGGTGTATTATTCACAGAATAATAAACCAAAATGCAACCAATGTCCGTCCGCCGTACGCCGTCCGCCGTGTCACGTGTACCGGCTTCATTTTCTGTCTAAAAAATTCGTTCTTTCGCACACATGCTCCATTTAAGCCCTAGTTGTGTCCCGAAACTTTTCAGCCCGATCGGAATATATCCAGGGGTGTTATGAGTGAAAATGTGTATAAAAATAGGTACTTTTTGTGTTTTAGTAACATGTTAGTAAAATGAGCTTTTGAGGTATCGTTTTCCATGTTTTTGGGGACGAGAAGACCGAATATGAAGTCGATTTTGACCCAGGAGTGGAAAACTGAGGTTGTACAAGATGTTCAGCTCCCAAAATTGATTTTTTATGAGTCAAAAACCTGGGAAATAGTCTGAAATCACCAGAAAAAGTGTCAACACGTGGATCAAGACGATTAAATGGTACTATCAATGATCAAAGATAATTTGAAAAAAAGGAGCGTGCCTAATTTGTCAGAAATCCATCAGAAATCCGCCATCAGAAATAGCTATTTCAATTATTTCACATGAAGGAATAAATTAACAGCCAAAATTTCTGTACGTACCTATGTCCAGTAGAATATTAAACCCATAACAAGGACATTGCAGCGTTTTTCTACATGCAGAGTTTCTGTTTAAAACAATCGATGGATTTCAGTTAACTGTTAGAATGCCACATACATCTTGTAACATATATATGCCATAAAATACGGAAAACAAGAATTTATTATTATCGTTGCAGAAGTGGGACACACACAGATATTCTTCATAAACTGTAACGCGCACTAGTGATTAAGTTTCCTGCGAAAATGTAAACAACAGAAACAGCTTTTTTATTCGAAAGAAAAATAATTATCATGCTCAATATTCCTGACTGCGAACCAAGCATGATTAAAAATGCGTACTATCAGCAAAGTTGCTCATAAGACGAAGAATGGTAACACTGGGCAATTTCACCTGTTTTCTTTTTTTCTTAAGTAAAAGATCTCGGCGAGTGCTTTCCGAAAAGGTACTATCGAAATTGGGCGAAAAACCAGTGGAAAGAAAGCGAAATGACGTCATAGGTAAAGCTCTCACCCCCGCGTCCGCCTGGGGGAACCCTCAGCGCAATCCAGTTATGACGTCATTTCATATTCTTTCTATCCGTTTGTTGCCCAAGCAACACATATGCAAATTGGCAGTGGAGGGTTTTAAATGGTACTAAATCCGATTCTGAGATCAAATAATGCTCGATTCCAATGGTTCATTATTGAAAAAATGAACCAAAATAAAGAAACGAGTAATGGAGCCAGCCGGACAATATTACAGTTTCATAAATATGCGGTGGATTCAAGAATTCTATGATTAATGAATTATTTGTTGTTACCCATGAAGCATAACTTTTGTTCAAGTTACAAAATTACCTCTCAACAAAATCCAAAAGATATTCTTCAAATGAAATAATATCACAGAATAACCAACTCGATTTCATACAGCCATTGATTATAAACAGGTGTTCCCGGGCAATGATACCTGGGCCGGATTTACACAGTTTCATTCACGATCATATTGAAAAAGCTCTTCGGTGCAAACGAATGGCTGAACGTACGTAGTTCCGGGTGGTCTCCAAAAATTCTTTAGTTGAAGGTCAATTTAAAGACGTAAAAAACCGTAACCTTCTATTGAAAGTTTTCGAGCTACGGCGTTCTGAAAATGTTAACCCCCTATTTTTCACCCCTTAGAGATGACTGACAGTAACGCCGAGCATCGCGGACTTACTAGACCCCAAAAGGGACTTACAAAGCAAATTTCATTAATTTTGGTTCATGGTAACTAAGAAAAGTGCGAAGTACGGCGTACGGCGGACGGACAGAAATTTTTTTTATTCCCTTTTCGGATTCTACATCTCCTGAAACGAAAATCACCAAATTTCGAGGGGGGATTAAATTTTTTTTCATGCTCGATTCCAAAGGTTTATTGTAGAAAATCATAAACCAAAACCCGATCATCGCCCATATCCGTGAAGCGGTAATTTCTAAAATCTATGCTACCTACTAAGACTAACTTCCGGAACGGGTTAAATGCAGGACGCGAATATGAGAGAAAGCAACGGAAAAAATGTATAGGACAAAAAGTATTAGATTCCATCCATGTATTAGTAGTTAATGTAGGTAATATAACATTTCTAATAGAGTAAGTACCCAACAGAGGGGACTCGGATTTTTAACATTCGTTTTTAGATAATTTGTGTACAGATTTGGAGAAAATAGTGATTCGCTTGAGATCGAAATATTGGTATGACAGGAGTGAGCGGCACGTATTTCAAGCGTTCATATAGGTAGTTCGCACCTTACTGAAATCATTAGGTAGGTACTTAGTCAAACATTAAAAAATGAGGTTCAAGAAAAATGGACGAAATTAAATCAAGACAAACAATAAAGAATCTACATGAAACAGAAAGGCTGACATTGGAAGTATTGCGCTCGCTACCAGAGCAAGGAAGTGGCGCAATTTCCTCTGAGGCTGATACGCCCATCGAAATTCATGGAGAATTCGCTAATGGTAGGCACTATTTCGCGAGTTTGGGTCGTTTACTCAGCAAAACGCCCTAGAACAGTTACCCCATCTAGTTGCTGAAAGTGTGTTCTAATAAAACGAATTTGCTCAGACTTCCTCCATTTTTTGGGTATAAAGATGATAGAAATTGGACCGGTGTGGTTTAATTCATGCCAGGCTGAACTCGAGTCCATCGGCATAGTTAAAAGGTATTAATGCAGGCAAATACTGAACTTTCTCTCCTGTACATTCATATCATAGTTATACTGCATGCAGAGTGATGGTTTTCCAAAAAATACCTTCATAATAACGTCTGCGAGGGAGCCGCTGATGCGCAAGCGCACGACGTCAAAGACACTGGATAGATAGGTAGCGGTCTCAGTTTTCGACAGCAATCGGTTTAGCTGTAGAGCAGGGGGCGTAAAGCAATTTTTTGTTATCTGGTAGACCTTCTAGAGGAGCAACGTACACCTGACCTTGTACCAGCAACGAGGAAAGAATGAATTAGCGAGGAACTACGAGTATAAGAAAAGTTAACCACGGAAGAGGGGCTTTTCAGCTTCCTGCGTGTAAGATAGCCAACTAGTGGTACAGCTTCCAGATAGATATTAGCGACAGTTCGCTGGTGCATTAAATAAAATGTGCTCCCACCATACTAATTTTGCGTTATGGGGAAAATGCGCATTTTTTCTTGTGGAAACGAGAGCATGTTGCACAGGATCGGGACCGCCTCTCGTTCCAGAGCAGGTACAGGAGCTTGATATCCGAGCGGACCGGTTCCGTGAAATTGCGGAGATGTTGAGGCCGCGAAGTTTCAACACCGATCGCAGCCAGATGGAGAAATCTCGACAGAGCATTCAGAAATGAAGCTAGGAGCCATTCACCCAGGAACCGCCGAGCCAAGACGTGCGAACCGAAGTATGATGAGATCTCACCACCAAGGAAAGGGAGGTATTTTGTAGTAGGTAGGTACTTAGAAGTATTATTCTTACCTATAACTGCCGTGCCATAGAGAAGTTATTGAAGACTGGAAGAGCTGTGGAAGTAATTTGTAAAATGAGGCACTACAATACCTACGTTTTCCATTGTAAATTTACAAACACTGCCTAGTCCTTGTCACACGGGTTTACATGGGTCTACTGGACATACCTACAGAAATGTTGGCTGTTCATTTATTGTTTCTTTCATGTGCAATAATTAAAATAGCTATTTTTTATGGTTTCCACCAATTCGAAACGTAAAAGAAAACATTTTGAGAGGGTTATACGAATTTTTTGTTGAGCGAATACATAGGTGTATTATTCACAGAATATTAAATCAAAAATCTATTAACAGGTAGCTCCTTCCTGATTGCCATGACTCTCACCTTGTAAAAAAAAAGGATCAGAGCTATTGAAGGTTCCATCCACTTCGGTTTAAAAGTACTTGGTATATAATTGTTTATGGCGATAGTTTCCCCGGTGGCGCACTCGGAGACGAAAATAATGGTACCACCTTCATCTAATTCATATTGGACCCTCTGGAGGTAGGTACCTAACCGAAAAACCCTATGAAATATTTAAATTTTATTGGTTGAACCGTACATTAGTCATGTTCCATATATTACTAGCTACATAAATATATTACAGATAGTTACGCGAGACGCAAGGATTCCACATTTGCGCGTGAGCAGAAGGAAGATAAAGTCCGATTTTTATTAATAACGGCTATGTAGCAACGTTTCTACTGCTCCCTTGTGTTTAACCCTCGTGTTCAGTATTCTTAGGTTTTTTTTGTAGTTTTGGTAACAGCTGTAAACGCATCGAAATCCCCTAACACAGATCATTGTTATCTGTATTGGTTATACTAACACATAAGAGATCGGTTTTTAGAAAGACCTAAATAGGTGTAGCTTTCATGTTGGGTGGGGGGGGGGTCAACAATTGTGAGATTAACCAAATTCCATTTCACGGGCATAACCCTTGATGTCATAATATTTTTTCCTCTTCTCGATGGTAAAGTAATTGATTTGCATAAGGTGTTTGAAGAAGGTGTAAGCGCTCCCTGTTTTTCAATTAGGTGCTTATTACAGTAATCGTAGAACTTGTACAAGAACTATACACATAACAATCCATGGGCTGAACCTTAGTTAACCGGGTTTCTGTACGTGCAGTACCTATAATAGTGCTGAGCGGGATTGTGTGGGATGACTTTTGGTAACATAAATTATCTCTTACCTTGAAGCTGAAATCATGAAAAAACACTGCCTTTGTGGGAGAGTCTATACTAGCGATTGTCTCCAAAACGCCTCATCAATTTGTCGCCTCTTTTTTTGTCCATCACCATCGGTTAAAGAACGCGCCCGAAATCGTGGTTGAAGCCTGTGGTTAAAACCAGCAAGTGACTTGGGTAGGGATTTATTATGTTAAATGGAAAAGGTCAAGGCGTGCGGTGACGACGAAGCTCTTGAAAAAACGTGACGAGGGAGGAGACGACAAAAAGTAAAAGAATAAGGGTTTTGATTGCAAGCACAAACAGAACTGTCAGATGAAGATTGAGAAACGAATGAATCATGAGCCCATCTTTCTGGCTGTTTGAGCTCAGTGAAAGAGGATTTGATGTCAGGGCTGAATTAGAGCATTATTTATTTATTGACAGCGTCTGCAGTAACCATACGAGCGAGTCCAAATATTTAATGAACATAATAAATGATGTCAAATGTGTGGGTGTTCCATGTTGCAAAGATATTGGCGATATACCAAGCCAACCAGAAGGGTTTTTCATGACCACATATGGTTAAAGTGTCATACGCAAATATTTTGTCACGCTAAAATTTAGGTACAATAATGTTGGAGATTGACTCCAGTGGACGGTCACCTTTGTATTGCTGTTGACTATCCAACACAGTTACCGTTTTTTGTTCATTCGCGTTCTAATCTTTCACAGAGAAGTTCACAAAAATATTATTTTTCAAATACAGTGTTCATTTCACATCCTCCACTCACTCTCTAAGTGGTTATGGGCCCAGGACCAGACGTGACAGGCGAGCACAATGGCAAACAATATTGATAAACTCAGCGGCGAAAACTACGACACATGGAAGATACATGCTGAAGCCACGTTGTACTCTACTGCAATTTCCGCAACCACCAGACATAGCCACAGCTGTTGAAAAGCATCAATGGAGAAAATACGACAAAAAGGCTGTCAACACTAGTTTTAACCGTATCTTCCAGTGAATTAAAACAAATAAAAATGGAGAAACGTCCAAAGACGTATGGGACACACTACAGAAAATATACCAAAGTGAAGGACCTGCTAGAAAGGCTACTCTACTAAAACGATTAGTTGTTCAGAAGATGCAGAAAGTGATTCAGTGCGAGAACACCTGAACACATTCACCGACGCAGTCGATAAGCTAAAAGATCCAGGAATGTAGTGAATGTTTCACCAGTAAATCACTTTGCTATCAGTCTTTACAGCCCGAGGAAGGCTGAACCGTGCAAATTTCTCCAGTAATTTTTCAATGGCATGTTCCCCTGTCGCTGAGGGAACAAAAAAATCTTCTATCCACCAAGATATGGCGTCGACTAGGCCATAGCCCGCCTGTGTTTTTAGGGGTCCCAAGCAATCAACATGCAGGCGGGTCCATGACGGAAATGGGGTTGGCCATGGTTGTATGACTGATTTTGGTGGGTTGCTCCGAAACTGGCAGCACACAGTGCATGAAGACACTTCCGATTCGATGTCTGCATCCAAAGACGGCCACCAAAAGTAAGATCGTGCATGTGCCTTCATCTTTGATACACCAAAATGGTTCTTGTGGAGCTCCCGGAGCACAGACTTCATGAGTTTCTGTGGCCCAACCACTCGGTATCCCCAAATAAGGCAGTTCTGTTCCACTGTCAGTTTTTGCCATCGGCGAGTATAGGGAGCATGTGGGAAATTGTTTCCCCTTTAAAATTATCGACACACCACCGACAAAGTTGCATCCCTGTTTTCCGGGCTACCCGCTTCCAGTCAGTCCTGAATGGGCAGTCTTAATGGATGTAGTGGATGTAATTTACGATCTCGCCTTGGTCGGCCGTCGAAGGGTGATCAAGCTGAATCCGGGACGGATAGTCAGCAAGTTGTCTTTAGACCGCTCACAGCTCAGTGTATAGTAAAGTTTGAGACCAAATAAGCCCATCGTTGAAAACTATTTGCTGCGTAGTAGGCCTTTCTTTGACCCAGATATGTAGAGCAAAGGTCTGTGGTCCCAAAGAGGAAGTAAACTTAGTGATCTTATAGACGCTGGCATATGCTTCTTGCTCAATTGATGGATATTGCTGATGAGTGTAGGCGCTTATAGGAGATGATTTTTTGTTGTTAGTTTTTCTACCTCGTTTTTATATTTCCGCGCCACATGTTTTCGTTCCCAACGTAGTTACCTCTGATAAATAATAAAATTCATTCGAGTTCCGAAACTTGATCAAGCGAGTGCGTCATTTCAAAAGATCAGTACAATCGTACAATTGGTGACCCCGAACTAGAACAAAAGAAACGGAGAAATCGTATAGTGATAGAAGATGGAAGGAGCAGGAGACGCAGCTCACGTAGCGGACGTAAGCGTAAAATTGCCGGCATTCTGGCCTGAAAAACCTGATATATGGTTCCACAGAGTCGAGGCCCAATTTAAATTGAAACGCATCACTGCCGAACAGACAAAATTTGACTATCTTCTGGCGCAAATGGACAAAATTTACGTTGAAAACATAATATACGATCTTGCCACTTCTACACACTTTTCAAAGAAAGCAAAGAGTCCCAAATTAAGAAACTTACCAGTAGTTTGCAGTTAGGTACTCTCAAACCTAGCCAACTGTGCTGCGGAAGATGCGAGCTTTGGCTGGAGCAAATTTCATCGAAACGGTTTTCAAAACGTTATGGCTGGAAAAATTGCCGGAAAACGTTCGATAAATTCTCGTGATAGCAGAATCATATTTTGAAGGGGGGTTAGAATTGTTTTTTCTTGCTCGATTCCAATGGTTCATTATTGAAAATAATAAACCAAAAGTCTAACCCCCCCCCCCCCCCCTTCAAAATTTGATGGTTTACGTTTCAAGGTATGTAGAATCCGAAAATGCAATAAAAATATTTCTGTCTGTCCGCTGTACGCCGTACGCCGTACGGGCCACTTTTCTTAGTAACCATGAAACAAATTGATGAAATTCGGTTTATAGTTTCCGTTCGGGGTCTAGTTGGTCCACGAAGCTCGGCGTTACTGTCAGTCACCTCTAAGGGGTTCAAAATAGGGGTTGCAATTTTCAGAACGCCGTATCTCGAAAACTACCGATAGAAGGGTATGGTTCTTTTTACGTTATTTTGTCTTGAGCTAAACAATTTTTTGAGTTCACCCGAAGCATTGTACGCCCAGCCGTTCGTGTGCACCTAAAAGCTTCGTCAACACGATTGTGAATCAAACGGTATTAATCCGGCCCGGATATCATCGCTAGGATTATAATCAAGGATGGCTGTATGAAGTCGAGTTGGTTGTTCTGCGATATTATTTCATTTGATAAGTGATGGAATTTCTCTCGTTTAGATCGTAAAATACTCTGTAAGTAAGTACGTGCTAGATAGATAGATGATCATGTTCGACCTCCGACAGTAGTAGGTAGGTATTTACTTTACTTTGTTACTTGGTCTTTCTTAGGTGAAAAACGCCGTAGCTCGCAAACTTTCAATAGACTAGTATGGTTTAAGGCGGTTTTAAAATGATTCGAAACAAGGATTTTTTGCGACCGACCGGAGCAATGTACGTCCAGCCGTTCGTTTGCAACGAAAAGCTTCGTCAACATGATCGTGACGAATGAAAAGGTATAAATCCGGCCCAGATAAATCATTGCTAGGGAACACCTGATAATCTGCATGAAGTCGAGTTGGTTTCATTTGAAAATTATGGCTGTTGTGGATTTTGTTGATAGACGGTAGGTACTTTTACAACTTGAACAAACGTTATGCTTCATGAATAACAACAAATAATAATTATTTGCTGTTGTTCACGATGGAGAACGTTCAATAATCCAATCACTAAGTATTAATGATTGAATTATTGAATCCCGCGCATTTTTATAAAACTGTAATTCCCGGGCCAGCTCCACTTTTCGATTTAGAGCTTTCCTGGTGGGAGCTCGAGGGTAGGTATTGACCACAGAAAACAGTGATCTACGCAGAAGGGGCATCTATCAGGTAAATTATTACACAACGGTTTATTACACAACGATTTATTACACAACGGATTCTTACAAAACGGTTTATTATTTACTTTATGCTTCATGAATAAAAACAAGTAATTAGTTATTGAATTACTGAATCCCGCACATTTTAATGAAACTGTAATTCCCGGGCCGATTCCAGTAAGCGGTTTAGGGCTTTCGTGGGGGGGGGGGGGGGAGCCCGAGGGTTGGTATTGACCACACAAAGCAATGATCTACGCAGAATACAGGTAAATAATAAACCGTTGTGTAATAATTTGCAGCGTTTTTTATTACGTACTCGGATTATACGTACATTGAAAAGGAAATCATCAAATTTTAAGGGAGGGGGGGGGGACGTTTTTTTTCATGCTCGATTCCAAAGGTTCATTATTGAATATAATAAACCAACATTTTTGTTCGTACGCCGTACTTCGCACTTTCCTTAGTTACATGAACCAAAATTAATAAATTTTGTAGGTCCCATTTGGTGTCTAGTAGGGTAAGTCCGCGAAGCTCGGCGTTACAGTCAGTCATCTCTAAGAGGTGAAAAATAGGGGTTGAATTTTCAGAACACCGTAGCTCGAAAACTTTCAATAGAAGGGTATGGTTTTTTACGTTTTTAAATTTATCTCGAACTAAGAAATTTTTCAGACCACCCGGAGCATTGTACACATATTAAACCGCTGTAATCATTTGCAGTGTTTTTTTTTTCACGCTCGATTCCAAAGGTTCATTATTGAAAATAATAAACCAAATATCTATTAATTATGTTCATAGTGACTAAAGGAAGAACTAAGTACGGCGTACGAACCAACAAAATTTTAATTTTATTTTTGGATTCCATGTACATTTAAATGCATACCATCAATCTCTGAGGGGATGTGGGTGAAAAATATTCATTCACTCTCGATTCCAAAGGTTCATTTTTAGTGCAAATAATAAACCGAAATCGGGTTTGTGTCTTTGGACTCAACGCTGTGCCGCTCTCATCTGAACCCGCCTATCCATCAAACAACAATCCAGTTGTGCAAAACCCCATAAACGTTGAACGACCGCAAGCAAATTGCCGAAGGTTAAAAAATGGCAACTTATGGTCAAGGTCGAATCGATCTTTACCCAATTTCGTGCATAAGCTTAGTATGACGAGACGCGGAAAATGCTTTGAAAAACTCAATGGTAACCTTGTAACGCCATCGACCAAAGAATAGTAGTATGTACTACTTGTACTCTTAATGGTACTTCGCTCCACTACGACTTCCACCTCTTATGCTTAGTTGGGATTTTAAGATGTAAAAATCAGAATTTAGAAGGACCATCCTACCTATCTACCTATCTAGTGATAAATAGGTGTCGCACAGAATAGCTTTCCTCGTTTATTTATGCAGTTTATTTGTTTAACTACCTACCTATTAATGTAGTACAAAATGACCGAAATTAGCTTTCATGAAACTGAGAAGGGGAAATGTGGTTAGCCGAAGCTATGATCGTAATCTGGATCCGATTTTCATTGATTCTGTTTTTGGATCAAGTTGTGTTGAAAATGTTGGGATTGTCAATATAACTGATAAGGGAGAAGGGGAAGGGAGAGGGGAAAATATGTAGATAGTTTATGGGTACCTTATGACAATGGAAAAGCCAGTGATTGGTGATAGGGGTTTCAAAATACCTTCCACTCACTGTATTTTATTCTAGCAACGTACCCGGCGTTTAACCACCCAATGCATATTTATTAACATCCGAGATGGAATTCAAAAAATTCAATTTTTCTGTCTTGCGTCATGAGGAAGGAGACTATTACTGGAGGCGTGTTTTATTCAAATGTGATTCAAGTATTGTTCCTTCCGTGCGTCCTTGCTGGTGGATCCCCAAGTTGTTTACAAGTCTCAGAAGCGGAAAAGTTCTCTGTTTTATTCGCGTATGTTTATTTTCCCAATCCCGCGCATCATTAAAAGATCGTTCAACTAACGACGTTTTATGAAAACAAAAAAATAATTGGGTATTGGATTAAGAGGGTGTCGGCAGCACGAGGAATTATGATGATTTTCTGGAAGAACAATAATTAGTATGTTAGCACCACCTAATTACCACTAATTACCTAGGTCGATAGTGCTATAGTATTGAATCCTAAATCGAATTTATAAAAATCCTTGGACCAAAATTAACGAAATTCGGCATGCAGGCTCCATTTGGTTTACTTGAGCATCGAAGCTAGGCAGTCATCTCCAAGGGGTGAAAAATAAGGACTGGAATATTCAAAACGCCCCAGATAGAAAACTTTATAAAGGACAGTTCGCTTTGTTTTTCTTACGATTATAAAACGTTTCCCATTTTAGGATTCAATTCACGCATGAAAAAAAATCTAACCCCCCCCCCCCCCCCCGCCAGAAAGTTTGATGGTTTCCGTTTGTAGAATCCGAAAATGGAATAACAAAATTTCTGTCCGTCCGCTGTACGTCGGACATTACCCATATGAATGCACAAGTCGCGGGAGATGAGCGGGCCTCACCCTACCTGGGATTTCGAGCAAAGTGGTCGCACGACATGGACTTGCCGGGAAATTTCAGCTCCCAGCTATGTACTGGTTTCTCAGGAATTGAAAACAAAGGACTGTTTGGAACGATGTACATTTTCTTCTTGATAGTTTCGGATCATCACTCGAAGGGCTGGGGCTTTACGTCCAACTGCCCTTCCTCGCGGCGTCGCGGACGTGATCGGCTGCTCTCGAGAGGATCAGAATCTGAACCGATCTTTTCGCTCATGCTAAGCTTACTGCTATAATTTTCGTCATTTCTAGCAACACTTGAAACGTTTTGCTCTCTTCCAACTGTGGTACGAACAGTAAATAAATGAAGACGTTTATGAGCACTTAGTTAAGTTATCCGATAATGCAAAGATCCGATAGAGCTGCCGATAGAGATTCAATTCACTCCCCGCCCTACGCACTTCTAAGACCAATGTAACAACTGTAGATTTGTTACTATTAATCGATGAATAGCTCTACAATGGAAGAATTAAAAACAAGGATCGCTGAAGATTTGGTTACACGGTTTTATGTAAGGTTGAACGAGTTCGAAAAAGTTTGAAATTGAAGTAGAACTATGAACCCTAAGTTTTCAAACATATTAGCCCTGTCATACATTACTCTCTTCCAAAAATCTCTCGTTCATTCTCTACTTCGAGTGTCTACATCATAATATCTACATCAAAGAGAACCCAGCGGATAGATTCCTACGATCTCAAGAAGTCCATAAATGGGTCTAGAAGGTTAAAGCTTTAGTGGTCATATTTACAGTTGTTATCTTTGACATAGGAATAGTATTTAGCGCCCTTGACCCCCCCCCCCTTAACCAATTTAAGCACAAACACCGAGTAATGTAATAAGGTTTTAAAAAAAACCTGGTAGGAAGCACCTTCCTTTCCAAACGTTACCAATAATTTTATCAAACTTCTCATGCATTGCACCTTTTCGGAATGAAGAACAAATAAAACAGATGGAATCGAGCAGATAAGTAATTGAGAATGGTAGGCATTCATTTCCAAGTAAACATTATGTGGAAATTAACTAGGTACAACAGGTTGTACTTACAATGTGTGGATCGGAGGACTCGAAGAGGTGGCATACGAGGAGGGGCTGATTCTGGTCTTTGACGCAGTAGAAAATGCTGTTGGTTTGCACCGTTAGCCGCGACACCAAATGAAGTGGATGAGAGGACAACGAAACATTGTCGTCCTCTTTTCTTATGTCTAATGATCCGCTTCCTATCCGCACCGCGACCTGTGGCACACAATAGGACATTTAATTATAAACAAGGAATAGGTTGATCAGATTCTTGACAGCTAATAGGTGAAATGTATGATGAATGTAGCTCTGAATCTGAAGAACGCTTCCTACATTAGATATGGATTACTAGCACGTCTCACTACATGTTAGACAGCTCAGCCTTCAGCACTCACTGCAAGGCACCTAAGTTATGCTTATCAAGCGACTGCTCAAAGAATTAACTGACTTTGAGTGTTAATATTTTTGTAAAAGGTTTTTTCTACTGTACCTACCTAGTTGTCATCTGGGGAATGAGTTACCAACATGCTTATAATTACAAACGAAAGGATGAGTTCAAAAATGGAAGTTTTGAATAGGTGCCTACAAAAAGTGAAACAAATATGGAGTTTCAAGTTGTCAATAACCACTGAAAATAACTAAAAATAACCATAAATTGTCAATAAATCACAAAAGTTGGAATAGGATGGGTGACTCGAGACATATAGCGTCTATTCCAATATCAATCGCAATTCCAGTTATTATCGCGCCAAAAATGAAGAAATTTTGTTTTGTTTTTTAAACTGAAAGTTGACAAATCAAGAAAAATGTTAGCTAATCTACTAAATGAAAGGTGAGATTGGGTAGGTACCTACGTTAACTCAAAAATTCCACCATTTGGTCAGCCTGCATGACGAGAACTTTTTTTTCTCTCTCATACCAAGTCGTTTGAAGAGAGAACAGCTTCAACGGAGGGGAGGGGAGATAAATAGTTGGGCTAACTCATCACGGCACATCATTTCCGATTTCTAACTAGTCATTCAAATCAAATCAAGTCAAAATTTTCATTTGTAGAATCATATACATGATGTTACAAATATGTTTTTTGTCATTCGTTTTAACTTGATAATGTTGAAGTCCGTACGTAATCTCTGAATACCTACATTTCGTCTTCAGCGAAGGACCTTAGCATTAGTGACCTGATGGTATTTGCATGTCCTTTATCCTCCCGTGGTCATCTCCTGTGTCCAACAGCGCAGCCAGATCCGCTTCTTGAGGTCCACATCGGGTGGAAGTCGCTGCTCCGATGTATCTTAGCATCTAATGGGTTCTGTAGGACTGATGGCATCCCAACATGAAATGTGCCAGGGTTTCCGACACTTTCATGGTGCAGACAGAACACATTTCCTTATTTGCCAGTTGGTATCTGCTTCTCTTATGCCAGAACCTGATGCTTCCCATTTCTGGGTTGGTAGTTCCCATTCTCATCTAGGCCAGTATGCTTTCCTTGTGGACCTTTCCTGCAGCCCCTAGGTAGTTTTATCTTCCGCCAAAGGCGACCACTCTACGGAATAACTCTCTGTAGTTGCTTTCGGTCGCACGCTATATGTCGAGGCTCAGGCAGTGATTCTTGAAGCGCTCCATCGCATCTGTTTTTATTGCCTTGAGGGGAAGGTGGGAGATGGTTTCCCAGTCCACACTCATGCCGATGGACGTAAGAATGCTGTCAAGTCGGGTGACCCAATTGAACTACACCGAGTTTTGGGGTGCTTGTGGAATCCCACCAGTTCTCTCAGGCAGGACTCCTGGGCCATCTTTCCTCGAGGATTCAAGAGAGAAATCCTGGAATCCTGCCCATTACCATGACTTTGATCGGGATTCTGCTTAGTTCCAGTCTCAGGAGGTGCCCAGGTACTCCCTTTGATAAGCACAGCACACTTTTGAGAAAGTTCGTCTGGATTACCTCGATCTCATCCACGAACCAAATTCCCCATATTTCAGATGCATACCAGGATTGATCCCATAAGAGCGTCGAATAGCTTGAATTTCAACTCCCAAGATGAGATCCTACACAGCATGAGTATATAATTAATTCTATAATCACTGGCTACCAGTAGCTGCCTTTGCCCTGATTATCTGTCGGTCCTTATTTTAGTTGAATTTGCCGGATCGGCTGAACATTACCCCAGGTACTGGAACGATGGCACTGATTTGATTAATTTCTATTTAGTCATTGAGAAACCTTGGACCTTTTGCGGGTAAAGGAGAGGGTACATGTTCTCGAAACAGTGCTAGCAATATCCATCCTCGCGTCGTCTCACCATTCAAGTTATTATTGGGACACGTAACTAGCGAAATAATGTATTCAATACTCGTGTTGGAAATAGGGTGAGTAAGTAAAATGCTCGAGAGAATAAAAGTAGGCATTTTGGATTCCGTGATTTACACACCTCCCTTGTGTGTGGGTGTGTATAACAAGTCGTAATCTGCACTGCAGGGCGTGTACGTGCATTTTCTTATCTTTTATATAGGCTCAGGAATTCAGCCACCAACATTACACTCAAGACTCTGTTAGTTTGAGATGATGATCAGATGATGTGTACCTACACACTAGGATAGGTTAAAATCCGTGCCCCCTGCTATTTCAGATTAGTTTTCCCTCTCGGGAAGAACAATAGAAAAAAAATTTGAACGAAAAAACTGACTAAACGTTCTTCGTTGCTTCTTCAATACCTACCGAAGTTTAGCGTTATTATTCAAGCTATAAAAACTATTATATCCGCCTAGATATGTAATTTCTCATTCGTTTTCAGCGTTTCAGGCGATGGAAGGAATTTGGTCTATAAATCTTGAAAATTCACCCACGCGGAAAGATGATCTAAAATAGTGATTTGAATAAATAGTCAAAATAGCATTTTGGCTTATTATATTTGTCACAACAAAAAAACCCAGAATGATTAGCCTTATTTTTAAAGGATTGATATGGGAAATGGGGTAGGCCATAAGCAACGGGATGTTGGATGGATAGTGAACTGGTAGGGAATCCAGTAGGTAGTAAGTATCCACGTCTGCAACCTGGGAAAATATATGTGAAACTTTCTGAACTGATTTAGGTACCTATCTATTTAGCAAATTTATAGTTTGTTCTCCTCCAAGAGTTTAAACAGGCAGTAGGCGTCTAAACGTTCAGTATCGATCCAAACAACATTGACAATTCAAGGCCTTCTTAAAATGTCAATTCGGAACTAAACCACACACGTCAACAGCTAACACAAAAAATACGACACGCCCTGATAAGATACAAGAAAATACGTACAAAGGAGGGTCGGTCATATTGCTATAAATCCTCGGAAGACCTTCCTCGAGTCGACAAGGATGTAAGAGACAAGAGACACAAATCAAAATGATTGATAAACTGTTCGACATAAAGTTCCAACGAGCTATTATTATCGAGGAATAATTTACTGATGGTAATGTTCAAAGGCTGCGAAGATTTTGTAGTACTACGTATAAATTTCACGGCAAAGGGAATGTGCTGGTCGTGTATCCGGAATTTTCAAGGCGACGCTGCTCGTATAAATGGTCAATAGTACAAATCAACCTCAGCTTACATCACTGGCTGTAGGAATTATTCAAATACAATAATTAAGCTTGTCCAAAACTGACAAACTTGGGATGTCGAAAGTGTCCGTTTTGAACAGCTTCATGAAGAGCACTGGTCAATCATCTTCAGTTAGCACATGGTTTTGAACTCATAATATGTAAACTCGACAGTAAATTTTTGCTTGCAAGCCCATGGTAGCCCACAGTGGGCAGGCATAGTACGTAAAGTCTGCGAGGAGCCCATAGTTCCGATCTTTTTCAACTGATCCCGACGGAAATACCTGATCACAACTACTCATAATCAGTAACGACTGGAATAGATCGTCCATATAAATAGTCTAATGTCAACTACGGCCATCATCGCGATCAATTCATGCACAACAGAAATACAGGTAGGTAATATAGGTGTGTGTTTTAATTTATGAGCTAATCCGAATCGTTCAATGAAATACATAGGGACGCCACTGTTTTTGAAGACTCAACGTACCTCTTGTACAATTTTTGATGTATCACCCCAACCTGAAGTTGAAAATGATATGATGTGTGACAAACACGGGAAGACATGTTAACATGATTTTTGGGCAGGGTCATGCGTTAAAAAACTTTTGATAGGTACCATTTTTTGGAATTGGAATACCTAAGTAATCAAGGTGGCAGCTGCACGCTTTGTCAATTTGCCTTCAAAATGATGACGCAAAACTTCGAATGACCCCCAGCACAAGAACATATTTTCGAAAAATATTAGGCATAGAGGTAACTATTGACAAACACCAAGTAGAATTTCAACAGAATACCCTCCTATTCTCTGTAATACCTCCATTCTACAGAATCATGGAGGTGTTACAGGTTTCGAGGTTTTAGGCGATTCTTGGAGACCACTCCGACTCCCAAAGTCAACTGAGTAGTTTTCCTCTAGACGGATCCAGCCTGTCATAACTCAAAGGATTATGATAGACCTTTTTTTATTTATATTTTTACATTTATATATAGTTATGTTAACTCATTCCGAGGAATATATTATCCTGACTTCCCGTTGGGTTGCTCAATGGCCAAGGTTAATCTAATCGGAAGCAATGTTGCCTACCTTAAATTTCGGGGTTTTTATTCCATTTCACCAACGTGGACAATGTGGCGGTGTTAAGGTCAAACCATACTTGGTTTATTGCGTATCGCTGGGAAGAATGTCAGCCATCGGCTGTTTTACGTGGTAAGTCGGAAGACGAGTGTAGATACACTGATCTCTGCCGACATAATAATATTAATGTAATTGTTCGAAGACGTTATGAATGAGTTGAGAGTCATGAGCGTTATACTTGCCACTGTTTTAGAAACTGAAAGTATAAGCAGTGTGGCTTATAGAGCGAATTCTGATATACCTATTGTTGAAAACCCCTCCAACCTATTAGTACTTTTACCACATTCATCGGACATTTTCCACAAGTTTTATTAATAAAAATTCAAATTTGACCACTCATTGTCCCCTACTACGGTTATTTGCTTTCCAAGAATTAAGTTTTTGTTGTATGTAGGTAGGTACCTTCCCAATTTCATGTTAATCACAGAATTGTTTTGTTGTTTCACAGAATTTTTCGTTCTGAGAAAGTTTTGAGTTCATCCATGGATTTTTTTTGGCGCTGTATCAACTAGGGTTCAGGGTTTTCCTAGCCCCACCCCTCTTCTCCTGATGCGATATCATGATGCCGCCTGTTGAGGCAAAGGGCATGCATATATAGCCGATGCTCACACCTCAGCTTTCCTCACAGCTGCAATGAATATGAACCAAGTAAAAATGCTCTTTATAATGGGCTGAGCGAAAAATTATTCGACCTATTGCAACGGCGTCTTTTCTTCGAAAATTTGCTAACACAGAATTACCATAATCATGATAGCCCTAACGTAATTAATAATATAAATGCACGGAAAATCGGTTAAAAAAGAATGGTCACGCAAATTATAAATAATACAAACAAATGAAATAAATAATAATTTATTCTCTGTCAAGCCCGAAATAATCATCATCTATGTTAAAACTTTGCAAAAGAATACATAGGTACTGCTGATAAACCTCCATAGAACTCGATAGATCGGGAATGGCGGTGTTTCGAAACGAACAATCTTACCTATTCGGTATATATATGTCAGCTTCAAGTCATTCAGTTTCGCATGCTCAGCAAATGGAAGGGTGTTGCCATCATTGTACCCGACGAACTGCACATTCTGAGCTACTGAAAGCATCTGATCCTCCCATAATCCCACTTGTCCGTCCTTACTGGTTATTGCGCGACGGGATGGGTCCTTCGACGCCATTTCCACAGCCGATTAACCCTCTGATGAAGTCGAGGACGTCCAAGGAGGCTGTGGGAGTGTGGGGGGAAAATCGGCTTAGAAAAGCGAAAATCATCTCCACCCTGAAGGGATGCTTCGTTTGACAGCCCGCTAAACGACGACGGCTTCCGATTATTCCCCATAAATATTCATCACTCGACGATTTCCGAGTTTCAAGCACCGTCGCTTTCAGAATTGAACAACCGTTTGGAGTTTCCCCGGGTCTGATGATCATCATGATCATACTATACTAAACTGTCACGTGGATAAATGGGGGAAAATACAGGGGTAAAACAATGGCTGCCTCTATTTGAGTTCTTAAGAAAATAATATTTTCCTGCAGTTCCATATGTGTAATTGAGCCATCATAGTGGGTTTTGAGACAGAACAACACTGAACGTTAGCCCAGACTTCAAAGAGCTGACAACTGGGTCACCAACTTTATGCTTTATTAGACACAGTGACACACATATTGTGACACAGTTTCAGTTTGAAACTGATTGGCGTGTGACGTTTTCGTGAGTAAGGAAGTCTCAAATAGAAGTTGGCTCACACCTGCTTCAGTCTCGCCGTACGGGAGGAACTAAAGTAAAAAGGAAATATATAATAATAAAAATTATTGGAATTTCGTCAGGAACGAATTGTATTGAATTTTGCTCTCCGTTCGCTTCTAATCAAGATGCCAATGAGATTATATTTAATATCAAGACTGAATGTTTAACTTCGTTGACGCGGTATATACCCATGATGATCTCTTCATTATACTAACTCGTGAAGTTTTTTCATGCCATATCTCTATTTTACTATCCGTACCTCATAACTCCAACAACACCTTTAGAAATTCAAATTACAACAAAGAGGGGTTAGATTTGAGATTTGTATACTCATCATGCTAAATAAAACTACATGAAAAGCCATGACACTTCATAAGGTGTGGCAGTAAAGCGTTTCTAAATCATTATCATCCACATAGTTATCGATGTTGCCAAACAACACGAAGAACTCTAAGATTAACTTTCCAAAAAGGTGGAAAATACCTAACTTGAGAAAGTGGAGTATCCCTATACGATTAGAAACCGCTTAGATACCATGAGATTCGATGGATGAAAATCAATAAGAAGAAAATAAAAAACGTATGAGGGTCAATAAGAAGAAAAATGATTCGGCAACGCTTCCCAACTAGGTACACGCAAAAGAAACCAACGGGATGTACCGAAATATTCCATGAATCTTCGGAATAGTCATCGGTGCTACGATGCGGAAATATTCCTTACTGTAAACCAACAAACAAAATTGTGGGAATTCCGAAAGTAGGAACTAGAAGAGTCAATTAAATAATGAAATGGTATCGTGGAATTTCTTCTGTTTATTCTCAAAATTATTGTTGCCCTTGTTACATTATTCTAATGAGTTGCCTAAATGTTAATGCAGTGTTTTAAAATGCATTTTCATAGTTAAATCTAATTGAAACTAAATTAAGCTAGTTTTCTATAATGCTGTTGAATACAACATGAACTATGAATTCCACGTAACTACTAAATGATAATTAGAATGGAAGACCAATTTTTGGAAACATAAATATTATTGATGCTTGGATACCAGATCGCTATATATTTGAGGCAGAGTCAGACTCATCCCTACACCAGGGACTTATTACGCATTTAATTGGCGCAGTGTTTTTTGGGAGGTTTTCGAGTACCTACATAATCCTTTTTGAAGAGTGAATTCCGGGGAGTATTCCATGATTTTTTGTTCTTGATCAGTGTGACATTACCTGTTAGTAAAATTACAAAGGAATTTATGTATCTAGTTGAATCCGGCCACCAAGTTTTCGATTTTCGATACACAGAAATCAACTTCAAATTTAATTTTTCTACTTTCAATTTTTTACTGGAAAATGATACATACCAAGTTAAAACCCCTGCACATTGTTACATAACGGTTATTTGTTACCTGTAGAGGAACCCCTTATGTTTTCTGTTCATGGTTACTGTTTTCTGTGGTCAACACCTACCCTCCTGCCCCCCCCCCCCCCCCCCCACCACCGCCACAGGAAAGCCTAAATAGAGGTCTGCAGCCGGCCCTGGAATTACAGGTTCATGAAAATGCGCGGGATTCAATAATTCAATCATGATTAATTTGTTGTTATTCATGAAGCAAAACTTATGTTCAAGGTACGAAAGTACCTATCAAAAAAATCCAAAAGAGTCTTCAGTCTTCAAGTGGAATAATATCACAGAACAACCAACTCAATTTCATTCAGCCATGCGTGATTATTTAATCAGGGATTCCCTAGCAATACCTGGGCTGGATTTATACCGTTTCATTCACGATCATATTGACGAGGCTTTTCGGTGACTAAGGAAAGTGCGAAGTACAGCGGACGGAGATAAATTGTTTTAAATCAATTTTCGGATCCTACGTACCTTGAAACGGAATACATCAAATTTGGGGGGGGCTTTTTTTCATACTTGATTCGGAAGGATGATACCTAATGGAAAATAATAAATCAAAATGATCTGTAGTAGGTTCCGGTGTCCTGGTTTTTGAATGTAGTCGTGGGTAGGTATTTTATCCGAAACTAATGGCAAACAAAAACGGAGTTATTGAAAAGTTGCCGATTTCTGATCGAAACAACAATTTTCCCGGTTTCGGTGATCAAACCATCGTCAGTAACAAACAACGACTTATTGTTTGTTCGTGTTGAAAGTTATTGTTTTGTTACTGACGATTGTATTTTTACCGAATCCAGTATGACTGAGTCCGTCTGACGTGCTGTGTGAAATTAGAAAAATGCAATCAACATCTAAAACTCCATTTTCATTTTAAATGGGTAGATCCACCAGTTCAATGCAATTGATTTCGTTCAAAATGATCATGATCTCATGAATTTTTTGACAAAAGAAAGACATTTTGATGAATGAACGTTTCCGCATTCGAATACCTATACACAGTTAACAAAAAACGGACGACTTTAATAATAAACAACAACGAACCCCTATCATTACAGGTACTGAATTATGTAAGGCCGTCGTACTTGATGAGGGTAGTCGAAAAACGGGAGCAAAAACTGGAAAGGTTCGGACGATCTCCGAGGGTACCCTACGAAAATAAGAACACGCAAACCAACACGTTCAATTTTTTCGCGCATTCTGTAGGCGAACACCATGAAATATTGGATCTGAAAGGGTGTTGTTATATAATGAAAGAAATTAGGATGAGCAAAAAATTGCAAGGGAAAAAAGCACTTCAAGGTTGGGTTGAATGGGAGTAGAATCTGGTCGATTTAAGTAAGTACCTACGTCGGCATTGATTTGAGTAAACACTTGGAAGTACACACTTCAACATTGTAGTACAATTAGATCGTTCAAGTTCCAGAAGTAGGTACCTAAAAATCCATATAGGCTAGGTAACCTTTTTTTACAATGGAACCAGTGCAGCAGTTGTGATTATCTCATGGCTTATAGTTTGGAATCATCATGGAAAATAAATTATTAGACGGTCGATAACACCAATCAGTAGTTTCCAACAACCATACATTCATATTCCTAAGATCTTTGGCAACAAGAATATTGAAATGATTATGACAGAGCTCATGAATACAGTATCAGAAATTATCGAACGACGTAACTCCTTCCTTATCCCCAGCCGATCGATCCTACAGACCTCCACGAAATGTAGTAAATAGAGAAATAACGCGAAGAGTAGAGTAGAACCTTAAGCTATTACTATGTCCCAACCGAGCAACAATAGATCAACGGGAAATTTTAGTGTGCAGGGATTTTTTATTTTTGATCTCAGAATCAGATTTAGCAACCTTGAAAAACCACTGCCAATTTTCATCTCAAAACTCCGTGTGTAGCTTTGGCAACAAACAGATAGAAAGAAAACGAAATGACGTCATAAGTGGAAGGCGCTGAGCCCCCCCCCGACGGACGCGGGGGTGAGGGGCCTTTACCTATGACGTCATTCGCTTTCTTTCCACTGGCTTATACCCCACTTTCGATCATCAGATACCCCTCATATAGCACCTCTTCGGAAAGCTCTCCCCGAGATCTTTTACTTAAGAACATAAAAAGAAAACAGGCGAAATTGCCCATTTTCCGAATTTTATTAGAAAACCGAAGTATGTAGGTAGATACCTACAACTGAAATGGCTCAAGCTTAATCATTTTCGCGCTGATTACGATTTTGAACGGTAGATGATACAAGTACCTAACGACATACGTTGAGAAAAGTCCTGAAATTCTCGTTCGATCCCGTTTCAGCTCGAGTTTCTCCAAAGTGTGGAAAACACATGGGCTTTGACTCATAACGCTGTTGTAGGGGAAGGGGGAGGGATAACCCTATTGTACCTACCCATTTGGATAGGCAGATATGAACGAAACTTTATGAGAAGAATAAATATAGTGTATGAATATAATTTTCGCTATTGAAATATAGACCCAGGTGAAGGAGTTTAATGGGGATGCGTATGGGTCGGAATTCTGCATTTCTGCTCTCAAAATAGGATTCAGCTTTCTAAAAACCCCATGTTGTATAGTAATTATTATGTCAATTTTCAGCAACGAATTCCTGCTCATCGCACAGTCTTCATACAGCAATTTTTTGGAAAGCTCACGCTGATATCATATAACAATATAGGTAAGACAGAGGTTTTTCTCAAATATCTCATCCTGTGCAATGTACGCCATCCAGCTAGTATTTAGGTGCACAAATCAGACAGGAATCTACCAGGGAAAACTGTAACAACACTGATACCTAAATTTGGTGTAACACGTTCCACAACAATCAGTGTAGGTGAAAAGATAGTAGCAAGGTTGGCAGTTTTGGCTCAATCTCCGGTGTCGGAGTCACCTTTGGCTATACGACCAGCTCTATGTGGGCTGTCTTCTGTCCTACTCCAATCTACCAGTTAGCCTCGGACAAGGTGGTATGGGATATGTGAGACATCTTATCGCTATAGGTGACTACGGAGAAGCCGCGACCCTCCCGCGCCAAACTGGCTGGCATTTTCGGGTTAAAATAAACAGACCCCGAACTTGATCTGAATTCCGGGTTTGGCAACTGGCCCTCGAATCACATCATGAACAATAACGTATAATATTCAATACCATTTCAATCGTGTACAACGTCGACTGAAGTTAGGTAACCGATTATGATGGCCGCCAGCTGTATGGAAAAGGTATCTCCTACATAGTTACGGGCTATTTTCAAAGGGGTCGTAAGTACTGGGCCAGTATAAATAGATCTCAAACGTTGTCGTTATATCTGACGTTATGATTCCCGAGAAACCATGAACACTGAAATCCAGCGCAGCAGTCCCCGTTGAGGCACCAAAGAGCATGAATGCTGTAGAGAATAAATAGAGGTAGGTACCTGTATGTGTCATGAAATTAGCGATATAGTAAGACTCTGCCTACCAACTATGGAACCTGCATTACAACGAACATTTACCTACTTACGAGGCCAAGGGCTCACGGAAACGACAAGACAGACAATGGACCTGATTGGTCAGACAGTTCTGGAATGCTGCGAATGTTTCATAACAATCACTTACCAGGAACTGTTTTTGAATCAATTAGGTACTACTTACATCGATTGGTAGGTGATTACATGTATTATAATATCACAAATGCCGGTAATTAACTACTGGAAAAATAGAAGATCGAGTGCAGTGGCGTAAGTAGCGGGTGAGCCGGCACACGGGCCCCGACCCGATACTTTGCCTGGAATAAAGTAGGCTTTATTCAGCGACAAAACTTACATGACAATAAATGAGAAAATGTGGGACATGACGTTTTTTGGACGACCCTGGTAACAGAACCATGTGATAGGGCGAATCATAACAGTGGCCCTGCAGAGAGCCCCCTTCCAACCACTCCAAATTTTATTTTATCAATCATCATAAGACTTACTTTGTCAAAATACATACAATATATTTTGTATGTATTTTGACTCTTGACTCTTGAATAAATGTCAAGTTAATTATTATTTCTAGTTCTCTATTACCTACTTATATTTAATTTATGACATTTCTTTGAAAAACTTTTTTTTTATGGAGTTTGTCACTGGTCGGCCGAACACCAGTAGGTACTTATGAGTGTTTGTAAAATCCGGGGGGGGGGGGGGGGGTCAGGCGTGCACACGGGCCCCAACGAGGTTCGTTCCCACTGGCTTTTTCCGATGGTTAGCTGACTCCTAGAAAACCGTAAGAAACCATCCATGATCCAACACTATCTCGATAAATAAGCGTTTGAAAAGGGTTTGAGTTTAATAATGGTTGGGAATCGCGAAGGCAGAGCATGGTCAGTTGTTTAAATACCCACACGAAAACCTTTACAATAAGGCAACTTTTCTGTAAAAACCTATTACTATTTTACCATAGACATCCTAAAATGATACAACCAACCTCATCTCATGAATATTCTACAGAGACAGTGGACATTAGAGAGGAATGTCCACAACCCCCGACCATGGATACAACTTACTACTCGCAGCCCCTATAACACTATGTCCATTTTGTATAGATGTTTAGACTATGATTTAAAAAACCCAAGTAAGTTTTCAAGAACTACGTATTTAAACAAAAAATTTTTACATTTCTAATAGATAAAGGACTTATTAATGCAGAAAATGTTTTAACAAGTCAGTACACACAAAAGTAATTATTGTCAATGTAATATGAGAGAACTGATAAGAAGTACGAAATGATAATTTAATTTTCATATAATATAAGTTTGTTTTAATTTGGTTAGGGCAAGCGCTGTGGTGTAATTGACGTTAAAGTGAACGAATTTAACGCAGTATTTTTATAACTTTGAAATTTGGTTTTATTTGAATTATTCTGCAATAAATTATCCTTTTTCTTCTATATTATATAAATACTATAGGTAGGTACTACTTCGTCCAAATGTTCGTTCACTTAATTATTAATATTGTTCTTTTTAATTTTTAATTTTTTCGTCTGCCAATAAATTTCTTTCTCTTTCTCATCCGCCCTACATTCCGTGTACTGGAATGTCGTACCTAGTGGAAATGTTCGTACACTCTAATATTAATATTGTTATTTTTTAATTTTTCTTCTGTCAATAAATTTATTTCTCTCTCGTCCGCCCTATCTTTCGTGTACTAGAATGTCGTACTGGAAAAGTTCATTCACCTAGGTAATTATTACTAATGTTAGTTTTTAATTTCGAATTTTTTCTTCTGTCAATAAATTTCTTTCTCTCTCTCGTCCGCCCTATCTTCTGTGTTCTGGAATGTCGATCAGAAAAATGGCTTTGGATAGCCAGGAAAACACTGCTAACTGCGGGTCATTGATACTATATAAATATACAATCAGAAAAAATCCAGAATCACTGCGAACGAAAACGCCTTCCTGACGGTCAGATAACCGTCAGATGGTCACTGCGAACAAAACTAATCATTTACGCCACTGCTGCTGTGTGATTTGACATGAATAAGTTTTATGGATGATTTTCAGACATTTAAATACATTCGGTAAGGTACCAATTTGATCCTTTTTTTCGCAATTTTATAAAAGCAAACATACAACAGTTTGCGTATCTACCTGTTTGGGAGTGGGAGTTAGCAGAATCACCTGTGGGATACCGATGACATTCTCAGGGATCACGCAGGCTGGGTCCCCTATGAATTCCAATGTGATCAGAACGGTACTGGCATTTTCTCACGCACAGACAACGAATCCAATTATGCTTTTTATATCCGGTTGTATTCATCAAAATATTGATGAAATTCTGGGGATATGTTAATTCCCTCTGAGTCTGATAGGTAATATTATTGTTGTATCAACCAACTGCAAAATAATTTTTGTCTCGAAAATGTGTATTGGGTATAAAATGATCAGATTACCTATATGTGCAGTAGATATGTGAGCCTAATGAACCAGGAACATGGGTTGAATCTTATTCACAGTTTTATTTTTCATTAAATTCCAAAGAAATGCTTCCGGGAAGGAAGCTAGGTATTACGTTAGCACCAAGTTGACCTTACAGGAGAAGACCCGCTCGACTAGCAACCACAAAATACGGTGTAGCTTTGGATTTTTGCTCTACACAAGGATTTCCTGCTGGAGACGGAACTTCTGAACAAAATATTATTTACCCCTACTTATATTCTGATGTGTCAAGTTCGTGAACTAATTAAACAGTGTACCTGACAACGACTATTTCTGATGCCACAAATTCGTTGATAGCACAAGGAAAAAGTTCTCTAGATGCCTTTGGCTAAGATGAGGTAGGTACAAGTAAGTTCGTGCACTGTAAAATAATAAATGTGTTCACTGTTCAGTGCCATATCGTTGTATTGTTATAAACGGACAGTAGTAGAGACACTAATAATTCCATTGTCTCTAGTACAGCAGTTCATGTGGTACTTCTGGTCGTCGACCTAATAAGTACCTACCTACTTATGTACCTATTATTATTACGAGGGACGGAAAGAATACCACAATAATCGTAATCTTGAACTGAACTGAGCATATTATAATCTTCGAGTCCTCAACAATCGAATAGAATATTTTGTTTCAGTACCTAGGTCGAAAAAAGTTTTTTTCTCTCTCTACTGGCAATACTATTGTAGATGGAAAACGTCATGATCGAAGTTTGTGTACCATGTACATAATATAGCCAGCTGCTGTAGTTATATAAAAGACATACGGTAGGTACCTACCTAGCGATGAACAAAAATTTCATTTTTCAATACATATTTATTGCTCTCTCTAAATGTTGCTGAGTTTTTTAGGTAGATTAGTAATGTTTGTGTTCATACCTGTTTTGTGTCTCCTGCTCTCCTGATCTGAGCGATAACCCACGGGATCATCGGCGTGGACAAAATGCTGTCCACCGTCGCTTGACCCACGTAGCTCAAGTGGTAAGTGTACATCGCAAGGACCAGGGCTAACACTGAGAAGGGCCGAAGGGATGAGCGTTATGGCCACTTATCTGCTTCAGTTAGGAAAGCAAGCGCCTGAACTAGGAACGTTTCGCACCCGACGAACGCCGTAGGAGTTCGTGTTTGAACATTACCCGATCGATAGTTGTAAAGTACTGCTCAACTGGCGTCGTGAGGTGAAAATATGCTCTTATCAACAATAACAAACGCGAGTAGGACGACGGAGGAAGGGAGCGCGGTTAGTGAACCGTTTCAACTGATGTTTCTAACGTTCGTTCGCAAGTCCTCTTGTTGAGGGGATCCCACGAGTCTGGGAAACCCCCTCTCCACCGTCTGGGTCTGCCGGTTGACAGAAGACGACAGACGAGCCGGGCCTATGGCGCTTGCTGCTAAGCTTGATTCACCTACAATCATAAATAATCCGGCTGTCACATAAAACGCTGCGGAGTCCTGTCACATAGCTTTATTATTCTCGACCGAATACGGCACGACTGGGACCTCAGTGAAGAGACCCACTAAGCTACTTTGACATTTTATACTCGAATATTAGGTTGCTGTTTCTGACACATTATTTTCGATCAGTGAAATTGTCATCGAATAGTCTTGATTCACATGTTAATACCTGTGTTATTATCAAATTTACTGGTAGTTACAACCATTTTCAAAGGTTTTTGACCCTTAAATATTGAATTTTGGGAGTTAAAACTTCGTTAGAACCTCAATAACGGTACATACCTACCTCACAAACCGAAGGATCAGTAAAACCACAAAAATACGTCATTTGCACGAATTTTTCACCCGTAACACCCCTGGGTGTTTTTCGATCGGGCTGCCGAGATAAGGGACACAAGTATGGCCCAAATGGAGCCTGTATGTGAAAGAACGATCTTTTTAGACCGAAAATTACGGTAGATATCGATGATGCGGCGGACGGACATATATGGAATTTTTAGTATCTACACACGTTGAAATGTTAAAAAAAAATCCGATGGGGTGTTCCAAAAAAAAAAAAAAAAAATCCGAACCGAATACACAGGCGTATATTCAGAGCATACCTTATAAACCCAAAATCTCGAACAATATAATTTATTTATATTCTACAAACCGGTACACAGCTTTATTTGTAACTACTCGTGGAAAAGTACAAAGATATTTTCGGTTTCAATATTTATTCATGCACAAAGAGTTTAGTAAAATTCACAAACAAAAACTGAACATTGTTATTAATAAAAAAATTTGTCGTTTTAATGCTGATACATATATGCACGTCCTTCTGCTTTATTTACATCCCAGCCTACTAGGAAATGGATGCATTGTAATCACACCAATAAACATTTTTATCTTAATAGCTTATTATTTTCTTAGAAATTCCCGGGAAAGAGAATTATGTGGCCTCAACATCCTGTTTTTCAAACTTTATTTTTTCCCCCGGACAATAATTTCATATTGGACTTCCCTGGAGGGAGCACGGTGTTGACAACGGAAAATAGTGATCCAAACAGATGGGGCATTATGCACAGAAGGCATTTCCTGGGTGTTATTTAAAAAAAAAAAAAATCCAAGTCTGTCCAAAGTTTATGTCCAAATCCTCCTAACCTTGGACATCTATACAAAAACGGAGAAGTTCGATCATTAAAGTTCGTTACGGCACATCATTAAAACGCTGTTTTAATAATACCACTTTCAAACATTAAATTTCAATATTTGGGGCTGTTTTCTAATAACCGAAAATTCAACACTTTCTATAACTAGCTACCTACTGGAAAATCATGACAGAAACGATGTTTCCGTCTACTACTTCATTGTAGCTATTATGAATTATACAAAACCACTCAATATCGTACAACACCTACCACAAAATTATTTATTTAACAGGGAAGAGCCTAATCTAGATTTTGTTTTACTCTTTTCATGAGGACTAAGAAAACGCTGCAAAGTCCTAGACACATGGGTTTATTATTCTACTGGACATACCTTCAGACATTTTGGCTGTTCATTTATTGTTTCTTTCATGTGCAATAATTGAATAAGCTAATTTTGATGGTTTCCACCGATTTTGGCCCAAACCCAAAAACACGAATTAGGCTCTTTTTTTAACAGATTATCTTTGATCAATGACAGTACTTACCACATAATTGTCGTTATTCACCTTTTAATACTACTTCTAGTGTTATTATACACATTTATGGTGATTTCAGACAATTTCCCAGATTCTTGACTAAAAAAAAAAAAAACCACAGTCATGCAGCATGGCTATAAGAGCGAATTTTCGAAGTTTTCGGCATCTTCCTCCTCCGCCTAAAATTTTCTGAAAATTAATTTTCGGCCATTGTTTTCCCGACTTGATACCATACAAAATTAAAACAGGAGTAGTTTTACGCAAAGTAAAATTTGGGGTGGAAGGAGGGGGAGGGGGAAATCAAAAATGTTTTGAATACCAGAAGAGTAGGTATTGGATACCCACGTAACAAATTTTTTGTTCCATTTTTTGCCGAGTAACACCTCGGTTTGTAGATTTTCCAACGGTGAACACGATGGTGAAGTCAGAATTGCGATATCCCATTCCGTTATCAGATTAGAGCAGACGAACCAGGAAGAACATCTCAAGAAATAACCACGTTCCTTCATCTTCAAAGTGCTCCAGTTTGAGAATGGAATGAGATATCGCAATTCTGATTTCACCATCGTGTTCAGCGTACAAAAATCTTTAAAATGAGGTGTCACTTGTCAAACTTTTTCATTTTGGGAATTTATGGGTAATTTTCCCCCCCTAAAACTCCCCAAAACTCCCCCTTAGAGTGACCCGATTCTGCCCATCTTCGAACTTAGCCTGTCGATTGCCAAGACAGATTTTTCGTGCAAATTTGAACTTTTTATCTCAATTCTTTCGAGAGTTATCGTCTGGAATGACACATATATATATATATATATATATATATATATATATATATATATATATAAATATATATATAAATATATAAATATATAAATATATAAATATATACATATATACATATAATTTTTGGTGTCTTTCGGCAGTGAATTCAGGATGGTCTGAAACGGATTTTGGTATAAAAATCTTTCGGAAATTCGAGTTTTAAAAATTTTGGACCGAGAACAATAGCTTCCTTTTCTTCGAAAATTCGCTAAAAGAATTTCGGGAGCTTAACCTTCGCTAAAACATCAATTCTTCAGTTTTTGGTCAAAATCGACTTCATATTCGGTCTTCTCGCCCTAAAAATCATGGAAAACGATACCTACATCACAAGCCATGTTCACTAAAACCTCAAAAATCCCTGGAAAACCCCTACTTTTACACCCATTTTTCTCCCATAACACCCCTGGGTGTATGCCGATCTGCCTGCCGAGCTTCGGAGCACAACTAGGAACTAACTGTGTTCCCGATGGGGAACCGAACTATGATTTTAGACCAAAATTTAACGTAAATTTAAGGCTGAAACGTCGTTAGAACCTCAATTGTCCACTCTTTGGTCAAAATCGACTTCATATTCGGTCTTGTCCCAAAAAACATGGAAAACGATACCTCAAGAGCTCATGTTACTAAAACACAAAAAATTCCTATTTTCACACCCATTTTTCACTCATAACACCCTTTTGTATATTCCGATCGGGCTGCAAAGTTTCGGGACACAACTAGGGCCCAAATGGAGCCTGTGTGCGAAAGAAAGGATTTCTTAGACCGAAAATGACCCGATATGCATGATATGGCGTACGGCGGGCGGACATTGCATTTTCTGAATCTACGCACCTTGAAACGTAAAACAAAAAATTTTGAGGGGGTGTTATATAATTTTTTGCTGAGCAAGTATAGGTATTATTCACAGAATAATAAACCAGTAGTATCATTTGAATGAATTATTTTTTTTTAAAGTGCTTAGGTCGAGTCTGTGGATGTGTGAGTCACATGGGTGTATTATTCTGTTGGACGTATCTACAGAAATTTTGGCTGTTCATTTATTGTTTCTTTCATGCGCAATAATTGAAATAGCTATTTTTGGTGGTTTCCACCAATTTTGGACTCCACAAACTCGAAACAGGCTCATATTTTTGACAAATTATCTTCGATCATTGATACTGCCATTGTATATTAAGAATGCTCTGGAACG
This sequence comes from Leptopterna dolabrata, assembly GCA_954871275.1. NCBI lineage: Eukaryota > Metazoa > Arthropoda > Insecta > Hemiptera > Miridae > Leptopterna > Leptopterna dolabrata. The sequence goes on from OX940979.1 coordinate 21,724,895, forward strand.
GAAAAGAATCAAATTTCGTTTGTGTACCTAATCATTAGTTTTTTAGTTTTTTATCATTAGTTATTGCAATAGATAAGGTACCTACCTAGCGTATTTTCAACGAAAATTTGCTAAAAGGACGCAAATCGAATACCTACAGCGATGTGAGATGAGGAAATAGGGCATGATGAGGCAAAGATGAAACAAAGGAAAGAAAGAAGCAGGTAAAAGATAAGAAGAAGGGGAGAAAGAAATACACTGCAAAGGTGATGGCACAGAAGCTTCCTCGTCACAATCAGAGTGACCCATTATAAAATACACTGCCAAGGTGATGGCACAGGAGCTTCCTCGTCACAATCAGAGTGACCCATTATAAAATAGAACAGACTCGGAAGCAAAATAACATAACATTACATTACATTACATTACATTACATAACATTACATAACGTTAAATATACATATTACATAACATTACATAACATTACATGAAATATACATATTATACATAACATGACTTCCATAATACATTACGTCCATTATACATAACTAGCCTGACCGCTCGCGTCGCTCGCTATCCGAGATTAGCTGTACGCAGTATCGTGGAACCAACAAACGACGGAAAAATCCCATACCCTACCGGGTATTTGTGCCCAATTTTATCAAAATCCGTCAAGCCATTCAGGAGTTGACCATGGTCGACCATATTTTCCGCTATGGTCAGGGAATTAAAAATGCGCCTACGTTCAACTTGGGAGGCTACCGGATATTGGTGCCAAATTTGGTCGATATCCGTTGAGCAATTCGGGATTCGACCATGGAGGGGCCCATGGATGCCCTAAGGTCGACCGCGGGGGTAGTCCGAAGGGTCGATCGTAGATAGAATTTCACGTAGATTACGAATACGCGATAAAAAATAGGGGTTACCATTTCAATTAACGAAGTTGACCATGGTCGACCATAGTTCCGCTATGGTCAGGGAATTAAAAATGCGACGTTGCACAACTTGGGAGCCTACTGGATACTCGTGCCAAATTTGGTCGATATCCGTCAAGCCATTCAGGAGTTGACCATGGTCGACCATAGTTCCGCTATGGTCAGGGAATTAAAAATGCGACGTTGCACAACTTGGGAGCCTACTGGATATTCGTGCCAAATTTGGTCGATATCCGTTGAGCAATTCGGGATTCGACCATGGAGGGGCCCATGGATGCGCTATGGTCGACCGCGGGGGTAGTCCGAAGGGTCGATCGTAGATAGAATTTCACGTAGATTACGAATACGCGATAAAAAATAGGGGTTACCATTTCAATTAACGAAGTTGACCATGGCCGACCATAGTTCCGCTATGGTCAGGGAATTAAATGCGACGTTGCATAACTTGGGAGCCTACTGGATATTCGTGCCAAATTTGGTCGATATCCGTTGAGCAATTCGGGATTCGACCATGGAGGGGCCCATGGATGCGCTATGGTCGACCGCGGGGGTAGTCCGAAGGGTCGATCGTAGATAGAATTTCACGTAGATTACGAATACGCGATAAAAAATAGGGGTTACCATTTCAATTAACGAAGTTGACCATGGTCGACCATAGTTCCGCTATGGTCAGGGAATTAAAAATGCGACGTTGCACAACTTGGGAGCCTACTGGATATTCGTGCCAAATTTGGTCGATATCCATCAAGCCATTCAGGAGTTGACCATGGTCTACCATAGTTCCGCTATGGTCAGGGAATTAAAAATGCGACGTTGCACAACTTGGGAGCCTACTGGATATTCGTGCCAAATTTGGTCGATATACGTCAAGCCATTCAGGAGTTGACCATGGTCGACCATAGTTCCGCTATGGTCAGGGAATTGAAAATGCGACGTTGCACAACTTGGGAGCCTACTGGATATTCGTGCCAAATTTGGTCGATATCCGTCGAGCCGTTTGGCCGTGCATAGAAGGACAGACAGACAGACAGAGCGCATGCGCAGGGCGAACCGCTGGCTCTATCATGTTGAAATTTATATGGGACCTCAATGGGCCCTACCCGCTTAATCCCTGAGAATTACATTGAAATTGGGTGAAATCTTTGGTTACTACGGCTGTAACAAGGAAATTGAATCTATTTCACGCCAGCGCATGCGCAGAGCGCACCGAGGGTCCGATCATGCTGAAATTCATACTGGAACTCACTAGGCCTTGTCCAAACAACCCTTGAAAATTTGAGCGAAATTGAATCAAAATTGTGAAAGTTATGCGTGTTTGTTGAATTTAACGTTAGAGCATGCGCAGGGCGTACCGCTGGATCAATCATGTTGAAATTCGTATGGGACCTCAAGGGGCCTTATCCGCACCATCCCTCAAAATTTGAGCTGAATCAATTCAAAATCGTGGAAGTTATGGCTGTAACAAGGAAATGCGGACAGACTCACAGACTCACAGACTCACAGATTCACAGACTCACAGACTCACAGACCGACAGACACGGAACCAAATTTGTTCAGTAGGCTTTGAAACGCAAAATGCAAGTGGAAATTTTGATTTCTGAAGACAAAAATTTTTTGGCTCACGAAAGTGAACACAAGGCTTCCGCTGCTTCGCAGACTCGGAAGCAATAGAACATACTCGGAAGCAGAATAACATAACATAACATTACATTACATAACATTACATAACGTGAAATATACATATTACATAACATTACATTACATAACATAACATTACATGAAATATACATATTACATAACATTACGTCCATTATACATAATTGCGAAAGTTATGCGTGTTTGAAGAATTTCACGTTAGCGCATGCGCAGGGCGAACCGCTGGCTCTATCATGTTGAAATTTATATGGGACCTCAATAGGCCCTACCCGCTTAATCCCTGAGAATTACATTGAAATTGGGTGAAATCTTTGGTTACTACGGCTGTAACAAGGAAATTGAATCTATTTCACGCCAGCGCATGCGCAGAGCGCACCGAGGGTCCGATCATGCTGAAATTCATACTGGAACTCACTAGGCCTTTTCCAAACAACCCTTGAAAATTTGAGCGAAATTGAATCAAAATTGTGAAAGTTATGCGTGTTTGTTGAATTTAACGTTAGCGCATGCGCAGTGCGTACCGCTGGATCAATCATGTTGAAATTTGTATGGGACCTCAAGGGGCCTCATCCGCACCATCCCTCAAAATTTGAGCTGAATCAATTCAAAATCGTGGAAGTTATGGCTGTAACAAGGAAATGCGGACAGATAGACTCACAGACCCACATACACGGAACCAAATTTGTAGGCTTTGAAACGCAAAATGCAAGTGGAAATTTTGATTTCTGAAGACAAAAATTTTTTGGCTCATGAAAGTGAACACAAGGCTTCCGCTGCTTCGCAGACTCGGAAGCAAAATAGAGAGAAGATGGAAGGAAAGGGAGATTACTGCCTGGTTAGGTACCTACATAGGTTCCTAGTGCCGCAGTAGCGCTCTACGCAACCGATCGCCCAAGATTCCCAAGGACGAGGTACAGGAAGGGAATTCCATGCTTTCGCACCTGCTACATCAACTATCATCAGTCTGCCACTAGTACGCCTATTTTTATTATGAGCACGAGTAGTAGAGCCACCATTTTGGAATAAATCACTCACGTTTACTATGCTCTACCGTAGTTCAATCGAAAGATGAGATTATAATAAATTAACTATGCCGCCTGCGTATAGAGATAATAATATAACTCGGCGCTCCGCGCCTCGCCAGGGGGCAAGCCCCCTGGACCCCCAATCACTTATCTTCTATACTTTGTATAGAACGAGGAATTTGCAACGCAATTCGAGTCCGAAATACCAAGATTTCATTGCTACCAAATTCAAACGAGCCGTTGCCAATACGGGGCCAATTTCCATAGAAACACATTAAAAAATGCCAAGCGGCGCCCGTTACCATGAAATGTAGGTAACTAGTTATTCATAGGTAACAAAGATAACGTTGGTAATTCTTTATCACATTCCTCTTTGTGCTCATCTTTATCACATTCCTCTTTGTGCTCATCTTTATCACGTTCCTCTTTGTGCTCATCTTTATCACATTCCTCTTTGTGCTCATCTTTATCACATTCCTCTTTGTGCTCATCTTCATCACATTCCTCTTTGCGTGACGCGTTTTTGTGACAGGATATTGTGACAGGACATTTTTTTCACATGACCCCCGGCGTTAAAATTGCATAGCAATTAAGGCTAAATGTAACGACAAGTTAGTGAGATTCTCAGATAAGAGATGGCAGCACTATCGGGGGCAAATTTCCTTGACTCCTCACAGGAGAACGAATCAAGATATTTTGAATCTGAAAATGGATTTGATAAGATATCAACCCATAGTTTGGACGAAATCGGTTTAAAAAATTTGCACAATTTTTTTGCGCACTGTTCAATAAATTTTTTGATTAAATTGAGACTTTTTCAAAAATGTCGCCTTATACAGCAGTGTGCCCATGCATACAGTGTACAAATCCGTTTTCAGAATTGAGATTGGTCAAAAATTACGATCGTAATCCTTAAGATTGGCGAAACAATAGTATGGCTGACGGGGTGGAGGAGTGCGCTCGAGCGAGGGGGGCAGTTTGGTGAGGTGGTGCCGGCCGCCTGGACCCCTCGTATGAACGTTCTCCGAATTCTCCTACTCAAGGTCGGCATCAAAATCGAGTCTTCCTGATGTTGGTTGGAAAAGAAGTTTTGTCTGTGAACAGGATTGGGTCAAGCCTTGTCTCACGTTTGTGGACTACGAGAAAAGGGGGGCCTAAGTTGGGGGTAGTAGATTTCGTTTTTTTCTTGTAGGGGATGTGACTGATACGCAAAATCCATGTTTTTGACAACGGTGGCCCCCAAAACTTTGGTCAAAATGCGAGAAACCTCAAAATTTTCGCACATTTTTTGTTTTTCCCCCATTTTGGCCATGATAGAGCGCGTTTTTGACAAAAAGTGTACATTTTGAAACTGAATTAGATTTGCTAGAATACTAGAATAGGCTCGGTAGACTCAATAGTTTCCGAGATACAGCTAAAATACCATACATACCACCACTCTCAAAACCGCGTTGTGAAATCCAATTTTCTTTCTCGTATTTTTCGCTATATCTCCAAAACGTATTGTCACATCCGGAATTTAGTAGTGAAGTATTTCAAAACTCAAATAATTTTAGATTGTATTGCAAGTTGTGTCCCTAAATACATACATACAGACTACATACACACTTTCAAAATAATTTTGTTACTTTTGCGCACTGCAACAATTTTTTATTGTTCACAAAGATTGGCAGGTACCTACAACAGCGTGCCTACATGCATATAGATGTTTCAAAAAATACAAGTCGATAAATCTTTCATATAGGTACCTACGCGAATTTTATGGGACAGCGTGTAAAATCATAGTCCATGAATCTAGTCTTGAAAAATTAAACTGGGTATTTCAAATCTGAGCAGTATCGAAATTAGGGGACATATAGGTACAGATCATCAAACACTTGAAACATTTCTGCTGTTGAATATACTATATTTGCTTTCAAAATAAAGTATTATACTTTGAGGAATTTTCATCCCAAGTCCTGGGTAGGCTCCCGTATTTCCAGCGAACGTGGTATCCTTGGATCAATAATTTCTGGGAGCAGAACATTTTCATAACAATATTTCAACTTTGTTATCATTTTGTCCTCCCAGAATGAGCGATCCCTTTGTATTATCTCGTAATGTAGATCCCTAGGGGTCCACACTACGAAAAAACAACGCTCTCTCATCGTTATTTCCAATTGTCCTTGAATTTGGAAGAAGTAGTCGCTAGTTTTTTTAAGTTTTTTTTCTTTACCCAAACAAAAATTTTTAAATTTGTGTCCAGAGTTTTCGCTCTGGAAACACTAAAGTTTTGCACCATAGTAATGCACCAAACAGACTCATGAAAGCTACTAAACACTATGATCGCAACATTTTCCATGGAAATTGGGTAACGGAGTTACGAAATATGGACGCACGCGTTGTTGTAGAAGTCCATTTTTGTGAAGCCAATTTTTGTTGGAGCAGTGCAATAAAGTTTTGGCACATCAAAAACATCAGGTAGGTACATACTGTTGGCAAAGTAAATACCATTCAGATTCATCGACTATAATAGTTATGTAAACACAGTTGCATAAACGTCACCTGATTTCGAAAAAATCAAATCCAAATCAAATCGAAGTGTCGGCTTCTTGGAATTTGGGCAACCTTTTTGGCGAGTTCATAAGAGGAACTATCTAGGTACTCTGTAAGCAGATACCTCGTGACATGGATATATGTGTAGGGGTTATTATTATCTCTATCTCTATCCTTATTATCCTTATTATATTATAAATTCGAATCTTTGTCTGTCTGTGAAACTGTGATTCTTTTCACGGCAAAAAGCATATTATACCTATTTATGTTATCACAATATATGTACAAAAGTAAATAAAAAACGCTGCAAAGTACTTGTCACATGGGTTTATTATTCTTGCGGACATATAGAACTGTACTCCATCAATATCAAAATGTCAAACAATTTTTTCACCATTTATAAACAATGTGCCAGTAATTCGTTTTTCCCGTGTTTTTTCCGATACTTTTAGGTAACAAACATCCCTAATATAGATACCATCTTTGGACCAACCCCCACCTACCCTCCAAATTTGAATCAATTCGACCATTTTTACAGTGATTATGGGCGTTCAACGGTTTTCACTTCAAAACTCCTAAAAAACGCTTCATTTTTGCCAGTTTTTTGTCCATAAAATCCAAACCGTTGGTCCGATCGAGCTGAAAAGCTTGCGGGCACCATGTCTGCCCTAGATGAGTATTTGGTGCAAATTTCGACTCAATTGGACCAATTTTGAGGCAGTTATGCGTGACACGGCGGACGGCGACGGACATTGCATGAATCTAGACACCTTGAAACGTGTAAGAAAAAATTTTGAGGGGGTGTTCCAAAAAATTTTTGCTGAACGACTACATAGGTGTATTATTCGCAGAATAATAAACCAAAACGATTTATTCATCTTCTAATAGACAATCACACTCTAGGATACCGCACCAAGCCAGTTTCCGAAAATACCAATTTTGGAAAAAAGTGTCTAAAAATGTGAAATTTGAGCCTATTTTGAAAAATATGTGCTTTTAGGAATCACGTATCAAAATTTTAGGGACGTATCGACCAATTTGGGAAAAATCGAAAAAAGACTTATTTTTGGCGATTTTAGCTAAATGGCTGAAGCGATTTTGACGTACTAAACTCCAATCGACGCGCAATTTTATGCTCCTTATTCTAGCATAATGATAGTGAAAATAGTTTTCGAGAAGCGAAAAAGCTGAAAAAGGTCCGAAAATTTCGCAGTTTTTTGGCTCTCAAGAGTTTAGCACAAGCCAGAGTCCGTCGCAAACTCACATTACTCGTATTATGCCCAAATTCGATTAAAATAATTTCCAGCTAGTGCACATTTATTAGGCAGCAAGCACAAGTCCAATTTGACTTGGCTATGACCCAATCCTGCTCACACACAAAACTTCTTTTCCAACCAACATCAGGAAGACTCGATTCCGAGAACGTTCATACGAGGGGTCGAGGCGGCGGGCCCCACCTCACTAAAATGCCCCCCTCTCCGCGCGCACTCCTCCACCCCGTCAGCCCTACTATTGTTTCCAGTCTATTGTTTCACCAATCTTAAGGATTACGATCGTAATTTTTGACCGATCGAAATTCTGAAAACGGATTTGTACACTGTATGCATGGGCACACTGCTGTATAAGGCCACATTTTTGAAAAAGTTTCAATTTAATCAAAAAATTTTTTGAACAGTGCGCAAAAAAATTGTGCAAATTTTTTAAACCAATTTCGTCCAAACTATCGGTTGATATCTTATCAAATCCGTTTTCAGATTCAAAATATCTTGATTCGTTCTCCTGTGAGGAGTCAAGGAAATTTCCTTCATTTTGGTGCTGCCACGTGGTGGCAGGTTTTGCAACTAAAAGCGTTACATTTAGCCTTAATATTATGTCAATTCCTCTATTCCTGAGTCAGCTGGCTGTCAGAGTACAGCCTGGCACATGAACGAGGGAATTGAGCCTGATAGATACCTAACTACAGGAGTAGAAAATAATTCTTAACGCTTAATACTGTGTGTTTATTAAGCGTGTTCCAATATTTTACAATTAACTACTACTTACATAATTATTTATTCTTATTTCTTGTAAATTTACCAAGTACGGTTTGTGCGTATGTAGGTATGTAGGTAAGTAGTTACCTACCTATACATATCAGGTTCCAATATTTTACCACTGTTAGGTTTTTCTTCTCATTTCTTGTTAATTTACAACTATTTAAATGCACTAATATTGTTTTACTTTAGAATTGTTTAAACTATTTATGTAAAAAGCCTTTCTGTTTCTGCTAGCCACTTGGAGTTAAGTTGGTGATGCATACTTGAGGAAGTCCTTTGTTTTCTAGACCGATTGATTTTTTCCATTTTGTTACGCAAAACGACTATTGACAGGCTCACATATTTAAGTCAAGACTGACAACATCTCATATACAATTATATGAATAACAAAATCTTTACTGCAATGTATTGAAAAACACGGCAACGAACAACGAAGAACCAAGAGTGTGATTAGATGAGTAATAGCTACCTCGGTTTAGGCGGGAAATAACAGCGGGAGGTGCCACTCTTGGAGCACCAGGCGATGACTTACGCTAGATGAAGTTTTAGCCGATTAGGACTTGTTAACCTTATAATCTGACTCAAGCATCTCCAAGCTTTATTTAATTTATTTAATATTTTTAGCTCCCCTCATTCGAAACGACTCAGGCACCTTAGTAAGGATATGAGCTGAAATGTGGTTCCCATCGAAAAAAGCACATGTTGCGACTGATAAGAGGAGTGATAACGCCCCCTCCACGCTCCACCGATATCATCACAGATTCTAATTCTAGATTCTCTAATTCTAATTCTAGATTCTAATAGATTCTCAAAAATCAAAACAAGAACAAGGCAATTTGTTCAAATTCAAAATTCTATCGGATTACGAAATTGTTTTGTGAATTTTCTTGCTGTCACCTCCGATTGCGGCGTTGATGCGTATCGCATCGTCTCAAACGCATCATCACAATGTAAGTTCGCATGTTCCTTTGTTGCACATAATTGTCAAGTAAAAATACTACTTAGGTAGGTACTTCATGCAATAGTTTCAGATCTTGGAAAGTTTGAAGATCTAAGTTAATCAGTTTATAATTCGGAATGAAATGCAGTCAGCATTCTTGAACCATTCTGCATTTCTAGCCACCCACATCAATACATAAGGCTCAGCCATATAATATTATGTATGTATTTCAATATTCTCACGATGCACCACTCGCAAGCGCTCGTGGCTTGATATGTGCGTGCTTCCTCACCCGAGTTTGTAGGTGTTGATGGCAGTGCTGTTCACCGGTAACTCACACCTTGCTGCACCAGTTCTTGAACATCTTCAAATCAGTGGCTAAACGTTTGTAGTTCATCCGACCTTAGTGAGGCACACTCTACTTGTCATCTCCGTGACTAAAGTCTAGCCCCCTGGCCCCTTTCAAATAACAGAAACGGAGTTATTGAAAGGTTGTCTATTTCCACTAATACAGGAAAAATGCACTTAACACCAGTTTCGGTGATCTAACCATCGTCAGTAACAAACAATAACTGAAGGCACATTGGAGAGAGGTGATTATAAATGGTCCCCAAAAGTGAAAGTGATCGGCTGTTAAGATGAAAGGAGAAGGGAACAAAGTGAAGGGGGTCGATTCTGATTGGCCCTGGAAGTGAATGGCCCCTTTGATCAAAACTCCCATCCCACACTTCATTACATGATTTCCTGTGTGAACTTTTCTGTCCTGCGTTTCCTTTTTCCGTTGTCTGTTATTTGGGGAATCTTCGATTCCGTCAAAAACTTAATAATAAATAAAATAAAAATTCACAACTCTTGGACAAATGGTAGTTTGAAGCCCGTTTTCAAAAATAAGCGTTATATTTTAAATGAGGGTGATTAAAAGTACAAACACGGCAGAAAGTGATGTATCAGGTCTATTGACATCTGATTGGCTGTGGGCCCAATAGGCAGATGCTGCCACTCGGCATTAGAAATGGCAAACCCTCCTGGCAACCTTTGCTGTGACCTTTCCCTCGGTTTGATTTTGAGGACGTGTTTTTTAAATGTGTATTTATAAATTTGTGGTTCCATCCATTCATCCAACCATTACAGTAGCGCTCGCAGCGGGATTTGAGTTGAACTACCGACACTAATCATATTTACGTTTTTTGCCTTGACTGTCAGACATAAACACCTCATCATATGGTCAATAAGTGTTAATTTTCATTAAATGTGGACTAGAAAAGGAACCATAGGAGGAATTTGTAACCCTCAAAAATTGCCCACTGTTTATTTTACTAGCTCTTTATACTAGGTATATATTATTATTTCATACTTTAGCATGATATGACTTACAGTACTACTTACAGATTACTGTCTGTAAGTAGTGTTGTCCGTGATCAAAGTATTTTTGTCAAATGGCTCAGTACTCAACAATTTGAGATCACTGCGTCCAAAAGATGTTTGTAAATTGAAACTCAACCCTTTCCGTTACCCAGGACGGAGCCCGTTGATGACGCTTGGTCGTTAAAAATACCTGAATTCAATGAGTCGGACAATCCACACAGGCTTCTGGAGGAAAGCTCGTTTTGTATGCTCTTCCCCAAGTACAGAGAAGTCTACCTGAAAGCATGCTGGGCGATGGTGAAGAAGGTCTTGGGAAAGCACCATATCTCAGCCGAACTAGATTTGCTCGAAGGGAAAATGACGGTGAAAACTACGAGAAAAACGTGGGACCCGTACATCATCATCAAAGCTCGTGACATGATCAAGCTGCTATCCCGAAGCGTCCCTCTCGAACAGGCGCAGAAGGTTCTTGAGGACGAGATTGGCTGTGATGTAATAAAAATTGGCTCCTTTGTGCACAACAAAGAGAAATTCCTGAAAAGGCGGCAACGACTGATTGGCCCTGGTGGCTGCACATTGAAGTCCATCGAACTGCTCACAAGCTGCTATGTACAAGTGCAAGGACAGACAGTCTCTGCTATTGGCCCCTACAAAGGTTTGCAACAGGCAAGTATTTAAATTTAGTTATTCATTATTTGCAGCAGTAGTATTTAATACTCTGGGCTCTGGTGGGAGCGTCTATACGTCATCTGACAGATGCTGTTGCGAGCATTACCGTCTCTAAATAAATACCAACCTTGTTGGAAGTTGAAGCCTTTACACCATTAATTTCGACAGGTTCACCCAGTTATTTTTGTCTTATGCAACTGTTATTTGTAATGCTTACAAGATAATGGGGAATGGATGGGCGCTTTTTTTGGTCTCCTCAGTATTGGGTTCTGTTTTTCTTAACCACTAGTTCTGTAGAAAATGGTTCGTGCATGTAATCTTAGGACAGAAATCGTTAGTTTTCGGAGTTGAAAGTCTTTTCAAGTCCCATAGTGTGTAGTTGCTCAACGAGTTATTGGTGTGAGTGTCCTAACAGTTGTGACTGACGTGGATATTTGAGACGTTCCGGTACCAGGTGAGTAGGGTCACTCACCTTGGTCCAGGTATGAGATTTATACGCAGATTTGAATCATTCTTATAGTTCTTCATGCTTGACTGGAGGTGGTGGAGTTCTTTACATCGAGCTCCAATTTGATGAATCTTGTGGGGACCTACACGGTTATAATTCATGCAGTAAATTGTCATTTGGGAGGGTTAAGGAAGCTGAAACCGAATTGTGAGGTCGATAATGTGAAATTCAGACCCTTGCCAGTTCCACCTGCTTTTAGGTAGATAGGGAGGCATGTCTATTTGAATAATGGGCATAGATAAGTGGGATTCTGTTAACTAAGTACTGTTTTACATATATGTTCGTTTACTGCAGATGTTCTATTAATCCAACCATTGAGCAAGTTATTGCCATGGTTGGGTTATCTAAAATCTAAATATCATCATTCTTACTTCTTCCTCTCATCACTTCTCGCTGTAATTATAAATTAATAGGTAGTTCTTTAGTTCGAAGTAGTAGGTTTGAAAACCTCCTTCGATCTTGAACCTGATGTCAAATATAGGTAGGTAACGTAAATTAGACTTGCTGTGAACTCATGTTATTCTCTGAATATAATAAATAACGTCCGCGTTAAATATAATTTGATTCTATATTGCTTGCAGGTCCGAAGGGTTGTTGAAGACACTATGAAGAACGTTCATCCGATTTACAACATAAAAACTCTTATGATTAAAAGAGAGCTGATGAAGGATCCCAATCTGAAAGACGAAAACTGGTCACGCTTCCTCCCTAACTACAAGAGCAAAACAGCTGCCAGAAAAGCGAAGAAGAAGGAAGTGAAGAAGAAGAAAGAATACACTCCATTCCCTCCGCCTCAGACTGAAAGCAAAGTTGATAAGCTTCTCGAATCTGGAGAGTACTTCATGAAGGACGATCAAAGGAAAAGGCGACGTCGCGATGAGAAACTGTCGAAACAACAGGAAAAGGAGAAAGAGAGGCAAGAAAAACGTGCTTTACCTTTTGTGCCCCCGACTGAAGAAATACAAGCAGGTTCATCAAAAAGCAAGGACTCAGGTGATGTGGATTTGGCTGCTCTGAAAGCTAAAGTGAAGAAAATGAAGAAAACGTGAGGGACTCTATCATTAGTCCCACAGCTGTCAACCATGTAGTTGACAACACAGTTTGTCACCCATGAAATTAGGAAATACTTGAGTAGGTGTGGCCGGATTTATTGATTTGGGTAATTTATGTTCAATTCCTGCCCGGGGCCCGGTCAACATAGTATGGTGATATCTCGTTAATTAGTAAGAATTGGTATTCTTTAAATAGGTATGTACACTCATGTACCTATGTAACTACATAATACGATGGAGTAGTTGTGAGATTCCCACAGTCCTTAGGTTTTTGGAAGTAATATGGACTCCTTGTTTCTACTTCAAGATTCGATCAATTTATAATAATTTTTTGTTCATTTCATGTTGAGGAATATATATATACTTATATCTTAAAAACCTGAAATTTAACGATATTTACTTTTTCCCCTCCTAGTTTGACTTGGCGAGCCTCTTGTCTTACCTTGGCCGAAATTTGAGTTTTTATGTGTCAAAAACCTCTAATAAATGCTAAACAAGAACAAAAAATGGTGTAGGTTGGTGAACTTGAACAGTTATCTTGATATTACAAAATATTAATTTAGTTCCGCACCATTTGTCTGCAAGACCCATACAAACATAGATGAGTCTGTAGTTTATTGATTAGTTATTCGATTTCTTTTATTGATCGATTCCCCCTCCTTTACGTGGGACTGAAGGTACACACATACCACAGAATACTGTACCACCCAGTATTCTGGTTACTCAACACTTGCTTTTTCTGCCAACTTGTCTGTTCCTTAATAATACCAATACACATATTATTAATATAATAACTGTTAAGTACCTTTTTTGTCAAGCCAGGGTCGAGAAATAAACATCCAATTTTGACAACCTCAAAATGTTTTATAACAAATTCTTCAGATTTGCAGGACTTTGTATTTTTTCAATTCTCTTCAAAGTTGATCTTGTTGCTAGGCAACTAAATAATAACGCACGACTAAAGAGAGTTCCTAAAGACTAAAGTCGGGAAGATGTGTTCGGATTTATCTCAACTGCGCATGCGCGTCGCCCAAGTTCAAACTTATTTCCTTAAGTTCGACTTATTCGGCCTTATACATAAAGCGCGTTATCTCCCAGGGCACAAACTTTAGGAATCGTCTTTAACCTTACTCAGGGGTAACAGTGCACAGCTTTTTGCCGCGTTTTGTCGGTTTTTTTTAACGCGTCATGTGTCGTCGGTCCTCGCCATCGCCAGCGTCTTTCAAAGTTACTCCAAGCGTCTTTCAAAGAATTTGCTAGATTGTTGCGTTATCAACTTAGGATAAAAAAGTGAGTATACCTACCTGTGCTATGTAATGGAATGGATTTCGCGTTGTGCTAAGTTAAGTGACATTACTTTTTAATTCACTCCTACGACCCCCCACTTCTGTCAAACCGGACTTATTGGTTAGCATCCAAAGGCTGCTCGCCTTAGATGTGGCCAAAAGATATGGCCGTTCCCTAATGAACTTATCTCTTAGGAACTCTCTATTATTATTAATTTTTCCAAATTAAATTTAGATGTTGGGGTGATAATTTCGTTATTACCGCAGTTGGGGTTAGTAATTCTGTTACTAACACGGTTGAGGTTTTTCTAATAAATTAAATTTAGGTGTTGGGGAGGGGGGCTAATAATTTTTGTGATTACCAGAGTTGTTTGATGATCTATGCTAGGATAATCTTCAAGTTGGCACTATGATTCCATTTTCCATCAAGTCAAGGGAGCTGTACCCCATTACCCTCTTCCAGAGCAGGACGTTCTCCTCTCGATCATCATTGCCTTGCGTTTTATTACATTAGAAACATTTCAATCTGACTGGAGGCAGCAGAGATGTCAGCAACTGATATTTTAGTTCACTATATTTTTGTACCACATGAATTGGGTGGCTAATTTACAATCCAAATTTCCATGTGTTTTTGTACGACGATATCTTGTTGATTAAACGTTCAGGAAGAGATAAGCCTTTGCTGAATACCACTCATTTATTAAATAAAGGGGAGGGTGTTGTTGCCTTAAGGTTTTTTTGTAGAAATATCTGTTAGTTTGTGTTCTTGTTTGGTGCCCCACCGTTTTCAGAGACCACCCACAGCTGGTGGTCTAAAACATGGAAACAACGGTATTAATAAAAACTCATTGATTACTTTGAAAGAGTAATATCTAAAGTATCCACTCACCACTAAAGTGTTGCTGAAAAGTACAACGTACACTGATGAGTGGACAGCTCCCTAACTCCTAATGGTGACCAAAAACGCAATGCTGAGTTTGAAACCTTCATAACCATACACGCCACTTCAGTGAACTCTGGCGACATTAATTTCAAGCTACATCCTGTTTACTTCAAATACCCACAGATGGCAGCTCTCCCAACAATACAGAAGTGAAATGAAACCAGTTATGTGCACTTGCCCTGACTTTCCTTATTCTTGCTTAATTTACACACTGCTATAGGTTTTAGTAAAATTTGAACACTGGGTAGGCCTAACTTGTTTGTTACTGATCATAGTTTAACCAACAAAATTGGTGAGACGATATATATTCAAAGTGGGGTTTCCACGATTTCATCACTAGTAAATTGTGGTCACCGAAACTAGAGCAAGATGTCTCTTGCTCATGGTTTGGATTATTTCTTTTCAGTCCAAACGTGCGCACTGGATTGGGGGGTGCTAAAAAATAAGTACCTACTCAAAAACTAGATTGAAAACTCCGGTATACCTATTTAAAATAGTGATCATTGTGCTGTTATATTTTTTCCTATTTTCTAAAATGGTCATTGAGGAATGTTTGGTTTATTTTGAAGCGTGAGCTCAAGCAAGCATTCACACTTCACCCATTGATGATAGATAAGGTTGTGAGGGGGGTGGGGTGGGGGTGGGTATGGTCCATACCTCCAAATTTTCATCATAACATTATATTTTGCCACCACAGACAGATTTAACGACCACTGGTTGCCAGTAGGTTTGTTCACAGTGACCATCTGACACCGTCAAAAAGGCGTTCGGCCGTTCCCACTGATTCTCAGACTACTTTTGGACTGTATAGTATCCATAACCGGCTGTTCAGTGTTTTCAATGACTAGCTAGAGCCAGTTTTCTGATAGTCACAGAAGGTCCCCTCATTCATATTACCAACCATTATAAAACTCAAACCCTTCGCAGATACTTATCAAGATGGTATTGGATCATGGATGGTTTCTTACTGTTTTCTAGGAGTCAGCTGGCAGCCAGAAAAAGCCAGTGTGAACAAACCTAGATAGTGAAAACTTGGACTGTATAGTTTTTTTGCCCAAAAAAATTAGATAGGTACTGTTTTTCGTATGCTTGTTATCTCAACACTATTATGGAAGAAGGGTTATACTTATTCAATCCGTCTCTCTCTTTTGGTCCGAAGGCCATGCATTGTTCAGCTTTGAAATTTTGGCAAAATATCCACTTTTTTTCTTCACAGTATCACCCTGGTACCACAATGATAATGCAGTAGGTAACTCTGTGATGCCATCATAGTAATGGGGTAGGTAACTCTCCCATGCCGCCATCATGTAAATATGGGTATAGCCAGGTTCACAGGTCTGGAAATTCTGTATGGCAATCGTTTGCAATGCTATTGGCCAACACAAAATCGATTAGGACATCGCAGCACAGATAGGTACTATATAAAATTCTAGATATTTTCCACTGCCCGAATCTTGCGCAGATCCAGCACGGTTCGGGTGGCAAAAACTGGGCAGAGGTTACTGCACACACCTTTCCCGTTTGGTTGTTCACACCTTATACTACATTGGAATATGGATTTCTGCTCCGTACTGCCGTGTGAACGCCTCCGTAGAAAAAATTCTAGAAAACGTGTGCCATACCGGATTACTGTACCTGATTTCTGCCCCATGTGGTGGCCACCAGGGTGGAAGTTCTATAAGGCAAATTGTTATGCAATGGCCAAGGCAGCAGTGCAACCCATGGATACTGTAACAAAATCTCCAGATATTTTCTGCTGTGCGAACCTTGCTGAATCTACGCAGAGGTTACTGTGCACACCTTTCCCGTTTGGTTGTTCGCGCCATATTGGAATTCGACATTTGAGTGGTTATGATTCCGCGGCATGGATTCCGCGGCAAACGGGTTGCCGTTCCGGATGCCGTACCTGATTTCCACCCCATGTGAACCATCCACAAGGACATGCAATAACTTTAAACAACAACCGCCACTCCAGCTATCTCTATTGTCAGCCGTTTAAAAAAATTTGTACCCTCCAAAACGTTGTTTACACAGAGACAGTACAGAGTACCTACCACTACCTAATCCACTTCCACTCTTCGTGGATCGTGATGGTGAGTATGAGTTGGAAGCTTTTCCGGTGTTCAAAGTGATCCCTTCTGAACATTTTATTTCAAAATCTCAAAAAAATTGCATCCCAAGCTGAATTTGGTGTAATTAACCTAGGCGACTCCCCGTGTTCGGGAAGTGAAGGGGAATTTTAGGGTCGTCGTGTCACGGAATCCTTATATACCCGTCGCAAGCCTCGCTCCAAAATAAATCATGCTCGTGTTGATGCTGCAATCAGGCAAGGTAACTTATATATAGCCACTATAGCATGTTAAATGTATGCACACCACATGTATGTATGACACCACCTCACAATAATTATTTCTTCTACGTTTCAAGGTGCGTCGATTCCAAATCCTTGTCACATGGGTTAATTATTCTATTGGACATACTTCAGAAATGTTGGCTGTTCATTTGCTGTTTCCTTCTTGTGCAAAAATAGCTATTTCTTATGATTTCCACCAATTTTGGCCTCAAAAACACGAATTACTTTTTTTTTTCAAATGATGTTTGATCATTGATACTGCCATTTAATTGTCTTGATTCACCTTTCTAGTCTTTGAGTGTTGTTATACAAATTGATGGTGACTTCAGACAATTTCCCAGGTTGTTGGCTCATGAAAAAACTGAATTTTTGGAGCTGAACCTTCGTTGAAACCTCAGTTCTTCACTCTTTGGTCAAAATCAACTTCATATTTGGTCTTCTCGCCCTAAAAAACATGGGAAAAGATACCTCAAAAGCTCATTTTACTAAAACACCAAAAAACCCTATTTTTACACCCATTTTTCTCCCATAACACTCCTGGGTATATTCTGATCTGGTTGCAACGTTTCGGAACGAAAATAGGGCCCAAACGGAGCTTATGTGCGAAAGAACGAATTTTTTAGACCGAAAATGAAGTAGGTAGTTGTGCATGATACGGCGTACGACGGACGGACATTGCATTTTCTGAATCTACGCACATTGAAACGTAAAAGAAAAAATTTTGAGGGGGTGTTATAAACATTTTTTGCTGAGCGAATACATAGGTGTATTCACGGAATAAATAAACCAATGTCTGTACGATGTACGCCGTACGCCGTCCACTGTATCATGCATAACTACTTCATTTTCGGTCTAAAAAATTCGTTCTTTCGCACACAAACTCCATTTGGGCCCTAGTTGTGTCCCAAAACTTTGCAGCCCGATCGGAATATACCCAGGGGTGGTATGGGTGAAAAATGGGTGTAAAAATATGTTTTTTTGGTGATTTAGTAACTTGAGCTTGTGAGCTATTGTTTTCCATGTTTTTTAGGACGAGGAGACCGAATATGAAGTCGATTTTGCCCCTAGAGTGTCAAATTGATATTTTAAAGAAGTTTCAGCCTTAAATTCACGTTAAGGTTTGGTATAAAATCGTCGTTCTTCCTCACACAGTTGGGTCCAAATTTTTGAGCACATTTGGTTCCTAGCTGTGCTCCGAAGCTTGGCCGCCCGATCAAAATACACCCAGGGGATGTTATGGGGGAACAGTGGGTGTAAAAATAGGGTTGTTCGAGGTTTTTAAAGGTTTTAGTGAGCATGAGCTTGTGAGGTATAGTTTTCCATGTTTTTTTTTAGGGCGAGAAGACCGAATATGTGTGTTTACAATGTGGTTTATTCATTTGTTCGAGAAGTAGGTATGCAACTTTAATTTAAAATATCAATGTTGTATTTATATTTTAATATAAATTGTAAGTAAAATTAATTCATGGCGATGGGTAATTGATGCTAATTGGACTTATAAAGAAAAAAAAATATGAAGTTGATTTTGATTAGGTATATAGTGAAGAGTTGAGGCTGTGACGAATGTTCAGCTCCCAATATTCATTTTTAGTGGGTCAAAAACCTGAGTAATTGTCTGAAATCACAATAAATACGAACAGTAACACTAGAAACAGTATCAACAGGTGAATGAAGATAATTAAGTGGCTCTATCAATGATCAAAGATAATGTGTAAATAAAAAACGCTGCAAATCCCTGCACAGCGGTTTATTATTTTGTGCAGGATACACTTCTGTTACAGATCACAGCTCTCTGTATAGATAACCCGTCTATATAATATAATATGTACTATTCTATACATATTATGTAGATCGCAGACCCACCGTAGGTTAGTACCTAACCCCCTACTCGTTACTAGGTACCTACCTAAATCACGAGTTAAATGTTGCTAAAATAATACAGCCGATGACAAACAGTAATTAAAACGGCAAAAAGAAACGCAAATAATGAAGTTCTAAAGGAAAATTGTTGATGTGGAGTGAAATAGATGCCCCTTCTGCGTAGGTCACTGTTTTCTGTGGTCAATACCTATAATGAACCGTTGTGTAATAACTTGCCCATCAATAATAAGAACGGTTGTTCAATTTGCAAAAGTACCGATCAACAAAATCCAGCCCCTTCTTGGTAGATGAACCGTTGTGTAATAATTTACCGTTGTGTAATAATTTACCATTGTGTAATAATTTACCCATCAATAATACTTCAACGTTTGTTCAAGTTCACAAGTACCTACCAACAAAATCCAATAGTCCATCACTTATCAAATGAAATAATATCGCACAACAACTAACTCGACTTCATACAGGCATCCTTGATTATAATCAGGTGCTCCTAGTGATGATATCCCGGCCGGATTTATACCGTTTGATTCACGGTCGTGTTGACGAAGCTTTTTGGTGCACACGAACGGCTGGACGTACAATGCTCCCGGTGGCCTCAAAAAATTGTTTAGCTCGAAGCAAATTTAATAACGTAAAAAAAACCATACCCTTCTATCGGAAGTTGTTCGAGCGTCGGCGTTCTGAAAATTTCAACCCCTATTTTGAACCCCTTAGAAGATGACTGACAGTAACGTCGAGCTTCGAGGACCAACTAGACCCCGAACGGAACCTATAACCCGAATTTCATCAATTTTGTTTCATGGTAACTAAGAAAAGTGCTCAGTACGGCGTACGGCGGACAGACAGAAATTTTGGTTTATTATTTTTCAATAATGAACCATTGGAATCGAGCATGAAAAAAAATGCTTACCCCCACCCCCTCAAAATTTGATGGTTTACCTTTCAAGGTATGTAGAATCTAGTTGGTCCTCGAAGCTCGACGTTACTGTCAGTCATCTCTAAGGGGTTCAAAATAGGGGTTGAGATTTTCAGAACGCCGACGCTCGAACAACTTCCGTTTGAAGGGTATGGTTTTTTTTTACGTTATTAAATTTGTCTTGAGCTAAACAATTTTTTGAGACGACCCGGAGCATCGTACATCCAGCCGTTCGTGAGCACCAAAAAGCTTCGTCAACACGACCGTGAATCAAACGGTATAAATCCGGCTCCGATATCATAACTACGGAGCACCTGATTATAATCAAGGATGGCTGTATGAAGTCGAGTTGTTTGTTCTGCGATATTATTTCATTTTACAAGTGATGGACTATTGGATTTTGTTGGTAGGTACTTCTGAAACTTGAACAAACGTTGAAGTATTATTGATGGGTAAATTATTACACACCGGCAAATTATTACACAACGGTAAATTATTACACAACGGTAAATTATTACACCACGGTAAATTATTACACAACGGCTCATCTACCAAGAAGGGGCTGGATTTTGTTGGTAGGTACTTTTGCAACTTGAACAACCGTTGAAGTATTATTGATGGACAAATTATTACACAACGGTTCATTGTTCTATCTCCGTAGAAGGGGAACCTATACAGGTAAATTATTAGACAACGGTTTAGGTAGGTACCTAGTAACGAGTACGGGGTTAGGTACTAACTTATGGAGGGTCCGCGATCTACATAATATGTGTAGAATAGTACATATATATGTTATATAGAAGGGTTATCTATACGGAGACCTGTGATCTGTAACAGAAGGGTATTCTGTAGAAAATAATAAACCGTTGTGCAGGGATTTGCAGCGTTTTTTATTGCATTTTCGGATTCTACATACCATGAAACGTAAACCATCAAATTTTGAGGGCGGGTTAGCATTATTTTTTTCATGCTCGATTCCAATGGTTTATTATTGAAAATAATAAACCAAAACAGGAGCCTGATTCGGGTTTTTGAGAAGTAATAAATGAACAGTTTTAGTTGTTAAGTCCAATCGAATAATAAACCCATGTGGCAAGGACTTGGCAGCGTTTTTTATTTAAGGTAGGTATTATAGGCTTTTGCGGTTTTATTTTCTACAATAAAGAAGAACCTGTAAGCCCAATGGCTGGTCGCCTGTTTGCACATTCCAGCTAAAAAAAAACCATCAAAATTTGAGGGGGGTTAGAATTTTTTTTCATGCTCGATTCCAATGGTTCATTATTGAAAATAAAAACCAAAAAAGGTTTTATTACCAGTTCCTACCTGTTAAGATTATTATAGATTATCTTGAATTTTACAAGAGGTGAACCGTGATTTGACCTTATCCACCCCGGAATCACTTGTTCAGCATTACTTCGGCCTGGGCGATGTCACGCCCTCCTCTGATGTCTTCTTGCGGTCTCCAGTTTATTATTAACCTGAGGAACGGGACGTCCAGCTTTTTTGCCTTGAGGATTCGGTCTATGTAGGACACAATCCTCTCCCAGGTTCCCTGCCTGGAGATCATCTTCCCGATCAACCGTCCAGCGATTGGATGTGCCTATTTCCCCACTTGTGCTTGCGACCACCCCGGACTCCCACAAGTGGGGCGACCCTTGTATTTGAGGAAAAGCATTATAATGACGTCACCAAACATAGGTATATAATGTCACAATTCGAAATCTTCGTTATAAAGATTATTATCTCCCGTTCCCAGAAGTCCGTCGCCTTCTGGGTTCTAGTTCCACTTCTTCCGAGGCCGAGGGATAGAGCCTGGATACTATGAAGCCGTCAATAATATCCACGGAGAGAACCCGTCTCAGTGCATGTTAGGCAGCTGAAGCCTGAAGGACCTCGTCTCGCCATGGCGCTCAAGTCTACACTAATTTTTTACGTCAACGGGCGGAAGGTAAGACAAAAAGTAACTATGGCCTTTTATAAGGTCTTAATCATCATCAATCTATGGGGTTTTTTAAAATGAATTGGATGCTTGTTTGGTGAATGTTGTGCCTCTTCAAGGTAGTATATCTGCGTTTAGTAGGTGTATGCCTCTGCCGGTTATATAACCGATAAGTCGGGCATCCAAATTAATCCTGGAAACATTCGAATTATGCCTATTCCCGCGAGTCAAATTTTCTATTTTGAATCTAGTTTTTTCCCCGCACAATTTAATTCAGGTAGGTATACAACAAATCGACTAAGCATGTCTACCCATAGCTTGTGTTTATATTACATTTCCGTTTTTAAATGGAATTAGATTCCATCGTAAGAATTTTAAGACCAACCGCACTCCCCTACTATTAATACGTGGATTTCTATGAGCTTTAAAGGTTTCGACAACCAGTGACGTCATTGCACCCCATTGCACCTTGTTGCCGGAACGTTGAAAGGTCATAGAAAAAAAGCTATTGATCTTAGGGGCCTCAAAATTCTTGGAATGGAATCTAATTCCAATCAAAACTATTACCAGAAGTCATGGGTACTCCTCATTACCAGTTGGCCTCTAATCAATCTTAACTTTAGTGTCAAAAGATCGGCAAGTTTCCCTTCAATAATTTATGAACAAAAGAACTTGAAAATGATCCGATAAATCAGTATACCTTCCTAATAGGTGTTGCATGTGGAATAAATCATCTATATCTAATCATAGTTATAATAATCGAGAAACAATTAATTTACTCTAATTTACTTCCATTTTACCACCTCTACCTTTGGGGCAACATGGAGTTGGAAAGGTCCTTTTTTCGATTTTTGCTCAAATATCGAAAACGATATTGTACAGTAAAAAACTTCCAAAAATCAAGGGGAGGGGGGGGGGGGGGGTACGTAAGTAGTTACGAAAAACGGCTTGTTTGGTATGGTTGTATATGTTTTTCGATATCTAATAAAAGTGCTTTCTGAGCTCTATTCCCAATCCCTAGGTTAATTAGACAACCGTGGAAGAATTTTGAAGTTGCAAGAATAGGTAGGCATTTTCAAAGCTAGTTCAACATTTATAAACCAAGACAAAACGCTGCAAAGTCCTTGTCACATGGGTTTATTATTCTGTTCGACATACCTACAGGAATGTTGGCTGTTCATTTATTGTTTCTTTCATTTGCAATCATTAAAATAGCCATTTCTGATGGTTTCCACCAATTTTGGCCCCCAAAAACACGAATTACGCTCGGTTTGTTTTTGCAGATTATCTTTGATCATTGTACCATTTAATTGTCCTGAATCAACTGCTAATACTACTTCTAGTGTTATTATACAAATTTATTATGATTTCAAACAATTTCCCAGGTTTTTGGCTCATAAAAAATGAATTTTGGGAGCTGAACCTTCGTTACAACCTAAATTCTTCACTCTGGTCAAAATCGATTTCATATTCGGTCTTCTCGTCCTAAAAAACATGGAAAAAGATACCTTAAAAGCTCGTTTTACTAAAAACCAAAAATCAAAAATTTTTACTCACATTTTTCGCCCATAACACCCCTGGGTATATTCCGATCGGGCTGCAGTTTCGGGACAAACTATGGCCCAAATGGAGCCTGTATGGTAAAGAACGACTTTTTTAGACCGAAAATGAAGCAGTTATGCATGATACGGCGTACGGCGGACGGACATTGCATTTTGGTTCATTATTCTGTGATTTTGCTCAGCAAAATTTTTATAACACCCCCTCAAAAGTTGTTCTTTTACGTTTCAAGGTGCGTGGTTTCCAAAAATGCAATGTCCGTCCGCCCTCCGCCGCGTCATGCATATCTACTCCAGTTTTGGTCCAAAAAGTTCATTCTTTCGCATACAGGCTCCATTTGGGCCCTACTTGTGTCCCGAAACTTTGCAGCCCGATCGGAATATACTCAGGGGTGTTCTGGGTGAAAAATGGGTATAAAAATAGGTATTTTTTGTGTTTTAGGAACACGAGTTTTAGCGAATTTTCAAAGAAAATGAAGCTATTGCAATGGCTTCGAAATTTAAATAATATAAATTTTTGGAAATTTTCTTCATAGAAATCCGTTTCAGACCATTCTAAAACGATTCCTGAAATTTAACACTTTTTTATATGTATATATATATATATATATTTATATATTTATTTATATATGTGTCACTCCAGACGATAACTCTCGATAGAATTGAGATAAACAGCTCAAATTTGCACAAAAAATCTATCTTGGCAATCGAAAGGCTAAGTTCGAAGATGGGCGAAATTGGCCTACTCTAAGGAGGGTTTTGGCGCATTTAAAGTGCGCAAAAATTACCCAAAAATCCCCAAAATGTTATTTTCCAACAAGTGACCCCTCATTTTAAAGGTTTTTGCACGCTGAACACGATGGTGGAATCGGATTTTAGATATCTTGATCCGTTCTCAAATTAGAGCATTTAAAGTGCGCAAAAATTACCTAAAAATCCCCAAAATGTTATTTTCTAACAAGTGACCCCTCATTTTAAAGGTTTTTGCACGCTGAACACGATGGTGGAATCGGATTTTAGATATCTTGATCCGTTCTCAAATTAGAGCATTTAAAGTGCGCAAAAATTACACAAAAATCCCCAAAATGTTATTTTCCAACAAGTGACCCCTCATTTTAAAGGTTTTTGCACGCTGAACACGATGGTGGAATCGGATTTTAGATATCTTGATCCGTTCTCAAATTAGAGCATTTAAAGTGCGCAAAAATTACCCAAAAATCCCCAAAATGTTATTTTCTAACAAGTGACCCCTCATTTTAAAGGTTTTTGCACGCTGAACACGATAGTGAAATCGGATTTTAGATATCTAAATCCGTTCTTAAATTAGAGCAT
Source organism: Leptopterna dolabrata (assembly GCA_954871275.1). NCBI lineage: Eukaryota > Metazoa > Arthropoda > Insecta > Hemiptera > Miridae > Leptopterna > Leptopterna dolabrata. The sequence goes on from OX940979.1 coordinate 21,749,804, forward strand.
TTAAAGTGCGCAAAAATTACCCAAAACTAGGATAATCTTTAAACTCTTACCCCCACCCCCTTAGAGTGGTCAGATTGAAAAATGTGAGAAGTATTAATTGAAGACGAGAGTTCGAAGCAAAAAAGGGGGAGGCAAACGATTAGTACAACTCCTTGAATTTACCCACAGCGATCAAATAAATAAGCACTTAGTACAATTACGTAATAAACAAACGGTAGAATCAGGATGGACAAAACGTACAAATTAAAATAAATACGAAGAGAATATAAGTACATAGAAAACCAAATTTTAGACCGAAGTTTTCCTTTATTCAAAACCATAGCCATTAATTCGAATATTTCTTTGAAAATTCGCTCATTAAGTCATGCTGCATGACTGATTTTTTTGAGGTATCGTTTTCCATGTTTTTTAGGGCGAGAAGACTGAATATGAAGTTGATTTTGATTGAAGAGTGAAGAACTGAGGTTGTAACGAAGGTTAAGCTCCCGAAATTCATTGTTGGTTTATTATTCTGTAAATAATACACCTATGTAATCGCTCATCAAAAAATTTGTATAACACCCCTCAAAATTTTTTTTTTTACTTTCAAGGTGCGTAGATTCCAAAAATGCAATGTCCGTCCGCCGTACGCCGTATCACGTATACCGGCTTCATTTTCGGTCTAAAAAAGTCGCACACATGCTCCATTTGGGCACTAGTTCTGTCCCGAAACTTCTCAGCCCGATCGTAATATTCCCAGGCATGTAATGAGTTAAAATGGGTATAAAAATGGGTACTTTTGTGTTTTAGTAACATGAGCTTTTGAGGTATCGTTTTCCATGTTTTTTGGCTGTTCCGCACACAGTTTGGGTTCCCACTTGGGAACACATTCGGGTCCTAGTAGTGCTCCGAAACACGGCAGCCCGATCGGCATACACCCAGGGGTGTTATGGGAGAAACTTTTCGAGAGATTTATGTTTAAGAAACAAAAATTGCAACCATGTATCATGTTTCCACGCGACTCTCCACTATGCATTGTGCGCGAAAACAAGCGTCATTGTTTACTATCCATTTATAACATTCATTTATATAGTTATAGTATGAAACTAGGATATAAATACCAAGAACAAATACGAAATAAATTCGTGATAAATCAAGAGCCTTTCCAACGAATGGAAAACGATTTTTGTCCGATGAAAATGAAAGAAGTTTCATTTCCCTAGCAACTACTCGGTTGTACGTGAAAACCACTACGCGAAAAAAATTGACGCGCAAAATCGACTCGCAAAAAATGCTAGTATACCAGAGCTAAAACATGATACATGTTAAAATGGGTGTAAAAATAGTGGTTTTCGAGGGATTTTTGAGTTTTTAGTGGACATGAGCTTGTGAGTTATCATTTTCCATGTTTTGTAGGGCGAGAAGACCGAATATTAAGTTGATTTTGACCGAAGAGTGAAGAATTGAGGTTGTAACGAAGGTTATTATAAGCTCCCGGAATTAATTTTTTTTTAATCAAAAACATGGGAAATTGTCTGAAATCACCGTACGTTTGTACAATAACACTAGAAGTAGTATCAACAGGTGAATCAAGACAGTCAAATGGTACTGTCAATGATCAAAAATAATCTGTAAAAAAGCTGAGTCTAATTCGTGTTTTTGGGTGCCAAAATTGGTGGAAACCATCAAAAATAGCCGTTTCAATAATTGCACAAGAAAGAAACAATAAATGAACAGCCAAAATTTTTGTACGTATATCCAGTAGAATAATAAATTCATGTGACAAGGACTTTGCAGCGTTTTATCACTCAAAAACTTGGGACATTGTTTGAAATCACCATAAATTTGTATAATAACACTCGAAGTAGTATTAGCAGGTGAATCAAGACAGTTGAATGGCACTATCAATAATCAGAGATACCTAATCTATTTTAAAAAAAGGCTAAGTTAGGCGCTAACTATACAGAGAGCTGTGATCTGTAACAGACGGGTGTAGGCCGCCGCCTTCCCGCGGCAGCGCCACCGTCCGGCCTCGGGCTTTTGAGGGACTATTTCCTATCACCCGGTCGTCCCCACTCGCAAACGAGGGTGTGTAGTCCTCCGCGCTGGCCCGGAGTGGAGGGGAGACACCCCAGCTCAGGGCGTCCGTCCCCCTACTCCTGGCCAGTCGTCTTTCTGCCAGCGAAGTGTTCAGTTGTTCTCAGACCGAAGTATTTTTGTCACGAGTGAGAGTTGTAGGCTTCTATGCCCTGTGCGAACGATAGTAGTAACGCGTTTCCGAATTGTTGGAGTAACGGAGTGTGTGTTTATCCCGAAACTGCAGTTATACCAGTTTCCCATTCCCCCCGAGACAGAGACTCATTATTAAATCTTAGCAAGTCTTACCTTCGGGCGACCTCTGCGAAAACCCCCCTGGTGAACTACGTAGTGACGCGCAGTAACGCCATTCAAGACGCCATCGACGCCAACAGGTCACAATCCTTTGTTTAGTAACGCATTTTCACTTATGTATGTTTTCGATCCGTACTCAGCAAATTCTTTCCTTTTATTATTCTTTTTGTATCATACTTGTACATATCACCTCGTAACGAGTCTATAACTATACCGTAACACTAAGTGAATTACGTCAATATCTCTTACCTTGCATTTCCTATTTCATTAGTATTATTATCTATTTCTCATTGTATATATGTGTATGAAGTAACGTCCCTCCCAGGCCTTCAGCACCCTTATCTTTTGAAGTAACGAATAACGTAACGTAACGTAACGTCTTTGCCATCAGCCTTTGTTTATCCTCGAATAGTAACTAGTAACGTCGCTTGGCCTTCAGCATTCGAAAACGAGCACCTTCAGTGAACCCCACTTCAAGTTGTATTGATGGTAACGTTTCCATTCTGCTTCCTTTTAATTATACTTAATTACGTAACTCAACTGTACCTACGTGTTCTCTGTTATCCCGATTCCCTTCAACATAAGGTGGTCTCTGTGTATTTTGATAAACCCCCGAAACGATCGTACTGGTGCCTCCGTAATTTCAGGCCATCAGCCCTACCAAAAAGCCAGTAACGTTTCGTATCAACAGAGGGGGCTTACAAAATTGGTGGCAGCAAGTGGGATTATTGTGCGGTTCGCCCCACACGTATCCACACGTAAATAATAACGCACGGAACCACAGTTGAAGAGGGTCGGTAACGAAAGAGTAACGTTACGATAAGCCCACAACACAAAAACCTCAGGTGCACGTACATAGTAAGGGTCTTCAACCCAGATTTTGAAACGCATTTTCGTAACCCGTAACGGTCATAATGGCGGAAAAAACGGAGGGCGTTTGTGGGATGATGGAGCAATTGGAGGTGTTGTTGAGATCATTCAACGATCTCAGCATGGAACGGGACCGAAACAGGGGCACGGAACCGGACGTTCCGCGTTCTATGTTTTTGGAAGTAGAGTCGTGGGATCCCGATGAACCAGGTGCCATAACGGTGTCGGCATTCTTCCATTTTTTCGAGGACGTCGCTCGAACGTTATCTCAACAGAAACGAATGAGGCTTTTGCGCGCCAAAGTGAGAGGAACAGCAAAACAATTCCTCATAGATAACGCGCAACTAAACGAAAGCGAAACGCCTTACGATGACGTCAAAAAAGCCATGTTGACATGGTTTGAACGTGAAAACCCGTCGAAGGCCGCTGCACTCCTGTGGTCGGTCAGGAAAAACGCGAACGAAACGCTTCGCCAGTTTGCGGAACGGATTCACCGTTTAGCGCAATCTGCCGCACACGAGGAGGGTACAGAACTAACACAAGAACAGAAGCGTAATTGGGTGAAACGAAGAGTACTGAAAGCCTTCGTAGGTGGCATACCTAAAGAACTACGATCACACCTGATCAATAACGCACCCGACACGATTGAGGACGCTCTAAAGCGAGCTGAAGAACTCGAGGAAACGCTCGAAACGTCCGAAGAACCTGAAGCGAAATGGGACCTTGCCGCCGTAACAGCAACAGAGGGACGATGTTACGAGTGCGGGGTGACCGGACACTATGCAGCCAGATGTCCACGGAGGAACGGTCGTAACACCCCCGTAACGACTAAGGTGTTTTCACGCCCAAGCCCCCGTTACCCTTGCATGTTCTGCGCGGCAGCGACACATTTCCCAGTCGACTGTCCCCAGAACCCTCAGAAAACAATATTCTGCGACTACTGCGGAGTAAGAGAGCACCTCGAAACGGACTGCCACAAGAAAAAGCTGTTGACTCCGGTTTCCCACCCAAACCAAAACAAGATGATAACGCAGTCCACTGAGATCGAGTTGCGATCTCCAATGGGGCACTTGCCGATAGTGGATTACCGCCTACAGAGACCGATGCGAATCCCAGCGAAACTAAACGGCGTAACGCGTGATCTAATACTAGACACAGGAGCAGCTGTGTCGGTATTGACAACGCCTATCCCTGGCACGCCCCTACGTACAACCAATGCTGAAGCATGGGGCGCGGACGGCTATCCGTTGCGATTTCGTGGTGAACAAGAGGTGTTGTTGGAGATACCAGGAGCTGCGGTACGACACACCTTCTTGGTATTTGAACGGGAAGGGACTGGACTCGATTTGTTTGGTCTCGACCTTATGGAAAAAATACCCCTTATCATACGCACGGATAAACGCGAAGCCGTACTGCAACTCGAAGGGACAAAGCAATGCATCGTAGTCAACCGAATCACTACGGAACCACACGAGAACGCCAACGAAGCTCACGAGCAACAACCTCCGACCTCTGCAGTAACGCAAACGGAAAAAGGAAGTGAAGTGTTTTATCCCTCTTTCTTGAAAAGTGATCGCGGTAACACAGACGTAACAGACAGTAACGGTTCAGTAACGCTCCCCCGTAACGAAGTTGAATTTTCCCCCAGTAATAATAGAGTCATACCCCCCAGTAACGGTTCAGTAACGCTCCCCCGTAACGAAGTTGAATTTTCCCCCAGTAATAATAGAGTCATACCCCCCAGTAACGGTTCAGTAACGCTCCCCCGTAACGAAGTTGAATTTTCCCCCAGTAATAATAGAGTCATACCCCCCAGTAACGGTTCAGTAACGCTCCCCCGTAACGAAGTTGAATTTTCTCCCAGTAATAATAGAGTCATACCCCCCAGTAACGGTTCAGTAACGCTCCACCGTAATGAATTCGAAATTTTCCCAAATGACAGTACAGTGACTAACCCTGACTTAACGAACACGCATGATCGCGTCGCCGCAACCATCGACCTCGCCGTACCCAGGAGCACCACCGAAGAAGAGTCCCCATCAGATGAAACCGTTCCACTACCGGGCGCGTTGCCCGTGTGGACGGATGACGGCCTGGACGACAGAGAGCTCACTCCTTCTGAGGGATGGCCGCGGGTACCTCCCGATATCTGCGACGCCCTGGAGGAAAAGACGGTCCACCTCCCTCACCCGGAGCGCCGCCGCCTTATGGAGCTCCTGGCAACGTATCCGGATGTGTTTAACCCACCGGATAAACGAGGATGCGACCTGGAAGTGACACACGAGATCGAGACCGGTGATGCAGACCCTATAAGCCAAAGACCCTATCCGATTCCACATGCACTGAGAGAAGAAGTAGAGAAACAGCTACTCAACATGTTGGAGGACGGAATTATTGAACCCTCGGAGAGCCCGTGGAGTGCTCCGGTTGTGCTGGTAAAAAAGAAGACCCCCGAAGGCGAACCCCAGAAATGGAGGTTTTGCACGGACTTTCGTGGACTCAATAAAATCAGCAAGTCGGATGCATATCCTTTACCCAATCTGACCGATACCCTAGCCATGCTGGGTCAGTGTCGTTATTTTACAAAGATCGACCTGGTAGCCGGATACCATCAAATACCCATACATCCGCAGTCAGCCGAAAAAACAGCATTTTCCGTGCTGGGAAGGCATTTCCAGTATGCGCGAATGGCATTCGGGCTCAAAAACGCCCCGGCTACTTTTCAGCGAACAATGAATAATGCCCTGGATGGCTTAATCAACCGACACTGTCTCGTCTATCTAGACGATATAATAATTTTTTCCCCGACAATGGAGCAGCACCTCGACAGCCTAAAAAGGGTCCTTGACCGATTGAGGGATGTGAGGCTGCGAGCCAATTTAGACAAGTGTGATTTCGTTCACACCGAAACTCGATATTTGGGACATCGCATCTCGCCACAAGGGATTAGCACAGAACCGGAAAAAACCCAGGCGGTACGAGATTTCCCGCAACCAACGACCGTAAAACAAGTGCAGTCGTTTATTGGGTTAGCAGGGTTTTATAGACGGTTCGTGCCCAAATTCTCCGAGATCGCCGCCCCCCTAACCTCTTTATTGCGGAAAGGGGTGGAATTCACCTGGACCGACGCACAGGAGGAGGCCTTTAACACGCTCAAACAGGCCCTCCTGACTGAACCAGTACTCGCGTACCCGAACATGTCAAAAACCTTTGTGCTCGCCACTGACGCCTCACAACTGGCACTAGGCGCAGTACTCTCACAGGAGGTGGATGGAGAACAGCGACCCATCGCCTACGCCAGCAGGAAGTTGAACCCTGCCGAAACAAGATACTCGACCACAGAAAAGGAGCTCCTCGCCGTGGTATGGGCGACCAAACATTTCCAAGAATACCTGCTGGGTAGACAGTTTGTATTGGAAACCGACCACATGGCACTTACAGCTGCCCTTAGGCTCCGCGATCCAACCTCCCGGATAGGGAGATGGGTATTAAAGTTGGGAGAGTACGACTTCGTCCCTCAGTATCGTCCCGGCACCAAAATGGGGCACGCTGACGGACTTAGTCGCATGAATATCGCTTCAGTCACCTTGGAGATACCCCGGAAACTCCTAGTCGTAGCCCAGGAACTAGACGAATGGGTTAGAACTTTTACCCAACGAAGGGCCGAGGATTGTAAAATGGAGGAGGGCTTATGGACAACCAGAGTCGTTCGGGACGGAAGGATCACCTTCGTCCCCCTGATACCATCCACCATGCGCAGTTGGGTACTCGCCAATTGCCATGGCAGTGTATGGGCCGGCCACCCTGGCGCCGAAACGACAGAAAATATGGTGCGGCGACTGGGATTCTGGCCCCGGATCGAACGCGATGTACGCGAGTTCATTGCCCAATGCGAACCTTGTCAACGGCGCAATGATCCGATCCGACAGACTGCCCCCCTTCAGAAACCTCTGCTCCCAACAGGCCCAGGGGAAATAGTAGGAATGGATTTCGTGGGCCCATTAACCACCCGGACCGGCACGAAGCACCTCCTCACCATCGTCGACCACTTCACAAAGTTCGCTGAGGCCTATGTAGTACCAGATACTACCGCCGACACAGTGGTGCGCCAATTGGTTCGACATTACATCCCGACACACGGAGTCCCCCAGCGTATCGTTACCGATAGGGGAACAGCCTTTACGTCAGCCCTGGTACGTGCCCTATGTGACAATTGGGGAATTAAGAAGGTGCAGACGACGGCCTACCATCCACAAAGTAATGGTGTTTGCGAGAGATTCCACCGTACCTTCGCAAACATAATGTCAAAAATAATTACGAAGACTAAAGAATGGGAGAAGGCGGTCCCAATAGTGCTGGCCGCTTATCGAGCAACTCCTCACAAAAGCACTGGTTATTCCCCTAATTTTTTGACATTCGGTAGAGAGCTTCGACTGCCCAACCACATTGAATGGACCCCAAATGAACGACCCGACATGGACCATCATTTAGCTCTGCTGGAGAGGGCCCGGCGACTCGCCGCCCGTCAGCTGGAGAAACGATGGAAGCAACAGCACGACCGCATCAACAAGCGACGGACACCCCGAAGCTTTGAGGTGGGGGAACGTGTCTACCTCAGGGCCATGCAACTCCCTGAGGGAGTCTGCAAAAAGTTTTGGAGCCCCTGGACTGGGCCATGGACGATAGTCCAACGATTGACCGATGTAACGTATCGCATTCACGATGCCCTACAGCGACGACCCCAGGTGGTTCATATCAATAGGTTGAAACCCGCTTCCGTTAACGGAATACCGGACGACGCCTTCGCAGAACCTCAAAAACAGGATCCACCACCAACACGACTCGTGCCGCCCGCTCCCTCAGTGCCAAACGACGACGACGGCTGGAGTACGGACGAGGATGAGGCGCCACCCGTAACGCAACCCATGTCAACACCTGCACCACCCGAACCCGAAACCCCGGGTGAAACAGAAACAATAGCGCCTCCGACGGCTCCGTACAGCCTACGCCCACGTCCTCCGCGCGATTACCGCAAGTTGCATCGCAAGGGTTTTGTAGCTAGGATCGGTGCGTGCACCAGGGTTGGGTCCAAAAGGAAACTGTAAAAAAAAAAAAAAAAAAAAAAAAAAAAAAAAAAAAAAAAAAAAAAATCTATATATAATGTTAATGTTTTCATGTATGTAAATAAAGTACTTTAGTTAAATTGTTCATTTGTTCAAATGTAGACCAGAAATACTAAGACTGAGTACGGACGATAGGTAGGTAGAACCCGATGTACACTTTTACCTGTTGTGACCAAATTCGACATGTTGGCTAACAGCATTATACTTCAACCAACAGGCCATGGCGATGCGTCGGTCACCTGTCAACGAGAGCCCCGTTATGGAGGAGGAGGTCGAATGCCCGTACGTGACGAGAATTCGCAAGCGATACGCAGAGGCAACCGGCGTACTCCTGGAGCAGGCAGCTATTCCCGGGAACGTTGGCCCCAAGCACCCCGAACGCAAGGCACTTTTTTTATTGGAGGGTGTGGCAGAGATGCTCCACAACGCCGAAAGAGCATCCACCCTGCCTTGCCGAAGATTGATATGTAACGGCGCTGTAACATTGGCGGAGCAGCTGGCGGACCTCCTGCCGGAAATGTTACGCCTCCGTCTGGAATGCGAAAAACTTGCCCAGGAGCGTGACCAGGCACAACAAATCATTGCCCAAACCGAAGCGGAGTGCGAGCGATTTAAGTACCTCGCCAGAGAACTACAGAAAGCCCGCATGGACGAGCAGTTGAAGTCCCGAGTGCGAGTGCGCCTTAGCGAATCTGTCAGTCCGGAGAAGATTCGCCGCAAAGTCCCGACTCCGGCTCGCTCTCCGACGCAGCCTATCTCCGTCAACGCCTCAAGTGACTCCGATTCAGAGCTGGAGATGGAGGAAGACGCGCCTACTCCTCCTCGACCACGTCCTCCTCCCCATGTGGCCCCGTTGAAAATAGTAGCAAACCACTCGACCACCCGGACACGCCAGGTGATGCATACACAATCCACCTTGGAGTTACAAACCGTGGGAACTCCTACAACTCAAGACGACCAACCCACACCGCCGAAGCCGCAGCAAGTCTGTCCGGTCTGCCAACGCCCCGCCCAGCGACTCCAGCACTTTCGCTGTTCCTCGTGCAAGGAGTTTTGGGCTCGGCTGATCAAGAAGTACAAGAATGGAAAGTTGAGAACCTCCTGCAACGGACCTCACCTGGACGACGACCCCGCCTGCATTCATTGCCGAAGAAGACAGTACGAGTTGCATCTAACAGTGGCATACCCGACGAAGCCACTCCCCATCCCCAGTCTCTTCGGGTGGAGTCCCGCCGCCGAGGACGACGGCTTTCAGGAGGGGGAAGGGTGTAGGCCGCCGCCTTCCCGCGGCAGCGCCACCGTCCGGCCTCGGGCTTTTGAGGGACTATTTCCTATCACCCGGTCGTCCCCACTCGCAAACGAGGGTGTGTAGTCCTCCGCGCTGGCCCGGAGTGGAGGGGAGACACCCCAGCTCAGGGCGTCCGTCCCCCTACTCCTGGCCAGTCGTCTTTCTGCCAGCGAAGTGTTCAGTTGTTCTCAGACCGAAGTATTTTTGTCACGAGTGAGAGTTGTAGGCTTCTATGCCCTGTGCGAACGATAGTAGTAACGCGTTTCCGAATTGTTGGAGTAACGGAGTGTGTGTTTATCCCGAAACTGCAGTTATACCAGTTTCCCATTCCCCCCGAGACAGAGACTCATTATTAAATCTTAGCAAGTCTTACCTTCGGGCGACCTCTGCGAAAACCCCCCTGGTGAACTACGTAGTGACGCGCAGTAACGCCATTCAAGACGCCATCGACGCCAACAGGTCACAATCCTTTGTTTAGTAACGCATTTTCACTTATGTATGTTTTCGATCCGTACTCAGCAAATTCTTTCCTTTTATTATTCTTTTTGTATCATACTTGTACATATCACCTCGTAACGAGTCTATAACTATACCGTAACACTAAGTGAATTACGTCAATATCTCTTACCTTGCATTTCCTATTTCATTAGTATTATTATCTATTTCTCATTGTATATATGTGTATGAAGTAACGTCCCTCCCAGGCCTTCAGCACCCTTATCTTTTGAAGTAACGAATAACGTAACGTAACGTAACGTCTTTGCCATCAGCCTTTGTTTATCCTCGAATAGTAACTAGTAACGTCGCTTGGCCTTCAGCATTCGAAAACGAGCACCTTCAGTGAACCCCACTTCAAGTTGTATTGATGGTAACGTTTCCATTCTGCTTCCTTTTAATTATACTTAATTACGTAACTCAACTGTACCTACGTGTTCTCTGTTATCCCGATTCCCTTCAACATAAGGTGGTCTCTGTGTATTTTGATAAACCCCCGAAACGATCGTACTGGTGCCTCCGTAATTTCAGGCCATCAGCCCTACCAAAAAGCCAGTAACGTTTCGTATCAACAGAGGGGGCTTACACGGGTATTCTGTACAAAATAATAAACCGTTGTGCAGGGATTTGCAGCGTTTAGTGTTTGTCATCGAAAGAATTATTTTAGCAACATTTAACTCGTGATTTAGGTAGGTACCTAGTAACGAGTACGGGGTTAGGTACTAACCTACGGAGGGTCTGCGATCTACATAATATGTATATAATAGAATAGTACATATCATATTATATAGACGGGTTATCTGTTCAGAGAGCTGTGATCTTTAACAGAAGGGTATTCTGTACTAAATAATAAACCGTTGTGCAGGGCTTTGCAGCGTTTTTTTTTTTTTTTTCATGGTAACTAAGAAAAGTGCTCAGTACGGCGTACGGCGGACAGACAGAAATTTTATTTTGCATTTTCGGATTCTACATACCTTGAAACGTAAACCATAAAATTTTGAGGGGGGTTAGAATTTTCGTGCTCGATTCTAAACGTTCATTATTGAAAATATTGAACCAATAACAAACACCCTTGTGTTTTTTATCCGTCAATTTTTTACCCTTTAGAGATTATTGACACTAATTTCGAGGAATAGGATTAGATAATGTTGCCTGAGATACAAACATACTAAATTTTATTTTTGTTCAGCGTTAAGTGATGGGTTATTTTGTTGTTCGATTGGCTGATTCTACGTGGGTATACCTTCCTTGAAATGTTAAACAGCAAATTTTGACGGGTGGGTTTGAACTGTTCCTAATTGTCTGATTACGAAGGTTCTATACCTATTTAAAATAATTTACTTAACAATAAAAAATGTTTAAAAGTGGCATGGCGGGGTTGATAATAATTGGGTTAGGACTTTACAAGTAAAGATACCACTACTTTATGAGGGCAGCAGACATTACGTATAAAATTGATTATGCTATCGAACGAAAATCTCATAAAAAACTAGAATCTACAATGCCAAATTAGTCGAATTATTATATTATGTATATACCTACGCATTATTTTCCAAATTCACCGCAAGGGTTCGTTGGTACAAACATTCTGCGGTTCATCAGAAATCAAGTCTCTCTTACATAACCGACAGTAATGAATTACGTAATCCAATGCCAATAGGCAGCGAATATACGAAATGTCACGCACTTTATCGAACTGATCTCTTGAGAATGACTACCAACTTGGTAAGAGCGAAGGCAACACTTCCACTGAGGTTGAATTGAGAAAATAAGAAACAGTAATAAGTATGCTAAACTATCTTCTCTTCCACAAACTTGCGACTGAGCCGTAGAACAGTGGACTCACCAAACCTGGTCAAATTTACTTTGTAGTTGAGTAGGTACCTCTGGTTGTTTTGGGACGAAGGTACCCTATTCCTAATTTATGATAAATAACGACGATTCGTACATAATAACTCTTATTATGTACGAGTAAATATGGTCTTATTAATAAGGTCATAATTATATACAGAAATCCAAAGGTGTTTGCAACTTGACCAGTTCACAGTGGACTTACGTCACCACCTCACGAAAGCAAAAAGGACTTGTGTAAGGAGAATCTGCTAATCGCAGCACCTTGTTCTAGCTATTCACTACTCAATCTGTCCGTAGATACCTAAAATAATATAAGTGAAATTATATTGTAACCGCCACCTTTGTATTTCTAGGTCGTGGACGAAGATATAGACCCAGAGTGGACACTTATTTACTACTTACGGAAGAAATGTATCCTTGAAACGTGCAACGGATGCCGAAGGTTATTATTTGGTGTTGTGTGGTGTGGTTTGTGTATTACTGTGGTCTTGGGCCGTTTTCAGATACAACTATGATAAACATATCACAGTTATATCTGCGAAATAATAAGAAGTTACCTACTAGCTACCTATTCGCGTCTTCTTGGAGAATGAATGTAGAATCATCACCGAAAAGATGAGAAAATAATGAAAATTACTCCTCGCCGTTATGGTAGGTATGTTTGATGTGTATTGATATATCGCCTTAGACGGTTTGGAACATTTAGGATCACAGAAAAGTGATATTGGAATCCAAAGAGAGGCTTTACGGCAAACATCTGTTTCTATATAAACCCCGGTACCTATCTTGATCAAATACCTACCTACCTAACTGTGATTGTCATGAGATTTATTGACTTACAGAATGTGTTAGCCAATAATAATTTAATTCATTTTTCTTTCTTGTAATGAATGCATTCCTTAACTATGGTGAAGTAAAACTCACTGGAACTAAGCTCGGCTGCTCTGAAGGAGGTTGCGGAGCTTGCACTGTTATGATCTCAAAGTTTGACGGGACCCTCAATAGACCGATGTATCCTTTTTTCCATATCAAGTTTTTCGTTTTTCAGGAATCAGTTGCATGGTTAATGAAGTTATTCAGTAGAATTGCATCCTATTGAAGTGTATATTTTTGTATTGTAGGTTTACGTAGTTGACCACATATTTCATTACCTACCTACCTAAGTCATTCGAGATGAAATTTATATTATATCATAACGGTAATTAATGGAAGATAACTATCTATTATGCTAACTCAAACCTTGAAGTTATGTTGTGAATCAATTTATTAATAATGAATAAATTGAATTAATTATTGGAGGAGCAAACGTACTAAAGACTTGTGAAAATCGCTAACGTTCTTTCCTACCTAGTTTTGTACCATCACACCTTCAAGAGTAAACGTAAATAACGTTACGTAAATATTGGAAAGAATAATTATTTCTTGAATCTCTTTTCGCATTAGGTAACCCACCTATTTTTCCTATATGCTTCTCCTCATAAAAATATTGTTGACACCTTTTATTATGGTCTCTACCGCTTTGAACCCTGTTGTTTTGGCCCTGTTGTTTTATTCTTGAATTTTAATTAGACTACATACCTACCCTGGTAGTCTCATCAATGAATCACTCCACCCAAGGACAGAAGCGAAGGATCACCAAGTGAACCGCTTCTTTTTGTCGATGAACGACCGTCCTGCACAAGTTTTTCCCCTCAGCACCTTTTTTTTCTAAATAAGGATTGCTTCACGAAATTATCAAGAGTGGCATTCCTTGCGTTGTAGAAATATCTGATCACCATCTAGATTTGAAATGATTATATAATATCCTCCATTGCTACACAGTAAAGCATAGTCAGCGTAAATGAGGGCCGCATTTTTAAGAATTTTGAACTAGTTACGGCCATTGAAAAATTTCTGCCGAAATCTTGGCTGAATGGTAAAGGGAATTTCAATTTCAGGGATTTCACTTCACTTTGGATTGCAGCAATAGGTATTTAATGAGCTCATAAGTAATTCCATTTGAACGCAGGCGACCCATTTGATAGAATTCTCTGAGCTAGGTAAATTTGGAAGGAACCTACCTACATTTTTGGATTTACCTAGTAAAGCCGTGGGCCAGTGAAAAACACAGTTTTCTGAAAGTGATGAAGGTGAGAAGGGGATTATCACATTTTGAAGAATGTAGGATATAAAATTTAAGGTCAAAAATGTTTTTGTTGGTGGTCAGACTAGTTATAGTTACGTACCTACTTTCGTGAAAATAATACGGTCAAGTTTCACAAGTCACATAGTATTTCACGTTGCAAGGCATGAATAATATATATATATATATATATATATATAACCTAGTTTACTTATACCAAAGCGTATTTTAAATCCTTTAAACTCAAAGCAATTCAAAGCAAGCTCATTTCATTATACGTAAAATTATTTGATTTCTGTAAAATGCAATGCTAAACTTGTAATTTTTCATCCTTGACTGAGATTGTTAGTCATATGACGGTAAACTCATGTTTGACCCCACTGGCCGCTGTACACGGATTGGCCGTGACGACGGTCGAAGGGATTGGAAGTGTCACCAGAGGGAAGCTTCATCCAGTCCAAGAAAAGATCGCCACAGCCCATGGATCGCAGTGCGGCTTCTGCACTCCTGGGATCGTCATGTCCATGTACACACTGCTGAGGAGTCATTCTGGGAAACCCTCGTGGGAACAGCTTATGGAGGCATTTCAGGGTGAGCCTCGATTTTTCTATTAGAGATGGTCGTGTTCTCGAGAAATTTTAAGGATTTTTGCATTGTTAGTGCAACGTGATGAGTCATTGATGAACGTTTGAATACACACTAGTTAAGGCCAGTGTGGAGTACAGTTAGAGTGAGAGGGAAGATGCGGCATAACTTCCGTTCTATCTCGGCAAGGGAATAATGCATTTTCAATCTGAAAATTTATTTGAGTTCTTTTAGTCAAAATAAAATACTGGCTGTATAAAAAAAAATTCGAACATTTTTTGGATTAGATTAGGATCAGGATTAATAATTAATCGGTTTTAACTCATAATAATCATTATTATCAGTTAAAACCGATGTTGTTTTGCAAAACACGTCCGTCCCATGTTGGGAAAGATGTGCACTAATGTTCAGAACCAGTTCCATAAATAAATATTGAAAATTATCAACCGAAGATGAAATCTTGTTGTGACAGTATATGATGTTCTGATTTTGGAGTTGGGAGACGGTGGAAGAAGGAAGGCGGACGTTCGGAAACGGCTGGAGGGGTTGATGACCTTTGTCATGTATACAGCCTATGCATGCGCAGAGGCGACCATTCACGGAAAAGCGATGAAATTCATTGGTTGTCTCCCTAATTAGAAGAGCTATTATTTATTTCCGCTAAGTTTCTCATAAAAACCCAATTTATAAGGTAGGTATACATTACTAAGTATTAATTACTAGTACATAATAAATTAATATCTGCATATAGGTAGGTAGTACATAATAATAAATAATAGGTATCCAATATAACTCATCCATCATAGAGTTGGTAGAGGTAGAAACGACAAATTTTCCAATGATTTCAGGAGACCACACAAATTAGTGCAGTATTATGAAAGAATTAGTTTACTAGATTTTAAGTCATCACTGCGGAAGGAATGAGAAGGGAAGCTTTGTATTCGAACGGTCTAAAAAAATCATTAAGAAAATCTGGCAAGTGGCAACCCTATTTAATCTATGCAGGTAGCTGCCTCCCACTTCCCACCCACCTAGCCCATCGCTTGCCTTCCTTCATCCACCCTCTCACAACTCCAAATTCAGAGCATCATACTTTTACAACAAGATTTCGTCTTCGGCCGCTAATTTTCAATATTTGTTTATGGAACTGGTTCTGAACATTGGTGCACATGGGACGGACGTGTTTTTGCAAAACAAATCGGGTTTAAGTAATAATAATTAATCCTAAAGTTCATCTAATCCAAAAAAATTTCGATTTTTTTCTTCCTAACAGCCGTGTTCTATTGACTAAAAGAAACTCAAATACATTTTCAGATTGAAAAATTGATAGAAATTTGAATCACACTAGAGACCCGTCCACATTGGCCTTAATGGATTTGTTTGGGAGTACACGTCTAGTCTGCAAATAGAGAGAGCCGAATCGAATGTTTGCTTCGATTGAAAAAGGCAGGTTGCTTTTCAATAACGTCATCTAGGTTATAAGATGATCCAGATCATGAGTTGCTCTTAGAAGATACCAATTTCCGTTTATCGACCATTATACTTGTACTTCAGATGATTTTTGCCTGCTCAGGTTTTCTTATAATTACAACTCTTTGTGTAGGTACCTGGCCGTAAAGATTCATTTGAATAATTGACAGAAATGTTGTTTCCTGTATTATCCGTAATTAGATAGGTATTCAGCTCGCCACTTTCTAAAATTAACTTAGTTATTCATCGATTATCGTACATTGATGAGATATCATGTGTTTTATTCAGGTAATCTGTGCAGATGCACTGGCTACAGGCCAATTCTCGACGGCTATAGAGAATTCACTGACGCGTCGTCGGAGAACGGCTCCATGAACATGCAGGTTGGCAATGGTACGTGAAGTGTTGCGAACTACTCGTGATTTGCAAATTATTCAATAACCATATAAATCTTTCATAACGTTTTGGGAGGCAGCTCATCATCATGTTGCATACATATACGCTACAGTAGAACTAGGTACATACTACATACCCATCTGCTGCATGCAAGCCTGTTCGCTATTCCTACCTAATTGTAGTTACCTACGTGCCTATTTCTTGTTTCTTGAAGCTCCAGTGAATTTTACAACACCTTGAGGTTGGGAACACCATGTACATTACTGTGGATCACTTCGCGCCCTTATCATTCTTAGTCTATCCTCTTCTACAGTTAGGTGTAGAGGTTTTTGCAAATAGCACGCCTAAGAAAAGCGCATAGCTTCCTCCTACTATTGCTTTTGGTACCTAGCACTAAGAGCATGTGTAAGTAAGTATTAATTATTAACATATAATAATTAATACTTACCTATTAATTATTAGGTAGTTGCATTAAGAAAAAAAACAACTTTACGAGTAGGTAGGCACTCTACAAATACATGATGAGTTTGTCCGCCGATGTTGGAAACGAACTCTCATTTTCTTCTGTTCAGATCTACTTCAAAATCGCACAATAAGTATTAATTATTAACATATAATAATTAATACTTTAATAAGGTGCTACCTACCTATTAATTATTAGGTAGTTGCATTAAGAAAAAAAACAACTTTACGAGTAGGTAGGCACTCTACAAATACATGATGAGTTTGTCCGCCGATGTTGGAAACGAACTCTCATTTTCTTCTGTTCAGATCTACTTCAAAATCGCACATGCGCCCTGGGCAAAGGTTGTTGCCGCAACGGGAAACCAACACCCAACAAGCTGACTTCTGGCGTTGACCAAACCAAAGTGGGACCTCCGTCGGATGGTCCTTGCCAGGAGATAATATTCCCACCCGAGCTGGCGGTAAACCATAATTGAATACAAGTTACATTCACGTAGGATCCTGACTGAAATCAGATATCGAGCTACTTAATATGGAATCAATAACAAATTGCTATATCGAAAATCGTTGCAAAACTCTCGATCGTAGGTTGGTAACTAATAGTAGTCGTCTCGTAGTACTCGTCGTCTCATCGTTTATAATTGTATCGCAAATCCAGGTGGATATTCTTCTTGGATATTCTATAATTGCTGCCATGAACTACGATGCCATGTACTACGATGCCATGAACTATGCCATGAAATGATTATGTATAGGTATACCTATGTACTTACCTATCTCAGTAGATAACGGCAAAGGGCGAGTTGGAGACAAGGATACACCGTCACATAGTATTAATAAAAATCTTTATTGCTAAAGGCACTGATACATAAATAGAGTAGAGCAACATATCACAATCATGTTTCTTTCCCACGACCTGGGTACCTGTTTGGCACAGGAAGTTTTTTTGTGATATTATCAATCTTGTCATGACACGTGTTCATTTTAGTAGAAAGTTGTACCATTTCAACTTCGTTTTGCCATGTAATGAGTAAACTAAGAGTATCACCAGACACTGTGAAAAATAGACATTAATGCCTCATTAATGCCTACCTGTTTACTTGTTGCTCAAATACAGGTTTCTCGGGTGTACGATGAAGAAGAACTAACATTCAAAGGTCCAAGGGTAACTTGGTACCGACCAAAACGGCTTGAAGATCTTGTAAAATTGAAATCTGCGTTTCCAACATCTAAAATTGTTAACGGGAACACTGAAATAGGTAAGAAATGCGTTGCGATTTAGACCTTTAATTTGACGCAGGAATTAAGCGGCTAGGCAATTTTAAGTTTCTGTGTTATTGTCTCGCCTGTAGTCTTAAACGTTTCCTCTGCTGCCATCCAGGAACTTTCATGTCACCACTAACCATCCATTCACCCTACTACAGGCCAACTCCAAAATCGTGAAAACAAACTACCTATTGAAACTTCAAACCATTTGTGAACTGCTCATCCGCCTAAATGAAAGACGGGCAAATAACGGAATGCCCAGAATAGAATACCCCCGAATGCTGGTCACTTCCTGGGCCAACTAGATAGGTACAATGTTTCTGATGCCAACTACGCATTTCGTACTACACAGCTGGGCGTTTCCCGCATTGCCCGAGCATTTCCCGGAACGTCTGGGTTACGGGATTGGCCTTGGCCAGCAGCATTATGTATTACCTACGAGTGTTTCATGGAGTTGAAGCAACTCAATGTAACCCACAGAAACCCAGGACCCAGAACGAACTCTCGCATAGAATCAACTTTTCTAATGAACATCAAAATTTACCTATTTCTACATAGTGTGAAAATATATTATGAACAGTTGCCCAGATTTTTAAAGGTACCTAGGTAGGTAGAAGTGGAAATAATATACAGTTTCTTAGAAGTAAATGTAAGAATTTGAGAAAACCTGTAGATATCCCTGGACTTTGAAGCAACCCGGACATTTCCCCAGGACAGGACAGTTGGTAGGAAGTAACCAAACCAGACACTGTCGAAATCCAACCTGGGAAACCAGTCCAAAATCCGTCCTGGGAAACCAGGACGGATGGCAACTCTAAGCATATTTATGACCAGTGGACGTTCCTCCCCTTGCTGTTCGTTCATAATAAAAAACATTTAGTTTATAACGCATGCAATACTTTTTCACATGTTTTTTACTACGCCATATTCACTAACCACATAGAAAACCTGACTTTTTGTCTTAGGGATCGAAGTAAAGTTCAAGAACTGTTTATATCCTATCCAAATCTCTCCCAGCTGCATCAAGGAATTGACCGAAATGTCTGTTGTGAATCTACAGAACGGGTTCGAAACCCGATGTTTGAAAGTGGGCGCTGCTGTGACCATTTCTCAAATGGAAGAGGCCATGAAAGACATTGTTAAATCAGAACACGGTAAGGCTGAGATAGGAACAAGATATTGTAATTCCTTTGTTGTTAAATATTATTGTAAGTGTTTCATTGTACCTGTTAGGTATGAGTCTCCACTGAGGATAATATTAATTTACCTCAGGCTGATTACTGATAGGCTAGTAGGAATCTATCTTCCTCTTCTTCTTCAGCGCTACAGGCCTGTAATCGTCCCCATCAGAATCTGTGGCCCGAGGTCATAGTCCATACTCCCCATTTTCACATACTGCTCTGTAAATCGTATGCATTAGTGGTAGGCGGATCATATCTTTTCTAGAGGACTATGCCCCGTAGCGAACTACAGGCCTCACCAAAGTCTTGTTGAGCTCAATCTTTGTAGAGTTTGAGAGCAAGCGTAATCGTAGCAGTTTTAAGTGAGCAAAATATGTTCTATTCCCGCCATTATTCTTTGTGTTTCGGGCCCATCTCTATTAGCGGTAGGTAGAGAGGAACCCAAGTTTGGGAACTCACCAATAACTTCAAATGTATAGCCGAGCATGGTGATGGTAGAGGAAAGGTGACATTAGTGCTTCCAAATTGTAAGATATCATCTTGTATTAATGTTAAAGAGGTAACCTGCCTACCTTGGGTCGATGTTATACTACCGTTCATAGCTGTCGCATGGCTGCAGTATTGGGCCCCAATTCAAAACTGTTTTTCACTTTCTACATAAATACATCAACAGTCCATAAAAATTCAGTAGGTAGCTAATAATCCATCATTGTTGTTACAGAAACTATTACTAGAACGTTCAGAGAAATCCTCAAGATGTTGAAGTTTTTTGCCGGCAAACAAATTCGCAATGTAGGCGTAAGTAATATTACCTACTTGCTACTTCTACTGCTCTTCTTTGCTATTGTCTTAGTAACCCAGCTCCTGTTGTAGTTGAGCTGCTTTTCATAGTCAGACATCAATTACGAACCTACTTTTAGACTACTAATACGTAGGCTATCATTCTGCAAAAACGATCTGGATGAATCCGTCACCACTAGCAAGCATTCAAATAACTTGAGTAAATAAGGCTGGTTTGGCTCTGACATCTTTTATAATTTGCTCAGATGTTTCAAATTTACCTATGTTACTTAGAAGTACAACAGATTTAGGGAACGTAAGTACCTACCTAAAATAATTATACGAAATCATGACGTAAGGCTGAAAATCGTTTCAGCCCTGCCTATTATTTTCTATAGGTTGTGTGTCAATGATTGATTTCCGTATTTTTAGACTATTTCTGGGAACATTATGACAGGAAGTCCGATCTCCGATCTAAATCCGATATTGATGGCTGTGTCAGCGACAGTGGAGTTGATGAGTGAAGGTTTGATGTGATTTTTCATAATTTTGTAACATGTAGTAGGACATGACTTCTGTTTGTGCTACTTTCCCATTGTTGAATGAATGTAGGTTCCATTCTGAGAACTGTGAGAACAACCACACTCTCCTACGATGGATACTTCTTTTTCTATGAGCTTTCAAAATTTCAACAACAAGTGACGTCCTTGCACCCCTCCCGCCAGGGCGGGACCCCCTTGCGCATTGTGACGTCACTTGTTGTAGACACTTTGAAAGCTCATAGAAAAACAACTAGGAGAGTGCGGTTGGTCTCAAAATTCTTGGAGTAGAACCTATTTTCATTAAAAAATATAAGCAGCAGGCAATATAAGCACTCCTCATTGTAAAAAAAACGAGCTTGGAGGCATTGTGGGTAATAGTTTGTTAAATGCTGTTGTTTGAGATTTCATTTTTCCTGAAAATAATGAGTCGAGTAGGTTTAACTGAAAGTGTAAATACGACTTGTTGAATTCGAAAGTCAAAATTCATTACTTGGTACATAGTTTTTACAAGAGAGTACACCTTAAAATCATCTTAACTTTTCGACCTACAACAAGAATGATCATTCATGGCATTAATTGATATGTGTAGCTTTCCGCTTGTAGGTATTTACTGTTCTTAACTGGTCGCTACATACCAGCTTACTGTTGAATGGGCTATAGGTACATACCCAAGTAGTTAATAAACGAAAAATATTATTTTAAAGTTGAGATTTTACCTATTTCGCTTTTACGCCAGACATGCTTAGGCTTTTTTTCCAGCCTTTTTCTTTTTCATACCAAATCGGAAAGGTATGATGGTGTCACTGTTCACAGAGTGTCTGCCTCAAGTGACCTCGGAAGAAACCAAGGGAAACCTTGGTTGAAGCTCATGAATGCTTATTAGTACATATACGTGGTTGATGCTCACGGATGCTCATTATTGTTCTTGGTTGAAGCTCTTGGATGATTATTAGTATCCATGTAGTAGAAGGAGAATAAGCATAAGTAAGTTATGACACCTGCATGTCCCAAGGCACAGAGTAAGGGGCACAGCAACTTGGGTAGAAGGTTTGTTCGCAGTGACCATCTGACAGTTATCTGACCATTAGAAAGGCGTTTGGCTGTTTGCAGTGATTTTTGGACTCTTTTCAAACTGTATATTATCCATGACCCGCTGTTTGCAGTGTTTTCCTGGCTGTCCAAAGCCAGTTTTCTGGTTGTCATTCCAGTACTCAGGAAATAGGGCGGATGAGAAACTGACCATGCCTTCTCGATTCCCAACCATATCAAACTCAAGCCGTTCTCTAATCTAACGTTTATCAAGATGGTATAGGATCATGGGCGGTTTCTTACGGCTTTCTAGGAGTCAGCTAACGGTCAGAAAAAGCCAGTGCGAGCAATCCTATAAACTTCGACTTCAGCACATTCCTTAAACTCAGAAGTAAACAGTGTTGCCATGACCATAAATATGGTGTTACCAAGAGGTAAGGAGACTAATTCGCCAACACACTGATAGATTGCTCTAAAAATCCCCAACAGGATTTCGGCTCGGGAGACACAAGTAAGTTAGTACTATTACTGTTCTCCAATTGTCCACTGCTCTCCACTCTAGTTGCTTATAGGCACATCAAGACTGCTTCTACTTTGTAGCAGCAAATAATAACATCCGTTCTGTCTTCTATTTATTCATGTACATTCAGTACATGTACAGTACAGATTTTGAGAGGGTTTTGGAGGTTTGAGAGGGTTTGAGAAACTACTTGTTGATTAAACTTTATGGTTTTTATGTGGGCTTATAATGAGTATAGTGGCTAAATTATGAATACAACATTACTGGAAGGCAGATGCAGGGTTATTTACCATATTGCTCATTGAAATGGGTATGTTATTAAAGGAAAACTAACTTGTTTCTATTTTAAAGATGCTGGCACAAGATTGGTGACGATAGACCAAAACTTTTGGACCAGCTACAGGAAGAGCACCGTGAAGCCTGAGGAAATCCTGGTGGCTGTATACATCCCATTCACCAGACCTGTAAGTACATAATACATTTAAGATTCTAAATGATGAAATTTCCAAGCAACGGGGAATTTTTGTCAACATTTTTTATTGAAAAAATATATTCAGAATTCTTAGAAAAATGGTAGTTTGAAGCCCATAAAAAATAAGCGTTTATTAATTTATTAATGGCGATTAAAAGTAAAAATCCAGAAAAAAATGACATCTGATTGACTGTTGGCCCAAGGAGGCGGGGCGAAGCCTCGGAGTTGAAGGTTCTCAATGCTGCCAACAACCCAACATTAGAAACAGCAAGCCTTCATGCAACCGTCTAGAACATTTGCCATGACCTTTCCCTTGGTTTGATTTTGAGGTCGTGTTTTTTTAATTTATTTATAAATTTGCAGTTCCATCTATCCATCCACTGGGGTTCTGTGCATAGTTTGAAGTGATGCACTAGTGCTCTAAGCAGGATTTGAGTTGCACTACTCGGCAATTTACCTGATACATCATTTCTAGTGGGAACTCAGAAATTTAAATTTCACCTACGCTTTCTGCCAAGACTTTCCGACACCAACACCTCATTATGTGGTCAATAAGTATTAATTTCCGTTCTTGAACTGAATATGGCCAAAAAATGAGAATTTGTAACTCACGAAAATTGCCCATCGCAATAGGGATTTTCCAATCGGAGCGTGTACGATGTTATTATTGATTAGCAAGTTGATTGAACATAAACAAAAACTTAATCAATTACCTTATTTGTTTAAATACATAGGGAAATTTTATTCAACAACTTAATAATCTTGAAACATTCGGAAGTTATCAATTAGGTATTTATTTATTCTATCAATTAATTTTTAATTATTTTATTTATTTATTTGTTATTCTTCTTTTTATTCTTCTTTTTATATGCTTACTTTCAAACTCAACGTAGATGTATTAAAAACCAATTTTGTTTACTGTTTCAGGACCAATACTTCAAATGTTACAAGCAGTCTAGAAGGAGAGAAGATGACATCGCTATTGTGAATGCAGCTTATAGCATCACCATTTCTGATGGCCACATCAAGGATTTGAAAATGGCTTATGGAGGGATGGCACCCACCACCAAACTTGCTCTTCGTACTTCGTCTCGCTTGGTAGGACTGTACGTTGAAATGAACTATGATGAACGTGAAATATTGGATCTCAAATCAAGAGATTGAAATGTAGAAAACTTTTGCTTGAAAATAGAATATAGATGACAAGAGATGTCTTACTAAGGATCAGTCGTCCAATGTAATGTTCACACAAATTCTAGGTGCTTTAAACATTCAATTGAGCCTAATTTCTATAGCATGTAACATGATCGGCAATTGCTTTAATGGAAGAAATTGGATTAAATGGAAAGAATTATTTAATAATGGTAGAGCTCAGGTGTATCTTGTTTTATGTAAAATGAAAGATAATTTGGATATATTTTCCCGAGTACTTATATTTTGATTCCTGGGAGTACCTACGAGTATGTATACATTATTTAGGTATTCGTATATTACGAGTAAAATATATAAAATTGATTTCATTTTGTCGAGACACTTTTCAGGGAATGGGTTTTGAGGTACCTACCTTACAGTTGAGGTAAAGATACACACAACATTCACCTGCACTTGAGCGGTCACAGATAGTTGCGCCAAATGGAGTGGAATAGTAGGATTGGATGGAGCGACAAAACATTTTCAGGCTGATCCTCCACTGGATGAGATACCAAGCGATGAGGCGATGAGAGGCGACTTTGAAGAAGCTCTGTAAGGCGGCTGAGGTCCTCCATTAGAGGCGACTAAACTGTGGTAGTCAAGCAGCACGCGAAGTTGCTTGGTCGCTCGGTATTACTTCCAGTGGAGGACTGGCCACGGAGGGTGTCACAGACAGACGAGCACTCCATAGGCGCCTACTACCATTTGCTGTGTTCCACTTAGCGTAGGCGGACTGGGATGGCGTGGCTGTATGTGACTGTAGAAGCGTTTCTTATTTGGAAGATTTGCAAGGAAAAATGTGTTTTGGGGAAGTTATCCAAGGAACGCCTTATCCCATGCCAAGCATTATAATATTATTCTTTTTAGTTTACAGTCTTACCTCCTTGTATCACATTGAACCGAAATATTTCAACCTGAATGTGGTTTCCTCACTTGGAAACTAATAGATGCTAATGGAATCATTACGTTGTTGCTTCACAGCTCGCTGGATCATGAAACCCTGGAGCTGGGTTACGAGTCTCTGTGCGAAGAATTCCCACTAGCTCCCGACGCCCCAGGAGGGCTAGTGACTTACCGGAGAGCGCTACTCCTCAGGTAACTAGTGTGTGCACTGCTGTGAAACCTATCTTCGTAACAACTATGCAATGCATAAATTACATTTCCCTAACACAATGACATGATCGTTATAGCTTGTTCCACAAATTTTTTCTCGACTTGAGAGAGCTGCTGCACATCAGAAGCAGTGATTTCCAGTCAGCTGAGTGTCTCAATGGCATGGTGCCATCTGTTGACGAGATACCACTGAAAAGTTCACAGTATTTTTCCATCGTTAGTATATTTTCTAAATTGTTACTGAAATCTAGTTAATCACTTGAGGACTTACCGGTATTCTTGGCTCCACCAGAGATATTAATGAAATACAACATTTATGATTGTTCTGTGAGTAGGTGGAGGAAAGTCAGTCGAAGACGGATTTGGTTGGCCGACCCATAGTTCATCAGTCTGCGTCAAAGCAAGCTTCGGGTAAGGTTGATTCTTTAGTTTGGAAAGACGATTAATATGTTGATTGGAGTACTTACCTATTCATAATATTTTGCTACCAGGAGAAGCTGTTTACTGCGATGATCTACCCGAGTTCGAAAACCAATTACATGCCTCCTACGTTATCAGTACCCGGGCTCATGCTAGAATACTGAAAATAGATAGTACGGAAGCCGAAGATCTTGAAGGAGTGGAAGCGTTTATATCGGCTAAGGATCTGCCCAAAGATCGGAACAACTGTGGCGCTGTTATTCATGATGAAGAGGTCTTTGCTTCAGAAAAGGTAGGGGATTATTATAATAGGCGTCAGGTTACGAGAAATGTTGGTATGCCCCAACTTAATTTTTCCTGTATGGAAGCCATGTTCACGGTGAACCAAAAATTCCTTCAACACTTCATAATTCCTTAACACTTCATAATTCCTCGTACTATGGTCTCCCTTGACGCAACGAAATCCCTGTATAGCTTATTTCTCTGGTTCAGTTTAACAAAGTTCTATGAAATTTCAGGGTATCATGTAGGTTGGGTGCCTAACAGGCCCCTACGGATTTCGTTGTGGTCGGAGCTATGATTGTAAGTACCTAAGAGTGCTGACATCAAAATTGGATTCAGCGACCTTGAAAACCCCCTTCTCTGATTATTTATTTATCAGATTGACAAATCGAAATCTCTACTAAACATTTCTAAGAAATTTTAGGAAATTATCTATAATAATCGATTTGAATCTCAGTCGAAGTATCTTCCAGTATTGACCAAGACACCTCTTTTCCATGGGAATCCCTTAAGCAGTATCAATCCTTTCTCAAGCTCTTCGTCAAACTTGGCCCTGAAATGGCCACAGAGCTTCTCAACATCATATATCTTGTTAACGTTTTGATTCCGTCTTACAGGCTTGAACATAAGAAGGCGGAAATCCATTAAAGTTGGAATGTGATCGGATCCTATGTCAGAGCCAGGATATGTTTTCACTAGTTTTATGTATTTCTTGTAGCCGTGGTTCACTAAAATGAAGTCTTTGGGTTCCTCACTAAGTTGTCTCTTGTGTTAGCTGGAGAAGTTCGTGAATACAATCGTTGAGGATGAAGCTTGAAGAGCGTGTTGGCTACAAAGAGCCCTCCATTGCAAACTTTAGCAGCCCCCTCCTCAGTCGTTTCTGACACCTACACCATAACTTCCTACAGCGTTTCCTCCAGAGCCATTTCCTATCTTGGCATTGAAATCGTTTATACGTACTTAATTTCGCCTTTCTTCGTGGATCTCAATAACGATTCAAGTTCATCATAATACTGTTCCACCTCTTCGTTGGATATGTCACCTGTTGGAGCGTACATTTATACTACGTTCATTTTGCGGTGGGACGATTGCAGCCTCAACATCATGGCCCGATCACTGAGACGCACAAAATCCAGTATTGCGTTCCTAATTGCTACTCCATGCCTATGCTGAGCATCGGATCCGCCTGAATAGTACAGGTATCCGTGGACCGTGGGGCAGGAAGATGCACCTGGCCACCGAACTTCGCTAAGACCCAGGATGTCTTTCTTTAGATGCACCATTTCATCTCAACATTTTCAAGTTTGCCAGCCATGAACAAACTTCGGCGTTCCATGTCGCAACACACTGTTATAGATCTTCAACTGCTTTTCCCTCTTCCCTGATAGGTAGACGACGGGGAGATTGTTCCCCGTCTCCTCATTTAAGAAGTGCCCCATGCTGAGTCTGCCATCAAGATACTTTGGAAAGTAACGAGTAGTAAAAGTTCCGTTTCATGAATTCACTGCTTAATCAAAACCAACGCTTAGTTCAGTCAGTTTTTGCCTGTTGTTCTTGTATCTACACAGTACCTATGTTACTGAATTTGCCGAAAACCCTGTGTAGACGCATAAAATCAGATACTGTGAGTTTAATTAATATTTCATTTCAGGTTCATTCAGAAACACTTTGTATATATCCTGGATTATTGATTTTATCCGTCGTCTGCCTTTCAGGTCGTTTGCCAAGGACAGATAATTGGTTGTGTCGTCGCTAAGACGCTGGCTCTCGCTCAACAGGCGGGAAAATTAGTTAACATTGAGTACGAAGACCTCGAGCCGAAGATAATTACAATCGAGGTAAACCAGTCAAATCTTGTTATATTAAAATTGGTGTCGCTATATTTTTTAAATTTTATCATTTTTCCATGAATGATTTAAATGGGAACCTACATAACATCCCTAATCACTCAGGCAAACAATGGTGGGTACCTAAATACTGTTTTGATCTTACTAATTTCGTTTACAAGTGTGGAAAAGAATGGAAGCCGTTCTGTCACATTTATAAGTTAGTGAACAATGTTATGTAGGTACTTGTCAATGAAAATATCTACTCTCATTGGTCGGTATTTACGTAATTTTTATGCTGAATAGAATGGTGACACTCCTGAGCCTCCCAAAATAGATTAAACCTGTTTTTTGTTGTGGGTGCTCAAGTCTTCCGCGGGTGTTAAATTTGATTTTGTGAACCCGAATAATAATTCTACATGTTATTTTTGTAGGCACTGTAACCTTAATTTTGCCTTAAAATCCCACCTTTCCAACGTGGTATTTTTTAAATTTTATTTAGTTTTTTATCTATCCCTTGTGAGAAAATGTCATTTTGATATATAAAAAATAATTAAGATAAAAGAGAATGAAATAACCTATTATAACCTATTAATGCCAACTGTTCCAACCAAAAGAGCCAATGTGTAGACAGGAAAATGTAGATATTGTCAAAAAATTCACGTTTTTCACAGTAAAACACCATTTTCTCGCCATGGATGTATACAAAAAATGGACCATACCGTTGGAAAGCTGGGATTTCAGGCTACTGTTACAGTAGCCTGAAGCTACTGAAGCTACTGTTATTTCGGTACCTACCGAAATAACATGCAGAATAATTATTCGGGTTCACAAAATAAGATTTTGCGCCTGCGGAAGGCTTGAGGAGCCAAAAAACCAGGTTGTACCTAGTCGGGAGTATCACCATTCGATTCAGCTCCCCCAACTCTCCATTTAACGAAAAACGGAAAAACCTTGATTTAAATTATTATTTCACTTTTTTTGCATTCCAACATGATTTTCTCCTTTAAGTACTACAAATTCTAAAAATAAAAAGGAGTTACCTAATACTGTTGGAAAGCTGAGATCCTAAGGCAACTTGTAGGGTTACAGTACAGAAATAAAATGCAGAATTATTCGGGTTTACAAACGTTTGAAATAACTGAAAATTTCAAAAAATTTCCAAATTCGGCGGTAGAGGCTCATTTTTCACCTGTTGAATTCAGTTAAAAATTCTTGGGGTGATAGGAAATTTAACACTCTTCCCAACGGTATCCTAAGGTAAAAAGGTAAAATAAGGTAAAATAAGGTAGTTTTATTACAATGGCGATGACCATTTTAATGGCAAGGTCGAAAACACAAAAAAAATCTTAATTTGAAAAGCTCATGTTTTTTTTTAGTGGAGCAAAAAGTGTATAGGACAAGTTTTGTTGCAAATTAGTTGTAGAATCGAATTGAACCCCGGCCTTATGGGTGCATCCATAAGTGGAACACCCTGTATAATAGTAGTTCTACTGACAGTAGGCATGCAAACCTCAAACCTGCACTGATGATATATCATGACGTACAGGATAGCAGTTGTACAACGATACCTCAAGACGAGTCATCCTTCCGTACAAAAAAAAATGCATTGTTGTGGTTGAAGCATGTTAAGGAATACAATCCCGTTTTAGGATGCGATCAAACACAGTTCCTATCACGTCGATTCACCCGCAGTGGAGCGTTGCGGGGATGTCGATGCGGCTTTTCAGGAAGCTGTACAGAACGGAGGGCGGATAGTGGAAGGCAAAGTGCGCATTGGTGGGCAGGAGCACTTCTATCTGGAAACTCATAATGCTGTGATTGTCCCTGGCAGGGAAGACGACGAGCTCACGATATATGCAGCTTCTCAGCATCCTTCTGAAGTGCAGGTAGAGTTGCAATACCCATAACACCTAGTTTCACCTAGGTAGAGTTACAATACCTACAGTGAGTACCTACCTGGTCCGAAACAGCTCGAGATATTTAGGGAACTCATGGAATATTTATGATGATGACTATTCAGTGTAAATAATAATAAATAAATCATGTTCTTTCTTATAGAGACAAGCTGCTCTGGTTCTAAGTCTTCCCTTCAACCGAGTGACATGTAAAGTGAAACGGATCGGTGGTGGCTTTGGAGGCAAAGAAGTGAGATCTTGCATGTTGGCTCTCCCCGCAGCAGTTGCTGCACACAAGTAAGACAGCCTGATTCCTGCTTTTCATAATATTAGACCCGTGAGGGGGGGGGGGGGGGTTGATCCATCAAATCAACTTTTGATGTGCGATACGTATTTTAATGTTCCGTAACTCAGAAAACACTGTAAATATGAATGTAAAAGTTCGAAATAAATTTATTGTAAAAGCAATTTACATGTTTGAGAATTATATTACGTAAAGAAATAAATTCAGCTTCAAAGCAACGTGGTTGTATTAAACCGTTGTGAAGGAACATAAGGACTTAAGTTATTTTTTACCAGTACGATAAATAATTACTGGGTAAACATCAACGTCAGAAAGATTGTCCTCTTCGTCCAGGCAGTCAGCTTCTTCATTTCCCGATCCAGTTAATTCTTGATTAAATTTTCGGTATTCGCTTTCTGCAGAAATTGGCTGAGATGGAGGAGGTCTTTCAATTCACCCGAACGAGAACATTGCCAGATCACAGGGACCAGCAAGGTTTTGAGCATTATAGTTCCCCAAATGGTTGAATTCTTTAATAATTCTCCATTTCTCGCTATCACTAATCACAGAAAAGCATTTGAATCTCTTGCACTTACAATCTGGGCCAGTCTTGTGAGTGGTAGCTCGCATGGTCTTTGTAACATCTCGAAGCTGGCCAGTTTTCTTCCTTTTCATGGTGAAATCTTCTCCTAAATCACTCCCTGCACTACTGAAATCGTCAGTTTCCATCATATTCAAAGGAGAAAAGATGGGAATTGAGCAGGAGGTGTGATCAGAGAAAAGAACACGGGAATGGGCACACGCAAAAACAATCGTAGAACCTTCTGTACTGTTATCTGAGTGCTGGCTCACCTTGTGAATCACTGGAATTACTTTGTGGTTTTGGGCCTTGGCGCTTCTTCCCCGTGAATGCATGGACAGCAGTTTTTCTTTCCCAGTACAGCGAATCGGGACAAAAGTTGGTTTTCCTCAGTGTCTATTAATCATTCCAAAGCATCTCCGATTTTCTGCTAGATAGCACCTATATCTCATTTTCCATAAAAAATGGACGAAAGTGATATTTTCCCCTGGGTCTATGTTCTACTCTTATGCGTTGATTCTAGAATTTGAGATACCTACCAACTGATTTTATAACCCTGCCACTATGGGGAGGCTTTTCCCTGGAAGAGTAGACTGGTGTATGACATGTGATCTTCACTTGCTCCTGTCAGTGAGCATGCTGCTTTGGAAAAACGGTGACTGTGAAATCATCGATTGCTAGACGTGACGTAATTTGTCAGAGCAACTAGCATAACATCGTTCACTCATGGTCGTGTATTATGCCCCTGTTTCACTCATGATCGTTTTCTAGATTAGGCAAGCCTGTTCGAATGTCCATGGACAGAGATGAAGACATGATGATAAGCGGTCAAAGGCATCCATTCCTGGGGATCTATAGAGCAGCCTGCTTGCCCAACGGACGAATCACTGCCTGCCACTTTCGTCTTTACAGCAACGCCGGTTACTCACTTGATCTGTCCGGAGCTGTAAGTTTTTATTCTTCTGGAAGGGAGTTTCCCATACAAAGGTGCAAGATGATTAAATTTGTTTCTGTACTTTGGCATGATTGTCGCAGATTCGTAAAGTGTGGTAGTGATTGTTTCAACGTTCATAATATACCTATAGAGTGTACACAAATCAGGTCTGAAAGAAGCCAGGAACATAGATTCTTTGGCTCATTTCCGATCGAAAATTTCTCTAGATACCTACCTACCTACCAGCCTTCTCCTACATAGTACACAACACAGTGACATTTTTGAAGCTGCAAAAAAATGTAGTGGCTATCTACCATTGAACTTCCTTTTTAGAATATGCCATTTTGAAGAATTTTTTAGCGCTTTGAACATCCGAAATCTTTGATCGAAAGTAAAACTTTTGTGAATCCCAGGAAACACTACACAGTGAAAACATCATGTCTATTTATTGGATTTTTCCGCCGGGTTGATTCGCTGAAAACTTGAACAAATTACCGATAGAGAGACAATCGGACGCAAATCGCATGATAAAGCACTGGTTCGTCAGCGGGAAGGATTTCTCCTGAAACCTCCGAATTTGCACATCCAAATGTCGTTTTTTCAACAGTGGGAAAGTTTCGTGTTTTTTTGTGTGCCAAATTCTGTTCAGTAATGGAAATTAACACTTACTGACCACCTAACGCTTCATTGGGTGGTATCAGATAATGTCAGACAGAATAGACAGAAAATGAGTGTGAAATTCGAATTTCTGAATTCCCACTAGAAATTACGTAGGTATCAGGCAAACTGCCGAGTAGTTCAACTCATATCCCGCTTAGAGTTCAAACGATGTACAGAACCGAAATGGATGCACAGATGGAACCCCAAATTTATAAAGAAATTAAAAAACACGTCCTCAAAATTAAATAGAGGGAAAGGTCACGTCAAAGGTTCTTGAGAGTTGCCATGAAGCCATTTCCAGTGTTAGGTTGTTGGCAGCATTGAGAATCTTTGCCTCAGAGGCTTTGCGTCGCCTCCTTGGGCCAACAGCCAACCAGATGTCAATAGATCTCATACGTCATTTTTTGCCGCATTTTTACTTTTAATCACCATCATTTAAAAAAATAACGTTTATTTTTGAAAAAGGGCTTCAAACTACGACTACTAATTTCCAAGGGTTCTGAATATTTTTTCTTCATAAAAAAATTTGACAAAAATCCCTCATTATACATAAATTCCTTAGCCAACGACCGCAATATTTGTTAAAACAAATATAGTTCATCGGAAGCTGAGGAAGTTTTTCGCTTCTCCGGCAAATGAGATTGGAGGGCACTTTTTGAGCTAGAGCGCTTGGAAATTTGTCTACTTTCCTGGGATTCGCAAAAATTCGACTTTCTAGCAAACATTTCAGGGGCTCAAAACACAAGAATTCTTAAAAATAGCATTATTCTGAATGGAAATTTAATGGGCTTCTCAATGGAAGTAATTTAATTTTTTTATATAACCTTTTATGTGTTATGGCCAGTTTTATGTTAGATAAGCGTGATATACGAGAAAAAACTTAAATTGCCAAATAACTAAAAAACTAAGGGTTTAAAAGAAATCGCTAATAAGACATATTCGATCGAAAATGAGCCAGAGAAACGATTCCTGGCTTCTTGCAGACCTGTGTTGTGTACTATGTTGGAGAAGGTAGGTAGGCAGGTAGGTACATGAACTAATTCAATTCAAAAACAAAAATATTAGCTTGCCAGCTTATAAGTTTGTGTACATTTTTAGCACTAAGGGCGGGTTTCACCACCTAGCGTTAAAGTGCGAGTTGCGTGAGTTACAGAAAAATAGGCACGCAAAACGCAATAATTTTTTCTGTAACTCCATAGAGCCAATCATGTTCATAAGCAGACTACTAAATTATGTACCCAGGTAAGTAAGAATATGCCAGATATTATGGTCTTCATTTTCGCTGTGTGTGACGTCTGGCATGTGACAGTTATATGTCTGGCAGTCACATGTGAAAGTTTGGTTGGCATATTATTTTTTTATCATGGTAAAATCGATTACTTTGAAAAAATTTGTATGTAAGTAGTATTTGTAATAAGTAGCCAAACTTGAAAGTAGGACGTGAAACCCGACCGGGTCTACATTAAATGGTATCCATTCCATCAATGGTCTCTGTTTCAGGTGATGGAGCGAGCCATGTTGCATGTAACCAATTGCTGCACTTTCCCAAATGTTCTTTGCGAGGGATACGTCTGTCGTACCAATCTTCCTTCGAACACCGCCTTCCGAGGGTTTGGTGCTCCTCAAGCCATGTTCATCTGTGAAACAATGCTGCACCACGTGTCCCAGGAAATGAACGTCAATTTGAACACGGTAAAATAACTCAGATCACAATGTATAGTTTTACACGGTTTGCACTTGGCAGGTGACCACAAATTATGAAATTTATTGTTTAGCTGCATGAAATGAACTTCTACAAAAACGACGACATCACATATTTTGGCCAAAAGCTCCCTGTATGCAACATTAGACAATGTTGGGATCAGTGTCTGATCAGTGCTGAAGTGGCCAAGCGACGAGTTTCCATTAACGAGTTCAACAGGTGACATACTCTATGAACATTATTCTTAAAACTGAAACATTTACCTCCTTCTGGAGCAGAGTAATAATCCAAGCTTACTAGTTTCTAGTTGCCTATTTCGCATAGTTGGCATCAAAATTAGACAGTGATAGACTAATATTTAGGTTGTGATTATTTTAAAACATTTCGTGCAGGGTACACTATAACGTGAAACGAGGTATGAGCGTGGTGCCAACCATGTTCGGAATAGCTTTCTCTACTCCGTTCCTTAACCAAGCTGGAGCACTGGTCCTCGTCTACAGGGATGGCTCTGTACTCGTGTCTCATGGTGGTACCGAGATGGGACAAGGTCTTCATACCAAGATGATTCAGGTTGGAAGATTTATACAAATAAATTCAGGAAGCTTAGTGGTCACACCACTAACCGAGTGATGTTACCACCGCATTTCCTAGTGGCTCTCGTGCCTCTGTGGAGAGCATCACTATTACTTAATCATCAAACCTAACTGAGCATTCACAACAAACAAATAAATTCTGGGTCTTAGGCCAATTCCGAAATGAGTAAGTAGACAGGTTGCTGTCAGTCACAACTCAAGAAATTTTTGGTGTTCAACAAATTATTCAGCTAGAAATTGAGATATGCTTTGCAATAAAATCTTTGGCAATAAAATCTTTGGCATAATTACCCATGTAACAGGTGTGTATTTATAATAGGTTGTGAGCAGAGCATTCAATATCTCCGCTGAACTGGTACACATATCAGAAACCTGCACAGACAAGGTTCCCAACACTTCAGCAACAGCTGGCAGTGCATCCTCTGACCTCAACGGCATGGCCATTCTGGTAAAACATAGACCTGCCGTCTGCACAAGCCATAACCAATTTATTGTTACTAGGCAATTTATTGTGAAGAGGCATAATAATTACTCTTAAATAGACATAATAATTACTCATATACGGCAGCATATTCAGGGTGTATTTGTTCTTATCTTGAGATCTAGGATGGGGGATGGGCATCAATGGCTCTTTGTAGAGTACCTAACTCATTGCTATAATGTTTACACCGTTTGGCGGTTTTTAAGGATGCCTGTGAAACCATCTTGAACCGACTGAAACCTGTCATGATCGAAAACCCTGAAGGTGCGTGGCAAGACTGGATCAATACCGCATACTTCCAGCGTATTTCTCTGGCAGCGACTGGTTTCTACAAGTGAGCATCCCCTACATGACTGAATCGATGAATTATTAGGAGAATTCGTGGTTTTCTCGACTATGTTAAATATATTGAAAAATCAAAAACTTCGTAAAGAGTGGGAATCATGAGGCAAATGTGTAATCTGCTATGCTAAACTTGTAATTGCAGATAAAGAGAGTTAAACAGCAACAAGGTTGGCTCTTCACTCACAGTTTATGATTTGAGCAGAAAGTTAGGTATTTACCTCCTTCTGTCTTTGTTCCATGTTGAGTTGTCGGAAGAGAAAAATGCCAAAGGAAAACAACAGGTAGATAAGCTACAAAATAATGAGACACAAAGACATGGGCTCTAGGCATCGTGGAACCAGCTGTTCACCGTTATGTATGATAATACTGATAGCAGACATCGACATGTGGTTTGCTTGGACAGACAGTCCTGGATCAGTCCAGGATGGAACTGTGTTCTGAAAATGAGAGGATAGAACCGTCCAGGATTGAGTCCAGAACGGTGTCTGTCCAAACGTGCTGGCACTGTCCAGACCCACAAAAAGGGGCGTGGCTTGGATTGAACAGTCCGGAACTGTCCAGGGCTGTCTGTTCGAACGAACCTATGGTTTTGATTCGACGTTTAACATACCTCCGGCTGTTATTGTTAACATATCGTATCGTCGAGAAGAGCCGATTTTTCTTAACAGTTTCTCAAAGTTTAACGCATTTACCGCAATTCGACGTCATAATCTTCCCGACCATGAATACCCCTATTTACCAGTATATCGAAAATAAGTGTTGTGAAACAATATTCAAGTATGTATCCACTCTTATCAAATATATCTTGTATAAATTTTTGGTTACGGTTATGTATAGATTACCAGATATGGGCAGGGACCCAAAGACTGGACTGGGAAACACCTTCAGCTATTTCACTTATGGGACGGCTTGTTCAGAAGTACAGGTTGATTGCTTGACCGGTGACCACAAAGTAAGAACTATCAGCTATGGCATCATTTGCGTGGCAATATAGATTCCATGTGAATTTGGATCGTGGATTTTAGGCTGCCTATTGAATTCTAAGCCAAACGCCGAGCTGATTTGAGCCCTTTGCCTTTCAGAGCGTGAACTTTAGTCCAGTTAAGACCTTCAGACCTGGTTAATCGAGAAAAATGTCAAATATTCCAGGTCTTAAGGACAGACATAGTGATGGACCTTGGTGCCAGCCTCAACCCCGCCATCGACATCGGACAGATAGAAGGTGCATTTATGCAAGGGCTGGGCCTCTTCACCATAGAGCAAATTCTGGTTTCACCAAACGGGGCACTCCTCACACGAGGTCCTGGTGCATACAAGATACCCTCATTTGGAGATGTGCCAATGGAATTCAACGTCTCCCTTCTGAAAGGCTCGAGCAACCCGCGTGCCATCTATTCATCAAAGGTAATCAACTATCAACAAAATTAAATCCATTTTTCGGCAGCATGGCCCTTTAATGAAGTGAGCATGTTATACGGGCTAGTGACTATTTTGATCCGTGCAGCAACAGTACAGTGTAATAGAACTTGTATGTACCTATTTATTTTCAGAAGTGATAGCTGGAGAATCAGCAATACAAATCTGCTTGGAATGGTCATGAGAGGTTCTGTGATGAGAAAATAAAACGCCTCAATTCCAGGTTTTACAAAAATGGGATTTTCGATGGCAAAGTCACATTTGAAAATTCGATTAGGAGGGTGGGATTCCGACCATGAGGGGGCTGGTGTTTCTGATAGGGCTAGAGCGTCCGATCTTTTTACCCCCGTTTGGGATAGTAGTCGTGGCATCTCTGGTTCTCGTCTCAGACAGCTCTATGCTGTTCTGTACATATTACGTAGATCGCACACCCTCTGTAAATTAGTACCTAACCCCCTATTCGTTACAAGGTACCTACCTAAATCACGTGTTAATTGTTGCTAGAACAACAAACAGTGGCTAAAATGGCAAAAAGAAACACAAATAAATAATTCTGAAGGGAAATTGTTGATGTGGAGTGAAAAAATATTCAGTCCTGGTAGGGTTTCGATCTCCGGAACTTTGGCATATTAGTCCGTCTGGTAGACAGACTACACTGTGCTATATCGTCCAGCTAGCCGAGAGACCAGTGATGTGCGCTCTCAACAAAGCTTGATGCCTGCATTCACCCTGCTCTTTACAGCAAATTGTATAGCAAATTTTATGGCAACATCGTAGAATGCTCCGGATGGTCTCAAAAATTCAGAAAAAATCGAACTATTTAAAAATGCTAGAAAACGCACACCTCGAAATACAATTTTCCGAGATAGGGATACTCTGGACATTTCAACCCCTTATTTTTCACCCCTTATAGTTGAGTGACAGTAACGCCGAGCTTCGAGGACCAACTAGAGCCCAAACGGGACCCATGTACCATTTTCGTGAATTTTGGTTCATGGGAACTAAGGAAAAGCCGCGGACGGACGGAAATTTTTTTATTCGATATTCGTATTCTACGTCCCTTCAAACTTAAACCATCAAATTTTGAGGGAGTGTTAAAAAATTTTTGTCATGGTCGATTCCAAAGGTTTGTTATAGAAATAATAAACCAAAATTGAGATAAGGCATCATAATTTCACAACCTTGACCTTCATTAGCTCCAGATTTAGGTTGTTAAATCGAATTTTTGAGGCATTTCTCCTCATGTTTGCACAGCTGATCGAGCTTGAGATCGTTAATTTTATGACGGAATCATCTGCATTATATATGCAAACCTTCTTGTTAGTGATTTTTCGTAATCGTTTGTGGCAAGTGCGACAAGAATTTATTTTTCAAAACACAAATAATATAATTTCAGAGGAAAAGCAATGGTGACCATCCCGTTCTTTCGACAGCAGAGGATGGCCGCTTCGTACAGCCAATGATCAACATACGCCGAGTGAAGGGGATGAAGACATATTATAATGATATTAGGGGCCTTCCACATATTACGCGAAACATT
This sequence comes from Leptopterna dolabrata, assembly GCA_954871275.1. Lineage (NCBI taxonomy): Eukaryota > Metazoa > Arthropoda > Insecta > Hemiptera > Miridae > Leptopterna > Leptopterna dolabrata. Next base: position 21,787,896 of record OX940979.1, read on the forward strand.
AAAAAAAACCTTTTCACCCCTTTTTGTCGCACTTCTTCATATATTTATTACACAACAAAAGCAGGGTTTTTCATACTAAGACCCTCCCCTCCCACCACCCAGAGTGTGACGTAATATGTGGAATGCCCCTTGTAGTTATGGGGTACCTACTCAAGTTTTTAGATGTTGAGGCTTTTTTCCTTGAAAAAAATGGGGGGGGGGGGGGGGGAATTGTAGACGTCGAGGCGTTTATCCTCTTTTTTTTAAATTCACTACATTGGTTTGTCTGAAGGTAGGTACCTAAACGCCTCACAGAAGCGTTTCAGCTTCAAAAATATTCCAAAAATGTGAAATTTAAAAAAGGGCCTCCAGTGATAAAAAAATCAGTCATGCAGCATGACTTAATGAGCGAATTTTCAAAGAAATATTCGAATTAATGGCTATGGTTTTGAATAAAGGAAAACTTCGGTCTAAAATTTGGTTTTCTATGTATATTCTCTTCGTATTTATTTTAATTTGTACGTTTTGTCCATCCTGATTCTACCGTTTGTTTATTACGTAATTGTACTAAGTGCTTATTTATTTGATCGCTGTGGGTAAATTCAAGGAGTTGTACTAATCGTTTGCCTCCCCCTTTTTTGCTTCGAACTCTCGTCTTCAATTAATACTTCTCACATTTTTCAATCTGACCACTCTAAGGGGGTGGGGGTAAGAGTTTAAAGATTATCCTAGTTTTGGGTAATTTTTGCGCACTTTAAATGCTCTAATTTAAGAACGGATTTAGATATCTAAAATCCGATTTCACTATCGTGTTCAGCGTGCAAAAACCTTTAAAATGAGGGGTCACTTGTTAGAAAATAACATTTTGGGGATTTTTGGGTAATTTTTGCGCACTTTAAATGCTCTAATTTGAGAACGGATCAAGATATCTAAAATCCGATTCCACCATCGTGTTCAGCGTGCAAAAACCTTTAAAATGAGGGGTCACTTGTTGGAAAATAACATTTTGGGGATTTTTGGGTAATTTTTGCGCACTTTAAATGCTCTAATTTGAGAACGGATCAAGATATCTAAAATCCGATTCCACCATCGTGTTCAGCGTGCAAAAACCTTTAAAATGAGGGGTCACTTGTTAGAAAATAACATTTTGGGGATTTTTAGGTAATTTTTGCGCACTTTAAATGCTCTAATTTGAGAACGGATCAAGATATCTAAAATCCGATTCCACCATCGTGTTCAGCGTGCAAAAACCTTTAAAATGAGGGGTCACTTGTTGGAAAATAACATTTTGGGGATTTTTGGGTAATTTTTGCGCACTTTAAATGCGCCAAAACCCTCCTTAGAGTAGGCCAATTTCGCCCATCTTCGAACTTAGCCTTTCGATTGCCAAGATAGATTTTTTGTGCAAATTTGAGCTGTTTATCTCAATTCTATCGAGAGTTATCGTCTGGAGTGACACATATATAAATAAATATATACATATAAAAAAGTGTTAAATTTCAGGAATCGTTTTAGAATGGTCTGAAACGGATTTCTATGAAGAAAATTTCCAAAAATTTATATTATTTAAATTTCGAAGCCATTGCAATAGCTTCATTTTCTTTGAAAATTCGCTAAAAGGAGTAGGTTTTTAAAAATAGGTATTTGAGTGAATTGAAGCCCTGTCGATGTTCCTCCAAGGAATAGGGTTGCTAAAATGTGCTGCGGGGAACCTACAGCGGGGTTTCTATGAAAAACTAGGTTTTTGGAGTTGAGGCGTTCTCTTTTCACATGGTAGTAATCTAATCTTGAGCTCATTAGGTACTAGATGTTCACCACCAAATACCAGAGCCATATTCAAACGTTAATAATTCGGCTTTGTTCACAGTCTGTAGGAGAGCCTCCGCTGTTCTTGGCATCCTCAATCTTTTTCGCCTTGAGAGATGCTATAGCGTCATTTAGACGGCAGACAGGCAACGATCGGTGGTTCAGAATGGATTCACCTGCAACGTCGGCGAGGATCAGAGTCCTTTGTGAAGATGATATTATTCGAAGAGTGAGATGATTCCAGATTACTATAATTTATCCTGCCTAGTTGGAGGTCTTTAGTTCCCCATCACCTGATCAAATTCCCGATATACCTACTCAATTTTTGTCTTATACAAATGTAGGTAGGTACAACTGTAAACTTATGTTCGGACAAGCAGTTCCAAACCGTTCCTAACTGAGCACGCCCATTTTTGGATGTTCGGACAGCATCAGAACTATAGTTCTGAAAGTTCCGAACTAGAAGTTCAATGTTCAGACAAAGTAGTTCGTAAGCATTCACAACCAGATCGAGAGGTTCCGGATTTTCTTCAGAATTGATAGTTCTGCGCAGTAGAACCTCACCTTATCTACCTACTATAGTGGAGTCAGCTATCGTTTCAAGATAAGTAGGTACTTACCTAGGTAGAATCCAAAAATTGTAGAATCCTTAAATCGAATTGAAAAAATCTGTCAATCTGCTGTCCTTCTTTTTTCTCTGAAACTTTTAGACCTAAATTAATGAAATTTGGTGTAGAGATCCCACTTGGGGTCTAGTCGGTCCTCGAATCTTGGCATTTCCTTGAGTCATCGCTAAGGTTGAAAAATAGGGTTTGAAACTCTCAAAATTAATAACTCAAAAACATACTATAGGTAAAATGGGTACCTAGGGACCTATTTTTTTAACCAATACCTATTTTGAGAATAATTATATGAGGTTTCGAGTAAAAATTTTGACCAAAAATTAGGGTATATAATGATCAGACATGGCTCTAAATGACTACCTAAAATACAAAAACTGGTATTTTTTGAACACTTTTTTAGATTGTTAGGATACCACCTACTTAAGGTAAAACTCAAGGTAAAGTGCACAGATAGGACATACCTATTTGACGGTCTTTGTCCATTTTAGAGTTTTTTACTACGTAGGTACCTGGGGTTTTGAAAACACAATAAGTTCTTGGTCCAAATCATCCTCTAATTATTTTTCTTTCCTAAAAATCACCAGTTATACAGGTATTATAAGGTTATAACTGTCAGGGATTGTTATTCTGGTTCAGTTCTGGACTAGTTCCAACGGAGTAAGAACTGAAAGTTCTGAACGGTTCTCTTTCTCTCCCCCCCCCCCCCCCCCTGCAGCTCTTCATAACTGGTTCGATTCTGGACTGGTTCAGGACTGCTTGAACAAACACACAGAGATATTGCCGTGGATAAGGACGTGGGTAAATGTTGTCATGCCTCCATTTACGCTCACCCAAACTTTGCTTATTTAGGGCGAGCATAAATAGAGTCATGACAGCATTTACCCGCGTCCTTATCCTTACAGTACCTACCTATTTTATCACTTGGTTCCTTGTTTGGAATAGAGAGTATGTAGGTGGATACTGTAACCAAATCAAATCTTGTAGTGTTAGTGATGTAGGTAAGTATATTGGATGTGATACGAACCACTTTTTAAGCCAAAATACTGGACGATTTTGGAGTAATTTACTATTTATCCATGTTCCGAGCTTCCCCACGTCTTCCTTTGCTAAGGAGTAGAGCAATTTTGAAACAGCCCCTATTTCTTTATTTCATAAAGTGATTTGCTTGGGGAGCTAATTATTAAATGTTGATTTTCAGGTGGCAGATCTTGACACTACCGACTGCGCTCCCTGGGGCATAGAACCGTAGTGGGTGGCTGATTTTAGAAGAAATCAAGAAATTTAATAAATTGGTTAACACCAGCAAGGTGTGTTCAGGAGTCTGCATTGATTTTATATTCAAGTTCAAATTTCTACTGTATGTTTAAATTAATAGCTAATATCATAATAGTTAGAACTTACTGACGGGCGCATCGTTTATTTTTTTAAATGACGCTTTTAAATAGATCATCATTATGGACAACAATTAGTGAAAATTCAATTTTAAAAATGTTAATTCTTCCATTTTCTGTTCTGTAATTACTTCTGGAAGTCTACTGGATTTTGTGAAAAGCTTAGTAGACATGTTAGTGTGAAACATACTAATGTATTATCTGTTGACCGTTGAGATTAATAGTGCAGTGAGACTGTTGGGGTTCGGTTAAAAGATGGAGACGAAATAAGCCAACGTTTTGAGAATCTGACTGTCTCATCTTTAGGGCCTACATAAAAATTTGTAAGGTGAAGGGGGTACGGTGACCTGGGTAGGCCAAGCTATTTAGAAACAACAAAAATATAGAAAAATGTGTATGTACCTACCTACTTTAATATGTATTTTAGTTTCATACCTACTTTATATGATTTAGGTACATATTAGTTCTACATTTTGATTTGTACCTACACAAATTTTTCTACTTGTAAGGGTGTTTCAGTTTTTAAAATAAATGTAAATAACTTCGGTCTTTGGTTTTGAAAACCTTTTCTTAAAACAAACTAGGTACCTAATTAAGTTTGTTTGGATTTTTTTTGATTTTGTTGATACGGCTTTAAAAAAAAATTAAATTTGTTACCAGAGTGGACAGCCGTGGACAGACTGAAGGAGAATGTTGGTTTATGAAACCTATTGCAGTGCGTCTAAAAATATTACGCCTAAAACGGGATACATTAGAAATATATTTAAAACTCATTAAACAATATACAGTACCTACAGTGAAACTCATGTTTTACAACAGTAGTTTACAACAGTCGTATCAAACTGCAGCAACCATATTTTATCAAGAAAAAATACCTTAATATTTAGTTGTCTTATTGTTGTTGTAGTTGTTTCGTCTTGTTGCTGTTTTAAAACTGATGATAAATAAGAATTTTTAAAAATTGTATAATGTTTGGGGGAACTGAAAATGGGGGTGGGGGAGATTATCTACACAGTGCGGACTTTAGGTAGAACAGAGTTTTCATGTTCAAAGGAAAGCTCATTTTTTATCCTGTGCGTATTTTGGTGTTTTGGGCCGTTTACGGGAGGGGGGGGGGGGGCTTAGCTTAGCTTAGCCCCTCCCTGGGTCCGCCACTGATGACACTTCCTTCATCAGTCTCAAATTAGGTGTTCCCCTGACGAACTCCTAGGTCAGGTTAACTCGCACTACAATATAATTCATCTCAATTCACTGGTCTGAAGTCTAACCTTACTTGAGAACACATGTCCCAATGAAATGAAATGAAATATGAACCTATTTGCAGTTTCGACGGTAGAAGTGTGTAATAAAATGAGATCACCTTGTTTGTCTTATCGTCTGTTTCAAGTGTTTCAGAGCCTGAAAAGTGGCTATGAAATTACTGAAGAAAGAGCACAGCTAGATGGTTAAATCCGTTTTGGTTTATTATTCTGTGAAAAATAACCGTTGTAATCGCTCTGCAAAAATTGTTTATAACACCCCCTCCAAATTTTCTTATTTTACGTTTCAAGGTGCGTAGATACAAAAAGCGCTGCAAAGTCCTTGTCACTTGGGTTTATTATATTCTATCGGACATACCTACAGAAATGTTGCTGTTCATTTATTGTTTCTTTCATGCGCAGTAATTGAAAGTGTTAGTTTAGATGGTTTCCACCGGCCCCCCAACAACCCGACCTTGGCTTTTTTTTTTACAGATTATCTTTGAAAATTGATAGTGCCATTCAACTGTCTTGATTCACCTGCTAATACTACTTCTAGTGTTATTATACAAATTGATGGTGATTTCAGACAATTTCCAAGGTTTTAACTCATAAAAAATGAATTTCGGGAGCTTAACCTTTATTACAACCTCAATTCTTCACTCTTTGGTCAAAATCAACTTCATATTCGGTCTTCCCGCCATAAAAACCATGGAAAACGATATATCACAAGCTCGTGTTAACTAAAACCTCGAAAACCCCTATTTTTACACCCCTTTTTCTCCCATACCACCCCTGGGTATATTCCGAGCGGGCTGAAAAGTTCCGGGACACAACTAGGGCCCAAATGGAGCATGTGAAAGAACGAATTCTTAGACCGAAAATGAAGCCGGCATGCGTGATACAGCGGACGGACATTGCATTTTTGGAATCTACGCACCTTGAAACGGAAAAGAATAAGTCAAAAACCTGGAAGTCGATTTCGGCAGAGAGTAAAGAATTGAGGTTCTAACAAAGTATCAGCCTTAAATTTACGTTAAATTTTGGTCGAAAACCGTCGTTCTTCCACACACAGGCTTCAATGGGGTCTTATGGCGGAATTCATAGTCCTTCCTCAAGGAGCACATTTTGTAGACTCGACCTGAGGATTTCCTCCACTGGAGGATGAGCGGGCCTATTCATAGACAAGCGGAACACATTTGGAGGCCGACCTCAGCTCACTCCTTGACTCAAGGAGACCTCGACTCTGGAGGCCACTTTCGAGGGAGAATTGGCAGCCCTGCTAATATAACAGCTCAGTAAAGGTTTCACGGTACCTATTCTGTCTGTCTGTCTTCTCTTCCTCTGACCGTGGTCAAGCCGTGTGGTCACTGGTTATGTTCTTCGATCCTTATGATTTCTTTGTTCAATCCTCTCTTCAAGTTTTCTTCAGCGATTCACCCTCTCTACCTATTCGCTCTGTCAGCCCTTTATGTTGGTGTTTGCGCTCTATGTAAATCTTCACCCTACTGTCTATCAGATTGGAGCCTCGCACTCCATGAGAACACCCTGTAAACTTGTTAGTTTGTCCACATCCTCAAGTGCCAACTTCAGGAACTCATGTATCTGGGTAGAGCCGTCAAGGACATTTTTTATGACATTGAGATATTTGGTGCACTCAGTTAAGGTATGTGAAACCGTTTGTGCAACCCCTGCATTGCATTGGTCACAGATTGGGCTTTGAGTAGTAGGCTTCATGCGGTGTTTGAATAGGTTGTTATTGGCATGCCCAGATAGTATACGATTTATGTCAGTAATTTGCCTGTTGGTGATGTCTCTGGTTATAGTACCACGGCTTTACGGCAGGAATGGTATATATGGCTCTGGTCCATTCCCCAGTTCCACCCCCCACCCCCCAGCCCATAACTCCCAACCCATTCCCCTCTCAATCTGCTCCGCATTTCATTGGCACAGTCGACGTATGTGGTCCTGAGCCCTGTAGGCATTTGATCTGACCGTTTTACCTGGTTGGCGAGGGAGTCTGCCTATTCATTTCCTGTCAATCCTATGTGTGAAGGTACAAACTGGAGACGGAGTGTGTATCCCTCGTCAAGCCTTCGTTGGAGCTGTTGAACCAGAAAAGAGGCATACAGGAGGCAGGTCACCCTGTTTTAAATTGGCAATGGCTTGTAGAGCGGATTTTGAGTCTGTAAGGATGACAAGTCTTTCCTTCTTGTCATGAGCAGAGGCATGCGATAAAGCTAATGTTAGGCCCTCCAGCTCAGCCTGATAGCTAGTGGAAACTGGGTGGAGCTTCACTCCGGGACCCAAGTCATGCGACCCACACCACATTGCTCCAGCCACACCCTCCACACCTCTGGCACCATCTGTGTATATTTGTGTAAAATTCGGGTATTTGGATACAAGATATTCTCTAGTTTTGCACAGCTGTTCCACTGGTGTTCCTTCACCTTTTTTTATTCCTGGAATTGACGACGTGACCAGTGACCCCCAACCTCCACTCGGCACCATGATTTTTAGTTGCTGTTCATTTGGGAGAAACATTTTCATTTCTTCAGCAAAGACCTTCATGCTTTGAATACTAACTTGGAGCCGATGGTATTTGTTGCTGTATCTGTAGTACAAATTTGTTTGGAGTTCGTTCAGTTCCTGCCTAGCTAGCATGTTATTAATGTATAAGTTTACATACTGGAGATATACTGCATGACGTGCTTGAAACTCCATTGGCAGAACGCCAGTTATAGCATGAATTGCGGTTACAGATGTAGTCCTGACCATACCAGTTATTCTTCGAAGAGCAGCATTTTGCAAGCATTGCAGGTGTTTAACAGCATTCGATGACTGATTGAGATAGATGAAGGCCCCATAATTGATTTTAGGGAGAATGACAGACTTGTACAGAGTCATTTGGTCGTCTGGATGGTTTCCCCACCTGGTTCCCTTCAAATATGCTAGAGCATCTATGTCCATTTTTACTCTTTGTTTAATGTATTTAACATGAGCACCCCAATTCAAATTATCATCGAATAACAAGCCCAGGTATCTGACGGTCTTCTTCTGTTCAATAACACCAGTGCTGCCCGAGATGGTCAAGATAAGATTACGGTCGTGTCTTAATGAGAAGTCAACAATGTTGGACTTTCCATAATTTATGTTGAGGTTCAGATTGTCCAGGCTGGCAGTGATGGAGTATAGGTCCGACTGCAGTCGGTCCAAATTTTCGTGAACCTTCTTGCCGGTAGCATACATGGCCATATCGTCCGCATATGTAATTATTTTTGTGAGGTGAACTTCTCCTAGTAAGGTGGCAGAGTAGATGTTAAAAAGGATAGGCGAAAGGGTTGAGCCTTGATCTAATCCAACGTTGCTGTAGATGTAGTGTGCACCATCCGTATAGGTTTTACCTGTAAAGAATTTTGCTACCCAGTCGGCTAAATAGGTTGGGAAATTGAGCCGCACCATTTCCTTATGAAGTACATCTATTCGAACATGATTAAAAGCAGAGACTACATCCAAAAACAAAACTTGAGTGGACTCGCCATTGTTGTGACCACATATGATATCCTTAGTGAGAGTCAACAAGTTATTGTTGGTGCTGTGTCTTCTTCTGAAGCCGTGCATATTGGAAGGAAGCAAATTGTTAAGATGGATATGACGATCTATCCTGTTTTTTAGAATACCATTCAAAAGTTTGGCTACACAAGAAATAAGAGCCAAAGGCCGGATGTCTGCAGAGGTGAGATTAGATTTCTGGTTAGGATTTTTTTTGAGGTAGAGAATCTTGATATTTTTCCAATCAAGAATAGGAAGAGCATTTTTCAAGCAGACGTTGTAGATTTCTATCAGAATTATTTTGGCTGCAGTGGGAAGATGATCAATCATTTTGTAGGTAATACCGTCTAAACCTGGGGCTGATTTTTTGTTGCACTTAGAGATGGCGCAGTTCAATTCATGCAAGGTGACTTGTTCGATATCATATGATTGCTGGTATGGAGGGCAGGGGGGAGTCGGCCTGGGGTCAGTGTTAGCGATTTTCATCAAGACGCTGGAACAAAGGTCTTGGTTGTGCAGTGGATCAATGCCAGATTGGGAAGTTTTGCTCCTATTGGCTCCAAATTTCTTTATTAAGCGCCATATTTATGCTGGTGTCAGCCGGATCTGTGGTACGCACCTCACTGCAAAATCTTTGCCAGCCTTCGTGTTTAGCCCTTTTGATGATCATTTTTGCCTCATTATCTAGACGTTGATAGATCCTGAAATAAGCAAGGGTCTTGTGCGTATTAAAATCATAAAGTGCATTTTTACGATGCAACACTGCAGCGCCACACTCATCTGTCCACCAGGGAGTATTACGTGAATATCGAGTAATATCTCCTTTTAATTTTGGTAGATGTTTATCAGAAGCGTGGTAAATAGCGTCAATAAGTAGTTTGTATTTTTTTTCATTGGTAAGAGGTCGACCATTGAGAGCTGTTAGTTTTTCTAAGACTGCCTTAGTGTAAGATTCCCAATCTCCACCTTCCATCTTCCATTTTTTAGTGGAGTTTACCAGAGTGTGGTATTCATTCCTCACCTCAATAGTAATAGGAAGATGATCACTGCCTCGGGCGTCTTGAGTAACATTCCATGCCGTTATAAGAGAAGTGTCCTCGTCAGAAAGGGCTATGTCAGGTGAAGTGTTTCTCATACCCGGGCAGTTGACTCTGGTGGTGGATCCATCGTTAAGCAACGTGAGTCCATATTCGTGTATCATGTCGTATAGAAACAAGCCTCTTACATTGGGAATTGCTTGACTCCAGGCTTCATGATGTGCGTTCCAGTCCCCAGTGATAATGAAGTGTTTACCCCAGCAAAATCTAAATATTTTTTGAAAGCTAGCGGGAGGTAGATACTCATGTGACGCATAAATATTTATGATGTAGTAAGGTCCCATTCCTCCCAGATTTAGTTTTACTACTTGTGTTTCAAGTTCATCGTTCCCTAATTCAATATTCACATTTTCATAAGTAATATAGTTTTTGATGAGTGTTACTAGACCTCTCAATCCCCAGTACCCAGCATTATCTTTTATTATCGTAGAATATCCATTTACGTTGAAAGCTTCATTTGGTTTCAATCGAGCTTCCTGGACTAGGAATATATCAACGTTTTCTGTGGCCATGAGCTCAATCTCACCTTTTTTATTTTTTATGTTGCGAGCATTCCAACTGATTATTTTTATGTTATGTTGAGTGACAAACTTTTTTGTACTATGTTCTGCTGTATTATTTACCATAACAGGTCATAAGTGAATCGAATTGTTTACAAATTGCTCGCATCTGTGCCTGCATTCCAAGATCAGGCGTAAGTTTATCATTTGAAGTGGGTTCATTCAACAGTTGCATAATTGTTTTAATGAGAAGACAGGCATTTATCAGTAGACCATCTTTGGAGTTAATGTCATTTGTATCATTGTGGTCCAGTAAGTTCATATTAGTCTGGGCCAGGTCATGTGCAGAGCTGTTGAAAATCTCATTGTTAGATTCTGAGAGCTTGCCACGTTGTGTGAGCGAAGCTTTGTTATTTGAATAATGCAGACGATCATTGTTGCTCTGTTGGGTACGGTAGAATGATTGCCATGGTGGTTTCAATGTATCATCTCCTGGACCAGACACCCTATTTTTACTCAAGGTGTTATGAGTGAATGTTTTGTGAGCCTTTTGACTCGACTTATATGATGGGTAATTGTATTGTGAGTCTCGACCAAACTTTCTTGAAGGTGTCCTGCAGACAGCAGCATATTCCATATTGGGGATATCACAACTATCATAACCTGGTCCAGAACGATAGGCTAGGGGACGGTCCATATTGGACTGATACTGCAGCATTAGCTCCCGAAAAGTGATAGTTCTCTCCTGTAGCTCTATAGCCCGAGGTATTAAGAATTTTAGAATTGGACAAGTTTTACTGCCGATAGAATGATCAGGGGCACTACAGGCCAAGCATTTAACAGCCGACAGATCGCATTGATGATGTGAAGAGGGGTTATTAGCAGCACAGAGTTTGCAACGCGCATGGACAGCTCTACAGGTACTGGCCAGGTGGCCATATCTCGCGCACCTGTTGCATATTCTGATTTTTGGTATATATCGTTCAACACGGTAACGTTGACTAAGTATTGTAATATAGTCTCGGGACTGGGTAGGTACCATGGAAGTGGATTTTGAGAGCATTTGTTTTATCCAACGTACCAGATTTGGATGTGCATATATATTGTATCATATTAACATCCCTGTTCTGTTGAGTATCAAATTGCTCAATCATATTGATATTTTTGTCAACTTTGATAACTCCAACATACTCGGATGTAGCAGAGGGGATGTTGACAAGAAATGTACTAATGACGTAACTGCTGCTCTTCACCAAGTCGTAGTCATTTTTACTGTTGGTGGTTACAATAAATCTCTTTCTGCCAGTTTTCTTTATGCCTAAATCGGTGAAATCGTGTACCATATTTTTAGCGAGATCCCTTTCAGTAGGACAATTGTCAGCCTTAGCATCCAAGACCAAGATATCCTACTCGCCCTCTTGTTGCGATGGGTATTCGCGCTCCCTCAGTTTCAATTGGAACTTGGAGATTACAGGAGGATCAGGGCCAGGCAAGTCAGCAACATTAGACTGAATAGTACTGGCAGCTACATTAGACTGAACAGTACTGGCAGCTAGGCACAATAGATCAAAGCCGTTCATACACCTTGTCCCAGCAGTTTCAATAGGTAGGTTGACATGATTTGTTATTTTGTCACTAGATTGGTTGGGCTTAACATGCTCAATTGTGACATTGTCATCAGATCTAGAGTTGTCACTAATTGTTTCGAGTTGCGGAAATAAAGAGCCCAAATTCGCATCAATAGGTTCGGGTTGGGTAGTTATGAGAACAGGGGCTAGTAGTTCGGGTTCACAGAGGGAATTGTTATGTGATTGAGTAGCCATCAGTTTCCTTGTATAAGCGAATTTTCGAAGAAAAGGAAGCTATTGTTCTCGGTCCAAAATTTTTAAAACTCGAATTTCCGAAAGATTTTTATACCAAAATCCGTTTCAGACCATCCTGAATTCACTGCCGAAAGACACCAAAAATTATATGTATATATATATATATATGTATATATATATTTATATTTATATATATATATTTATATATTTATATATGTATGTGTCATTCCAGACGATAACTCTCGAAAGAATTGAGATAAAAAGTTCAAATTTGCACGAAAAATCTGTCTTGGCAATCGACAGGCTAAGTTCGAAGATGGGCAGAATCGGGTCACTCTAAGGGGGAGTTTTGGGAAATTTTAGGGGGGGGGGAAATTACCCATAAATTCCCAAAATGAAAAAGTCTGACAAGTGACACCTCATTTTAAAGGTTTTTGTACGCTGAACACGATGGTGAAATCAGAATTGCGATATCTCATTCCATTCTCAAACTGGAGCACTTTGAAGATGAAGGAACGTGGTTATTTCTTGAGATGTTCTTCCTGGTTCGTCTGCTCTAATCTGATAACGGAATGGGATATCGCAATTCTGACTTCACCATCGTGTTCAGCGTTGGAAAATCTACAAACCGAGGTGTTACTCGGCAAAAAATGGAACAAAAAATTTGTTACGTATCCAATACCTACTCTTCTGGTAGGTATTCAAAACATTTTTGATTTACCCCTCCCCCTCCTTCCACCCCAAATTTTACTTTGCGTAAAACTACTCCTGTTTTAATTTTGTATGGTATCAAGTTGGGAAAACATTGGCCGAAAATTAATTTTCAGAAAATTTTAGGCGGAGGAGGAAGATGCCGAAAACTTCGAAAATTCGCTCTTATAGCCATGCTGCATGACTGTGGTTTTTTTTTTCTTTGGTTGGTTGTTAGAGGGAGATACTTGACCTCTATAATAGCTAAGATGAGTGTCAGACCAAACCAAGAAAATGTAACTTGACGTAACAATGTGCCAAAGATTAAACAAGATCAAAGAATCATGCAGGGTGGCTACTCAAGCATCAAGAATAAGCGTCTGTAGCTACAGGTTCTATAAAGCTCCAAAGCAAAGGGCAAAGGCAATACTAACATGCGTGCATAAACAATTGTAAGCAGGGTGAGGTTAGCGCAATAAGTATCAAATGCGAATCCGTAAAATATCAGAGCGATCCAACATAAATAATATTCATTTTTCAGATAGAAAGATGGGCAATCAATAGACAGAAACGAATATAAGGATACGGAGTCTTCGCTGGATCTTCTCTAAAGGATCCACGGTACCTATTATTTTGTGTTTCTTCAGTTTGATTTCTCTACCTATTATTTGTTTTTGGTGACAGTTCGGGTATGGAAAGTAAAAAGAGAGTGATTTTTAGTGAGGAAGAGAAGGCACGGTTGAGGGGGTTAGTGATCGAAAATAAGGAGGTAGTCGAATATAAGAAGAGTGACGCTGTGTCAGCTATGGATAAGAGAAAATGTTGGGAGAATATAACTGCAGCGGAAAATTATACCCCTCAGTAAGTACTGTATTATTCTACTCAATAAATATGATAATAATGATGAGGCTCTTTGTGTTTGTACTCTTTCGTCGTTTTGGTTTATTATCCTGTGAATAATACACCTATGTATTCGCACAGCAAAAAATTTGTATAAAACCCCCTCAAAAATTTTTCTTTTGCGTTTCAAAGTGCGTAGATTCAGAAAATGCAATGTCCGTCAGCCGTTCGCCGTACGCCGTACGCCGTATCACGTGTACAGGCCACAGTTTCTATCTAAAAAAAAAAACCAGTCATGCAGCATGACTTAATGAGCGAATTTTCAAAGAAATATTCGAATTAATGGCTATGGTTTTGAATAAAGGAAAACTTCGGTCTAAAATTTGGTTTTCTATGTATATTCTCTTCGTATTTATTTTAATTTGTACGTTTTGTCCATCCTGATTCTACCGTTTGTTATGAGTAGATTCCTTGTTCCTTCTGAATGGCCTTTCCTCTTGACTACGATTTCAGGCCTGGTATCTAAAACCAGTTCAAGATTTGCTCTACTAGGTAGGTAGATCCTTCCTTCTTCATTGATATTATTTTTATCATGTTAAGTACCTACCTACCTTTGAATATCAAATATTCGTATGATACTGATAATAAATTGATAAGATACCTACCTAACCTTCTTCCTCCTACTGTTAGTACATACCTAAATTGAATAATTTGAAATAGATTTTTTCTTTCGTCTTCCTTCTAGTAATACGTGGGCCGGTACTTGTCTATCTATGAAGGTATCATAACAATTATATGTCAAATGGGAAATTCAAGGAGTTGTACTAATCGTTTGCCTCCCCCTTTTTTGCTTCGAACTCTCGTCTTCAATTAATACTTCTCACATTTTTCAATCTGACCACTCTAAGGGGGTGGGGGGGGGGGGGGGGGGTAAGAGTTTAAAGATTATCCTAGTTTTGGGTAATTTTTGCGCACTTTAAATGCTCTAATTTAAGAACGGATTTAGATATCTAAAATCCGATTTCACCATCGTGTTCAGCGTGCAAAAACCTTTAAAATGAGGGGTCACTTGTTAGAAAATAACATTTTGGGGATTTTTGGGTAATTTTTGCGCACTTTAAATGCTCTAATTTGAGAACGGATCAAGATATCTAAAATCCGATTCCACCATCGTGTTCAGCGTGCAAAAACCTTTAAAATGAGGGGTCACTTGTTGGAAAATAACATTTTGGGGATTTTTGGGTAATTTTTGCGCACTTTAAATGCGCCAAAACCCTCCTTAGAGTAGGCCAATTTCGCCCATCTTCGAACTTAGCCTTTCGATTGCCAAGATAGATTTTTTGTGCAAATTTGAGCTGTTTATCTCAATTCTATCGAGAGTTATCGTCTGGAGTGACACATATATATATAAATATATATATACATATAAAAAAGTGTTAAATTTCAGGAATCGTTTTAGAATGGTCTGAAACGGATTTCTATGAAGAAAATTTCCAAAAATTTATATTATTTAAATTTCGAAGCCATTGCAATAGCTTCATTTTCTTTGAAAATTCGCTAAAAGTCGTTCTTTCGCACACATGCTCTATTTGGGCCCTTATTGTGTCCCGAAACTTTTCAGCCCGATCGGAATACACCCAGGGATGTTATGAGTGAAAATGTGTACAAAAATAGGTACATACTTTTTGTGTTTTAGTAACATGTTAGTAACATGAGCTTTTGAGGTATCGTTTTCCATGTTTTGGGGGACGAGAAGACTGAATATGAAGTCGATTTTGACCAAAGAGTGGAAAATCGAGGTTCTACCACATGATCAGCTCCCAAAATTGATTTTTTTATGACTCAAAACCCTGGAAAATCGTCTGAAATCACCATCAATTTGTATAATTACTCTATAAAAATTGTCAACATGTGGATCTAGACCATTTAATGACACTATCAATGATCAAACATGATATTTAAAAAAAAAACCACAGGATAACACACAGATAACCGGACCTGTGACCTCCTGAATCAGGTCATATCCAAGTGTCACCGAGAAGACATAATTTTATGGAGGGTCACAAGCAAGTGTTGAACACTGATGAGTTACAGCTCCGTTTGGCAGGGAGTTTTGGTTTATTGTTCTGTGAATAACACACCTATGTATTCGCTCAGCAACAAATTTTTGTTAACACCCCCTCAAAATTTTTTCTTTTGCTTTCAAGGGGCGTCCGCCGTATCACGTGTATCGGCTTCATTTGCGGTAAAAAATTGATGGTTTACGTTTCAAGGTATGTAGAATCCGAAAATGCAATAAAAATATTTCTGTCTGTCCGCCGTACGCCGTACTGGCCACTTTTCTTAGTTACCATGAAACTAATGGGTGAATCCAGATGACACCCCAAATTTAAAAAATACCCCCCCCCCCCCCCCTCAAAATTTGATGGTTTACGTTTCAAGGTATGTAGAATCCGAAAATGCAATAAAAAAAACACAAACGGTGGGTACAGCTTCCGTACAAGTACGCAACCACGAGGGACATTTTATGTCTTAGCGCCCCCTTCCGCACCCACACCAAGTACTTCGTACTTAATTGTTTTGGTCACCTAGTCCGAACAGCCTTCAGTCCCAATTAGTTCGGATTAGCCGGACTCCACTGTATTATGTACGTAAACATTCATTTAAACAATCACGCTCATACCGCAGCTTGTTGGCCACGCAGTCCGCAGTGGTTAACGTAGTAGGTATGGTTAGGTAAATCGAGAGCTATCCAACGAGTGGTGAACGATTTTTGTACGATGATAACTGGCGAAGATAAAGTTCCGTAGCAACGAATCGGTTGTAAGCGAAAATCATCAGAAATATTTTCGTGACGTTGTTTCCGTTGCATGTCTCCGTTGCATGTCCCGCGTTTCATTTTCGAGTTTATGTAGCAAAGTAAAGACATAAAATGTCAAAAACGCTGCAAAGTCCTTGTGACATGGGTTTATTATTCTATTATTTTATTGGTCCACAGAAATGCTGGCTGTTTATTTATTGTTTCTTTCATGTAAAATAATTGAAATAGCTATTTCTGGTGGTTTCCACAAATTTTGGCCCCCAAAACTTGAATTAGGTAGGTACTACGCTCCTTTTTTTTCAGATACCTTTGATCATTGATTGTACCATTTAACCGTCTTGATCCACGTGTTACACTTTTTCTAGTGTTATTATACAAATTGATTGTGATTTCAGACGATTTCGCAGGATTTTGACTCATAAAAAATCAATTTTGGGAGCTGAACATCTGGTACAACCTCAATTTTCCACTCCTTGGTCAAAATCGACTTCATATTCGGTCTTCTCGTCCCCAAAAACATGGAAAACGATACATCAAAAGCTCATTTTACAACTATGTTACTAAAACACAAAAAGTACCTATTTTTATACACATTTTCACTCATAACTCCCCTGGGTATATTCCGATCGGGCTGAAAAGTTTCGGGACACAACTAGGGCCCAAATGGAGCATGTGTGCGAAAGAACGATTTTTTTAGACCGAAAATGGAGCCTGTGCACGTGATACGGCGGACGGCGGACGGACATAGCATTTTTGGAAACTACGCACCTTGAAACGGAAAAGAAAAAATTTTGAGAGGGTGTTACAAAAATGTTTTGCTGAGCGAATACATAGGTGTATTATTCACAGAATAATAAACCAAAATATTGAGGGGGTGTTATACATTTTTTTTTGCTGAGCGAATACATAGGAGTATTATTCTGTGAATAATATACCTATGTATTCGCTCAGCAAAAATTTTTTATAGTATCCCCTCAAAAATTGTTTTTTTCCGTTTCAAGGTGCGTGGATTCCAAAAATGCAATGTCCGTCCGCCGTACGCCGTCCGCTGTATCACGTGTACCGGCTTCATTTTCGGTCTAAAAAATTCGTTCTTTCGCACACAAGCTCCATTTGGGCCCTAGTTGTGTCCCGAAACTTTGCAGCCCCATCGGAATATACCCAGGGGTGTTATGAGTGAAAAATGGGGGTTTTTGGTGTTTTAGTAACATGATCTTGTGATATATCGTTTTCCATGTTTTTTAGGACGAGGAGACCGAATATGAAGTCAATTTTGACCGAAAAATGGAAAATTGAGGTTCTAACGAAGTTTCAACCTTAAATTTATGTTAAAGTATGGTATGAAATCGTCGTTCTTCCGCACACAGTTTGGGTCCCCATTTGGGGACACATTCGGGTCCTAGTTGTGCTCCAAAGCTCGGCAGCCCCGATCAAAATACATCCAGGGGTGTTACGGGTGAAAAAGGGGTGTAAAAATAGGGGTTTTCGAGGGTTTTTTTTAAAGGTTTTAGTGAACAAGAGCTTGCGAGGTATCGTTTTCCATGATTTTAGGGCTAGAACATCGAATATGAAGTTGATTTTGAACATAGAGTGAAGAATTGAGGTTGTAACGAAGGTGCAGCTCCCAAAATTCATTTTGGATGAGCCAGAAACCTGGGAAATTGTCTCAAATCACCACATACCTGTATTATTACACTAGAAGTAGTTTCAACAGGTGAATCAAGGTAATTAAATGGCGCTATCAATGATCAATGATAATTTGTCAAAAATAGGAGCTTAAATCGTGTTTTGAAGCCAAAATGGTGGAACCCATCAACAATAGCTATTCCAATTATTGCACATGAAAGAAACAATAAATGCATTCCCAGCATTTCTATAGGTATGTCCAATAGAATAATAAACCCATGTGACACGGACTTTGCAGCGTTTTTCCAAGATGTTTTCTCTCCAACATTCTTTCATTCTAGAGCTCTTTTCTCAAAAAACTCCTTTCTACACAGCAAGGTTCAGGTTGTGGCAGGTACGAACCTAATATTGGAAGTTTCTGACTATTTGATTGGAATTCGTCATCAACATGATCTCGAATTTCCAAAAACCACTAGTTAGGTATAATAATAGTTGACCCAGTTGGTGTTTTCATCGTCTGCCTATCTAACTTGGTGGGTACCCACCCACCTCATTGAGTAGTTTACCTGTACCTAGCTTGGGTGTGCCATCAGAGCCTCGATCCTCCTGATTTGGGTGAGTACTTTGAAGTTTCCAACTATTTGATTGGAATTGGTCAGTAATGTGAATCGTATGGAATTTCCATAAGCCACCAAAAGTTGACCTTACTTCATCTAGTTGGTGTTTTCATCATTCGAAACTGATACCTACGTAGAATAAAGTCTATAAGCAAGTAACTCATCGTATTGGGCCTGTGATCCATCAGGCTGCAACAAGATAATAAATCCCAGTTTTGAAGGGCATGTACCTATACCTACTTCCCATTGGTCTAAGTAATTTCAAATAGTAGTTTCAACATAAGTTGGTTCAAATGTTCCATGGTAATTACCGCGATTTTATAATTATGAAGAAATATTACTTACGATGAACACAATATAAACAATGAGTACGTTCTTACCTATACCTAGTAGAGGAACCCAAATTGGTAGTACCCAAATCGCAGCACTAAACACAAACACCATCATCGCTCGCCAGGGGCCGACCCCCGTGGGTTTTGATTGTCCATATTACTTCATCGGAGGATCATACCGAATCGTAACGTAGGTAGTCCAGGGATTGTTCTTACAAGATGAATTTTGAAGAATAATCGCCACAGACCTACCACCTACCTACGAACTTAATAATAGAAGCTTCTGACTATTGGATTATAATGTGGATGATTATAATGGCCATTACCATAATGCGATATCGGACTTCCAAAAACCACCAATAGTGGACCTAATATTTGAGCTAGGTAACTGATTTTTCCATTGTTCCAAGTAGTTAGGTACCTAACAACCTAAATCAGGAGAATCGAGCTCCGTTGGTGTGATTTGACTTCTACCACCCTCATCCTTGGATCTTCCTCTACTAAAGGTTGCATAATGTATATAATACCTACTAATGTATTGTATGCCCAAGAAAGGGCTAGACTCTAGTTTTGCCCAAAACTTACGTAAATCCCTTTTTACCCACACCAGCTACTCATGATTAATTTTTCAGTGACAACACAAGTTAATTTATTGGGTATGCAAATAAATTCTGTTTTGCTTCTGACATAACTACCGAATCGAATGCTAGTTTGTGACTTCAAGGGCTGACGGATCTCTATAAAGCATTTTTTAAATACAGCTTTCGATTGATAATATGAGAGTTTCGCCTCGATCAGCTAGTACCTATTTTCCTCATGGCCATTCAGACTGGAGGGCCGTGAGCTCAACGTGGGAACTGACTACAATAGAATCTCACGTCTCAAACTGTGTACCTTAACTCTAGTACCTACCTAATAATTTTAGTTAGTCATCCTTCGCAGTTCGTCAGTCTCCCCTGTTCGGCTGTAGTTTAAGACGGGTCGTTGAACGGGCAAGTGAATGGTGATTCAGTAGGATAATTTTGACTTCTGTGTTATTCCTGTTGAATTCCATTTATTTTTAAAATTTGTTGAGGATATTGGAACAGTAAGTCAATTCTAGTATTGTTTCATAAAACCTGCCGAGCTTTATTTAAGCTAAGATTAAGGTCCTTGTTTCATAAACGGTAGGTGCATACCTACCTACGTTACCTTAAGGTTAATCATCCCGGAAATAGTTCAAAAAACGGCCACCCCGCTGAGCTTCATCAAAATTAGCTCAAACCTGTTATTCCTCATTGTTCTCCTAGTCAATCCATCCTGTTTCTAATATTATGATGACGTACCTACTCGGGATAGACGGCGGAAATTATTTTTCTGTAGTTTTTTCCTCCTAATGTTGGTTTTTTGTTGTTGTTGAAAAAAGAGATTATACAGTACAAGGATAGGTTGGTTAGAATCCATAACAACTTACGATTTGCAATGAGTGTGCAGGACGATTTTAAAACGTCGAAGCGGCAAACTTCAATGCTACTACACGTTTTTGTTTACAAATTACGGGTATTTGGAGACATGATGTACAGTTTGAGATTTCTACATTTAACCTACCTTTGGACAAATTTTAAATACCTAGTGGGGAACCATTCCACGCAGAATGTAACGTTCCGCCGAACGCTATACTTTTCTTAGTTTACCATGAACCAAAATGAGTGAAATCTGGCAGTCATCTCAAAGGATGAAAAATAGGGTTTGAAATATACAGATCGCCGTAGCCGAAGAGTACTATGGTTCTTGACGTCCTTAAATTTATTCCGACCCGAACGTGAGGTTTTTTGAGAACACGGCGAACGTACGTGAAATTTGCCTTCGTTTACATGAGTGTGAATGATCGGTAATTATACCTACATCCACAGTTATCATTGCAAGGGAACAGCTGATTATAATCACGTATGGCTTTATGAAATCGAGTTGGTTGTTCCGTGATATTATATAATTTGAAGAATGGCGGTTATTTTGGATTCTGTTGATAGTGTACATTTTGTAACTTGAACAAATTATTGTAGTTCGGTGTCCGCCTGACAGGATCATTGGAACGGCCACTACGCATGCGGAAACGCGAATCCGAAACTACAGTTATTTCTGTCACATCAATGGCCAGATTTTGTTCAAATTCGGTGGGCAGTTAGCGTGTAGCCAAATCATCGGATCACTGGTTTGACCATTGCGCATGGGCAAACGCGAAACCTGAGGTACCTAATCAGTTTCTCATTAACCTGAATCAGGTAAATTTACTAGCTTATTTTAACATCAACCTCGAAACAAAATTTATTCTAAAATGCTTAAATAATATTTTTGAGTCCCCCGCGGAAGTTTTAAATTACCTGTCCCCTTACCCCATAGTTTGAAGTGAGCTATTACGAATACAACTCGATGGCTGAAAGTTCGCCAGTATCGACAGGTAAGGATTTGGCTTTAAGGGTTTATTATTCTATTGGACTTACTACAGAAATGCTGGAAATACATTTTTTTATTGTTTCTTTCATGTGCAATTATTGAAATAGCTACTGTTGATGGCTTCCACCAATTTTGTCCCCCAAAAACACTATATAAGCTCCTATTTCTGACAAATTATCTTTGATCATTGATTCTCCTGTTGAAACTACTACTAGTGTTGCTATACAAGTTTATGGTGATTTCAAACAATTTCCCAGGTTTTTGGCTCATAAAAAATAAATTTTGGGAGCTGAACCTTCGTAACAACCACAATTCTTCACTCTTTGGTCAAAATCAACTTCATATTCGGTCTTCTCGCCCTAAAAAACATGGAAAACGATACCTCACAAGCTCATGTTCACAAAAACCTCATAACAATCTCGAAAACCCGAGTTTTTACACCCATTTTTCACCAGTAACACCCTGGGTGTGTTTTGATCGGGCTGCCGAGCTTCTGAGCACAACTAGGAGCAAAATGTGTTCCCAAATGGGGATCCAAACTGTGTGTGGAAGAACGACGATTTTAGACCAAAATTTAACGTAAAGTTTTGGCTGAAACTTCGTTAGAACCTCAATTTTCCACTCTGGCCAAAATCGACTTCGTATTCTGTCTCCTCGTCCTAAAAAACACGGAAAACGATACCTCACAAGCTCATGTTACTGAAACACCGAAAAACTCCATTTTGACATGGATATGTTTTTGCTGGGGGTCAGTCTGAAATTTGCGACACCGACACCGGCACCGCGATACCGATAAAAAACATTTGCTAGGTCGTAGGTAGGTTACTAAAATAATATGTTGCTAGATTTGACCTAGGATTATGAAATCCGAAATGGAGCCTCTTTAGGACTGGTGAGTAAGAGTTGACGAGTTGAGGGCCCTCCATACTCAGCTGCGTGGGCCAAGAACCTGATTTCATTCCTGTTTGAACTACGAGGATGAAATTCGAAATGGAGCCTCTGTAGGACTGGTAAGTATGATGGTGAGGGCCCTCCCTAGTCAGCTGAGAGAGCCCTGAGGCTAATTTCATTCCTGTTTGAACTACGAGGATAAAAGTCGAAATGGAGCCTCTGTAGGACTGGTGAGTAAGAGTTGACGAGGTGAGGGCCCTCCATACTCAGCTGCGTGGGCCAAGAACCTGATTTCATTCCTGTTTGAACTACGAGGATGAAATTCGAAATGGAGCCTCTGTAGGACTGGTAAGTATGATGGTGAGGGCCCTCCCTAGTCAGCTGAGAGAGCCCTGAGGCTAATTTCATTCCTGTTTGAACTACGAGGATAAAAGTCGAAATGGAGCCTCTGTAGGACTGGTGAGTAAGAGTTGACGAGGTGAGGGCCCTCCATACTCAGCTGCGTGGGCCAAGAACCTGATTTCATTCCTGTTTGAACTACGAGGATGAAATTCGAAATGGAGCCTCTGTAGGACTGGTAAGTATGATGGTGAGGGCCCTCCCTAGTCAGCTGAGAGAGCCCTGAGGCTAATTTCTTTCCTGTTTGAACTACGAGGATGAAATAGAAATGGAGCCTCTGTAGGACTGGTAAGTATGACAAGGTGAGGACCCTCCCTAGTCAGCTGAGAGAGACGTGAGGCTAATTTCTTTCCTGTTTGAACTACGAGGATGAAATAGAAATGGAGCCTCTGTAGGACTGGTAGGTATGACAAGGTGAGGGCCCTCCCTAGTCAGCTGAGTGAGCCCTGAAACTAATTTCTTTCCTATTTGAACTAGGAGGATGAAATTCGAAATGGAGCGTCTGTAGGACTGGTGAGGTCCCTCCCTAGTCAGCTAAGAGAGCCCTGAGGCTAATTTCATTCCTGTTTGAACTACGAGGATGAAAGTCGAAATGGAGCCTCTGTAGGACTGGTGAGGACCCTCCCTAGTCAGCTAAGAGAGCCCTGAGGCTAATTTCATTCCTGTTTGAACTACGAGGATGAAAGTCGAAATGGAGCCTCTGTAGGACTGGTGGGTAAGAAAGAAGAGGTGAGGACCCTCCCTAGTCAGCTAAGAGAGCCCTGAGGCTTATTTCATTCCTGTTTGAACTACGAGGATGAAAGTTGAACTACGAGGTGAGGACCTACCCTACTCAGCTGAGAGAACCCTGAGGCTGATTTCATTCCTGTTTGAACTACGAGGATGAACTTCAAAAATGGAGCCTCCAATTTTTTAGACCGAAATTGAAGGAGATAGGTATGCGTGATACGGAGGACGGCTAACGGACATTGCATTTTTGGAATCTATGCTCCGTGAAACGTAAAAGAAAGAATTTCGAGGGGGTGGTATAAAAATTTGTTGCTGAGCGATTACATAGGTGTATTATTCACAGAATAATAAACCAAAACGTAGATCGGTAGGAAGGTAACCAACTCATCAATCCTTATGTACTATCAGATACGTCAGTAGGTAGATTATTCAAACTGCATACATTTCTGGATGTCAAAAACCAAAATGTTCGTTAGGTAAATGAAAATATTTATCAAGCTCCATGTACAAGTTGTTGGGCATCATGGGGTAAATAAATAAATAAATAATTCTTCCATCTGAATGCCAATACTCTGAGGTACTTACACTGATAGGATGCAACCCTTTGATTGGTTAAACTACTAAATAATTAACTTTTACATTTCCTTACGATTCTCCCTATGAAAACCAACAATCCATCACACATGAAGAAGCTCGCGGAAAACAAAGAGGTCGCGTGAAATTTGAGTAACCTTAAATTGATACCTTGGCGTATGTACTTGGGTGTATCATCGTGTGGTACTAGAAAGTGCTCCGATACGAAATTATAAACTATATATATTCAATACCCAAACGCAAATAACACAGTTGACATAAAAATTACGAAAATGGTAATCAGATCATGTTTATTCAATATGCTTTTTTTAAAGGTCGAACAATAACGGGTAGCTACCTGTCTTGCGACCCGTTTGGTTCTCCGCCACGAGGATGCCACGCGGACCGACACCAAGAATCACCAAATTATTTTGCCATACTAAATAATTGGCCAGTTCGACTCACAATAAAGTTTTTGGTATACGAAAAAACGTCAATAAATAGCAAATTGATAAAGAAATGTGCCTTTTAGGTGGTACAAAACAAACTCCTGTGTTGCTCTACACCACTCTGTGGAGTACCTATAACATGCATGTGAATCTTTCATTGGACTTGACGAATAAAATGAATAAAGACGGGTTTCTGCCGCAATAATAGAGAGTTGTCCCAACCAAAAATTGACGCTCGGGAGAGAGTAGGTACGTAAACGCAAGTGTTACGTCCGAGACGTAGTTTTAGCGATTTCAAGACGCGTTGTCCAGCACCATGTAACTATTGGAAAGGTGCGTTTCGCGCATTCAGTGCTACGTACTACGTAACTCGATAGCTTCTTCGCTGATAACCAAATTCGCTACGATATTGCATCACATACCGAACACTGTAAAAAGACAGGAGCCGGCCTCGGGAAGGTTTTCCGCCGTCTGTGTTCTCTTTATTTTGCTTCTCTGTAATATACATAAAGAGAAGCAAAATAAAGAGAACGCAAACGGCATTTCGCAAGTACTGTGGGTATTTAAAATTACACAGAGGACACAAGATCTCAACGTGCCGTGCGGTTGTCCAGGAAAAGGGCACGGTTGTTCTTCTGGAAATTGTTCAAAACTCATAGAAACCCGTCATAATGGAATAACTACTATCACGAATAATTATGTTACGAGCTATTTTGAGGAAAAAGAGGTTAAATTGACAGCCAAATTATATGTGAATATTACGTTACCGTCACTTCAGCATAATGTCCGGAGTTAGTTAACACGTAACTTACGTGGGATAACCCAAGTTTGTCGCCCTCGAACAAAGTTACGTTTTAGAAAAAAAATTACAGGATAAAAATAAAATAGTCTATTTTCACGTACACTAGCAAACTGTAGACCGGTTTCGGTTGTTACACCATCGTCAGTACACTATAGAATGATGACTGACGATGGTGTAACAACCGAAACCGGTCTACAGTTTGCTAGTGTGGAAATAGACTATTTTATTTTTATCCTGTAGTTTTTTGCTATGGATTTCCACTATTCCGCCGCAAGTGATTTAAGTTATATTAAGTTTTAGAGTTGCGTTTTTCGGAATGGTTGCGAAAACTCTATACTAATACCTACGAACTGCATAGGTACCAATTTGGAAAATATGTAGTTCACGTATTATTTGCGGCGTAAATCCGTCTTCTCCGTTCGTTTTATTCGACAAGCCCAATGAAAGATTCACACGCATGTTACAGGTACCTACCTAACTACTCCACAAAGTGGTGGAGAGTCAACCTGGGGGGTGGGAGGGGGTAAGCCAAAGGAAAAATTCAACGGAAGAAAAGTAATGATTTTTTTTTATAGGTATTAGTACATCAGTAACTTTTGCTTTAACCAAAACTTCGACATTTCTCAATTTTTTCCTTGCGTGGTTTTTTTCTGGCGCAGGTCCGATGTGAATTCAGTAGCTGGTAACCTTTAAAGTTGACTTTCAAGTCTTAGGGTGTAACTCAATCCCTCATGGGTGCGTCTCTAATAAGGGGAAAAAACTGAGAAAAATGTTTGGATTAGTTGGGCCTTACACCTACCCACCCAACTAGTAAGAAAGTACTTGACCTAGTAGATAGGTTCGTATTCGAAAAAAGTTTGTTGGAAACAGTCGTGTTCGAAAAATGTGCGTTGGAAACAGTCGACAACTCGGCAATCCTTACAGATATTCGGGTTTATAATATTATTGATTACTTACTAGCGTTTTTAACAGGGAGAAGGCACCAATCATGACAATC
Source organism: Leptopterna dolabrata (assembly GCA_954871275.1). Taxonomy (NCBI): domain Eukaryota; kingdom Metazoa; phylum Arthropoda; class Insecta; order Hemiptera; family Miridae; genus Leptopterna; species Leptopterna dolabrata. The sequence continues at coordinate 21,814,104 of OX940979.1, forward strand.
GGTTTCTATCCAAATTTCAGACGGCCAACACATGGCGGTGCCAACGATTCCGCAGTTTTTCACTGGGAAGCACGTATTCATCACGGGTGCTACGGGGTTCATGGGTAAAGTTTTGGTCGAAAAGCTGCTTCGATCCTGCAAAGAACTGGATACTGTCTATGTCCTCATAAGAGGCAAAAAAGGAAAGTCGGCAGAAGAGAGGTGGAAAGAGGTTTGTCAGCTACCGGTAAGTTACTAGAGAAAACTTGATTACAGAACAATGAAATTCCTACCTACGTAATTATACCTACCCGTGAAGTTCGTTTAGTACCTAATGCAGGATAATTACCTAATTAATTGAAAATTAGTTATTAAATACCAGGTCAACTTTCATTACCTAGTAAATTATTATCGCTGGCAATTCTTCCATCAGGGTTAGGATTACGGCTATATAACCGCCCCGTTTTATACTTCCAAAGTGTTGGGTCTACTAGTCGGGTGTGCGCCCCCACAGGGATAATATATGATAAGTACCCCGCATCAAGCAATCAGCACATAAGTATCCCACAAGTGTGTTGATTTCAACGCAATTAATCGAAGTGAAAATCTATGTATTCGATGTGCATTCATAATGTTACTTTCATAGTGCTTTGACAGACTGAAAACCGAACTACCGGGTCAGTTAGAGAATAAAGTGAAGGTAATGGAAGGCGACGTGAGGGAGCCGAAACTGGGACTTTCGACGAGCGACTATGCGCTCCTAGTCGGCCACGTGGACATCATATTTCACGTGGCAGCAAGCGTCCGATTCAACGATCCGATCTACGAAGCCATCAAAATGAACACATGTGGCACTAAACATGCCGTGGAGCTAGCAGCTGAGGCCAAGAATCTTCTTGTAAGTAAACAGATTAAATTCCACAGCTTTACCCTTCCACTTATTACATATTCAAATATATCTATTAATTCCTTGTTGGTCATAGTTTTGAAGACTACCAGTATAATAGAACGTGCATGGAATATTGAAGTATTTACCTGGGGTGCCCAATGGTGGTCAACCATTTCGTAGTGATGTGGATAGTTTCCAAAAAAGTTCAACAATTTATATTTGAAAATATACCTCAACATAATTTAAAAGTATTGGTTTTTAAATAATGTATTAAGATGTTTTGGAATGTATTTGAAATATATGGCTTTAAACCCACGACACAGAGGACTATAACTGCATTCAGGTATTCATGCACGTATCTACGACTTACTGTTACTGCCATTTGAGACGTGAAACCGAAGAAAAAGTTTATCCGGGGGATTTGAATTGGAGGGATGCTGTAGAAATATCCGAAAAGGTGGACCCAGTATCATTCGACATTGTCAGCAAACAGTGAGTATATGCCATTCTTAACTTACAAATTCCGTTCGTTTTACTTGGATCAATCAATTCATAACCTATGGCGTTATAATACCTAATTCAAAACGGACAGTGCATGTTACTCTTCTATCACCATTTGATCATATTCAGCAAGTTATATATTATGAAATTAATACGATGAAATGCTTTATAATATTCAGAACGGACAGTGCACATTAGGTACTTTCTATCACCATTTTGACCATATTAATTCTATTCATTCTGTTAACAGTTTTACAAATTTCGCCCCGAATACCTACGTTTATTCTAAAGCGTTGGCGGAACAAATAGTGAATGAATACAAAGATCGAATTCCTTCAGTTATTTTCCGTCCTTCTATAGGTGAGTATTGAGGGATGGAGACATTGTTATAGGACACTGAGAAGGAATTATAGTTACATACATTCTTCTAATCTATTAGATATGTAGGTATTAGAATCTATAAATTCATAGTACTAGGGAAAATTAAAACACTCAATATGCACACCGAAGATAATATAATAACCCTTTGTTACAACTATTGATATAAAATGTCTCTAACAACTTCAATACTTTTCTATTTTAATTAAATTCAGAGTATAAAATAAAAAGTTTAAAAACTTTAAATGATGAATTTAAGAGAGTTTGAAGGATACAGTATACCTTCTGTATGGCATTACATTGCGTAGAGGTTTTAACCATATCTTCTTGTTGCAATTTCAGTGATATCATCGTGGAAAGAGCCGATGCCGGGATGGATCGACAACTTCAACGGACCAATCGGAATGATTATCGCTGGAGGAAAGGGCGTGATAAGAGTGTCCCTTTGCAACCCCGACGCAGTCCCGGACTACATGGCTGTTGACGTGTCTATCAAAGGCATGATAGTCTCTGCTTGGAAAATGGGAGTAGCAAGGTTGGTTATTAGAGTTGCAACTGGAAATGTAATGACAATCCATCGAAAGTTATGTGCACAATTTAAAAAAAAACCCAATAATTAAGTAGGTAATAAATAAATAATTTTTACAGGTTATCTATTTGTTTTTCACAGTGTATGTTAACGTTATCCAAGTAACGTTATCTAGCTAACGTAATTTCTTTGAGAGCAAAGTCAAACATCAGGCAATATCTTACCAACCAAATCCTCCCAACCAAGTTATGTACTTCCTAACGTATACAATCTATAACTTTGTTTTACAGTAGAACTAGACCTCTGGGAGCGTTAGAAGTATACAATTCTTCTTCGACTTCAAAAACCAGTATATCTAATCGAGAACTCATCGGGCTGTGCAAAACTGTCCACAAGGAATGTCCCATAAATGAAGTCCTCTGGGTTCCATCATACGATCTCACGAAGAGCTTCGGTGTATATAGATTCCGTGCCTTCTTCAGCCACTTCCTCTTTGCCCTCATCGCCGACACTCTATTCAGGATTTTCGGAATGACGCCTATGTAAGAAGTAGAGCGGAAATTGAAGATAATTTTGGAACATGTAACAGGTTATATTATGTTTGTGACGCTCGGGAAGAATGACAACGGTGGTATGGGGTTGAGTCAATAGGATTCCTTCCAAAAACAACCCTGTTGTAAAAATTTACCCGTCAAAAAGACCTCCTCAACTGCAAGAAGGATCGATATCCATTTTGCCCGCCGAAGTAATGCTTCGCACCTCGCTCTTGGGTGTGTATTTAGAAACCTGTTCTTTCCCTCTCTGTTGGATCTGAGTATAGGAACCAGTTCCTTCTCCCCAAACCTAGAAATTTCTTTCAACGCTCTTTAGCGGGGCTTTTTCCTGCCGGGCGCATAATGGATATCAATCCTTTTTGCGGCTGAGCAGGTTTTGTTGGCGGGTAAATTTTTTACAACAGGGTTGTTTTTGGAGGGAATATCACATCTTTTTGCATTTTCCCCTTACTCAGTACTCTGTAATTTCGCTGCTTTTAAGTGCAACTCATCTTAGCTAAAATGTTTAAGAAATTTACTAAGCAGAAAAAAAGCAAAAGACTACCTACCTTAATAGTACTTACCTACCCCAAAGGGGGAGGGGGGCGAACATATTGCACAAAAGGCACTTCCTTGGAACATTACGAATGTGTGTGCCAAATTTCAGCTCTTAAAACCGTCTCCATCCTGCTCCTGAAAACTGCCCATAAAGGGTGTGGGGAGGGGGGTGCAAATTGCACAGACAGCATTCCTGGAGCATAACGAATGTGCATGCAAAATTTCAGCTCGATCCGTTATGTAAGTGAGGCTGTAGCCCTGACAAAGAAGAACAAAAACAAATTGAAAAACTTGAAAAATGGCGATTTTTCACACGTTTATAACTCCGGCACCTGATTGTCCCGATGGTTCAAATTTCCTATAAATCCTCAGGACCCCTTCGACTATGGTATACGAAAAATCAACACCAGACACCCCCAGGGGGCCGAGTTACGGGGGGGCTACTTGTTCTGTCGTGTTAACGTGTTCTTGTTCGCTTTGAGTTTTTCGGTTTTCTTGGCGGATGGTACCGCGTCCCTAGATTTTACAAGAACATAATCCTTTTTCCGAATTGGCCCTTAGATCCTGGAAAAAGTCAATCCGGAAAAAGTCCTTTCGAATGCACGTTTTGCCTGCTCCATCTAATCTTTACAGGCTGCATCCTGATCGAGCTCTTTACAAGCTTCTGAACAGCATTATAACTTTTGATGCTGCCAAGGTAGCGATAAGGGTACTAGGGCATAGTGGGTTCAACTAATCTATGGTGAAAGTAACAGCATGCCTTACACTGTTTCTTGTACTGAGTAGCACCATGCCCAACACTCTTGTTACTTCCGCCAAGATGTAGGGTATATTTCCTGCGAATGCGTAAAAGCCCTTGGCTTTGCCGTGAGAACTGTTCCAGTAGCGGAACAAGTTGGGAACTCCTCGTTGAATCAGTGGCGGAAGCCCGAACGCGAAAGTCTCATATTTTTTCTCTCCCATTTCTTAGGTTACTGAAAATACATATCAAGATTCACAACGCAATGATGGCCCTTGGGTATTTCACCACCAAAGAATGGACTTTCAGCAACGATAAATTCCAGGCACTCAACAACTTCGTACCGCCTACAGACAAGGAGGACTTCGATTTCAGGTTCGTGTGTGGAATAAACATGTAAAATTTTCTTTATTAAGCATAATTTTTGGAATTTATCAATAAGGTAGTGTGGTGATAAGAAAGATGATGGTAGGCCTGGATAGGTGAGTTGTGAATGGAGGTGACTAGCAAACAGAAAGGTTACCACCTATGGCCAGGCCAGGAGGTTTCCAACACTTTGATTGGTAGGCGCTTGAGATGGAGAGCTTGAGGTATGAGGTGACTAGCATCTCGAAAGGTTACACCTGCGGCTGGCCAGGAAGGTTACCACCACTTCAAAAGCTTGGAGGTTGTGCCCAAAATGTTCCACCACATCGGCTGAGCCTGAAAGGTTGCCAACAAACGTCTACTCCCCCGAGTCAAATCCCTAGTTTGATTCCCAGCCGCAAGCGGTTTGTGGCTCTGCAGTCGTCCTCAGCTGCAGCCGCATTCCCCTAGTATTTTAAAATCTCCGCACTTTTCTCTCCTATTTTTGAAATCCCATAGTGCTTGTACTACGGTCATTATGAATGTGCCTTACGTATGGCTATTGAGGTTTTGTCAGTTTCAAAACAGCAACCCACAATGCCAACACGAGTCAGTCATAGTTATTGCACAAGAATGACGATTTTAAACATTTATATTGCACGAGAAAAAACAGTCACGAACACGCAAGATAAAAACAAAGAAAAGATCACAGAGCAGAAGCCGGTTGTCGCTGACATGAAGATATCAAGAGATGATACAGATACCGATACCAGCACAGCACCGCAAACTGCTAGCGGCTGGGAATCAAACTAGGGATTTGAGTGGGAGAGTAGACGTTTGTGGTTGCCACCTATTCAGGATCTTTTAGGAGAGAGTTTTGAGGAGGAGGGTAAGGTGACAGAGAGAAGTCATCGACTTGAGTGCAGTAGGTAGAATGACGAGCCGAGTAGGGGAAGCGCATTTTATAGGCATCTTTCCACCCTCCCCCCGGTCCTTCAACGGCTGTTGGAGCCGGTGGAGGAGTGATGGAGGGAGCTGACCTAGTTGCACTCCCCTGAGTCATGTAGGCTCACCTTCCCCTTGGCTTTATTTTGAACAATCTTGTATGTACATTGAGTGGTATTCTAGAAGGGTACCACGACAGCTAGTATATACAGGTAACAACTAAGGCGATAGATGGATGATCTATCGGAAGTAATGAAGAAGTAAACATGTGAGGCCATGAATACACCTATCCACGCCATGAATATACGTACACGTGTATCCTAAGTATACACATAGGTTCATAACACGTATGTAGAATTCGATACACGTTGATCATGAATGTAATTAATTGATTTCAGTTTTGACGGTCTGGAGCCCATCGAGTACTTCCGGATTGCAGCACTCGGCGGGAGATCGTACCTGCTGAAAGAAGACCCGTCAACGATTCCAAATGCCAAGAAGAAAGCCAACAGGTATATACTCGGGTCAAAAGTTATGCCGTATCAAACGCCAGATTTCAAATGATCAAATCTAATATTTTTTTTAACGCTGCAAGTTATTACAAAATGGTTTATTATCCTGTATAGATGCCTCTTCTGGGTAGATCACTGTTTTCTGTGGTCAGTACCTGCCCTCATGCTCCCCCCAGGAAAGCCCTAAATCGAGAGCTGGCCCGGGAATTACAGTTTCATAAAAATCCACGGGATTCAATAATTTATTCAATAATTAATTCGTTGTTTTTCATGAAACATAACGTATGTTCAAGATACAAAAGTACCTACAACCTAAAACCTACAAAACAAATTAACGAAGGAAACTAAGGAAATTGCGAAGTACTGCGTACGGGCAGAAATATTGGTTTCTTATTTTCAATAACGAACCTTTAGAATCGAGCATGAAAAAAAAAAAACCAAAAAAAACAGCTCCAGAACACAACAAAGTTTGACGGTTTCCTTCAAGGTATGTAGAATCCGGAAGTGAATAAAAACTATACATATTATAACATAACGGTTTATTATTTAACTGTATAGATGCCCCTTATACTGTATAAATGCGTAGGTCACTCTTCTACGGTCAACACCTTCCCTCGATCTCCCATCAGCCCTAAATCAGTACTGGAGCCGGCCCGGGAATTACAGTTTCATAAAAATGCACGGGATTCAATAACTCAATAATATTAATAATTATTTGTTGTTACTCATGAAGCATGAGGTAATAATAAACCGTTGTGTAATAATTTACCTGTATAGATTCCCCTTCTGCTTAGATCACTGTTCTCCGTGATCAATACCTACCCTCTGCTCCCGCCAGGACAGCCCTAAATCGAACTGGAGCCGTCCCGGGAATAACAGTTTCATGAAAATGCGCGGGATTCAATAGTTCAATAATATTAATAATTATTTGTTGTTATTCATGAGGCACAACGTTTGTTCAAGTTGCAAAAGTACCTATCGAAAAAATCCTGAATAGCCATCATTATTCAAATGAAATAATATCACACAACAACCAACTCGACTTCATACAGCCATTCGCGAATATAATCCAGTGTTCCCTAGCAATGATATCTAGGTCGGTTTTATACCGTTTGATTCACGATCATGTTGACGAATCTTTTCGGTGCAAACGAACGGCTGGTCGTACAATGCTCCGGGTGGCTTCAAAAAATTCTTTAGTTCGAGATCAATTTAAAAACGTAAAAAAAAACATACCCTTCTACAAAAAGTTTTCGAGCTACGGCGTTCTGAAAATTTCAACCCCTACTTTTTCATCCCTTACAGATGACTGACAGTAACGACGAGTTTCGTGGACCAACTAGGCCCCGAACGGGACCTTCAAACCAAATTTCATTAATTTTGGTTCATGGTAACTAAGAAAAGTGCGAAGTACGGCGGACGGACAGAATTTTTTTAAATTCCATTTTCGGATTCTACATACCTTGAAACAGAAACCATCAAATAAACCAAACTTGATGTCCGTCCGCCGTACGCCGTACTTCGCAATTTTCTTACCATGAACCAAAATTAATGAAATTTGAAAAATAGGGGTTGCTATTTTCAGAACGCCATAGCTCGAAAACTTCCAATAGAAGTTTTTTGAACGTTTTTAAATTGATCATGATCACTAACTTAGGAACTTTTTGAGACCACCCGGAGCATTGTACGACCAGCCGTTCGTGTGCACCGAGAAGCTTCGTGAACATGATCGTGATTGAAATCGTATGAGTCCGGCCCAGATATCGTTGCTAGGGAACACATGATTATAGTCACGGGTGGCTGTATGAAGTCGAGTTGGTTGTTCTGTGATATTATTTCACTTGAAGAATGATGGCTCTTCAGGATTTTTTCGATGCTTCGGTGCTTCATGAATAACAACAAATAATATTAATGACTGAATTATTGAATCCTGCTCATTTTTCTGGAGCTGTAATTCTCGGGCCGGCTCCAGTACTAGATTTGGGGCTTTCCTGGGTGGAGCTCGGGGGTAGGTATTGACCACAGAAAACATTGATCTACGCAGAAATGGCACCTATACAGGTAAATAATAAACCGTTGTGTAATAATTTGCAGCGTTTTGGTTTATTATTTCCAATAATGAACCTTTGGATTATTCCATTTTCAGGTTCTACACCTTCCTTTTTTTCATGCTCGATGTGTAAAGTGTAGTTGGAGTAGTATAAGTTGGCCTACTGGTAAAGTGGGGCAATTCATGCCACACCTTGTTCATATTTAGGCTAACTAATTCAGCGTCCACTTCGTCTAGCTAATGATGAATTTTAATATTATTATCCAACTACTAATGATGAGTTTTCATAGGTCAGAAGGTATTCAACATTTTGCTAGCTTCTCATACCGTCAATTCTTCTAGCCACACCACTGTTAGCATTTTACAGATGGCTGAAACGTTTCAAAATTATTTACAGGCTCTACGTATTGGATGGAATCATCAAATGGAGCACGTACATCGCTATAGCCTATTATACTTACGGCTACCTCTCTGCCCTTAAATGGTTTTGAATTGTTGCAATTATGTAATGCATAATTGCATTGTTGCATTGTGTTGTATGTATTTATTGTGTGTATTTATCTGCGCTCCAATATTTAAGATGAAATAGAACATTGTGCTTTTTGGACTTTTGCCTTCAAACATACAACATGTCATGTATCTACATGCACCTAAATTTCATGTATGCATAATTATAAATAGGTAATACGTTTATTTCATAGTAAGTAACTCAGAAGGCGGTATTTATGGGCGTCGTCTAAAACCAAAGGACGCTATGAGATGTTTTTGTTTCAAGCAATTTTCCGATGATTCGGTCAAGATGTAGAGATGACTCCAATGCCTTTTCTCTTGAATATTTGAATACTGAATATTACAACTACTGAATGTCTTAACCATTTATTAAGTTGCATTAATCAATCGAGTGTGTATAAACTATAATGATGTTCATTTTTTAGTAATTCGTTTTACACAATAATTCTATGTAATATACTTCGATATTGTATATTCGTTACATTGGCCATTGTATTTAATTGTAGGTACCCCCCATTTTTAGGTACTTGCCTACGAGTAGTGTTAAAAAGAACTTGGTTCAAGGTGAACGTGTATTAAATCCGTAATTCGACCTTCCAATTGAACCAAATATTGAAGTATTTACGTACCTACCTATAGTTCTCTATTCTTGAAGTTTAGTAACAATAATATACAATTTTGTATGCTACGTGGGAATGAAATTATTATAAATGTAATCAACCTACTTAAGCACCCTATACATACACTTCACAGTCCGTTTACACTTCTCCTCGATCGTCATTGTGTTCCTTTTGTTGTTCACCACTTCACAGGGACGTAAACGAAATAAATATAAAAGAACTCATTGTGTAACATAACTGTGGCAAGTAACTTTATTTGGTAAAATACAGTACAAAACGCCCGTAGTTTTAATAATTTTTACGGGCTCCTCGTGCTTTATAAATTAATAATAATCATAACATTCATTGAAATAATAATAATTGAAATACTCAAGCGTCCAGTAAATCGTTCAATCAGTGGACTCGTGGAGGAAGAGTAGGTAAGTATCTATATATAATCACTTCAAATAACTTTCCACGAATCTTTGCATTTAGCATGTGCCTATCTGTTAATCAAGAATGAGACTGAAGGTTATTATTACCTATTTTTTGTTTGCCAGTTAGATTGGGTCAAGTTTGCGGTATTCTGTATGTTTCAGTTACATGGGCAATCAGATTATTCTCCTTAATCCTTGAAATAGGTTTTTTTAAATCACTGAAAATAACTTCTAACGATTTAAACTGAATGAGTAGCGAACTTTACTGACAACCCTACCACATAGCATGGCCTTGACATGCAACATAACAATATTGATACCCGAAAGTTGAACTTTTCATGACTTCCCGTATTCACAGCGGTGGTTGCTGGTGTGAATAATGCGACAATTCTTACTGTATTCCCAATCACCTGAACCTTATCAACTTGTAGGCGAGAAGCAGCACCAGCACTTTGCCGATTCGGTGGAGCCAGAGCAACCTGAAAAGATTTAGTGAAATCCGAATAAATGATATATAAAGCTTGGAATTCGAATAGCGTGGAAGGAGTGATGCATCAGACATCGGTAGTAAGTAGTAGGTACCATTAAGGAAAGTAAGCCATCTTGAGTTGAGCCTCTAGTCAAGCAAGTGAGGTTGACGAATCGTTTGTGGTACATAGTTAAATTTATTGCCAAGGTTATAATTTATTGCAAGATGTATAGTTTTGTGAAACGAATTATAATTTTAGATATCTACTTGAATCTTCTCTTCACTCACCTATTCAATTTCCGTAAAGCGGCAGGTAGTGTCTCTGGAGTGTCCTTCATGACGTATTTCCTGATTCCGTGCATAAACAAGTGGATGTAGCTATCCCAACTGAGCTTCGTGACGTCTGTGTTGAAGAGAACTTGATCTTCTTTGCTCAAGTCCCGCGCGAGTGATTTTTGGTTTTCGCAAGTGAATTTCCATTCATGAAGAGCAAAAAACTCCCCCGTTTTCGCCGCCATGCTGAACCGTTGGCAGAGTTTCAGCATGCTGAGAACAAGAAGCCGAAACCAATTTTAGTTCTGGTAAGGATTCTAATAAAATTGCATGAACTAGTTACTTTGTGTTACATATGAGATGGTAGATTCAATAAGATCAGTTCAGGAATGATAATATTCGCCCAAAACGACGTAAGGTGATAAGATTTAAAAGGCCTTGAGGTTGCAGGTTTGACTCTTGATGTGTGGGGTTGGTGAGGTAAGGGCAAAATAAGCAGAATGAAACAGCTGAGGTGATGTTCCATCGGGGGCCTAAACATGGCCAGCTAATGCGCGATGCGCGATTACTACTTAACAGAGTGAGGTAGTAATTAGCTAAATAGATAGGAACAAAAGATCTCAGCGCATGCTCACAAGCAACATCATTTTATCAGCAGTTTCAGGATACAAACATGCATACCATTCACAAAGCTTAGTTACAACAAACAAGCAATGTCCGCAACAAATTTTAGATGTGCCCAGTTTACCGATGAATCGGAACCTATAATAGGTACTGAATAATCAAACGCATAGAGCCTAGATTCAATAAAAGTTTTCGGCATACCTGACCCTTTCCGGCCCTAATATGAGATGTACAAGAAATTTTGGAAAAATAAGTAGGGACTTGATTTTGAAAAGGGAACTTTCTCACGATTATGGACCAAACGGATTATGGATTGTCAAAGGTCTGGGAACTCTCCTTTAGTTCATGGGACAGTATGGTTGTGGGGCGTTCCGCTGAACCCATTCCAAGTGTGGAACTGCTCGGAACGGTGACAATTTGTTCAAATAGGTAATGCGTTCCAGCCGGAAACTTTTTTCGACTTTGTTAAGCTACCAGGAAAATTTTGTGAAAGAATTCTCGAAAGTAAAATTGCAAGAATCTAAATCCTATTGTGGAATTCTTTCACGTCTCAAACTGAACGGGAACTGCGGCATCCGAGTTATTAGAATAAAGTAATTCAGGGAACTGAAGCCTTCGGAACGATTCCGAATTTTGGAATGACCCGTCCCATCTAAGTAAAACACCGTTCGATTCTCTGATGGTCGTCAGAGCACTAAAGTGTAGAATCTGAGATGGGCATAATGACGTCTAATGAAATGAAATTAATATACTACCGATACTAATGGCCAACCAAAATAAAGATGTAGGATAATATTAATATAGTTTTATGCAGAACAAGTTTGTGTGAAATTTGCATGTGAAGGGAAAAGTGCGTTCGTTTGTACCATTACATCTACACGTAGGACGAAACACTTTTTGCTCTTTCAATTTCTACTCAATACCTCCATGACACTTTATGGTTGAGTAGTTCAAGAGTTGAAGCTCTTCCGTTGTAAAAAGGTCTTGTACTGAACAGTATATTCCTGAAAATGCATCAGTTATTAGCGTAAGAATTAACAACGCACTTTTCGTGGTATGGAGATACACTAAATGTAAACGTTCGTAGACAGACAATTTTGTTTCGATGAGTCAACAAAAGAATGAGACACTGAGGCGCAGTTTGCATCCTAAAGCGGGTGAATATCGAACCCGAATTCATGGTTCCATGAGTTTACCGAATCGATCTTGAGTAAACCATCAATCAACAGTCCGTTGATGACTAAGCACTAGAGGACAGTTGAACGATTGTGTCATTATATTTTTTATACCTACCGCGTCGTCCCTACATTATCATTTAAGTTGAAAAGTTGAAAATGATACCATTTCAAGTGCATATTAATAACGTCTTCGTTTTGTGTGTCTGTTCATTTTCGTTGACAATCAGAATCAAAATGTTATATCAATCAGTGTCGCGGATTTCCTTGAAGATTAGCACCTGTGCCTGTGCTTTTCTCCGTGGGTCTAACAAACTGTAGATTACACAAGCAGAAGAATCATCATTTACAATGCTCAGTTCGATATTTCATACTGCGATTATTCACGAATTTCTGTTCGTCATTATTGGACAAATGATTTTGTTCGCATTTTGTTCGCAGGTACTGTAAATTCTTAAAGAAGGACTATGGCTAACTTCATAATAACCATAATCATGCTCCTTAGGTTATTTCTTGAATGATTAATTGATTTATCAAGTTATGGATTTTTGTGATCAATATTGAATGTTTCGTTTTAATAAGACACCTTCCTGTCTACTTTGGTTTTTGGACGCAATAGTCGTCTTGAAATTGGAACTACAGAGCTTGTAACTCTTTAAAGTATTGTACGTAATAACTGATAAGCTGGAATTCGGAATAACCGAATTTCATTGAAGTAAATGACGAATGTCCTGGGAAATTGAGCACATCTTACATCGGCTTAGAGCCTTTGATTCTTAGGAGGAGGTCGACGAGGAAGGCAGGTAGCTCGTGTTGTAGGAGATGCTTGAATTTGTGGAGACCTCTGCTAGTAGTGAAACTGAATCCTGGATACCACTGAAGGTATTTTGACGGCGTCGTCATCGAATGCTTCAAAGTCAGCACTCCCAGCTGACGCCAGGTGATTGGGTTGAGGGATCCGGATGTGCAATTATATACAGTCACAGCGTCCCTCCTGTAAACGAGGTTCGAGTTCATGAATTTTATAAATTTGTCCCAGAAGTTCCAGGATATTGATGATATGGGCCCTTTGCAACCAACTTTTGTTTGACCAAAAAATTCAGAATCACGTTTTCTTTCTTTTTTGGAATTAACTAGGTACATAAATATCTACTTCAACCTGCGTTTATTTAATTTATTATCCACATAAATAAGAGCACCTACCTGCAGTTTGCAGTTTGCCAAGCAGCTACTATCAATGTGTCGACGACAATGTCAACTGGTATGATGTCCACTAGATAGTTTTCATTGCAGATGATGGATCTGATGGTCCCTCGTCCGATCTCCATCATGATCCCGGTGATCCCGCTTATGTTATCCACCCATCCGGGGAAAGGCTCTTGCCAAGCACCAGTCACTGGAATGGAGAGCCGCTTCATATAAGAATCGAAATGGTGATAACGCTTATTATCACGAACTCGTAAGTGCTTAGATGAAGATTAGTTTGGTTTATATCGTTGACTACTCTCAATCTCATGCATAGGAATCAGGGCGGAATTTGAGACCAACATAGACTTAATTGGATTTGCTACAATTCAGCGGCTCGTATTATATTGTTTCGTAGTATGTACCAATGATCCAAAAATCGGAACAATTGGCATCCCATGCCTAGCTTCCCGGAGTGTCTCTGCCCACATGTTCATAAGCTGCATGGCAGTTAAGGAGCTAATCATCGTAAACTATAATTTATTATGGTACGTCCAACGTTCATTAAAATATGAAGAACATATTTACATTGTTCGCAAAGAACTTACACCTTGGGCTTGTACGTAAAATTATTTACTCTCCATTTCCTGATTTTCTAACTCAAATAAAATTAATGGTGGTTGCTCTAGTCATTGGTCATTATGATTCATAATATTCATAATTTGTCCATGTACCTAGATACAAATAGGTGCTATCATAATAAATTATTATCGTTAACATTTACCAATAGAGGGTCTGACTATGGAAATAGGGAGGTTGTCGACCTCCTCCGAGACCAGTGCCTCGGCCATAGCCTTTGTGACTGTATACGTGTTGGGGTGGTCTTTGGCGATGATGGCTGCTCCCAGATGTTCGACCAAATCGGACGAAAGGTGTTTCACGCACTCCACTACTCCAATTGGGCTTGCTGGAGGAGGGTATACCTTCTCGTCCACTTGAGTCCTGTTAGCGTTGGAGTATGCCGTCGATACGTGAACGACTGCCTGGAGTGTCGCGGGAACAAAAGAAAATGTTTGTTTCACATTAATGAAATGCTGCTGTATTATTAGAGACTAGTTAGGTATTCAAAAAAAGTCAGTCTTTTACAAAGAATATTTTTTTCAAAATATCCTGTGTAAAATACTAAATTGGTGTTTCGGCCGTTAGCCCATCGAGTGAATAAACGCAGACACTGGTCCTTGAGATTATTGACATCAGTTTGCGTCATTTAATAGTAAATTGATTTGCTTTCATTTATTGATGTAAGTAGCTATTGTTCAAACTGGGTGTATTTTTGTGAAAGAAATCACAACTAGTGTTATTTTGGATGATTTTGGTGTCGGATCGAGTAGGAATTTATGCGTAGGTACCTGAAGTTTAGCCATGTCCTTGCAGAGTTCTATGACGGCTTGGGTTCCCATAGTGTTGAGTTTGACGGCATCCTGGAGCTTCTCGTTGAACTTGACGGTGGCGGCCGAGTGAAATACGATGGTAACCTGGGAGGCGAGACGGGCTTTGTCAGCCTCGCTGATACCCAATCCTGGTTCCATAACGTCTCCTGCGATTGCCACCACCTTGGACAATACCCCCGACTCTCGCACACGGTCAAAAACCTGCCAGAAAATTATTCAACAAAAATGAGAGCCAGAAATATGTACCTACAGTATAAACATAGTCCGATGGTAACGTAAAGAAGCAAAAAAACGCTGCAAAGTCCTTGTCACATGGGTTTATTATTCTATTGGAGTTCTAAAGATTTTTGTTAGCTGTTAAATGTATTGTTTCTTTCATGTGGAATGATTGAAATAGCTATTTCTGATGATTTCCACCAATTTTGGCCCCCAAAACATGAAATAGGTACGCTTTTTTTTCTTTTTTTTAAAGATCATCTTTGATCATTGGTCGTGGCATTTAATGGTCTTGATTCACCTGTTTACACTTTTTCCAATGTTATTGTACACATTGATGGTGATTTCAGACAGTTTTCCAGGTTTTTGTCTCATAAAAAACCAATTTTGGGAGCTGAACCAATGGTAAAACCTCAATTTCCGCCTCTTTGGTCAAAATCGACTTCATATTCGGTCTTCTCGTCCTCAAAAACATGGAAAAAGATACCTCAAAAGCTCATGTTACTAACATGTTGTTAAAACGCAAAAAGTACCTATTTTTATACACATTTTCACTCATAACACCCCTGGGTATATTCCGATCGGGCTGAAAAGTTTCGGGACACAACTAGGGCCCAAATGGAGCATGTGTGCGAAAGAACGACTTTTTTAGACCGAAAATGATGCCTGTACACGTGATACGGCGTACGGCGTACGGCGTACGGCGTACGGCGGACGGCGTACGGCGGACGGCGGACGGACATTGCATTTTTGGAATCTACGCACCTTGAAACGGAAAAGAAAAAATTTTGAGGGGGTGTTATAAAAATTTTTTGCTGAGCGAATACATAGGTGTATTATTCACAGAATAATAAACCAAAAGGTTCTGACATGGTAGGTAGGTTAACTAGAGTTCTGCTTGAATAAAGCAGAATAATTCCCTACCAACCACCAGACAAACAAGGAGAAAAATTGAGGATGGACAGGAGACGCAGCATGGTCACTAGCCACATAGCCAATGGAGAGATATCCTAAACTATATGTACCAAAACAGGGGAAACGGTGAGGGGGGGAGGCTATTGTTGCTTATTATACAGTTCCAAGCTACCTTCCTGTTCGAGGCAAGGGCTCACCGGAATATTACAGGTAATAAGGAAAGTTAGGATAAGTTTTGTTACTGGGTACCATGGTATCAGTAGCAAAACTGGTTGGAAAACTAAGTATCCCTTTGAATCCCTAAATCTCCTTGAAAACTGTTAGTAATAATCCGGTTGCTATTGATCAGAATTACAATTAATCATAATACCCTGATTGTAACTGCAATATCCTATGTATCATAACCAACAACAAAATTATATACTTATCTAGACTCCAAATAATACAATCTGGAGTCAGGATTAACAGGAAGCTACATTTTGACAGCGATGCTGAATTCAACAAGATTGGTACATTAATCAGATTATCGTTATTAGCTGTGTTCCACTTTATTCTATATTCAGTTATCTACAGCAACGAAGTTTATTTAAATGTATGTATAGTTAGTGCCCCTTTTAAGCATGCAAGTCGCGGCCAGAAATTGTAAACAAGGTTAAGCAAAGTTGATCTATTACTGATGTTAGAGGATGTTGTTGATATTAGTGGTCGAAGGCTTCATTACAAAGATTTGAGGTAGACAGTTTCGGTAATGAAAATTAGGAAAGTTAGTACCTAATCTTACTATTTTTCAATAGGTCAGCTATGTCCTCGCACACACGATGTGGGCGATGGGATTGGTAACAAGGATTATCTTCTGTCTAGAAACAGCGAAAACCCTGTAGGTAAGAGTCTTGATTTACCACTTATACCTTAATGAATTAGAAAGAGTTCCAAGGCTTCCACAAGTGTCCGGTTCCTAGATTTTTCAAATTCAATTTACATTCAAGCTTCTTCATTGTGTAAGGCTCAGCCGTCAGTATCTCTGATGATATTCTCCAGGCGTTAACAGTCCCCGTCAAATTAGAAAATCTGATTGCCATCATTCAAGAAACGACGGTGGCTTTGTGCAGCACGTTGCAGCATGGTCATTATCCCCTAGCAATTCAAGCTGCCATAACGAGATTGCTGGAGTCAAGAAAAGGCTGAACGGCACATTGCGACGTTACAGCATCAGAGAGGAAGAGACGAGGACCCGGTTACCGACTGACACAGTTCGGCGTCCCTGGGTCGCGAGGGGAGGCCCTGCGAATTTCCGAGATTACGCAACGGCAACGTTCGAGATGAGCGAGGATATGCAGACGTCGAGGGACCGGTCGAAGACCTCTGGAGGTCGGCCTGTCTGAATAGATTTACGTCAAGCCAGCTTTGAAGTGATTCACTGGCGGGTGAAAGCTATTGCAAGGCACACAGACCTGCGACTCTTCACCTATAGGTACCTTACCTGTGAGGTGTCAACTATTCTGTAAGTGGGCGTCATGTACAAAACCACTGACTTATCGGTCGTAAATCTACAAAAGCTCTTACGCGTAGTCTCCAATCGTCAAGTCAAAAGCCTAGTTTGTATAATTCATGTGACAGTAAAGACCATTAATTTGTTTTGTAGAAAACGGACTAAAAGTTCCAGTCAACAACGCGACCGTCTGAGCGAATTTTCAAGGTATTGGTTTTTTGTAGCTAAGAAGATTTTTACGATTTTTGACCCCAAAAACCTTAAATTGTTAGCGATTTGTGACCCCTCCCCCCTCTTGAATTTCATCCTCGTACCTAAGAGTATTTAGAGAGAGAGAGAAAAAAAATTTGGGATGCTATAGGTACCTATAGGTTTTCGGTGATTTTTAGGCTGACCACAGAGTTAAATGATGAAATTTGAGAGATTTGAAGAGATGGTTAAATTGACTGCTACGCGACATGAGATGATGTGTGTGACGAAATTTGAGATCAATACTCAGGCAATTTATTTTAGATTTTCATGGTTATTTTTGCAATGTTTCAGGTGTAATAGTTAGTCGACAATAATGCAGTGGACTGAGACATCGGCGCAGGTTGAGCAAGAGAATTCTTGGCGAGAGCCAGCTCTAGATCACCACTCCTATACTTGGATAGGCGGAGGAAACGCCACAATGTTGTCACGCAGTGCTATGCTACCCCGGGCTCCTATGGTGGTAACCATTTATAACGCTCAATTATTTTACGGGATTAATTCCATTCATGAAAAAAAAATCATGTTATAATCAGCTGTTCCCTATCTGGGCAGGAGTTATGAATATACTGTATGATTCACATTCAGGGTCGTTGAAGCTTTTCGGTTCACTCTTCAGAGCCTTACTGTGAACGAACGGCTGGACGTAAAATGCTCCGGGTGGTCTCAAAGAATCCTAAAAATAGGAATCAGTTTAAAATTTTATAGAAACCGTACCCTTCTTTTAAAAGTTTTTGAGCTACGGCGTTTGGAAAATATGAACACCTATTTTTCACAAAGGGACCTTTCAAATGAAATTTCATTTTGGTTAATAGTAACTAAGGAAAATGTCGTATACGGCGCACAGTGGTACAAGTGCGGAAAAAATTATATTTTCGAAAAGTGAGAATTTCAGTGATTCAGTAGTAAATAGCACTAGTAAATTATCTGTAGAATCCAAATATACTAGTCTTATGTATGGAATTTTGTTTAAACTGGAGTTTGTCCAAAACTGAACTTGGTGAAAACAGTAAAACAGTGGGTAGTTTTCACAAGTTCCGGTGGTTTTCACATGGGTTTGGGCTGAAGAAGTATGATAGAATGTATTTTGATGAGAAATACCCCATTTTCGCGAATACCTGACTTGGATTTGGCATAAAAAAAAAGCTCCGTCTTCCTCCGGTCTCGCTCTAATTTAAAACTATAGGTAAGTACTAAGAAGTAAGTTTTCTGAGAAAATCGTCACCAACTTCCGCCAACTTCGGATGCAATCCTTGTTTTAGTGGCGTGGACTACCCTGAACGAACGGGTACCTACACTTCGACTCAGTCAAATGTGGTCTGCTAATCACTCCGTGTGGGGGGATACTGTTAGCATTCTGTAGTCAAGTGGGTGTTCACTAGACACCTCTCATCAGTTTAGATCGGTATTAAGAGGAGGTGGCACTAGTCAAAATGCCTAACAATAACAAGCCCACCACATAGCGAAGATACGAAGGAACTATGCTACCTACCTAATGTTTTCGTAACTTTGAGGAGATCTGCTTGAACTTTTGATGTACCTACCGAAGCCAGGTTGATTAAAAAACATTAATAATGCAGATTTCTTTTTTTGTCTTTCCGAGGTGAATCTGAGGTAGGTACTAAACAGATGTCACAACATACCCGAAGAGCTGAGAATGGTGGGATTCAACGCAGAATTTAATTCCCAAGAACTTCTCTATCGGACAAAATTTCTTTTAGCCAGTAGATAAGTGCTCATTATCAAAAATCTCGACGTAAGAAACGTGTTTTGTTAGTTTTTTTGTTGCAAAAACACATGAATAACAAATGTTGGGTATAAGAACATGGGGTATATTCGGAATCAGCAATAAATTTCCTATAAGAATGAACGAAGAACAGAATTGTTTCCGAAAAAACCCATTTTGGTAGGTAACTACCACTGTGCGGCGGGCGTAGAAATGTTTCATTCCAGTTTCTTTTCATGCTCAGGCTCGCTCATAATTGAAAATAATGAACCCCCCAAAAAAAACCGTACTCACGCAATTATCGAGAAGTTCCTTCAGGCGTTCCTTCGGGCTCATGCCTTTCTTGGTTCGTATGAGGAGGAATATGGTCTCGATGCCCGGGCAAGAGCGCAGGAGCTTCTCGACGAGGGCTTTTCCCACGAAGCCCGTCGCTCCGGTGACGAGGATGTTCGCTCCGTCATAGAACCGCTGGACCCCGGACTCGGCGGCTCCTCGATTGTTGTTACCGTCCTTCGTCATTGCGGCTGCTCACCCGCTCATTTATCTGTAACCGCGACCAATCCGTATAGCTAGAGTTAGATAATACGTACAAATAATCGTTATAACTTCTTGGCCTACCTACAGCTGAAGAAGGCATCAAGAAAGAAGGTTTGCTGGCTCTACTGGCTAGAACATGGAGCCCTTGCCCACATGTTTAAGGACTAGGGACAGAAACGAACAAAGCCATTAGGACCACAGACGTTCTATACCCAATGGCCAATTTTCGCTGGTAGGAATTTTTTATTTTTCATCTCAGAATTGGAGTTAGCACCCTTGAATCCCCCCACTACCAATTTTCATCTCAAAACTCAGTGTAGCTTGGGCAACAAAAGGAAAGAAAAAAAACCAAATGACGTCATAATAAATGGATGGCGCTGAGGGATGACGCGGGCGTATGATGTAATTTCGCTTTCTTTACACTGGTTTATCACCCACTTTTGATCAACTGATACCCCTCATATAGCGCCTTTTGTAAAACACTCGCCGAGATCTTTTACTTAGGGCTAAATGCAACGAGCTTAGTTGAGAAATCCGCCACGACGTGGCAGCAACAAAATTAATAAATGTTATTCTACTTCTCATTTGAGAATTCGGAAAACCGCCAAAACGTTATTTAAAAAAATAAAAAATAAAAAATCTTGAGCAGATCCCATTGTGAGCCATAGGTACCTAATTTTCATTTTTTGTTCAGCAAGAATGTCGTCATTTAAGTGTAAGGCCGGCTTGTCACTGTGAGTTTTCTCGCCTAATGTACGATTCGTTTTAAGTAATCAATTTCAGTTTATTATTTTCATCAACAAACCTTTGGAATCGAACATGAAAAAAAATTTTAACCCCCCCCCCTCAAAATTTCATGATTTACGTTTCAATGGACGTAGATGGATGGGGTGGATGTCGAACAAAAACGCTGCAAATGATTAAACAACGGTTTATTTTTTACCTGTATCCCCCTTCTGCGTAGATCACTGTTTTCTGTGGTCCCTACCCTACCCTCGAGCTCCCCCCCCCCCCACCAGGAAAGCGCTAAATCGAGTACACGAGCCGGCCCGGGAATCTATACATATAATAAAACAGTGTCTGTTTGTCTGTCTGTTTGTTTGTCTCGGCATCAATTGAGAACGGCTGAACGTAGAAAGTTGCGGCTGGTACCATCTGACGCAGAATTTATCTGGGAAGGTTTATGAAAAATCCGCATTTGAATCTGTCCATCCGTTGAAACGCTATGAATGAAATACTACTAAAAAACGTGTTATAATCACTTCTATGAGGACGTTTATGCTTATAATAACTTTGAACGGTTGGACGTAAATCCGATTGTAATTAGATTCTGGATTCAGCTCGACGAGTACATTCAAGTGGTACTTCAATCAGGATGTTAGTAGGAGGGGGGGGGGGGGGGTACAGGTTATGAGAGGGGGGGGGGTCTACAGAAATTTCAAAACTACTTGACCAATTGGAGTGCAACTTTGGGAATTTGTTGTGTGAACATTGAGGAATGTTTCTAACCAGGTAGGGAGGGTTCATAGGATACGGGGGGGGGGGGGGGGGGGTTAAAGGCAGTTAGGGTTGGCATTGGGGAAGGTTTCTGATCAGTTGTGGAGGGGGTGTCTGTTCTACCGTTGCGAAGCGCGGGTACACAGCTAGTTACGTATAAATCCGGCTCAGATATGATTGCTAGGGAGCACCTGATTATAATCACGGATGGCTGTATGAAGCCCAGTTGGTTTTTCTGTGATATTATTTCATTTGAAAAACAATGGCGCTTTTGGATTTTTTGTTAGGTACTTTTGCAACATGACAAACGTTGTGCTTCATGAATAACAACAAATAATTAATGATTGAATGATTGAATCCCACGCCTTTTTATAAAACAGTAATTCCCGGGCCGGCTGCAGTACTCGATTTAGGGCTTTCCTGGGGGGAGCACGAGGGTTGGTATTGACCACAGAAAAGTGATCTACGCAAAAGGGACATCTATACAGGTAAACAATAAACCGTTGTTTAATAATTTGCAGCGTTTTTTATTCCACTTTCGGGTTCTATGTACCCTGAAACGGAAACCATCAAATTTTGAGGGGGAGTATTTTTTTTTTTTTTTTTTTTCATGCTCGATTCTGAAGGTTCATTATTGAAAATAATCAACAAAAATAAGATAGTGAAGAAAGATGTTCCATAGCTGGAGGACTGTGGTTGGTCTTATTTGACAAGAGGATACTAGTTAGAATTTTTTCTTTAAATATAAACAACTAGTTAGGTTAGTTTTAAGTAGTTGCATTTCCGAGGTTTTGAGGAATTTGCCGATATTCTTAAGTAATACGTGCGATCCATTTCAACGCAAAAACTGGACCAGTTTTGAAGCACTGTTTCGACGGAAGCTGCTTGTAAACAGAACCTATTTCGACACGACTTTCTTAAAAAAATGACTAATGAATACTTATACCTAGTTATTATGAGATCAATAACTTATCCAAGGATATAGTGTTTTTACCTTCCTGTACCAAATGTTGGTCGTGATGAAATCATATTGTACTTATCCAGCGCCGTGGGATCACTGGATCTACAGTGGCTCCAAGTAGCTAGATATATACTATCTAAACTAGCTAAGGGTATATGACGATAATTTTACCTGGTAGATACCTACTTCTCTACTGCAGTTACATTAATGATACAGGACGTCCTCACGAATAATCCAGGAAACATTGGAGTTTTCTGACTAGTTCAACCGGACAACCAATCACTGAATCGCAGGTGCACGCCAGAATTCGGTTCATTACTGTCTAAATACCACGGTGGAAAGCACCGTCGGTTAGAGAAAGTGGATGGTTATCAGGCGGTCATTTGGGAAAAGGTTGACTGACCCATTATGTACCCTTTCAACCAGGTACCCACGAAGAAAAGGTACATGGTTGCAAAAGCGGCCAACTCCTTCATTTTGAGAAAAAACCTTTTTTAATGTTTTCAAGTCCTAAAGTAACTTTTCCACCCGCTGACAACAAAAACACAAACCGGCTAACTCCCTATGTTAAACGGATGTGAAAATTCCGTTGTGCTGCAAAACCGACCAAATCTGATTTTTCTTAGTTACCATCAACCAAAATCAATGAAATTTGGTTTGTAGGTGCCTTTTGGGGTCTAGTTGGTCCTCGAACCTCGACGTTACTGTCAGTCATCTCTGAGGGGTGAAAAATAGGGGTTGAAATTTTCAGAACGCCGTAGCTCGAAAACTTTCAGTGGAAGGGTATGTTTTTTTAACGTTTTTAAATTTATCTCGAATTAAAGAATTGTTTGAAGCCACCCGGAGCATTGTACGACCAGCCGTTCGTTTGCACCGAAAAGATAGGTCAACATCATCCTGAATCAAATGGTATAAATCCGGCCTACATGTCATTGCTAGGCAGCACCTGATTATAATCACAGATCGCTGTATGAAGTCGAGTTGGTTGTTCTGTGATATTATTATTTCATTCGAAAAATTATGGATCTTTTGGATTTTGTTGATAGGTGCTTTTGCAACTCGAACAAACGTTATGCTTCATGAATAACAAAAATAAATTAATGATTGAATTATGAATCCCGCGCATTTTAATGCAGTATAATTCCCGGGCTGGCTCCAGTTATCGATTTAGTGCTTTTTATGGGGGAGCTCGAGGGTAGTTATTGACCGCAAGAAACTGTTCTATGCAGAAGGGGCATGTATAAGGGTAAATTATTACACAACGGTTTCATACAAAATTGTTTATTATAAAACGATTTGTTTACCTTAGGTTTCATGAATAACAACAAATAATTAATGATTGAATTATTGAATCCCGCGTACTTTTATCAGACTGTAATTCCCGGGCCGGCTCCAATTATCGATTTAGGGCTTCCCTTGGGGAGCTGGAGGCTAGGTACCTATTGACCACAGAAAACAGTGGTCTACTCAGATTATTACACAACGGTTATTACACAACGTTTTATTACACAACAGTTTATTATTTTCCGTATGCTTCATGAATAACAACAGTTAATTAAGGATTGACTTGAATCCCGCTTATTTGTATGAAACTTTAATTCGCTAATCGATCGGCTTCGATCGGCTTCGGTAATCGATTTAGGAATTTCCTCGTGGGAGCTCGAGGGTCGTTACTGACCACAGAAAACAGTGATCTAAGCAGAAGGGGCGTCTATAAAGGTAAATAATAAACCGTTTTGTAACAATTTGCAGCTTTTTTATCACATTTTCGGATGCTACGTACTACCTTGAAACGGAAACCATCATATTTGGAGGGGGGGGGGGGGTAATTTTTTTTTCCCCATTCTCGGTTCCAATGGTTTATTACTGAAAATAATAAAAATGATAAAATAATAAAAACAATAAAATTGTTGTTTATTTGCAAGCCTGAAACCCCGGATTTCAATTTAGATTCAACTACATTGGTGTTCAAGTTTGTTGCAAAGCCGGCCCACTCCAAAGTGAGTTGCAAAACTGGCCACATCCAAAATTGAAACTGGAATACCCCTCCCCCCCCCCCCGCATTCCCCAAGTACTCCTAATGGTGGTTTACAACCTACAGCCATTATGTATTTTACAACGTAGGGGTTTTGGTACCTACCTCATTCAAGCTAAGCGTGAAAGAAAATCAGCTTTCCCGAAAAAAAGTTTAATTTGCAGATGGCCGGTTTTGCAACCAGACGACACATTTAGGGAAAAGGTTGACTGACCCATGAGCTCCTTGAATTTCCTTTCGGATCAAATAGCCCAGGTGCCTTTTCAATCAGGTACCCACGAAGAAATCTTTAATATTTTCTACCCCCTGTAACCAAAATTTATATATTATATCACCAAGAGTGTTTTCCCGTTTTCAAGTTTGTGTATATATAATAATATACTATCTTGATTAATTGATTATAAATATTATAATCAATTAATAAAAAAATTAATTAATAAAATAATTACGAGGGCATTGTTTAATCCATACAAACAGACTCATTACTAGGGGTTGACTGTTATAGGTATATTCGAGCTAAAATATCATAGCTAATAAGTACCCTATACTTACCTGGGAAGTCGTTGCATAACAGGGATTCTTGTCGGAAGGGTTATAGCTAATTGAGAAACTGATGTTTATTTTCAACATGTGTGTGTGTGTGTGTGTTTTTCATTCGGATGGCCCACCTCAACAACGCGATCACATAACTACCAATGTGTTCAACAGGTACGTAAGGCTCTAATGGACAGAATATATACAGTGATGGGGATCCTTCCAGTTACCTCATCCTATATAATCTGGTTATACAATCTCTTTGAGCCCCGTATAGAACAAGGCACACTTTAAATATTCAGTGGTAACTACCAACTGAATGGAGTGTTCGAAGGTGAGCGTCAGAAGTAAATTCGACTTAACGTGGGTTATGGTGATCACCTATAGATTTTACTCGGGGTTTGGGGAATCACGTGCTAAAACTTCATTCCGGAGTTTACGGGGTGAGTAGGTATTTTCCAGTCCTACTAGCGATTTTCTGAAAACCACCACCATTATTTCTATACACTAGGTACCTAGATATACTATTTTTCTTAGGCTGTGTGTTTGTTAACACGTCAAGACAAAAAAAAAAATCATCCGAATTATATGAAACTTCGGAAATATGTGTCGAGGGAAGTCCAAATTGGAATCTGAATTCATGAGGAAATGTGGTACCTATAAAAATCTACTTGGATGTTCCACTTCGAATGAAACTGGAGGTGATTATATTTCTGCATTGCGAAATACCTACGAGAATTGCGGTGCCTGCTGAAGACAAATCATAATTCTGGACAATATTTATTCTAAACCACTGGCAGAAGGAAAATAGAACCACTTCGATACTGATGGATTGTTGGGTGAGGTAGGTGCCTAAAGTTTAGTTCAAAATCTGATAGCTTCCTTTTCAGTGTACGTAGAATCTATACATATAATAAAACAGTGTCTGTCTGTTTGTTTGTTTGTTTGTTTGTCTCGGCATCAATTGAGAACGGCTGATCGTAGAAAGTTGCGGCTGGTACCATCTGACGCAGAATTTATCTGGGAAGGTTTATGAAAAATCCGCATTTGAATCTGTCCATCCGTTGAAACGCTATGAATGAAATACTACTAAGAAACGTGTTATAATCACTTCTATGAGGACGTTTATGCTTATAATGTCTCGGCATCAATTGAGAACGGCTGAACGTAGAAAGTTGCGGCTGGTACCATTTGACGCAGAATTTATCTGGGAAGGTTTATGAAAAATCCGCATTTGAATCTGTCCATCCGTTGAAACGCTATGAATGAAATACTACTAAAAAATGTGTTATAATCACTTCTATGAGGACGTTTATGCTTATAATGTCTCGGCATCAATTGAGAACGGCTGAACGTATATAGAAAGTTGCGGCTGGTACCATTTGACGCAGAATTTATCTGGGAAGGTTTATTAAAAATCCGCATTTGAATCTGTCCATCCGTTGAAACGCTATGAATGAAATACTACTAAAAAACGTGTTATAATCACTTCTATGAGGACGTTTATGCTTATAATAACTTTGAACGGTTGGACGTAAATCCGATTGTAGAAAGTTGCGGCTGGTACCATTTGACGCAGAATTTATCTGGGAAGGTTTATGAAAAATCCGCATTTGAATCTGTCCATCCGTTGAAACGCTATGAATGAAATACTACTAAAAAACGTGTTATAATCACTTCTATGAGGACGTTTATGCTTATAATAACTTTGAACGGTTGGACGTAAATCCGATTGTAGAAAGTTGCGGCTGGTACCATTTGACGCAGAATTTATCTGGGAAGGTTTATGAAAAATCCGCATTTGAATCTTTCCATCCGTTGAAACGCTATGAATGAAATACTACTAAAAAACGTGTTATAATCACTTCTATGAGGACGTTTATGCTTATAATAACTTTGAACGGTTGGACGTAAATCCGATTGTAGAAAGTTGCGGCTGGTACCATTTGACGCAGAATTTATCTGGGAAGGTTTATGAAAAATCCGCATTTGAATCTGTCCATCCGTTGAAACGCTATGAATGAAATACTACTAAAAAACGTGTTATAATCACTTCTATGAGGACGTTTATGCTTATAATAACTTTGAACGGTTGGACGTAAATCCGATTGTAGAAAGTTGCGGCTGGTACCATTTGACGCAGAATTTATCTGGGAAGGTTTATGAAAAATCCGCATTTGAATCTGTCCATCCGTTGAAACGCTATGAATGAAATACTACTAAAAAACGTGTTATAATCACTTCTATGAGGACGTTTATGCTTATAATAACTTTGAACGGTTGGACGTAAATCCGATTGTAATTAGATTCTGGATTCAGCTCGACGAGTACATTCAAGTGGTACTTCAATCAGGATGTTAGTGGGAGGGGGGTACAGGTTATGAGAGGGGGGGGGGGGGTCTACAGAAATTTCAAAACTACTTGACCAATTGGAGTGCAACTTTGGGAATTTGTTGTGTGAACATTGAGGAATGTTTCTAACCAGGTAGGGAGGGTTCATAGGATATGGGGGGGGGGGGCCCCGGGGGGTTAAAGGCAGTTAGGGTTGGCATTGGGGAAGGTTTCTGATCAGTTGAGGAGGGGGGGATACAGGGGGTGTCTGTTCTACCGTTGCGAAGCGCGGGTACACACTTACACAGCTAGTCCGAAAATATAATTAAAAGAAAATCCCCCCCCCCCCCCTCCCCACCCATCATAATTTGATGGTTTCTATTTCAGGGCATGTAGAATCCGAGAATGGTATTTATATGAATAATGGGACAAATTTACCCTTTACAATATTATCGTCGGAGGGGATAAGCTAAAGAAACCGGCAGCAGGAAGGAAGAAGTTGCATACATGTACGCAACGACGGGAGACCATTTTCATGTCTACGAGCGGCATCGGTAAACTAGTACCTA
Organism: Leptopterna dolabrata; assembly: GCA_954871275.1. Lineage (NCBI taxonomy): Eukaryota > Metazoa > Arthropoda > Insecta > Hemiptera > Miridae > Leptopterna > Leptopterna dolabrata. The sequence continues at coordinate 21,841,844 of OX940979.1, forward strand.
CCTAAGTATAGGCTCCAATAGAATAATTATAAATTCTTCGGAATCCATCGCCCTTGTCAAATGGTTTTATTATTCTACTGGATTTACCTACAGAAATTTTGTAGTTAATTTATTGCCTCTTTCATGTGAAATAATTTAAATGATGGTCTGATGATTTCAACCAATTTTGGCCCCCAAAACACGAATTAGGTACGCTCTTTTTTTTCAATTTATCTTTGATAATTGGTAGTGCCATTTAATCGTCTTGATCAACTTGTTCTAGTGTTCTAGTGTTCTTGTTCTTTTGACTAATAAAAAACGCTGCAAAGTCCTTGTCACATTGGTTAATTATTCTAATGGACATACGTACAGAAATTTTGGCAGTTCATTTATAGTTTCTTTCGTGTGAAATTATTGAAATGGCTATTTTTGATGGTTTCCACCAGTTTTGGCCCCCAAAAACACGAATTAGGCTCGGCTTTTCCTTTCAACAGATTATTTTTGATCGTTGATAGTACCATTTATTTGCCTTGGTTCACCTGTTGATGCTACTTCAAATTATACAATTTGATAGTGATTTCAGACAATTTCCCATGTTTTGACTCATACAAAATAAATTTCGGGAGCTTAACCTTCGTTAAAACCTCAATTCTTCACTCTTCGGTCAAAATAAACCAAATATTCGGCCTTCTCGCCCTAAAAAACATGGGAAACGATATATAACAAGCTCGTTTTCACTGAAACCTCAAAAATCCCTCGCAAACCCTTATTTTGGTTTATTATTTTCAATAATGAACCATTGGAATCGAGCAAGAAAAAAAAAATTCTTACCCCCCCTCAAAATTTGATGGTTTACGTTTCAAGGTATGTAGAATCCGAAACTGCAATAACAATATTTCTGTCTGTCCGCCGTACGCCGTACGCCGTACGGGCCACTTTTCTTAGTTACCATGAAAGAAAATAATTGATGGAATTCGGGTTATAGGTTCCGTTCGGGGTCTAGTTGGTCCTCGAAGCTCGACGTTACTGTCAGTCATCTCTAAGGGGTTCAAAATAGGGGATGACATTTTCAGAACGCCGTAGCTCGAAAACTTTAGATTGAAGGGTATGGTTTTTTTTTACGATATTAAATTTATCTTGTGCTAAACAATTTTTTGAGACCACCCGGAGCATCGTACGTCTAGCCGTTCGTAAGCACCAAAAAGCTTCGTCGACACGATCGTGAATCAAACGGTATAAATCTGGCCTGGATATCATAACTACGGAGCATCTGATTATAATCAAGGATGGCTGTATGAAGTCGAGTTGTTTGTTCTGTGATATTATTTCATTTTACAAGTGATGGACTATTGGATTTTGTTGGTAGGTACTTCTGAAACTTGAACAAACGTTGAAGTATTATGGATGGGTAAATTATTAAACAATGGCAAATTATTACACACCGGCAAATTATTACACAACGGTGAATTATTACACAACGGTAAATCATGACACCACGGCAAATTATTACACAACGGTAAATAATTACACAACGGCTCAACTACCCAGAAGGGGCTGATGGATTTTTTTGATAGGTACTTTTGCAACTTGAACAACCGTTGAAGTATTATTGATGGGTAAATTATTACACAATGGCAAATGATTACACAACGGTAAATTATTACACAACGGCTCATCTACCCAGAAGGGGCTGGATTTTCTGGATAGGTACTTTTGCAACTTGAACAACCGTTGAAGTATTATTGATGGGCAAATTGTTACACAATGGCAAATTATTACACAACGGCAAATTATTACACAAAGGTAAATTGTTACACAACGGTAAATTATTACACCAAGGTAAATTATTACACAACGGTAAATTATTACACAACGGCTAATCTGCCAAGAAGGGGCTGGATTTTGTTGATAGGTACTTTTGCAACTTGAACAACCGTTGAAGTATTATTGATGGGCAAATTATTACACAGCGGTTCATTATTCTATCTCCGTAGAAGGGGAACCTATACAGGTAAATTATTACACAACGGTTTAGGCAGGTACCTAGTAACGAGTACGGGGTTAGGTACAATCCTACGGAGAGTCCGCGATCTACATAATATGTGTAGAATAATACATATTATATTATATAGACGGATTATCTATACAGAGTGCTGTGATCTGTAACAGAAGGGTATTCTTTACAAAATAATAAACCGTTGTGCAGGGATTTGCAGCGTTTTTACAATAGTTTTTCTCCCATATCATCCCTGGGTATATGCCAATCAGGCTGCCGTGCTTCGGAGCACAACTAGGACCCAAATGGGCTCCCAAATGGAGACCCGAACTGTGTGCGGAAAAACAAAATTTAACGTAAATTTAAGGCTGAAACTTTGTTAGAACCTCAATTTTCCACTCATTGGTCAAAATCGACTTCATATTCGGTCTACTTGTCCCAAAAACATGGAAAGCAATACCTCAAAAGCTCATGTTACTAACAATTTACTAAAACACAAAAAGTACCTATTTTTATACACATTTTCACTCATAACTCCCCTGGGTATATTCCGATCTGACTGCAAAGTTTCGGGACACAACTAGGGCCGAAATGAAGCTTGTGTGCGAAAGAACGAATTTTTTAGACCGAAAATGAAGCCGGTACACGTGATACGGCTGACGGCGTACGGCGGACGGACATTGCATTTTTGGAATTTATGCACCTTGAAACGTAAAAGAAAAAAAATTTGAGGGGGAGTTATACAAATTTTTTGCTGAGCGATTACATAGGTGTATTATTCCCAGAATAATAAACCAAAATCAATTTTGGGAGCTGAACATTTGGTAGAACCTCAATTTTCCACTCTTCGGTCAAAATCGACTACATATTCGGTCTTCTCGTCCCAAAAAACATGGAAAACGATACCTCAAACGCTCATGTTACTAAAACACAAAATGTAGGTATCTACCTATTTTTATACACATTTTCACTCATCACACCCCTGGTTATATTCCGATCGGGCTGAAAAGTTTCGGGACAAAACTAGGACCCAAATGGAGCATGGAAAGAACGACTTTTTTAGACCAAAAATGAAGCCGGTGCACGTGATACGGCGGACGGGCATTGCATTTTGGTTTATTATTCTGTGAATAATACACCTATGTAATCGCTCAGCAAAAAAGTTTTATAACACCCCAACAAAATTTTTTCTTTTACGATTCAAGGTGCATAGATTCTAAAAACACAATGTCCGTCCGCCGGACGCCGTCAGCCTTATCACGTGTACCGGCTTCATTGTCGGTCTAAAAAATTTGTTCTTTCGCACACATGCTCCATTTGGGCCCTAGTTGTGTCCCAAAACTTTTCAGCCCGATCGGAATATACCCAGGGGTGTTATGAGTGAAAATGTGTATAAAAATAGGTACTTTTTGTGTTTTAGTAACATATTTGTAAAATGAGCTTTTGAGGTATCGTTTTCCATGTTTTTGGGGACGAGAAGACCGAATATGAAGTCGTTTTTGACCAAGGAGTGGAAAATTGAGGTACCAGATGTTCAGCTCCCAAAATTGATTTTTAATGAGTCAAAAACCTGCGAAATCGTCTGAAATCACCATCAATTTGTAGAATAACAATAGAAAAAGTGTCAACACGTGGATCAAGACGATTAAATGGTACTATCAATGATCAGAGATTACATGAAATAAATAAAAAAGGCGAGTACCTAATTCAAGTTTTGGGGGCCGAAATTGGTGGAAACCACCAGAAATATCTATTTCAATTATTTTACATGTAAGAAACAATAAATAAACAGCCAACATTTCTGTAGGTAGGTATGTCCAATAGAATAATAAGCCCATCTGACAAGGACTTTGCAGCGTTTTTAGTCTAAAAAACGCTGCAAAGTCCTTGTCACATGGGTTTATTATTCTATTGGACATACCTACCTACAGAAATGTTGGCTGTTTATTTATTGTTTCTTTCATGTAAAATAATTTAAATAGCTACCTATTTCTGGTGGTTTCCACCAATTTTGACCCCCAAAACACGAATTAGGTACGCTCCTTTTTTTCAAACTGTCTTTGATCATTGGTAGTACCATTTAATCGTCTTGATCCACATGTTGACACTTTTTCTAGTGTTATTATACCAATTGATGTTAATTTCAGACGATTTCTCAGGTTTTTGAGTCATAAAAAATCAATTTTCGGAGCTGAACATTTGGTAGAACCTCAATTTTCCACTCGTTGATCAAAATCGACTTCATATTCGGTCTTCTCGTCCCCAAAAACATGGAAAACGACACCTCAAAAGCTCGTGTTACTAAAACAACAAAAAATCCTATTTTTACATGCATTTTTCACCTGTTACACCCTTGGGTATATTCCGATCGGTCTGCAAAGTTTCGGGACACAATTAGGGCCCAAATGGAGCTTGTGTGCGAAAGAACGAATTTTTTAGACTGAAAATGAAGCCGGTATGAGTGATACGGCGGACGAACATTGCATTTTCTGAATCTACGCACCTTGAAACGGAAAAGAAAAAATTTTGAGGGGGTGTTATACAAATTTTTAGCTGAGCAAATACATAGGTGTATTATTCACAGAATAATATACCAGAAGTTGTAACATGAGCTTTTGAGGTATCGTTTTCCATGTTTTTGGGGACAAGAAGACCGAATATGAAGTCGATTTTGACCAACGAGTGGAAAATTGAGGTTCTACCAAATGTTCAGCTCCGAAAATTGATTTTTTTGTGACTCAAAAACCTGGTAAATCGTCTGAAATCACCATCAATTTGTATAATAATACTAGAAGTGTCAACACGTGGATCAAGACGATTAAATGGTACTACCAATGATCAAAGATAAATTGAAAAAAAGGAGCGTACCTAAGTCGTGTTTTTGGAGGCCGAAATTGGTGGAAACCATCAAAAGTAGCTATTTCAATTATTTCACATGAAAGAAAAAATAAATGAACAGCCAACATTTCTGTAGATAAGTCCAGTAGAATAACAAACCCATGTGACAAGGACTTTGCAGCGTTTTTGGAATCTGCGCACCTTGAAACGGATAAGAAAAATTTTGAGGGGGTTTTATAAAAGTTTTTTGCTGAGCGAATACATAGGTGTACTATTCACAGAATAATAAACCAATACGAAGGTGAATAAGTGAAGTCAACTTGACGTAACTATGTATGACGTTCCTCGGTTACTACGCCGGATCCACCAACCAAAATCTGCCGTCATGTTCCTTTCTTGGAAACGCCCTTCAAACAAGTTTTCGCACCACACCAAGCTCGTAATCAGTGCTTCTAAGGGATGTACAGAGGAGGAAATTGGCAGCATGAGATGTGGTGATGCGTCAGATAAATCAAGAGCTTTCCAACGAGTGGTGAACGATTTTTGTACGATGAAAAATGGCGAAGATAAAGTTTCGTAGCAACAATTCGGTTGTAAGCGAAAATCATCAGAAAAGTATCCGTGAGCATTTCTTCGTAACGATTTTTCGTGAGCAATTTTCAGTTCATGTGCCAGAACATGAAAATTCCAAAAAATGTCTGTCCGTCCGCCGTACGCCGTACTTCGCACTTTTCTTACCATGAAGCAAAATTAATGAAATTTGGTCCACGAAGCTCGGAATCGAGCACTGTGACGAAAGGTATAATCAGGTTGTATTGCATCGGATTTAATTTGCGCTCATAAACAAGACAACTAGACATCCAAACTCTTCTATACGTTGATGCCGTTCATTGATTGTTTGCAGAGCGAACTCGAACATCCGCAAACTGGCATACTCTACACTTACAGGCAACTTTAGTTAATCGCAATCAGAAAGGCTTGTAAATGCCGATCTTGCTTTAGAACGTTGAGCAGACTGGTGAATTTGGTTTATTATTTTCAACAGGTAATGAACCTTTGGAATCGAGCATGAGAAAAAAAGGAAAACAACGCTGCAAAGTCCTTGTCACATGGGGTTTATTATTCTACAGAAATGTTGGCTGTACATTTATTGTTTGTTTCATCTGAAATAATTGAAATAGCTATTTCTGATGGTTTCCACCAATTTTGGCCCCCAAAACACAAATTAGGTAGGTACGATCTTTTTTTTTTTTTCAAATTATCTTTGATCATTGGTAGTGCCATCATTTAATCGTCTTGATCCACGTGTTGACACTTTTTCTAGTGTTATTCTACAAATTGATGGTGATTTCGCAGGTATTTGACTCATAAAAAATCAATTTTGGGAGCTGAACATCTGGTACAACCTCAATTTTCCACTCCTTGGCCAAAATCGACTTCATATTCGATCTTCTCGTCCCCAAAAACATGGAAAACGATACCTCAAAAGCTCATGTTACCAAAATGTTGCTATAACGCAAAAAGTACCTATTTTCACACACATTTTCACTCATAACACCCCTGGGTATATTCCGATCGGGCTGAAAAGTTTCGGGACACAACTAGGGCCCAAATGGAGCATGTGTGCGAAAGAACGACTTTTTTAGATCGAAAATGAAGCCTGTACACGTGATACGGCGGACGGCGTACGGCGGACGGCGGACGGACATTGCATTTTTTGAATCTACACACCTTGGAACGGAAAAGAAAAAAGTTTGAGGGGGTGTTATAAAAATTTTTTGCTGAGCGATTACATAGGTGTATTATTCACAGAATAATAAACCAAAAGAAGATAATCCCCCCCCCCCCCCCCTCTCAAAATTTTACAGTTTCCGTTTCAAGGTATGTAGAATCAGAAAATGGAATAAAAAAAGGTTCTTTGTTACCATGAACCAAAATTAGTGAAATTATGTTTGCGGGTCCCATTTGGGGTCTAGTTGGTCCGCGAAGCTGGCCGTTACTGTCAATCATCTCTTAGTGTAATGACATACTACGCGATAAAACGCAAAAACGCAAAACGCAGCGTTATCCGCAAAGTCGCCAACAGCGTTCTCATACGGGACCTGACATACTCGGCTGGAAAACCAAAACGCGCGCGTTTATTTTCAACCGCGCGCGGTAGATTTTCTGTCGCGCCCTGTCGGCGGATCGGCGATTTCCGAAAACTCGGAGCGGAGCGATTTGGAGGGGAGAACACAAAGAAGGGCATGGGTAGTGTCAAATTAGTCGCACTTGGGACGCGGTAAAACATCATGGCTGAGAAAATTATAGCTCTTGTTGAGAAACAAAAAGCTCTTTGGGACAAGGGGAGTGATTTATATGTATAAAGACAAATTTGAAAAGGAGTTAAGGAGGTTTGGTTAGCTGTCGCAAGAGGAGTGCACCAGGATTGGGAGGGAATGCCATTTTGAAGGTGATAGGACGTATGACTTCAAGCAGATGGTCAAATGATGCCGTTGACATTCTGTAGTACGTATAAAATTTATCATTGTACTGTCTAATGTCTGCATAAAAAGCCGGAAATGGATCGGGGCCATCATGCACAGAAAACCTGCGTGTACGACGCGGCTGCAATAAGCCTTCAGCTTCTGCAGCGCAAACAACTGCGACATTGATAAAGTTAGCCCTTCTAGCACTCTCCATGGCTGAGGACGAACTGTGGTGCTAACGCAAAAAAGGTGGATTTAAACCAAAACGCGCCCCTCTTTTCCGCCTGCGGTTTGACATAGTATGACATCTCGCTCGGGAATGCGATTTCCGAGCCGCGTTTTCTTGTTGCGGATTCCGCTCCGCGTTTCCGCCTAGTATGTCATTAGCCTTGTTGAGGGGAAAAATAGGGGTTGAAATATTTTCAGATGCCGTAGCTCGAAAACTTTTTTTGGAAGGGCATGGTTTTTTTAAATTGATCCCGAACATAAGAATTTTTTGAGTCCACCCAAAGCATCGTACGTCCAGCCGTTCCGCCGTTCGGTTGCACCGGCAAACTTCGCCAACATGTCCGTGAATGAACGGTATACGTCTGGCCCAGATATCATTGCTAGGGAGCACCTGATTATAATCATGCATTACTGTTTTGTATGAGTGGGTATGAAATCGAGTTGGTTGTTCCGAGATAATATTTCGTTAATTTGAAGAATGGGGCATAGGTGGTAAATTTTCGAAGAGAATCGTTTGTAATTCTCCGCGCTCAAGACTCTCAAGAGATTAATTATGAAACTGAGCCAAGAAATTATTCTATTGACTGGAGAAATCCGAATTAATTTACAAGTACCAGCTGATTCAATCCTGTGTCATTTTAATTGACTTAGCTGAAAGATTATATACATATATATTCTCGATTCACGTATTAACTTAATCGATAATTTTAAGGACTTCAGAAATTATACATAAATGAAATAAATTAGGCGCGCTCTGGATTCACGTTAGGAAGGAATAATGAAGACGGATGGAAACCAAGGCACATAACATATTCATTGAAGAAATTAAATTACATTTAATATCGATGGCATTGTTGGGGAAACTAGGTATATATCAGATAAGAAATTAGGGCAAATGATTGTATGCCATTCCTGTAGTTAGCATGAGGATTGATCCCTTCTATCAATTAAGTTTGCCTCGATTGAACATCGAAGTTCTATCTAAAAGTATGTGCTGTCATTAGGACACCATTCTTTCGAATTGGCCTCTACACGATTATCAAGCTGTGTCCTTTCAGCTTGGATGGAAGATGGAACTATCGGAATAACGGAAAGCTTTTGTTCAAATCAAAGATTAAAGCTCTAACGGCATAAAATGGCATTGTATCATGACTAATAGAGATAATGAGATAACCGCATTTTTCATCAGGATATATATGCTTAATCAGAACATCCGAAATCTAGGGACGCGGTAGCATTCCGCCTGCCAAGAAAATCGAAAAACTCGAACGCGACCAAAAACACGGTTTACACGACTCGTTTGATCCATACGATCATGTTACAGACTTCTCATCCATTACCGCTTATTTGAGTTAGCCCAAAGAATGTGACCGAAATCTCTAAGAGACCGACAATTTGGCCGAATTTGCCGTTCGAAGTCACCAATAAACCACCGAAAATAAATAGATTATTACGGTGGTTTAGGTAAAATTCGGATTTTCTCAGAATTCCCGTCAGAACATCGAATTAAAATCACATTAGGATCGGGAAAATGGATTCTCATTGCTACCGAGCTGGACGCCAGGTATTGGCGTTCCACTTTGCCATCGGGTCGATATAGGAAGAAGTTAATTTTTAATATCGGCCCAGTTAAATATTTCAAATCACCCAGCAACCAGAGGTGTCTTCATGATTCTCCCGCGTGTCATCAAATTGTGGAAACACTCCATAACAGCTCAACACTTATTTTCGTGACCATCGTGATAGGTAGAGGTACTGGTATTCTGAGGATCGGATTGGAGGAGGAGGGAACCAGTTACACGACACACGGATAAAATGGGGTTATGAGGGCTAATGAAGTAGGGCTCCCATTTTTTTAGTTAGATTTGAGGTAAATTTGTATTATGAAATAAGTAATTATGATGAAACTGAAACGGAAGACAAAAGAGAACACGTTTGCACATGTCTAAAAAAATCCATAGGTTCGAGTTCTACTTATAAACGTTTAAAAAAAATATTCTTCCATAGAAAGTTTACGAGATAACGGTGTCCTGGAAATGCTAACCCCCCATTTTTCGCCCCTTAGAAATGGCTGTCCCAAAATGGGATCTGCAAACACACGGAGCATAGGAACGGCGCGCGGCGTACAGTGTATTCGGACAGAAAATTTTTTTACTCCATTATTTTTCGGATTCTTCGTACCTTGAAACGGAAACCATCAAAATTTGACGGTGGGGGGGGGGGGGGTCCAAAGGTTCACCAGTTACCTAGGTATTGAAAATACTAAATCAAACAGGTGAATGAACTCCATCAGCTGTGTATTGGCACTGCCAACTCATCAAAGTCCACGAAATCATTTTAATAAACTAAACTCAAAGAGAGATCTGTTTAGTGCATCTGCCTGCAGTCACACACATACATTGGTGCTGTTTTCCTGTCCTTGTCACTTTTATGACCCTCTGACGCGAGGTATCCAGATTGTTTAGCGAACGCGTGCAGTCAGTGTGCCTGTCTACGCTCTATTTAACACACTTTTTTTCCTATTTTTTGTTTGTTTGTTGTAAAAGTTGATAAAAACAGCATCATTGCCCACCCGCTGTTGCGACTGTATTGTCTGCTAGCTCTAAACAATCAGGCGCGATGGGATCGCGGATGTCGCCTAATTGCCATCGAACGGATATATCAATGGGGAAAAACATGATTCATTGTGGCGGCTCATCATGCTGAATATGCTTTGCAATGAACAACAAGCTCGTACCGAAGATGATCTTGTCTTTCGTAAGTTGGCAAGTTTCACTTCCGGTTGACACCCATCTCTATTTATGGAAAACATGAAGTAGGGACCTATACGCTTCTACTCAGTAACACAACGACTAATTTTTCAGATCTGTTTGGGATAGTCATCCATCCCATTTTGTGTCTGGAGATCAACTCCCAAGTTCGAAAACGAGAAAATTTGGAGACCAGATCAAGTAGCAAAAGAGTGCCAAGTAGGGGGTCAGTATCGCAATACAGCTTACATTACTACGATTTATATGAACAGCTGATGGTTCAAAACGGTTATTTTTACTGCAGCTGGAACTATGATAGGTGCAAGTACGTAGGTGAAGCACTTTAGAACTAGGAGCCTATCAAAATAAGGAGGTTCAAATAAACGAGCCTTGAGAATGGAGCCCAATTTGACAATCAAAATTTGTCTGGAGGGAAGGGGGGGGGGGGGTCGAGGTTGTGTCACCTATTTCCATAATAGGTATCAGTTGTTGAGTAACGATTTAATAAATTGAAGCCAGTGGAATATAATAAAGGTAAGTAATAAACAAAAACAACGAATAATAGAATTCAAAAATAGAAATATGTAGGGGAAAAATCTTGAAAATCAATAAAAATCTTGAATTATTGGGTCAATTTAATAACACTGTTCACTGTAGGGTGAATAAATTACGATTATTTGTTAGCTGAATTAATGATAAAAATAGTGTCACCATAATCATAATAATCCCTAATAACAATAATAACAATATTACACAAATATTACCTAATTATTGATTTAAATGCCGCTCGAATGATTCTTCTAATTTATAGACTGATATACATAATGATAAATTTGAAAAAATATTGGAAATTTTCGAGCCAACCGATTTGATTCCTTATTATTTAATGAATTAATCGGAATAGCAGGGTGTGCGCTTGGCAATTTATTTTATTTTCTCCAGTGAAAGACCTCAGCTATAGCTTTCTACACAATGGTCTAAATTATATTTTGAGACGCAAAATGTAGGCATCCAGGGAAATCTGAGTAGTTGGTTTAATCAAGGATGGCTGCGACCGCGGGTAGGTACTAAGTAATATGGACAAATAATAAAATTTTACATCATTTTCGAAGTACTAAGTAGGTGCAACGTAATAAAGATCGGAATAGCTGTGATCCAAATAACCGCGAGTTTTTCGGACCCAAATAATAGAACGATGTTCTACAGAAGGTTCGATGAGGAATAAACATTTCGGCTAGAGCCTTCGCATTGTGATCTGAGGTAATGCACCATGCAAATAACAATGAATTAGGTTTAATAATGAAGAAGTGCTGCACGATCCAACACAACTGCAGTTGCAACTGCTCAGTGCAACTGCTGTTGCAGCTGAGATCAAGATTCCAAATAGATACTGAACCAATCAGTTAGGTATAGGTACTTGTGCTGAGCTCCAACGTTGTTACTGACCGTTGGAGTTTCACTATAGGGTCTGACCCACACACCATAAACAAAACTCATTGCTTAGATTTTACCTTGAAGGGTAGAAGAAGAAAATCGCCAGAGTAAGCTGGGGACGGCTGAGCGACAAAGAACGGAGCGAAGAAGAAAAAGACGGAGGGTCGCCAACAGTAATTCATATTTCATCAAGTGACCTGCGCTCTGTGACAGATAGGTAGGTAGTTATTCCGACCGCCAGTCCCTCCATCATCTTCGGCTAAGCGTTGTCAGAACGTCCTTAAGTATTTACTATTGAAAAGCAGAAGGGGGGAGGGGGATGTCACGCTTCTATCCAACTAAACAATTGATAGCTTGTAAGCACGAGGCCAGAGAAGAAATTTAGTTCGTGTTTTATTAACACCGGAGGTCACAATCGGGTCAAAATAGTCCAAAAACACGTTCGCATGAACGTGGAGGAGGCTGTTTTTGGATATTGATACAATATTTGGATGCGATGGACGCTGAGTCGAAGATGATGATGGACTGACTGGCTGGAATAAATACCTACCTATGCTGTTACAGAGCGCATGTCACTTGATGAAATATGAATATTACTGTTAGCGACTCTCCGTCTGATGACGGATGCCACATATCGAATCCATTCTGTTTGAAATCTGGTTGGATGAATCCATTCAACGATCTCAAATTTGTCACACATTGGTTATGTAGGCTATCTTTTACGATCATATCTGATGGGTTGCCTCGGATAATACTTGTAGGATCGCCCAGGCGCTACCAGGGAGTGACCGCACAGTGCACAGATACATACCGAGGCGTATGTGCACGAAGAAAAAAGGAGTTATTGAAAAAATAGTCTATTTCCACTACTACACGAAAAAACGCAAAAACCGTTATCCCGATTTCGGTTATCAAGCCATCGTCAGTATAGCAGTGAAACCGGTATAAAAGTATTTTTTTGCGTTTTTTCGTGTATTAGTGGAAATAGACTATTTTTTCAATAACTCCGTTTTTCTTTGAAATGGGTTTCCAGGATTTCGTCGCGAGTGGTTTAGTTCGTATGTGTACGAGTTTCTACATGAAAAAAAGAAGAAACATTGAAAAAAGAAAAAACGCTGTATGGCTTGGTCCCATATAGCCCTATAACCTGTACATTCTAGAATGTGGTTGGATAAATCCATTCAACTATCTCACATTAGGCAAACTTTTCCGAGCATATCTGTTGGGTTGCACCAGGTACTTGCAGGATTGCCTGGGCGCTACCAGGGAGTGGCCGCACAGTGCACTGATATCCAGGCGTATGTGTACGAGTTTCTACGAGTACATGAAAAACAAGAAAAATTGAACAAAGAAAAAAACGCTCAATGGCTTGGTCCCACATAACCCTATAACCTATAGAACCTATAATTCTTTTGGTCACTGAGGTGCAAGCGTTTTCTAGAAAACCATAATATTTGTTCCCAAATGTAGAGGGTAGTTGGTAAATGGCTCACTGACTCAGGAATTTCCCACCTACATTTCGGGCCGAGCCATGTTGTAATTGCAGGGGTTGCAGCAGACTAAAGATTTTTATAATAATTTACACCAAGTTAGTAAGATCTACATTGTGCATTTCAAATAAGTGGTGGCTACCGACAAGCAAGAGGTAGTGGACTCGAAGAGTATCTCCTAGAGTGTAAAAACATAATACATATGAACCAAATAACACGATCCCTTTTTATCTTCCTCGGAACTTTTATTGTTGACATGTTTGCGAACAATAAACTCGTAAAGGTAATACTATATATAATGGTCAGAAGTATTATTTATAATGCAGTATTGTGGACTTTAAATAATAATAGATTTTTAAGCCCTGATCTATACGGGATTCGCCCCGAACAAGGTAGGCAGGTACGTGATTAACTATACAAAATATTTTTCTCTCCATTTACTCTCCGATAATGCATAATGAGTAATAAAAGAAAGTGTAATACTATTATAAATAGAGGGATTAACTATTATAGTGTTGGGGCGTTGAACAGTGGAGGCCGTTATAATGGGTTTGTTTGGGCAAGGAGTTCGGAACTCACCACGCCCATTTTGGTTTATTATTTTCAATAGGACTTTTAGGATCAAGCATGGGGAGAGGCATTTACCCCCCTCACCACCACCGGGCAAAAGTTGATTGTTTGCGTATCAAGGTACCTACGTCAAAACAGATTCTGTCCGTCTGCCGTACGCGGCAGTTTTCTTAGTTGCCATGAGTCAAAATTAATGGAGTTTCGTTTCTAGGTCCTAGTAGGAATAAAAATCTCAAGCTCAAACGAGGAAGAAGAAGAATAATCATTAGCAACGTATTGAGCAACCCCCCCCCCCCCCTCCCCCAGAAATGTCCGCAGCACCAGCACTCTGGGATATGCTTTTGTTAACATGATACATTTTTAAGAACATTCCTAAAAAATAAAAGCATCAGGCCAGACTAGGAAACCATATTCCTCCTACTAACCTCCAGTGAACGGCTGTCGAAGGTCCACGAGGTCCGATTTAGGAGTGAGCACTTCATGAGACGATTTATTGCCGTTTTATTTCGGTACCACAATAGGAAACCCATGAAATTCGATATTGAAGCGATAAAAATGTTCGAAGTTACAGAATATTAGTTATAGGAAAATCTGCTCTAACGATCGAAAATAGGCCTTTTTCAGCCCCTCCTGTCTTGAACCTGTAGCCTCTTATGACTTGACTCGGGGTGTTAGATTAACATGGAAGCAAATTTCAAGCTGAAAGTAATAAAAGGGTGAACAAAATAAAACTTTCGGGCCATTGATTTGTGAAAAATCGAATACCTTAAATTCGCGTATGCGCGTGCGCAGTGCCCATACCAATGATCCGATCCTTCTGAAATTCACAGGGGACCATTTAGGAGCTACACCCGAACTTTCCACCGAATTTGAGCACAACAGAACATTGGTTCGTAACAAATTGGGAACCGCCATGACAATTATCTGGGGGAAAAAATCATAGGGAACTATCTAGGGCTCAACCCGCATGACCCCTGAAAATTTCAGCAAAATCGGATTTGAATTGAGAAAGTTCTCCGTGTATCAAGGATTTGCCGCAAACAAACACCAAACCAAATTTGTTCAGAAAGCTCTGCAGCATAAAAGGCGAGTGGAAATGTTGATGTTGGAGAAGACCATTTTTTCTTCTCGGAAGAGAAATCAAAGCCTCCGTTACCGTAGTAGACTCGGAAGCAAAATCATTCGTGAACGAACTGTTCTTGCCTTCACCACGTAGGACATGAGCGATTGATGTTTTCGTTGTTCTTGTCGTCCGTTCGCAATGCCTTTTGCGTAGGACAACCTAACGATCAACGCCACTGGCTCATGGAAGAAAAACGCTGTAAATCCCTGCACAACGGCTAATTATTGTGTACCCTCCTGTTACAGATCACAGCTCTCCGTATAGATAACTCTTCTATGTAATATATGTACTAGTCTATACATATAATGTAGATCGCAGACCCTCCGTAGGTTAGTACCTAACCCCGTACTCGTTACTATAGGTAGGTACCTATCTAAAATACGAGTTAAATGTTGCTAAAATAATTCTGTCGATGACAAACAGTAACTAAAATGGCAAAAAGAAACGCAAATAATGAAGTTCGGAAGGGATTATTGATGTGGAGAGAAAACCGTTGTGTAACAATTTACTTGTATAGGCGCCCCTTCGACGTAGATAGTATAATGAACCATTTTGTAATCATTTATCGTTTTGTAATAATTTGCCCATCAATAATACTTCAACGGTTGTTCAAGTTGCGAAAGTACCTGTCAACAAAAACCAGCCCCTTCTACGTAGATGGTATTTAATGAACCGCTGTGTAATAATTTAGCGTTGTGTAATAATTTACCATTGTGCAATAATTTACCGTTGTGCAATAATTTACCGCTGTGTAATAATTTACCCATCAATAATACTTCAACGTTTGTTCAAGTTTCAGAAGTACCTACCAACAGAATCCAATAGTCCATCACTTAACAAATGAAATAATATCGCAGAACAACCAACTCGACTTCATACAGATTACAATTAGGTGCTCCCTAGTGATGATATCCGGGCCGGATTTATACCGTTTGATTCACGATCGTGTTGACGAAGCTTTTTGGTGCACACGAACGGCTGGATGTATAATGCTCCGGGTGGTCTCAAAAAATTGTTTAGCTCAAGACAAATGTAACGTAAAAGAAACCATACCCTTCTATCGAAAGTTTTCGAGCTACGGTGTTCTGAAAATTTCAACCCCTATTTTGAACCCCTTAGAGATGACTGACAGTAACGCCGAGCTTCGAGGACCAACTAGACCCCGAACGGAAACTATAACCCGAATTTCATCAATTTTTTTCACTCTAAGAAAAGTGCTAAGTACGGCGTAGGGCAGACAGACAGAAATTTTTTTATTGCGTTATCGGAATCTACATACCTTGAAACGTAAACCATCAAATTTTGAGGGGCTAAATTTTTTTTCATGCTCGATTCCAAAGGTTCATTACTGAAAATAATAAACCAAAAGATTGTTACCAGTATACTATAACTAATACTTAATTCACAAGACCGGAATACACCTCAGGAGGTAGCTCGCAGATTTTTCTAGAAAATGAAAGCTAATCCTGTTGTATAGGTACTTCTCGAGTTCGTGCTTTTGGTTGCTACGGTCGAGCCATGTCGCGGATCACGGCGTTTTCAACCGTAGGTACTAAAACGATTTTTGTAGGACATGCCGTTTAGGATTTATTCGACGATCGTGATTAATTTCATCGTCAGAATAATCGCTTAGTTGATAGGTGGTTGCCCTCATCTCATGTTTCTTACCGTCCCCTATCATTCATAACAAGATCGTAAAAATGTTTGTCCAGTCTTGAGATTGGAGTAACTGGGGTGATGATTTGTTATAAAAGCGGAGTTAAAGATTTTACGAAGGGTTTCTGATAGCAATGAGATTCATCGACTAATTGCTGTGAGTATTAGTGGACCTACAGTTTTCATCATTTTCGCAATGGGCATACAAGGAATAGGCACAGACATAGACATATGAAACAGGTTCGTATCTATGAGAAATTTGTGGAATTGCCATTATCAAGAAGATACCTGACATTTTTGTGTGGCTTCTGTTCGATGCCCACTGCTCTAGAACCCGTTGTATTTAGTATAATGGGTTTTCCTGCTATTAATTAATAATTATTGAATAAGAATTAAAATTTGGAGAACGATGCAGTTCAAGAAAGAGGGATAAATTGAGGGGTTTAAAAGGGGGTTGTACGCTCTATTCTGTCTGTTAGCAATTTAGTAATACCAAGGGGTTTCGTTCAGTCACTTAATAAGTTTCGTAACATGTCAGTGTGAGATTACACGAATGCCTATTAAGGTAATACGGCCCTGACAAACATACAATAACAAAACATATAGATACCTATATACAAGTAACCAAAAATGTTGTGCAACTACCTGCCAATCAGATTGAAGTACTTACCTTCCTCCCTTCTTTTATGAAATTTGTCGAAAATACAGCGTGACAAATAATGGCATGGGCTAAATCCCAGGGTTAGAAACTAGAAGCTTTGCGAGCTACCCTTCGCTAACTACGCACCACAAGCTCTAGCTGTGACTTAAATAACTAAATTTGTTAGTATTTTTAAATTGAAATGCACCAATAATATACTCGAAAAAACTGTTTGAAAAATTATTTTTAGTGGTAATTCAAACATACCTTAACACATTCCTGAATCTCTGGCAAAGAATGATGACAGAGGGGTTGAAGATCCAAAATAAACTCGACACACGTGAGAACTGCCAACGCGTTACAAGAGCGAACATGGACTGGAAGCCCTGGAAAGCAGGGGCTGCCGCGGGGAAACGCTGGAGCTGGCGGAGGCAAGGGAAGGAGTCTTGGGGAGAAATCCTGCGAGATTGTGTAATACCTACTCTATTCAGTGAGGAGAAGGAGCATTCCCAGTATCGTTCCCGGAGGATCTCTTAACCTGAGGACGCCAAGGGTTTCGAAGGAGGGATGGACTCGGAATGATTGGAGACAGCCCTAAGGAGGAAGGCAAGCATTCAGGAGTTGGAGTCACCAATCAGAGGTTGCTTGATGGAATGCTTGAGGTGCTGAGACTCCAGTACTGAAAAGGAGGGAAAGCATTTGCCATCAAGTGGGAGGGCAGAAAATAAATTATTTCCTATGTAGCTTCATTTTATCATTCATGGATGTACTTATCTGTGTAATTACTGGCAGCGAAGATAGATCGCCGAATTGCGGGCTTCATAAATGAACAAGTCCTCAACCACCCAGAGGCATCGAGCCGAACTGGCGCACAGTGGGGCGAATGGCCAATCTAGATGGAAAAAATTCAGAAACCGTCCTATCCTGCAGGAACTTTTACGCTGAACATGAATATACCATAATATATTGTATAAGTACGCTAGGATAGTTATTTCTACTAAAACCTCAAAAAACGCGTATTCCCCCTATTGTTGACCTTTAAATGTTGCGACTAGTCCCCTGGGAGTGGGTCAAAAATTCTGGCCAACGAACTCAGCCTTTTGTTTGACAATACCGACATTTTAGCGCCATTTTTTTAGGTGCTTGACAGGTAGAGTTATCGTCTGGAATGAAATGACAGGTACGCCTACGATAGATATATTATCCCTATATATCTATCGTATTTATATGAAAAATGTTGAAATTCAGGAATCGTTTTAGAATGTTCCAAACCGGATTTCAATGAAGAATTTTTTTTCAAAAATTCGCATTACAAACATTTTAAAGGCACTATAATAGCTTAATTTTCATCTAAATTCGCTAAAATTTGGTGAACGATTACGACTTCAAGGATTTCTTAGGTAGAATAATTCCGTAGGTATTGGTATTACAACTACGTGACTTTATACTTATTTATTTTATCACATACCTATTTATGATTTATAATAATTACTATTAGTCACAATAAAATAAACTTCATCTATCCTTGCTGAAAATGTAATTTAAAAAAAAAAGAAAATTTTCTAAAAAATTAGACTAGGTACCAAAAATGTAAATGTATGTAAATCACGTCTAGAAAAACTGCACTTTTAAATTTAAAAAAAAAAACATGCGGAAACACCAGATACATTCAAAAAGAGGAGAAAAATCTCCCTATCTAATAAAAAACCGCAATGGTACTTTGTGGTACTCTGTAACTTTTTGCCCAAAAAGTCAAACCCTAAATGAAAATTCACTACTTTTTTGGTATTTTCAATTAATGACATTGTTGTGACTGAGCGATTTGTTTTATGGTAATCCAATTTACAAACCATAGAGTTCCATAATGCCGATGAAAAGAGGGATAACACCTTTCCACTTGGGAGAAACCAGGCAAATGAAATTTATTTGGCTTTCGTTTGTGCCTGAGACAGCACGCACTTGTTCAAACATTCAAGTTTGTTTCCTCGGTATGAACTTCGATCTGATTTTTTTCCCAGATGTTTATAGCTTTGAGATAGGAAACTTATTAAGCTTTGAGATGGGAAACAATTGAGGAAATAATTTTTTTCCACCTAGACTGGCCATTCGCCCCACTGTGAAGCGGCTGAGTTCAGTGAGACGTATTTACTTACATAGGGCGAAAAGGGTAATTAAAAAAAAACAATAAATGATTGATAAATTAGAAAAATATCTATGTGAATTGTAAATAGTACCTACCTGCAGTACCTACTTACAGTAATTGCTGCATAAGAGAATGATCATAAACTGTGCCGATGCACTTCAACCCGGCCGACTGACAAAATTTGTACATTTTCGTACTGCATTTAGATAGTAACAAATAAACAAAAAACGCTGCAAATCCCTGCACAACGGTTTATTATTTTGTACAGAATACCCTCCTGTTACAGATCACAGGTCTCCGTATAGATAACATATTTATGTACTATTCTACACATATTATGTAGATCGCGGACCCTCCGTAGGTTAGTACCTAACCCCGTACTCGTTACTAGGTAGTACCTACCTAAACCGTTGTGTAATAATTTACCCGTATAGGTTCCCCTTCTACGGAGATAGAATAATGAACCGTTGTGTAATAATTTGCCCATCAATAATACTTCAACGGTTGTTCAAGTTGCAAAAGTACCTATCAACAAAATCCAGCCCCTTCTTGGTAGTTGAGCTGTTGTGTAATAATTTACCGTTGTGTAATCATTTACCGTTGGGTAATAATTTACCGTTGTGTAATAATTTGCCATTGTGTAATAATTTAACCATCAATTATACTTCAAAGGTTGTTCAAGTTGCAAAAGTACCTATTAACAAAATCCAGCCCCTTCTGGGTAGGTGAGCTGTTGTGTAATAATTTACCGTTGTGTAATAATTTGCCATTGTGTAATAATTTACTAATCAATAATACTTCAACGGTTGTTCAAGTTGCAAAAGTACCTATCAACAAAATCCAGCCCCTTCTGGGTAGATGAGCTGTTGTGTAATAATTTACCGTTCCGTAATAATTTACCGTTGTGTAATAATTTACCGTTGTGTAATAATTTGCTGGTGTGTAATAATTTGCCATTGTGTAATAATTTACCCATCAATAATACTTCAACGTTTGTTCAAGATTCAGAAGTACCTACCAACAAAATCCAATAGTCCATCACTTGTAAAATGAAATAATATCGCAGAACAAACAACTCGACTTCATACAGCCATCGTTGATTATAATCAGATGCTCCGTAGTTATGATATCCAGGCCAGATTTATACCGTTTGATTCACGATCGTGTCGACGAAGCTTTTTGGTGCTTACGAACGGCTGGACGTACGATGCTCCGGGTGGTCTCAAAAAATTGTTTAGCTCAAGATAAATTTAATAACGTAAAAAAACCATACCCTTCTATCGAAAGTTTTTGAGATACGGCGTTCTGAAAATTTCAACCCCTATTTTGAACCCCTTAGAGATGACTGACAGTAACGTCGAGCTTTGAGGACCAACTAGACACCGAACGGTTCCTATAACCCGAATTTCATCGATTTTTATTCATGGTAACTAAGAAAAGTGGCCCGTACGGCGTACGGCGTACGGCGGACAGACAGAAATATTTTTAATGCAGTTTTGGATTCTGCATACCTTGAAACGTAAACCATCAAATTTTGAGGGGTGGTAAGAATTTTTTTTTTTCATGCTCGATTCCAATGGTTCATTATTGAAAATAATGAACCAAAAATTGAATTCATCCATTAAATTTAAACTGAATTCTATCCATTGCAGTGAGGCCGCTTCTAGCATGCCAATCACGGAACCACCTGACCCAACACCGGGTGACATACATTACCTACACCTATGTCAGAGATCTCCATTTTCTTTGGTGTCTCTAGATTAGAGAATGTGTGGCAGCACAGTCAAACGACTGAACCTTTTTATCGGTAGAGTCTAGAGAGTCTACCGCAGGTAGTAGAGGACAAGAGGAGAGTACGTCGACTTTCGCCCTTCATGATTTCAGAAAAGGCTGACTGACACATTGGGGGCATATGTAGGTAATTAATTTAGCCCGTCCTGAACAATATTGTGGCGTGGAGTGGGAAACACGTAAATAGACGCCAAGTTCGATTGAGTTACGATCGTGCGGTTTTAGGATGGTACCTATTTATAGGTAGGTAACACTTAGTATAGGCAGACCCTCCAAAGATACTAATACAGTAGGCACAGTAATACAGTAATACAGTAGTAGTTGCAGAAAGAAGTGCGAATTGCACGATAACGGATCGATTGTGGTCACATTCCAAAGTGTCTTATCATTTTCTTGTTATTGAAAATGGTGCAAATTTCTGGGCCTTATTGTAAACGAACGGCTGGACGGCTGCTCCGGGTGGTCTTAAAAAACTCCCAAGTTCGAGAACTATTTGAAACCATTAAAAAAACGCTGCAAAGTCCTTGTCACATGGGTTTATTCTTCTATTATTTCATTGGTCTAGAGAAATGCTGGCTGATTATTTATTGTTTCTTTCATGTAAAATAATTGAAATAGCTATTTCTGGTGGTTTCCACAAATTTTGGCCCCCCAAAACTTGAATTAGGTACTACGATCCTTTTTTTTCAAATTACCTTTGATCATTGAATGTACCATTTAATCGTCTTGATCCACGTGTTGACACTTTTTCTAGTGTTTTTATACAAATTGATGGTGATTTCAGACGATTTCGCAGGTTTTGGAGTCATAAAAACTCAATTTTGGGAGCTGAACATCTGGTTCAACCTCAATTTTCCACTCCTTGGTCGAAATCGACTTCATATTCGGTCTTCTCGTCCCCAAAAACATGGAGAACGATACCTCAAAAGCTCATTTTACTAATATGTTACTAAAACACAAAAAGTACCTATTTTTATACACATTTTCACTCTTAACTCCCCTGGATATATTCCGATCGGGCTGAAAAGTTTCGGGACACAACTAGGGCCCAAATGGAGCATGTGTGCGAACGAACGATTTTTTTAGACCGAAAATGAAGCCTGTACACGTGATACGGCGTACGGCGGACGGACATTGCATTTTTGGAATCTACGCACCTTGAAACGGAAAAGAAAAAATTTTGAGGGGGTGTTATAAAAATTGTTTGCTGAGCGAATACATAGGTGTATTATTCACAGAATAATAAACCAAAATCGAGATAACGGCGTCCTGGAGATTTCAACCCCTATTTTTCACCCCTTAGGGATGACTGACATTGACGCCAAGCTGTGAAGTACGGCGTACGGCAGCCGGACAGAAATTTTTTATTGCATTTTCGGATTCTACATACCTTGAAACGGAAACCATCAAATTTTGAGGGGGGGTTGAAATTTATTTTTAATGCTCGATTCTAAAGGTTCATTATTGAAAATAATAAACCAAAAATGTCTGTCCATCCGCCGTACGCCGTATACTTAGCACTTTTCTTAGTTACCATGAACAAAACTTTACAAAATTTGGTTTATAGGAACCGTTCGGTGTCTAGCTGGTCCTCGAAGCTTGACGTTACTGTCAGTCATCTCTAAGGGGTTCAATAGGGGTTGATATTTTCAGAAGGCTGTAGCTCGAAAACTTTCAATAGAAGGGTATGGTTTTTTTTACGTTTTTAAATTGATCTTGAACTAAAGAATTTTTTGAGACCACCCGGAGCATTTTACGACCAGCCATTCGTTTGCACTAAAAAGCTTCGTCAACACGATCGTGAATCAAACTGTATAAAATCCGGCCCAGATATCATCACTAGGGAGCACCTGATTATAATCAAGGTTGGCTGTATGAAGTCGAGTTGGTTGTTCTTTTGGATTTTGTTGATTGGTAATTCTGCGACTTGAACAAACGTTGAAGTATTATTGATGGGTAAGTTATTACACAACGGTAAATTACTACACACAGGTAAATTATTACACAACGGTTCATTATACCATCTACCTAGAAGGGGTTGGATTTTGTTGATAGGTACTTTTGCAACTTGAACAACCGTTGAAGTATTATTAATGGGCAAATTATTACACAACTGTTTATTATACTATCTACGTAGAAGGGGAACCTATACAGGTAAATTATTACACAACGGTTTATTATTTGCCTTACGATTCAAGAATAACTACAAATAATTAATGGTTGAATTATTGAATCCCACGCATTTTTAGGAAACTTTTATCCCGGGTCCGGCTCCAGTACTCGATTTAGGGCTTTCCTGGGGAGCTCGAGGGAACTGACCACAGTGATCTACGCAGAAGGGGCATCTGTACAGGCAAATAATAAACCTCTGTGTAATAATTTGCTGCGTTTTATATTCGAAAACCCACGAAAATAAGAGTCGTTTTAGGTACCGTACAGATACAGTACCGACCGTACAGCCGGTGGTTCGGCAACTGGGCGAACTACATATTTGGCGAATAAACAACGTTAAAAAGGACACAAAACCACTTGTAATTTTAGAGGTAACGGATGGTGAAAATAATAAATTACTTTACGAATCATGTGCTATAATCGGCAAGTGCAGACAGTAAAGATTCAGCTGATGAAGGCGCTACTTCATTAGGAATGTTTGTGCATCCAGTAGTACTGAAGATCTGTCGATATCGCAATTTCGTAAGAACACGGCCTCTGTCGTTCAGCTAAATGGTGCCTCCCTATGGGGTCATTTTTACCCAGTTGTACCAAATAGGCTTCCAACCCAGTGATTGCTGTAGTGAGTCGATTAGAGGTGGATAAGCAGCAGGCAAACTGTAGGTCAGACCACATGAGATTCTAATGAGCTGACAATAATTATAATAAAAAAAATAATAATAATAAAAACCATTTATTGTGAAAAGGCCCATTGGCCCATTGAACACACACGAACTGTATTAAATCACAATTTTTGAACCATTGACCAACTTTCCTGGTGCTTAGCAAGCGTTTCTTAAATGGAAGGCCATTTTTGTGTTTATTAAGAAAAATCCCAGTTTTCCCCCTAAAAATTAGCTTAGATTACCTAATGGTTAGGCGGTACATATCTTGCATACCCCAACCAGCCACCTCTGCTCAAACCTAATTACATTAAATTCCAGAATTGCAGTTGAATTGAGAGAAAATTAACCCCAATGCGCCGGGCACTTCCTGAGGTTTTCGATCGGTAAATCATCGCAAACCAATAACTATAATTATATAATAATGTGGTATGTAAAATGCAATGGTTATACTGACAGTACCGAATGCAACAAATTGTCAAGCGAATTTACTATATCTAGCAACAATACCAGATTAAACGGTGAACCAAACATGAATAAACAGTTAAATAATAAATATTACATTTAGGTATTTGCTTATAAACGAGCAATGTCATGGCCTTTGTGAATATTTTCCGAGCAAGTAGGGTAGATGGGTTGGAGGGGTGGGATGTGTTGTGTAGACAATTCCCCGACTTCCCTGCAAAGGTTGCTTCACGCCAGACCGTCACGAGACCGGCTCGTCACCGTCACGAGATTCCAGCGGCCGAAATCGGTCGGTGACGGTCCGTTGATTCCTGTTCACACTAGATCGAGTTTTATCCGTCATGAATCCGTCGAAGAACAGTGCAAAGCACCAATCGTTCGGGAAGTGAGAACTGAGTAACGTCTAATATAAAAATATACACATATTTCTTATTAGTTGTTTGACACTCCTCTCCCATTTATTTTACTCCAGATGTCCTTTTTGAAATCATTGTCCATGTATTTTGAATTGGAGAGGGGGTAGAGAGGGCGATTTTTGGCCCTTATAAAGGTCAAATTCGACCCACTCTTTTTTGTGGAAAATATAATATTTATCATGGAAATAGTCCTTCTTTTTAGCGTGAATCACCATCCCTCACAATGTCAGGTGGTGAATTAAAATTGATTCTGTCGTTAATCACCATCCCACACAATGTCAGGTGGTGAATTGATATTGATTTTAGCCCTTAGTAGCAACTTCTGACCCCCAAAAATCCAAATTGACAACTGAAATGAAATTTTTCTATCTTTACTCGTCCTTCCATACCACTTCAGTGATTTTATATAAATTGTTCGCGATTTTAGCCGTTTAAAAAAAATTTTACCCCTAAAAACTCAAATTAGACCCCCTTAGAATTTTATAAAATGACTCATCTTCGAACTCATTGTTTGGCACTAAGAAAATTTTGGCGAAATTTTGAATTTTTATCATGTAACCAAGGTCATATGCCGTCTAGAGTGACACATAAATAAATAAACATAATTATATAGTATGAACATGTAAATTTTGGTAAAATCTAGGGATGAAATAATTAGGATGCTCTGAAACGGATTTGCCTATAAAACTATTTCAAAAATTTGTGTTTTGACAAATTTAGACCCATTGCAATGGGTCCATTTTCTTTGAAAATTTGCTAAATTATTGCCAAATAAATGTTTTCTTTCAACAATTTATCTTACCTAACGTTACCTGTAATATGTAGCGCTTTGTTACATTCAGCTTTGTTTGTCAAGTCAAATCTTAATTTTCCATTTCCGATAACCCCCCATTCAACAACCCTGGCTACGCCACTGATACCTATATAGTCCTTAATTTCAGATTTTGGTGGGGGAGGAGATGGAGAATCAATGAGGACAGAACAAACCCCGACTGGGTGTCGAGACTCCCGTCGTAGTCTCTCTACCCTGGGAGGCCTCCACTTGTTATGTAAGGAAGGAAGTGTTGGTTGTCGGATTAGGTAGATACGCGTACAAGAAGGTCGGGTCACGAGACCTGACTAGCACCTCACTCCACATTCACAGCCACCTGGCTGCTGCCGCTCTGCCCCACTGACTCAGAGCTTTAATTCCAACGCTGTCTTGACCGCATTCCTTCAAAAATGCCTTGCTCCGTGATTGAAGCGTAAAACCATGGGTTGGTTATCCTAACCCCGTGTAGGACATAATTTGTTGGGATTAAATTAGGTATCTAGTTAGGTACCTAATGAAATTTATAATTTAGTTGCTCATCCATGGCTTTCTAAACTCAGTCATCCAAAAGGTCTTCAAAAGCTTTGAGGGGGCGGGGGGAGGCAAAGTAATTTGTTGTTTATTGTGCTGCACAATTTTTACAAATTCTACCTACTTTATCCCTGTAGTTCTAGGTTTGTTACGTTTGTGTTGGTTTTGCTGTTCCCTCGCCCACAACAATTTGTATAGTAAGTAATAGGTAATGTTTTTTTCGAAATAGGTTGTTTGTTGCTCAAAATTGTAGGTAGGTACCTAGGTGGTTTATCCACTAAAACTCCAAATCGCATGGATTCTTTCAGCATGGTAGGTACAGATGTGATGACTTCCGGGGTTATGAAGAGCGCAATGACGTTTTGCCTCCTATTTATTCAGCGATGAGGAAAAAAATATACTTTGGTACAACTTGAAATGTGAAGCAATTTTACAAATTGTACCTAACTAATTTGTAAAACTGGTTAAGAATGACCAAGTAGGGAGGCACCCCAATCAGCTGAGTGAGACCTGAGGCTAATTTCTTTCTTATTAAATTTACGGAGAACTATTTATACATACTATGATCAGACAGATTTCAGCCCCTATTGTACACCTCTCTCAGAGTCTTGGGTGGGCAAATTCATTTCCGGTTCACATCCAACTTTTGATGGTAAAATTTAACTAGGAAGGTACCTACCTAAGTAAGTTGAATGACAAGGCAGGGAGCCACGTGGCCTCACCAACAGCCAGAGCTTATAATATACATCTTATATATCTTCTTTTAGACGCTGTAATTCAATAAGTAGGATGATGGTGAAACTGGGTTTGAGTGATAAGGTACAGAGGGACTCCGATCAGCTGAAGCTTATTTTATTTATTTCCACGAGGCCTCAAACTGAACTAGGTGGATTTCGACCCTTTTATCTCCCGTTCCTCTTGACTTGTGAAAAGCTTCTTGGATTATCGTCCGCGCCAAATTTCAATATTCAAGTAAAAATATATTATGCAAGGGACAAATGTTTAGATGGCGTACAGTCTTTTTCCATTTGCGGATTCTGCTATTATGAAACGGAAAGCATCAAACCAACCAACATTTTTTCTTGGTCGATTCGAAAAGGTAAATAATTTGAAAGAATATAAACCATACCTTCTTCAGAGTGGTTCTCTTTGTTTCCGTAGCTTCCATTACATTCGTTGTGAATGGGGAGGGGGGGGGGGTGGGGTGTACCTGGTTACTTATAACATCTATCATTTCGTGTCGGAAACGCTGCCCTGTTATGAAGTCATTACGTAAAAATCGATCGGGATGACCGCCCGATCCAGAAGACCGCGGCAAAAGGGAGGCTAGAGCCGAAAAAGTGCGATGAACCTCGGCCGGATTTAAAATACGAAATTGGGGTGCCTACCTAGAAACCCTCACGTGAGCCGTCACGTAATACCTATCCAACTCCCTCCTGACGAGACCTCGGTAAATGGGGTGACATGGATCCAAATGGTCATTTGGGGGATACTCTGAAGTAGACCAGCCCCCTACCTAGTTCAGACAAGTTCCAGTACACCAACTTGGGGTTATTCGGAAGGTGGATGAAGGGACAACCGAGGCACGAGAACTATGGTTTTACTCGTGGGTGGCCGACCTCTACCAGACGTATGGTATAACCCTTTGAAATATACATTCAAACAGCTCAAAGACAACTTGATCAACTACAACCAAACGTGTACCTAGGTAGGTATTTACTTTCCCACTACCGTAGGTAGGGAAAGCCTTTTATTCAAACTGGAACCGAGAAAAGCGTAGGTACACTCTTATTCAAAACGTTGCAAAGTCCTTGTCACATGGATTTATTATTCTATTGAACACACATATAGAAATGTTGACTGTTCATTTATTGTTTCTTTTATAAGTAATAATCGAAATAGCTATTTCTGATGGTTTCCACCAATTTTGGCCCCCAAAACAGGAATTAGGTACGCTCCTTCTTTTTTTTCAAATGATCTTGGATCATTGATAGTACCATTTAATCGTCTTGATGCACCTGTTAATACTTTTTCTAGTGTTATTCTACAAATGATGGTGATTTCAGACGATTTCCCAGGTTTTTGACTCATAAAAAATCAATTTTGGGAGCTGAACATCTGCACTGAAAAATTTTTCGGGCCAAAACTCGCGGTGCAAACTCGAAGAAAAGGGGATCGGCGAGCAACGCTCGCGCACAACCGCGAGTTTGCCAACTCGCGGTAAAGTAAGCATGGCCGTCATTTCCTACGTGTTGCTTACTTTTACCGCGAGTTTTGCTCGCCGATCCCCTTTTCTTCGAGCAAAAACTTCATGCTCGCGGTCAGTCAAACCCTTGGATACTAAACCCGCATCACCCCCCCCCCCCCCCCCCCCCCCCGAGGTCTAAAACTCGCGGTTAACATCGAGTTTGCTCGCAGTTAACATAGAGCTTGCGCGTGGTCTTCTAGCTCAAACTCGCGGTTGTACGCCGATTTTTATAATGGGGTGGGGGTGATTTGCTCTATGTATACAGCGAGCAAACTCTATGTTAACCGTGAGTCTTGCTCGCGCTTGTGCGCGTGTTTCTCTTGGACTAGTGCGAGCAAGCTCGTGGTCTACCTACCCCTACGGCCTGCCCTGCTCTAGCTTATACGCGAGTTTCTCTCGGTCAAGCGCGAGCAAGCTCGTGGTCTACCTACACCTGCTCGTAGTCCTAAGCGAGCAAACTCGCGGTCTACCTCCACCTGCTCGTAGTCCTGACCGAGCATGCTCGCGGTCTACCTCCACCTGCTCGTAGTCCTGAGCGAGCATGCTCGCGGTCTACCTACACCTGCTCGTAGTCCTGAGCGAGCAAGCTCGCGGTCTACCTCCACCTGCTCGTACAACCTCGTACCATGGTACAACCTCAATTTTCCACTTTTTGGTCAAAATCGACTTCATTTTCGGTCTTCTCGTCCCCAAAAACATGGAAAACGATACCTGAAAAGCTCATTTTACTAACATGTTACTAAAACACAAAATGTACTTTTTTGTACTTTTGTATTGTACTTTTATACACATTTTCACTCATAACAACCCTGGGTATATTCCGATCGGGCTGAAAAGTTTCGGGACACAACTAGGGCCCAAATGGAGCATGTGTGCGAAAGAACTAATTTTTTAGACCGAAAATGAAGCCTGTACACGTGATACGGCGGACGGGGGACGGACATTGCATTTTGGTTTATTATTCTGTGAATAATACACCTATGTATTCGCTCAGCAAAAAATTTTTATAACACCCCCTCAAACTTTTTTCTTTTACGTTTCAAGGTGCATAGATTCCAAAAATGCAATGTCCGTCCGCCGTACGCCGTCCGCCGTCCGCCGTCCGCCGTATCACGTGTACAGGCTTCATTTTCGGTCTAAAAAAAATCGTTCTTTCGCACACATGCTCCACTTGGGCCCTAGTTGTGTCCCGAAACTTTTCAGCCCGATCGGAATATACCCAGGGGTGTTATGAGTGAAATGTGTGTAAAAATAGGTACTTTTTACGTTTTAGCAACATATTGGTAACATGAGCTTCTGAGATATCGTTTTCTATGTTTTTGGGGACGAGAAGACCGAATATGAAGTCGATTTTGACCAAAGAGTGGAAAATTGAGTTATACCAAATGTTCAGCTCCCAGAATTGATTTTTTATGAGTGAAAAACCTGGGAAATCGTCTGAAATCACCATCAGTTTGTATAATAACACTGGAAAAAGTGTCAAGACGTGGTTCAGGACGATTAAATGGCACTACCAATGATCAAAGATAGTTTTAAAAAAAAAAAAGAAAAAAAAGAGCGTACCTAATTTGTGTTTTGGGGGCCAAAATTAATGGAAACCATCAGAAGTAGCTATTTCGATTATTACGCATGAAAGAAACAATTAATGAACAGCCAACCTTTCTGTAGGTATGTCCAATATAATAATAAACCCATGTGACAAGGACTTTGCAGCGTTTTTGGAATCTACGCACCTTGAAACGGAAAAGAAAAAAGTTTGAGGGGGTGTTATAAAAATTTTTAGCTGAGCGAATACATAGGTGCATTATTCACAGAATAATAAACCAAAAACGCTGCTAGTCCTTGTCACATGGGTATTCTACTGGACATACTTACCTACAGAAATGCTGGCTGTTCATTTATTGTTTATTTCATGTGAAATAATTGAAATAGCTATTTCTGAAGCTACCACCTAGCTATTTCCACCAATACGCGATTCACTCTCCCTTACACACTGTGTTATTCATCTAATAACCCAATAAAATTAATAACGTAATGTTATTTGTGCGGGATGATTGGGTATCATCCTTCTCAATCTGCACGTACCAAAACAACGCCCGGAACATTAGCTTCGAAGATGAGGAAAACGAACAAGCGCCGACGCCTGTGGTTGGTGCTGGATTGCAGCACTTACGTGATGTGCGTAAAGTGGAAAATCCCAACTCTGTGCCTCTATGGAAAATGCTGAGGGAATGTTGATTTAGGTGCGCCCACTGAATTGAGAACTTTCTGGCTATAAGGCATTCCCAACATTTATCCCAATACAAAATAGATTTTTCCGACCGGCAAGCAACTAAATCAACTTAATACATTATTCATTATTGACCTATGTATATTAAATCAATATGTACATACTCACATAAGCACTCAGAGGTCGTTTCTCCATTTCCCGCACAAGACGCTCTTTTGAGCTGGTCCCTTGAAGAGCGTCTTATGCGAGTTTTACTGTATTATTATTATTATTATTATTATTATTATTATTATTATTATTATTATTACTGGAGTGTATCAAAATGTATCCTCATCCCCCCCCCCCCCCTTCACCCCCGGGTTGCGTTCCCTTCGATATCGTCGTAGGTTGGAGGCTGTGGATGGTGGTTACCGGTGTCGCTGGGACTGACCCGACTGCCGTCTGTTACGTCAAAACATCCTCTGAACAAGGCCCCTCCCCAGGCCTGCGCTTTCTCTCCTCCTTCCTCATCACTTCTGTTGAATCCACTCATACAGAAGGCATATTTGCTCGGTAAGATTGAAATTGATAGTTAACTGAATGCTTGAAAACATACTGGTGGATCTACCAATTTAAAAAACGCTGCAAAGTCCTTGTCACATGGGTTTATTATTCTACTGGATTATTCTACAGAATAATAAAACGGGCTGGTAGGTGGTAGGGCAGACTGAACCGGAGGGCGATATCCTGAGGGGAAAAATGGGTCAAGCTGACCTAAGCAGTTCTAAGAACTGGCTCGTAACAGCTATGTCCCTTCTCATTTTCCCCCACGGTTGCATCAGCGACTATTTCATCCAAAGGACGAATGCTTCTGGGTACAAGCTGATCGTCCAGTGTTACATAGTCGAGGAAATTCTGTAGTTCGTTGAAAAACTTCTTCTACAGGTGAGCTGTCGGCCAGTGCTGGGTGCCAATGAAGGTATGAGTCACCTTAAAACAGTTGACTGTTTGGACTGTTTACTTATTCTGTCCTCTTCTCAAACAGAAAACGACAGCACATCGTTAAAAATCCCAGCCTCCTGTATGCACGCAAAAGAGCGTTTTGTCCAAAAAGAAGAAAATTAAATTTGAAGGATTTGAATGACTTCCCATGGATTGTGGACTGGTGTCGCACATGGGTACTAAATCTTACTCCATAATTATTATACTGTTGTCTGCCTCATTAAACTCCTTATCCCCCCCCCCCCCCCCCCACATTCCTACTACACAAATCCATTACTTCTGAGAGTAAAAAGTATATGTAATTGTTCTAAAATAGATTGATGGGTAGTTCGATCTGAGGTTTGGTAATACTTCTACATGCACAGTAATACTTCTAATTGCACAGTTCGCATGTTTTCTTGGAGCGAATCTCTTGTGCATGCACAGGTTTAACGGCACTTGCTGACTAATAGAATTGCATGGGACACTAATGCTTAGTATTATATACCTACTTCTGACGATTTATTTATGGTTACTTGAACAACAAAAGTTTCTTTGATAACTAGGTACAGCTTGGATATAACATCCCTGCCGTTACACACAGTACCTACTAAAGACAAAATAAACCATCCTGACACGCCTCTACTTGAAATGATGGGGAAATCGAATGAGACAGCTCTCGCCACAGAGTATATGAGTGAGGCTTCTTCAAATGTTTCATTGCCTTGTCCTCCTCTCGAACAGCAAAAAATGGATAATGTTAAAAACTACAGAATACTCTCAAGCAGTGGGGTACATAGAAAATGAACATTCGGGATCTAACGGGAATAATTCTGAAAAACAAGTAGGTATGCCTCTTCTCGGACCTCTCTTTCGGCTGAATTGCATGATGTGATCTCCATCCATCCTTGGATCTCCTGGCCGGAGTGTGTGTATCAATCGCTGAGCAACGGAATTCTTTCACGTGCGCCTCTTAATACCCCAGGGCCACCGCATAAGGTCTCTAACCCTCCTGTTCAAAACTATATTTAAAAAATCTGATTTGGGTTTAATTTTATGACAGAGAATCTACATCGGAGCCTATGTGAGCCTCTTAGATGCGATCAACGAGACATTCCCTTCCAAAGAAGCTATTATGGAGTGTCTCTTCTACGAAGAAGCTACTACGGAGGTTAGAAAAATAGGTAGGAAGAGGTATGTATGTGACAAGGACCCGTGACAGGGAGCTCCACGATATACCTATGACATTTCATACATTACTGAAAACTTTATAATCAGCTATCCTTCTGCTACCACTGAATACATAGGAGTGATAAGAACCGATTACTATTACAGTATCCTTCAAGAGCTCACTGACACAGATGTCACCTGTCAAGAAATTAATGATTGGAACCAGCCAAAGAGATACACTCTACCTTCTTGAACTAAGATTCTGATTCGACTGCCAAAGCGAACTCTCATTTACCTTCAGACGTTATATACACCTACTTTCAATCTTTCCCTACACTTCTCACCTTCACAAACATCCCGAACAATTCCTGTCGTCGCCAACCCTACATCTTAATAACCTTGCACAAGAAGAAAAAATGCAACCTCTAACTACACCGCTGTGTTCGCGGCACCCTTAAGAAAAGCAACAGCAACAACAACTTATTTTTGAGTGTTGGTGTTGGATCAAATAAGAAAGTTGCAGTACAGTGGATACCTAGTCATGTGAACATATCCGGCAATGAAATTGCAGACATGATGGCCAAATTCCACAGCAAATATGGCGGCAATGTATTTCCTCGAACAATACAGTATTCTGATCTAGTTGGAGTTCTCAAAAAAAGGAGGGACCTGGAATGGGCTGCAGAACATGCCTCACAATGCCGGCTACGTGGAGAATGGACAAGAAGCATCATTCCACTTCCCACCTCAACTCCGTGGTACAGAGGGATTAACGAGCCCCTTAAATTTATTACAACGCTCAACAGAACCATCTTGGGTCACGGAAACACTCCATACTTCCGCTGGCTCATTAAAAAAATCGACTCACCCCACTGCACATCTTGTGATCGACAGGAAATTTCTGACCTGGACCACATCCTCAACAGGTGTACCAGATTCGCAACCCAGCGGAGAAACCTACTCAATGATCAGCATACGAGTATCACCAACCTCATCAAAACTGACTTCACCATTACTACTATGAGGAAAGTTTACAATTTCATTGATGACTGTGGCATTAATTTTTAATTTTTAAACTCCACAACCATTAAACACCTTTACCTATACAGCCCATCATCCCACAACCCATCCCCCCCCCCCCCTTAATGCACAAATATCAACCGATAGCCGTACAACCTATGAACCACAAATTATATATACCGATAGCCAACCTATGAACTACAACATCAACCGATAGCCGTACAACCAACCTATGTCTGGCATGGCTGCGGCCAAGACAAGAACTGGGAAGAAGAAGAAGAAGAAGAAGGCGTTGGATCAAAATAATAATCAAGCTGTGTTGTCATAATTTAAATGTTATTGTTTGTTTAATTTTGTTGCTTAAAACTATAGTAAAAACTAATTTTTTTAATTTGCTTAGTTGAATTTTCTGGATTCACCAGTGGTCTTTTGCTTTCTGAGGTTCATCGTCAAGTTGAGAACTCACCAATCGTCCTACTTTGTCTTGTATTACCTACTACTTAGTTGTTTTTAATTCATCGAGGTTTAATGTAAGTTAAAATGCGTTCAGAGGTGTATTAAATACTGTACTACAAGTTTCATTTACATGAATGTTAATTTTTTCTTGGGTGAAGACTCACTGAGTTGATATACAGTTTGATTAAAAGGCGAAGTCGAAAGCAACGAAGCTAATGATATTTACAAAAACCATACACTTCTGCTGAAAGTTTTCGAGCTACGGCGTTCTGAATAGTTCAACCCCTAATTTTCACCCCTTAGAGATGACTGACAGTAACGCCGAGCTTCGAGGACCAACACACCCCAAAAGGGACCTACAAACCAAATTTCGTTAATTTTGGTTCGTGGTAACTTAGACAAGTGCGAAGTAGAAAGAAGTTTTTTTAATTGCATCTTCGGATTCTACGTACCTTGAAACGGAAACCATCAAATTTTGAGGGGGGGGGGGTTAAATTTTTTTTTTTTTTCATGCTCGATTCCAAAGGTTCATTATTGAAAATAAGGAAGTTCTGAAGGAAAATTGTTGATGTGGAGTGGAATAGATGCCCCTTCTGCGTAGATCACTGTTTTTTGTGGTCAATACCTATAATGAACCGTTGTGTAATAACTAGGGCTCGGATCAACATGCAAAAATTTGAGGCGAAACATGCACTGAAAAATGCCAAAACATGCAAAAGCATATTTTAAAAAAAATCTAATACCTAATGAACCTTTGAAGTCAAGTATTTAACAAAAACTTTCTCCCTTTGGGGAAAAAGAAAGGATCATGGATATGTCTCTCCCTCACATAATGTCATGATCACTTTTAAAAACATCGTTAATATGGTGGAAATACCCAAGTAATTTAATCGCCTTCAGTTTTCGGGTTGCATTCAACTATTTGAATACTCTTTACGACCTCTTCTTCACAATACGTGGGGTACAGATCAGGTGAGTGGCTCCTAAAACTAATTTCCAAAACTCTCTTTCCCTTGTTCAGCTTCACACACACTTTTCTTCTGACGATATTTTCTGCATCGCTCTGCATTAGAAAGTACCAATGTTTTCTTCTTTCTCTCTTTCCCTTGTTCAGCTTCACACACA
The DNA here is from genome assembly GCA_954871275.1 of Leptopterna dolabrata. Lineage (NCBI taxonomy): Eukaryota > Metazoa > Arthropoda > Insecta > Hemiptera > Miridae > Leptopterna > Leptopterna dolabrata. The sequence continues at coordinate 21,877,216 of OX940979.1, forward strand.
CTTTTCTTCTGACGATATTTTCTGCATCGTTCTTTATTCATGAATGCCAACCACTTGTCCTTGTCTGTTGTGGTAGATGAGAAAGGCGTATTTATCACAAAGTCGTTGAATTCTTCTTGTTCCGTCTGTTGACGCCGGGACTGGTAGAGACGTGTTACTTGTTCAGTGGATGACATGCTACTACACTCAATATGGAATGGAACACGAGACCAAACACACTTCTTAAACTACGAACGAGTTTAGATTGAATGTGAGATAACAATCCGATTGTTAAAACTAACTATAAAATTCTTCATACGCAACATGCCGCTCACCACCATCACCATCATCACGACAATCCAAAGTGGGGAAACCCCATTCTCATGATGACGTCACAGCACTTCGTTTATTGAAGCGGAATTTAATGTACGCGAAAAATTTAATCTTCGTGAAGATCACATCAACTTCTTACGGTTAGTACGGTGGAAATTAGATCTGGGAGCCACTCAGCTGATCTGGAGCCTGTGCATCGTCAAGATGACGTCCTAAGGAGGCTACATGCCGAACTTCAACTTCTTACGGTTAATAGGGCGCAAATTAGATCTGGGAGCCACTCAGCTGATCTGTATCATGTGCATCGTCAAGATGACGTCCTAAGGAGGCTACATGCCGAACTTCAACTTCTTACGGTTAATAGGGCGGAAATTAGATGTGGGAGCCACTCACCTGATCTGGACCCTGTGCATCGTCAGGATGACGTCCTAAGGAGGCTACATGCCGAATTTCAACTTCTTACGGTTAATAGGGCGGAAATTAGATCTGGGAGCCACTCAGCTGATCTGGACCCTGTGCATCGTCAAGATGACGTCCTAAGGAGGCTACATGCCGAATTTCCACTTCTTACGGTTAATAGGGCGGAAATTAGATGTGGGAGCCACTCAGCTGATCTGGACCCTGTGCAACGTCAGGATGACGTCCTAAGGAGGCTACATGCCGAATTTCAACTTCCTACGGTTAATAGGGCGGAAATTAGATGTGGGAGCCACTCAGCTGATCTGGACCCTGTGCATCGTCAGGATGACGTCCTAAGGAGGCTACATGCCGAATTTCAACTTCTTACGGTTAATAGGGCGGAAATTAGATCTGGGAGCCACTCAGCTGATCTGGACCCTGTGCATCGTCAAGATGACGTCCTAAGGAGGCTACATGCCGAATTTCCACTTCTTACGGTTAATAGGTCGGAAATTAGATGTGGGAGCCACTCAGCTGATCTGGACCCTGTGCATCGTCAGGATGACGTCCTAAGGAGGCTACATGCCGAATTTCACCTTCTTACGGTTAATACGGTGGAAATTAGATATGGGAGCCACTCAGCTGATCTGGACCCTGTGCATTACGGTTAATAGGGTGGATCTACCTAGCCTTCACTTTTCGAGTTAATAATAATCTAAAGTGCTCCTACCATGTCGCGGAATTTCGTGTCGCGAAAAATATGTCGTTTAAAAATTCCTTGACCCCCAGCCAAAAGACATATCCATGTCAAATTGGGAAAATACCTTTATATTTCAGCGATTTGCCATGGTCAGAGTAGGAGAATCCTACTCCTACTCGTTGTCACGTCAAATCGCCGAAATATACAGGTGTTTTCCCAATTTTGTAAATTTCTTCAATTTCGTTGCTTCACGTTTCGACTTCTCCTTTTAATGAGAGTGTAAACGTTAATATTGATAGTTTCCCATTGTAGATAAGTACCTACTTAGTAGATATTGTTTGTAATAACAAAAGAAGTCATCTAACAACCCGTTATTGCTACTATAAAAAAAATTGCTGTATTGCTACTTATAGAATGCTACTATTGTGGAATGCAATATTATCAGTGAAGATGTATGGATAAAGTTGGTCATGGTATAATGGTTAAAGGTAAATACGTGTAAAAACCTAATCGGAACGGTGAAAATTAGTTCTACTTATAAATACCTGGTGATAGCAATATTTATGTTCTTTCAGAACCCAGAACTCTGTCTACTCGTCTCCAGGATCTTCAGGAACTAAAACAAAGTGTATATTATATACAAGGAGGATGGGAGGGCAGTACCCCCTGCCCCCTCAACTTCCTCTGGTGACAAGGGGTCTGCGAGATCATCCGGTGCCCTGTCGCCCCCAGCAGCTCAGCTTTTGGACATAATAGATATCAACGCAGCTAAAATAGTGAGCTTCGATGGAGATCTCAACCCTCACATGGAGGCCAGCAGTAAGATAATCCAGTTTCCCTGTTTGTAGTTATTTTTATTTTTTTAATTGGCTCAGCATAACCTGTGCAGCCGAAATGTACAATATTTGTTATAGATAGTACATCAGTACATAAATACTATGCATAATTCATATTAGATGTTCGGGAAAAAAGAAATTAATTTCACAATATTCCTGGATAAATAGTTTTAAAGACTGTTACATAGATTGGTATAACGTAAATATAAAGCAAAATCAAATCTTTAGAGCACTGCCATTGACGAATTCTACCATTGCGCCGTAGACTTGGCTGTTGTTCGAGGTCAGCATCAGTTCAAAGTTGAATGAGCTCTGTGATGTTCTTCAACCGCCTCGAATAAGACGCAGCGTTGGTTTTCATAGAGTCGACATACCATGAGATGTTCCACGTCCTCTGCCTCTGAACAGCTCTGGCAAAGCTCTGAGTCCCCTCTGCCTATGCTCAGCAGATGCCTACGCTCACCCATAGCCTATGCTCTTGGTGAGACAGTGGCCACTTCTCAGTATAGAAATTATTTTGAAGAAGCTTTTGGGTTGAGGCGGCATGAGTGGTATCCGTGGGTTGGTGCTAGGCTTCGGAAACATTCTTCTGTGTCTGTGGCCAGCGTGGTAAGTGCGATGTATATTGTGCCATTCCTGGAGCAATGTGGCTTTGAAATCCCTGTTGAGATTGGACGCCAGATATATAGAGCTGTGTAGAGTTTAATACAAAATTATCTGAAACGAATTCATATATTAATTTTCAATCACCATTGTATTAATTTCTTATAAGTACGATGTCGCTTGAGAGTTTCAAATCAAATTGTTTCGAGTACTGGTTCGCTATTGTCGAGTTGGAATATAGCTTGAGGCTAGGTTGAAATCGAATGAAAGAGGTGGATTGGTTCTGGGAAACATTTATTCCGCCTAGAAATGCTGGAATGTTCATATCTTCGTCATTTTTTGTTATTGCTTTTATGAATTTACGGGTACTAACGACTTCTTATAAACTTGTTCCATTTAACAAGTAAGTTTGACGACTTTCAAACACTTGAGCAGTTTTATGACTTCTTTGTTTCTTCTCTGAGTTTGCAGACTAATTACACACCAGTGCACATCCTGGTAGGTTCCTAGGTACATCTTTATGGATTGTTTTGTTAAGTGTATGGTAAACTATAGGTCGTGCATTAGAATATTGCCCTCCGACCCTGCCATCTGACGGAGAACGTGGAAATCATTTTCAACACGGAATTCCCCGTTTTTTTTTGTTTTTCCCCTGTCCAGTGGCAGCACTTTCCCCCTGTAATCCTTTTCCAGCTGTGAACCGTCATAAAAACTTCACTTTTTTCGTTATAAAAAATGATACTGTCATAAAAGCCATAGGTACCTACCATAGTGAATGAACGTAGCATTTTCCCGATTTTTGTAAAATCGGACCCCTGAGCGTGACTCCTTTGAGCTGACAGACGAACTCGTGTGTAATAGGATTTTTCTACGAAATGTTTTCTTGAAAATTAGGAGTACTTTTTTGAAAAGGTACAGTGAGGTAAATAAGGCAAATTTTTTGAAGGTAGGTAGGTATAAAAGGAAAGATTGGAAACAAATGTTATTTTATTATTTATTTAGTACATATTATTATTCATTTATTTAGTACTTTCGTAATTTAACTGTGGTACGTAAAACTTCTAATCAGAAAAATCTGAATCCTCATCGGAACCCCAACATTAATGATGAAACTATCGATCTCCGATTTGACTAACTAATTTTTCGTCGAACTGCACTTATTACCTACTCGTCAACCACGAAATTACATCTGCCTTCAGAGTCGAACTGTTAGGTCTTTTGTTGGTCTGCACACAATGGTATTTAGCGTTGTCCATCACCACGACCAAATCCGCGGGTAAATTCGGGAGGAACTTAAGCGTGAGCCACTTAGAAAAATTGCCGAAGTTCATCGAAGAATGCTAGTTTCCAGATCTGGACTTGGTTGGAGTAACAAACAAAGGTCTCGCCCGATCTGATGTTGTTTGGTTTCCAGCTTCCTTCATAATGTTGCCGACTGTTCTCGCCGAGACGCCCGTCGCTGCACTAATCACATCGCGAACGTTGTATTTCGCGTCATCCTCTTTCTTCTTCCTCGTAAAATACTGGCACACATTGTGCACAATTTCTCGTGCCTGACTCCTTAGAGCCCTGCCTCTTGCGATAGCAGGTTTCCGGTTTCTTGCTGACGATGAATGTTGATCTTCCATCGCGATATTTGTGTAGGGGACACACGGAAACTGACGGGTACGGGGGATTGTGATGATACTCAGTTCAAAAATAGGATGACGGGGATTGTGATGATACTCACAGTTCAAAAATAGGATGACGGGGATTGTGATGATACTCAAAGTTAAAATAAGAAGGGTTAATACGACGACATAGGTAGGATGGTGAAACGAAAAGCAAGATGCAAGCGAGGAAAACACGATACGGGAACGGAATGAGCTGGCTTGGAATGGCAGCATGGCTGCCAACATAACAGAGTAAAAGTCCCAACATTGCATCCCACTCAGGCTGCCGAGCCCTCAGCTTCTCCCATCCTCCTATAGAGTGCAGGGTCGGAGGGCAATATTCTCGCGCACGGCCTATAATTATGCTAAATTTACATCCGAGGCTCATTTTTCCCCCAATGGAATTGGGCAACCTCATCGAACGATAACCACTTTTCTTTTTACGTATTAATATATGAGTGTTACGCTTGAGTAGTATAGCAGTACTACTATGTGAGTAGTATACGTAATATAGTAGTATGCATATGAGTATACTATACATAATACTCATGAGTATACGTATTACATATACTACTATGAGTAGTGCTATTAGTATACTACTATGGGTAGTCCTACTATATTAATACTACCATGAGTATTATACGTATGAGTAGTACTACTGTATGAATAGTATACGTATGAGTAGTATACTACATATAGTAGTACTAATATGTAGTATACATATTACGTGTATGAGTTGTTATGTGATGTGCTAAGTTTATACCGTTTATTGGTAAATGTTTGTGAATTCAGATCATTTGGTCTCCGAGTGCTCCGAGTACACCAAACATTTCTTCTCTGTGCTAAATTTATACAGTTTATTCGTGAAATTTCATTAACTTTTGTTTTCAGATCATTTGGTCTCCGACAGCTCAGAGTACACCGAACATTTTTTGGCACAACTCACAGCTGACCCCCTCGTTCTGTCGTCATCTCAAGTGTCGTCTGTCCTTTCCGAACTCGAGCCTAGCCGGGTATGGCGTTGGTAATTATTGGGTACCTCCTACTATAAGAAGTATACCTACTCGTATTGTACAGAAAGTACATGTAGTGTGGGTAATGAATTTCAGAGTCCTGCAGTCCAACCAGATTCCCTTTTGATTGCTAAAGTGGTTGGCTCAGATAGAACGTCAGCGCGTCCTCCACCACCGCAATCTGCTGTACCATCCGTACCGTCCGTGCCCACCAACAAGAGGTATCATGCAGTCAAGTAAGTAAAGACATTTCCTCTAACACCATCAAACCTCTTATTTTCCACGCTATTTCCTGGTGTGGTTCCTAGGGAGGACAGTACTAACCTTTCCGTAACAACGGTTTCAGGTGTGTCAAAGTAACTTTAGGTCACTTGACGTGGTTCAGATGCAGCTTGTGCCCTTTCCTGGCAACTAGTCAAGATCTCATCTCTTCCCATTACATCAATCTTCATGTTGACTCGGTGGCAGCTGAGCTTCGTTGCCTCAACTGTGAAGTCAGCTTTACCCGTCTCCAAAATCTGAAAGTGGGTAGTGCGGTTTGATAGCTACGGGCCACTTTAAACAATCCATAATCAGGTCATTGAATCCACATATTTATCCCCCCCCCCCACCCCCGGCTTCTTCAGCGCATTTTGTTGCCTCTCCACAGTACTTGATCCGGCTTTTTAGGCAAGTACCTACTTGGATTTGTTGCGTATCATACAGGAGATGATGATGCCAAATAAATTAATAAAAGTTCCAGTCATGCAGCATGGCTGTAATAGCGAATGTTCAAAGAAATATTCGTGCTATTGTGTAAAAAGGTGATTTTAGCCATTTTCACTAATTTTTGACCCTTATGAAGTCAAATTTGACCGACTCATTCTTGAGAAAAATATTTTCATAATCAAAATAGTCCCTCCGTCGTAAATCACCATCCCACACAACATCAGGTGGATTATTTATTTATTTATTATTATTATGGTTAATAGTGATTTTAGCCCTTATTACCAATTTTTGACCCCTATTCTGTTTGAAAAACAACTGAAGTGGTCATTTTATGTCTACTAACCCTTCCATACCACTTCCAGTGATTTTGTACCAATTTTTCGCAATTTTATAAGTTTTTACTGATTTTTGACGTCTAAAAACTCAAATTTGACCCCCTTAGGTTTTTTGAAAATGGCTCATCTTCGAAATAATCCTTTTGTTTGGCTAATCCGTTTGTTTTGGTGAAGTTCGGAATTTTTATCGTGTACCCAAGGACAGGTATCGTCTGGAGTGACGCATAAACAAACACATATACCGGGTGTTCGGTTTAAGAACGACGAAACTTCAGGGATCGATTCTACAACTAATTTCCAACAAAATGTCTCTTAGAGTTTTAACATGGATATGTTTTTGCCCTGGGGGGTCATTCTAAAATTTGCGACCGAAAAAAATGCAACGCTGCAACCGATAAACAATTTGGAGATGTGCGTGTGTAGTTACCGACAATACCCAGCGAAACAATAATGAAATGAGCACAAACCATTTTATTGAACGGATTGGAAGGTAGCGATTGGAAGGTAGCACCTAAAAATGTGCCTTCTAATAATGAAATGATGATGATGATGTTGGAATTTGTTAGATCCGAATAGTGGTCGTCTACGTGAACGTTCTTACGAGAAGGTTCGTCAGGTGCACACTACTTGTGCAGCTACATAAAGTAAGTACCTAGTGAATGTCAGTTAGAATGTCGTCCACTGAACGCTCAAGACGTCTGCGTCAGCGTCGACGAGAAGAACAGGAGCGCGTGGAATTTAATCAATTGCACTTTTTTCATTATCAATCAATTCAAAAATTTATATCATTTTTCCACTTCATGGAAAAACAATGAAAAGTGGATGTGAAAATACAGCGCCCAAAAACATATCCATGATTCAATGTTTTTCCATGTTTTCTGTAAACCCTTGTTTTCGAGAGTTTTTTCACTTCTAAGATTTGTTTTCGTGTTTTCGACCTTATCTCACTAAAATGACCATAACTCCTTTAAATTACATGTGAATCAAAATTTGAGGATACCGTTGGAAAGAGCGTTAAATTTTCTTTCAGATTCAACCTATCTCTGAAGTCAAGAAAAACAAGCGTTTTGAACCCAAACTACAATTTTTGTCATTTTCATCTTGGCGATTTTCAACAGTATTTTCCAACAATATCGGCTACGGAAAAACTGATAAGCTCCACGGTAAAAACATCTATTTTATAAGCTTTCCAACGGTATTATTCAATTTTATTTTTAACGCCGTGGTTAAATCGGTGATCGAATGCGAAAAAACGTGGAATTTTCGGACAAAATCGAGGTTTCTTCTCAACTCACAAGGATTTCTAAATTTTCTGGACAACGATCTGATGGAGTTATTGGACGACGCGCCTCTTGATAGGAGGCAGAATGTTATGTGGTGGCAAATGGATGGATGTCCAGCCCACAATGGTTTCCGAGTGGTTGAAAGAGCATTTTAGAAACAGATGGATCGGACGGTATGCACCAGTACAGTGGCCTGCGAGGAGCCCAGATTTGACTCATTTAGATTTTTACGTTTGGGGCACCCTGAAGGCCAAAGTTTATAGCGTCAGGGTCGAAACTCTGGAGGAGTTGACTGGCAGGATAAACTTGTGTTGTGCCGAAATGGAGCAAAAATTCGTTTGGAATTGCGCAGCACTGTTGATAGTGTTCGCAAGAGGTGCAGAATCTGTTTACACAAGCCATTTTGAACGGTTTCTGTAACAAGTTAAAATGTCGTAGAAAAAAGATATGAATTGTAAAATCCTGTAGAAAGAAGTTGTTTTTATTTATTTATTTTATTTTTTTATGTGAAGAAAAAAAGAGATTATTTTTCAGATTTTTCACTTCTGACTTGCTATTTAATCCATCCTAATCCCGAAAATTCCTCGTTACTCACCAACTGGGTTCCCGAAATGTGTGGGAATGCCCTCCCTCTCCACGTTTTTTCGCATTCAATCACCGATTTCTCCTTTAACAACGGCGTTAAAAATAAAATCGAATAATACCGTTGGAAAGCTTATAAAACGTAGATGTTTTTACCGTGGAGCTCATCAGTTTTTCAGCAGCCGATATTGTTGGAAAATACCGTTGAAAATCGCCAAGAAAGAAGAAAAATGACAAAAATTGTAGTTTGGGTTCAAAACACGCTTGTTTTTCTTGGCTTCAGAGAAAAGTTGATGGTTGAATCTGAAAGAAAAGGACCCCGCACACTTCTTATGGGAAAGTGGCTTCGGTCAAATCGGCTGAAATTGACATATGTTATGTATTTTGACCTCCTGAACAAAAGTCTCAATGGGCTCAAAAAAATCTACCGTCAGGATTTTGAGCTATGGCCAGATTAAGCGCTTCAAGTTCGACTTTTTAAACACCTTCAGTTGCTCATATCTCTCTAGGGATGCATTTTAGAGAAAAAAGTGCACGAGTAAAATCGTCTTAAATTAAAATCGTCCAAATAACTCGATGCCATAGGACTTGTTTTAAGTCAAAAAATGTTTCTTAACGTTTCTTATATTTTCTTATACTTATTTATTATATCTTCTTATATATGCACACGGGGACTTATTGGCCAAGAATGAAGAAACATTTTTTGACTTAAAACAAGTATGGCATCGAGTTGTTTGGACGATTTTAAGACGATTATACTCGTGCACTTTTTTCTCTAAAATGCATCCCTAGAGAGATATAAGCGATTGAAGGTGTTTAAAAAGTCGAACTTGAAGCGCTTAATCTGGCCATAGCTCAAAATCCTGACGGTAGATTTTTTTGTGCCCATTGAGACTTTTGTTCAGGAGGTCAAAATACATAACATATGTCAATTTCAGCCAATTTGGCCGAAGCCACTTTCCCATAAGAAGTGTGCGGGGTCCTTTCGCTCATTCCAACGGTATCCACAAACCACCATGTAATTTGAGGGAGTTATGGTCATTTTGGTGAGATAAGGTCGAAAACACGAAAAAAATCTTAGAAGTGAAAAAACACTCGAAAACAAGGGGTTACAGAAAAAAACCTCTAGGAGACACTTTTTGTTGGAAATTAGTTGTAGAATCGATCCCTGAAGTTTCTTCGTTCTTAAACCGAACACCCGGTATACACGTAGGTATATAAATATATATACGTATAAATTTGTGTTAAAATCTAGGGATGAATTCAGGGTGCTCTGAAAAGATTTGCCTGTAGAAAATATTTCAAAAATACATGTTCTGAACATTTTGGACCCATTGCAATAGCTTCATTTTATTTGAAAATTCGCTAAAAAGGGAATGATGTTGAAGCATGTTGCATTATTTTACTGTTGGATTGTACTTGAGACAACAGGAAAGAGTCGCTTTCTCTGGACTAATCTATGGAACTTCCTTCTCCCCACAAACCAAGACGTCCTCTTTGGGGCGATGGCGCGATGAACGTTGTTTCCGTGCTCACTGACGCCCAAAGACTCTAGTTTTTCAACATTACAATGTTTTATACATTCTTATCCCCCTCCCCCCCCCCCCCTTTTCCTCCCTTCATTCATATCTCAAATCATGTGGTCGACTGGTGTTTCCATGTTCAGTAATTAGGTAATACAGTTGTTTTCCTTAATTAACCGGATCCTTATTACCGATAGATATATTACGTTGGCTGTTGATTAAATAGCTCTAACCCAAATATTTCTGTATGACTATTCACACATAATTTAGTATGATATCACAAGATAATCAATAATACCAATTGAGAAATACCAGTAGGGATTTCTAGGAGTTTCTTGCTAGTGGTGGGGGTTACAACACTTTCCATTTGTTACAGCATCACTATGTGATAGACCACCTCGTCTCCCTCAGCGACTTACAAAGTCTGACGAAGCTGACGGTAGAAGCAAATAAGTCTTGGCGGGACAAGAAGAAACATGGTACTAACCTTTCGTTTTGTTTGTCGTTGAGAATTCAGAAAGGCTCTTCCCATATTCGGAAGTGATTCACGTTTATCTGATTGGGAAGAAACATGAAAATTATTTTGAGAAATTCGGTTTTGTGGAGCTTCAACTCCCACTTTTCAGAGACAGACACCAACTTGTTGGAGTAGGAATGAAAACGCTGCACATTATTACACAAAGGTTCATTATTTACCTGTATAGATAGATGCCACTTCTGCGTAGATCACTGTTTCCTGTAGTCAGTACCCTCGAGCTCCCCCTAGGAAAGCCCCAGGAATTAAGTTTCATACAAATGCGCGTGATTCAGTAATTAATTATTTGTAGTCATTCATGAAGCATAAGGCATATAATCAATGAGGAATTATTGTCAGTTTTTTGTTGAAAAAATATTCAAAACTCTTGGAAAATGGTAGGTCGAAGCCCGTTTTCTAAAATGAGTGGTATTTTTTTAAATGAGGGTGGTTTAAATTAAAAATGTGGCAAGAAATGGCGTATCAGGTCTGTTGACATCTGACTGGCTGTTGTCACTAGGAGTTGGAGAGAAGCTTCGCAGGCGAAGGTTCTGAGTGCTTCATTAGAAATGGCAAACCTTCCTGGCAACCTTCAAGAACCTTTGCTGTGACCTTTTGTGAACCTTCCCTTGGTTTGATTTTGAGGACATGTTTTTAAATGTATTTATAAATTTGTGGATCCATCCATTGTGGTTCTGTACATCGTTTAAAGTGATGCACTAGCGCTGGGATTTGAGTTGAACTACTCGGCGATTTACCTCATACGTCATTCCTAGTGGTGACTCACACTCATTTTCTGCCTACTTTCCGACATAAACCCCTCATTATATGGCAAATAAGGGTTAATTTCCGTAATTGAACAGAATTTGGCCTTAAATATGAGAATTTAGAAACCACGAAAGTTGCCCATTGAATGCCATGTAGGAAGCTGTGGATTATATGTTGTGTTTTAAAATTGTATTGTCCTTTTTGTTGTAAGTTCATAAGTTTTAATTTAGTTCCCTTATTATATTTCAATCCAAGGCGGGATTTTAATCCTGTTTTGAAAGAATAAAGTTTACAAGTGTACCTATATCTCAGCTGCACAGTCTGTATGGAACTCATTTAGCTCTACATACGTTACTGATCGCTTAGAGATTATCAGTAGTATTCAACCACTCTGTCATTACAGGGAAAGAAGACTGTTCAATGGTGGACTCGATTATACCAGAGATTGTCACAGCAGAGGAATTGTTCCTAGATGACGAACAAATGTGCGAAAGTAGTAGGAAAGACGCTACCATCCGCTCGTCGCCTCCTTCTCAACAATCAGCTGTTGCTTCTGCTCCTCCATCACCATCGACCCCTTCGATTCTGTCTTTTGTTATCAACAAACTGCCTGGTGAGTAGCAGTAGAATTGAAGCATTTCATGGAAGCATCTTACTGCCGTTGAGCTTAGGTTTTTTTTTTTAATGTTTACTTTCGTGATGTAAGCACAGAAACAGGACTTCCAATTGAAATATTATGTAACTTTGTGAAAACCGGAATCAAAAGTTATAGTTGTTGATCCTCCCCACCCCGCGCCCCTGTGCTGAAGATTAATTTGTCCATTGGTAGGTACCTGCTCGTAAAACGGTGGATGATGAAGCATGTTTTGGCCCATTTCAGATGCTTATTTTCCTCAAAAATTTGTCTGAAGGATATGAAACCAGATGGATTACACGTGAAGCAAATAAATACATACGCAACTGTAAAAAAAACCAGTGATTTTTACTAAAAAGACAATACGTTGTAGTGGAGGTATCTGCATGCAAACGAGTTAAAAATCAAGGCAGAAGTGATGATTTTAGCGAGACAGGTCAAAAAACAGGACAGTCGGTCCCTTATCTTTAAGGTCTGCTTCCTTCGGAAGTCCACGAATCGGACCGTTAGGGGGAGGGGCCTAATGGTAATAAAATACCAATCTGGGTGGTGCGGTTTTGGGGATATCTTCCATTCGAAACGTCCGAATTGAATTAAAACTTTGTGACTACATACAATGCCGCTTCAACTATACTTCAACTAGGTCTAGGTACGTTGTGTTTTGTGGCTTCGGCCTGTTTCTACCCTACTTTCGACCTTCACATATCAAGAGCTTTCAGTAAATACATATGTGAACCCAGACCACGGTAATTTGCTCATTCCCGGCTTGCGTAAACTCTGTATTATGTCACAAACCATATTGGCATCATAGAGCAGATTGTCGGCTGGACTGTCGATTAGCTTTTGTCAAACTCTAATCGATTTTCGGATTTTAGCAAAACAGTCTTGCATAATTATTTTGTATTTATTCAATTTCTATAGGTTCTGATAGGAAGTAGATTTGTCAACCTGCTTTGTCCATTGGCTTGGCACACAACCATAAGTATTTAGGCCCATCAGGGTTGTAACGGTCAGGTTTGAGAAATCCTATTCTGTAGCATATGCAAATGGTAGCTGAATCAGGTTTCGGTCCAGTTTTTATCATGCATACTGAAACAAACACATAGCATTAGATCCTTGAAAAGGTTTTTCATGTTTAATTTATTTAACATCAGCAGATTCATTGAAACAAGTTGGATTCAACTTAACTGTCATTTGCACTGAGGATTTCTGTGATATGGTAACTTTAGTAAAATCAGCAAAAATGGGGGAAGGTGGTAATTTCTAATTCCAAAAACCTTTGGAGAAAAAGAGTTTGAATTATTCCCATGTATATTGGCACTTGTGCCTTACTGTTCAGTAATAAATTAATAAATGTTAGAAAGTTTAAGTAGTTGCTAGGTAGTAGTTATTTTGAAAATTCTGTACAGTCCCAATAAAAATACACATATAAACAAAATTGATGTTTTTAGCTATTTGAGTTCATCATATAATTAATATTAGCTATAAGTACTTACGGTGGATATTATCATAACTCTATAGTTATGTACATGGCTGTGCGAAATTATGGGTCGATAGAGTTGAAATCGCTAGGTACCTGTGTCTTGAAACGTCGATATAATTTGTTTGTGTAGCTAAGTATTTCGGGGTTGTACTAAAAATTCACCCAAGTCTTCATGCTGCATTGAATGATCATGAAGAGAGCTTCAAGTGTATACTTAATAAACGACCTGAAAGGGGCCTGGGAGCTGTCCTCACTGACCAGGGGCCTTGTTAATTTGCCTACTGAGTTGCCAACCGTTCTCTTTTAGTTGCATCATACAACATGCAGGAAGTATGTCAGAACCTCACACCAAGGAAGAACTCGGAATATATTTGTGAATGAAGAGATAGTAGAAAATAAGGGAAAGTGGCTTGAAAGTGGAGGTTGAGGCGTACCTAATCGAAGGTGGTTATATTGAAGAAGGGACAGGCTCCAACCCTACCATCTTTTGACTGAAGAAGGAGAAGACTCAGGAGAATTCTTCAACTAACTTCCCGCTAGTACATTAGAACTGAATGTCACCAACCTCAGGCGTACCTGACAGGAATCCTCGCCTGCTATGCGTTGAAACCTAATTCACATAATGTTTTTCCACCTGTTCTGTTTAGACCATACTAGACAAATCTATAGTTTGACATTTAAATTCAGGGCAAGAGCACTAAATCCGATTTTCAGCCCAGCAACTCAAAACTGACTTCTAGATAAAGTGCTGAATTGCTAAAAATTGAAGCTCATAACACTAATACTGTATTTAATTACCACTATCCTCTTCCATGTTTGGTGGTAAAAATTGCCAAAAACTATCGACGATTTGTGTTGCCAGAACTAAATAAATTGGTAGCCACTTCATAACTGCAACCACATTGTCCGGTGGTATGAATGTATGAGTTAGTACTTCCAAACCCCTTTTGTCGTCAAATAAAGGAACATTACTGCGTCTCTATTGCTCTCCAGTTACTAGTTCAGAATTTTATTTCAAATTAGAAGGTGTCCTGCTTCACTTTATAGCTTGTCATAAATGTTGCGATCTGATGGATCATATTCGTGATTGTGATTTAGTTAAACTACCCTGAGCGTATATAGTTTATTTTACTCAGTTTTATAATAATAATAAATCGTTCAAGTATGTCTAAATAGGAACATGGTTGCCGCCTGGCATCGAACTATAATGAGTGTTTGCATGAGTGTGAACATAGTTTTTCTCTAGAAGAAATTTCTGTACTTCCATCCGTTCCTACTTGCCTCAAATGTTATAATTATTTGGTTACCTTATTTTTATGAATATTTTATTTTTTTATTTATTTATTTTATTTACCTATTTTATTTATTTTTTTTATTGCAGAGAACAGAGCAGGGGTAGAAGGTGTTGGGAATGATGATAACGCTGAAGAAAGACTGAGAGAGGAAGAAGCGAGAAAAGCAGAAATCAAAGCAGAAAAAGAAGAGAAAGCCATTTGGAAGTAGGTTTCTTCAATCACTTAATAATTGTTTTTGTTGTAAAAACCTGAAAAATGTACACAAAATGTGTCTACGTCAAAAGGCAGAAAAATACAAAAAATAAATAAATAAAACAAAAATAATTACATAGTTGAAAAATAATACTTAACACTAGGTGAGTAAGTAATGAGTGTTGTTACTTAAAGATGGTCCTTGATACTATAGATTTCCACATTTATCAACAGATCCTTTATTCTCCGACGGAAAAGATCCTGAAATCATGTGGTAGGGTGTTGAGGAACCTGGCACCCATTTGAACAGGGTGACAATTAAGAGACTTGGTCAATCTTACAGCTGGGGGGCACAAATTATGTCTGGCTCAAGTTTCGTGGTGATGGATCTGATTCCTTGTCGTAAACATTTCCAAGTTATCCTTGACATAAAATAAGGATTGTCGTACAAACAAATCATAAACCATTAAGGCGCCAAGCTTTTTAAAGTGCGAGCAGTATGACTCACTAGGATTGAGTCGGAAAATTGTTCGCACTCAACTCTTTTGTAACCTGAATGTGGTGTTACGAAGTAGGAAAATCGGGTAGAGCAAAGACGGTTTTGATCGGGGTTTTTTCCCCAATTACGGAGAGAAACCCCCAAAAATACCCTTGCTAAACCTTTCTGTCCTACCGTGCTCCTACAGTACTTCCTGGGTTA
The DNA here is from genome assembly GCA_954871275.1 of Leptopterna dolabrata. Taxonomy (NCBI): domain Eukaryota; kingdom Metazoa; phylum Arthropoda; class Insecta; order Hemiptera; family Miridae; genus Leptopterna; species Leptopterna dolabrata. Next base: position 21,892,748 of record OX940979.1, read on the forward strand.
CAGGAGTTGACGATACATTTCTAAATCTAACAGGTTAATAATTGAAATCCTATGGGGAATTTCACTACTCATCTTTACCTTAATAACCTAAAAGGGGGCGTTCCACCAACTGTTTCCATCTCTACAATACGGATAGACACAGTAAATAAAATGAATTATCTTTCTTTTCCATAGCAATTTAAGGTAGAGCTACTCTTAATACACCAACCCGAAACCTCGATAAGTAAGTGACTCCCATACGGTTGTTGGTCTCCTGGTTATTTCGTCAAAATAATCTTGTCCTAGTTTTTAAAAGTGTACCCACTTCACGTCTCTACCATTCAAATTTTTAATCAGACGATTAACCACTATGGCCGACAGATCCTTCACGTCTGGAATGAATCTACCCCGAAACCTGAGCTAGACTAAGTGTGAAAAGTGATAGTGTAGTGCCAAATATTTCTCCACGTATTCTAGATCACCTCCAGAGAAAAACAAGAAACAACAATTGACTTTCCTCCTTCCTAGAACTCCACTATGAGTCATGAGATCAATCAAGCTAAACTCCAACAATTTTGGAGTACCCATCTACAAACTCCCCAATTCCCCGGACACGACTCCAATGTCCTTTGAAAATGGAAACAGCCCTCACATCGCAAAGGCGGAAAGGGAGATCAATCGGGCAATAATTCCCGAAGGAGCCACCTCATCCCTTAGCACTATCATAGGCAACAGTAGTTCCACGGGAGAACAACTCATGATTCAAAAGATGGATCTAAGACTTGCTAACCCCCGAACCCACTAAGGTCCACCACAAAGAACAGGGAAGTTTGGAAAAGTTCTGCTTTCTGATAATTTCAATGGGAATGATAAATCCCCCCCCCCCCCCAGACTAATTGAAACCCCCAAGATTTACTTGAGCTCAGGACCTTATGAGAATAGCTGCCAAGCTGACGTTACCAGCTTATAGCACATGGTAGGTAAAGAAAAAGGAGAAAATGCAACAATCCAACGAATACTGCACTTGAACCAAAAAGAAAATTAATTATAACTTTGAAAAGATAAGGAATGTTAATTGAATTTCAAAAAGAGGAAAAAAAACCAAGTTGACGAGTTGAAACCTTGAAAGTGTTACCAAAGAGTTGGGACAAGACATTACCGAAAATGAAAAGGAAAGGATATTATGTGCTTTGCAACTAAATGAAACAAAATCCACATTCAAGCCCTCATTATTTACTGAACGAAGAATGAAAATGAAATAGAAAACATAGATAGCAATTGAGTACAAAAAAATGAATGCTTACATTCAAAAAATCCTTAGCAATCTAAAAAGGAACTAATGCCAAATGTTGAATAAAAATTAAGAAAAATACCTAACTTCTACCCAAAATAAACATTTAAAATAACCTAACGTTCGACTAAATTAACTATTTGAATTTTGACTTTGAATTATTACTTTAACAATCGACATTTTAACATAAACTAAGTTGAATCGAAAAATTTACAAGAGACAAATACCCTTAAAAACGCAAAAAACCTTATAGCAAGGCTTTTAGAAACAAGAGTTCGATTATTTTTCATTTTTATTTATTTAGGACATAGGCATGGAGATAGAGCCAGGTTATAAAATAAACCTTGAGGGCAAAACTAACTATGAAGAGGGGAAAAAACCTAACCGTTTCCCAGTGGATTCTATAAGTTACGTCTCCCATGATCAAACAACAATGAGTTATTTAATGCCAAAAAAATAAAAAATAATTAAAAAATGCCAAAAAAAAATTTCTTTTGATAAAATAAAAAAGTTGATGATAAGACTTGTAGTGAATAAGGATGAACAGACGAGGCCGAAAGTTAGCTTGAGAATGGTTCTGTATTTGTTGGCCCCTCGGCTCTTTATAGGCCCCTGACATGATCAGAGGGGGGTCGGGGGGTCCCCACTCTGAGGTACAACATGTATGTACATTACATTGGTTGTGGAGGAGCAGCCGATCACAACACTGCTCCCCCCAGAATTTAAGTAACGCATTTAGTTAAATTTTGTTCTGTTGCGGTGGCGGTTGTCGGGCGTGGGAGGTGTGTGTGCTGGTTGCGGTGGTCCGCTGTGGCTGTCCGGGTCGGTGTCGTTGGGGGCGGTACGTTTGCGACGTATGAAGAGCCGGGGTGGAGGTTGAGTGCCTGGGTACGGCCGCGGCGGCTGTTGTTGCGGGCGCCAGGTGCATGGGGTGCGGCGTTTTTGTGCTCGGGGGTCCCATGTGCGGCGGTAGAAACACGAGCCGTTCGTCGCGCTGCGTGTGGTCGGTCGTGGCTGCGTCGGCGGTCGCTGTTGTCGTCTGTTCGAATCACACGAACGTCTTCGGTGACGGTAGCCACTCGAGGAGGGGGAGCGAAGGGTATGAGGCGATCGGCGAGAGCAGCGAGTTTCGTGACGTCGGGTTCGTCGCGCGCCGCTATGTGAAGGCGAATGCTGTCTGGAAGGGCGCGTGTGAAAAGCTGCCGAACGAGCGGGGTCGGTGTGTCGGCCGGGAGTGCTCGAGTGAGTCGGCGGGCGAGGACTGACGGTAGTTCGTCGTCGGAAGTCGGTTGAGTAAGGCGGTGAGCCGGGAGCCGTCGGACGGTGCGTGCGTGGCGGAAAGGCGAGTTGTCAACGTCTGGTAGCTGTTGGCGTTCGATGGTGCCAGCCGCTAGTAATTCGCCGAAATGGGCCGACGCTTTCGCGTTAAGGTCCGGTAATATTCGGCGAAGTTTCGCGTGGCATGGAGGTCCCTTCGTGACGATTTGATGTTCTACGCGTTGCGGTGTGTCGGCCGGGAGGGCTCTACGGAGTCGGCGGGCGTGGACTGACGGATTCTCGTGCTCGGAAGGCGGTTGGGGTCGTCGTAGAGGTCCGCTTGTCGGGGCTCGAAGGCGCGGGCGAATTTAGCATGCGGCGTCGTGAGGCCTTCGTGAGTCAATGTGATCTCGAGTTGGGCGAATCAGACGTGCGGGAATGCGGGGTCGTACGGCCGGAGCTGGAGCGTTGATGTCGGTGGAGTCGTTTCTGCGGGTGTCGGTGGTTTCGGGTCCGTGTTCTCGTTGTAGGCGCCAGTCCTGGAGAGGTGTCGTCTGGAAGTGTCAGCAGGAAGTGTGCGAGGCGCCGGCGTCCGTTTCCTTATATAGGAATCGGATGGTGGGGCGAAGTAGCGGGGGGCCGCTGCGTTGGGCGTCGAGGCGGGCGTCGGAGTGGGGCGCCGCTGTGTGGCGTCGGTGGGGGGGCGCTGTGGGGCGTCGGAGTGGGGTGCGTGTGCCGGGCGTAGTGCTGCGGAGGTGGGGCTCGTCGCAGACGGTCGGCGGGTGCTGAGCGGCGTTGTTCGTCGTTGCTAGGCGCTGTCGTCGCACCGCGGTCACAGACGGCGGGCGGAGGCTGCGTGTCACCACTCGGGGTCACCAGTGTAGTGAATAAAGATGAACAGACGAGGCCGAAAGTTAGCTTGAGAATGGTTCTGTATTTTATGGCCCCTCGGCTCTTTATAGGCCCCTGACATGATCAGAGGGGGGTCGGGGGGTCCCCACTCTGAGGTACAACATGTATGTACATTACATTGGTTGTGGAGGAGCAGCCGATCACAACAAGACTCTTCAAGTACCTAGGTTTGAAAACCCTGTTAGATATTGCAATTTTTAGAAACACTGTTGAATTTTGACAACCCTAATTTTATTAGGACTGGGAGAAAGGGAAAGGGGGAAAGGTAGGACTGGGAAGCCAGTTCCTACCTTTATTCAGTTGGAGGGAGGATGCCCAGGGAGCCTTCTCGTCAACAGACTTCACAGCAGTTAACTGTCCAGATTTCGCCTTCTCCCTTTCCCAAGATCGCTGTTACCTCCCACTCTCCCTGTTCCATAAGGAAATATTTATTATACACTGAGGAGAGGGATGGCTGAGTGAACCGTAAGAATGGGGGTGTCGAATAAAAAGGTGATGTTACAAAATTAATCTGAGAATATTATTAATAAAAACCGATGAGATTATTCAGGTTGGATTCAATTGAAAGGGGTCCGACGAAATTCACCACTAGTTAAACAAACACCATTATTCTATACATTTATAGTTAATATGTGAATTTCCTCACATCACAATGGTCTCAGTATGGAATGAGGCTCCCCAGAAGACCTCCATAATAGGACTACTTTCGACGTTGGCAAAGTACACAGGTTGGGGTGAGTCGAAAGTAATACGTTATGTAGTTGGAACAGCTTGTGTGAAGAAGCTTGAGCACGAGGGCTTCCACATGTTTTGACCAGGATAGTCTACTGTCGATCATTATACCGAAGAAATTCGCGGAGTGATCCAGCCGAAGCTGAGGGACATTGCCAGTTGTTGGATTTTCATTGTTGTGACTGATGCTTCCCCTGCCTGTTCAGCAATACCTTGACCTTGATATTAATTTTTTATAACAGTTAATATCATCTGTACCGTTTCAGTTAGGCCTATCTATCTACATTAGTGATTTACTCATATGTGGATTGGTACTTCTTTGCTTCAGGTGTACAATTGAAGGGTGTTCGCTCAAATTCACCACTGAAGGGAACCTGGACTATCATAAGATTTGCCATGATGGTGAGTATTAGTTTTGGATGTATTTTTATTTTCAGCTCTCCACAAAACTTGAGTGAAGTTGACCCAGAATCAGTGTAGATCTGTGCAGGCTAAAAGGTGGGAAAAGGGGGATTTGCAGGGTAGTGGCCGTCAAGCCATGGTGGGTAGTTTTCGTCTGGGGTCGGTTTTGTATGGCTGGCAGAGGATGGTGGGCAGGAAGGTGGGGTATATTCTGCCACCTCTTGATTTATTGGGCACATCCACGTCGACACATGGGATTTATGGTTTCTCGAAGTGCTGAGCTACATCTTTAAAAAATATGTAATGAACACTGGAGACCGGCACTGCAATGACAGTACCATGTGTATCAAAGTATTGAAAGTAAAGTAAAGTAACCAGCCATTCCAGACTGGGGCTTTTCATCCGACATCCCTATCAGCGTCGCGGGCATGATCAGCTGTCCTCCAGTGAGAGGATCAGAATTCGGTCTGATCATTTCGCTCTTTAGTTGGCTACTCATTGCCTCGCCCCCTTGAGTGGGGAGTGGTTCGCCCAGCAGCTACATGGGTCATACTTGAACGTGTCACCACGTGTCACCAGCGGACACCCATCCAAGTACTAACGACGCTCGAGTTATCTTCACTTCGGTGATCTCACGGGAACCGGTTTATTGCACCTGATAAGGCCGTTGGGCTCCTCAGCCGACTTTGTCGTCAGAAATGACAAAGAAACAAATGATTCAGTAATTGATACAAGTAACTCATCTATGAATAATAGTGAAGTAGTGAATCTCATTCATATCATTATCCATGACGCAGCATGTCTGGTCAAGTCGCATCAATACTCAGGGAAGAAGGTCTGGATTAAGAAGAAATACTGTTGAATGAAACACTGCTGTTGATATGATGTACTGGTTCCTAAGTCCAGAACGCATCTGTCTGCTAGATTCTACTGTATAGTGCCAAAAGTGTTCTAGATACTTTCAGCTGGGCAACTCAAATCCTTGACAACGGAAAAACCTTACTCTTCCACTGTAAAAGTTGTAGTTTGTGTTGATGGTCCTCAATAAATTGTGTCTGCCAAAATCTCTTAATGCCCTTGACACTGACAGCTTCAGTATCTATTATTGGAGGGACTTGACTTTTTGCTTTGCTATGGAAGAGCGTAGTTTCCCCCTCTCCATCCTCTAGAAAGGTAGGGAGATTGTAACGCAGTGCCTCCAGGAGTTGACGATTCGTTTCCACGAATTGACCGCCCTTTCAACCGCGTGTCAAAAAGATCGGGAATAAACCCGGTTCCAATATGGACGGGATTCCCATATACCGTCACACCTTCCTCAGTACTGAAAGTAGGGAAGCTTTGTATTCGTGCAAGAGTCGAAAAAAAAGTATGTCCTCAAAATTAAAATTTCCACTCGCATTTTACGTTTCAGACATCAAGGAACATATTTGGTTCCGTGTCTCTGTGGTCAATTCGTTGTCCCGGACAAAACTGTACGAAATAATGGCCATAGTGAGTTTAAATTCGGAGGGTAGGTGCGGATTTCACCACAGATGGTCCCATATCAAATTGATTTAAAAAGTACTGCAACTTCAGAATGCGCATGAACAAACGTGAAATCCTTGTAAATCTCATATCTACCCAAGAAATCGTCGAAAAGAGCTGAAAGTCGAAGGGTAGATGCAGAATGGTGCCCTGATGGTTTCAAATGGATTTCATCAAATTCGGACTGTACCTATAACATTCGAGTGCGCATGCGCAAACACGAAATGTTTACCAATTCCTTGTAACACCCATAACTACCCGAAAAAATAGTCGTAGTGAGTTGAAATTTGAAGGATAGGCGCGGGTTGTAGCACAGGTGTTCCATATCAAATTTATTGAACTTCAGTCTGCATGCTCCAACGTGAAGTCCTAGAGCTCACAATACCGGAGAAATCGTCTTGAAGCGATGAGGTTTGGAGGGTAGGTGGGGCTTGGGCCACAGATAGTACCATATTTAAGTCATTGATAAAGTACAATAACTTTCGTCTGCACATGGGCAAAAGATAAATCCTAGTAGAGCCCATAACTACTCTAGAAAATGACATGCATTTGGATTTAAACTTGAAGCAACATGTATTTGGACTTCTCTCTCAATTTTAATTAGTTTTACTCATTTGTTAAAGTATAAAATCTTCCTCTTACTAATAAATCTTCCTCTTAATAAATCTTCCTATTACTACACTTCCTATTCCATCCTACTAGTTCGTAATTTTTGAACCTCTCAGTTTCAAATCCATACAATCTATCCACCTAATACACCCACCAACTAATTATATACGTCATTGTTACATAGGTGAGGAAGATTTACTTACTGTCTGCCGGACTTGGCAGACATTTTTATTTTATTTTCAATTTCAGGAGATTCAGGGCAGTGGAAATGTCCAGAATGCAGTGAGGTTTTCTCCAAGTGGACTGAACTCTCATTGCACCTTTGGCGAAGTCACGTTGTAGACATAGATCTCTATTCTTGTGACTTGTGTGATTTTAAAACATATAAGTGAGTTATTCTTGCTCTGCATTTATTTTGTTAGTTTTGACTTTGGAAAGTTCATGGCGAAGTGGCGTTGTAGACATAGATCTCTATTCTTTTCTTTTGTTAGTTTTATAAGACTTTGGAGAGCTCATGTAGACTTCCGAGTGGCAGTTCGTGATTCGAGGGAAAGGAACCCCAAATAGATTATAATATGATGTACTGCGCATGTGACCAGAACTCGATTGGGGGCACCGTTCGTTCGTCATACGAATAGAATTGAGCAAAAAAATCGTAAAAGATTCGTTGTGACAGGTTGGTCGCAGTTGCAGTTGATTATGTTCGGTACCTACCGTATTTCTATTCATAAATATTCTTGCCAATATCGTTAACCTCTGCTTTGTGCTTGCTTTTGAAATGTTTCCGAGTTGGATGGGCTCAAAAAATAACAAGTGAGGAAGTTTGCCAAATTCGTTCCTGAATTGATGGGAAACTTTTTTTTAAATGACAGTATCAGTTGCCATAATATAGGTAATTCTTAACAACCCGTGCTCTGTACTAATGATGTCGCGGTCTGGGAATAATATAGACATTAATAAATACTGTGGTTTTAGTAACTGAAGGCATTAATAGATCATTTCTCTTACAGCCTGAGTAAGTTGATGAACGTTCACAGGAGGATTCATGGGAGTGATCGCCCTTACCTATGTGACACTTGTGGCAAAGGTTTCAAAACTATTAAGCAATTGGCAACGCATAAGGTATGCTGTCTTTTGGTATAGTCCTATGTTGGGCTGATCGTGGATATTATTTATTGGAGATCATAATTTTATCTCTCAATTATTTTAGGCTCATCATAATAAAGTCAAAAAACCTGCTCTACAAGGCACAGAAAATTGCCCAGCTTGCTCCAGAGTGTTTACTGATCCTCGTCTCTTGCGTCACCACATGAACATCGTTCATAGGTCAGAATTCCATTGATTGTAAACCTAAATAATGGGTTATACTCCAGTATTTTTTATTTTGATAGTAGATATTGAGATTGTACCTATTTGCGTGAGCCATGGTTAGTTTTTTTTCTAATCGGAAAGATGCGATGGCGTCACTGTTCACAGAGGATCTCAAGTAGTCCTAGCTTGAAAAAACCCAAGGAAAATCTTGGTTGAAGCTTATGGATGCTTATTAGCATATGTGTTGTAGAAGGAGAATGATGGTAAGTGTTCTTTGCCTTTCTGCCATTGCTCCTTCCCCTGAATTGCTTTTGGGCACTAAATTACTTACTGCTTCTACTCCATAGAATTATCATTTCGTGCATCGAGCAACATCCGTCTTGTTATGTAATTCTGTTTGTTTGTTTACATTCAGTGATTCTGAGCAGTAGAGTGGAAAGTGGATTTTCCCGGTGCACTAATGCACCTAGTGTCGGTTTTGGGATGCTTTCAGAGTTCTATCTCAATAATCCAAACTACATGAGTAAACTTTATGGGAATAAGTAGTTGAGGAGGTTATCGTAAGTTTATACTGGGTAACTAGTCTAGTAGTGATTCACTAGTTGGTAAGTAAACAATTATATCAGGCTTGGGCTTCACGTCCAACTGCCCTGTTAAGCTAGTTTCACATGGAGATGCAATTCCGGACTGCAATCCAGTACAGCAAGTCGTTCTGCAATGGTATTGGCCAACGCAAAATGGATTATTGCAACGCACTGTCATGAATACTACCTACATCAAAATCTCCAGATATTTTCTGCTGTCGGATCCGTTGCTGTATCTGCACCGAGGTTACTGCGCACACCTCTCCTGTTCGGTTGTTCAGCCGTATTGGAATTCGACATTCCTGCTTGATTTTGCTGGTAAGATTTCCGGTTATTAGACTGTTTTTGTTCTTCCCGTGATCTTTACACGTTCAACCGTATGACTGATACGCCAAGATGATAAGGGAAGACGGACCAAGCTGACGGAGCTTCAAGCATTCTCTGCACATATACGTGTAGTTCTTCCCGCGCATGCGAAGAAGTAGCTTGTCCCACGTACACGAAGAAGTACACAGGAAAAGAATGCTTCAAGCTCATTGGTCCGTCTTCCCGTATCAACGTTTCCACGGTTGAACGTGTAAAGATGACGGGAAGTACAAAAACTGTCTACTATTCCGCTGCCATGTGAACGCCTCTGTGGCAAAAATTATTGCGAACGTGTTGCCTTACCGGGTTGCCGTCCAGAATGCATCTCCATGTGAACCTAGCTTCAGTGTCCCAAACGTGATCGGCTGTCCTCTCTCGAGGTTGAGAATTTGATCTGAACATTTTGCTCGTGGCTACTTATTGCCTCAGCGCCCTAGGTTGGGACGAGGAGCGTTGGGATTTGAACTGACGAGCCGCAGTTGCTGTTCAAATCCTAACCACCAAGTGACAGAGTAAAACTCGCACTTCCACCAGCTCATCCCTCTATTTGGTATAGAATAGAATATAATATTTGTATTCAGAATATTTACATGTACAAGTGTAGGTAAACACAATATGGGAAGTTGAGTCTCCTCGTTACTATCGCATGCTACTCAACATTGGTATTTGCCTGGGTCGTTGAGAAGGGCAATGTATCCGCTCAGCATAGGGGTGGGACAGCAGTGCAGTTGTGTGGATCTTCGGTAAGGTCCACCCGTTTGGGTGCTCTTTCGGCTTCATCAAATGTTCATTGTGCGATCATGAGTTTCAAGGTAGGTAATTTTGTAAACCAGATAAGTAATTAATGTGCCATTCATTTTTTCCCATCAGTGATCCTTGCCAAATACTTTTCTTTAAAGGAGTTTACGCATTCCTGGAAGCTGTCAAACTGTCTACTCATGAACCTGTTGAGCTTTTCGTCTCATTGACCGTTTCCTTCAGAGAAGTGAAAGACGATAATTTCATATTGATTTCGCTGACAGAAGACTGAAGTGCCCTCAAATCAAATAGAGAGACCGCGAAAGTACCAGTTTGTACACTACACTTTGGGCAGATCCACTTACTCTTTTCGTCTTAAGTCATCTGCTTCTAAAGAGTCGAAGGAATCGAGCAACACGTGTGGTGATAGCCGCCGCCGCAGGCCCCATGGCACGTCAGGGACTCGGCTGCAGATCGGAACGGGCGCAGTCAGCACACTTGGAAGACATGTTCCAACTGTTCAACGAAAACGATCCTCACTCGTCGGGAGCTAGCAACTAGGAAATAGGATTCAGGGAAAATAGAATTCTAGGAAAAAATCTGCAAATTTGACCATAAACGTACCTCCCACACAATCTTTACTCCCTCTCAATAAAACCATAGCTCTTTTAACGGTCTCCGACCAATATAAATAAACGATTTAACAATCTATCTATCTATCTATCTAATAAAACCATAGTCTGTGGGAAAATTATACTAATCAGAAGGAACAAACATGAGGGAACAAAAAGAAAAAAATACGGAATGCATTGGATAAACTAATTATGTTTTCTCTGGCTGATGTCTTGCAGAGAACTTAATGTTTGTGTTTTAATCGTACACTCTGGTGTAACTAAATTCATCTTATTTCATTCTGTATTCCTTGATATTGGCAACGCGGACTGACCTGTTGTACTACCTGTACAATTAGTTTACTTCGTTGGTACAGTGTGGTTGCCCTGTGGTTTACTCCCTGCAGGTGATGAAGACAGGTTTTATTGATCTTGAGGTCCAGATTTCAACTCAGTTACAGGTCCTCATCAGTCCTAATAGTTGGTTTGGATTGCTCTGAGATCTTAAGTTTCATTGATCACCTTCCTCAGGTCCATAGTAGTAGTAGTGGGTTAGTAGTTTACTAACCCATCATGCATTGAAGGTACCTACTAATACAACAAGGAAATAGGTACAAATACACCAGAAAATAACCTGCTTTGCACATTTTCTCCACATGATTATTAAAAAATCAAATCTTTTCTCTCCTTCGATGATATGGTGTTCAGCTTCACCGAGAAACAAGCATTTTTAATTAAACCTCTACTCCTTAAACGGCAGCAAGATGAACCTTGAGGAAGAATCCCTTAAATAATCTATTCATTTTATGTTCTTCATGTTTTCTTACACAGGTAGGTACCTCAACCCATTTCTAAACATTTACTGATGGAAACTTACCCCTACATACCCATATTTACCCTACATAGTGATAACCCTTTTAACTGTGATTTCTTGGATATCTTGACCTCCTGGTGCATTAGTGCTCGTATATATTGCTACATCTTGTATGTTGTTTCTAGAGGACTGAGGCCATATGTTTGCACTTTGTGCAGCTACTCTGCATCATCCATGTCCACTCTTAAGATGCATCTCCGTTCCCATACAGGTAATTCTGGAATACTACGGTTTTTCAGAAGTTATTTAGGTACCTAGATTAAGTAGTTTGTCGTTGAAACGTTGCCAACATTATGCTAAATTTGTCCGCCACGTTTAGTGCTCATTGTCTATATTTCTGCGTTCAGATCATCTCGTACAATATGGAAAAACGCTGCAAATTATTACACAACTGTTTATTATTTACCTGTATAGAATAGATGCCCCTTCTGCGTAGATAACTGTTTTCTGTGGTCAATACCTATCCTCGAGTCCCCCCCCCCTCCAAGGAAACAGGCGCGGATCCAAGGGGGGGGGGGGTCACAGGGGTCATGACCCCCCCCCCCAGAATCAGCCTGCATTTCAAAAAGCAGAGCTGAACGAATTGTTCACAAACCCGAAAACAAAAAAAACCAAACGAAAACGAACCCAGTTTTTGTGAAATCAAAAACCAGAAACAAACCTCGCCACTAATTACTGTAATTTCTAATTACACAAACGGTAGACAGTGTTAAAAAAAACTGAAAACAAAAAAGAACTATAAAAAATCTAAAATGATTCGATCAAAAATGTCAAAATTAGTCGAATATAATCGTACACTTGGTCCTACCAATGTTACTTTATATACAATTATGTCAATAAATTTACCTTGGTGTGTCCGTCAAATTACACCTTGTTTATTTCTTCTTATTTTTGTTAATTATTATCTTGTTTTTGTTTCGTTCTCGTTTTCTTTCTTGCCAAATTCAGTAAAAACGATACTGAATTCACTGAGATCAACAATAGATTGTTGTGGTTTCAATTTTTTGATTTGCAAACTCTGAAGTTAGCTACGCTGCCATAAAATGCGCCAATTTGTTTGAAAACACGTTAGGACACTTTTTTAGAAGAAAATTGAAAATAAATACATTTATCAGTTAAATAATTAATAGATATTGAAAAATATTTTTTACATAAACAATGAATTTTATAAATAAATACAATTAATTTTGTAAGTAGACAAATTGGACGAGTTTAGGCATAAGGTTGAAAATTCGGTTTGTATTGTTCGTTTGGTTATTTTGTTATTTTTTGTTATTTTTTATATTGTTCTACCCTGTGACCCACCCCGGAAAAAAATCCTGGATCCGCCCCTGCAAGGAAAGCCCTAAATCGAGTACTGGAGCCGGCCCCAGAATGTTTGTGTTCCAACAAATGCGCGGGATTCAATAATTCAGTTATTAGGTAATTATTTGTTGTTATTCATGAAGCATTTTGTTCAAGTTGCAAAAGTAGGTACCTACCTATCAGCACAATCCAAAAGAGATTTTTCAAATGAAATAATATCACAGAACAACCAACTCGACTTGATGCAGCCATCCGTGATTATAATCAGGTGTTCCCTAGCATTGATATCTGGGCCGGATTTATACCGTTTCATTCACGATCTTGTTGACGAAGCTTTTCGGTGCAAACGGACGTACAATGCTTCGGGTGGTCCCAAAAATTTTTTTAGTACAAGATCAATATAAAAACGAAAAAATCATACCCTTCTAAAATTTTTCGAGATGCGGCGTTCTGAAAATTTCAACCCCTAGTTTTCACCCCTTGGAGTTGACTGACAGTAACGCCGGGCTTCGCGGACCAAATTTCATTAATTTTGGTTCATGATAAATAAGAAAAGTGCGACGTACGGTGGACGGACAGAAATTTTTTTCTATTTTCGGATTCTACGTACCTTGAAACGGAAACAATAAAATTGGGGGGGGGGGGGGGGTTAAAAATGTCATGCTCGAACCCCAAGGTTCATTATTGAAGGTAATAAACCAAAAGCGCCTTTGAAATTTGAGTTGGGGCGTTTAAATCGTCACTCGTGGATATTTCAAATTCCAGGCGAAAAACCATATGCCTGCCCATACTGCCGCTACACGACTGCAGACCACAACTCTCTCAGAAGGCACAAAATGCGACATTCGGGCGCAAAAAACTACAAGTGCCCACACTGTTCTTATGCGTCCATCCAAAGCACCACGTACAAGGACCATTTGAAAAACAAACACCCAGGTAATTGCTGTTGAATCTTGATCGCCTTCAAAATTTCCGAACTGTGCTATTAGAGTTTTACCATGAGAAGAAAGTAACTTCACTCCACATGTTGTATAATGGCGTTGAAATAATTCCCAACATTTATTACTCAAGGTCTTAAGTGAGCATGGTATTTTTCGAGTATTATCCTATCTAAGGCTTCGGTCCCATTTATTTGTGTAAAATTATTATTGTTGTGGATTTGGTTCCTTCAGGTCTAGATGATGGGCTCATGTTCTGTTGCAATTACTGTTCCTTCCGAACTGTCAACAACAAGATCTTCCTCACACATATATCATCTCATTCCAGCTCGATTAACGAAAAAACCCAGGTATCTACCTTTTCATCCACTAGTATTCTTACATTTCTACATCTTTGCCTATGACAGACATCTGCAACTTTTGTTGTTCATATTCGAAATGGTCATGGATACTGAAAATTATCTCAAATGATCCTTGTGAACGTTTAATGGAATTCCTACTTAGTGTTGGTCAAGTTGGGTATTTGCTTTGAGAACAAATGAGATGTCTTTTGGTTTTGGTGCCAAACCACTGCCGTTTCCTTACTTTGTAATTATTCAAGTTAGCTATTACAAGCTATTACATCAGTCAGGGGTGGAGCAGGTCCAGGCTGGGACGGAATATCATCCAACGTGATTAAAAACACGGCACTATTTTTAGCATCCCCTCTTGCTCACATGATTAACCTGAGTTTATTAGAGGGTGAATTTCCAAATTGCCTCAAAATAGCTATAGTGCGACCTCTATATAAAAAAGGACCAAGAACACTAGAAAGCAATTACCACCCTATTTTGCTGCCATCAAACTTTGCAAAAATATTTGAAAAAATAGCTAGGTGGCAACTGATAGAATATCTTGAATCAAATAATCTCTTATCCGCTATCCAATTTGGATTTTGACAGCACATAGGAACAGAGGGTGTGCTAGTTAATCTAGTAACGGAAATAACAAAGGGGCTGCACGAAGGAGGCAAAATAATATCAATATTCATTGATCTAAACTAAAGCGTTTGACTCAAATAGAACATCGAGATTAGCCCTTAAACTTGAAAGAATTTGACTTGATAAATCTGCAGTTAGAGACGGTTTAAATCATGCCTCACAGATAGACAGCAACTTGTGCAAATTTAGGATATTGATAGCAATCTAAAAAAAAAAAAGGGCTGTGGAGTACCTACCACAAGGATCCGTCCTTGGTCCAATTTTGTTTCTGATACATTTAAATGACCTATTTACTATGAACCTAAGGTGCACAGTTGAACAGATACTGCTCCTAACCATGACTTCAACATAAACAAGAAATTGTAAAAAACTAGTTCTAGAATATTTTGAGCTTTGAAAATAACGGAAGTATTATTATTAACACGTCTAAATTAGGATAAAAATACGTATCAACCTTCGTAGCTATTTTTTTCGTATTGAATGTAAACTAAGTGCATTAACCAACTACTTAGGAATAACCTGTAAATACTGTTAGTTCTTGTTCAGTGTAAATCATTCTCCAAACACTTTCAGTGTGCTTTGTCAGTGAAACTGCTGGTACATACATACACAGTAATAATAATAAATAGCAGTGGAAGAGACGAGCCTGGAAGGTCACTGACCTTAGGCTGATAAAACATAAGTTTAGAACTTGTATTATGTATATAGACTCTAAGTCATTATATTTGTTGTATAACTCTTTTGTTGAATAAAAAATTGAATTGAAGTTTGGTATTCGCGTTGGGAATAAATGAGATGGAGAGCTATTGCCTATTGGTTCAAGTGCCGAACCATACGTGCCACCACAGGCGCCGTTTGGTGGCTGAAATCCCTTGTTTCCATCCAGTGGAGGTATCAATATAGATCTTCGGATTAATCTGTATATCCATGGACACTTGACAAAACTTCCAAATCCTCCAGCTTTATATGTGGATTTCTTCAAGTGGTCTTTGACATTCAAAGTTCGCGCCACCTTGATGAGGGACTTATGATACCAAGAGGAGATAGTGGTGCTGTTCCTAGGTTTGACTGGGAGTTGTTCCTAGGTTTGAAGGATAGGCAATATCCCTCCATCTTAAAGTATACTCGAAGAACATTTGGGCTAATTCACATCGTGTTATGCAAGGGTGATATCCTTGTATTATCGCTACGTAAAGTCTTCTTAATGTCGTTATCAATATTAAATTTCTTTATTTGCACATTCTGTCACTCTTCGAGGGAATTTGTTGCATGTCATTGCTTGATTTTGTGCTTTCAGGGAGATACAAAACTGAATAATGGAGAGGCCAATTCCATCAGTAAATAGTGCTGGATGTTAGTGGCACTTCCTTTGAATGAGGAAACTTGCTGAGTCTGAATGGATATTTGATCTTGAACTCCATCCAGCGCCCTGACAAAACGTACGCTAATTTTCCATCAGAATTGAGTATATTTTGGGAATTACCTAGATGGAAGAGAAAAGACTGGGCAAGTTAGGTATGGTATTGTACTGGCTACTTCATACGATTATCAGGCTCTCTTGGCCATAATTTTGAATACGCTTCCATGCTTGAACGCAAGTTGGTAAAAAAAAAATCATTGCCTTGTGTGAATTTTGAAATATCTGTACATAAAACTATTTAAACAAATACTCGCGTAGATATATTGTTAATGTTTAAAATATCCTAATCCTATTATTTGGAAACATGTTCTGTTCCTATTGTGCTACCCTGTGCTGTTCATCTAATTGATACTAGTAAGTATCAGCAGTCAATCTAGGTTAACTATGCTGGGGGGGGGGGGCGGGAGGGGTAACCATGTAGGTTAACCATGCTGGCTAGCCCAATTAGGGCCTACTGACCCATATCTAAAGCGTAATGTGTTATAGACAACATCAAGGTCAGATATGATCCAGGTGGATGCTTCAATAGTGTTTTAATATCCATGGTTGTCGATCTGCTAAGGGTTTGTCTGCATTTGTGGGAGAACTAATGGAACCTGCTACTTTGAACGGTTCTGATTGGATACTTTTTTTAACCATTCTATCCTCCATGGTTACCATTCCATGGAACTTCTCGGTTGCAATGCATTCTTTGTTATGTTCTTGTTCCAAGGTTTCAGCAACATTTCCTGCAGCAAGATTCAGCCTGATGGAAACTACTTCAGGATTTTGGAACTGTTCTGTTATTGTCTTGAGAATATTTGGAATTGTAGAACTGTTCGGGTGCTGGTTTTCCTGCTATATCATACCCCAACCCACTAACTCACCTAGCCCATTCCATAGTCCCATGTCCTCCAGTCCAACCCTATGGACCTATACTTCTACATTCATCCCACTGGCCTGTCACTTCAGGATTGCCCTATTGGTCCAAGCCAACTTTAGGCTCTAAAGGGGCAAAAAGGTGCAATGAATCACCGACACGAGGTGTATAATAATGAGTAGTTGTAATTCTTCGTATCACAGGTCTTCCATACAATATTACATTATTTTTTATTTAATTTGTTTTTGTAATTGACAGCGGTTCTGAAATATTTTGATTTGAAGTTTCTATGGAAAATTTTGATTTTAAAACTTATGACTACAGTATGGGATTGGCTTAAATAAGCAGTGTTAATGTTACACAATTAGGAACTGGACCCTCATATTTCACTCCTAAAAAACAATTGTAATATTGAAGAAAACTACATGCGTGCTAAACGCAACATGTCTTTCATAATTGTATACATAAGTTTTATACAAACTTCATTTGGAGAATTGAGAGCAGACACCCGAATTTGATATTCTGTTGAACATAACAACACTATCAAGTCATGGTTCGCAAAACTTAATTTGTACCTTGTATCATCAACAGTTTGATTTTTTTTAACTTTTGATTGAAACAATATACGAAGACCGTCATGGAATTATTTCGAATACCACTAGATTTCTGAGAGGAAAGACTATTTGATTTACAAAAAATTGAACTGCTGCATTCTTGCAAACAATAAACTATAATAAAACAAAGATTTTGAGGATCGAATTAAAATACATAATTTGAGCTTATTACTATCAAAGAGCTACCTACCTCTTTGATAGTAATAAGTATCTTGATATTATCGACAGTTCATAAAAGCGTAGGTACGGCAAAAAGTTACAAAACTAAGACTAAGGTTTGTTTGAATAATCAATGCGACAAATCGGAAGAAATATACGTAATACATTACGAAAATGTATTACAGGTATGGACACTTGAAAAAGAATGAATAAAATAGGTGGTACTGTCCCGTTGACACGTTGTGATAGTATTACTGTCTAAACGTAGGAGAAGGATCTAGACGTTGAAGTGTGAATATATTGGTATAAAAATAATCGCTTGGGCCACTAGAGTGTGCCTACAGTTCCAACGTGAATAGAGACTTGAGAGGAGAGAGCCATTTTGCTGCAAGCCAGACGAGGAATGCGAAAAATGCAGTTCGTGTCATCAAATCCAGACCGTACATCCTGAAATTTTGAAAATGGACGGGGCTTGTAAGTAATGTAAGAAGCCAATACAATTGATCGAACAGTATTATATGGACAACTTGAGATTTTTAGGATGAACCCTTCACTTACATTTTCATGTGCTGTCTGGCCCTGGGAATGGTTTCAGGCATTTCTTTCAGGATGTACTTGCGAGCCGCCAGGATGCAGTCCCTGAAGTACATCTTGAGGTCCATACCATCCCCGTCCAGCTTGAACTCTATCTTCTCCCTATCGTTCATTTTGTGTCTCATCGCCCTCAGATTGTCGTTATTGAAATCCCATTGGTTGTTGGCGTAATATTCGAAGACTTCGAAACCCTTATTGATCCTGTCTTGAATTTTCACCAGTCTGGAAGGAAACAGATGGGTAAGTGGGCATTGTCTAAAAGGATGGTTCCTCCCAAAGCTCCACCAGAACCGTGGCACAGTCGTGGCTCGTCCTAATTCTGGTCGTGTAATACCTCAGTGGCAACAGACAGAGCAGTTAGTTCTCTGTGGTCTCATAAAGAATGGGGTGACTGTAGTTCCAATGTTCTAACCACCAACCTTCGCGATTATTTATAGTGAGGAACCTTATAATGTAAACGTAGGTACATAAAATCAGTGGTTTATCCCCGAAGTCAAAGCTGTTCTTCCTAAACTTACTTCTGTGATACATCTTTTAAACTCGTCACATACCTATGAATCAGAGTGAATGTGAAGTGGAACTCCATCATGCCACCCTTTACCCCTTCAGAATTATATTGTTTTGACTCTAAACATAGCAATCGCCTTAATACCAGCCGGCCAGGCTGGTAGGCGTAGGCAGGTCTCAGTAGGGAGTTCCTAGTTGCTACAAAACTGTTACCGGTTCGGTGAATGAATCTCATTGCATCGTATTTTATCAGGCCATATTGATACCCCACCGTACCTATCTCATTTTGGTTGAAACATCTCATTACCGCGTCACAAAGTGACCTGCTAATAACAGTTTTATTCGTTAAAAAAAAACCTTGCATTGAAGACTTTTTTCTATCTTTGAATTGTGAATTTCGTCCATGTTTACAACATTTTCTTGTTATTCCTGTTTTAAAGATGTTTCTTGAATTGTTATTGTGAAACAAATTTTTGAAAAATTTCGGATTCGTTAAAAACATGTTCGTTCAGTCGTTCTTATCACGTAATGAGTTAAACTTTATTTTTCTTCATCGTGAAATTAGGTTCCTAGGCACCTGATCGAAGCGTCCTGAAAACTAATAGGTACATACAGTAGGATCCTGAACTATTATACCTATCAAGTTTCACTTCTAGGTAGGTGCCGTTAAGGAATTACTGTAAAACCTCGTAACAAGGGTCAATTTGGGTCTGAGGGTCGAAAATTCTGTATTCCAGTTAATACTGAAAGGCAGATACAATAATGTAAATAAAGAAATGAAACCGCGGGAAATTTCTTCCTTACTTACATCACTACTGAATTCCACTCATTACATCAACAAAAATAACCCCCTAAAATATATAATTTTCGTCGAAAATTTGCATTCGGTTTTGGTTTATTATTTTCAATAATGAACCATTGGAATCGAGCATGAAAAAAAAAATTCTTACCCCCCCTCAAAATTTGATGGTTTACGTTTCAAGGTATGTAGAATCCAAAACTGCAATAAAAATATTTCTGTCTGTCCGCCGTACGCCGTACGCCGTACGCCGTACGGGCCACTTTTCTTAGTTACCATGAGAAAAAATTGATGAAATTCGGGTTATAGGTTCCGTTCGGCGTCTAGTTGGTCCTCGAAGCTCGACGTTACTGTGAGTCATCTCTAAGGGGTTCAAAATAGGGGTTGAAATTTTCAAAACGCCTATATCATTTTTTTACGTAAATATTTTTACGGTTTTAAATAATTCTTGAACTTGCGAGTTTTTTAAGATCATCCGGAGCATCGTACGTCCAGCCGTTCGTTCACAGTAAGGCCCCGAAGTTTGCACCGACAGGCATTTTCGACTCCAGTGTGAATGAAATTGTATACAATTCAAACCAAATCTCGTAACCAGAGACGCGCCCACAATAGGAATTTGTGAATACGGCCAATAATTGATGAATAAACGAACTTGTGAAGTTCATTTATAATTATGTCTAGTGGGACACTTGAGAACGTTTACATGTAGTAGTTCCTTGAACTACCCTTCGACAGCCCGTTCTAAGAGAAATTCGAATAAAAAAAAAAAAAATTCGAATCTCCCGCCAACGGCGAAAAAACAGGGTTGCCCTCCCGCGGGGCGCCCCGTCACCGGCCGCACCGCGGCGCCGGCAACACTGGCGATGCCCCGATGAAACTTCACTCTTTGAAGAACGACAATTAGCAACTGCCAGCCAAATCCAAGACAAAAGGGCTGGGTGTGGAGGGTCCTAAACGTTCTCAAGTGTCCCACTAGACATAATTATAAATGAACTTCACAAGTTCGTTTATTCATCAATTATATCTGTGGGACACTTGAGAACGTTTACATGTAGTTTGTTTAAAGAATCAAACCAAGATAGGCAGTTGCTCTAGGGAAGACAACACCCGGAGAGAAGACCAGGCACTAAAAATTGAAAAAACGGTCTGTGAGACCTGTGTAATCCAGGCCCGGAGCCCCTAAATTACCCCTCCTTGGGCTCCCTCTTTGGCCTCAGTTAGTCTTCTCACGGTTTAACGTCACCCCCCCCCCCCCCCCTTCTTTTTGTGCCTGCCAATGTCGGGGCTGGAAAGCCCCGATTCACATATCACCCAATTATTTGTGATCTAACACTCTCCTTCAGGAAGGGAAGAAGGCACAAACCAAGGGTAATCTGATTGATGATCTAACACTCTCATTCAGAAAAGGGGGAAGGGCACAGGACTCAATTAAATATAAACAAAAAATACCCGCCTCACCTGGAGCAATGGTGGGGCCGTTATGACTCCGGTGTGGGGTGGAACACATGGGAAATAAAAGAGTCGTCGGCCACTAGGGGCCTATTATAAAAGTTGGCGAACACCGCCGAACTCCTCGTCCATCCTGCTGCTTTAAAAATTGTGTCCAAGGAGGCTCCTGCCCTGTTTGCAGCTGACACCGAAGCGTGCCTCGTTGAATGTGACGTGAACCAGTCCGCCACTCCTGCTTCTCTCAACACCCCCGTCACCCAACCCGAGATCGTCTGGCGGGACGCCGCCGTGTATGGGTGCCGGGTAATAACAAATAATGCCTCCGTGGTTGAGGACCTCAAAGATGCTGACGCCTGGAGGTATTCCGCCATAAGGGACGCCACACAGAGGAGCGGCCGTTGCGGAAAAAACGGCACCGTGAGGCATGGTTGCCGCCTATAAGGCGCCGAGGTTTTCAAACGGCCAGCGACACGGATCTCCAATCCTTGATCTGGACGGATCTGCACTTCCGACACCTTTATTGAGGCGATAGTTTGGAGCCTCTGTCCTGTTGCTAACAATAACAATGTGACTAATTTACGTGAGATCCAAGGGAAATCTTGACCGGGTCTTTCCAACCACTGTAACACCCTCTGTGGGTCCCACGTCGTGTCATATCGCGCAGCCGGAGGACGAATATGGGACACCCCTTTCAGAAAACGGGAAATAAGGGGGTCAGAACCAAAGGAGGGCTCCACCGCAATAAGGGACAAGGCCGACCTATAAGTATTAAAGGTAGCATACGATACCGATGTGTGCTGAAGGATAGTCTGCAAAAAATGCACCACTACCGGAGGCTTGGGGTCCCACGGACTCAATCCCTTTGTTTCACAAAAATCCCACCAGCGCCGATAACAACCCTGGTACTGGGCATATGTCGCGGGTGATAGCGCGGCTAAAATAGTGTTCACCGCCGGGGCGCTAATCCCTCGCCTCTCGAACGCCTGCCGGACAACCTCCCTGCTATTAAGCGTAGTGTGTCCGCTCGCGGGTGGGTCTGGTCCCTGAAAGGCAAATGTAATAAGCGATCGTTAGGACCAAAATACAGGGGCGCGGAGATCAATAATTCAAAAAAGGTGGGGTACCACGGCTGAGCTGGCCACTCCGGTACAACCACTATCCCTGTTGATTCCTCTGTAATAATCTTGCGCAACACCTTGAGAATCAGCGCAAACGGCGGAAAAGCATAAAAGCTCCACCCTTCCCAGGAGAAGGTGAAGGCGTCGACACCCCATGCCCTAGGGTCCGGGTGCCAAGAGAGGAACCTATCGCACTTTGCATTTGCTGCAGAGGCAAATATATCGATGTCGGGACACCCCCACACGTTTACGATCTCCCGAAAAAATTCCTCACCTAAGGACCATTCCGTTATCCCAGGGAGACGGCGAGAACATTCATCGGCCACTATATTTTCTTTGGAGGCGACATAGGATGCAAAAATGACAATACGCCTCTGCTCACACCATCGCCAGATCCGTTCAGATAGTTCGAACAGGCGGTGGGACAACATGGACCCCTGCCTATTAACACAGCTGATGGCCGTGGTATTATCCGCCCTGATGAGGATACGGCGGTCGCTCTCGACGTCACAAAAATGATGTAAGGCTAATTCAATCGCTCTTAATTCTAGTGCGTTAATATGCCAGTTGGCCTCATCTACTGACCACCAACCGCTGATTGTGGCCTCCCCGGAGGTCGCCCCCCAACCTGATAATGACGCATCCGTGGAAATAGTGAGAGAAAAATCGTCATTGTGCAGTCTATTAGACAACGTCATAATGTTGCTACTCCACCACTCAATATCTGACCGTATGGATAGTGGTAACTGAATTTTTGCGTCAAAATTCTGGTCATTTTCCCTTAGGGCCTCAACCTTGACTCTCTCCAAATGCATAGTGTATAGTTTCCCATAGGGGGTTGCTGGTATCGCGGCCACTAGTGTACCTATGAGGCCCGCTAAATGTCGAATTGAGCAGATTTGTGGGTTGCGGAATTTATCCAGAGACTCCTTAATCCGTAAACGCTTCTCCTGCGGAAGCGAAATTGTCAGGGTCGCCGTATCAAACAAAAACCCCAAGAAAACAAATTGTTGCGAAGGGGAAAATTTACTCTTGGCGTCATTAATGACAAAACCTACATGTTGTAAAAGGTCCGACAAAATGATGACATTCCTGGCACATTCCACCTGAGACGACCCTATGATACCAAAATCATCTAAGTAGTTCACACACTTTATACCCTGTAATCGAAGATATTGACCAATAGGGCGCATGAGCTTATGAAAGACATACGGTGAAACCGACATGCCCATGGGCAAACACGTAAATTCGTACAATTGATCTTGGAAACAGAATCTGAGAAAAATTCGAGATTGTTCTGCAATAGGCACCATATAGTATGCATCCATGAGATCTATTGTCGCCCCAAAACTCCCAGGCTCAATGAGGTCCCGCATAGTGCGGTGATCCTCCAATTTAAAGTGGGGGGCGTCTATAAATAAATTTAAATAGCGCAAATTCAATATAAATCGTTTTCCCCCTGATGCCTTGTCCACTAGGAAAAAGGGGGAAACCACCTGGCCTGGGTGGGAGGTACATGTCCTCACGACCCCCTCCCGCACCATCCTGTCTAGCATAATGGAAAATTGTTTGATGAACGCCTCATCTGACGAATGTGGGCGCAAATAAGGGTTGGGGGTCGGTCTCGTGTGGAAAGGTATCTCAAACCCGTTCAACCATGAAAAAATTACGGGATTTTCCGTGATAGTACGCCAATTCTCTATAAATCTAAATAATCGACCCCCTAAGGGAGGATTAATTACCTGTAAGGGCGCCGATTTTAATTCCGGCTGTGTGACCCTCTGAATGGCCGGCGTTGTGACCTGGAAGACTGGTTCCCTCGGGATCTGTTGGCCTGTTGGTGAGCTTGCCCACCCCGACGAGCAGCTCGGCCTCTGTCGTTTCCCTGTTGCAGACTTACTGGCCCTGAGGGCTGCTGAGGGCGAGGGGGTGCGGTTTTTTAAGGGACACTAAGCCCCGAGCACTGGAGGTCATCCCAAGAAATTCTTTATAACGTGCTCCCAAATTATCCCCAAAAAGCCATTCTGATGGCGGGACATTTTTAGAAATTTGCTCGAGGGCCGGGGAGCACACCGCCAACAAAAGACGACGTCTGGTGCGATTTATATCATAAAATAGGGCCGTCATGGCCCGCCCCGCATCGCACATATTAACATAGCTGTCCCCCATGACGGAGGCGGCCGCACCCCCTCTCTCAATGACCGACGAGAGGCCCATACCAAGGGCCGAAATGGCTGTGGCGCACTGCCGTTGAATCCCGGCATAGTACGCGTCCACAGATTTATGGCCCCCTCCCACTGACGCCGCTATCTCCGGATTCATCTTTGGGGGCGCAAGCGCCGGTAAGTTCGCGGGGGTCGGGTATTTAGTCCGAAGGGCATTAAATACCTCTAGTGGGACACCATTTCGCAAATGGTGTTCCCATCGACCCGCGATACTAGGGTGAATTCGCGGAGCTGGGGGCGGCGGAATAGCGGGGTTATCTCCCAGGGCCAGAAGCACCTGGGGATCTAAATCGGCGTCAGGGCCGGGATCTGGGGCCGAATCTACCGTCGGTGGGGTAAAACCCGCAAAATCCGACGAGCCTGATGCCCCCGCACGATCTTTAGTCGGGTCCCCCGTTACCGGGGCTATCGGGGGCGGAATAGCGGGCGGAATAGCGGGCCCTCCTTCGCCCCACGCGTCGTCGGGATCCGAATCGTCGCCGGAAGGTCGGTGTACCGATTCTCGATCGGTATCACGGACGAGAGACCCCCCAGATTCACGATCTGGGTGAAGCCTCGGGGAAAGACGATCGGGAAAACCGCGTGCCAATTCGCGATTGACATCACGGAAATGCTCCCCAAATTCGCGAGTTGGGTAAACATTCCGAATGTGACGACTATCTCCGATTGATAACTCCCCATAATCATCAAAACGGTATGCCCCTCGGGTATCTCTACGAGAAACGCGCGGTCCCTCGACGAGGTTAACCTCACGTCTCCGGGGTGAGCGAGATCGCGCACGGTATCCCCGCGTAGAAATATAATCGGCGTCCCGATCCACTCGCGTTCGGAGATATCGAGGTTCATCCTCATCGGATTCGAAATCCTCCCGAGATCTCCGCACAACATAAATCGGATCCAGAACGTCGAGAACCGGACCACGAGGACGCCGGGGGGACCGCGGGGTAAACATCGTAAAACGATGTTTCACGAATCTCCTGAACGCTGAAATATAAGGGAAACTGAAAACAACAGCTTACCTTGACGCAGCGAACGAAAAAACGGGTTTTTCTACTTGCCAATTTCGAGCACAATCACAAAAAACTCTCGAAAAAACTCGGCACGAACGAACTGTCTAGAAGGCAGCCAAAAGAAAAGTGAAGTTTCATCGGGGCATCGCCAGTGTTGCCGGCGCCGCGGTGCGGCCGGTGACGGGGCGCCCCGCGGGAGGGCAACCCTGTTTTTTCGCCGTTGGCGGGAGATTCGAATTTTTTTTTTTTTTATTCGAATTTCTCTTAGAACGGGCTGTCGAAGGGTAGTTCAAGGAACTACTACATGTAAACGTTCTCAAGTGTCCCACAGATATAATTGGTAGGGATCACCTGATTATATTGGCGGAGTATGAAGTCGAGTTGGTTGTTCTGTGATATTATTTAATTTTGAAAAATGATGGCTCTTTTGGAGTTTGTTGGTAGGTAGTGAAACTTGAACAAACGTTGAAGTATTATTGATGGGTAAATTATTACTACGGTAAATCATTACTCATCCGTAAATTATTACACAACGGTTCATTATACCATCTACGTAGAAGGGGCTGGAGTTTGTTGGTAGGTACTTTTGCAACTTTTTTCACTCCTCATCAACAATTTCTTTTCAGAACTTCATTATGTGTGTTTCTTTTTGTTAGGTACTGTTTGTCATCGGCAGAATTATTTTAGCAACATTCAACTCGTGATTTAGGTAGGTACCTAGTAACGAGTACGGGGTTAGGTACTAACCTACGGAGGGTCTGCGATCTACATAATTATGCATAGAATAGTACATATTATATTATATAGACGGGTTATCTATACATAGAGCTGTGATCTGTAACAGAAGGGTATTCTATACAAAATAATAAACCGTTGTGCAGGGATTTGCAGCGTTTTTTTCTAAGTTTAACCACTGACTCTTATATCGTTACAAACGCAAAATGGATTTTTCAAGCAAAACCCCCTATCATTGCAATTAATACATTTGGAAATTAGGTTCAGGAAATAAGGGTCAGCCCACTAATAATACATATATAAATATAAATATTCAACCCTTTAGGGAAGATCAATTGAGGTTCTGGGAAATCATTCTTTAACATATAGGTAATGGAAGTTTTCTCGCAACTAGCTTGGAGTTATGAGTCAGGTGGGCCATAAAAGTCCAGTTTCAGTTTGAAATATTTTAATGAGGAGCTTTCAAATTTTGAATTTGAAACTGTTTCAAATTGAAATTGGTCTTTTTGTCAAATTCCACCTGATCGAAAAAAGAAGTCTGAAGAAAGAATAATTTGTTAGTTTATGAGTAAAATACAAAAAACTGAGCAAATTTCGATGTTTTTGCATGAGCTGTACTCGCTCAAGTCTGCAAACATGGTTTTTACCAAATTTTCTCCAACATTTTCAAAACACGAATTTTTAATTTTTTGTTTAATAAGCAAACCCGTTTTAGAGCATCCTGAATTCATCCCGAGTTTATTTAAAATATATTTATATTTATATTTATCTATTTATTTATGTGTCAGTCCAGACGATACCTTGGGTACACGATACAAATTCCAAATTTCATCAAAATGTTCGTATTGCCAGACAGTAGGATGAATTCGAAAATGAGAAATTCTAAGAGGATCAGATTAAAGTTTTTAGGGGTCAAAAAACTGCTAAAATCGCGAACAATTGATATAAAATCACTGAAAGTGGTATGGATAGGTGAGTGAAGACAGAAATGCCATTTCAATTGTTTTTCATACAGAGGGTCAAATGTGGATTTTTTGAGGTAAAAATTTGTATTAAGGGCTAAAATTAGTATTAATTCACCTGACGTTGTGTGGTATGGTGATCACGGCAGAAAGAGGGACTATTTCGATGGTGAACATATTTTTCTCAAAAAAAGTGGGTCAAAAATCGGTAAAAATGATTAAAATCACGAAAAAAATGATATATTTTATTTGGAAAAATGGATGGTTTCTCGCAATATCATCTTTTTACACAGTAGCACAAATATTTCTTTGAAAATTCGCTGTTATAGCCATGCTGCATGACTGGAACTTTTTACTGGTCCTAACATAATGCCGAAAAATCAGAACTAGGTACCGGACCTTTTGCACAAGTGAAATACGAATATCATCAACTGGCGTAATAGCCCCCAGACACATAATAGAGTATGGAGAACCAAAAATGTGATTTTCAGGAAATTTATTTATAGGGTAAAAATGAAGTTGAAGTATGAGAGTATCCCTTATTTCCCGGTTGGTACCTACCTACGTTACTTCAGTATGCTCAGAGATGCGTCGAATTTTGATCGGCTATTAGCATCTGCTCTGCTCGCCATTGTTGCTGGATCCTATTGATATACTCGTACGACACGGATGGTTTTACAGTAGAAGGCGGTTAAAGGAATAAGTCGGATATAAGGATAGAAACAGGTCCCGATCGGCTGTATGTAAACACTCAGGGAACTGGTCTGTTATAGTGATCAAAAGGACGGTTATAGTGATCAGTTTTTGAGTTTCTGGGTGTCGAAAGTCGGCAAAATAGATAAAAATGGCTGAAATCGCTCGCAATTGGTATATATTCACCAGAAGTGGTAGGTACCTATTGAATGGTGATCCGAAAGAGAAGATGACTACCTACAGGTTTTAATAATTTCCTCAAAAAAATAATTAAAATTAAGTCAATTCTGAGGGGGTCACAATTCGCCAATATCGGTAAAAATGGCTAAAATCACCACAAAGTATATTATACAGTAGAAGTCGCTTATAGAGATTGGTCGCGTATAGTGATGGTTTCCAGTCGGTTCCAATTCGATCAGTATAAGCGACTTCTACTGTTCATAGAAATTAGAACTCTCTGTTATAACACCACTACTCAACAAGTATCTTGATGGTTGAGTAGGTTTTCATTTCCGTGTAGTTTTTTTTTCTGTCATTTTTTCGCAACAGTGTCATCATAACAGACTCAGACACCAGAAATTCTTGATTAGCAGGTACATACTCAGCACGAGCAGGCTGAAGATCGGACATTTTTATCCTGCAGCATTGCGACTTTTACTATCCCAACTCCTAACGATTTGTTCTCGAAATTACGCTAAAAATGGTGCTTACACGGGTTTATGGCCGGAGAGGTAGATGAGTGAATCGAGGAAGTAGGCTGGTATCATGTGGAAGAGAATGACGCAAATTTGATGGTAAAGTCTGCTTGATTTCATGCTGCCACCAGGGTACCAGACGGCGTTGTTAAGAGGGACTTCTGTTGAGACGATTTCCCGTCCTATGTCGATGATCTGCTGCCACGTCACTTGCCACTCGGAATTCGACGTGAGGTTATAGACTTTTTTGTCAGTTTCCCTAAAAAAAATGTGAGGACAAGTAAGAAAATAGGTAGGTACCTTGGTACACTGTTAACACAACAACTAGAGCTAAAAACATAGATAGATAGGTATAACAGTTCATGCGAAAATTGAATTAGGGTTGTATGCGTTCAGAACATTTAATAGCTTTTCTATTTCATAATATGTTTAATTTCTAATTAAACACAGAACTGCGGGTCGAAAATCACAAGAACTCTATTTAATTATTTTAATAACTCGAACACTGAAACATAGCATTTTTGATGGTTTGCGTTTCAAGATAGGTACGTACAATCCGAAAATCGAATTTCAATCCGAAAAAAATTCACACAATCATTCACAATTCATTTTGGTTTATTATTCTGTGAATAATAGGTACGCCTATGTATTCGCTCAGCAAACAATTTTTGGAACACTCCTCAAAATTTTTTCCTTTTAGTGCGTTTCAAATTTGTAGATTCAAAAAGCGCAGCAAAGTCCTTGTCACATGGGTTTATTATTCTAATGGACATATCTACAGAAATGTTCATTTATTGTTTCTTTCCCGTGCAATAATTGAAATCGCTCTTTTTGATGGTTTCTACCAATTTTGGCCCCCCAGAACACGAATTAGGCTCAAATTTTTTTTTCTTTACAGATTATAATTGCTCATTGATAGTACCAATAATTGGCTTGATTCACCTATTGATACTATTTCTAGTACTATTATATAATTGCTAGGGAACACCGTTTTATTACCACGCATGGCTTTATGAAATCGAATATGCTGTTCCGTGATATTATTTCATTTGAAGAAGGATGGTTATTTTGTTGGTAGGTTCACTAGCTGTATATGAGTACAGTGATCTGCGTAGGGGTTTCTATACTGGAAAATAATTAACCGTTGTGTAATAATTTGCAGCGTTTTGTGGTTGGAAGTACTTATCTACGTAGGTATTACAAATAAAATGATTCCTTTAAAAATTAATTACTCCTTGAAAAATTAATAAAAAACCCGTGTGTGAAATGCTTAGGTACCTACCGTTTATGTACCCTGTTATGTGGGTAATTAACTAAAATTACGTACCTACCTACTTGCGTCAAGTTCTGCTACTTAGTGGACTGAGTATAGTTGATAAACTTTCGGAGTGTAAAATTTTATTTAAGGTAGAAATGTGGTAGATACAAAAAGTGCTTGGCGGCAATTGTCCATTGTAGGTAGGTACAGGCTGTGTAGGTAGGTATCCTAAATAACTGCTGTTACGTCTCTAATAATACATGGGTACCTAAGTTCCTCAGTCTTCCACCGTTCGTATTACCTACCTGATGATCCTCCATTTAGTGATGATTATAGCATTTTCCTGAAAATTGTGCTGACCACCTACCCTTCTTATCCCCGGCGTGCGGATTTTCAACTCCAACTTCAGTCAGGTTAAAAGAGGAGTTTCTTAGGGATGGGTGTCAAGTTAGGAAGAAGTAAGTATATTCTTCAGCTTCGATGTTTTTACTCAGAAAGATGTTAATTTTAAGATGTTAATAACATGACCTTTATTCTAATTGCGGTCCTTCTGTCATGATTGCGACCTAATTCTAGAGGAGTTCTCGTTATAATATTTCAAACATAGCTTACCCGTTCGAGAGGTAGTTCCACATGCTGAGGAGGAGAGCGTTGATGCAGATGTCTACGGGCATGTAATCCGCGTATCCCGTGTTGTCACAGTACATGGTCCTTATGACTCCCTTCCCTGCACCGATTAGAAGTCCAGTGGGTCCGTTAATGTTGTCCGTCCATCCCTGGAGGGGTTCCAGCCACGTCGGTATCACTGCGCATCAGTAAATTCATTTAGTTATGCCACCCTTTGCTCAAATTTTATGTCCTTTGATTGAACGGAAACTGAAGAAAATCTATAGGTGTACTATACTTCCGTTCTAAAAAAAGACCCCGCATCTCTATTTCTGCCCAAATGGAGTTAATGGTGTCCCCTTTTTTTCCCCCTAGGGTATTTCTTTCTTATTTTCCTAGTCCCAAAGTTGTGTTTGATTGAGAAGTGCCTCAAAACGGTCCATTATCAGGATAAACGAAGATCTGGTTCTGTTTATTTACTAATAAAAAATCCTGCAACAAAGACCTTTGTAAGGGAATTTTGACGGAATTCTTTCTTTGGATGGCTGTCCCTGATAGATATCCCCTTCAAGGGATATTTTTATTTTCCTTAGGTTTTATAAAATGCCTAAAAAGGAAACTCCAACACAACTTTTTTAGATGCTAGTCGCCTATCGGAAGCCCTGAAAAACCTGTCTATCGAATATAGATAGGTAGGCACATTTTCCTTATTGGCGACAATTCTGGTGCCAGTGAGTGAGTCCAACCAAACATAATACAGCGACCTAAAAAAACCTACAAAGCACGTATTTTCTTACTGGCGCCGAACATCGTCACGTGTACTTTTGAGGTAGTACCTAAAGAGGCGCCGGGTTAACCTAGAAATTTCAAGTCATGACTCAAAATTCCTGCTTTATTGTGCCTTCTGACACAATAAACTTTAGTGCACAGAAATACGGTTGGTCCCAGCTGCGCTTGAGCGTAACGCCTTAGGGCAAAACAGTTTACGTTGATTCCAACCAATAAATTGGTGAATGTAATAATTACACCTCTAAACTAGAATGTTCATTCATTCTTTAAATTTATCGTCAGATTCGGTTTCCTCACCCCAATAGACGGTCAGAAATGGGAGTTTCACATTTTCAAACTGGTGGGTAGGGGTGTACATAATATGGGGTTTGACAGAAGTGGGGGAAAACGTACCACTTTGCATTACTGAAACTGTGTCGCTGTTCGCCAGTTTAGGCTAACAGCTTACCACGAAACAAGAAATTTCAGCAGTCGAAAAACTAGCGCAAAATTTCGCTACGGCCTTTATTTACTTATACTGCTCTTTGCTGTACTTATACTTCTTACTCGACCCGCTATACTACTACTACTTATTACTACTACTTCCCCCGATTAATTTTTGCTGTGCCCGCATACAGCTCAGTCTAGAAACGCAGTTGTAACGAACCATACCGCCTATCTTCTAATGTACTTGCTATAAATGTGTCAATTCCAGACAAAAATAGAACTAATTCGTTCGTATTTACCAATAGAAGGTCGAACAATGATAATCGGCATTCCGTTGTTGATGTGTTCGGTGACTATAGCTTCCGCTAGATTTTTGGTGAACGCGTAAGAATTGGGGAACCCCTGGAGTATTCTGAAAACAGAAACATAACCTTGGTTAAGTCCAATATAATAGCCCACTTATCTTTTCCTGTTAATTTTGTTACAACAAATACGTTTGTATGTTTTCATTTGAGGGACAAAATTAGCTAGATATCCACTCTGAAATCAAACTCAAAACTCACTTCTCTCCAACTTTTTCAACGAGTTCTTCATCCATGAGTTCGCAGCTCTTGATGACTTTGTGGGGATCCATAGGACTTGGATAAAGTTTTTCTTCTAGGACCTTTTGATCCAAATGGCAGTAGGCGGTAGAAACATATACGAACAGCTGGAAGAAAGTAATAGTTATGGTGTTCGGTTGATTTTGGAGCTTGACATCGTTGGTAGGTACCTACCTAGTCTTCTTGCATAGTAAGTAGGTACAAAGGAGTATGCATGCGTGAACAAAATCTTCATATACTTATATTTTACTTTTACTTACTTCATATACTGTCCCTTAATTTCCATAGTAAAAAAATTGTTCTTGCGCAGAAAAATCCGTCTGCGCTAGAGTAATGAGGAGTTCGTTACCCAGCCCGATTACAGTGTGCGCGGCGGTTCAAATTTACAAATTTTGGGTCCAAAAAATCAAAACAAGAAGGATTATAGCAACATAGGCATGTGGGGGGTTGTCAGTCATGTTTTTTGGAGCGCTGAATCGATTGCAACTAGTCCCAGTCCGATTAGACGCACCCAGCCTACCAAATTTACAAAATTGTAGTCCGAAATCCAAAAAAATTGCGTACTTTTTAATGTAGGCATTTGAGGTGTCGTTTACCATGTCTTTTGGATTGCGAGTAGTTTCAGCACGTGCAGGCTTCATCGAGTGATCAAAATCACAATTTTTTGGTTCAAAACACCCAGAAATTTTTTTTTACGATTTTTCTGCACGACGTGCCACTCTGGTCTCAACAAGTGCCCAGCCCAGTCAGGCCGTCATGAGTGCTCTGGCAGATAACCATTTATTTACATTCTCTATTTCCCACATCTTGCTATGAAAATTCGCTCCTTAAGCCATGCTGCATGACAGGATTTCTTTGATTTTTATTTTTTTTCGTACTCCTAATTTTTTCGTATCCCAAATTTTCACCATACAGTATTTAGTTGCGGGGACTATGAACTTATTTGGATATGGATGATTAAGGGCTTATCAAAATATTATGTATATTTTCCGCAAATTGAAAATATTACTACTTCTGAAACCGAGGGTGAAAATGACTGAAAAAATGTTATATTGTTCCCTTACCTTGAGTTTCTGCATTCCAGTGGCGAGTTCCATCATTTGTTTAGTGCCCCTAGTATTGAGAATTACCGCTTTTCTCAGAGCTTCGTCAAACCTGTTCAAAACACCGAATTGAGATTTCATGTTTTCAAATTTTCAATGCGCGGTATGTAATACGGTTCATTTATAAATACTGTTCTCAATTTTCCCATTCTGTACCGGGAAAGTATGTACCAGCCAACAATGAAGGGACTTGACACTGACTGGTCAATAATTAAATATTATAAAAAGTCCCGTGTTTCCTAGAGGTGACATACCTATGCTTCGGCATTTTTACCTGATGGTGGCAGCAGCGTGAATTACCATATCGACCTCTCTCTGTAAGAAATCCCTGTCATGTTCAGAAATTCCGAGGTTCACAGCTTCCACGTCTCCAGCTATTGCGCTGACTTTGTCGATTATACTTGGGCCGCGCAATTTCTTCACTTCATCGAACAACTGTAAACAAATTGGTTTATTAATCCAATGCTCTGTGTATGAAACGATCAAAAAGGGTCAGCTTGCATCTTGCACACACGACCTGTTGTGATTATTGTATGTCAGCAAATATGGGTGTCACACAGCGGAACCTCCTAAAATTAGCCCATGTTGAAGAAAGAAACAGAATCAGATCAGGTGATAAGAACTTTCGAACTTTATAATCAAAATGTGCCACTTATCAGCAAATTCTCAGTTCCCTGTGGCGTATAGGAATTGATTGGCATCTGTCAACGATAGGAGAATTTTTGTTTTATAGCCACCTGCGTACATGATTATATTGTTCATCAAATCCTCCTCGATTATCACACATCAGTATTACATTATCACACATAGTTGTTGTGCTCTTCTCTACGGTATTGGATGATATTACTCAGGTCTTGTGACCTCATCAAGTGAGATTATTAGTACATGACACCATTTATCAATAATTGCTCGATCACCTGCCTAATATTTTTAGCAATCATCAAACATTGCTGAAAACATTATGAATATTAGAAACATCAAACCTGCTTTTGCGCTGTGACCGGAGTATAATAACAGGAGTAATCAATCTTACGACCAGGTACCTACTCCTATCTTACACCTTGAACATTGCAACATTATCGTTACCAGGTTGTCAATTACCCTTCACTCATCAAAGCAACCAGACCTTGAGTTATTACGTCATAGTACGGTGGCTGAGTATCCCCAGCGGGGCATGTCTAAATGTTCACCTCTTTTGATCATTTAGATTTGGATGACCGATAGGTTGTTTTGTTGCCGCCGCTAGCTACTCGTTGTTCGTTATCTTCTTCTCTACCGGTTCGTAGCGATTGAAGAGGAAGGGATCCAAATTGCCCTAAGTGTCCATGCCCATCCAACTCTACAAATTGTGGGTATTTGAATGTAATTGAGGGTTAAATGGCTCGGCCAGGGAAATATGGGATCTGGCATCATAGCTAGCTTTGATATCTTGTTGTTTTGTAGCCTCCGCTAGTTACTCGTTGTTCGTTATCTTCTTCTCTACCGGTTCGTAGCGATTGAAGAGGAAGGGATCCTAAGTGTCCATGTCCATCCAACTCTACAAATTGTGGGTATTTGAATGTAATTGAGGGTTCAATGTCTCTGCCAGGGAAATACGGGATCTGGCGTAATAGCTAGCTTTGATATCTTTCAAGTGATCTTATCAACGAACTAAATAGCTCACGATGAAATCCTGTAAACCCATTTCAGAATGCAAACAACTACCTATTGGCAGGTTGTTATTTCCACTAATACACAAAAAATACTGTTACATATATTTCGGTGATCAAAACCATCGTCAGTAACTAATAGTAACAAAAGTTATTGTTTGTTACTGGCGATGGTTTGATCACCGAAACCGGTATAAACAGTTTTTTTTTGTTGTGTTGTACGTACCTACCTACCTATTAGTGGAAATAGAAAACCTTTCAGTAACTCCGTTTTTTTTAAATCTTATCAAGTAAGTAAATAGGTAGGTATCTAAAATACATACATACTATAAAAAACTGAATCGAACTACTTACGCATGAGCTGAAGAGTTCGTGTATCCTCTGCTTGCTGTCCTTCCCCTTCTTCTGCCGCATGAGGAGGTAGATCTTGTTGATCTTGGGAGACTTCCTGAGGATCTTCTCGATGAGGACTTTCCCGAGGAATCCTGTGCCGCCGGTGATGAAGAACGTCTTTCCCTCGAATGTGGCGCTGACGCGGTCCGGGATGTCCTTCAGCTCTTCGGGCAGCTGCGGGATCTTATAGAAGAATTGAGGTATCTCGTCAGCCGACATCTGCGGAATATTGAATAATCACATTAAAAGCACTGGAGGATATGAGAACAATATGAAAATCATTAGATAACTAAAATGTAGCAAAAGTATACATTGGAATGTGCTTCCCCACGCGAGATAGTTCGTATCGTTTTTCATACCTTATCTATATACCTAATTTCCAATCCAGGCAGATACTTAGGTACATGGATCTGACTTACATTTTGTACTCCTATCCATAGATGTAAGGGGGATAAATACCCACTGGGTGGGGTATTTAAAAACTGGGTATCCACCCGGTGTTTACCCTGGCCTCGAATAAATACGTACCCAAAAAGTGGGCATTTATTATTTTTCGTTAAAAAAAAGTAACATGGACCTTGAAGAGGCCTAGTGATGATTTTCAGCACTCCTATTCATCTTCCCTATCCTGGTCACGTAATTATTCCATTATGTGTGTCCAATATGGCTGCGGCAAGGACTCCAACATTCATGAAACTATCTCATCCCCTTCTAATCTTGAGTTTACCGTTTACACCTCAAACACGAATCACGATTATCATATTCTAAATAAGAAGTATGGTTGAATGGGTCGTGAATAAAATGAGGGGGGATGAAATAGGCGTTTTGTATTTTAGCAATTGGAACATAAAAAGCTATTTGAGTAGTGTTTAAAGCACTTTATTATAAGGAAAGAAGCTGTTAAAGTAAGAAGTGTCCTGTCATTTTACGGTTGGAGCTTTAGGCGCCGTCACATTCACACATGTCCGTTTCATGAGATTTTCTTTATTTTGAGAAGGGTTTTGAATAGAAAAACCATCGAAGTGGCTTGTATCGGTTGGTTTCGATGAGTACGTTCTAGATGTGTGTTTTTTGGTATCTTTGAGGAATAAATATCCTGGTATTTACATTTCTGCTCCCACCTAAACTTACAGTAATTATTAGCATGGAACATGCTTTAGCCATGACCTAACTGCCCAAAAACGTTTCAAAGATGTCACGAAAATATTTTACGAAAGTAGCGCGGTGTTTTCTAATGCTTTTCACGTAGGTACCTACAACCAATCGTTGGTAGAGAGAATATAATAATATATAACTTCCTCATTTTTCACCGCACAAAAATCGTTCACCACTCGCTGGAAAGCTCTGAATTTATTACACATCTCATGCTGCCAATTTCCCCCTCCTGAGAAGTACTGGGAATAGCGGCCGGGTGACCAGGGGGGCGGAGCCCCTTTCGAGGTGCGCATAGCTGCTTTATTAGTGTTGAACTAAATACCTCAGATATTACCAAACATGTTTCCGATCATAAAAAGAAATCATGTGTAACAGCACCGATGATTATGAAATCAGAACCGACACTATATACCTTGATAATCACATGGAACACCATCTCACAAATCCAGGGACCAAACATTATTTCCCCCATGAAGCAGCACAGAAATGTAAAGCATAAACTTCCAAGCATCTTATTATGAAGATAATAAACTGTACTTCAGGCTTAGTAGTTTTCTCACTCCTTTAACACTCGCCTGGTTTTTGAAAAGCGAAGTAGAAATGTTGGCATTGAAAACCCTAATGAACTTCCTTTGTTTTGTGCGGTAGATAGCTCACTAATTTTTGAAAGTAACTCACTTATAAGACATTTTTCTCTGTAAACCCCTTCGAAAATATTTTCGTCTGAAAGAGACGTTACAGAGCTTCACCAACTCATGAGGGAATCATCTGATAAAAAGACAATTAGGTATATTACAAGATGCGAGTCTTTCACAGAAGCTCTTCCATTACCTGTTTATCTTGATTTTGTATTTCTTCAATAAGTAGGTAACAGAAAAATTCGTTTACTTGGTAATCTTCATAGTGTTTTGTAAAGATTCAGGATATAAGATTAAGGAAATGTTGAGAGAGAAAAAAAAAATTCTGTCCCTTAGTTTTTCTAACTTGGAACCGTGGAAATTTGTGTTTTAACACATTTTAACGGCCGTAAATTAAAGGAGTTTGATTCTAGGAGTTCGCAAAATATCAGAAAAACAGCTTAGATACCTACCTATTTCTCGTAACTCAAAAATATCATTTGATAATTTCAATCATTCCAAATCTGTAGGAAGATACGGAATCGCGAAGTTTAGCTGTTTCAGTAATACTGCAGTTTTCGTAAGGGCCCCCGGCGTAATCCCCAGGCGAATTTTTCATAGCGATCAATTTTGAAATTCGATTGGTTCTTATTACTCAAGCTCACCTCGACCGAATAAATGTCCTTGAGCATTGGGCAGTCAGTCAGCACAAGAGAATCTTACCAAATTATCTGGAGTAGGTACCTATACAGGCTTTGATAAGAGAAAACTAAATTATTCACAATAGGTTGGTACTCAATAGCTGCAAACGAGGCTTCCAGGTACAAATTATGATACTGATGGCTCACAATCTCACAACCTTTATGTTGTCGGCTCACTCTGGTTCATTGCTCAATGCGCTGTAAACGACGGGAATTGAATAGGTCGGAGGCATTCGAAGTTGGTCGGGCGCGACATTTTGGGAGGGACCTTGGGTGACTTAGGCGTCACAACTGAAGAATAGCGACTTGATCTGTTGCAACTATTTCACACTCCCGACTCACTGAGGGCAGTTTCGGAATTGAGGAACGACGTCTGAAGACGTAGCTCGTAAAACTTGCGGAGGATAAGTTTGAGCGCTGCCACTATAATGGGTCAGCTTTATGGCAGGAGTGACGAAGGTTTTCGAGACGCATTCCCCGATTGGATACAGTTGGAAAGTAAATTGCATAGAACAGAATATTGATCGAAAACCACGCTGATTTACACCGTTTCATAACTATCCTTACACACTATCCTTATACCTACAATGGAACATCCTAAAAGACATTCCGTCTATCAGTTTGGGTTCAAGGCCAATTTTCCTCTACCACTCTAAACGGCAGATTCAAGCGTTTAAAAGGACGACTAATAATAATAATAATAATTTTGTTAATCCTCATTTCGGTTGTGTTCACCATCGTACAATGAACGTTTAATAAACGGAATAGGTACCACGCCTGTGAACTGTTGAAGGATGGTAGATCCCATGTAAAAGGAGTAGGTAATCATAATTTAGGTACACAACAAAGAAAATCATTATTGAATCTAAAGGGTTAGTTCCGCTAGTAGGTGAAGGTCCAATCAACGTACCGTCTACTTCCAGAACTTATGTCGAAGAAAATGGATGTTTCTAAGATCTGCGAGCTTTCATCGATTAGAGCACTTTGGATTCATCATAATTCATTACATATTCAGATCCGGTTACGTACCATAATTTCGGTAATTAGAATAACAATGATTACGCGTGTTATTAGGTATATAGGTAGCTTGATCGAGTGTAAGTCGCAAGGTTTTGAAACATCGATATTCTTTTTATAAGTATTTTTTGCTTCAAGTTATTTTTCCTACGGGAGTGGTCGTTTGGCGAGATCGAATCAAGGATTTATTTCAAGTACTTGTTGCCCCGTCATCCCTCCGCCCTTACAAAAGAGTGGAGCAACTGGCGAGTGGAAGCTGTGGCATACGGCGGCACTATATCAGTCACGTCACTCCGAAATCCCCCTATCATCATGCGTAATACGAGTAGATGAGTACCCACAGTGGTAACCTACCCTCTGTGCTATAATTGAAGAATCTATAAAGGTTGGTACAAATATGGAGACAGTTCTCTGCATGAATATGTGACGTCCGTTTTTTCTATCATAGGTAGGTAGGTACTCCATTATGTTTCAGTACGCAGCAGTAAATCCAAGAGGGACGCCTCCCCAAAAGCTCGGGTTTGTTGTAAGAGTGAGGTAACAACCTGAAAGGTGCTACAGTCATTCTTATCAGTCTCGTCATTCCAAACACTTCTAATCATCCTAAAAGCCTCAAAACGCAAACGCGCGCGCTTTATGGATGCAAACTGTCAACGTAAATATAACCAATTTCTCTTCGATAACCATTCAGCGTATATTTTAGGCCAGCCTACGCCTTTCAGGGCCGTTGGGAGTTGATTTCGTGAGAAGGTTCGAAAACACTGCGTAAGTGAATCTACCGATAACATTTTTCCTATACCTATTTAAAAGAGGTTTCTGTTTTCTGAAACTGTCGATTTGGCAATACGTCAGAGCTCTTCATGCAAGTTAGACGGATAAAATGAAATTCTGTCGGTGGTTTTGGGTTGGACACAGAGCCTAGGTTCTATACAGTATAATCGGGCGTTCGTGTCGGTCATCTCTGAAGGGGTGAAAAATAGGGGCTGACATTTCTCGAACACCATAGCTCGAAAACTTTTAATAGAAGGGTATGGTTTTTTTAATGTTTTTATTCCATTTTCGGATTCTACATACCTTGAAAAGGAAACCATCAAATTTTGAAGGGGTGCATTTTGGGGGGGATTTTGTTTTCTTGCTCGATTCCAAAGGCTCATATTAAAAATAATAAACCAAAATAGGCTTCTATAATACTAATTAATTCACATGTTAAAACTACCTGCTTCGCTGCCTGATCATTCCATTGCTGGAGTATGCATTGCAGCTTATATTTGACAAAATGCAGTCAGTTTAAAGTGATTTCGACGAAATCAAAACAAAGAATTTCATGTTTCTTCTCATTAACACGGCCCTTTATTCTGTTTCTACTTACGTAACCGACGTTGAATGCGAGAAATTCGACTAAGGCCACTGCCTGACAGGTAGGCAGTCAATCGGAAGTGACGATGATGCATGAAATCGGTTTTTAGAAAGGTCAGACGTTATTAATGAATATCTTTCCGTCCATCAGAATGTCTGAAATGAACGCTGTTTTGTTTTGCAAACAGATGGATTTCGCGGTCTTGGTACCTACCTAAGTACTTACATCATGTAATCTTTGAACTCATTTCACTTCCATTGTTTGGGCAATGGACTAGGTATTCAGGTTCACCTACCCATTGCATTCAGGCGAATGAAAAGACTGGATAATTTTTGCTGAATGTTAATAAGGCTCTTATTTAGACTCGGACGGCTTGTGTCACAATGTTTGTTTGTGACGAAAAATCGATCCTCTGAGTGGATTTGAAATGAACTGAAGGTATACTCTTTCTTTGAATGTTGGTGGCCTATGTTTACGAAAAAACCCTAAGATTTAACTCAGTCGAAGGAAGCCAAACAGGTATCTAGTAAGGAGAGATTTTCAAAAGGTACCAAGGCTGTGCGAGCAACGAAAAACGACTGGGAGTACAGTGGACATTTGAAATATTTCATAGATATTCAAAATTATTTGAAACGAGTTTCGAGTTTGTTTCGAGTACTTGTACATACGTATTAATGAAATGATTTTTGAATAAAAATTAACAAAGTTACGATTTTCTAATTTTTAAAAAAATCAGAACCCTGTACTAACCTTCGAGTCGTATATACAAGAAAAGATAAAGACAATCAAATAATACGTTGAACGAAACCTACTCGCGAGCTACGCGGTTTTGTAACCCAGATTTCTGGCGATTTTTCAAAGTTTCCTTGAAAGATCAACGTGCTTTACTTACGACATGAATTTTTCCAATACACAAAAAACTTACATACACTTGGAGAGCTCAAGTTGATCCTATTCGACGCAGAATTTCTTCAACTTTTCTTTTGTAAAAAACCCAGTCGGTTTGGCATTTCTTTTCTTTTTTTACAAAATAGCAGAAGCTACGCTATTACCTAAGGTATAACATGGGGTATTTCAAGAATCAACGCCTATAAGCAAGGAGCTCTCACTATTAATTGTTGAAACGAGTTGATTTTATTAGCTTTACGGCTCGG
Source organism: Leptopterna dolabrata (assembly GCA_954871275.1). Lineage (NCBI taxonomy): Eukaryota > Metazoa > Arthropoda > Insecta > Hemiptera > Miridae > Leptopterna > Leptopterna dolabrata. The sequence continues at coordinate 21,933,827 of OX940979.1, forward strand.
ACCTTCAGAAGCGGCGAAGATTTGAGTTTTTGATTTGAAATGTTGATAAATCTAACTGATCCTCCATTTTTGACCACCGAACGCGATGATGACGATGAATTTTTGAAATGTGTTCCTAGTGAATACTGAAGGCAGACATCTCATTTTTTTTTTCAAAACCCAACGTGCCAAGTTGATTTCAGACCACCTACCTACATTATCGCCTAATAAGAAAAAATCATCAAGAAGTCTTTGATGCGATTGTGCTTCTTTTACCACTAACAATAAGTGTTCTCGCTGCGAACACCTTTGGAGTGAGACAGGAGAAATTATTTGGATGAAATTACAAGGAAAACCTCGCTGGAACATTAGGTACGTTGGCGGTACTCTATGACTCGGATATGGATATTTCACTAACGCAAGAACTTTTTATTTATAGCATTTCATTCACAAGATTATATCACCATCGATGATAAAGTAAATTAAGCACCATCGTCTCAACACTTGTCATGTCATGAGGTAAGTAATGGGAGATGAGGTAAGTAATTGAATAGCGAGTCGCTGCAGGACATGACTGTAGTAATGCCATAAATAAATAAGCAAACCACTTAATAACTAAAACATCTAACCGCAGTGAATCTAGGCCAACGAACTTACTACTGAAGAAATAATTAGAAAGAACTGTAAATGATTGCGCAACGATTTTTAAATAATACCTTGAGTGCATTTGACGTAGGTGATGTTGATGAGAATACCATCACTGACAGGAAAGTTTTGCTAATAGATACGATGGTGGTACACGGTCAGGGGCTGCGCTAGCAATAATTCGCGCCAACTTTGCGTCCTAGCGATTTCGCACCTTCCTTAGGAATGGCTAATCTTCAAAATTTAACTGCAGCTCTCATCAAGTTAACATATTGTGCATAACATGAACCAGCAACCAGGACTTGGCACGTGGAAGCGGCTGCATCAAGTCCTTCCCATTCACCCATATAACTCAATTAATGACCTCAATCCTTCCTTTCAGCTGTGTCCATTTTCTCACAGTTGAGTCGAAATCACTCGAAACCGTGGGTCTGAAAAATGTACCTACTTTTAATTTTTCTAAACGAAAGTAAGTTCCACTTTGAAAATGTTGGCACCTACCGCGCGCACTACGATAGGTAGTTTTTACTCCACGTCACACCGGGCAAGGGGGTCCCACCCTGGTGCGGGAGGGGTGTAATGACGTCACTGGTGTACAAAACTTGGAAAAATCATATAATAAAAACGTCTTATCGTAGGAAAGAGTGCGTCTGTCATAGTAGATCTTAGAAAGTTCTTGAAGATTTTCAACTGGCTTTCATTTGATGCCACGCCATATCCAGTTGTTTTTGTCAGCTGAATAATTTTAAAGGCCTGCTTCAACACACTCTTAAATCCGTCCATTTGCAAGTCAGAATGTCAGATAGATTAGTGGCCGAAGGGAAAATAGAAAAAAGGTCTTCTTGTGGTAGACATGTTGTGGACACTGATTCACAAGTTGGAACCAGAAACGCAAGCTGGGTGTTAATTTCTCAAATATTCTATTGTTTATCGCATTGCATACCGAACTATCAGTTTCCAGCTTTGCCTCTGACTCGAATTTCCAACCTGACAGATTATCTCAAGTTAATGAGGAGCTGTTCTTCAGATAGGAATATGAGTGAATGGAATCCAATAAATCAAGCTCAAATCCTATTTTCCCAGTTATTGAAAGCAAACCAGCCACACAACTATGCCTTCACACAATAAAAACATCGATTGACTAAAACAGCTTCTTCTAACTACCTACGAGTTGAATTTTTTTCTGTTAACATTAAAAGACGGGATTCAACTCGTAGTTAGAAGAAGCTGTTTTAGTCAATCGATGTTTTTATTGTGTGAAGGCATAGTTGTGTGGCTGGTTTGCTTTCAATAACTGGGAGAATAGGATTTGGGATCTAGATGTTGAGATGAACCGTGTTCCATGTTGTACTAAAGTTTTGCGTCTGGACTACTTGTGTACTAAACTTTGCATCTATAGTGAAGTAGAGTATTATATTTTTGGCTAGTTCTCTTCATCTTTCAGATGTATGAGCATGTTCCTGTTATTATTCGTAAGATAAGTTCAACTTCGTTTTCGTTCGTCCTGTCCTTGAGAAATTATTAACCAACATTTGAAAGTATCTCTATCGTAAGTGGGATCTTGAATTGGTAATCGGTTTGGTGGTTCATAATTTTCGGTTGTGTAATTTCTGGCACGTTTCTGGGAATCCTTCTCCGTCAGTGGGAGTGAGTAAATCTGAGAATGTAATATCCCGAATTTTACTGTAGTTCGTCGTATAGTTAAAAAGTTGTCCGTTATAACAAGTTGTCACGATGCTTTTGGCGGAATTTCCAGTTTTTTCCCCTCCAGCGTAACGACTAACTCCTGTTAATTAACTAAGGCTATGACGAGCGGACGGTATTTTGTCAGGCAGCAGCTAAAATACATATTAGAATTTTTCGAGTCATCCAGGGTGACTCAATTATTCCATTACAATCACCATCAGCTATCACTTAGCAAAGGATCATTATCACCTGTTTTTCCCCCTCTCTTCATTTTTTTCGTAAAACGGAACGCGGAAGAGCGTTTATAGATAGGTACATAATGTAAGAATAGGTACTTAGTAAGAATGTTTGAGGAAATTTGAACGCACGAACAGGGAAGTCCTTCCTTGCAAGGACATCATTGTTAGCACAGCAGTGCCTTCAGCCAAGTTACTAACACGTGGGCTGACTAATGATGACAAAACTGTTCGAACTTCTTTTTAGATGTTGTGTCAAAAATAGAAACTCAATACGGTATGAATACGGTCTTATACTGAAAGTTCCAATGGTCGCGGATTTTGCGTTTCCTAAATTATTTAATTTTACCATCCAGGAAAGGTGAGTAAGGTCCATTCAGGGACCTAAACATAATAATGGCCGTGATGCTGTGAAATTTCCAATAAGTCCTTCAAGTACTGTCTTTCAATATTAGAAGCCAACTGTTTGTGTACTAAGTTCAACTTGAACAAATTCTTGAACCAGTTACTTGAACTACTAGGTATCCTCCTAACTCGCCTTTATACCTATAACACAGCGTGAATTTGTATGTATATCTGTTCGGATTTCAGTGCAGTTTTGGTTTATTATTCTGTGAATAATACACCTATGTATTCGCTCAGCAAAAAATTTTTATAACACCCCCTCAAAATTTTTTCTTTTCCGTTTCAAGGTGCGTAGATTCCAAAAATGCAATGTCCGTCCGCCGTCCGCCGTATCACGTGTACAGGCTTCATTTTCGGTCTAAAAAATCGTTCTTTCGCACACATGCTCCATTTGGGCCCTAGTTGTGTCCCGAAACTTTTCAGCCCGATCGGAATATACCCAGGGGTGTTATGAGTGAAAATTTGTGTAAAAATAGGTACTTCTTGCGTTTTAGCAACATGTTGGTAACATGAGCTTTTAAGGTATCGTTTTCCATGTTTTTGGGGACGAGAAGATGGAATATGAAGTCGATTTTGACCAAAGAGTAGAAAATTGAGGTTCTACCACATGTTCAGCTCCCGAAATTGATTTTTTATGAGTCAAAATCCTGGGAAATCGTCTGAAATCACCATCAATTTGTAGAATAACACTGGAAAAAGTGGCAACAGGTGGATCAAGACGATTAAATGGTACTATTAATGATCAGAGATAATTTATTAAAAAAAAAAAAGGAGCGTACCTACCTTATTCGTGTTTTGGGGGCCAAAATTGGTGGAAACCACCAGAAATAGCTATTTCAATTATTTTATATGAAAGAAACAATAAATAAACAGCCAACATCTCTGTAGGTATGTCCAATAGAATAATAAACCCATGTGACAAGGACTTTGCAGCGTTTTTTGAGAAACAATCAGCAGTTCTTGGACTGAAACTGATTTTTCGGCCCAAGTTAGTCAACTTGTTGCTGTAACCCATATGACAGTATGAGTCAAGAGAAATCTGTCAATAAAAACATTCTTATGAAGTCTTCACAACGAGGGCAGTTATTATGCAAAACCCGCATGACCTATCGATACTGAAGGGGGGACTCCCGAGCGCCGTCAGCAGAAATCGATTAATAATTGTACAGATCTAAGTGAAGTTCACATGGGCTACTATCCCTGCCAGTGGACCAGTGGGGAAGTGACAAGTTAATAGTTACTGGCATTGGCCTCGTTGAGATGAGAGCTCACACACGAGTAGAGTTCACACACGATTCTATATACAACAAGATGTCGCGGATCCACAAAAGATAATTTGTGTTATTAGTATCTATCACCTTAGGAATCGAGCATGAAAAAAGTGTAACCCCCCTTCAAAACTTGATGGTTTGCATTTCAATGTAGGTCCCATTTGGGGTCTAGTTGATCCGCAAAGCTCGGCGCTACTGTCAGCCATCTGCAAGGGGAGAAAAATATGGGTTGAAATTTTCTAAACGCCGCAGCCGTAGCACAAAAACGTTCATTAGAATAATACGGCTTTTATGACTTTTTAAATTTGATTCCGAACTTCAGGATTTTTTTAGGCCACCCGAAACATTGCACGTCTATTCGTTCGTTCACAGTAAGGCCCTGAAGTTTGAACCGAAAAGCTTCATCAACATGAGCGTGAATAATACGGTATGCTCCAGCCCAGATATCATTGCTAGGAACAGCTGGTTATAAACACAAATGGCTTTATGAAATCGAGTGTTGTTTTGTGATCATTAATTACTTACTTATTTGGATGGTTATTGGTTGGTTATGGCTTAGATGGTTATTTGGATTTTGTTGATAGGGTACTTTTTTGCCTGTTTGATGATAGGTAGATACAAGTTTTTTGCTCACGGCCAAATCCAAATTAGGTGAAAATATCGGAATTGAGTGAAAATAATTAACCATTGTGTAATAATTTGTAACAAAAAAAAAGATTTTTGAAATGGCAAATTGTTGCAAGGTGAACTTATTGACGTCGTTGAGGAGGAAGATAATGTGCCAAAGAAGATGTGGGCGCGAAAATGGATAAACAGGCGATCCAATATGGACGCAACAGCCTGTTTGCTGTAGTATAATATTTTTATGATGTCTGCGCTTGAGACCAGGAGAGTTCGGTGTATTGGGTACAACGGTCGTTGGGGTACAGAGGAATCAAGCTCTTTAATTCACTTCCTAGTGAGATATCGAACATCCCTGAGCTAAATAAATTCAAAAAAGCATTAAAAGCCTTGTTTCTGGGAAAATAAAAATTTATAGGTTCATTTTTAATTTAAATTTATACTCATTTCAATTCGGTTTCATACCTGAAATATAGCTTGTAAATATAAATATAATATTTGAATCTTATATATATATATATATAATATATAATTGAATAGGTGTTGTTTTAATTATGTATTTCTAAGATATTAACTGTATAATTTTTCCAGATTAGAGGCTGAATTAAAGTAGGTAGGTACTATAAGTTGTTTTTTTCTTTTGTGCTGGATACAAAGACTCATACCCCTTGCGCGAGCTTGCTCTTTTGGGGTATTAGCATAGAGCATTGGTAGCTTGTAATGTTTTCGAATGCATAATGTACTTTTTATTATAGACTTTTATGTTCTTTTGTTTTTGCTGTGAAAAATTCTTGAATAAATGCAATTAAAAAAAAAAAAAAAATTACTTGAACCACGTCCCTGCCCAGTACCTACTAACCTTTTCTGCACAAACCGCCAGTATGAAACCGCCTTTACACTCATTCCCGTAGACATAATTAGTCATTCGGTCGATCAGGCTTTCTTTGATAATGTTTTCTAACTGTACCCAACTAGCAAAGCCCGCCCTACCTCCCTCGCTGCGCTCCCTCATTCAGGGAAAATTCCATATTTTCCTCGTATATTAAGAAATACCATATTTTCCTCGTTATTATGTACTTCCTGTACATACCAGTCATTATCCTCGTTCACACTGAAATCGGTTCAGCCTTTTGACCGAGATATTGAAAAACCTGCTTACCCACAGGCACAGCAAAGAGGAGGATTCTAGTGTAGCGCATCAGTCCTGACCTTGCTGATAGTTTTTCATATAAGGTGCATTAAAATCTGTTCACCCATGGGGATAAGTTTGTACTTCTTGTGCTCAATTTATTATTATTACGGCCGAACAGTTGGATCGATTTGAATGCTATATACTAAACAATAGCTGCTATAATGCTATATACTAAACAAACCTATGCAAATATATACTAATGCTACATACTAAACAAATGCTACATATATACAAATGCTATATACTAAACAAACCTATGCTATATAAATATGCTAAACTATACCACTGCAAGAGTGGTGTCCGTTCGATCGAAGAAGTCATAAATATAATTATTATTATGTACCCTGTGCCAAAATAAAGACTGGTTAATTTAATAATCCAACTGTGGTGGGTACTCACGTTTGGCTTTATGTTATTCTTCAGTCTTGGACCTTAGGAGAACCAAAGGGCGAAGTGCTCTCGCCCGTGAGATGTGTGTAACCTCTGACAAAACAGTAAAAATATATGCCTAGGTTAAATTATGACTTAGGTAGGTACTACATATTTAATTTTGAAATTCACCTAATGCACTCAGTGGCCACGGCCTCATACAAACTTTAAATAATAGTATTTGTTATGGTAGCTAGGGATATCCCCAACAGAGTGGTGGAAAATCCACCTTACTAAGAGGAAACCCAGCAGTGTTATACCCTAATGGCCAAACACATTAAGATCTACCCACATAATTTTTACCTGAATACCCTGAATGGCATATCAAAATTATGCAGTATCAAAATTGAATCACATCGAAAGTATGACATATCAAAATTGCTGCGCAAATGATTCAGAGAAATTTTAATGATCAGTTTCATTATTTCAGATGAGAATCTATATCCGCAACCGCAAGATCGTCATTTGTCATTGTACCTACATATTTTATATCTGAGCGCGAATGGGTAGTACACATAATCCTAGTAAACATCACAAATTGCTAATGCTTATTAGTTATTGCCTACTCTTGTGATTTGTTATTTGAATCACATCACTACCGTGGTGCATGGAAAATACTAAGGCTTCTATCCTAGGAATCCACTCTGGTAGACTGCTGAATAAGTAGGCCTATATTAACGCAATGCTATAGGAGATTCTTTACCCATCATTATTTTACGGCAAGTTATTCTATGCCATCTCTACCTGATTTGTGCCAATAAGCGTATACTACCAGTGTTTTGTAGTATTATATACAGGTTAGATTTAAATTCTTAAGAGTCTTATCTGGACAGGGAAACTAACTCATACACACCCTCCGAATTTCAGTTCAGTATAAACACGCACTCAGGTACTCCCATCTGATCGTCAGGTCATCTCTAAGCGTTGGGTGGCTCGAGCCTAAAAATACTGTCAAAATGGTTGTCTGGATAAACAAACATGGGTCCAAAGACGGCGTCACCATTGAAAGTTGAAGTACTTATCTCATTACTGTCAGAGTAAGAGCGACCACTTTCCAGTTGCAAACACCTTGGACGAGTTCTAAATATAAGTACCTACCCAATCGGCGGCAACCGAGTGAAAGTGAAGTAGGTAGGTGCTGCTACCAAAGGGTACGTACTTCGCGGTGTTCCATCATATTTCTCCAGTTGGCGAGGACTAGGGTTGGAGAGTAGGCGAAAGGTATGGGGGGTGCATTAGCCAGCACGAGATCCTATCTGAGAGTGAGGCAGTGGTTCAAGGACGCCTCGGATGGCATAACTAACCTGTGTGCGGACTTGAATTTCGAATGGTTTTTCCCGTATGAGACACCCGAAGCTGCGCAAGAAGCTGTCTCGGCCAGTTACCAACTTGGGTTCCTACCACATGCGATGTGTTAAAAAGTTAGTGGAGCAACGCGTGAAGGTTGGCTGTAGGTCGTTACCCTGATGGTTGTACGTTGATGGCTTGCAACGATCGTTTTGGTCTAAATTGTTCTAGAATATGTATATTACGGTCCTATGTTCCTATGTTCATGTGCCAACACGGCAGCTGTGGGGACCTAGAGGCCAGAGAAGAATCACTTGAGTTGCAAGGTTGGGTTGTTTTGTCAAACACATAACATATATGCATACGAGGGAAACTCAAATCAATCTAAGTCTCTAGTAGGTTTTTCGAAACATATATATATGTTTCGTAGCACATATATATGTAGCACACAGTATAGGTAGGTAGCTATTACAACCTAGCATCAGTTTTATAACAGACATCTTCTAAATTTTTCTGGAATTGGTCCACATCTTAAGGAAGTTTTTAAGAAGGATTTTAAGAAGGACCTACCTAAAATGTAATAATTTGGAACAAAGCATCAAGGAGGTATAACAGTGAAAGAAGCACTGTATGTACATACTGAAAAGTCTTTGTTTTTTATATTTCATTAATTGGTTCGTTTTTAAAATTCGCGTTTCAAACATGGTATTTTAGTAAACTCACTGTTTTGAAAAAAGGAATAGGTGTACCTACCTGTTGACTGTATCACCTTTGTTTATATCACCACCGTATTCGCATTCGTGGAAACCCCATTTCAAAGAATAAAAACGGAGTTTTTGAAAGGTTGTCTATTTCCACTAATACACGAAAAATACACTGTTATAACTAATAGTTATTGTTTTTTACTGACATTGGTGGCACCGAAATCCGTACCTATTAGTGGAAATAGACAACTTTTCAACAACTCAGTTTTTATTCATCGTATCAATTTTCTTTTATTTGCTAACCAACTGCTATCCAACTCAGAAGGTGTAAAAATTTATTTAAATTGATCTGCCTGGGTTCAACATTGACAGTTACAATAAGCTCCCAGCGGCGAGGAAAGGTGAAACCAAATAATACTGATCTATTGTGCCCGATCTGTTTCCAAGATAGGTACGCGAAGAAAGCATTTTAAGAACCATAACGGAAATCTACTGGAACTATAATAAGTAAACAATCGGCAAGGATTTCCTCAGAAATACCCATAGTTTTATGAGCTCGGAACGACAAATAACCATTTCCTTGTTTATTTCACGTTTCATCGAAGTTCACAGAGATGTTATTTTTTGGGAATAAACTATCTTTAACCTCAACAATCTTTGAAAGGTTCACTTTATTTGGCAAATATCTATAGGAGTCATCTTTATGTATAGATTCAAATATTAAATTAGCCTAAATTCGAAGTGAGAAAATTAGTGGGTATAAATCCTAAGAAATTTTTTTCTATAATCGAGTTTTCCCCATTACTCATTTTGCTGTTTCTTCTCCACCATTTTATCATCATTATTATTTACTTAGTTAGATCATAGCTAACTGCACCTGAAAGAAGCTGTGGGGAGCTGTGGGGATGCGTGAAGGCACGACATGATCATGGCATGTTAGGTAGATCTATGTATTTAGGTACATTAATTTATTCCAAGGGTTATCTACTTTACAAAGAAGTTAATTTGTTAATTCAATTTTACGGCGTTGTACTTTAATTTGCGAACTCTCTGTGATGCTACGAAAAATTTACATTGCCCATCTTCATCACTTCGCGTTGTTCGCAATATCTGGGGGATATGAACGTCTGGACGGCAGTTTATTGATTGATTACTGAATTAATTAAATAATGCAGTTGAAGAACATGAAATTTTATCCGACATCCCACAAAGGATCTAACCACAAAAAGACTCGGAAGGAGGAAAATTCGCCCTTTTAGACTAACGACGCAAATTAGTTCCTCTCCGAACCGATTACTGGTAATCGGAACAACTGCGGGACAAGAAATAGTGTCATTAACGTATCACTCATGAAGTTTCCTGCGCAGTTATACATTTCATGCTGACGTCATTTTCTGGGAGTTATAAAAATTGGTTCTGAACACATTAGTTCTGTTTGGACACAAGTGAACACGTCACTGTAATCATCAACGTCAGAAAGGCCCATTATCGTTAGCTACCGACAGCGAAAATGCTTCCTGCCCTTCGGGATGAGAGCTGCCTTATGAGATCAATTTTTCAACTTCAGGTTATTTACTTATTTCCGTTCCTAAAATTATCAAGCTGAATATCGCCAATTTCAGTTAGGCACATTGCAGGGGAAATGTTCTAGCAGCGCGGTCGCCTACTTACAACATCAAATACCGAACGTTATGAAAAAATATATTTCTTAGGCAACGGCAGGTAGTAGCAGTGGCTTATCGTGTAAACACAGCCTGAACTTATAATGGAATCGGGGTTTGTGAGAAATAGAGTACCTACCTACCTCGTCAGATGTCGCGTTGGAGTATGCGCAGTCGCTATGAAATTCAATGGGGACCTTCTAGGAGCTACACCCTAACCACCCATCAAATTTGGGCAAAATGAGTACCTACCTCGGATTTCGCGTTTTCGCATTCGCAGTAGCCATACCGATCGTTCCGGAACTAATGGGGGACCTTCTAGGGCCCTACCCGCATGATCCCTGACAATTTCAGCGAAATCGGATTTCAGCTGAAGAAATAATGCGTGTGGCAATGAGTTGGGATGGACAGACACCGAACCATATTTATTCAAAAAACGCTGCAAATCCCTGCACAACGGTTTATTATTTTGTACAGGATACCTTTCTGTTACAGATCACAGCTCTCTGTATAGATCACAGCCCCTCAGTAGTGCGGTATCTATACGCCACTACAAGTTAATATCATGCGTTGAATGTTGAAGCAGTAGCTAAAATGGCAAAAACAAACACGAACGTAGTTCTTCTGAAGGGAAACTGTTGATGTGAAGCTCTCTGTACAGATAACCCGTCTATATAATATAATATGACTATTCTATACATATTATGTAGATCGCAGATCCTCCGTAGGTACCTAACCCCGTACTCGTTACTAGGTACCTACCTTAATCACGAGTTAAAAGTTGCTAAAATAATTCTGTTGATGACAGACAGCAACTAAAATGGCAGAAAGAAACGCAAATAATGAAGTTCTGAAGGGAAATTGTTGATGTGGAGTGAAAAAAGTTGCAAAAGTACCTACCAACAAACTCCAGCCCCTTCTACGTAGATGTTATAGTGAACCGTTGTGTAATAATTTACCATTGTGTAATAATTTACCCATCAATAATACTTCAACATTTTTTTGTTCGAGGTTCACTACCTATCAACAAACTTCAAAAGAGGCATCATTTTTCAAACGAAATACTATCACGGAACAACCAACTCGACTTCATACTCCGTGATTATAATCATGTGCTCCCTAGCTCTGATGATCTCGGGCCAACTCCCGATTGTTGGCACGTCCCTAGTGATGATATTTGGGCTGAATGTATACAATTTCATTCACCATCCTGTTGAAAATGCCTGTTGGTGCAAACTTCTCGGCCTTACTGTGAACGAACGGCTGGACGTACAATGCTCCGGGTGGTCTTAAAAAACTCCCAAGTTCGAGAACTACTTAAAACAGTTTAAAAAAAAATCGAGAAAGCGGAGTCCTGGAGACTTCAACCCTTATTTTTCACCCCTTAGGGATATGCCGTACGCCGTACTGAGCACTTTTCTTAGTTACCATGAACCAAAATTGACGAAATTCGGTTTATAGGTCCCATTTGGGGTCTAGTTGGTCCTCGAAGCTCGGCGTTAATGTAATTCATCCCTAAGGGGTTAAAAATAGGGGTTAATGTCTCCAGAACGCCGTTTTCTCGAATGTTTTTACTGTTTTAAATAGTTCTCGAACTTGGGAGTTTTTCAAGACCACCCGGAGCATTGTACGTCCAGCCGTTCGTTCACAGAAATGCCCAGAAGTTTGCACCGACAGGTATTTTGAACCGCAGGGGAATGAAATTGTATACATTCAGCCCTAATATCATCACCAGGGACGCGCTAACAATCAGGAATTGGCCTGAGATAAAATCATTGCTAGGGATCATCTGATTATAATCACGGAGTATATGAAGTCGAGTTGGTTGTTCTGTGATATTATTTCATTTGAAAAATGATGGCTCTTTTGGAGTTTGTTAATAGTTAGTGGAGCTTGAACAAACGTTGAAGTATTACTGAAGGGTAAATTATTACACAATGGTAAATTATTACACAACGGTAAATTATTACACAACGGTTCATTATACCATCTACGTAGAAGGGGCTGGAGTTTGTTGGTAGGTACTTTTGCAACTTTTTTCACTCCACATCAACAATTTCCCTTCAGAACTTCATTATTTGCGTTTCTTTTTGCCATTTTAGTTGCTGCTTGTCATCAACAGAATTATTTAGCAACTTTTAACTCGTGATTTAGGTAGGTACCTAGTAACGAGTACGGGGTTAGGTACTAACCTACGGAGGATCTGCGATCTACATAATTTTTATAGAATAGTACATATTATATTATATAGACGGGTTATCTGTATAGATAGTTGTGATCTGTAACAGAAGGGTATTCTGTACAAAATAATAAACCGTTGTGCAGGGATTTGCAGCGTTTTTTTAATTGCATTTTCGGATTCTACATACCTTGAAACGGAAACCATAAAATATTGAGGGAGGGGGGGGTCAAAAAATTGTCATGCTCGATTCCAAAGGTTCATTATTGAAAATAATAAACCAAAACTCTAAAACGTAAGTCGCGAGTGGAAATTTTGATTTTGGAGACAAAGATATGTTTTCTACTCAAAAGTGAAACATCCTTTCGTTACCGTGTTAGGCTCGGAAGCAAAAATCAAGCAGTAGGCCTAAGTGGACTTACCTACGTTACCTACTTGATTATCGTTTCGCATACCTTAAGATACGTTGATTCGGTATCTACCCTACCATTTCCCCACATAGCTACTTATCTCTGATAGGTACATAAGTCGTTGTTAGAGAGGGTCAGAGGGACAAAAAATGCGGATGCTAACCACCGTGAACCAGAAGCGCAACACGAAGAAGGAATACGTGATACGTTAGCGTCAAAGAAGGAATATGGAGAAGGTAGGTACCTGTTTTATGAACAGCTTATAGAAGAAGAAGAATTGTTCTGACGTCAGAAGGTTAAAGTCGTATTGGACACTTTTTTTTGGGGAGTTTTTATTTGGCAAATCACCAAAATTCTGCGACGAATACTTTTATCCACCTGCTACTTACAGTGAGTGAAAGAAATTATGGTGAGAGAAGACATTTTGTTGAGGTTTTTAGTGGTTTCAGATAATCTAACTGGGTCAGTCGGGAACACCAGCAAACGAGTGTTTCAGATCCGTACCCTACATAAGCTTTTTCCATGGTGCGCGACATTCCGGAAACGATTATTATATAAACTAAATATATAAATATTATTATATACATTTACGGTGATTTCAGAAAGTGTCCCAGGTTTCTGATTAATAAAAAATGAATTTTGAGAGCTGAACCTCCGTTACAACCTCAACTTTTCACTCATTAGTCAAAATCGACTTCATATTCGGTCTTCTCACCCTCAACAAACATGGAAAACTATACTTCACAAGCTCACGTTCACTAAAACCACAAAAAAACCCTCGAAAACCCCTATTTTTACACCTCTTTTTCCCCCATAGCACCCCTGGGTGTATTCCGATCGTGCTGCCGAGCTTCGAAGCACAATTAGGAAATGGGTACCCATAACGCGCGATGAAGAACGACGATTTTAGACCAAAATTTAAAGTAAATTTAAGGCTGAAACTTTGTTAGAACCTCAATTCTTCGCACGTTGGACAGAATCGACTTCATATTCGGTCTCCTCGTCCTAAAAAACATGGAAAACGATACCTCACAAGCTCGTGTTACTGAAACACCAAAAACCCTGTTTTTCCATCCATATCACCCTTGGATATATTCCGATCGGGCTGCAAAGTTTTGGGATACAACTAAGGCCCAAATGGAGCCTGTGTGAAAGAACGAATTTTTTTAGACCGAAAATAAAATGTATAATATGGAAGATACGACGCACTTCGTACGGCGGACGGACATTTTTGGCAATTTGCATTTTTGGAATCTACGCACCTTGAAACGTAAAAGACAAAATTTTGGGGGGTGTTATAACAATTTTTCGCTGAGCGAATACATACTTATGTGTATTATTCGAGGAATAATAAACCAAAATGTCAATAATGCGCTGAAATTTGGAGGGTGAGAGCGGATTGATCCCCCGACTGTCCCTTTTATGAATTTCATGAAAATCTCGTGCGCGGCTTTAAAAAAGTCCTACTTTCGAAAAGCCAATGTCTACAAGAAAGAATGGTTGTAGTGAGATACAATTTTGAGGATATTCAAGTGGTTCATGGATGAACCTGTGTAACACCTCGAAATCTGACGAAAAACTTGGCAATTAAAAATTTATGTTTTGACATCATCAGGTTATCCGTAATGTACCTGTTACCGGCAAAGTGTGAAATAAGGCATTTTATACAATGCCTAGGGAATTTATGAAATAAAAGGGCCAAGCAATGTGTGAAATAAATCTCATTTCATACTTCGCCTGGGCACTGAATACAATGCCTTATTTCACACTTTGCCAGTAACGTTCCTACCCAACGTACCATACATGAGTGTAGGGTGCGTAGTTGAGTGTGATATGTCGGGCTTGCCCGAATCTATGGGATAGATGGTGATAATGATAGATGATCGTCAAACCCTTGGGAAGGTCTTACTACTCCTGTGCATGACGGTGTATGTCGTGAGTGTTCCGCGAAAATCAACCCTCCAAGTGAGCCTTCTACCTAAGTTAGGTAATTACAGAATTCGGTGTTACTCCACTGAATACAATTAACAGCTAGTTTTGACATCCTGAAATTGTGACCCCTCCGCCGCCACACAACATACACACACACACACACACACCGCTGATGCTTTGGGCAGGTGGTTCTGTTTTTGTTGCTTCTCTGCCTGTCTATGTCGTTTTCGAATAGGCATGTATCTAATCTTTTATATAAAAACGCTGTAAAGTCCTTGTCACATGGGTTTATTATTCTACTGGACATACTCACAGAAATTTTGGCTGTTCATTTATTGTTTCTTTCGTGTGCAATTATTGAAATGGCTATTTTTGATGGTTCCACCAGGTTTGGCCCCCCAAAAACACGAATTAGGCTCGGCTTTTCCTTTCAACAGATTACTTTTGATCATTGATAGTACCATTTAATTGTCTTGATTCACCTGTCCATACAACTTCTACTGTTATTATACAAATGTATGGTGATTTCAGACAATTTACCATGTTTTTGACTCATACAAAATTAATTTCGGGAGCTTAACCTTCGTTACAGCCTCAATTCTTCACTCTTCGGTCAAAATCAACCAAATATTCGGTCTTCTCGCCCTAAAAAACATGGAAAACAATACCTCACAAGCTCATTTTCACTAAAACCTCAAAAATCCCTCGAAAACCCCCATTTTTACACTCATTTTTCTCCCATATCACCCCTGGGTTTATGCCGATCGGGCAGCCGTGCTTCGGAGGACAACTAGGAGACGAATGTTCCCAAATGGGGACCAGAACTTTGTGCGGAAAAACGACGATTTTAGACCAAAATTTAACGTAAATTTAAGGCTAGAACTTCCTTAGAACCTCAATTTTCCACTCTTTGGTCAAAATCGATTTCATATTCGGTCTTCTCGTCCCAAAAACATGGAAAACGATACCTCAAAAGCTCATGTTACGAACATGTTACTAAAACACGAAAAGTAGGTACCTATTTTTATACACATTTTCACTCAACACCCCTGCGTATATTCCGATCGGGCTGCAAAGTTTCGGGACACAACTAAGGCCCAAATGGAGCATGTGTGCGAAAGAACGATTTTTTTAGACCGAAAATGAAGCCGGTACACGTGATACGGCGGACGGCGTACGGCGGAAGGCGTACGGCGGACGGCGGACGGACATTGCATTTTGGTTTATTATTCTGTGAATAATACACCTATGTATTCGCTCAGCAAACAATTTTTATAACACCCCCTCAAAATGTTTTCTTTTCCGTTTCAAGGTGCGTAGATTCCAAAAATGCAATGTCCGTCCGCCGTCCGCCGTACGCCGTATCACGTGTACAGGCTTCATTTTCGGTCTAAAAAAGTCGTTCTTTCGCACACATGCTCCATTTGGGCCTTAGTTGTGTCCCGAAACTTTTCAGCTCGATCGGAATATACCCAGGGGTGTTATGAGTGAAAATGTGTATAAAAATAGGTACTTTTTGCGTTTTAACAACATGTTAGTAACATGAGCTTTTGAGGTATCTTTTTCCATGTTTTTGAGGACGAGAAGACCGATTATGAAGTCGATTTTGACCAAAGACGCGGAAATTGAGGTTTTACCAAAGGTTCAGCTCCCAAAATTGGTTTTTTATGAGTCAAAAACCTGGAAAACTGTCTGAAATCACCATCAATGTGTACAATAACATTGGAAAAAGTGTAAACAGGTGAATCAAGACCATTAAATGCCACTACCAATGATCAAAGATGATCTTAAAAAAAAAGAAAAAAAATAGCGTACCTATTTCATGTTTTGGGGGCCAAAATTGGTGGAAATCATCAGAAATAGCTATTTCAATCATTCCACATGAAAGAAACAATACATTTAACAGCCAACAAAAATCTCTAGAACTCCAATAGAATAATAAACCCATGTGACAAGGACTTTGCAGCGTTTTTGTAATCTACGCACCTTGAAACGGAAAAGAAAAAATTTTGAGCGGGTGTTATAAAACTTTTTTGCTGAGCGATTACATAGGTGTATCGTAGGTGTATTCGCAGAATAATAAACCAAAAGGTTTTCCGTAAAAAACAACGGGCGCGCCCCCGTAGATTGGCACTAAATGATAGTTCACGGAATCACCCTCAGAAGTGGTGCATCCGTAAATATTATGCGGTCACGGATGCACTGAATAAATTATTTATCCGTAACCTCTGTATTGTTGAAGGATCGTCAACGGAAACACCCGTTGTTTCCGTGGTGTACTATTTTGGCAAAATCAACGGATGATCATTTTCACGGAAGCGCCCCGAAAATCCCCGTAACCCAGTGTCCTACGTGGATCCACCGCGCGCGTCTGAGCGTTCGGGCGTTGGCGCGTTGAAGCCGCAAACCAATGAAAACCATGGAAATTGTCACGTGATTCGGGTGGCGCGTTGTCGCGACAGCGTTGAACGCTTCGGTTTGATTTCCAAACTAGTTTGATTTTTACCGTCAACGCCTCGCGTCAAACGCCGCGTTTGATTTGTTTATCTCGTTTGTTCTGTTAATTGCTGTGTAGAAGACCGTGTTTTTGTGTATTTTGTGTGATGGAAATATTAATTGTAGAAGTCCAAAAGCGGCCGTGTCTTTGGAATAACCGGTCGGAACACTATAGAAATCGTGGTTTGGTGCAAACTGCTTGGGACGAAATGTCGCAGCAATCTACGATGGCAAGCAAGTACCCCCCCTATGTACCTACGTTTAATGAGATGTTCAAAAAATAATAATACGTGATTTTTAGAAACAAACTGTATTTGGTCCTACTCTTTTTTTTTTAAGTCTCCTAGAATTATACAATATCAACTAGTAGTGGTAGGACAACGTTGGCTCAGAAAATATTGCATAAATGTCTACCTGATACTTGAACGTAATCAAAAATAACAGTAAAAATAAAAGAACAGGTGACAGAATACTTGACAGTCGGCGTCCACTGAAATACGAAGCGTCTCGCGTTTTCACGTAGGACGCCTTTTTTTTCGCCGCGCGGCATGACGACGCGATTTGTGTGAACGCGCGAAAGCTCCGACGCGTTGACGCGCGCGGCAGATCCACGTAGGACACGGCCTAAGTGTAGCGATTTCTGTTGCTAATCCTTCAACGTTCCGTCGCACGCCCGTGGTTGTACCGTGACTTTGTACGGATCGTCATAGCCCTACCCTTGACAATCCCGTAACACTCCGTAGCCCATCCATGATTTTCCCGTGAGCTCTCCCTAAATTTTCTCCAACCCTCCTTTGACTGTCCGTGCGCTTCCTTCACACCTTCACTGACTTAGCGTTGATTCTTCCGTGGAGCATCCACGTTCCATTGATTGTCCTTGAAGTTTCGATAACCCACTCTTCAGTCCCCCGTAACCATCCGTGGACTCTCCCAAGATGTTCTGTAGCCCACCGTTAACTGTAGCCGTCCGTGCTCTTCCTTCACACCTTCACTGACTTAGCGTTGATTCTTCCGTGGAGCAACAGTAACGTTCCATTGATTGTCCTTGAAGTTTCGGTAACCCATGAGACTCCCATAACTATCCCTGGACTCTCCATAGATGTACTGTAGCCCACCCTTCACTGGCGGTGCTCTTCCTTCATACCTTAAAGGCCGAATTCATAGTCCTGACTTAAGTAAAAATAATACTTTACTTCTGAAAGTAAAATAATTTCTTAAGGAAATGCTTTATCTTATTTCGTTTTCATAGACATTAGGTACTCTGTGATGTAAAGAAAAATCTTTACACAAGTCAAAATTATTAGGTACAGTATCACAGCATTGCAGTTTCATAAAAATGCGCGGGATTCAATAATTTATTCAGTCATTAATTATTTGTAGTTATTCATGAAGCGTAAGTTAAATAATAAACAGTTGCGTAATAAACCGTTGTGTAATAATTTACCAGTATAGATCTGCGTAGATCGCCGTTTTCTGTGGTCAGTACCTACCCTCGTGCCCCCCCCCCCCCCCACCGCCACAGGAAAGCCTTAAATTGAGTACTGGAGCCAGCCCGGGAATTAAATTTCATAAAAATGCATGGGATTAAATAATTCGATCATTAATTATTTGTTGTTATTCGTGAAGCATAACGTTTGTTCAAGTTCCAAAAGTACCTACCTATCAACAAAATCAAAAGATCCACAATTTTTCGAATGAAATAATATCACAGAACAGCCAACTCGACTTGATTATAATCAGGTGATCCCTAGCAATGATATCTGGGCCGGATTTATACCGTTTCATTCACGGTCATGGTGACGAAGGTTTTCGAATTCATTGAACGAACGGCTGGTCATGCAATGCTCCGGGTGGTCTCGAAAAATGCTTTAGTTGAACATCAATTTAAAACGTAAAAAACCATACCCTTCTACTGAAACTTTTCGAACTACGCCATTCTGAAAATTTCAACCCCTATTTTGAACCCCGACTTTGACTGACAGTACCTAACGCCGAACTTCGAGGACCAACTAGACCCCGAACGGAACCTATAACCCGAACTTCATCAATTCTTTTTTCATGGTAACTAAGAAAAGTGACCAGTACGGTGTACGGCGGACAGACAGAAATTTTTTTATTGCATTTTCGGATTCTACATACCTTGAAACGTAAACCATCAAATTTTGGGTCTGCGATCTACATAATATGTATAGAATAGTACATATTATATATAGACGGGTTATCTATACAGAGAGCTGTGATCTGTAACAGAAGGGTATTCTGTACAAAATAATAAACCATTGTTCAGGGATTTGCAGCGTTTTTGGAATCTACGCACCTTGAAACGTAAAAGAAAAAATTTGGAGGGGGTGTTATAAATTTTTTTTGCTGAGCGAATACTAAGGTACATACATTATTCACAGAATAATAAACCAAAATGAATGTCTTTCTTTCTTTCCTTGTCCTTTGCGCGTTCCTATCCTACCTATTCATCCGATTGCGATGAACCTTCGGTGAGTTGTTGTGCGCACGCCCACAAAGGTTTCTGCGTAGGATGACTGCGGGCAAGCGCGCAGAGGCCACTCCAATAATTTTAGTCCAGTCATTATTCTGTGGATCCGTATTCATTGATAATTGACGAAATTTCGAGGTCTTTGGCAGCTGCGGAAGGTAAAGTGTCAGCTCATTGAAAACAAGACGTCTTTTAAAATCCAGATCACAGATCAAGGAGAGTAGCAAACTTTGAGATCTTGAATCCTTTTTTTCGCACTTTCTTGTTCAGAGCGATTCGAATTAACCCAAAATGTTGTTTTTTATTGAAGGAGTGCAATTGACCTGCGGTTTCAAGGCTACGAGAGCATGTGCGCTCTCATCCATGCGGCCAAGTATGCTTGGTCGGTTTCTGACGATCTTAGGGCCTGGATCATCGTCCCTAAAACTACCTACCCTACTCCTACTTTTCATCAAGTTTTTTCTTCATTTGCTGATTATTCACTAGGTAGGGTGTAGTGTTTCTTCTGATTACCATGACATTGTCGGTATTTTGCATGTTCATCTCGTAGCAGTGGCTGATCTACGGGGGGGGGGGGGGGGGGGGGGCTTTGGGCTGAAGCCCCCCCCCCCCCCCAACCTCTAAAAAAATTTTGTAAGTATGTAAATTTTGTACCAATATAATTAGTTTGAAGCTCGTAAAATATTCATTAGCAAGAATGACAACTTGAGAATGAAAACCTTTCATGTGAAACACACATTTTTACTCCATAAAACAACGTTAAACTACTGTTTTGATCGCTACATTATATGAAAGTCCTTTCACAAAATTTCCCCCGTTCAGCCCCCCCCAAAATAAAATCCTAGATCCGCCACTGCCTCGTAGGATTGATGCAGCTCTAGGACTGCATCCTATCCTATCCTTCCGTTTCCTCCTCTTCCTATGCTTATAAAAAGGAAAAGTCGTCGTTGGAGGAAAGATTAGTTGACCGCCAGAGCAGCTAAATATAATAAAATTCCACCCCCTACACTGCGTGATCACATCTCAAACGGTAGGGGGGGGGGGGGGGACCTTGCGGGCAATTACGCTTCTTGACCTGTCTCAGGAAAATCTTGATTTTCTCGGGAACTCTCCATTAAATCCTCTAAATTCAAATACCACGGTAAACAAAAACAAAAAAATACTTCCAGTATCAACCGTGGAATGTAAAAAGTGGGGCGCACTTTCCCGCATTCACCCCATTCACCCGTGTTTTTTTTTTCGTGACCCATGTGACAAGGACTTCGCAGCGTTTTTTTAAAATTATTTTTTCAAGTTTTTGTTTCACATAAAAAGTTGTGTTGATTGTGAAAATCCACCCTCAAGAAGCTTCCTGATTTCTCCCCCATTCAAATAATAAAGGAAAATATTTCCCTATGAACTGAGGCCCCAGTTAGAAGAGTTCCGCAGGGATTCAACGAAAACAAAAATCAACATAGAACAAAAATCCAGATAATAAAAAATAAACTTTTCTTTTTGCAGTATCTGGCGCATGAGTATTTTTGTCGAACAAATTAGTGAATTTCATCTTATCTTAGTTTAGTTTTAGTGGCAGTTCGTGTGTGACATAACAAGTGGTGTTCATTGTGCAAATCCAATCGCCCTTTTAGAAATTTTGAAAATCGTAGTCAAAATTGTACTTAGCTGATTGGGACAGGTGAGGTATGAAGCACCTAATCGAGTAGATATCTCGACTCACACTTTCAAAGAGGTTAATACTTCAATGGACATCTATAGTAAGTACCTATTGTATGGGTTGCTTAAATAATATATAATGATAATATCTTCTCCGTGGATGGCTGGCATTTACTCTGGCAGGTAGTGGTTTTCGTAGTAGGTACTACCACTTCACCATTTTTGGACGAAGTAAGTATTCATCCAGTTGCTGGAAAGTGGTTTATAGTTTATACACTGTTATAACACTGCCTATGTGCCTACACAGATTACGAGTAAACCAAAGCTCATTTTTCCAAGTTTTATTCGTTAGTTTCAAATAAATCTTTGACTTACGATCGATAGTTGATGCTACACTCGATGTAGGAGGGATCGTACGGACAAGGAGTACGTAGTCCAAGATCCGGTGTACTCGTACACACACGCAATAATCGCTTTCTTTACGGGTGTATGTGCGACCGAGTCCTTCGACGAATATCACACGACTGTCTCGGAAATGGTTCAACTCCAGCAGGCCTGCACCCCCGATCGAGTCGAGTTCCCGGCACCCCCTTCCACCGACGGCTGCTCAAGGGGATGCTGCTCTCTGTGATTGATTCATGTGTTGGAATCGTGGGAAAAAACCGCGGACCTCCGAACAACGTTATCATTAAAACGATAATTAGGTACCTACAGGCGCGGATCCAAGGGGGGGGTCACAGGGGTCATGACCCCCCCCAGAATCAGCCTGCATTTCAAAAAGCAGAGCTGAACGAATTGTTCACAAACCCGAAAACAAAAAAACCAAACGAAAACGAACCCAGTTTTTGTGAAATCAAAAAAGAACTATAAAAAATCTAAAAAGATTCGATCAAAAATGTCAAAATTAGTCGAATATAATCGTACACTTGGTCCTACCAATGTTACTTTATATACAATTATGTCAATAAATTTACCTTGGTGTATCCGTCAAATTAAACCTTGTTTATTTCTTCTTATTTTTGTTAATTATTATCTTGTTTTTCTTTCGTTCTCGTTTTCTTTCCTGCCAAATTCAGTAAAAACGATACTGAACTCACTGAGATCAACAATAGATTGTTGTGGTTTCAATGTTTTGATTTGCAAACTCTGAAGTTAGCTACGCTGCCATAAAATGCGCCAATTTGTTTGAAAACACATTAGGACACTTTTTTAGAAGAAAATTGAAAATAAATACATTTATCAGTTAAATAATTAATATATATTGAAACATATTTTTTACATAAACAATGAATTTTATAAATAAATACAATTAATTTTGTAAGTAGACAAATTGGACGAGTTTAGGCATAAGGTTGAAAATTCGGTTTGTATTGTTCGTTTGGTTATTTTGTTATTTTTTATATTGTTCTACCCTGTGACCCCCTCCGGAAAAAAATTCTGGATCCGCCCCTGGGTACCTACCTACTTTTCAGGGAAGAACGTTGGGTGAAATATTATTGCTACTACCTACACAAGTTTGAAGATAGATAGAGAAAAACCCGTAAGTAAAATTCGATCACTGGCCCTTCAGCCTTTATTGGTTCATTATTTTCAGTAATGAACGTTTAGAATCGAGCATGAAAAAAATGTTTAACTCCCCTTCAAAATTTGATGGTTTCCGTTTCAAGGTACCTACGTAGAATCCTAAAATGCAATAAAAAAACGCTGCAAATTATTACACAAATGTTTATTATTTACCTGTATAGATGCTCCGTTTGCGTAGATCACTGTTTTCTGTGGTCCTCTAGCTCCCCCAGGAAAGCCCTAAATCGAGTACTGGAGCCGGCCCGGGAATTAAAGTTCATGCAAATGCGCGGGATTCAATCATTCATCATTCATCATTTTTCGTAGCTATTCATGAAGCATGAGGTAAATGATAAACCGTTGTGTAATAATAATTTACCTGTATAGATGCCCCCTCTGCGTAGATAGTATAATAAACCGTTGTGTAATAATTTACCGTTGTGTGGTAATTTACACAATAATAAACCGTTGTGTAATAGTTTACTATATAGATGCCCTAAATCGACTACTTAGCCAGCCCGGGATTTACATTTCATTATTGTTGTTATTCATGAAACAACGTTTATTCTAGTTACAAAAATACCTATCAACAAAATCCAAAAGAGCCATAAGTTTTCAAATGAAATAATATAACAGAACAACCAACTCGACTTCATCCTCCGTGAATATAATCAGGTGCACCTAGCAATGATTATCTCGGGCCAATTCCTAATTGTTGTGGCGTCCCTAGCAATGACATCTGGGCTGAAACCAGTTTCAGCCTTAAATGTACGTCAAATTTTTGTGTACAATCGTTGTTTTTCCGCACACAGTTTGGGTTCCCATTTGGGAACAAATTTGGGTCCTAGTTGTGCTCTGAAGCTCGGCAGCCCGATCGGAATACACCCAGGGGTGTTATGGGAGAAAAATGGGTGTAAAAATAGGTTCGAGGAATTTTTGAGGTTTTAGTGAACATGAGCATCTGATGTATCTTTTCCATGTTTTTTAGGGCCAGAATACCGAATATGAAGTTGATTTTGACCAAAGAGTGAAGAGTAGAGGTTGTAACGAAGGTTCAGCACCAAACATATTTTATGAGTCAAAAACCTGGGAAATTTCCTGAAATCACTATAAATTTGTATGATAACACTAGATGTAGTATTAGCAGGTGAATCAAGATAATTAAATGGCACTATCAATGATCACGAATAATCTTTTTAAAAAAAACTTAAAAAAAGAACCTAATTCTTGTTTGTGGGGGCTAAAATTGGTGGAAACCATAAAAAATAGCTATTTCAATTATTGCACATGAAAGAAACAATAAATAAACAGCAACATTTCTGCAGGTTTGTCCAGTAGAATAATAAACTCAAGTGAGAAAGACTGCAGCGTTTTACGTTTTGGAGCCTTCTGAACAAATTGTTAGATGTCTGTCAGTTTGTGGGTCTGCAAATCCTTGCCACACGCACATCTTCCTTGATTTATTCAAATCCGATTTTGCTGAGATTCAGAATGATCGGATCACTGGTATGGCCACCCAGCACGCGCAAATGCGATGTGCGCGTTACCCAATTTCTCACGTTTGTATGGCCTAATTATGATGACATTTTCAGGAACTTTTCGTCAAACTACTTTTCAACAACAGATCACATTTACAGATGGAAATCTTGAATCCATCCTATTCTGTACCTACTGAATTGATTGTATCACACGTTTATGATCTATAGTACGATCATTTTATCGATACAAAGAAGTTCCATTAAACTTGGCGTATGTTTTGGTTCTTTATTTTCAATAATGAGCCTTTGGGATCGAGCTTGGAAAAAAAGTTGAATCACCCTCCTCAAAATTTGATGGTTTTCCGTTTCAAAGTACGTAGAATCACAAAATGGAATAAAAGTCCGCATCCAGCGCATAGGTTATGAAACTGTAATTCCCCGGCCGGTTCCAGGACTCGATTTAGGGCTTTCCTGGGGGGGGGAGCACGAGGGAAGGTAACAGTGATCTACGGAGAAGGGGTATCGGTACAGGTAAATAATAAACCGTTGTGTAATAATTTGTAGCGTTTTTTAATGTGCATTTATTACGGGAAATGTGAACTTAACCTTGTAAAGTTTACTTTACCAGACCTTTCATCATCTCTAGTTTCGGGAACACTAAGATTTTGGTTAAAATAGGTAACTATTCGCAATGTCTACGGTGACTTGAACGTTTTTGTAGAAAACTTTATACAGGGTGTCGTACCCTCCAACCACCCGGACGTCACCTGACCGCAATGGGTCTTCTACGTCCTGCGCAAGTTCTGGCTATTGGACTTTTCTACTCGAGTCTGGGTTTATTAGTTCCATGTTTCTTTTTACGCTATTTACCATCAGTTTACTTCAGACAGCGTATACATAAATATATGGGAAACCGATAAACTCGTAGGGTACATTCGGCATACAGTCTGACTCTGAGCTCTGAGCTTTTTGTACGGAGGTTTTGTTTAATCATCATAAACTATATTCTTCAGTGAATACAAATCCAGGGCGTTTCTAAACAAATTTACGGTTTCCCGTTCAGTTTGAAGTGACGGACCTCAGTTTGAAGCGGAAAATTAGGAATGATAAACATGTGAATTTATGAAATCGTAAGTGGACAAATTTGTGCATTGTACATGCGTTGGTATTTTCTTTCGTTGACAATATAAAAACAGGAATAACTTCCAACATTACTATTACTGTCTGCATTTCCGTTCTCGTATTGATCAGTCTTCAGATTTGTTTTCTTCTCACGCAGGTACTCTTTTTTTTCTTTTTTTATTTTGCCTGTTTCCATTTATAGTCAACATCTTTTGGCTGGCGAAGGCTCAGACATGCTAAGTGCTGAGATTTAAAAAATCTGCCGGTAGGTAGGTAGGTAATCGGATTATTATCTATACTAAAATTGCTACCAATATAACTTACTTTAAAAACTGTTTAAAGGTAATTTTAGGTAAGTAGTTCTAGGATTTTTTAGGTACCTACCATTTACAGGCCATTTGTTTTTTAGTTTGAACGAAAAACTGGCGCGGGTAACGGAAAAGGCTTTTAAAATATTTGTTCTATCTAATAATAATATCTATCAAAGGGAAAAAAAGGTAAACACCTAAAAATTCGAGCCCTAATAATCAGTTCGCCATTGTCCTCCGGAAAAGCTTTGTCCTGCTTTACGGGAAAAGGCTTTTAAAATAATTGTTCTACCTTTGAAGGGAAAACGGTAAAAACCGAATCCGAGCCCTAATAATCAGTTCGCCATTGTCCTACCGGTAATTGACCGACCGACCGACTTATGCGAATGCTTTTTCCACCTGATAGTTTTCAGGGGCGGCTATTAGTATATCATCAATAATTAGCTCTTATTTAAATGCGTTCAAGGACAGCGAACCTGTCATGCCGAAGTCGGATGAGGTCCTTCGTGCCTTACCTAGTTATCAGGTGTAATAGGTGTTGGCACGCCATCTCCGAGCGATTGCTAAAGCTAACAGTGACTTTGAACTTGAGGAATAGAAACTGTAAAATTATATTTTTTCACCACGTATAACTTCGCTTATTGATTTCGTAATAAGCCATGACAAATTTGTTCTCAGAATCTTTCTGACGAAAGGCAAAATACGAAAAGGCTTTCGTTTGTTAAAAAGGAAAATTTTGAACTTTGTATGTTAAAACTTACACACCTAGCTACAGCAACCTACATAGGTAGGTGTTGGTTTCACTTTGGTTTTCCGTTACGATAGGTAAATTAAGAGAACACATCAACTTCTTGCGATCCAAGGTCTTTAGGTTGGTTCCCTACATTGGCGGATCCATGATTGGGAAAAGGGCTAATCGAAAATGGTCTGACAAAATTCTAACCCCAAAACGGGGGTTTTACGTATATTTTGTCTTTCAAATCGATATCCATGTGCATTATTTAAATAAAATCTTTACACTCTCTTTCTCTACTGTAGTTAAATGTGTTTTCACTACGGCACGGCCAGTGTCATAAAGGGGTTTTTCATGCGCAACATAAAATAATAAAAAGAATGCAGTTACTGTCCATAGTAGTGAACAGAACTGAACTGAACTAAAATAAAGCCTTGTTGGGATTTGGGATGAATGCTTAATTTTGTTTGTTTGATGTTTTAGGTCATTAAAAAGCGGTGACATGATTCAGCTTGAAACATATTAAGCTTACAAAACACAAGTGCATACGAAAGTGGTGGGGCATAGCCCATCTCTGGATCCGCTACTGGTTCCCTATTAGAAGAAGCAGCATTCAATCCGATTTAATCTGCTCGAAAGTACTGCAAGTCATGGACACTTTGTTGCTGGCTTCGTGAGAAAGAAACAACTAGAAGGGAGTATCGCTCATCCTCGATACTTCGAAAGATATTTTAGATAATTATGATAAAGAATATTGATTTTTAAATTGCTAGGTAGCGAAAATAATGAAACGATCAATTTCTCTTGGGATAAGGGCTGGTTTATCAATTCTCTAGTTAAAACTCTGATTAGCTAGTCACTGATTAACGTTAATCAGAGATTTTAACTAATCAGAGCTGAGGATGCGTTTATCAGTAGAGAGTTCCTAAGAGATAAGTTCATTAGGGAACGGCCATATCTTTTGGCCACATCTAAGGCGAGCAGCCTTTGGATGCTAACCAATAAGTCCGGTTTGACAGAAGTGGTGGGGGTAGGAGTGAATTAAAAAGTAACGTCACTTAACTTAGCACAACGCGAAATCCATTCCATTACATAGCATAGGTAGGTATACTCACTTTTTTATCCTAAGTTGATATCGCAACAATCTAGCAAATTCTTTGAAAGACGCTTGGAGTAACTTTGAAAGACGCTGGCGATGGCGAGGACCGACAACACATGACGCGTAAAAAAAAAAACGACAAAACGCGGCAAAAAGCTGTGCACTGTTACCCCTGAGTAAGGTTAAAGACGATTCCTAAAGTTTGTGCCCTGGGAGATAACGCGCCTTATGTATAAGGCCGAATAAGTCGAACTTAAGGAAATAAGTTTGAACTTGGGCGACGCGCATGCGCAGTTGAGATAAATCCGAACACATCTTCCCGACTTTAGTCTTTAGGAACTCTTAGGAGAGAGTTCCTAAGAGATAAGTTCATTAGGGAACGGCCATATCTTTTGGCCACATCTAAGGCGAGCTAACTTTGGATGCTAACCAATAAGTCCAGTTTGACAGAAGTGGTGGGGGTAGGAGTGAATTAAAAAGTAACGTCACTTAACTTAGCACAACGCGAAATCCATTCAGCTTCAGCTGCCTTTCTTTCCTGGTCGTTCCGTTTCCATTTCATTTTTAGTTTATTCTATTTTATTTCAAGTTCATCATGGAAGAGCTTGAAAATCTTTTTCGCCTCTACCTCAACGGACAAGGACTGTTGTCGGATGACGATATTATAAGTGATTTTGAGGTGTATTTTGAACATCAAAATCACTTTTTTATCCTAAGTTGATATCGCAACACTAGCAAATTCTTTGAAAGACGCTTGGAGTAACTTTGAAAGACGCTGGCGATGGCGAGGACCGACGACACATGACGCGTTAAAAAAAAACGACAAAACGCGGCAAAAAGCTGTGCACTGTTACCCCTGAGTAAGGTTAAAGACGATTCCTAAAGTTTGTGCCCTGGGAGATAACGCGCCTTATGTATAAGGCCGAATAAGTCGAACTTAAGGAAATAAGTTTGAACTTGGGCGACGCGCATGCGCAGTTGAGATAAATCCGAACACATCTTCCCGACTTTAGTCTTTAGGAACTCTCTTATGTTGCACCTTTACGGGATTTTCACGTTTAGTGGTGGCGTTGTTTTCTCTCCTTAAAACTCTGACTAGCTAATTAGCTGTTATTTAGTATCAATGCAGTCATAAGAGAGTTCCTAAAGACTAAAGTCGGGAAGATGTGTTCGGATTTATCTCAACTGCGCATGCGCGTCGCCCAAGTTCAAACTTATTTCCTTAATTTCGACTTATTCGGCCTTATACATAAGGCGCGTTATCTCCCAGGGCACAAACTTTAGGAATCGTCTTTAACCTTACTCAGGGGTAACAGTGCACAGCTTTTTGCCGCGTTTTGTCGTTTTTTTTTAAAGCGTCATGTGTCGTCGGTCCTCGCCATCGCCAGCGTCTTTCAAAGTTACTCCAAGCGTCTTTCAAAGAATTTGCTAGATTGTTGCGATATCAACTTAGGATAAAAAAGTGATTTTGATGTTCAAAATACACCTCAAAATCACTTATAATATCGTCATCCGACAACAGTCCTTGTCCGTTGAGGTAGAGGCGAAAAAGATTTTCAAGCTCTTCCATGATGAACTTGAAATAAAATAGAATAAACTAAAAATGAAATGGAAACGGAACGACCAGGAAAGAAAGGCAGCTGAAGCTGAATGGATTTCGCGTTGTGCTAAGTTAAGTGACGTTACTTTTTAATTCACTCCTACCCCCACCACTTCTGTCAAACCGGACTTATTGGTTAGCATCCAAAGTTAGCTCGCCTTAGATGTGGCCAAAAGATATGGCCGTTCCCTAATGAACTTATCTCTTAGGAACTCTCTCCTAAGAGTTCCTAAAGACTAAAGTCGGGAAGATGTGTTCGGATTTATCTCAACTGCGCATGCGCGTCGCCCAAGTTCAAACTTATTTCCTTAAGTTCGACTTATTCGGCCTTATACATAAGGCGCGTTATCTCCCAGGGCACAAACTTTAGGAATCGTCTTTAACCTTACTCAGGGGTAACAGTGCACAGCTTTTTGCCGCGTTTTGTCGTTTTTTTTTTACGCGTCATGTGTTGTCGGTCCTCGCCATCGCCAGCGTCTTTCAAAGTTACTCCAAGTGTCTTTCAAAGAATTTGCTAGATT
Organism: Leptopterna dolabrata; assembly: GCA_954871275.1. Classification (NCBI taxonomy): domain Eukaryota; kingdom Metazoa; phylum Arthropoda; class Insecta; order Hemiptera; family Miridae; genus Leptopterna; species Leptopterna dolabrata. Next base: position 21,963,528 of record OX940979.1, read on the forward strand.
GTTGCGATATCAACTTAGGATAAAAAAGTGAGTATACCTACCTATGCTATGTAATGGAATGGATTTCGCGTTGTGCTAAGTTAAGTGACGTTACTTTTTAATTCACTCCTACCCCCACCACTTCTGTCAAACCGGACTTATTGGCTAGCATCCAAAGGCTTAGATGTGGCCAAAAGATATGGCCGTTCCCTAATGAACTTATCTCTTAGGAACTCTCTCCTCCAGTCCTCTGTATATTTGTAATACATTTTTATTCGTACGTTCTTTTTGGTTCCGCGGCGGCTTCTGCTGTCCTCACCGGATTCGGCTTATTAATTTGTTCTTGATCGTGTGGAATCAGCATCATTCGCGCTCGGTTCTGTATTTTCGCGAGTCCCGTCGTATTTCTATATTTTCGTAGTTATGTGCTGTCCCGAGAACAACAATAAAATGTCTCAGCATTCCAATACGTATTTGATCTCTATTTTATGCACTATTTCTATCGAACGTAGACAAATTCAGCTCATTTTAGTCAGACTTCAATCGGGCTTGCAAATAAATGTGATTGATAAACCGGCCCTAAGTATCCCATTATCGTTCTCATCGCCTCTTCTTTGATCGTTGTCATGAACCATTTTTAATACATAAATTAGCATATATAAAACACCCCGCCATGGGGAGGGGGGAGGGGTACGAGTATATGACGTGAAGAGGGAACAGCGCGTCGACCCACTTTCCATCTTGTAGAATTCTCTGTTGGCTCCCAAAGGTAGATATTGGCCAACCTTGTGATACCGTTTCATCCAGTTCTAAGTAACATATTTGTTAATACTCTTGTTCAACAGGTAGTCGAATCTCAAACCATCTTGGAATCGAGCATGAACAAAAAAGTTAACACCCCCCCCATTCGCACCACCAAATTTGATGGTTTCCGTTTCAAGGTATGTAGAATCCGAAAATGCAATACAAAAACTTCTGTCCGTCCGCCGTACGCCGCACGCCGTACTTACCTACCACTTTTCTTAGTTACCAAGAACCAAAATTAATGAAATTTGGTTTGTAGGTCCCTTTGGGGTCTAGCTAGTCCTTGAAGCTCGGCGCTACTGCCAGTCATCTCTAAGGGATTAAAAATAGGGTTTAAAAATTTCCGAACGCCGTAGCTCGAAAACTTCCAATAGAGGCGCATGATTTACATTTACGTTTTTAAGTTAATATGGAACTAGAGGGTTTTTTTTTTAGACCACCCGGAGCATTGCACGTCCAGCCGTTCGATTGCACCGAAAAGCTTCGTGAACATGATCGTGAAAGAAACGGTATAAATCCGGCCTAGATACCGTTGCTAGGGAACACCTGGATTAGAATCACGCAGAGCTGCTTGAAATCGAGTGGTTGTTCTGTGATTGGTTTATTATTTTCAATAATGAACCTCTGGTATCGAGCATGAAAAAACCTAGACCAGCGAGATTATCACCGGTTAAGAAGGGATATCGATTAGGCTTCCCCAAACCGATCCCATCTCCATCTCCACCGGAAGAAAATATGTATCGAGAACAGCCCACACTGTTACACGTTTCAAGGTATGTAGAATCCGAAAATGCAATAAAAATATTTCTGTCTGTCCGCCGTACGCCGTACTTAGCACTTTTCTTAGTTACCATGGAAAAAAAAAAATTGATGAAATTCGGGTTATAGTTTCCGTTCGGGGTCTAGTTGATCCTCGAATCTCGGCGTTACTGTCAGTCATCTCTAAGGGGTTCAAAATAGGGGTTGAAATTTTCAGAACGGAGGATCAATTGATCTTGAACTAAAGAATTTGTTGAGACCACCCGGAGCATTTTACGACCAGCCATTCGTTTGCACTAAAAAGCTTCGTCAACACGATCGTGAATCAAACTGTATAAATCTGGCCCAGATATCATCACTAGGGAGCACCTGATTATAATCAAGGATGGCTGTATGAATTCGAAATGGTTGTTCTGCGATATTATTTCATTTGATAAGTGATGGATCCATTGAATTTTGTTGAAGTATTATTGATGGGTAAATTACACAACGGAAAATTATTACACAACGGTTCATCTACCTAGAAGGGGCTGGATTTTGTTGATAGGTACTTTTGCAACTTGAGCAACCGTTGAAGTATTATTGATGGGCAAATTATTACACAACGGTAAATTGTTATACAACAGTTTATTATTTACCTTGTGCTTCATGAATAACTACAAAATAATTAATTATTGAATCATTGAATCCCGCGCATTTTTAGGAAACTAATTCCGGGGCCGGCTCCAATAGGTACTCGATTTAGGGCTTTCCTGGGGGGAGCTCGAGGGTATTGACCACAGAAAACCGTAATCTACACAGAAGGGGTATCTGTATAGGTGAATAATAAACCTTTGTGTAATAATTTGCAGCGTTTTTCATTTGGAGAATGATGGATCTTTTGGATTTTGTTGATAGGTAGGTATATACTTTTGTAACTTGAGCAAACGTTTTGCTTCATGGATAACAACAAATAATTACTTAATTATTGAATTGTTGAATCCCACGCATTTTTATGAAACTGTACTTCCCCGGCCGGCTCCAGTAGGTACTCGATTTAGGGCTCTCCTGTGAGAAGCATGAGGGTAGGTACTGACCACAGAAAACAGCTATCTACGCTGAAGGGGCTTCTCTGTTCGGGTAAATAATAAACTGTTGCGTAATAATTTGCAGCGTTTTTGTGTAACTAAATCGCGTGGGTAAAGCGAAAAAAATGGCGTCAAACTCCCTCGTAAAAAAACCTGCAAATAATTACACAAAGGTTTATTGTTTACCTGTACAGATGCCCTTCTGCGTAGATCACTGTTTTCTGTGGTCAATACCTACCCTCGTCCATCACCCAGAAAACCTCTGAGTCGAGTAATAGTCTTGTGCCTATACCTACCAACAAAATCCAAAAGAGCCATCGTACTTCAAATGAAACATCACGTATAACAACGGACTCAATATCATAAAGCCATGCGTAAAATCAGCAAATTATTACACAACGGTTTATTATTTACCTGTATAGATACCTCTTCTGCGTACAGCACTGTTTTCTGTGGTCAATAGGTCAATCCCTACCCTCGTACTCCCCCCAGGAAAACCCTAAATCAAGTACTGGAGCCGGCCGGGGTTTTGTAATATTATGAGGTGGATTCAAGAATTCTATCATTAATTATTTGTTGTCATTCATGAAGCATAACGTTTGCTCAATTCAAAAAAGTACCTATCAACAAAATCCAAAATAACCATCATTCTTCAAATGAAATAATATCACAGAACAACCAACTCGATTTCATTCAGCCACGCATTTGCATGACTGGAACTTTCACGTAATTATTATACCTACTCTAACTGAATGTTTTTTCTAATAATTAGGATATATGTAATTTAGCCTGCAAGATCAAATATAGGTACGTAGGTATCAGAATTCGAGTGATGAGGTGAGTGAGTAGAGAGAATGAGGGTTCGGGTAAATAAGGAGGCGAAGTAGATAAATTCTGAACGTGTTTTTTCGTACGTAATTATTACGTTGTTAGGTACTTGTAAGAGTGGGAGAATTGTCTAAATGGCTTTTTCCTTCTTACTAAAAAATGTGTCCTTGAATTGATGCCATTTAAATTTAAATAAAGGAGAATTATATTTTAAATTATTCACAGATTGGGAAAACACAGTTTATTTATTTATACCTAATACTAAACTGTTATATTGGACCCAAAGGTTCAAAGAGAGTTTTGGAGGATATGATCGGGTAACAGTGCCTCATAAGGGTAAGGGAAATGCAATATCTATGACAAGGGATCCATAGACATCATCGTAATGCACCATAATGCAGGTCTCGATGCGTAGTGAAGTTCGGCTCCTAGTGAGAAGCTGGCAATGTCGACCGGTGGGCTCCTTACCCAAGTAAACGCACTAATACTACTTGCGGTATACCGGTAGGTGCACAGGAACTTGAACAAAATCACATTTAAGATGGTCATTTTAGATGTTCTAACGGTACTGTAAGTGGGGAAGGTTTTTTTCTTGGAGTCATTTCAGAGAAGTGTGATGTGAAGCCGGTCTTGCGAGCATCAGCTCTTTCATAACCAACGGCAAGACCAACAAGCCAATTGCGACCCTCGGGAAGTTCATCCCTCTGGACGGAGGGGAACAGACAGACCTACCTCGTCTCCTTGACCCACATCTCTCCGAAGTGTCCGAAACCCAGTTGTTGGTCTTTTAGGTGTCCTGGGCCTTACCGACAGTCCGTCTGCTCGCATCCAGGAAATCACGTCATGTACGGATTTACTCACTCTTTTAACTTTTTCGGTACGAACCTACTAATTAATAGCATTTCCCTCTTTAGGTATATCCGTGCACATATTTTTTGTTTTACCTTACTAAAGGATAAAAACGATAAAATAAAATTTCAGTTTGACAGAAATTTTGGTTTTTGCATCTAGGTAATATGTGTGCAAAGCTTCTTTCTCTCTCTCACTCTTGTAGTTTAATTATAATTATTTCTACAGAATTATTATAGAACTAGTAGTTAGTGAATACCAAGACTAATTTATAGCATAATACTATAGTTTAATTATAATTATACTATTAACTAGCACTAGTGAATTGTATAGCATACAATTCACTCAATACTATAGTGCTAAACACAACGTACTTGTACATTGTGTTCATTGAAACTTTACTAACTTTCAATGTTGGGCAAATGGTAGACATCGATTAGGATATAGGTATTTGTACATTGTCTATGAATAATCAATAACAAGTCGTTTTTTGTGTTGTTCATTCCTCGTGAGAACAACATGAGCTTTTGTTTTATGATCCCTCCTTGAACTATTTTGTCGCTTTTAGACTTGACGAATATTTTGTCTTATTAGGTAAGTATTAGAAATAGCGGCGTGACTAGGTAGCAATGGGCTGACACCCGTTCACAAGGTGCTCAAACAGTCTTGGCGGCTCAAATGTGGCCCATGCCACATTAAATGGAGAAGTCGACAGAGAGGAATCCAATAATTTTTTTAAATAATTATTAAACCTCCGCCCTAAGACTCGCAGCCCAATATAACGAAGCAAATTTCGGCCATTTGGTGTCGTCAGCATTGACGTTTTGTCTGATGCTCTCAAGTCGAGGGAAGTCAAATACGTAGATGTTTTTAACATAATATGGCGATTGTGTAGGTACTCTTGTGAATTTCAATTCAATTCTTTATTCAATAACATATTTAAAATAACTTATAATGAAGAAAATAAGCACAGAAGCATGAGAAAAAAAATCTTTTGAAAAAATCAGTGGTAGGGCGAGGAACTAAAATTCGACTCCCCTCGCATGTTGCTCGGGTGACTTGCAGGACAACGTGGTGGGATAGACATTTTTTAATCTTGTTTACATGAAGCAGAGAGCGATAAACAAATATCAACCTAGGTGGGTGAATATCCGGTTTTGGTTTATTATTCTGTGAATAATACACCTATGTAATCGCTCAGCAAAAAATTTTTATAACACCCCCTCAAACTTTTTTCTTTTCCGTTTCAAGGTGTGTAGATTCAAAAAACGCTGCAAAGTCCTTGTCACATGGGGTTTATTATTCTACAGAAATGTTGGCTGTACATTTATTGTTTGTTTCATGTGAAATAATTGAAATAGCTATTTGTGATGGTTTCCACCAATTTTGGCCCCCAAAACACAAATTAGGTAGGTACGATCTTTTTTTTTTTCAAATTAACTTTGATCATTGGTAGTGCCATTTAATCGTCTTGATCCACGTGTTGACACTTTTTCTAGTGTTATTCTACAAACTGATGGTGATTTCAGACGATTTCGCAGGTTTTTGACTCATACAAAATCAATTTTGGGAGCTGAACATCTGGTACAACTTCAATTTTCCACTCCTTGGCCAAAATCGACCTCATATTCGATCTTCTCGTCCCCAAAAACATGGAAAACGATACCTCAAAAGCTCATGTTACCAACATGTTGCTAAAACGCAAAAAGTACCTATTTTTACACACATTTTCACTCACAACACCCCTGGGTATATTCCGATCGGGCTGAAAAGTTTCGGGACACAACTAGGGCCCAAATGGAGCATGTGTGCGAAAGAACGACTTTTTTAGACCGAAAATGAAGCCTGTACACGTGATACGGCGGACGGCGTACGGCGGACGGACATTGCATTTTTTGAATCTACGCACCTTGAAACGGAAAAGAAAAAAGTTTGAGGGGGTGTTATAAAAATTTTTTGCAGAGCGATTACATAGGTGTATTATTCAGAGAATAATACACCAAAATGCAATGTCCGTCCGCCGTCCGCCGTACGCCGTACGCCGTCCGCCGTATCACGTGTACAGGCTTCATTTTCGATCTAAAAAAGTCGTTCTTTCGCACACATGCTCCATTTGGGCCCTAGTTGTGTCCCGAAACTTTTCAGCCCGATCGGAATATACCCAGGGGTGTTATGAGTGAAAATGTGTGTGAAAATAGGTTTTAGCAACATTTTGGTAACATGAGCTTTTGAGGTATCGTTTTCCATGTTTTTGGGGACGAGAAGATCGAATATGAAGTCGATTTTGGCCAAGGAGTGGAAAATTGAGGTTGTACCAGATGTTCAGCTCCCAAAATTGATTTTTTATGAGTCAAATACCTGCGAAATCACCATCAATTTGTAGAATAACACTAGAAAAAGTGTCAACACGTGGATCAAGACGATTAAATGATGGCACTACCAATGATCAAAGATAATTTGAAAAAAAAAAGATCGTACCTACCTAATTTGTGTTTTGGGGGCCAAAATTGGTGGAAACCATCAGAAATAGCTATTTCAATTATTTCACATGAAACAAACAATAAATGTACAGCCAACATTTCTGTAGAATTATAAACCCCATGTGACAAGGACTTTGCAGCGTTTTTAAAAAGATCCTCGATTCGCGTTCGGGAATGCGACAGAGTGATGATCCGAAGGAGGGAGTACACACAACGTTGAGCTAGTGGAAACTATGGGCATATGCTCCGCCCCAGAATTCTATACCATATATTAGTCAACTGTATACATATGCATAAGAAGAAGAAGAAGAAGAAAAAAAAACATAATACACCACCTTTAAGCTGCTTTTGGAAAGTCATTTTCGTAATACACAGAAAAAGAAAAACTATTTCCTTCGTCTCATTGCTAGGGTCTCTATGTGCATCCTCCATTTTTGGTGCTGGTCTAGTTGGAGTCCTAGATATTTAATGCTATTAACTTGCTCAAGCTTAGTGCAGTTACATGTTTCATAATAATTATGAAACATGTTATGAAACATGTAAAACATGAAACGAAGCATCGTGTTTTAATTATTAAACCACGATGCTTCGTGGATTTTTAAATTGATGGAATTAGGTTGACCCGCGGAGGTTATAGAGAAAGTGACGTAGTTGGTCTTAGAAATGTTCATTGTTAGGCTATTAATGCAGAACCAGTATGTTTCCCCATTTACAGTTTAACAAATTTCCATCTTCATACCTCCAGGAGTGGATAAACTGTGAGTCGTTGAGGTAAATATTCAAATGATTTCAATGCAAAACAATGGACTATAACCAGTACCAACACACTGACAATGACACGATGGACTTGGGATGACTGGATCATGAATAAGTTACTCGAAGTGGGGACAAACACTCTCAGATTCACCCATCAAAAAATTATCTATAGCCACGCAGAACCTTGAATTTGATCACCTAGTGAGCTAGTTGAACACTAGCACGGCCGTGACACTAGAGACTATTTCCTCGTTAACCGGAACTCGGACCTAAAAGTGAGCGGTCACCGTTGGCCCATATTAAGTGGACAACGTTGCGTTTACTTCTAATCAAGCACTGATCGACAAATAATCTTGTTTATGGATGTGGCTGCCTAAATCACTGAATCTCCTCTCTCTCCCCAGAGCACCTCCAGCTACTGGCCATTATCCACTTCCGTGCGAAGCCCACAAGCCACTGGGAAACTCCCAGGGACGGTCTCGTACACATGCAAGGCGTAACTTAATGGAGCTCTTGTCTCAACTATTTAGTGTATGTCGTTGTTTACTTCTTTTGATCTTCAAAGACGTCTAAAGACGTCTTTTGGTTCTAATTGTTCCATATTTGTCCCAATTTTCAGCGTTTCATCAGAATGACGTATAAATTGGTTTTTAAAAAACCCCTTTTGAATTTTCCGGTTTGTCTCATTTGATGACGAAGGTTTGGTTGGAATGTTACCTACGTAAGGTAGGTAAACACCTATATTTATTTGGAAAAGTTGATGGTGTGTCGGTACATGTACGGGCAGGTTTCAGGGTAGTACTACGTGGAAGAACTCTTCGAGTGTACGTGCCACCCTTCACATCTCAGTTCGGAGACCGGTTGTAGGTTCGAAGAAGTCTCGTAAAAAAACTCAGATCAGCACACCCTCAACGAAATTCAGATTAGCAATATTACCACCTGCTTATTATTGTCAAAACGAGAAAACTCAAGCGGCGGACGTGTCAAGCTCCACGATGTCGAAAGGTTCGTATCCATTTGACCAAAAAGTAGAAAAGTAAATTACCTACGGGTGACTCGATGAAGGTAGGTACATAGTTTATGAGATATGAGATACACAATTATAGTTTAAGATAGTTTATAAGTAGCAGGATATAAGTAGATTATGTAAGTGTTGGTACCAATGTACTCTTCTTTGTAGTAGCTTCACTTGCAATAAATTTCTTAAGTTTGAAAGGTAGACTCAAGGTTCGCCTTGGAAATTATTATATTCTAAATATATTACGTTCAGGGTGGATCCAGAACACTTGAGATCAAACTTGATATCAAAACTGCATTAGATTGAATTGTAAAATTGAATTGTATTGTAAAAACTGTATTATAGATTAGTTGTAAAGCATCAAATGCTGCGTTCAGAGCTCCACCTACTTTTATTAAAACAGGTATTTTTTAATGTATACATTTTAATTTTTTTAAAGCCAAAATGGAAAAATTTTCCTATTTTTCACTGCCGATTACGACCAAACCATTGGGCGTAAATCAGTGTGTAAGGAGGTTATCCACGCAGAATTTAATTTTGGTATGAGTAAACTTTCTATAAGATGCACCTTTAAAGTCCAGAGATGTCGAGGTTTTTTGGCTGCCAAAAGTTGTCCCGAGGTCGCCCGTGAGCATTTCTACGTACACCACCCTTTGCAATATACAACAAACAATACCTACCTCTGCTGCCTGGCTTATATTACCCACATTCTATTCCATTAACACAGCTACCCACACGCTTCGAAATAACCCACAATTTAAGTACCTACCTACCCGCACTTCCGAAACTCTTCGTTTGAGTTCAAGTACTAGTTAGAATAGTCACTCGGCATCCTTGAAAAAATACCAACTTCGTTAGTTGTTCTCGTACTTATGTTGAGTGCTGAACACATCCCTAAAAAGTCTGTCCGTGGGGGGGGGGGGGGGGGCTACCCTTGGATCCGCCACTGGGTACACTAGATAGACATCAGATCTATTGGTACAACAGAAACATTAGAACAAACAACCAGATCTTTTGGTACAACACAAATATTAGAGCAGCACAAACATTAGAACAACAGAAACAGAAATTGGATGTACAGGTAGCCGCTCGATACATACTATCTACCGGAAAATCTTTACCTACCTGCTAGAGCGTGTTAGCTATAGCTCGGCTCGACGAATGCTCGACGTATGCTGCGGCTTGATGTCAGTAATGGACTCGGGGGTAAACACGGTTGAGTAAACCTGTCAAAAGTAAATAAAGTAATCAAAATATATCCTTTATCAGCCTCAAGCTATGTCTCCAGTCAACCCAACGTGGTTAGTTCGGTTCGTGTAGATGTTCAAGATCAGTGTCGGGCACATGTACCGGAAGATAGTTAACAACGATGCAACGTCTGTGGAATTTTTAAAATCGAAAGGCGTACAACCGGATCAGGCCAAATGTTGTGATAAATTAAAGAATGGTGAAGTTTGTGGTGTCGAGCTAAAACAATATTCAAAATCGAGTCGCAAACGTGATTATTAAGACACAACGCAATATTTAACTCTCCTTCCTATTATCAAGCAAGAACCTGAAGTCGGGAGCACCATTTGGTCAGACCAGTGGACAGCATACAGTACCCTCAGCAGCCACGGTTACGATCATCGGAAAGTGAATCATTTCATTCCGAACATTTCATCGACCCTGCGACTGGTACAAACACCCGAACAATAGGATGTTTATGACGAGACGTCAAAGTACGATATCAAGCAACATAGTGTTTGCCACCTGCTGGAAAGAAAGCTTGTCGAAGAATGGTGGCGATCAATTCATCCACAATAATACATGTACACGTAATACATCCAATGCTTTCTTCGAGGACATGAAAAACTCATCTCTACTCCAGTGACTGCGGAGCTTCTGAGACGACGTGCTTCTACACGTATTCTACATTACGATTTTTGTGATTTGTAAGTAGCATATCCTACAGCCGAAAGGACGGTAGGTAGCATAGTAGACAAGTGGAGAGCCGGTAGGTAGCATAACGAGCGGCTACCTACGAAGCAAGTAAAATACTGAATAAAACTTCAACATTGTTAACATTTCTTGTGAATGCACTTTTCAAATCGACAACCTACCTAGTTCGCAACAGATGTCCTCAATGTTTCAAACATTTATACGCTAGAATTATGGATTGGAATGCAAAATGTAGCAAGAGTGGATGCCACTTTGTTTTAATACTTACTGTTATTTCTTTGTTGTAATTGTGTAAGGTTTAGGCTTCCTTGGTTCGACCATCAACCCCCACCCGGCTCTAGCACTCGGCTGGATTTCTCCGTGGTCGTAGTAGGTACGAAAAAAATGAAACAGCAAATACTTGTGAAGTTGGAGTTGAAACAAGATGTATACAAGATAGAATTATGCAGCGAGCAAGGCCTTTTGAAGTTTTGCACGTATTACAATGAAAACCATTAATACCTAACAGAACTTCTTCATCACTGTTACGAAAAGCTGACCGGGAACCTCCAGGACCCCTCCAACCTGCAAAAGTTTTACAGGGATGCATCCTCGGAGAAAAGGCCCTTTTTGTGAGTTGAAGTAAGTAGCACGTAGAAACACAGCTTTTAGAAATATCCGAAGCAGCGACTTCTACACCCTTCACGAAACCCGAAACGCCCTTCCGGAGTTTCGACACCGTTGGTAGGGAATGAAAAAAGGAAGATTGGACTGAAGAGAGGAAAAAAGACCGAAAAATCTAAGTCAATTTTCGAAGTCCCCTTGTGACGCAAGGTTTTCAAAGTTTAAAAGAAGGTTGAGAAACGGCCGGCGCATTCCAGTTGCGACACAAGTTGCCCCTTCTCATCAGCTGGCGAGGAGTCGCTGGTTCTGCTCGACTATTCCCAACCAACTCTGACTTCCAATGTATTGTCGCACACTCGTCAGTTTTAAGCCTGCCAACGAGAACAACAAAATTACGCTTAGTTACTACAAGGCTGGTACTAGGTATGTAAATTTTGCCTTCAATTCGTGATGTAACTATATGGAACCGAGATATCCCTATCTACCTATGGAACCAAGAGATCCCTAAGTCCCACCTGAGGAAAACCGGCCATTTTGAGGTACCGACATGGAGGGAAAATAACCAACCATACCTACCAGACTAAAACCTTGGATCTCGGTTAGCAACTAGAATATCTTTGTTATCTAGAACTAGAACCTTTGTTATCTTGCAATGTTTGGAGCTCCAGAATATGTCAACCAGGGTTTGAAAATTTGGGGGATCCTCTATAAGTGATAAAATATATGATTCCTACGATGTATTACTACCTACCTATCTATCTATTATACACAAACATTCATACTAAAAGCCGACCAGATGTATGAGGAAGTTCCTTATTTTATTTTGTTTATAATTAATTTAATTTGAAAAAAAACCACAGTCATGCAGCATGGCTATAAGAGCGAATTTTCGAAGAAATAACTGATTTTATGTAAAACTGTTTTATCTCAAGAAATAACCACGTTCCTTCATCTTCAAAGTGCTCCAGTTTGAGAACGGAATGAGATATCGCAATTCTGATTTCACCATCGTGTTCAGCGTAGAAAAACCTTTAAAATGAGGTGTCACTTGTCAGACTGTTTCATTTTGGGAATTTATGGGTAATTTTTCCCCCCTAAAACTCCCCAAAACTCCCCCTTAGAGTGACCCGATTCTGCCCATCTACGAACTTAGCCTGTCGATTGCCAAGACAGATTTTTCGTGCAAATTTGAACTTTTTATCTCAATTCTGTCGAGAGTTATCGTCTGGAATGACACATACATATATAAATATATAAATATATATATCCATGAGTGAGCCGACGACGCTGAGTGCGAAACGTTCAGACGTAGTGTAAGTTTCTTTCTCTGTGTCCTCTTTTTGTGTCCGAAGTTATAAACAAATAAATATATATATAAATATATATATATATATATATATACATATAATTTTTGGTGTCTTTCGGCAGTGAATTCAGGATGGTCTGAAACGGATTTTGGTATAAAAATCTTTCGGAAATTCGAGTTTTAAAAATTTTGGACCGAGAACAATAGCTTCCTTTTCTTCGAAAATTCGCTAAAACAAAAGGAAGTGTCACTTGTTTAATGCAAAAATAAGGAGAAGATTATGTGCATAAGTGAAAAAGTAAGGGACTATTTTTTTTAAATGTGTGCCCGTGATGTCATCGCCGTGTCGTCGACGACTAAATTCTTCAACGCCGTCGCCATTACCAATCCATCTCGTGCCTCACAAAGTTATACCCATCGCTCTCTCTTGGAAAATATTAATTCTTCTCCACTTGTTCGACTGCAGGTCGCAGTATCCTGCGTCAAACTGGCATCGTCGGGTCGCAGCATCCCGCTTTTCTAACAAGACTTCGGCCGAAGCATCGAACTTCCATCCATTCCCAGGAGCATACCTGGAGTTCTGGACGACGACGGAGAGCCTCCACATGCAGGTGGGATCGTTCAGTTTAAGATACTTCAACTATCCACTCGTGTACTCGCTAATATTTACGGGCGAATCGGGCGTCGGAAACCTATCGACCGGTCATCTGCCATTTATTAATTTTAATATATTTGAAAAGAAAGCTTTCTTTAGGATTTTTGGAAGAATATGATTCGATTTAATTTCTCTTGTCTGTGAACTCAACGATCATTTAATTTTGTTAGAATATAATTATTTTGGTGTGCAAAATTGGGTATTTCATCTGGAACCCCTTTGCCTCTACAGTAAGCATTCCTTTGCTAAATCAAAATAACAAATGAACATATTATATTTGAAATGGAAAGTGGTCTGGGTTATATTGGAAACAAGGTCATTTCCTCCCTTTGAAATACCTACCTACCTAAAGGAAGGTACCTACGCCATAAAAGGTGTTACACATCAACCCCATTCCGAGAGCCGACGTCAATTTCTATCGATCTTGAATATAATATCAGTCGCTCAAGGTCGTGTGACACTTTCACAAATGAAAACAAACTGGGGTGTTTCACAATGGGTCGGAGGAACAGGCGAAATTTCAAGACGAAAACGGAATGCTCACCGCTCAGTGTAGTCACGATACACATCTGTAGGTTCCGGACAGAAAACACGCGTGTGATCGTGATTGCTCAACGGCCTACTTCCACTTTTGGGTTTCTTAAATCGAGGGAGTGACACGAAGGAAATGAAACCTGCTATGGCTCATACGATGGGCAGAAAACAAGATCCCAAATGAGACCTACTATACCGGCCTAGTGCCAGTAACAGTAAATGAAGGTTGATGGAGACATGTTGTCCAAGGAAAACTACTAACCATTATTAAGGTTTGGCTACTATAGCTCCAAGTTCTACAGTGTCAAGTTCTGCTCGGTTGATTTTAAAATAAGCTCCAACCCCAAATAGTTTGGTGTCAAGAAGCATTTGTCATCGGAGGCTGAGACGTTTCAAGCCGGCGGTTATAGGATTATGCATGCTCAGTTGTACGGCAGATCTTGTACTAAGGTACCTAACGCGGATTATTGACATAATGCGGAAGCGATAGCAGTTATTTAGGTAATTTTAGGTTCCTACTTGAAGATCCAAGCAACATGATGGAGGACTTTTTCCTCACTTATAGGTTTTGTGTGTTAACGTGAGGTGTACCAACAACAAGGAGTGTAAAACAACCGTTATTAACTTATTATGTACCTTCGTTGACCATTAGATAGTAGGAAACTCACCTACAAACAGAGGAGGCATTGGATCAGTTTAACGTTTTTCATTTCCAGGCGAATTCCTGTACCCAAAGTGTCACTTTATCATTCTCAGTGCTCACTTGGCCCCACATAAAAATTAAAAAAAGTTTTTTGTCTCATTTCTAAGCAGCTTACAAATTTATTGTGCTTACGCCTAGATTACCAGTTATGTACGATTTGGTCTATAGATCACAATGACCTGCTCAGGCCTTTCTGTCTCAGTTTTTGGTCAAGTGCAAGATAGCCGAAAACGTGCACAGTGTAATAATTTCCGGCATTCTTCATCAGGCTATTTTACTGTTATTTTTAATTTTAAATCCGGCTTCTAACGGTGCTGCAGAAAATTTCGTTAGCACTTTCAAAAGTCATGTAAGTAAAATAGTAAAATAAGGTTACTCCCTGGAGAAAGCTGTAAATATTTTCTTGCACGATTACAGATTTACTGTTCATTGTGCCACTCAAAGGTCTCCAGCGTTTTTGATGTATAGGAGGGAAATTAAAACATCATTCGATTATATGTTACCCAATGTAGCAACCCCAATATGCGACAACCATGTTAAACAAGTATCGAAACTGTTCACTACCGCACCACTAATTTTAATGTTGAGGATACTGTATTTTTTAATGATTATATATCAAACAGGAATGCCAAAAGAGTAATTGGAAAGATTATCAGACAGTTGTCACTAGTGACTTTTGATATTGAGGCGAAGGAAACGCCACATTGACCAAATGTAATTGTATAAGGATCCAACTGGTAATCCGCTACGTAGATCTGAGCGACTGAGGAGAAAGCAAGATAAAATTTTGTAACCAATTATTATGTTATCACTAGGACTTGAATTTTTTACTGTGGTAATGCAGTTTATGAGAAAACTGTTAATTTGATTTAACTATATTGGAGTATGTATTATTATTTTTACAGATACTTTTTATTTTTTGTATGGATTTAAGCACAAAGGAATTGCGGTGTATTGTTTTTATTATTATGAACTTTGACGATACCCCAGTCAGTTCTTGTGTATACGCTCGATGAAATACAACCTGCATTTCAGTTTCAAGTGAAACTTCGTCACCCATGATTGCATAGATGCCGTTTCTGCGTAGATAAAAAAATGTTTTCTGTGGTCAATACCTTCCACCACGCTCATAAATATGAGGTGAATTCAAGAATTCTATAATTATTCGTTGGTATTCATGAAGAATAACGTTTGTCCAAGTTAAAATAGTAAAGTAGGTGCCTATCATCAAAATCCAAAATAACCATGATTCTTCAAATGAAATAATATCACGGAATAACCAATTCGATTTCATACAGCCATGCGTGATTATAATCAGGTGTCCTAGCAATGATATCTGAGCTATACAGTTTCATTCACGTTCATGTTGACGAAGCTTTTCGGTGTAAACTTCAGGGCCGTTCTGTGAACGAACGGCTGGACGTACAATGCGTGGTTTCAAAAAATGCCCAAGTTCGAGATCAAGTTAAGACCGTAAAACATTCGAGACAGCGGTCCTCGAAATGTCCCTATCTTTCATCCCTTGGACATGACTGACGGTCTTCGCCGACCAACTAGACCCCAGATGGGACCCATAAACCAAATTTCATTGATTTTGTTTCATGGTAGTTAAGGAAAAAACCAAGTACGGCGTAGGACAGAAATTTTTTTCCTCCATTTTCAGATTCTGCGTAGGTAGTTACCTTGAAACATACTTACACCATCAAATTTTGGGTGGGGGATTAACACTTTTTTTTAAATGCTCGATTCCAAAGGTTCGTTATTTTGAAAATAATAAACCAAAAGAGATTGCAGATTGTTCGGTGTGGTAAAGGCGAAATCCTTGAAACGCCGGAATCACAATGAAAGACTGGCTCAGAAGGTGTTGTCCACAGATGAGTCCATCACATTGCATTTCATCAAGCCATATTAGGCTTTTTGGCACAATAACATTTGTCAGTGCGGAACACGGATCTTTCAATCCATTGCATGATCGTATAACAACTGAACGTATTTCAAAATTCTGTTATCTGAATAGGATTGAGATGCAATTATTATTATAGGGGTACTAAAAGGTACTCGAAGGTATGATTGTTGTATCAAAGTGGCATTGGTGACACGTTCATTTGAAACCAACTCACTGGAATCGGTTTACTGTTTTTCTAATTTATTCTCTCTATAGTTGGCTGAAAAACCGGTGACTAACCTGCAGAGATGAATGTAGGTAGATTTAGTAGGTACCTATACAGTCCGACTAGTTCACTAAGATGGTACCTCACAGAGATCCTGAGGACACGGTTCGACGGCGAAGGTCACGGCCCAGCGATATCACCCCACGAGCACGGAGCCACAAGCCACGGGTTTCTCTCCAAGAAACAATAATCTCGTAGACCCTTAAAAATGGTTCTAACCACGGAAATAACAATTTGCAGCTCAGTGGCCTTTCGGGCAACACCGAACTTCCCAAAAATCTGCCGAAAATAATTGGGTGCACTCTGATTATCCAACAGTAGCACTGATTATCCAACAGTAGCACCTAGGTAGGTAGGTACTTACTCATGCAACTTGCGTAAGGTGGTTAAAATCGTCGCAACGATTTGTTTCTACTTCTCTTGTCCCAACCATAATGATAATAGGTAAGAAAATAACATGTAGCTATATATTTGATAATTATATATAGGTATATTGTTTTTCATACACTTTGTTGAACACTTCATTGAATATCTACGTTGTACAGGTACATTCTTGACTTTTGATGTGCACATATATCTGCTAGTTCCCGGCAGTCATATTAGAGCAAAGAGATTGGAAAGATAGATAAAGTATAAAGATAGGATCCTGTCCTATCTCTTTGTATGTTGAGCAGAGCCCTTCAAATGCCATATTGCCATGGCGCCATACAAAAATACCATATTCTGCCAATTTTTTTGTAAAATGCCATATTCGGCCGATTTTTGGGAAAATGCCATGTTTTGCCTTTTTTTCGCGAAACTCCTTCAAAAAATTAAAAAAAAAAAATTTGAAGTGACTGAATGACATGAGGTTTCTCGAACCCTGAGGCCATTAGTGTAGAGGGATTACTAAAGCCTCTAACCCTTTTGGAATGGGGTGCTTCCACGGGTCGCCACTCTGAAGGAAGGCTGGGAACCTGCTGATGTCCTCTCTATGAAATACGCCCCGGTAACATCAGCTGATGTGGAGAGGACTTTCTCAAAAATGAAATACCTTCTGAGTGATCGACGGCTGGGATTTTCAATGGAAAGCGTTGCAGCACACCTGATGTTGTTATTTAATAATAATAATAATAATAATAATAATAATAATAATAATAATAATAATAATAATAATAATAATAATAATAAATTATTTGTATAAAGCTTTGTAAATAAAATAAATTATTTAGCATAAATAACTTGCATGTTGTGATATTATCGTATCAGAATAGCTGGGGTGGTCGGAGAGGGTTGAAAAATAAGTGCCATATTGAGAGAAATAAGTGCCATATTGCCATATTTTATAGAGCCCTATTTCACAAAAATAAGTGCCATATTGTGAAGGGCTCTGATTATGAGTGTACCTCTAAGTCATCAATTGTCAGTTCGCCAGTATTATATTAACCCACCCTATATCCGGGAGGGCAGGGGGTTAATTTTGTTCTTACACTATCTATGTATCTACTACAGGTGTACCTAATGCGTTTCATCAAAACTCATTGTTGTTACTTTCGTCTTCGCTAGCGCGAACATCAAGTTATTTTCATACAAGGTACCTAACTCCTGCTGTATACAACCGATATCATGAAATTTTGCGGTATCATCTACTAAGGATCGCGAATGGTCCCCAGTGGTTTACACAGTGGTCGTAGCAATAGCACTCTGCACATGAGCAAATACAAAATCATTTTATTGGATCCCTTTTCAATTCGACCAATTTCAAGTTACCTATATTTAGGATTTCATAGTTTCAGACCCTAAGAATTGCACAGTTATACATGCAATCGCCTGTGAGCATGCTGAAAGTAGATACATATCCTTTAACATCCATGGATCCCTAGATATGTTCGACTGGACTTTGTTGACATTTTCGAGGGTTTATATTTAGCCCCTAAAATCAATTCAAGATCGGAGTAATGATACCTAGATACGGGGAACTTGAAACCCTATTTGAACACTCTTTGTGGATAGCTTAGAATACTCTGGCTTAAATGAACGACGTGCAGGTGCAAATCCTCCTCTCCGCTCGTTCATTGAGGCCATACCTGATTGTGCGGGTTTGGTTTATTCTACAGGTAAACATGAAGGGAACTACGAACACTCACCAAAAATAACACTGAAAAATGTTACTTCGTGTAAGTAGGTACCTAGTTATGTGAGTCGTAATATGAAAATGATTGTTCTTTCCAGTTCCACGACTTTTCCTCATCGTATCGAGCAGGTTTCCGGATGAGCTCCAAGGCGGTCGGAAACCGGGAATTCTCCTACGAATGTCCCCAGAAAAGAAGTTCCATTGACCTTATACCAAACAGCGGAAAGGCCCATCAGAATGAAGCTATCATGTTATTTGCAGTAGAGTTTGACGGTTGATGATAGGAAACGCCGCCGTCACGGCTGTCGGATCTACGTGAGGACCTCAACAATCGGCGATTCTCCACACCTCTTTAGCTTCATTGTGCGTCCGCCTGGAACCTCCGAGGTGCTTCATACACATCCGCGCGTGCCAGTAAATGCTGATAATCCGCGAAATGGATGGTGGTATCGATGTATAGCGAATGACTGACGGAACCCTGGAACGGCCTAGGAGCCGTTCTTTGAATTGTCAAATTACGGAGATGAGTTACGGCAGGTAGGCACCAAGGTACGGAGATAATGTTTGAATGTTAATCGAAATATGTTAGTTACCGTAATAGCAAACAATTTTTCTATCTTCAACAGGTAGACCTACTTATATACCTCTATACTTAATGAATTTTATTGATATGTGCCATTAATGGACTTTATGGGTATTGTACCTATTGATTTATTATTTTCAATAATGAACCTTTGGAATCGAGCATGAAAAAAAAAAGTTTTAAGCCCCTCCCCCCTCAAAATGTGATGGTTTCCGTTTCAAGGTATGTAGAATCCGAAGATGCAATAAAAAACGCTGCAAATTATTACACAACGGTTGATTATTTACCTGTATAGATGCTCATTCTGCGTAGATCACTGTTTTCTGTGGTCAATACCCTCGAGCTCCACCCAGGAAAGCCCTAAATTCAGTACTGGAGCCGGCCCGGGAATTAAAGTTTCATTCAAATGCGCGGGATTCAATAATTAAATCATTCATCATTCATTATTTTGGTTTATTATTGCTAGGGAGCACCTGATTATAATCACGGATGGCTGTATGAAGTCGAGTTGGTTGTTCAGTGATACATTTGAAAAATTCGGTGGAAAATAGGGGTTAAATAAAATCTCCAGGACGCCGTTACCTCGATTTTTTTTACGGTTTTAAATAGTTCTTGTACTTGAAGCCCTAAATCGAGTACTGGAGCCGGGCCGGGAATTAAAGTGGCATACAAATGCGCAGGATTCAATAATTAAATCATTAATTATTTGTAGTTATTCATGAAGCATAAGGTAAATAATAAACCGTTGTGTAATAATTTACCTGTATGGATGTCCCTTCTACGTAGATAGTATAACAAACCGTTGTGTAATAATTTACTGTTGTATAATAATTTATCGTTGTGTAATAATTTCCCAAATAATACTTCAACGTTTGTTCAAGTTGCAAAAGTACGTATCAGCAAAATCCAAAACAGCCATCATTTTTCAAATGGATGGTGCTACGGGCGGGTTCAAAAACCTCCTAAGTTCGAGAACTATTTAAAACCGTAAAAAAATTCGAGGTAACGGCGTCCTGGAGATTTTAACCCCTATTTTTCACCAATTTTTCAAATTTAATAATATCACTGAACAACCAACTCGACTTCATACAGCCATCCGTGATTATAATCAGGTGCTCCCTAGCAATAATGAACCAAAATGATGAATGATGAATTATTGAATCCCGCGCATTTGCATGAAACTTTAATTCCTGGGCTCCAGTACTGAATTTAGGGCTTTCCTGGGGGGAGCTCGAGGGTATTGACCACAGAAAACAGTGATCTACGCAGAAGGAGCATCTAATAGGTAAATAATTAACCGTTGTGTAATAATTTGCAGCGTTTTTTCCATCGATTTGAGCCGAGTAGGATATTACAGGGACTGAGGCGGGGACCGCACTCCCTAGGCTTATTGTGCGGTGACATTAGTTACCTACCCAGTAGGTAAATAGGTGAATGTGCTGCTCGATAATATAACAGAGCACAAGGTCAGGAAGAGCATACCAATAAGGCATTCCATTTCAAGCTATCTATCGAATTTGTTGGATTACTTTTCAGTCAATATTTTATTGAAAAAGTATTATTTTTATGATATTGCACGCACATATTGTACACCTGTATTTACAAATTTGCGCAAGCGGCGATAGTCTACGGGCAATAAACAAACGGGATTATTAGGTGTTGCTTTTGGGGGGGGGGGGGGGGGGCTGAGCCCCGCCATTGCATTAAGAGGGTAAGGGCGTATGGGAATAGGGATTTTCTAATGAACCAAAATTGTGTAGTTACCTATCCCTACTCAATTTTGGTTCATTAGAAAACATGGTTTTCCATACGCCCTTACCCTCTGCATGAGTAAACCCTATTCAATAGCAAGGCTCAGCCCCTCAAAAACAACACTTCTAATAATCCCGTTTGTTTGATTTGTAGACAATCGCCGCTTGCGCAAATTTGTTTTTCCCGGTACCTACGCTTATATTTCTCCACAATTTATCTAGTTAGGTAGTTACCTAGTTGGTTGGTACCTACATAGAAACACCTGAAAACGTTTCTGTCACGTTGATCACAGATTTTCGAAGACTTGAAAAAGTTGGTCCACTGGTCCCATGTCGATATGTAGGTACATAATTGCACTTTGCATAACAAACGGGTGCCTTGCTCGCTCATAACAGGCCAATTTTACAGAATTCCGGTTCGCGAACTACGTAATCTCGTAATCTACGTAAATTACGTAATATTAAGTTAAGATCGGGTTCCTAACTGTTTACCGGGTGAAATTGTTTATTATCCTTTTTCGTCAACATAGTGATTCGCCTAGCTATGATATCATCATCTAATCGTGAAAATGTAATGTTAGTTGTGAAATGATTCGGCCAAGAGGAAGCGCAAATCAGAGGATGTATATTAGCGCATTCAAGATAGATTACCTGATTAGTACCATAATCATTACATAAACATAATAGTCAGTATCCCAACTACGGCGAAATCGGGAAACTGAATTTCACGTTTGACGTTAAATTTTTTTCTTTCTTCATATTAATATTTTACATGGTAGCCACGGTAGCAACATAACAGCAGAACCAGTACCATCAAGGCAAATGAATTTAATACAATAGGTTCACAATTTGTAGAGAAAAGAGTCCAGTGGTTATAACCTGTTCACCAACCGATCACTTCACAATGTGTTTACATCACAAGATCAAGGGTTTTTTTCTGTCCATTTGCCGAAAGACGCTGCTGTT
The DNA here is from genome assembly GCA_954871275.1 of Leptopterna dolabrata. Taxonomy (NCBI): domain Eukaryota; kingdom Metazoa; phylum Arthropoda; class Insecta; order Hemiptera; family Miridae; genus Leptopterna; species Leptopterna dolabrata. The sequence goes on from OX940979.1 coordinate 21,985,394, forward strand.
GTCTAGAAGATGCAGAACTTCTGGATTCATTTGATCACGAAGCCACTGCTCGTCTTTAGTTGACGTTAAAATTGGTTCACTCGCAATGACATTCTTGAAGGGCCAGCTGCAGACCAAAAGCATTGACCTTGGTGAAATGTAAAAGAAAATCCAATGAGTAGAACCGGAGTAAATGGTCACGTTTACCAGATAATGTAGGTAGGTATAGGTATGTATCTACTTAGCTACCTTAGAAGCTACAAGGGATCATCTAGGATCCTACCGACTCATAACGCTGAAAGTTTCATCGAAATTTAATCAGATGCCTAATCTGGACTTCTTTTTTTTACGTTTGCAAGTACGCATCACAAAAGAATAGCAAGGGGTACATACCAAGTCGGAAGTTTGCAATTCGAATCGCCCCACCTGTAGACTTGTCCCCGAATTCAGCTCGTCTGAACAGTTCTCATAGTTATAGGTACGTACATACCTCTAGGTCTTTATGGTATTGTAATGATTGTCATGGTTGTTATACCTGCATATTATGATTTTCTTATCTGAAATGTAAAACCGGACATTGCTGTTAAAGGTTTATCTTGTTATGGACCTTGTTATGATTTATCTTAGTACCTACCTGAAATGTAGAAACTAGAGAAAGATAAATGTAGAGGAGACTAAAATGAAGGCCAGCAGATCTTCTACATGATCCCTAAAAGACTATCATACCTATTCAAGCCTATTCAATCTATATATTGTACCTATTCATAAAAGCCTCTTCATAAAGTCTGTGATAATTATGCTAACTGTACGTCACACATCCTTCACTTTAATATGATTTACTAACACTACCATGCCTACTGATCTACTATTGACAACATCAAAACTAAGAAGGACCGCTATGGGGCAGCTAGCTGCCTTCAAGTGCCATTGTATTTTCTTTACGAATGTATGGATAAAAAAAGTCAGCCAAGTTTGGTGGGCAGTATAGCTTCCTCACTTATTTTAACATGGAAGTAGGTAAAACTATTGGTAAAATATCAATTTTTGACTATATCTATTGCAGGGCTACCATTGATCTGACGGCAATGAAATTCATAGGGGGCCGTCAAAGGGCCTACACGCACAATCCCTGGAAATTTTACTACAACTGTCTAGTAGTTCTGGAGTTTAGTCTGTGATAAAAACATCCGACCTAACTCCCACCTTCCCCTTCAAAGCTCATCGCTTCACGACGATTTCTAGGGTAGTAGTGGGCTCTAGAAGGATTTCACGTTGGCGCACGCGCAGATGAAAGTTACAGCACTTTTTCAATGAATTTGACAAGGGACCATCTGTGCTCCAACATGCGCCTATCCTCCGAATTTCAACTCACTACGACTATTTTTTCGTGTAGTTACGGGCGTTACAAAGAATTGGCAAACATTTCATGTTTGCGCATGCGCATCCGAATATTACCGTGCGAATATGATGAAATCGATAAGGAACCATCAGGGTACCATTCTGTATCTACCATCCAACTTTCAGCTCTTTTCGACGATTTCTAGAGTGTTTACGAGCTTTACAAAGATTTCAGTTTGCGCATGCGCAGATAAATGAAACAGTTTTTTAATGAATTTGATATGGGACTCTGTGGCCCAACCCCCACCTACCCTCCAAACATCGCTTCACGAAAATTTCTAGGGTAGTTGTGGGCTCTAGAAGGATTTCACGTTGGCGCATGCGCAAACGAAAGTTATTTGTCAACAGTTATTTTTCAATTAACTGATGCGGGACCATCTGTGAGCAAACCCGCACCTACCTTCCAAATTTCAATTCATTAAGACCGTATAGTTCGTATAGTTTTGTCCAGGACAAGGAATTGACCACAGATAGACTCGGAACCAAATTAGTAGGTACCTATGTTCCTCGATTTCTGAAACGAAAAATGCGAGTGGAAATTTCCATTTTTGAGGACATACATTTTTTTCCGACTTTTGCACGAATACGAAGCTTCATTACTTTCGGTAGTGAGGAAGCAAAATAAAGATATAGTAGGTTCCATGCACAAGATATCATAGGTAGGTTACTTACCTGCTTACTGACTAAAATACCTACTACATTGAGTTTTTAAAAAAGTTACAAACAATAAACTTAGGTGCAGTAAAGTACTGCTAGCTATCAATGCCAACGTTTTTATCTGACTGTCGGTACTATTGAAAAATTAAATTTAAGATCAACGTTCAATTGCTTCCCTTTGAATTCCGGACGGTGTAGGATTTTAGCCATATTTACTAAAGTGTTCTACGGTATTGCACTTCAAATGGATAATTAATTATATTTCGATTAATGATGTCGGTTGAAGAGCCTCTCGTTTGCTTGACAACTTGCCGTCGATAAAACATCTCGTCATTTGAAGCTTGAGGGGTTGCGCATATGATTTAACTTGACCCCGATTCAGGGATGAGTGCGCAACTCCTGGCCGGCGTGAAGCAACAACGAGCTCCGGCGTTTCCAAGAGGCTGACTCCCTCCCGACCGCCTCTTGGTCCAATGAGCCGGTTGGATCAGGCGAGTGGTGCAACAACTCAGGAAGTTTATTCGTCGCTTTTTAATACCCACGACTCAACGTTGAACATGACAGACATTAGACAATTTGAATTCTCCCCCACTTCAGCTCCTTTTAAACCTCTTTTCGTTTTGTCGTGTATTAGGTACCAACTGATCTAGACCATCACCACTCTTTAGTAGGTACTACGCAGCTAGGGGAGAGTGGGGAACATTCGACAGGTATGGTACATTCGACCACTGGCCCTGCTGCCTATACTCTGGTTTATTATTTTCAATAATAAACCTTTGGAATCGACCATGACAAAAATAAATGCAAACCCCCCTCAAAATTTCATGGTTTACGTTTCAAGGGACGTAGAATACGAATATCGAATAAAAATATTTCGGTCCGTCCGCCGCACGCGTCTTTTCCCTTAGTTCTCATGAACCGGAAATTCACGAAATTTGGTTTCTGGGTCCTGTTTGAGCTCTAGTTGGCCCTTGAAGCTCGGCGTTACTGTCACTCAACTCTAAGGGGTGAAAAATAGGGGTTGAAATATCCTGAGTATCCCTATCTCGGAAAATTTTATTTTGAGGTGTGGGTTTTCTTGCATTTTTAAATAGTTTTCCTGATTTTTTTCCTGAATTTTTAAGACCATGTGGAGCATTCTACAATGTCGCCATAAAATTTGCCCTAAACAGTGGCGTGTACGCAGGCATCAAGCTGGGCTGACAGCGCACATCATTGTCTCTCCGCCTGGTGGCAGCCGTAGCAAGTGGTCTAAGCGTCCGTCTCTTACACTTGAAATCAGAGGTTCGAATCCGGGTTCCGGGACCGAATATTCTTCACTTCACATTTACAATTTCCCTTCAGAACAACATTTGTGTTTATTTTTGCCATTTTAGGTACTCCTTGAACTTTCAACTCATGATAATATTATTATTCTCTAGTGGCGAATAGGTACTAAACTACGGAGGGACTGTAATCTATACAGAAGGGTTATCCATACAGAGCTGTGATCTGTAACAGAAGGTTGTGTCACGATTCGGTTTCTGGAGCTGTCGCCTCATTTTGGCGTGAATGGCCCGCTTAACGGGTGAAAAACAGAGGGTGGAATTTTCAGAACGCCGTAGCTCGAAAACTCAAGACGTTCATAAATCGAGTCCGAACTTGACATTTTGAGACCACCCGGAGAATCTACGACCAGCCGTTCGTTCACAATAACAGTGACGCCTCAACTTCGTGGATAATTCATATAACAAGCTTCAGTGAAACCTCCCAATAGTAGACAGTGTGGGGACCGAGAAATTCGTCCACTATTGAGAAGTGTCCACTAATGACAGGGGCAGAGGAAAAACATCTACATAATATTATGTACTGTGAACTGAAAACCTCATTTCGTGACAATTACAAAATTATTTATGTAGGTATAGAAAACTGACATAGATAATGACTGAACGTATGAATTTTGGTTTGGCATTTATTTATTTTTGGTTGGCGATTTTTTATTTTTGGTTTTATATTTGGTATTTTTGGTTGCAAACATCTGAATGCAAGCAGAAGCGCTTTATTACATCAGCACAATGCAGTGCTTCAGCAGAGCTGATGCTCTCTGAAGGCAATTCTTTTACGTCATGATCCAACAAAGACCCCCCTGCCTGTCCACAACTGGGAGTTGATAAAAGCCTGTAGGGACCGGTTTCGCCCTGCCCACTGCTGAGAAGGTCAACAACTGGGAGGGATAAAATGCATTAATTTATACGGGGTTCTGCCGGGACCACAGCATCTCCCCATTACTGGGAGTAGTCCACTGAGAGGTATCCACTAACGAAGGTTTCACTGCATATCCATAGAAACGTCATCAAATATCCACACTTAATTAAAAATTAACCATGTACTCATATATCATTCAAATGAGAAATAGATACCATCTCATCGACGTGTCTACTTCCAAAAAAAATTATTTTTTCTCTTCTTCAATATGTGGGTACTTCCCAAACCCTCAATTGTCAGTGAGGAAGGTGGAGTAAAATAATGATTCAAGATGTAGAGATCGAAGGATTTACTTTGTCATGAAATCTTACACAGAATATCACATTCATCACAACTTGTGTCTTGATTAAACAGGTATGTCCTGATACAAAAAGAAAAAAATTCACAAACATCTAGGCGTTCTAGGTTTTGACAACACGATGATGCTTTGCAAGTATATTCATGTATATACTATTTATAATACTTTATTATAAGTAGGTACTAAATCGTGGGCCCAAAAAAATATATACAGGTGGATATACAGGTAAATATATACAGGTGGATAAATAGGTAGGTACCTAGCTAGCTAGTCCTGTCGTAAGTTCTATTTCAAGGATAACAGACTATACATGCCTGAAGCCTTTATATAGGAAGTCTTAAAATATATGTTGGCATTTTGGCAACCATGCTATATACCAACTGGAAAAAAACAGTTACCTATTCGAAATGACCTTATTTTGCCATGGCAAGCACACTCGAAGTGTACGTGGAGTGTATCAAGGCACGCACATTTTCCAGCAGAAAAGCGTCCATCACCTTAGCCAATTCAGATTCAATTCATCAGGGTGTCGTCTTTGGTATTGTCTCAAGCTCATACTTCACGCATACATAAGCTCGTACATTCAAAAGCATCGCAACACGACCTGTAATGTCCTCCTGATAAATGGCTGGCCCGCATTTCCACACCCTGCCCACAAAAATGGAGTTTAGTGGTAGCCCCGTGACTGACTCCACACCAGACCATTACCGACGATGGATGATGGCCCATTTCCACCCTTCTCATTTTGATTAATGAATTTTTCTTGAATGGGGAAGATTTTTTCGTAAGAAAACGTGATGTTACGATGTTGAAATCGCCCAAACGAGCAAGTAACGCCTTTGACATGTCGGCAGACCTGCATCCGACCGGGCTGCTCTCCAGAAGGCTCGCACGTCACGATCATCTCCAATCAGTCGGGACGTTGATCGGACGAAAATTCCCACCTCCCTCATTAAAATATTCTGTTCTGGACTGGATTCTTTCTGATCCAAGCAGACACAGTATTTACGGCATTTTGGTTTACCATTTTCAATAATGAACCTTTGGAATAGGGAACGGAACAAAACAATTTTTTGACATCTCTAAAAATTTGATGGATTCCGTTTCAAGGTAGGTACTTAGAATCCGAAGATGGAATAAACGAATTTCTGACCTTCCCCAGTATTTCGCACTTTCCTTTGTTACCACGAACGAAATTTAATGAAATTTGGTTTGTGGATCCGATCTGGGGGTCTAGTTGGTCCACGAACTTGTAGGGGTAAAAATAGGGGCTGACATTTCCAGGGCGCCGTTAGCTCGAATGTTTTTAGGTTTTTAAATTGATCTCGAACCTGGGAATTTTTTGACACCATCCAGAGCATTGTACGTCCAGCCGCTTTTTTCAAAGTAGGGCCTCGAATTTGCACCAAAAAGCTTCGTCAACATGACCGTGAATGAATCGGTATGAATACATAATATATTCCCAGCACCATTGCTAGGGAACACCTGATTGTTATCACGCATGGGTGCATGAAATCGAGTTGGCTGTTCCGTAATATTACTTCATTTGAAGAATGATGGCTATTTTGACTTTTTTTGAACGCTGTACTTTTTTAACTTGAACAAACGTTATGCTTCATGAATAACAACAATAATTATTATTAATTATAGAATTCTTGAATCCACCGCTTCTTATGAAACTTTAATTTCCCGGCCGGTTCCAGTACTCGATTTAGGGCTTTCATGGGGGGATAAGTACTGACCACAGGGAACAGTGATCTACGCAGAAGAGGTATCAGTGCAGCTAAATAATAAACCGCTGTGTAATAATTTGCAGCGTTTTCGTCGTCACGTGGCTGGGACGACAGACCGCGTTTTGGGTGCAGTTCGGCTTATGCCCACGATTTCAATGTTGGCAAAATCACCGGGTTAGGCCCGATGAAGCACAAGAAAGTGACAGAAGTCGTATAAATATTGATAGTTCGCGAATAACTGTGTTTATTCCCCCAAAGGGACGGGTACCGAGCCCCTTGTCAATGAGACCTACAAGATCTATTTTGAGCAAATAACTGTTGGCCTGAAGGGTTTAGGAACCTGCACAACTATCTAAATCTACAGAAAAAAAGGACGTCGGCAAGCAAGCAGTGAGAACGAAAATTTCAAGGTCTAAACATTGCAAAGGAACATATGGCACAATTAAACGCAAGTTAGAATGTAAAAATACTTGAGTGGGCAGTTGAAATACATTTTAACGAACTCCGCACACAACTATACACATACACATACAGTTGAACCAGCAACCTCTATCGAGTATCATGCTCGAATTCCGAACACAAGGATCAGAGCAAAATTCAGGTGAGGCCAATTGGGTCCCAGTATGAGGCTTTCTTTGGCAACCAACAGCAAAATTATATGTTCTCTAATTAATTATTCCATCAAGTAACGGCCCAAAGTGGAACGACTTTAGCACTACCTAGTATATCCGTAGGGCAACAGAGTATAGGTCGTATCGACTCGGGTGGGCGACACTTGCGCAGCCTAACAATTTGGCGGGGTAACTAAGTATAACATCCCATGTTGTTCCGGGTGCCAGACTTAATTCCATCCTGCAATCACTGTGAACAACATATGCAGGTATTTCCTACCTAACATCTACCTAGTCCTAGATTAATATTATTTATAACGTTTCTGTTCGGGGTGCGTCAAGTAACTTAAGCCAAAACTAATAACTTTGTTCAGCTTGTGACCCTGGCAGCACTGATGACTGTGTTGGTGTGTTTTCACTAGGGCCTAATTTACTTGTCCCACTGTGCAATTGTGGGAGCTGTACAACTGTTCCGTTCTTCTCTTTGGATTAAAATGATATTGCAGCAGTCACTTTATTTATTGTGAACACATGATAAAACCATTTCATTATTATATTAAAAGACTATGGGATACCGACCTGCTGCACTATGAAGCAAAAATTTGTATTTGTGAAGGGTGCTCGAGCCGGGGACCGATGTTATGAACATCTCAAATGTGAGAAGATTTGCGTAGTGAATTACCTAGTGCTTGGGTGCGAAATCTTCACAGTGAAGCAACTAAAAAGCCCTCGAAGCGCGATATTTATAAAGAAGGTCACTATGAACAGAATATCACATCAATTTTTGGCCTTTGGAAAGGTTAGAAACTCCAATTCCTACTCGCAAGATTGGAAAAATCCTTAGATCGCATTTGTTTTTTGAGTTAGAACTACTAGGCAAATAGTAGGATCAGGAATGCCTAGGAAATTACTGAATCTACAGTGTTATCTACAGAATCCTCAGACGGATAACAGTCTCCAAAAGGTGGAATCCCTGCTAACCGACCTCTGAACAAATCAGCCCACTTCCTTTTTTCATTTAGGCATTTATTTTTTGACTATATGGGTATCTATTCTACCTACTTGTTTATCGTATTCAAGGTTCGCGGGATCCAAGGGGATGAGATTGCTCCCTTTGCTCAATTTTTTTCTGAAGGTTTTCTTGTTATCACTCAAATGATTTACAATCGACTGCAGGACAAAAAACTCCCTACCTGTTGCCATTCACTCGAACGATTGTACATTGCGCATTATGAGCACCGAGTTTGCCCTTCACAAAACAGAATGATTTTAGTGAAATTTGTTTGTTTTCTAATTAACAGAAACTCATTCAACCAAGGCTGAACAACAAAGCCGACCTGGAACTTGATGGCGGATGTCCCACTTTCAGCTGTTACTAACCTCTTGCTGGCCAATCATGATGTCACGTCAATACGAACTATACTTGTTGAACCCTTCAAGCTGGTAGATGTGGTAGTCTTTAAAGAGAAACAAGATGGCTGACCCATAAAGGTGTGCTGGCATTATTATTTCATCCAAAGTAACTAATGAAATTAAAGCTGTCGGGAAACTAACATAAATAAACAAACAATATGATAAGATTTAAAGGAACACAGGCAGTTCAACAATAACGAATTCATCATTTAGACCAAACTTCTGATTAGTGGCCAATCAACAAAAAAAGCACCGGGTTCTTAGTTGCCTACCTATTTTATGGAATTTTCTCTAATCAATACTATGTCATAATAATTTAATTTGTGGAATTTTCTGGAATGTTATGGAATTTTCTCTAATCAATACTATGTCATAATAATTTAATTTGTTTTACATACTTGCAAAATACCACACCCATCCAGTGGAATATCATTCAAAAATTAAAATTTTTGAATTCCAACAAAAACCATGGCGAATTTAGCGAGGCACATCTGCCGTTCATGCAACTTGAAGCCCTAGAACGTAAAATAGGACATGCTGGACGATACTAATGATGAAAATTTACAGCAATACAAAATATTATAAATAATATAGAGGAATAGTTTGCAATAGATATACGATTTATGGAGCATCTAATCTTCCAAGACGACTGAATTAGAGGCAGGTGGAAGTCCAGTTTCCATTTTGAACAAGTTGAACAGCTCGGCGAAAGTGACGTTTCCATCAGACCAGCCATCGGGATCGACGGATATCGCCATCTTCTCTTCAACGGTGTTGTGAATGATGAAACGGTGAACGAATGTAGGCCTGGAAGCGATAGAGAAAACATTTAAGGTACATAATCACAGTGGTTGCAAGGTATACTCCTGACTCCTTCAAAGATGAGGAACCCTTACGATGTGCCTTACGTGGGCGTCGAATGTGAGCAGCACGAACGAACGAACTTCGCTAGCGAGCAGATTTGAATTCAAACAACCTAATCATTTGGAGTGACAAGCGTAGACTTCTCGCGCGAACTTTGTGCTCATTCATAACAACCGTCTAGGTTAGATTTTCAAGACAGCATGATTTTTGCCACTCGTTAGCGTGTTTCGCATAGGTATTTCGGGGAGTGAATCAGCAACCTGATGAGTCTTCATCCACTTATATCGGCCACTAGACGTTTGTGACAGCACGATTTAATTTGTCGCGTTCGATTTTGTTGTAATAAAAATTGTAATCAAAGGTTGATATCTACCTCCATCTAGGAACAGGACTTAAATTTCAGTGTTCTGTGGAAGTTTGGGGGAAAGGTGGTGCAACTCTCTGTACTGCTCTCGGGCTCTATATAATTCACTCACATAATTTATCTTCTTCCCTCGATGCTTTTGAAACAAATAGTGCAACACAGCTGAGCAACTGTTCAATGGCAGACATTTTGAACCTCACTTCAAGGAACTTTACCAACGCACCAAGAAAAATAGAACAGGTTATTTGAAACACCGAAAGTGAAACATAAACGACACCACGGATTTCGTTCAATTTCCGTCGTTCCTTTGGGCAAAGTCACACAACGATGGACCGCAGCCCGCGTCAAAAGTCGCGGTTCGACGATTTCGTTGAACTTTCGCTGTTCCCGTTCACGTAGGACACAGCAATAGTGTCAGGGAAAAAATAAACGATTTTGGAGTGAAATTTTATTCATATCAGATAATCAGGAGTATTATTTGGAGAAACCGAGGGAGAAATCAGACAGGAGATAAAAACGATAAAAATTATCTGGGGTTCTTTGAAGAGTTGTGTAGAAGGTAGCTGTAGAAGGTAACTGTGGTTGCTCCCATGGTGGGTTGCTGCTGTGGGCATATTTCTTACCAGCTTAACCCGTCTGAATAATATACCTACGCACAACATTTTTTACTCTGTGTACATCACTATTAAAGCTCCAATATTTAAGCAGCAAAAAAAAGCTCGAACCTCAACTCGAAATATGCAACTATAAATGTAACCGTTAAGGCAATATTGTGACTAACGCCAAATATTCCGTAGAAAGTCCAATTATTTATAAAAACAAAACCCTTTTAATTGCATACCACTGCTAAGTAGGTAAACTCAAAATATACAAACCACTCGACAAGTAGTAGTAGGTACAACTCGTAGTAGTAAAAAACTACTCGAACTCTTCAAGTAGGTATGTATCACCAGCCTCCACCATCTCAAAGACTCACAATCACAGAAATTTTGTGCACTTAACTAAAACTAACAGTAATTTTGAACGTTTGAATTTAAATTTTCAAAGAAATAGGCCAAAATTATACTCATTAATCAATTTCTAAAAGCGAAACAGATCAAGTTAGAGACCTAACGGTAAAAACTAACTACCTACTTCATACATTATACAATATGAACATCTGATCCGTATAGGTATTTGAACACTGAATTTAAATGTTCAATAATATCAGCCCAAACTATAATCATCAATCAATTTCCAAAGGCGAAATGTACAACGTTAGGTAGGCACCAGACGGTAAAAACTACCTACCTATCTATCTACTTGCTACATTATTTATTTAATAAAACAACTATGGATTCGCTCAGCAAAACATTTTCTCAAAATTTTTTCTTTTACGTTTCAAGGTGCGTAGATTCCAAAAATGCAATGTCCGTCCGCTGCACGCCGTATCATGCATAACTACTTCATTTTCGGTCTAAAAAATTCGTTCTTCCGCACACAGCTCCATTTGGGCCCTAGTTCTGTCCCGAAACTTTGCAGCTCGATCGGAATATACCCAGGGGTGTTATGGGTAAAAATGGAGTTTTTTGGTGTTTTAGTAACACAAGCTTTTGAGGTATATTTTTCCGTTTTTTTTAGGGCACGAAGATCGACTATGAAGTCGATTTTTACCAATGCGTGAAGAACTGAGGTTGCAACGAAGATTCAGCTCCCAAAATTCATTTTTTATGAGTCAAAAACCTGGGAAATTGTCTGAAATCACCATCAATTTGTATAAGTGCCAACAGCTAAATCAAGACAATTCAATGGAACTATCAATGATCAAAGATAATTTGTAAAAATAAAAAAATAAAAAAGAGCGTAATTCGTGTTTTTTGGGGCCAAAACTGGTGAAAACCACCAGAATATTTCAATTATTTCACACGAAAGAAACAATAAATGGACAGCCAACATTTCTGTATGTATGTCCAATAGAATAATAAACCCATGTGACAAGGACTTTATAGCGTTTTTTGGAATTATTCATTAATTTTCATTATTTAGTTTTTTAATTTCCTTTACTTTTCACCAAAATCTGAAATTTGCGTTAATTAGAAATTTATAAATTATTTATGAACACAACTCTCAAATAGGCAACCAATCTAAGAATATGTATTTATATGTATTTACAATATAAAATTAATATGTATTCTGGTTTACTATTCTGAGATTAATACACCTATGTATTCGCTCAGCAAAAAAAATGTACAACACCCCCTCAAAATTTTTTCTTCAACGTTTCAACAATGCAATGTCCGTCCGCCGTACGCCGTATCAAGCATATCTAATTAATTTCGGTCTAAAAAAATCGTTCTTTCGCACAGAGGCTCCATTTGGGCTCTAGTTGTGCCCCGAAGCTTTGCAGCCCGATCGGAATATACCCAGGGGTGTTATAGGTGAAAAATGGGTGTGAAAATTGAGTTTTTTGGTGTTCTGGTAACATGAGCTTTTGCGTTATCTTTTTTAGGACAAGGAGACCGAATACGAAGTCGATTTTGACTAGAAAATTGAGGCTCTAAGTTTCAGCCTTAAATTTACGTTTAATTTTGTCTAAAATCGTCATTCTTCCGCACACAGTTTGGGTCCCCATTTGGGAACACATCTGGGTCCTAGTTGTGCACCGGAACTCGGCAGCCCAATAGGAATACACTGCCAAGGTGATGGCACAGGAGCTTCCTCGTCACAATCAGAGTGACCCATTATAAAATGGAACAGACTCGGAAGCAAAATAACATAACATTACATTACATTACATAACATTACATAACATTACATAACGTGAAATATACATATTACATAACATTACGTTACATAACATAACATTACATGAAATATACATATTACATAACATTACGTCCATAATACATTACGTCCATTATACATAATTGCGAAAGTTATGCGTGTTTGAAGAATTTCACGTTAGCGCATGCGCAGGGCGAACCGCTGGCTCTATCATGTTGAAATTTATATGGGACCTCAATGGGCCCTACCCGCTTAATCCCTGAGAATTGCATTGAAATTGGGTGAAATCTTTGGTTACTACGGCTGTAACAAGGAAATTGAATCTATTTCACGCCAGCGCATGCGCAGAGCGCACCGAGGGTCCGATCATGCTGAAATTCATACTGGAACTCACTAGGCCTTGTCCAAACAACCCTTGAAAATTTGAGCGAAATTGAATCAAAATTGTGAAAGTTATGCGTGTTTGTTGAATTTAACGTTAGCGCATGCGCAGGGCGTACCGCTGGATCAATCATGTTGAAATTTGTATGGGACCTCAAGGGGCCTTATCCGCACCATCCCTCGAAATTTGAGCTGAATCAATTCAAAATCGTGGAAGTTATGGCTGTAACAAGGAAATGCGGACAGACTCACAGACTCACAGACCGACAGACACGGAACCAAATTTGTTCAGTAGGCTTTGAAACGCAAAATGCAAGTGGAAATTTTGATTTCTGATGACAAAAATTTTTTGGCTCACGAAAGTGAACACAAGGCTTCCGCTGCTTCGCAGACTCGGAAGCAATACACCCAAGAGTGTTATGTTAGTGAACATCAGCTCGTGATGTTCCGTTTTCCATGTTTTTGAGGGCGAGAAGACCGAATATGAAGTTGATTTTGACCTAAGAGTGAAGAATTGAAGTTGTAACGAAGGTTCAGCGCCCAAAATTCATTTTTAAGAGACAAAAACCTGGGAAATTGCCTGAATCACCATAAATTTGTATTTTAACACTAGAAGTAGTATTAGCAGGTGAACCAAGACAGTTAGATGGCACTATCAATGATCGGAGATAATTTGTAAAAAAAAAAGGGTTGAAACTATCAAAACTAACTATTTCAATTATTGCACATGAAAGAAACGATAAATGAACAGCCATCATTTCTGTAGGTCTGTGTAGAATAATAAACCCATGTGATAAGGACTTTGCAGCGTTTTTGAACTAGCTTGCTATGATGAAACGGATAAATACCTTTGGATCTTTCAAATGTTCGTCCAGGAAAAAAATATATACAGACACTTCAGCACATAAAAATCATGACTAATGACAATTATGAATCCCGTGTAATATGGATGGGCAGGGAACAATAGGTCTTTCTGGTAACAATGGCAACAACGTGTACGGAGTTCTAGTTGACTTCTTCAGAAATCCAGGTGATGGAATTGATGTGATTCCGAGGGATTTACATGTGACAGCCCGAGTGTTCAAAGGATTTGTTTGAAGGAAATGAATGTTTGAAGGAAATGAATTCCTATCAGATAGCAGGATTTTACCGAAAGGTTCACTACGAGTATGTACCAACCAGTTACTTGAACAAGAACATGCCGAGAGACCGAATATTCCCCTACATGAGAAGTGGCAACTGAGGCTAAAAATTTTAGTAATGAGAAATCAAATAATAACATCAATGCTTATATCGCCTGTTACTGACGAACCAATGTTATGTACTCAGTTCACCCGCAACCAAAATCAGTACTGGCGTTAGCAGTTAGAAAGGCTGTGAGCAGTGAAAATGACACCTAGGAACCCTTTTCGTCTCGCAAATGTTATATTATGTGGTTGTCAGTTGCCATCTGGGGAAGGGTGGCTTGGGGTTTCAAAATCATGATTATAACACACCTTAGAATTAATTTAAAAAATATACTCGTGCGATGTAAATTACTCCTGGGTCATCGCCTTTGGTTTTACCTACCTCAGTTTTTAATAACAGGGAATCCGCTCTCTACCCACCCCTCAACCCGCCCCCTAGACGGAAGGCACTCCTCCGATTCCACACATTCAGTGACACCAATTGAGCTGTTACTCAGTTGGTACCTATATAATGAACCCTGACACAAGTCCCTAAGCTCCTTCCACCTTCAATTCAGCCTCGCACTCCACAAGCAAGCTGAGCAAAGCCCCAATCACCCATTAGAACCTGTTTTCACTATCACCAGGATATAGCAGTTCAGAGGATTCCCAGCTAATGTGGCAGTTTTGACTCTTACTTGGTTTGCCCGATTCGGTGAACTCTCCCAACGGCTTGGAGCTCGTCAGCAGGGTTGAGGATCGGCTCAACCAGGAAGACATGAGTGGCTTCAATGATATTGAGCCCTTTGGACCCTTGGCTCAATGGGAGAAGTAGTGCAGTAACTGGACCATTCTGAAAGATTAAGTATCAGGGTGTGAATAAGTTATTCAAAATTATGAGACAACTTACCCTAACTTGCAAATCTAATATAGGTAGGTAGGTAAGGTACCTACCTAATTATATAACACATCCATGTGTAGAGATCTTACCTTGAATTGAGACAACCCATTCTGATGCTGTGAGAGATATCCTAACCTTCGAAAGGAGATACTGTTGGCCTTGAGAGCCTCTGATATAACGTCCAGAACTTTTTCCCACTGAAATAAGACGGTTGATTATGATTAAATAGGTTTAATGTTTATGAACACATATAAACATTATTATGAAGTACCTAATTCGCGCAGTGAAAATTAAAAAAGATGTTCTCAGGTCTTCAATAACATCTAATATGTAATAGCTTGTAGTTCGATCTCCAAGCAAATGAAAATTCAAATTTTACTTAGGCCAGTCAGTAGCGGCATTGTATGTTGCAAAAGGTGGTGTACAAGTTTTTTTTTTTAACTTGTTATAGGTATGAACATGTAAAAAACAAAAATGCTAACATAGGCGACCTCGAAACAAATTTTGGCAGCCAAGAAAACCTCAGGACTTTTTTCATTTTTCGGCTTATAACATCTAAATGGTGCATCTTACGGAACACGTCACTCCCACCAAAATTAAAGAGCACTAAATTTTGCGTCGAATAAACTCCTCAAACATTAAATTCGGTAAAACGGTTTGCTCGGAATCGGCAGCCAAAAATAGGCAAATTTTTCAATTTTCAC
This sequence comes from Leptopterna dolabrata, assembly GCA_954871275.1. Lineage (NCBI taxonomy): Eukaryota > Metazoa > Arthropoda > Insecta > Hemiptera > Miridae > Leptopterna > Leptopterna dolabrata. The sequence continues at coordinate 22,000,870 of OX940979.1, forward strand.
TGAACGTGTGTAATGCTCAGTTTTGCACGCCTGCACGCCTGTAACTAAAAACGCTGCAAATCCCTGCACAACGGTTTATTATTTTGTATAGAATACCCTCCTGTTACAGATCACAGCTCTATGTATAGATAACCCTTCTATATAATATGATATGTACTATTCTATTATATACATATTATGTAGATCGCAGACCCTCTGTAGGTTAGTACCTAACCCCGTACTCGTTATACTAGGTACCTACCTAAATCACGAGTTAAATGTTGCTAAAATAATTCTGCCGATGACAAACAGTACCTAACAAAAAGAAACACACATCATGAAGTTCTGAAAAGAAATTGTTGATGAGGAGTGAAAAAAGTTGCAAAAGTACCTACCAACAAACTCCAGCCCCTTCTACGTCGATGGTATAATGAACCGTTGTTTAATAATTTACCGTTGAGTAATGATTTACCGTAGTAATAATTTACCCATCAATAATACTTCAACGTTTGTTCAAGTTTCACTACCTACCAACAAACTCCAAAAGAGCCATCATTTTTCAAGCGAAATAATATCACAGAACAACCAACTCGACTTCATACTCCGCCAATATAATCAGGTGATCCCTAGCAATGATTCTATCTCCGTCAAATTTCCTATTGTGGGCGCGTCTCTGGTTACGAGATTTGGTTTGAATTGTATACAATTTCATTCACACTGGAGTCGAAAATGCCTGTCGGTGCAAACTTTGGGGCCTTACTGTGAACGAACGGCTGGACGTACGATGCTCCGGATGGTCTTAAAAAACTCGCAAGTTCAAGAACTATTTAAAACCGTAAAAATATTTACGTAAAAAAATTGTATAGGCGTTTTGAAAATTTCAACCCCTATTTTGAACCCCTTAGAGATGACACACAGTAACGTCGAGCTTCGAGGACCAACTAGACGCCGAACGGAACCTATAACCCGAATTTCATCAATTTTTTTTCATGGTAACTAAGAAAAGTGGCCCGTACGGCGTACGGCGTACGGCGGACAGACAGAAATATTTTTATTGCAGATTTGGATTCTACATACCTTGAAACGTAAACCATCAAATTTTGAGGGGGGGTAAGAATTTTTTTTTCATGCTCGATTCCAATGGTTCATTATTGAAAATAATAAACCAAAATGGTTATTCCAAATGAAAAATGTCATATAACTCAAGTTGTAGAGCATCAAATTTTTTTAATTAAAATATTAAATGTACATCAAGTTCAACTGAGCGAGTGCTAAAATCTCGAGGTTTTCGGCTGCCGAAATGTTTCCCGAGCTAGCCTGTGTTACCACTTTTGTTTGCATGTAAGTATCCGTATGATAAGCAAGTTAGAAAAATAAAAGCTTCTGCACCACCTTTGCAACATATTTCGATCCTCTACTGACTGAACTAACAGGGCACCATACACACACCTATGGGTATTCATAAATATGGTTTTAGATTGGTGTAAGAAATGGGGTTGTAAACCACTTTTCCCTTCCATGGTTTTAATCGGCCATTTCACTCCAAAAACTTAAAAAACAAGTAAGCCCAAAAGAAAATCCCGAAGCCAATTAATTCAATAATAGCGTCCCCAAAAATAATTGTCAATCAATTCCGACGTTTCTTAATTTTTTGAGTAAAAAATTGTACTAACTATTCTTTTGAGGTGAAAGACGGTAAACAACCGTCATGTGAACATTTGCTGGTGCCGTCCGAGTCGAACGTTAGTGGTGTCCTCATTCAAGTGAATACCAAAGGTTCGTTGATGTCTCCCTCAATTCTTCATTGATTGCTTAAATATGCAGAATGCTTTTGAATAATAAAACTTACTGTGGAAAATATGATGACTTTAATGTCAGGGTCTGAGTTTCGCAGCTTCAACAGTTGTATAGTGACAGCCTCCACTTTGGTAGAGTAGGATCCCACTAGTTTATGATTTTCCGCAACCTCCTCATCTCTGTTGTAATTGGTGACGACGTAGGACACCTCGCCTTTTGGAGTTTTGAGACGGCACATTGGGCATTCGACTTCGCCAAAACTTCCCATCATCAGGAGAGTTGGGATGCACTCGTAGCACAAGCAATGACCGCAGCGCAGCACGGACCACTAAACCATTATTAGGATACATTATAAGCGTGACGTAATGAAAAAAGCATATTAATAACTTATAGAGAACGTCCACAAGTTCTGTTACCTTGGAACATACCTCCAGGGTTGTGTGGGGAAGTTCATGAACGCTATTAGGATATTGCCCGCAGAGAGTTCTGAAGTGGCTCATTTCAACTTATGTAGGTACTTAGGTATTTAAAAATGAAAAAAAAACCGTTTGGGCGAATTGCCGAAGTTGGCAATTGTCTATTATTGCCGATTCGTTCAAAAATCAAATCTGAACTTTTTTATTTGTTTATTAATTTATCAAAGACTGAAGACAAGTCTTCTTGAAAAACCTTTGGAGCACAAAACTGGAGAGGGTAATTGAGAACTGGCTCGCTGATGGGTTCTCGATTTAATTTTTCCGTCTCTGACAACTTGTTACTGTATCAAGAAATAGGGTATCAAACCCTGCGATTTAAGGCAATGACTGAATCACCAGAGAACTCCCATCATTCCCCTATTCCTGCCGTTTTTGGTCCTACATAATGATTTCTTCAAGCCTGACGACGGGCCAGAAAATGTACACTAAATGGCTAAAATGTATACTATATATAACAAACAAACAAAGACTTCTTTTTGCTCACAGTCACACCAACGAATTTATGTACCTACTGATCTTGTGCAAAGCCTAATTATATTTCTTCACATGACGGGCACAATCAGTGTGCCGGAAGTCGTGAATAAAACTCTTGAAAAATACGAATAGACTTGGTCATTCCACACCTACAACTTTATATCTATATATGTATATATGTATATATATATAAATTTATATACATCGAAAAATCAACCAAAAACTATCAACTGGAAAAATTATATGTGCAGCCATAAGCTGTCTAATGCTTGGAAAGTCAGGGTCAAGCTCTGCGAGATCCAAAATTATAGTTTTTATTCCCTTCAGGAGACAAAACATCAAATATTAAGGGGGTTGAGACGTTTTTCTTGCTTGACTCCAAAGCCAAGAGAGAGTTTATTATTAAGAATAAAAAAGAAGCAAGAAAGAGCGCAATATGTAAACACCAATACCTCCTGACGTAACCATCCGCCTCAGCTCAATCTGGAAGTGTAATTTGGGACTGGTGCATGGAGTCCCATACAAATTGTATAAGAAGCGGATCAAATGTATTTTCTGCACAAACCCCAACAATCCTTACAATATGAAGTCTTAATATATGTAGCCCTCACTCAAAACAAATCGAAAACTGAGCATGTCCGAATTTCTGATGTTTAGTTATCTAGGTACTCGAAAACGGAAATAAATAAATAAATGAAGCTGATTGAAAAAGTAGTTGAGAGAATGGCAGTGCCTGGTGGATCAGTCCCAGGTCTTCTGGACTTGGGCATTTCATAAAAACTGAAGTTTTGTTCAATTTTTCTACGCCGTAAGGTACTGTTGGTCGAGGCACACGTCTGCTTGTTGTAGGTTGCCCTTTGGCATAAGGAACTATATTATTCATTTGTTATTTTATTACTGTGGGTTCATCAGGTAAGCATTTCATAATAGTTCTCCCCCTAATTAATTAATCCGGATTAATCCCCCTAAGGTAGGTAAGCAGAATGTAACATTGTAAGAATAGTAACCAGAATTTGGAATAATACTGAATAGGTACGTAGGAATGTAAGCTGGGGGCCTATTCACTAAGCCAAAGAGACATCTCTTTCAGGTCCGACTCTCTCTTTTGGCAAAATAGATTTTTATAGTATCCATGACAGGCTTATTCAGTAACTTTTAAAAGAGAGAGTTGGCGGCCATCTTGGCATTCTCGATCTCTTTCAGAGAGACAGCTAATTAGGTGTCTTTCCTCGAAAGAGAGAGTCTATTTCTCGTTTGTTTCACAGTGATCGTGTAATATCCTCGTTTATCCGCAACCACATTGGTAATTTTGATCGTGTATTTTTTTCATTTCATAAAGTTTTTCATTTCATAAAGATTAAATTTTTCATTTCAATTTTAATTAAAAATATATACATAATTATTGATTCATTGAGTAAAAACGTCCAAGTACGGGTTGAGGTAGGTACCTACCTACCTAAGAGTGGCTGTTCATTAGGTGTAGATATAATACAAGCATTAAGCCCCCTAATTCGACTTTTTCTGTTTATAATTGAGACTTTTTCCAATTTCATTTAAACTTTTATCCGATTCGTGAGTAAAAACGTCCAAGTATGGATTGAGGTAGGTAGGTACCCATTGAATAGGTATTACTAAGAAATGCGTTCATTATTAAGGAATTGAACTCTCGGGGGCACAAACATCTCGTACTTCATGGATGATACAATGGCATTTTCGTGTATTAGGATCCATATCTCTTTCTCAAGGTCTCTGGAGCTATTCAGTAAAATAGACGAACCCGGGAGACATTGGAAGAGACTATCTCCCAGGGGAGACTATCTCTAGCGGGAGATTTTCAAAATAGATAATCTCTTTCCACTATCTATTTTAGTGAATAGGCCCCCTGGTATACTTGTTTTGCAGCTTTGATGCGGACACTCTGGCGAAAGTACTCAGCTGAATAAGTACGAGTAATAGATACCTACTCTTAGTAGTCAAAAAATTCGAGACATACCTGACATTCTGACTGACGTAGGTTGGTCTCATTCGCCGTAATAAAAATTGCATGAGGTTCTGGGCAATATACAGGAAACTAGCGATATTTACCTTTTCATCCAGTTTCTCCTGGCAGACGGGGCATGGCTCGTTTTCACTATGCCCGTTTTCTTGAAGGTTTTTCAGATAGAGAAGAATCCCTGCGGTCCTCTTCAAATCCATCTGGCCGTACTTCAGCTCGCCTTCCAATGCCGTCATATGGAATGGTAACTGTAAGGCGAGAATTGAAATAATGATGACAATTTCAGGAGAACAATACCACGACTTCGTAGGTCTGCTTAGCTAGTAACCTCGTGTAGTTGAAGGACGTTGATTATATCCAGCTTTTTCTTTGGCGCTGTAGAAGTACTCTCTATCCCGAGCTCGTCCTCAGTTGGAAGTCGCAGTCTCAGTTTCGCCATACTGATTTCATCCTTGGCAGCCACCTACCAAGTACAGGAAGAACTCGGTATTTTTCGAACTAGAGTACAATGAGTACGTACACTTTTTTTTAGAAGAGAAAGTACTTCTTTCTCTCCTAATTAACAGAATATTACTCTAAGTAATAGAGGAATACTTATGAGTAAATAAAAGTAATGAAGTAAAAATCCCACCAGATTCGAAATTTTCTGCCATTCAGCTCGTAAACTCTTGAACTCTTTTCTAATGGCTTCAAGAAGGAGTAAGTGCTTGGTAGAATCTTGAATCCAGTCATCCCGAAGCCGCTTAACTTTTACGTAAGAGGCCATAACTGCGATTGTGATAAAACCGGCTATTAGCAATTTGTTTTTAACAAAATAAATGCATTTCATTTCACTGGACGAATTTACCGCACAACACACAATGCAAACAAGGTATGTGGTATACAGTTGTTACAAAAACCCAATAGAGGCTAAAAGTAGAACTTGAAACGAGACGAGAAAGCAGAACCTCACAATATCTAGTAATATAATTGCTTAATAGCAAATTAATGAAGTAAAAGGATAAATACATGGATACGCAACATATAAAATTAATGTGAGATTGTGCTGTTTCAACTCACCACGAACAACTCCCTCTTGAGGTGAGGGCTTCCAATTTCCTTCTTTCTTTATTTTATAGAATTCAACGTCTTTGAGGTCTGATAAAAGCTTCTTATTTCGGTTATCGACATCATCCTCAACGTCACTTTCATACAGCTCCTCGTCTTCTTCATTTTGCTCGATTATCGCAAAAATCAAAGCTTCGTATTTCTTCAATGTGTTACCTGAGATACAGAGTTGGCACATCTTTCTAGAACACACAAGTATTTACAACAGAGTGAGATCAATTTATAATATAGTGGGAGTTACTATTATGATTAATGTTTCTTTTCTGATCATTATATTCGTAAATAGTTCCTTCACACTTGTTTTCCTGCGTAACAAAACACGACGGGGATCGTGTTCCTAGGTATGGAGGGGGTACAGTAATCATAGAGTCATCTTCAACATACTTATTTTTCCGCTTCTTTTTCTTGGTAAGATGACAGTTGATGGCCGCAAAAGATAGTGTTTCCTTAGGTGTGTTGTTTAGTGTGACAAGGGATTTCATTGCATCTTCTCGAGCGAGGTCAGTATCAGCAAACCATATAGCGACAACACGTAAGGCAGCAGGCAAATTTCTTATTCTGCGGGAAGATAATACTGCAGTCAGAACGTGATTGGTATCACAAGGCTGATAACAAGATATCAACACCGGAATCAGTGTGTTTAGTACAGGAGTGATTGTTATGTAATTATCAGACATTATTCTTCTTATAATAGACCCTGAAAGCTGCAAACCTTTGGGATAAGCTTAGTTGACCAGGAATCTTATTGTCATCCAGGTACGTTGTAATCCGGCTGAGCAAATCACCATCCTCTCGTATTCCACTGAGGAGGTCTTCCCACCATGTTGAGAACCCCAGAGGTCTCCCTTCGGCGATCTCGTCCACGGCGTCGGTCAGTTTCATGGTGTGAGCTTTCGCTAAACTTACCTGAAGAATTATTTAAAAGAAAAGGTTTAAACACTAATTTAATCATGGAAAAAGCAAAATGATCACCAGTTGCAGAAAATCTTCACAGACCTGCTCTTCACTTTTCCTCAAGTAATAATCTTCGAGAGCGGCAGCCTCTGCTCTCAAGGTAGCGTCCCTCAGAGTGTGGGGAATGCCAGCGCCATGGTTTTCCAAAGCTTCGGCCAAGTTGTGGAGAGTATGTATCATCTAGAAAATATGTGAAAGGGCAATTATCGTACCCAAACAAGCACTATTGGTACGGAATTTCTGTTACATTCCTCCAAACATTAGAAAACAACGAGAAGTTTGAAAAAACGGCTTCCAGGGCTGACAAACGCACTGTGAAAGTCCTTGACAGTGATGTCAAGTTCCAGGCAACTCCAAGGGGAGTTCCCACGTACGCCAGGGATGAGTACACTGTGCTGTACCGCAAATCAACCAACACGAGGTACCAGCTGTAGAGCGAATCTTTAACCTTTTTTAGATTCTCACCAACATTTCGCTGGAGAAAGATGACGTTTCAACTCAGTTTTTATGTACATTGATGGTCTCTGAGCAGGAGGTCTTTCGTTCATAATGACACAATGACAGACAGAAGGCCAACAAATGAAATAGGTACCAGGCTCACTACGTCTGTCGGAGAAGCCTAACAACGCAAAAATAGTTATTGTCCCCCCAACCACGAGAAACAGAACACAAGTTGGAATGTCGTAGTTGGTGCTGATTGCCTTTGCTATCTCGCAGTGCAGGATATCTATGTGACCTCAAGATAATATCACCTACAGGTTTCACCCACTCAGCTAGGCAATCAAAAAACGTCAACACCACTTTCTTATATGAAATCTTGGCGTTCAAAGCCCTGTCAAAAAACGATGAGTTTTTATTCTGTGAATAATACACCTATGTAACTGCTCAGCAAAAAAATTTTATAACACCCCCTCATAATTTTTTCTTTTACATTTCAAGGTGCGTAGATTCCAAAAATGCAATGTCCGTCCGCTGTACGCCGTATCAAGCATATCTACTTCAATTCAAGCATATCTGCTACTAGTCCCTTCACCCACTTCCTTCTCCAGTTTGTTTCGCCGAAACCTTTCAGTGGGTGCTGCTGGCTTCCCACACTAACAGCACAGTAGCCGGGTATCGTTTACCCGACCATGATATTTGCCAGACAAGTGGGAAAACTTTCGTACACTCTTCGTCCAGATTATGGGGTACACTCGCCTAAACGACAGCCAGCTAAGAGTGAAATAAGACGAGATACGGACTGCATTACTAAAAATGATAAGAGTAAGCTACGCCTCATATCCACAGCTAACAGATATGCCTCAGCTTCTCGTAGAATCAATAAAATCATTTCCATAATGTCCAGTCACCTCAGACGGTTTTTGAACAAACGGATGAGCCACCTGTATGGAAGCCATGACAGTTATGCACACACAATTTAATTGGAAGTCAACATAACCCTATCACCAACCTGCAAAGTATCGATTTTGACAACATGTTCGTAATCTTTAGCAATTTGCAGGATCCTTCTGTAGCAGTCAATGGTTGTTGAGTATTCAAAATTTATCCAATGTATTCCAGCAAGGCCATTCAGAGAAGATACCACTGCACGAAGTGCATTCGACAGATCGACTTTTGCTTTGGCTACCATGTCACTCATGAGCTCCTCCATGGTCATTGTGTGTTTAAATTTGACGTATTTTCCCCGGATGACCTGTGAAACGAGTAAGTTGTGACTACTGTGCAGGGACCTATACGCAAACCATAAACATTGATAAGGAAACTGGTAAGACACACATTTTGATAGAGTTATGTGGGAGGAAGATACAAACCTGAGGGTGAATGCATGCCTGGCGAAGTTTCAATAGAGGCATCAAGAATTTATTCAATCGGGAGCGATCAACATCCTTTATTCTCACTTGCTCTGGGTTTATAAGTCTGGAAAGGATGCCAGGGTGTGTGATAATCATCGCGAGTCATACAATATTCGCTCTAACGGATCAATGGGTGTCTTAAAGAGCCTACTGAGTGCAATAGTACACTCAAACCCTGCAAGACCTCGACAGGAGTAGACGGAAATGAACTGTTTATCATTTTTCGCCATTTTATTGAAATCAATACTGTTTCGAAACTAGGTCGTCATTTTTTTCCCCAAACACCCTGGAGATTATAGATTGTACAGATACAAAATTCCTTTTTCACTCTCAATGAGCAGTCAAAACCAGCGCATAAAACAGCTTACGTAGTTATTCGCTGCTTAAATAGATCTGCACACTCGGTGTGAATCCGTTGGTAGAAATAGCCCTCAACAGGTGAGAACCTCAGCCAGTGGCTCTGAACTGTCTGTGGAGGGACTCCAATCTGATCAAAAACGTCGTTTTTCATGCTTCGCCACAGGATGGGAGCCAAGAATCTGTAACATTCCTCTGCGTCACCTTGAAGTCGAAACCACTGGGTTTGGTTGGTGAATGGCTCTATGCCTAGAAACTTTATCAATCCATAAAGATCTGAAAAAATGAAAAACAACAATGCTTCTAACCGTCAAAGAGGGACAACGATATTTAACAAAAAATAAGTTTGAAACCTTGTTAGTTAATTAAAATTATGGTTGGACTTTGGCCAGAAAAAAACCTTGGTGAGCTCCAGTCGAGCATGGCCATAATTATGAGTTCCATCGTTGTTGGCAATCTATTATTCGCTTTAAGTGATTTTTAACTGTTTTTACGGTTTTTAAACGAATTCTGACCAACATTTTTACTATGACCCACTTTTTGTAGAAAATATATTTTGAATACCAAAATAGTCTTTTCTGTCAATGAATTGATGGCAGACATAGCCAAATAGGCTGGTGTTGGAAACGCAGCAACTCCAACAGTACCAGCTTGTAGTGGAAAAGGGGACTGAAAAATATATGAAAACTTTGTGCCTCGTAAATGTTTTAAAACGGTCATCAGGTACAGGCAGTTATGGAAGGGGAGCAGACCTGTACTGTGTCGTCTGGAAGGTTGCAATCGAACTGGGGAAGTCGGGGAGTAGGAGGGCTTGGGAGACAGGGGATCTGGGGTCATGTTGTCGAGAAAGAGACAATCGAACTGGGTCAACGTTCACCTGTGCAATCATAACGGACCGATCAGATTTTCTGCCGTTCGCGTTTCTCGGTGTTCTCGCAGTGTTTTGGAGGGAAATAACTTCAGCTATTATGTTTATATTGATGTTGTCAGGATCTTCTTTCTCAATACTGGTTGGTGGGAGTTTGAAGGACAATTGAGATCCAGGTGTTTTGAGGTAGTTATTTAATTAAATTATTAATTAAATAACTACCTCAAAACACCTGGATCTCAATTAAATTATTAATTAAATAACTACCTCAAAACACCTGGATCTCAATTGTCCTTCAAACTCCCACCAACCAGTATTCAGCTATTATGTCTTAACTACATCGAAGATGACTGCTCGTTCCCTCCTTCCATTTGGGCAGCACCCCCTCCAACTATGAATCTCAGGACAACGAACGGGGCTGAGCGCTTTCACCAGGACTACAATAAGCAGTTTTATTCCCCACACCCCAACATCCACATTGTGACATCGGCACTGCAGGACATTTGGGCGGAAATGGCTCGCAAACAGCATACGAAAACGTTAGTAGAAAAAAAATTGAATAATTACAATAATAAATAAATAGAAAAACTGACAACAGTATTACATTTACAAAAACGTTAGATTTACAACTACCTACTTACTTAAGCTAAAACCTTTTGTCTTCTATCAGGATCGATGAACGTCATGCGAGCAGAAGTGAAAGAACAGTTTTTAGAGAGTTCCTAGGAGATACGGTGATAACAATACCGCATTGGCTGTTAGAGCGAACAACATGGATGCTAACCCGTTCCCATGGGTTACGAGAGACAACTAGCATGATAGTCGGTATCTTAAAGTGACGTCAATTCCTTACTGATTGTTGAAGTACCGCGAACCTACCCCCCTCTTCTACCCCCTTCAATTTCAAAAGACAAAAGAGCACAACAAACCACTATGCACCAGCTCTGTTAAATCTGAAGTCAGAAGCCTGTTAAATTTGAAGAACGTCTAATTAGTTATTGCAAAATTAGTTGCATAAAGTTGGTTTGCTTCTGAAGCACATATATTTTGATTCTTTTGCAAAAGCCTGCAAAACCAGCTATAAATTTGTGAAACTAGGATTTATTATGAGGGAAAGGTAGGTCTAAACTAAAAAAGCTTAAGCATTTGAAACCATTTAATTTTTTAGGTTAAGAAAACAATGTAAAGAACTGCAGGTTAAGAAAACAGTAGGTACAGAAATGTTTTACAGTAGGTAGGTACACCAGTACAAAACACGAAAAGCGGGCATAACTTGAGTGAGGATTACCAGAAATGTTCGTGAAGAAAGTTACTGAATTGTTTGCTGTTGCTAAATTTGGTTAAAGCAAGAAAGTTGAATCAATTCTTCACCCTCACTCCAACAAAAATCCGATTCTATGGGCTCTGGTTCATATCATTTTCATGATCTTCTCCGTTGATGTGTGTTTCCGTAACAACTTCTCCTTCCTCTTGATTCTCCTCAGCAGAAACAGCTTGAAAGGGAGGTAGGTATTTGGGTTGCGAAAACGTTGGTGTTTGAAAGCATGGTGGAAAATTCATCGCGATCACGTTTTCACCGTTAACACGTAGTAGGTACTCAAGGTTTCCAACATGTACTGTTTTCAACATATCAGGTTACGTTTACTCACGGTCTAGTCGTTACGTTTCACGGGATCGAGAGGCGGTGACGGATGTATGCGGCAAAATACGTTACCCGTATGATACGTCAACCATTTGGCGCATGCGCAGAACACTTTTCTGAGACATACGGATGACGCATCTGAGCAACGGTATCGCCTAGGAACTCTCTAGTAACGGAATGCTGGACCGTATATCAGGAGGATCACGACATCGAGGAGTACCCCAACACAATTGCGCATCGTTGTGCGTACGACGACGCAACTCCATGAACACGGCTGAAGCAACACGTTTTGACGAATCAACATGAATGGTTATAACATACAATAACCATTCACCGATGTAAACGTGAAATTGAGGTACCGATTAAAACTACCCCAGTTACGTCGCCTTTTTGACTGCGCTCCTTCCCCAGTTCGATTCCCAGAATTTCCCCAGTTAGATAGCGTTTCGGCCGCTTTTGCCCCAGGTGAAACGCTACCGTCTGGAGTAGGGTACGAATCCATGAAGAATTTATTGCTCTGCTTAAATGTCCCAGGTAGCGCAAGGTTGACAGTTCTAGTGGGGATGGATGTAGTTTTGGGTGGGCAGTAATGATACTGAGGCTGAGACCAATTTGAGTTTCTAAATTTCTACCTTCATTTTGTTCCTGATGATGTCTATTTGTTGAGCAACTGAAACTACTTAATATATATTTTTTTAATTTAAATCATTAAACTAATGAGTAAAGCTGGAAAACTGGTATGTTGAATTCCTGAATAAATTCAATTAGTATCTAATTCATTATTTAGTTTTGCCAAACCATCCGACGGTATGTTGACCAAAGGATTATCATGTTTGTAACAATATTAAAACCTGTGTAAATTTACTGTTGTTTCAAATAATAAACATATTTTTGTCTTCTTCACTTCTTCTAGTCTTTTCTGTCTTAAGGTAGGTACCATTCTAATCCACTTCTGGTGATTTTTGGCCCACAATGCCCATTTGACCTAATTTTCATTTCCGAAATTGGCCATTTTCAAACTCACATTTTCGTTAGCAGTAGGAAAAAAACGCTGCAAATCCCTGCACAACGGTTTATTATTTTGTACAGAATACCATTCTGTTACGGATCACAGCTCTCTTTATAGATAACCCATCTATATAATATAATATGTACTATTCTATACATATTATGTAGATCGCAGACCCTCCGTAGGTTAGTACCTAACCCCGTACTCGTTACTAGGTACCTACCTAAATCACCAGTTAAATGTTGCTAAAATAATTCTGTCGATGACAAACAGTAATGTCCTATTATTATTATTACTTGTGATTACACTTGTTTAGTAACTCGTGGTTACACATAAGTTTGGAATCCTGCAATTCTACTTTTTCATATTGCGACTTGTTCTCGTTCAATAAAACCTTCGCAAAGGTATATTTCACTCTATCATTTCAATTTATTGAACGAGAATGTCAACCTCACACCATTCACACATTCTGAAGCCAGACCGATTCACAACCAATCCGAACTCAAGCACAGCCGCTTCGGAATGGAGGCACTGGTACAGTACGCTGCAGAACTTCATCAGAAGCCTTGAGCCTCCACCAACAGAGTGCAGGAAGCTCGGTATTCTAACAAACTGCATCGCTCACAATGTGCACGAATACGTAAGTCACTGTGGAACTTACAATGATGCTATTTCAATTCTCAAAAGTATATATCTTAAACCAGTCAATGAGGTTTTTGCCAAACACAAATTAGCGACTCGTCGTCAGCAGCTTGGCGAGTCTATTGATCAGTATTTACTAGCTCTTACACTCTTAGGCAGAGACTGCCAGTTCAAAGCTGTCTCAGCTGAGCAAAATCGTGATGACTCCATGAGAGACGCTTTCATTAGTGGCCTCTTGTCTCCTGAGATACGACAGCGTCTCTTAGAGAAAACCACTTTAAGCTTAACGGAAGCTGCTGATCAGGCTCGCTCACTCGAACTCGCACAGGCACAGTCCCTTTCATTTGGTCCCTCCTCGACTATTAATGCCCTACCTGCACCCTCGAATAAAGACAATAAACAAACCTCCGCCGAAGACACTCAAACTGTGGCTGCTGCTCGACAGAAATGTTATTTCTGTGGTCGGGATCGTCACTCTCGAAACTCCTGCCCTGCTAGGAACACTGTTTGCAATCTTTGCTAAAAAAAAAAGGTCATTATGCTAAGGTTTGCAGGTCAGCTGTCAATGATCACGACAATCTCTCCAAATCACACTCGGCGGCTACAATTGCTGCTTCCCCCGGCACTCTTAAGACAACCACTGTTCCCGCAACCGTCAATGGTAGAATGGTCTCTGTCCTTATAGACACAGGAAGTTCTCAAAGCTACATCAGCAGAACAACTGCCCATCGTCTTGGTTTGAACGTACTACCCTACAAAGGTACTGTCTGCATGGCTTCCACCTCCATCATTTCCACTATTACAGGCAGGTGTAATGTAAATCTTTGCGTTCTCAACCATTCTTACGCTAATGCAATCCTGGCAGTCTTACCCGATTTGTGTGCGGATGTCATTGTAGGGCATGACCTCTTAAAACAGCATTCTTCTATTCAGGTAGTTTTTGGTGGTGACAGGTAGCCCCTCAACATTTGCAGTCTCGCAATCGCTCATGTCCAACCAGCTTCCTTGTTCACCCATCTCGAGGGTAACTGTAGACCAGTCGCAACGAAGTCACGGCGTCACTTTGCACATGATTTAGCTTTTATCAAGGAAGAGGTAGATCTTATGTTGAAGGAAGATATAATCGAACCAAGCATGTCTCCTTGGAGAGCCCAGGTCTCAGTTGTTTCAGGAGAAAATCGCAAGAGACGTATGTGCATCGATTATTCTCGCACTATTAATCGTTTCACGCTCCTGGATGCTTATCCGTTGCCTCTGATTGACGAAATCATCAACAAGGTCGCTTGTCACGAGGTGTTCAGTACAATTGATCTTCGAAGCGCCTACCACCAGGTTCCGATTAGGGAGGAGGATAAGCTCTACACTGCTTTTGAAGCGGGTGGAGATCTTTATCAATTCAAGAGAATCCCGTTCGGAGTCACCAATGGCGTAGCTGCGTTCCAGAGGGTCATTGATGGGATTATTAGGGCTGAGAACCTCAAAGACACCTACGCTTACCTCGACGACGTCACTGTGTGTGGCAAGACACAAGAGGAACACGATACTAACTTAAAAATGGCTGCTCAGAAGCACAATCTGACCATAAACACTGAAAAATCATCTTTCTCACTCAAGTCTATCAATTTGCTGGGCTATCACATTTCCAAGGGTGTTATCAAACCAGACCATAACAGACTCAAACCCTTGAGGGAACTGCCTCCTCCTAAAGATATGGCATCGATGAGACGGGCACTCGGGATGTTTTCCCACTATTCATCACAGATTCCAAAGTTCTCTGAAAAGGTTCTACCTCTCACTCGTTCTTCCTTCCCACTCTTGAAAGAAGCTCTAAAGGCTTTTGAGGGCCTGAAAGTCGACATAGAAAAATCGTTCGTTGCGGGTGTAGACCCCGATGTCCCATTTACTGTAGAAACAGACGCATCAGACAGTGCAATCGCCGCAGTCCTTACACAGTCAGGTCGACCAGTAGCCTTCTTCTCTCGCTTACTTTCCGGGTCCGCGCTCAGACACTCATCGGTCGAAAAGGAAGCTCAGGCCATCATTGAGGCTGTGGGGAAATGGCGTCATTATCTCATCGGTCGGCACTTCAAGCTCATAACAGACCAGAGATCTGTGGCCTTTATGTTCGATTCTCATCATCATGGGAAAGTCATCACGATATCACGACAAAATCATGCGATGGAGGATGGATCTTTCATGCTTCCAGTATGATATTGTCTACAGGCCGGGCAAGGACAATTCTGCTGCCGATGCTCTATCAAGGATCTGCTCTGCTATTGTGAACCCAGAGAAGTTGAAGGAGCTGCATTACAGTCTGTGCCACCCGGGGATAACTCGCCTTTACCACTGGGTAAGGAGTAAGAACCTCCCGTACTCCTTGGATGAAATTCGCCGTATAACTGCCTCCTGTGATATATGTGCGGCTGTCAAACCAAGATTTCACAAACATCAGGGTACTCTAATAAAATCTACGTCCCCTTTTGAGAGATTAAATATAAACTTCAAGGGTCCTTTACCATCTGCTTCATTAAATCGGTACCTGCTAGTTGTCGTGGATGAATATTCCAGATTCCCCTTTGCATTCCCCTGTCGGGACATGTTATCATCCACCATCATAACAAAGCTGACTGAACTATTCTCGATGTTTGGCACCCCAGCGTATATCCACTCTGACAGAGGGACTTCATTCATGTCACAAGACGTCAAGGAATTTCTGAACAAGATGGGGGTTGCTACAAGCCGGAAACGCCATACAACCCGGCCGGGAATGGCCAGGTCGAAAGGTATAACGGTATAATATGGAAAGCAGTAGAGCTTGCCCTCAAAACTCAAAAGCTGGACAACTCAAAGTGGGAATGTGTACTTCCAGATGCTCTTCACTCTGTTCGCTCACTTCTCTGCACGGCAACAAATGCCACTCCCCACGAACGTATGTTCACTCATCCACGTCGCTCAGGCAATGGACCATCTGCTCCATCGTGGCTTCTCAACTCAGGCCCTGTCTTCTTGAAGCGGCATGTTCGTGGCTCCAAATACGAACCCATAGTGGAAGAAGTTACTCTCATACATGGGAATGCTGAGTATTCACACGTCCGAATGCCTGACGGAAGAGAGACTACCGTTTCTACGAGACACCTAGCTCCTGTAGGTGGACCTCATCAAGCTTTAGAAGACACTCCACGTGCGCCTACATCAACCGAGCACTCCTCGCCAGCTCCTCTACAAGAATGTCCACAAGAACCCCCCTCCCTCTTCGATGACAATTGACAAACCGTCGCCAAACGCGCCTTTGGTCGATTCGCCCCCACCACCTGAGCCACCAATGCCAATCCAGACACCTGATAACGGGCAGTGGCCCTTCGAAGAAGTGCGAGACCTAGGAATGCACCAAGCTATCTCCAAGACTATGTTACTCATTAGAACTCGGAGGGAAGAATGTCCTATTATTATTATTACTTGTGACTACACTTGTTTAGTAACTCGAGGTTACACATAAGTTTGGAATCCTGCAATTCTACTTTTTCATATTGCGATTTGTTCTCGTTCAATAAAACCTTCGCAAAGGTATATTTCACTCTATCATTTCAAGTAACTAAAATGGCAAGACCGGGTGAAAAACACACAAACACAATTTCAAAAACTCATGTGCCATAATTTCTAGGCCCACTGCAATAGCTGCATTCTCTTTGAACATTTGCTAAAACGAATTATAGGCCTTGGATATCAATAAACGCTCGCTGAGGCTACAACTTACCGCTAATTGTTTTTTGAATGGGTGTTCCAGTGACTGCCCATTTGTGAATGCTACGCAATTGACAGGCCATAGAAGCCGTTTTTGATGTGCTCCCTTCAACCATTTGAGCTTCATCCAAACATAATCTCCACCACTCAACGCAAGTCAACGGTGATACAGGAGCGTGGTATTTCTTTGCATGTCTCAGTTTCCGAGTGCTCTCTTCTTCCCCAGAGATGTAACTTAATTCAACACTGAGCACCTAGAAAAATCAGGATCAGTAACTATCTGAAGAGAAATGAGCAGGAAATAATGGAAGAATCTCTTAGATAATTTCAACTTTTTTTAAATAGTAATACAAAATGTAAGGGCATGCTCGACAGGGCGTATTTGTAAATGGTGTAGAAGACCTGGTTCATTTAGTTTAGTTTACTTATTTAGTTGTGTTTATTTATTTTAGTTCATTTTGTTATTCAGTTTATTTTCAAATGCATACCTACTGAACTATTGGAAAATAATGACATTGCTAAATTTTGTAAACGAATTTGTTACCTGCGTGTCTTGCTAAATTGAACGAATTTGTTACCTACGCGACTTTCAAATATACGTCTTTTCATTCATTCATTCATTTACTAGGACAGAATGCATGTACAACCACATTCCATTACAAATGATTAAATAACAAAGGATTTTCGCTTAGTTGGAAGATTTTTGGGAAGCATGCGTTCCTAGACGTTTGTTTAATGAATAAACTTTAGCATTATGTGGACGCTTGACTGGGATTTACATTTATGGATAGTATACCTGGTAAGTAGTAATAACGATGTCATAGTCAGCAAGGTCCTTGGGCTGAATATATTTCCTCCCTTTCACACCCTCATAAAATAGAACTTTCAAACTAGACCTTTTGACATGTCGATTTATCTAGAAAATAAAACCATACGTAAAAAACGTTGTTTTAATTCCGATGTTCAAACAGGAAGGAATCCAGCAATGAAATCGATGAGTTTGTGTAACCTACCTCATCAATCCACTGGCTCGATATGGTGTTGGGCGACACGATCAATGTGCAACCTGATTTGACGGGAGCCTCCTTCGTCCAGCACCATGGACAAATATACTGCTCCTCCGTGCTTGGGGATCCAACGCAAATCACATGCTGAGTCATACGGCATTTATCACAAGCTATCACATCATCTATGATGGGGTTCTGGTCGCAGAAGCATCTCAAACTAAAACAGGCATATCCGATGGATAATTACAATCAGCCATAACATGCTGTATATTTTGTACTTTCTACAATGATGACACGTGGATAATACAAACCTTGGGTTGTAACTGCAAACATCTACAACGGATGTTATAGATGACGTGTGCTGCGCATACAAAGCCCTCAAACTCGCATACTTTTCACTGTTGATGCCAGTTTTCTTCCTCTTTTTCCCATCATTTTCTTCTTCAGCTGTGTCTTTTAATTCCGAGGACTTCCGTTTCTTTTTGCAACTCTTAATTTTCTCTGCCATTCGTCTGGCCAGAGTGTCTGTGGGCCGTTGGACTTCTGTATTTTCCGATAGTTCCAAAGGCTGTGAAGATTCTTCTGGAGAAGCTTCACTGTCAATGACGTACGGATGACTGATGATGCAAGCCAGAATTTCTATGGTTTTACCAAGACCCATCTCATCAGCTAGAATTCCGCCTTTAGGGTAAATAACGTTGAAACCTGGAATCCGTCAGTTTTTAATTACAAGCATTCATAAACCATTTTCAATGCACGCATGCAGTTACCCTTAACAACAATAATGAGCCAGGGCCGTAAAATACGATGGCATAGGGCAGGAATTTCTCCAGTTCAGAGCATCTCAAGACTTGATCAAATGTCTGCTAAAGTTTATTTTGGTTTATTATTCTGTGAATAATACACCTATGTAATCGCTCAGCAAAAAATTTTTATAACACCCCCCTCAAAATTTTTTCTTTTACGTTTCAAGGTGCGTAGATTCCAAAATACAATGTCCGTCCGCCGTCCGTCGTACCACCCATGACTACTTCAATTTCGGTCTAAAAAATTCGTTCTTTCCCACACAGGCTCCATTTGGGCCCTAGCTGTGTCCCGAAACTTTGCAGCCCGATCGGAATATACCCAGGGAAGTTATGGGTGAAAAATGGATATAAAACAGGTAGGTATTTTTTGTGATTTTTGCGTTTGAGTAGCATGAGCTTTTGAGGTAGGTATCGTTTTCCATGTTTATTAGGACGAAAAGACCGAATATGAAGTTGATTTTGACCAAAGAGTGGAAAACTGAGGATCTAACGAAGTTTCAGCCTTAAATTTAAGTTAAATGTTGGTCTAAAACCGACGTTCTTCTGCACACAGTTTGGATCCCCATTTGGGAACATATTTGGGACCTAGCTGTGCTCCAAAGCTCGGCAGCAAGATCGGAATACACCCAGGGGTGTCATGGGAGACAAATAGGGGTTTTAGAGGGATTTTTGAGGTTTTAGTGGACATGAGCTTGTGAGGTATCGTTTTCCATGTTTTTTAGGGCGAGAAGACCGAATATTAGGTTGATTTTGACGGAAGAGTGATGAACTGAGATTCTAACGAAGGTTAAGCTCCCGAAATTCTTTTTTTATGAGTCAAAAACCTGGGAAATTTCTGAAATCACCATATGGTATTTGTATAATAACACTAGAAGTAGTATTAGCAGGTGAATAAGGACAATTAAATGACACTATGAATGTTCAACGATAATCCGGAAAAAATATATATTAAAAAACTCGGCGCTGCGCGCCTCGCCAGGGGGCAAGCCCCCTGGACCCCCGGATGCTTACTGCTTAGAGCCTACGGCTAAAATTCAAGAAACATGGAACATGCTTTAGCCGCGCTTTTTATTCTGTTTGTAGTTTACTTTTACTGCTTAAAAACATGCTTCTGTAGCCGCACTGTTATGATTTCACTTCGTCACCAGGATACAACCAAGTGACAACCAAACAAGCGTCATTGTTTACTATCCATTTATAACATCCGTTTATATAGTTATAGTATGAAACTACGAAATAAATACCAAGAACAAATACGAAATAAATTCGTGATAAATCAAGAGCCTTTCCAACGAATGGAAAACGATTTTTGTCCGATGAAAATGAAAGAAGTTTCATTTCCCTAGCAACTACTCGGTTGTACGTGAAAATCATCGTTAAAATTTCGTGACACTTCCGCGTTGCCCATCCCGCGTGACATTTTGACATTTTCATGTCTTTGCCCTGGCACATAGCACAAAAAACTGTCACGAAATTGCGTAACGAAATTGTGTTACAGTGCCTTTATAATGATTTCCGCTTACAACGACCCCGTTGTTAGGTTTGTTCATTTTCTACACTTTTTAACCCACAAAAATCGTTCACCACTCGTTGGAAAGCTCTCGATTTAACGAACATCTTCATGTTCTCCATAACATATTGACTATACGAATAGCGGAGCTATGGGCATAACTGTTCTCATATTTTGTTTACAAACTAATGATCGTGAGTGTAGAAGATAATTAATCCGGAATCGTCTATTTTATTGAAATTAGGTACCTACCTCTTAATATTAATAATGTCAAAAGCAATAGGTAAAGACATGAAAATGTCCCAATGCGTTGCAGACTCGTATGCAAGCGTTTTTGCTGTTTCTGTGATTTTTACGTTTGCGCATGCGCAGTCACTACTACTGATACGAATGCGGCAAAATTCATATGGGAATAAAGGACCTAACCCCGAGCTACCGGCAAAATTTGAGCCAATTTCATTTGATAAGTATTTTGTTTCAAATATAGTTTGTTTATATGAGTGGTAAAAGTACCGCCCCAAGCTAATATTCCATACTGAATTACAAGCTGACACATGCTATAATACACTAGTTTAAGTTTCTCCTTAGGTAAAATTTTTCTTATGTTATAGAAGATATAGGAAAACTTTTCATTTGCAAAATGAAATAATATCACATCTCTTATCTCTTATCTCTTTTGGAGTTTGTTGATAGGTAGTGAAACTTGAACAAACGTTGAAGTATTATTGATGGGTAAATTATTACTACACGATGGTAAATCATTACTCAACGGTAAATTATTACACAACGGTTCATTATACCATCTACGAAGAAGGGGCTGGAGTTTGTTGGTAGGTACTTTTGCAACTTTTTTCACTCCTCATCAACAATTTCTTGTCAGAACTTCATTATGTGTTGTTTCTTTTTCGGTTAGTTAGTAAGCATGTTCCATGCTAAAAGGAGCCGAGGTCGTGTTTTTGGGGGCCAATATGCCTGCCAGATTTGGTCCCCAAGCTATGCGATTCATAGGTAGGTATACTCTGGAGAGGGTGCAAAATGAGTTTCTTCGGTACGTGGGATACAAGCTCGGTGTTCCTACTTCAGAAATGCAGTACGATCTACTGTTGGACTCATGCCATAATTATGCTGCCACTGGAGACTCGCCGGGGCCACGCTGACATTGTACTTCAGGTGCCACGGCTGTCCGCGCGCTGTTCCCCCTCTTCCACATACCCTTCGCACCATCGAATTATTTGGCCAACCGTCCTCTCCACAGACTCCCTCGTTCCGCGAACCTCTTCATCACTACTCACTGTGAATTCGACTTTTTCAACGATTCACTTGGCTCACTGAAGTCCCTTATTAAGAATTCGAAGACAAGCTTCTGTTAGTACCTACCAGTTTGTGCATCACTTAGTGAATTTTGTTTTTTTCCCCTGTTTTCCTTACTTTCGTTTCCCTATGAAGTTTCTTTATTTTATGCAAATTGTTTCACTGTCTGATTTGTGTTATGTTCCTGTGCAACTAGGCTTGTTCCCGTAATAGTAAAATAAATGAAATAAATGGAAACCATCTCAAATAACTGTTTCAATTATTGGGCATGAAATAAAAAATAAATGAACAGCAACATTTCCGTAGGTATGTCCGATAGAATAGTAAACCCAAGTGACAAGAACTTTGCAGCGTTTTTTGTTGTTGTTAGTATTTTGTCATTGTTTGCTATACAAGACGTTAAACAAACTCAGTATCCCCCACTCTGCGATCACAGACAATCCAAAATTTTCCCGCAGTAAAAAATAAATTTTAAAAAATCCGTAATCACCAGATAACTAGATTTACAGACAAATTTGCAAGATTGGCCTCCTTACAAAGGGGGTTTGAAATCCCCAGTAAGGGCATGTGGCAGCACACAGTGTTCAAAACTTGAACCAATAGGCAATATCCCTCCATCTTATTTAGTTATTTACACTCAAACTCTCCTCGAAACTGAGTTGGGTAGTTTACAGGATCGTTTTGGGCCTTTGTACTCATGTTTAGATACCATGAGTCTGAAGTATCAAAATCCAGCTCAACAGATTGTACTGCAGAAATTGTAGCTGCCAGAGGTGCTCTAGATAAGGCATCAGGAATCACGTTGTCCTTACCTTTTTTGTGAATGACCTCATAGTCATAAGGCTGGAGGCGAATGGCCCAGCGAGCTAGCCGACCTTGAGGGTCTTTAAGATTACAAAGCCAATTTAGACTGTGGTGGTCTGTAAAGACCTTAAAGTGCGTCCCCTCTATGTATGGCCGGAATTTCTCAACTCCCCATACGACTGCAAGGCACTCCCTCTCCGTCGCAGAGTAGTTTTTTTTTGAGCTTTTGTAAGGGATTTGCTAGCATAAGCAATGACGTGAGGCTCATCATCCAGAATTTGCATAAGTACAATCTGTTGAGCTGGATTTTGATACTTCAGACTCATGGTATCTAAACATGAGAACAAAGGCCCAAAACGATCCTGTAAACTACCCTGATTGGCAGCTTCGTGGTAGACATCTATATAAACACCAGTCATCTGATTTTGATACATGCAACGCTTGGAAACTTGTAGTCCCCAAAGATAAGCGTTCCGAGGTACTCCAGTCGTGCCATGACGAGTTGACCTCTGGTCATCAGGGGGAATTCAGGACTTGCCAACGGCTCAATGAGCGGTTCTATTGGCCAAAAATGAGGGCTGATGTCAGGACCTACGTCAATAAGTGCAGAATATGCCAACAATCTAAAGCCTTCGGGATTACTTGGAGAGCGACATTTACCGAAAAGGCCATTTGACATCATAGCTACTGATCTGATAGGCCCACTTCCGCGTTCAACCAAGGGGTTCAAGTATATCTGCATGGTAACAGATGTATTCTCCAAGTACGTAATAGTCAAGCCAATCCGTGAAGCAAAATCAAAGACAGTTGCATCCACCATTGAGTTAGAGGTTTTCTTGACTTATGGCGTGCCGTCCAAGATACTTTGTGACAACGGACCAGAATATTGTGGTTCCCACTTCAAAACCTTAGCAGAGGAGTATGGAGTCAAAATTCTCTACAATGCCCGCAGGCACCCCCAGGGTAATCCGGCCGAGCGGTACAATAGAAGTGTTGTCACCATGCTCCGCTCCTACTTGAGGAAGGATCAAAAGAAATGGGATATACTTCTCCCCAAACTCGCCGTAGCCCTACAAACATCCGTCAGCCACACTACAGGCTTCACTCCAGCTTCTCTGGTCTTTCTTTTTGGGTATGAGATGCAGCCCAATAAAACTTCTTTCCAAGACGAGAATCAAGAGGGGCTAAACCACCCATTTAAGACGGTTGAGAGTAAGAAGTCAGGGCTTACAGAGCTCGCCCAAAAAGTCCACAGCAAGATGACTGAGGCCTACAAGAACAAGGCAAGTTACGATTTGAGAAGAAAACACCTAGAGTTCAACGAAGGAGATTGGGTTTGGAAAAAGTCCTTCATCCTTTCCAGTGCAGCTGATCACATTGCCGGTAAGCTCTGCAAGCCTTATTCTGGACCGTTCAAGATCAATCGTAAGATCTCGCCCATCATCTACAATCTCTGCGATGAGACTGGTGCTGATGTTGGAGTGTGGCATATAGCCGATCTGAAGCCCTTCTTCGAATCAGATGAATTTTGACGAGTTTCGTCCGTGAATGGATCTGAAACTCTCCCCTAAGGAAGGGGATGATTGTAGCAATTGGGAGCTTAAGAGTCCATCAATAAGGAGATTAATACGACGCTCGCTACAATCGTCAACATTAACACCTTCCCCTCCATCTAGGATGCAGCGGATCGGATTTTCGCGACGCCTCGCCAGTTTGCCTGCGACAATTGCCTAGGGCAGATCGTCGGATATTTTCTCACAGTCGGCGTATTCCACATGGCTTTCCACGACACGCATCTCATCTCCGTGTACTAGGGGCCTTGTCACCCCTGGAGGATCGGCCTTTTTCATCTTTTCGAGTACTTCGACCACCACCTCCCTCGTCGCTCTACAGTCGGCAGAAGGGCTCGTCGAATCATCTAATCAACGGCATCCCTTAAAACACCACCTTTCCCACTTCGAGGTATGGTAACGCTACGTCCAACTAAGTTTACCTACATGTCAGGTATTTGTGAGGTGGAAAGGCGGTTTGCCGTTCGGGCAAATAGGATGAAAATTAAATGATTTTTTTCTTTTTTTGTTGCCTAACAGCCTCCAGCCTCATCTCGGAGGTTCCAAGTTTGGGGTGGAATTCCACGGACTCCGGTGGCACCTCACGCCAGAAAATTCGCAGCTTCAGGTGGGCCAGTTTCAGTACGTCATTGGTCGAGCCGCCCCATCTCTAGAGAGAAATTTCGCTATCTTTTGTTTTTTTATAGGTAAAGTTTTTTTACTATGTAAGGGTGGCCACTCAGAATTCCTTTTTTTCTTAGATTTCTTTTTCCTTTAGGCTGTCGCAAGAAACTGCATTTTTAGGTTTATTATTTTTATTTTTTTGTTAATCAAAGAGACTGATTACGGAAGGCATTATTTTACAACCATTATTTGCGAATTAGAGAAATATAGATTTATCCGATTCGTTCACTGCATATTTTAATAAATATCTGCCTACTCTACTTCACCTTTTTCTAGGGACCCTACCCATCTCCGACAAAGCGAGTTGGGTCTTATAAATTTATATTGCTAGCTGACAAAATCATATGGTGAGCTACAACGTTTGTGATATTACCAGATTACTCAGGAATCCGGAGGACATCTTGACATACTAGTAATACCGACAAAACCCGCAAGGTACCGTCATCATCGACCCATGCATTTGTATGATTGCATGTCAGGGGAAATGGGAAGGGGGAGGGGCTGCCAATTGAACAACTAGTGCTTGCTTTCATTCATCGCTGGTTAAGGTGTAACAACTGTTATTGTTTTTGGTAGGCTTATTTTCAATACTGAACCTTCGGAATCGAGCACAAAAAAAATTTTAAAATTTAACCAAAATCAATTAAATTTGCTTTGTAGGGTTTTTGGGTCTAGTTGGTCCGCGAATCTCTGCGCAACAGTAATTCGTCTCTAAGGGGTAAAACATAGCGGTTCAAATTTTCAAAAACTATCAATAGAAGGGTATGGTTTTTCAACATTTTAAAACTCAGTTCGAACTGAAGAACTTTTTAAGACCACCCGGAGCATTGTACGTCCAGCCGTTCGTTTGCACCGAAGAACTTCGTCACCATGATTGTGAATGAAATGGTATAAATCCAGCCCAGACACCATTGCTACGAACACCTGATTATAATCACACATGGCTGAATGAAACTGAGTAGATTCTTCTGAAGAATGATGCCTCTTTTGAATTTTGTTGATCGGTACTTTTTCAACTTGAACAAACGTTATGCTTCATGAATAACAATAAATAATTGCTGATTGACCGGGCTATTTACAAGGGTCACAAAAGCGGTTTATATTATTTTTTAAATGAAGGCAGATTCTATCCTGACAATCTTGAGACCAACCGCACGCTCCTACAATAAGTTTCTTTTTCTATGATTTGTCAAAGTTTCCAGAGGTTCCTACGTCATTGCCTCTCGCCTGGGCGGAACCCCCCTGCCTATGGGACGTAGGAACCTTTGGAAACTTTGAAAAATCATAGAAAAAGAACTACTTATCGTAGGAGCGTGCGGTTGGTCTCAAAACTCTCAGGATGGGATCTACTTTCATTTAAAAAATAAAATAAATACGTGCAAATAGCGCATTATTGAATCCCGCGCATTTTTCTGAAACTGTAATCCTGGGCCGGCTCCAGTAGGTAGCTGTTACTCGATTTAGGGCTTTCCTGGGGGGGGGGGGGGGGAGGGGGAGCTCGAGGGTAGGTAATGACCACAGATAACGGTGATATACGCTGAAGGACCATCTATACAGTTGAAGAATACACCGTTGCGTAATAATTTGCACCGTTTTATAATTTTGGGTTGAGAATGAAAAAATAAACAGCGCTAATCCACTTTTGTGGAGTTCCCCTCTTTTCTTTTAAATGTTAGCATTTTTAAATTAAAAATGCAACTAACTAGTATAAGTACACATAGGTCTTTATACAAAAATAAAACATCCCGCAGAGTGATGCACGCATTACAGTGGACATCCCTTATGTCGTGTACAGATCACACTCACTCAGTGCAGATCGTCTGTCAGTGTGTCTATCGGTAACTGATCAATGATGACGATGACTTTAATTACCTAATTTTGTGGCTAGTGACGTAGTGACGCGATATGAACCGCTTAAGCTCATGTTTGACTACCTATATTAGAGTAGGGAATGTTATCAGAACAATGCCCCAAGAAAATTGTGAATGAATTGGTTGATCTAAGATTAGGTTGCTACCTATCTATTGTTTCATACCTACTTGTCGTATGGCATTTTCAAAAGTTGAGAATACGGGCAGCGGACAAAAGTTTTGCAGAAAACCTCGCGTCCTCCCCCCCCCCCCCATTTTGAAATAAATTTCAAAATTCCGGCGACGTGGGGCACAACCAGACCGAGTTCTGTGAATAAATTTCGGAATTCCAACGACATAGTGCACAACAAGACACACTTCTGCGTCAAAAAACAACCACTTGAATCAATTGAGAATTAAGCCCTGGGAAGCGCACACGAGATTTTGTTAAACCCAAGTTTTTTCGGCATTGACCCCCCCCCCCCTCTTTCACCCCTCTAGAAAAAAATTTCAGAATTCCAGCGACGTAGTGCGCAAGTAGACAGTTTTCAGCATCGTATAAAAAAAGAACCACGCAAATCGGTTGAAAACTGCGGCTTGGGCAGCGCACACAAGATTCTGGCACACACATACATCTATGGTTTTTTTTCACAGATTTGGATTCAGGATGGTCTGAAAAGGATTTGAATGAGGTTTTTTGATTCTCGGCTGAGTGCTGTCCTCTTCTGAGATCAAATACGTTAGGGACTCTCACTACTGAGGGGCGTCCCAAAAAGAAACAGAAAACAATGAGAAAATGAGAAATACTAGACCACTTTATGCTACACAGTTTCCTTCTTAAAGGTCACTGACGAGGCCAAATTATACGGCGAAACTGGTCGGACGATTTTGTCAAAGGACTCTTGTTTTTTTTCCCCCACTTCAATCCTAACCCCAACTTGTAATAACTGTACTCTAGAAACTTCCTTGAGTCTAAAACGAGAAGGCTTACCATCATAAACAAAGTTATCAATATCAGATGTGGGCTGTGTGGGAGTTGACATCTCTCTTGCCAACATCCATTTGACAGCGTCTTCTTGGTAAGCTCTTAGTCTGACAATCAAAGACGTGTCAAGCTTCATAAGCATAGACGCTAACTTAGTTTCATTTCTGCGGAACTCATCACAAGTTTTTCGTGCCTCATGAACATTCTTCACGTACCTATACAGCTCGTCGGTTCTCGAAACGTTAGACATGATCGTCGCCTGAAAAAGTAAAAATGTCCAAAAATAATAGCGCACCCTATACACTTGGAACGGGGAACAAATACCAGATGAGTTGAAATAATTATGTAGTATCTCTACCTTGTAGTGGATTTGATACTGTTGTGAAATTTCATCATTAACAACCTCTAGTTTAAGGTGGCCCGAAATTTCATAATTTTAGAAATAGGTACCTTCTAAATCATGAGATTATAAGTAAATTTTGTAAAAACCTATTTTTGTTGGATGGGGACATGGTTTGGAGATGATTTTGATTCCCCACACTAATAGTTAATCAACATTACAATTTAGGTGTCGATTCCCAACTCAATCTTTCGACCTTTCTTCTATAAACTATCTACCTACCAGCTTCGATTTTTCAAGACCTGCCACATAAGTACAAGCTGGCTAATAACTCCAAGGTACGAACTACAAAACTTATTGTTGTTTGTCGTTACTCAAGCCACAGTGGCCCTGGCAAAAAAGTATTTCTCTCCTGTGGATTCCAAGGAACATACATAATTAATATTCATCATACCTACATATCGGTTAGGTAATATTACATTATCATATTACCGGTCAACATAATATATCGTACGAATAAATTCTGGATCCCAGAGAAATTGTGCATGATAGTTCATTTGCCATCAAATGCATCAAAAGGCAAGTTTGGGGTTCTTTTCGGTTATACCCCCCCCCCCCCCCCCCCCCCCCAGTCAAGAGCCCACCGTTCCTGCTCTACTTGTCTTGTTTTCTGGTATTTTATACCTAACATTACATTCCACTAATCTATTCAGAAGTCCCAAACAACCTGCTCATTCACGGGATAGTTTCTGGGATTGTTTATCTTTTTTGAGATGCGAGCGCTAGCGAGCATCCAGATCGCTTGACAATGCGAGCGGCAGCGAGCAGTAGGTACTTTTCGGTAGATACTTTTCGGTAAGTGGAATGTAATGTTAGGTATGTAACAAGACTGTTTAATGCCTTCGAAAATACCAGAAAACAAGACAAGTAGAGCAGGAACGGTGGGCTCTTGACTGGGGGGGGGGGTATAACCGAAAAGTACCAAGTTTGGAACTGACTGTACCTATTTCAATAACATTGGACTGAAAATAGGACCTAGGAACTTGAGTAGGTATATGTATAAATGATTGTTGACGGGCTTGAAAAATACATTCAGGATCTTTCGGAGAAATTATGCACGACCGTCCAATGACACCTCCACACAACCTAGGCAGGTATAAGTAGGTAGGTATCTACAATTACGAATTAAGACACACTCGAAACAGAGGGATATGAACAAGAGGAGGCTTACGCGAAACGTGATTATCAGCACAGCCTTCATTGCGTAAAGCACAACTACATTTACCTACAGCAATAAGCTTGAGCATTGAGTCATAGATGAGCAAAGTCGTGAAAAAAGTGTATCATAAACAACTTACTTTATGCTATGTATTTTTTTTTTGTTCTTTATTGATTGAAATAACTGTTTTAATTTTATAGTGCAACACACATGTAATACATAAGTGTAGCATGTTGTTTTGATTTAATAAATATAAATAATTTCTATTATGTTCCAGAATTTAGTCAATACCGACTATAAAATATGAAATTCAAATTCATTATCACTAGTAACATACATATAAACAGAATACCTATATTTCGTACATACAAAACAAACTTTTCTACCTTTCGTTTTTCGTTTCTGGCGAAAAATTACACAAAATTCGAAAAACAAAGCGGCTTGAGGGAGATGGTCTCCTCTTGAACTGTCCTGGCAAAGGCCTGCGGTGGACACGGTTCTCGTAGTAGGAGGTCCCTCTCCATCTGTAGGTACCTACATATCCCAGTTTTCATTTTCCTTTCTTGCTGTGGGTTTGAGGGAGATAGAATTGGGGGGGGGGGAATAATTTCTCTTAATTAGTTCTACTTAATTATCATTAGTTATTATTAATTAATTATTAATAATTAGTTAACTTAATTAATTATTGTTGAACTACCATAGGTAATTTATTATTTTTTATATACATAGATAGGCACGACATAATTATATATATGAAATATATATACCTGGCCTAAGTAATCATGAACGGTGTATGTTTTCATACTCATGACATGTAAATTTACGGACATCTCATCTACTCATTGTAGTAGGTAGACAGATAGGAGGTAGGTAACGTGGGTAAATTATAACTATCTGGTGGATCCGCTGCCTCACGTAGTTTTGAATATAGGCTCAAATTCTTCCTATGTACCACGCTCAATAATAGCTATTATTCGTAACTTTTTATGGCTAAATATATCAATTGCTGTAAGGATTGGGATTTGAGTTATAGAGCTTTGAAAGTTATTCCATCCCATTCGACGTGCTAGAAAACATGAAAAACTATACCAAACACACGTTTTTTTGACAGATGGCATCACTAGTGCCAGCTTGGCACAGTTCCCTGGCACCATGGTGGCACCGAAAACTATACAGAAAATTCTGGAGGCCTAGGGAGTATTCTGTCAACATTTCACGTCAAAATACCCAAAATTGTGGCTTATAGCGTGGTACAGACATACATAGTACATGTATACCTACCTACCTATAACATAATGTTCACTCGCAAAGGGGTATTCGCATGGAAGAAAAAAGCGGTTTATATTATATTTATTAAATGAAACTAGATTCCATTCTGAGAACTTTGACACCAACCGGACTAGGTAGTTCTTTTTCTATGATTCTGAAAAAATTCCAGCACTTCCGACGTCACTAAATGAGTGGCGGGGGGGGGGGGGGGGACACCCTGGCGAGAGGAGTGCAATGACGTAGGGGCCGCTGGAATGTTTCAAAACTCATAGACAAAGGATTCATCGTAGGAGTACGGCTGGTCTCAAAATTCTTGGAATGGAATCCACTTCCATTAAAAATAAAATAAATAAGTGGGCATACCAAAATGTCGCTCGGCTAAGTAACAGCCTCACTAATGCTGGCAGCGTGTGATTGAATTTAAACAAAACAACAACAAAAATGATGATCTCGAGCCAATTCCCGATTGTTAGCGCGTCCCTAGTGATGATATTTGGATATGATATTTAGAGAATGTATAGTACAATTTCATTCACCATCCTGTTAAAAATGCATGTCGGTGCAAACTTCTGGGCCTTTGTGAACTAACGGCTGGACGTACAATGCGCCGGGTGGTCTTAAAAAACTCCCAAGTTCGATAACTATTTAAAACCGTAAAAAAATTCGAGATAACAGCGTCCTGGAGATTTCAACCCCTATTTTTCACCCCTTAGGGATGACTGACAGTGACGCCTAGCTTCGAGGACCAACTATAAAAAACTATATTAAACTGTATTAAACTATAATTATTATAGACCCCAGACGGGACCTACACACCAAATTTCGTTAATTTTGGTTCATGACTAAGAAAAGTGCGAAGTACGGCGGACGGACAGACATTTTTTATTGCATTTTCGGATTCCACATACCTTGAAACGGAAACCATCAAATTTTGAGGGGGGGGGTTAAAAAATGTTTCATGCTCGATTCCAAAGGTTCATTATTGAGAATAATAAACCAATAAAAATTTAATAAGCGGGTACTAGGTAAGTGGTCAGGAGTTTCCATGCAGATGCATTTAAGTTCTTACCAGCCCTAATATTTTTGGTTTTTGAGCTGTCTGATTAGATGGTAGATACGAGTGAGGATGAGGAAGTCTAAAAAAAGTTTCTTTGCTTTTTTTATTCATGGTTATTTTCTAACCCACAAGTTCTATAGGTCGTGCACAAGAATAATGCCCTCCGACCCTGCACCCTATCGGAGGATGGGAGAAGCTGAGGGCTCGGCAGCCTGAGTGGGATGCAATGTTGGGACTTTTACTCTGTTATGTTGGCAGCTTGGCAGCCGTGCTGCCATTCCAATTTCCAAGCCAGCTGCCAGCCCCATATCGTGTTTTCTTTGTTTGCATGTTGCATCTTGCTTTTCGTTTCGCCATCCTACCTATATTGTCGTATTAACCCTTCTTATTTTAACTGTGAGTATCATCACAATCCCCGTCATCCTATTTTTGAACTGAGTATCATCACAATCCCCCGTACCCGTCAGTTTCCGTGTGTCGCCTACACAAATCTCGCGATGGAAGATCAACCTTCATCGTCAGTAAGAAACCGGAAACCTGCTATCGCAACAGACAGGGCTCTCAGGCAGGAGTCAGGCACGAGAAATTGTGTTCAATGTGTGCCAGTATTTTACGAGGAAGAAGAAAGAGGATGACGCGAAATACAACGTTCGCGATGTGACTAGTGCAGCGACGGGCGTCTCGGCGAGAACAGTCGGCAACAGAAGGAAGCTGGAAACCAAACAACATCAGATCGGGCGACACCTTTGTTTGTTACGCCAACCAAGTCCACACCGCACAAGAAGGTCATCGATGCTGATGAATTCACCGATGCTGCTACACGAAACAAGATACGTGAATTCTACATTATTTGGAAAGTGCCCTTCATTGAAAACACTTTGTGCGGAATTGGCGAGTGACGGAGTTCTCGAGTATGGTAGAAGTTACCTTCGGAACGACTGGTTAGTAGCGGTTTCAAGTGGAAGAAATGTCAGTCCAGCCGAAAAAATTGAGGACGACTACCGTCAAAAAGATCACTTAGGCCCGGTTTCACCACCTCTAGTTAAAGTGATGGTTAAGCCTGACTATCGGTTAGGTGGGAGAAGAGTCAAAAGTAGCGTTTCACCAAACCAATGATGGCGCTAACTTTTAGGCCCGGTTTCACCATATTCCTAGCTAACTAAAGGTTACCCCAAACCAACAGTTACCAACAAACTGAAGGTTACAGATAAAAGCGTTTCACCAATGTGATGGTTAGCCTAACTTCAAGTTAGCGCCTCTAGTTAGGATTAGCCGCCATGAATCTACACCCAGACAGGAATACAGCTGTGTTATCAAGTGTTATCAATCATCTGATGACAAGGCGGGTCATTTTTGCGGCAAAGGGTCTACTGAGCTGACATTTATAATATTGAGGTGACAATTTAAAAAAAACAAACAGTGAATGCTAATAAATTAAATATTAAATTAATAAATTAAATATTACAAGATGAATGCTGTTGAAAATAAACGAAGAAGCCGGAACGTGAATTGGAGTGGAGACGAAGAACATTTATTGGTGGAATTATTGCGAAAATATCGGGATGTGACTGAGAACAAGAAGAGTGATGCTGTGACTTGGAAAGAGAAGTAAGACTGTTGGAAAAGGATTGTGGCAGAGTTCAACGAGGCCCACATAAACATTATGCGGACAGTTGAACAACTGAACAAAATATAATAATTTGAAAAAGATTGTAAAAAACGCTGCAAAGTCCTTGTCACATGGGTTTATTATTCTATTGGACATACCTACAGAAATGTTGGCTGTTCATTTATTGTTTCTTTCATGTGAAATAATTGAAATTGCTATTTCTGATGGTTTCCACCAATTTTGGCCCCCAAAACAGAAATTAGGTACGCTCTTTTTGATTTTTTTTTTCAATTTATATTATTTGATCATTGGTAGTGCCATTTAATCGTCTTGATCCACGTGTTGACACTTCTTCTAGTGTTAATATAGAAATTGATGGTGATTTCAGACGATTTCCCAAGTTTTTGACTCATAAAAAATCAATTTTGGGGGCTCGATTTTCCACTCTTTGGTCAAAATCGACTTCATATTCGGTCTTCTCGTCCCCAAAAACATGGAAAAAGATACCTCAAAAGCTCATGTTACTAAAACACAAAAAGTACCTATTTTTATCCACATTTTGACTCATAACACCGTGGGTATATTCCGATCGGGCTGCAAAGTTTCGGGACACAACTAGGGCCTCCTGGTCGTTCATCACCAACCGATCACCGATGTCGTCAAAAATGATTACAATAAATTATATCAGATGTTGTGATAATAAGCCTTATCAGTTGTTGTTTAGCTGTAACTACCAGATGAAGCGGTAGTTAAATATCTGGTAGTTAACGTTTGTATTAACAGTCGAATCGGAGATCGATAGTTTCATCATTAATGTTGGGGGGCTTCTGATACTGATAGCAGTTTCGATGAGGATTCGGATTTTTCTGATTAGAAGTTTTACGTACCACAGTTAAATTACGTAAGTACTAAATAAATGAATAATAATAATATGTACTAAATAAATAAATAATAAAATAACATTTGTTTCCTTCCTTATTTACCTCATTGTACCTTTTCAAAAAAGTACTCCTAATTTTCAAGAAAACATTTCATAGAAAAATCCTATTAGGTACACAGGAGTTTGTCTGTCAGCTCAAAGGAGTCACGCTCAGGGGTCCGATTTTACAAAAATCGGGAAAATGCTACGTTCATTCACAGGCATTTATGACAGTAGAGAGTTTTTGCAACACACTCACGACGAAACGAACGAAACGAAAGCAGTGCTGCGCATGCGCACTTAAGACACCGAAAAGTTTGACGAACCGTGACGACGAAAAATACCGGGATCTCGCGGTGTCAGCTTTCGTCGTGTTGAGATGACGAAACGTAATTTAACCTTACATCTGTATAACGCTACCTACCTTCTTCTGTTTTCCTTGGAAAATAAAAATGTCGAGCGTCGTATTCACAGCTGCTTCTTGGCGTCTTGGCAGACTTGACGCCATGTGTGGACATAGATTTGTATTAACCATGGAGTAAAATGGATGAAAGAGAGGTTGACATAACGTTAGCGTGACTCCACCAGCCGGTAGACGCCAAAGCTGAACGAAAACTGAACCGAAAAAGGTTAGCATCTGACTTTGGTCGCCCTATCCGCCATTTCCGTTTCGGTGTCGTTTTCCGTTTCGTTTCGTCACGAGTGTGTTGCAAAAACTCTCTAATAGAGAGTTTTTGCAACACACTCATGACGAAACGAACGAAACGAAAGCAGTGCTGCGCATGCGCACTTAAGACACCGAAAAGTTTGACGAACCGTGACGACGAAAAATACCGGGATCTCGCGGTGTCAGCTTTCGTCATGTTGATATGACGAAACGTAATTTAACCTTACATCTGTATAACGCTACCTACCTTCTTCTGTTTTCCTTGGAAAATAAAAATGTTGAGCGTCGTATTCACAGCTGGTTCTTGGCGTCTTGGCAGACTTGACGCCATGTGTGGACATAGATTTGTATTAACCATGGAGTAAAATGGATGAAAGAGAGGTTGACATAACGTTAGCGTGACTCCACCAGCCGGTAGACGCCAAAGCTGAACGAAAACTGAACCGAAAAAGGTTAGCATCTGACTTCGGTCGCCCTATCCGCCATTTCCGTTTCGGTGTCGTTTTCCGTTTCGTTTCGTCACGAGTGTGTTGCAAAAACTCTCTATTATCATTTTTTATAACGAAAAAATAAGTTTTTATATTATGAAGGTTCACACTCAGCTATAAAAAGGATTGCAGGGGGAAAGTGCTGCCACTGGACAGGGGATAAACGAAAAAAACGGGGAATTCCGTGTTGAAAATGATTTCCACGTTCTCCGCCAGAGTGCAGGGTCGGAGGGCATTATTCTAGTGCCCAGACTATAGCAAAAAATTATCCAGCAAGCAGTATCCATGCAAATGGAGCATCGACGTCGATGTCCGAGGGAAACATCGCACATGAAACGTCGATATTTCGAAAGCCCCGATGTATCGATGTCGAAAACGCCTTAGATGAAGACTGCCCATCAACCAGTATCGACTCATGAACAAACAAAAAAAATCACGTTTTTATAATAGTAGAGTACCACAGCTATTCCAGTATATTTATTCTACCATGATTCCAGGCTGTGGCTTTTCGTCCGACTGCACTGCCAGCGCCGCGGACGTGATCAGCTGTCCTCCAATGAGAGGATCAGACTTCGGTCTAATAATTTGTTTTTATAATAGTGATTATATAATAATGTTATGATGGTATGTATCTTAATAATTTTCACAACGTAATGATGTATGTTGTACTTTCCAATAAAATTCAGGGTGTTAATCGATGGTAAAAATACTCGATACCACCACAAAGACTATCGATAACCGGTTATCGAAAAGTATCGACCATCCTTGAGTAGGGGTAAACGGAACGGCAACGAAAACGAACAACGAAGCGGCCATTGTGAATTGAAGTACGACGCGACGCATCTTTCTAATGTGAGTACACACAACTTCCTACTAGTTCTTATGGTATTAAATAACTCATTCCCGCTTCACAATCACAAGGTATATACAAATAAAGCCCAACAGACGCGTTATTCTCTTATTCTGTCCGTTTTTGTGTTGACAAACCCGTCGTTTTAGTTCGATCCTCAACACCCTTTTAGCTGACCTCGAGGAGGGAAACGGATGTGATTTAGTCAAGTCCATGTAAAAACGCGATTTGGAACGCAGCGTTTTTTTGTTGTTTTTTTTAAATCAATTTTGATCGTTTTCTTGAAATCTTGATATTTCTTTCAAGTAGGTACCTATTTCCAAATTCTCCGCCTCCGTGGTGCGGGATGGTGAACGGTGAAGCTATTTTTATTAGGCCACCGAGATCTAAAATTGTTCCATTCCTGCACCCATTTCTTCCAAGGGCGAACTAGGGGTCTGCCCACCAGCGTGTCCGTTTTAAATGTTTATTTTCGTAAATTTGTTATGAACGGGGAGCTAGGTTGCTTTTCAGAACCCTCGGCTGACCGGTCGCAGTCGGTAGGTACTCAGCGTCGAACCTCACTGTTGCATAATATTGCTAACACCTGCCTACCAACCATCGACGAACATCCGACGATTTTGTCGTGTGCTGATATTATGATATTGACTCAAGCTTATGTTGTCGACGAAATTTGCCGCCGGATGCAAAGACGAGCCATTGCGCAAACTCCCCCACAAATGATCGATAACTTAACTTTTCTCCCTCTCGCCATCGATCGTTTCCAAGTGTGCGACCCTTCTGTCTAGTTCCCTTCCAGCACCCGTATTAATAAGAATATGAGAAATTCATACCTGCAAGTTAGAGGGTTTTAGTAGGTATGCTGTCGGTGCTAAAAATCGTGGGTTGGATCACTGCTTGTGATTGCCGTCCGAATTTCCCTTACCTATCAATTATTGCAGTAATTGTATTAGGTAACAAATTACTATTGTACCAAATTGTGACGTACTTAGTACAGTACTAACCATGAATATTCCTGAACCAACTTCCGTGATTGCAAATCCCGCATAATCACTATAAAAACCGTCTGATCTCTCCCCCCCCCCCCCATTTCCCTGTTGTAAAAATTTACCCGCCAAAAAAAACTCAGCCGCAAAAGGATTGATATCCATTTTGCCTGCCAAAATTGCATGGTCGGTGATGTGCATCTCGCTGTTCGATGTGCATAAAGAAACCTGAGGCCCATTCCTATTCCAAACCCTCGTGCACTTTGTGCACTAATTTCCGTTACTAAAGAACGCTCTTCATTTGAAGAGGAAGACTGAAATGCAGAGTGTAGAATTACGGAGTCCCATTGCGGGCCCATTTATAAAAACTTCAGCTTTTCAATTTGCAATTCTTCATTTGTACTCTTCACTTTGCGAATTGTGAAAAGTAGAACTTTCTGTTTAAGTCTTCGCGCTCCCACTGTGCAGTTCTGCTCGAGGAGTGAATCTCCAATAACTGTTGCAGTTTATCGTTGGATATTCCGAATCCGATTTCATCTTCATCAAGTCTTCCTCTTTCTATAAGTTGACTTACTTGGGATTTGGTAAGGCGAAACGACTGAAAGTTGTGTCGCTGACGACGAAATAAGTCGCGCTCGATGTGCTACGGAGGGTCGAGCACATTCAACATCCTCATCATTATCCTCTGATGAGAAGTATCGGAAAATTTCCATTATTTCCTTAATTTCCAATAAGGTAGGTTGTCACTTTTTATCCATTAACAGCAACAACCTGTCGCTTCCTAACATTTCCTTCCTCCCAGTTTTAGAGTATTTTGATCGCCTCAGTAGACCTAACTTCGATGGTATTTCAGTTGCTTGCCCTCACACTAGTTGGACCACCTTTTAGACCTTATCGAAAGATTTAATTCTCTTCTTTTTATTGGTAACAAACACTGGATTTAACTAAGAAATGAAAACCTAAAACCCTGTTTGAAAAGTATGTCATTCGACCGCAGAGTCTTCGGGACTCCGCAAAAATGTTGTAAACTCTTCATTTGAAACGCAGACTTTTCACTTTGAACTTTGCGAAAGATAACCTTTAGGAACGGAACTGCTCAAAACAGGGTTAACCTCTCAATTCTAAGCCTTGCATTTCACACTTCCTCTTCAAATCAAGAGCGTTCTTTAAGAACGGGAATTCGTAAAGTTCTGAGTGTGGATTGAAGAGTGAAAGTCTTTAGGAACGGGCCCCAGTTCCATTCCTACAGGTTAGGTATCTTTCGCAAAATGCATAGTGGAGTCTGCGTTTCAAATGAAGAGTTTACATTATGCGGAGTCCCAGATGACCCTGTCTTAGAGTGACATATACTTTTCAAATGAGGGTTCAAGTTTTATTTCTTCGTTAAATTCCGTGTTTGGTAATGCCAATAAAAAGAAGAGAATTCAATTATTCTATCAGGTCTAAAGATATTCCATTTATTGTGAGGGCAAGCATCTAAAATATCGTCGACGTTAGCTTCAACTGAGGCCATCAAAATACTCAACATTTGGGAGGAAGGAAAGGTTAGGAAGCGACAGGTCGTTTTGTTAGTGGATAAAAAGTGACTACCTACCTACATTTTTTTTAATAACGGAAATTATCCTATACTCCTCATCAGAGTATGATGATGAGGTCGTTGAACGTGCTTGTCCATTCATCAGCCGCATTCTTAAAAGCGAACCAAAGTCAATCGTTGCTCCATATTTGTTTTCTACAATACATCTCTGTGGTTTTAAACTACTTAATTCTGGTAATTCGAATGGAACATACTTGTGATGGAAGACCCAAGAATGAAAAACGGAAAACGGCCGATAACTTGATGAATTCGGAAGACAACGATCGGACATGACAACGATAAACTGTTATTGGAGGATGGTCTACAAAACGAAGGTTACTCTTCAGAACACTCTTCATTTTGAATAGTACTGTGAAGTGGGATCACGAAGTCTTCAGGAACAGACTTTTCATAATTTTTAAAGTGATGAGTACAAGATTTGTACTCAGTTAATGAAGACTTGCAAAGTGAAAAGTTGAAAAGTCATCAGGAATGGGCCCCTTTCCTTCTCCCTGATTGGTATGTGTATAAAAACCTGGGGCCTGTTCCTAAAGACTTTCACTGTGCAGTATTCAAATCCCTAATCTGCACTTTGCGAATTTCCGTTCCTTAAGAACGCCCTTGATTTGAAGAGGAAGACTAAAATGAAAAGTGTTTAATTGCAGAGTTTTACCCTGTTTTGAACGGTTCCGTTCCTAGAGGTTATCTTTCGCAAAGCGAAGAGTCTGCGTTTCAAATGAAGTTTACAACGTTTTTGACGAGTCCCAAATCTGGGGTAGGAACCTAGAAAGGTAAATTTGGAATAGGAACCTTGAGGAGCTGATCCGTCTCATAAACAATGAACTTACTTCAAATACGGTATGGATTCGCATTACCTTCGGCTAACTGTTGACAAGACTTCCCAGCTGAGATTCTCCAGTGTCACTGAGAGTTGAGTCAAATTTCACGACTACTAGTGTTCAGGTGACTGTTCGTGTAGTTCGCTTCCTTTAAGTAAAGAATGTAAATACCGAGGCATTATTTTTAATCATCTCAAATTCATTTCACATATTGATTCGGTCGCTAAAAAGTTGAGAAAATTGCTATACGTTTTTAAAAATTTGCTTGAGATTTCTTCTTTGAAGTTAATGAGGTGCCAACTTTGTTCTAGCTTTCCCACTTCTGAGTTACGGGTTGATAGTACGGGGTAGTACCTAAAAAACTCATTTACATGGTATACAAGTACTTCAGAACTCTGTTCTTAGGATTATTATGAATAGGCCATCCAGGTAACCAACTTCCCTTTTGTTCAAAGAATTTGCAGTTTGATACTCGGCAAATCTTCCTTTTAGTATCATATGTCCGTTTATTCAAGACTGGCATTGAGGAAAACGATCTGTCTATTGTC
The DNA here is from genome assembly GCA_954871275.1 of Leptopterna dolabrata. Taxonomy (NCBI): domain Eukaryota; kingdom Metazoa; phylum Arthropoda; class Insecta; order Hemiptera; family Miridae; genus Leptopterna; species Leptopterna dolabrata. Next base: position 22,040,639 of record OX940979.1, read on the forward strand.
TCCAATACGCGAATGGCTTCGTTGATCAATGTCAAGCTACCGAAATGCAGCTCGGAGCTCTTTAAACGTATTTCCTATAATGGAGCACTATTTTTCTTTTATGAGAAAAGGATAAACATCTCCGAATTCCAAAGCCTGAAGTGCATTAAACAAACTATCGTACCCTTTCTTTCGGATACATAATAATAACAGGCAACAGTTGTAAGTATCTGTAGTGCCTATCTATAGTCCGTGCACTAGAATAATGCCCTCCGACCCTGCACTCTGACGGAGAACGTGGAAATCATTTTTAACACGGAATTCCCCTTTTTTTCCCCCCCCTGCCCAGTGGCAGCACTTTCCCCCTGCAATCCTTTTTCTAGCTGAGTGTGAACCGTAATAAAAACTTACCTTTTTTCGTTATAAAAAATGATACTGTCATAAAAGCCATAGTGAATGAACGTATCATTTTCCCGATTTTTGTAAAAACGGACCCCTGAGCGTGACTCCTTTGAGCTGACAGACAAACTCGTGTGTAATAGGATTTTTCTATGAAATGTTTTCTTGAAAATTAGGAGTACTTTTTGGAAAAGGTACAATGAGGTAAATAAGGAAGGAAACAAATGTTATTTTATTATTTATTTATTTAGTAGGTACATATTATTATTCATTTATTTAGTACTTACGAAATCTAAGTGTGGTACGTAAAACTTCTAATAAAAAAATACGAATCCTCATCGAAACTGCTATCAGTATCAGAAGCCCCCCAACATTAATGATGAAACTATCGATCTCCGATTCGACTAAGTGATCTTTTTGACGGTAGTCGTCCTCAATTTTTTCGGCTGGAGTGAAATTTCTTCCACTTGAAACCGCTACTAACCAGTCGTTTCCGAAGGTAACTTCTACCATACTCGAGAACTCCGTCACTCGCCAATTCCGCACAAAGTGTTTTCAATGAAGGGCACTCTTTCCAAACAATGTAGAATTCACGTATCTTGTTTCGCGTAGCAGCATCGGTGAATTCATCAGCATCGATGACCTTCTTGTGCGGTGTGGACTTGGTTGGCGTAACAAACAAAGGTCTCGCCCGATCTGACGTTGTTTGGTTTCCAGCTTCCTTCATAATGTTGCCGACTGTTCTTGCCGAGACGCCCGTCGCTGCACTAGTCACATCGCGAACATTGTATTTCGCGTCATCCTCTTTCATCTTCCTCGTGAAATACTGTCACACATTGTACACAATTTCTCGTGCCTGACTCCTTAGAGCCCTGCCTCTTGCGACAGCAGGTTTCCGGTTTCTTGCTGACGATGAAGGTTGATTTTTCATCGAGAGATTTGTGTAGGCGACACACGGAAACTGACGGCTACGGGGGATTGTAATGATACTCAGTTCAAAAATAGGATGACGGGGATTGTGATGATACTCACAGTTAAAATAAGAAGGGTTAATACGACGATGTAGGTAGGATGGCGAAACGAAAAGCAAGACGCAAACAAGGAAAACACGATATGGGAACAGAATGAGCTGCCAACATAACAGAGTAAAAGTCCCAACATTGCATCTCACTCAGGCTGCCGAGCCCTCAGCTTCTCCCATCCTCCTATAGGGTGCAGGGTCGGAGGGCATTATTCTTGTGCACGACCTATAGTAATTTTTCATACAAATTATTGAATCGTTGAGGGTCGAATGAACTCCACCTGAGAGCACAAGTTCTGATGAACTTATTCTCATGGTGGGCAATGATAGAATCCCTCACCCCAAAATGATGTCAATTGTTTTTCATTGTTATGTTCATCTTTATTTTTGCAATTCTCCAAGCATATTTTAAGTTTAGAAGTTAAGTTTGGTTCCTACTTTTTCGGTTATCGCATTTTACTTTATTTTTCTCGGTCTTTTGCCAAATAAATAAATAAATCAAAAGACTGCGGTAGAATGGCATACTTTCCAAATCGGGTTTTAGGTACCATTTCTTCGTAAAATTCAGTGTTTGTTAGTGTCAGTAAAAAGAAGAGAATTCGGTCTTTCGATTAGGTCAAAAGGGATTAGCGCGAGAGCAAGCAGCTAAAATACCATCTTAGCTCTACTGAGGCCATCAAAAACTCAACATTTTTAGGAAGCGACAAGTTGCTTGTGGATAAAAAGTGACTAAGTACCTAATTTTTTTTATTATTATTATTTTTTTTTTAATAATGGAAATTTTCCTACACTTCTCATCAGTGGATGATGATGAGAATACTGACGGAACATGCTCGCCTCTTCGTCGGCCACATTCTTAAAAGTGAACCAAACCCAGTCGTTCCTCCACGTTTGTTTTCTACAATACGTCTCTGTGATATTAAACTTGTTAATTCGGGGAAATCTAATAGAACTTACTTGTGATGAAAGATCGTAGAATGAAAGACGGAAAACGGCCGAAAACTTGATGAAATTGGTAGAAAATGACGGAAACGACAGCGATAAACTGTATTGGAGGTTACTCTATAAAGCGAAGGTTGCTCTTCAGAACACTCTTCGTTTCGAGCTTCAGTTCTCCTACTTTTCATAATTCGCAAAGTGAAGAGTACAAAATTTGTACTCACTTGATGAAGACTTGCAAAGTGAAAAGTCGAATCATTAGGAACGGGCCCCTGCTCCCTCTCCCTGTAGGAGGATATGTCTATAAAAACCAGTTCCTTCCCCCCAAACCTTGAAATTTCTTTCAAAACTGTCGGGGGGGGGGGGGGGGGGGGAGCTTCTTGCTGTGCGAAGAACCGAGCATGCTGTTTTGGAGGGCAAAATGGATATCAATTCTTTTTACGGCTAAGTTGGTTTTTTTGTGGGTCAGTTTTTACAACAGGGTTGTTGGGGGTGGATATTACATCTTTTCGTATTGTTGAAGTAAACATTTCTTCTCAACCTACCTACTTACCTCACAAATTAAAAAGGGTGGGGGGGGGGGGGGGTAATGCACTTCCTTGGAGCATAACGAATGGGTGTGCAAATGTTCAGCTCGATCCGTTGTGTCTGTTAAGCTTCGTCCACACTATGCAGAATGAGGGTGGGCACCCTCGTCGGATCCGAAAAGGTGAATAGGAACGGTCGGGTCAGCTATACAAGAGTAGTGTGGATGGGGCGATTGCCCTCAGTCCGCCTCCAGTCTCCTTCGAGTTCTGTTTTCCTGGGTCCGTAGAATTTCACTGTAGCGAATTTAATTTCTTTATTGAATTTCATTGTTGATCTGTGAATAATGAGTGACGAGGAAGAGACAATTTTAGCAGCTGCTGCTGCAATCGTGCTTGGAGTTGCTGCTGGTGAAATTCGCCACGTCCGCCCTCGAAGATTTAGGGTTCGCCCCAGTATTCGGCATGGTAGGAAAAAATACAGCGCCAGCACATTTATGAAAGATTTGCTACTTGATGAGGTAGATGCTCTCAACTACGAGTATAGGAACGACGTAGGCTTCGCGAACTTTTTCAGGATGAAATGTTCTGACTTTGAAAGTTTGTTCGCGAAAAAAAACCCGACTGGGGCGATCGGCACGTCCACATTGTGATTTTTGATTCCAAGCGGATCGCCTTCCTTTGATCCGGACCGACTCGAGTCGGGTTGCGATCGCCCTCAGTCGCCCGTTCCGCACGCGTCCACACTTGGTCACCTTTTCGGATCCGACAAGGGTGCCCACCCTCATTCCGCATAGTGTGGACGCAGCTTTAGGCTGTAGGCCTCTCAGAGACAAGAAGAACAATAACTAGAAAATCTTGATAAATAGCGATTTTCAAACTTCCGTAACTCCGGCACCTGGTGGTCCCTAGCGTTGAAATTTGATACACCCCCTCAGGGTCCCGTCGAGAATGGGTGTACGAAAAATAAAACACCGAAGACCCCCAGGGGGCCTAGTTAGTGGAGGAAGGGGGGGGGGGGCTATTTGTTCCCGCCCACCAAGAAAACCGAAACCTCCATGCCTATCTACAGCACAGGCGACCAAGAACACGGTTCTTGGTCGCTGTAGGTAGGCATGGAGGTTTCGGTTTTCTTGGCGGGCGGGACACTCTAGCGTCCCTATATCACGACCACATAGTTAAGCCCAGCCAGAATAATTGGTATGCTTCTATGGAACGCACATGCTGCTTTAGCAATCATAAGACTGGTATTCCTTGTTAGTAAACAAAATTGTGGTACGTACATCATACATATTCGTTCATAATATTCAAATCATTTAATACAAATCCGTGAGTGATGAAAAGCTTGTTTTAGGAAGAATTTTGTGCTATTCTCCAACGTTGTCGTATATTTCGACATTCGTGTTCGTTCGCATTGCATTTTGCTGGTAGCACATGACCCTATAGTCGAGTTTAATGGAAACAATAAGTTAGTGTTCTAGTTGATGCATACTCCTGAGCTTCAAGCCCCATGGTCTTGATATTGATAATAATCTGATAAAAATGTCAGCATAATTGACAACCCTATGAGCCCAGTGATTACTTCGAACAAATCTATTGATGTCTGAATGATGAAATTATAGTTGTGTTTTGTGTTTGTTTATGATTTCAGATGAGAGTTGACTACGACAGAGGTGGTGGTGGAGGTGGAGTTAGGAGCGCAGGAGGCACACGGGTGTATGTGGGCGGCATAGGCAACGAAATAAAGAAAGAAGACCTTGAAGGGGAATTCGAAAAATATGGAAAGCTCAACAACGTGTGGGTGGCTTACAATCCTCCGGGCTTTGCATTTGTCGAATTTGCCGAGAAAAGAGATGCTGAGAGCGCATGCGACGAAATGAACAACGCCGAGCTCATGGGAGCTCGTCTCCGAGTGGAGATATCCAGGGGCAGAGGACGAGGCGGCGGTGGTGGTGGTGGGAGAGGCGGAAGCAGCAGGGAATTCAGAGATGACAGAGGATCATCTGGTGGAAGAGGAGGAGGGTTTAGAGGCCGTGGAGGTGGCAGATCCGGAGATCGTGACGGAGGTAGCAGAGGTGGATTCCGAGGTAGTCGCGGTGGAGGCAGCTTTGGTGGAGGACCTTCAAGACGAGGGGACGGGGATTCATTCAGACCCTCAGCACCTAGGGACCGGGACAGCGGTCCGCCAAGGTCCAGCAACGGATTCTCCTCTAGGGAACCCAGGTTTCGCAGTAGGTCACCTGTGGGAGGTGGAGCCGGTCCCAGGTTCAGGTAATCACCAATTCATCAACCTTATCAAATTTTCGTTGAAACCCCACCTGGAGTTCTGAGTTACTTGCTGCTGTGTTTCACTGGATGTGCACAAATTTTGAATGGAGTAAAATTCCACTAGAAATACTTGGGATCGAAGAGCATTTACATGATTGATTGGATAGTACTGAGGGAAATTCGTCGGTGAAGGAGCCGCCATTATCTTTCTGGAGTGGCTATTGGGCTTGCAGTTCAGCAACTTCGTTTGACCAACGCCTTTTTACAGAAATATTGGCTCAATGGTAATGGGTTGAGTTATGAAATTGTGGCCCTCAGGTACTGTAATGATGGGGTGGGTGGGTTGGGTGCAATCGTCTACATAGCATTTTCCCTAAAAACGAGCCTTCCGTTTTCCGTTCAAGTACCTAAAATTTGCTTCAAAACCTTTCCTTAAGCTTTTTCATAAAACCTAAATTTTTACAGTTGATTTTTTCATAAACCTTTTACGGTAATATTAGACCTTTTCCATTGATTTAATTAAAACACTCGAAGTATTCATATCATCCAGATTCTGATTTCACCTTTGAAAACCCTTCTCAATTCCAAGGGATGTTGTATCTCGGAAATTGTTTAGGGGTGATTTGGGAGGTTTGGTCTGAGGTGGTGGGAGGAAGTAAATGGGGTTGAATCGTCAGTGCTAAACTCTCTGCTTTGAATAATGTATTGAGTACTTCAGTCCTTATTGAAGTTCGATCCTCTCTCTTAACAGAGGATCGAATATTCCTCTTATCAGTCAAATATTCCTTGATCGAATTGTTGTTCAGACCATTTTCACTCAACTCCCCTTCTCTTTGAGTGAAAATCAAATCAAAAAGGTACAGTTACTGTTGGAAATGCTATATTAAAAACTCTGAAACAGTGTCATAATGGCGGGTAAGAAAAATACTTTGTTCACATGATCACAGCCTCATTGCAGCTCAAAGGCAACCTGTTCACATGATCACAGCCTCATTGCAGCTCAAAGGCAACCCCTCAAGAAGTTAATGACTGCTTTCCCCTCTGTCCCCGATTTTTCTTTGTTGGGTACTGTCTCATCAAAAACATCATGAACAGGTCACCCTGCATAATTCATCATTGTAGGATTATCACTCCTTTTAAATCACGGATCGAGAATGTATCTGTGTACGCGTAGTAACACTCGACGTCCGTCAGTTGGTCACTGTTTGAAATTGAACTGGGTTAAATTAGGATTAGGACTTCGATCATCTGATCACCCTCACGATTCCCCACCACTTACGACAGGTATTGTGACGTTAAATCCTTCAAGCATCGATTGTTGTGACGCTTTGGATAAGTTCATAAGAGCTTTTGTCATTACGGTTTGGATTCTGTTTATTATTGGACTCACGGTGCATCTTGCTCTTGAAAATCCCAGTGATGCCATCTAAAAGCGTCATCACACGGATTTCCTAAGAATCACTGGCCACCAAGATTCAGGCGTCGAAAAATTAATGAACCTGCTCCAAGGCTTTCATAGGAGAGGACCAAGAGAAATGGAGAACGCTGTCCCACCATTTGTAGTCGCAGTGGTACAGTGTTCTCTGTTCCTGTTGGTCATCTAGTTTGAAAGTCTTAGCATAGGTTGGGCAGTTTCGATACTTGAATCTTGGCAGCTGTGTGTTCTTAAGAAATTCGTTTGTGTGATAACACCGCAACCTTAATTTGAGGGACTTCACCGTGATGAGCGTTTATAGTCACTGTGCCTTGTATAGGTTGGTACTTGAGGTTCAACATCCAAAAATCCCTTGCAATTGTAAATTGTAGGATCCTAGCTTATCCTTCAATTCTTCTAGCTTCTATCTGGGGATAATCTCAATGACTTTCAACTCTGTTCAATCGGTGGCATCCATAGTCTCCACTCGTAAGTGGGCGTTGACATCCTGAGTTTTTGATGAGATCCTGAGAAATCGTGCTAGCACAGAATGTGCGAAATGGACTCTATGTGAATTTTATGTTGGTTACAGCGGAGGAAGTGGTGGGGGTCGTCGAGATTTTGGCAGCAGCGGACAAGGCAGGGGCGATGGCCCGCCTTCCTATCAACGCAATTCATACTCCTCTGGAGGCTACTGAGCCTCGAGCCCCCCTCATGAAGGTACCTTACTACCCTTACAACGACAAAACTATCTTCGAAATATTTATCCCATACTTCGATTCTCTGTTTCTAACCTTAAACAGACGCCTACATGCCCTGCTACGTACCGGTTAATCGGAATCCGGCAAGGTTTCTGATTAATATTCAACTATAATTATTGTTTCATTTATGGGATGGTTGTTGCCAAATTTTAGTAATTATAAACGTCCATTCATGTGCCTCGTCTAGGTATGTTTTTGATATTATTTTAATGATCTGGTTTCCACCATCAACTGAGGTATGTAGTGAACATTTGGCCAGCCCTATCCCCGATGCAATTCAGTCTGGATTGTCAATAAATATGGATAAATGATAACTGGCCTTCTGACTTGAAACCTCTATGTACTGGGGATGGAGGCTACTCTCCACAAACCTTAGTCAGTTTGGAAGCTGGGACTGTCTAGTATAGGTAGAAAGTGAGACTTCTTGTTCACAGGAATCCATTTTTAAATAATTTTAGAATCATTATTTTTTTATAGTCGTGTTCATGTTTGTGGATTCCTTCATTATCTTATTCCAATATGCCTGTTACTTTCTTGAAGGGGTTGACCATAATATTCTCCATTTTTTCATTTAGTATAATGGTGAAGGTAAAATCAGTTTCAGTCAGGCTTTTATTTCAATCATACAGCCAAACAACCACAAAAAAGTATGTTGCTAGTGTTTCACGGCCCTCTCCTGAACCACACTACCGCCTCCGCCGAAAATGATACCTGCAAACCCAAACAACTCTTGATATCGGTTACTAATTATTGATTTCCGTCATTTGTAAATCGGAACTGAATGTGAAGAGTTGAGTCAGTTCGCCAGAGTGGTATCATCAAACAGTCGCCTGAGTCGTTTGAGGAATTTACCTATTCGCGTATTCATGTACTCCGCCATGGATGGACCAGCGCCATAGCCCCCCAGTCAACGCTTTGTCACTGCACCACCCATGAGCCTCCTGTATCCCCCAACTCCACGTTACACCACTATCTGCGCAACTACACGATTACAAACTCATGATGTTGAGTAATGGTACTAGTGGGCCTCGAAAAAAGTTCTAGTTGGGACTAGGATCAATTAAAGTTGACTTAGTGATATGATACCATTAAGTAGGCATCCCTGGTAAGACAGGTTGTACCTTGTAAACCATCTGGTGCCCTCCCTGTAAACTTTGAACTGATTTCTAAATGAAATTGTATGAAATTGAAATTCTGCATGAAGATTCATGACTTGTTTAGCATTCTAATCATGTATACGTTCTATCCCAAGTCCGGTCTCATCTTTAAAACATCACGTTTGTGTTTCCTCCTGTGATTTCAGTAAGCGCTAAACCTCCCGTTTCGTCTTCTCCATTGTTGTAACTTCGTCGACGACGCGCTGCTCCGTTTTGAAAGTTAGACACGTGCAGCGAAAATTTTCTTTTGATATACTTTTCTAGTGTACCTAGCAGCGATTTAACTCTTGAATTTGTTCTTTTTTTAAATTAATTTTATACTTAAAAATTAGTGAGGTATATGACCTTGTTACAGAACCTAACGATTTCCTTTTGTTACGTTAGAATCAGTGTTATATAGTTTTGGGCCAAGACGGTTGTAATCACGGTCGTTGAAAAAAAAAGTTCGTGTTAGGCTTCGATGGTACAAAATATTACTTGGATGAACTCTTCGTCGAATCTCGTTTACACAGCATAAAAATAGATCCATAGATAGATTATTGTCATTGCGCTGCACCTATAATGTGAACCCTGGTGCCCTTATAAATACAGGCACACAACCATAATTTTTTTCTAAATCTTGATAGCAATCCTTCCTTGTCGAGAAATTGGAGTTTCTGAAGGTATTGCCACCATGGAAATCGTAAGTCTTCTAATATCTAGCGATTCAGGCTGAATATTACATTTTTGTGCAGCCTATCAATAAAGTGATTTGGATACAACCATGCTTTTTATATTCACCCCTCACCCCAGTAACATCATCAGTTGATGGATTGAGTACGTATGGAATGCCTCTTGGTATGAGGGAAAACTTGTTTTTACATAATATAAGGACTTGGTTAACTGATCAAAATATGGGAGAAAATTGGTAGGCGGACGTTCTAAGGTTCCAATTCAAATGGAGAGCTTTGTTAAACTTTCTAGGATTCGAAAAAATATGACTGAATAGAGGAAGAGCCTTCCTCATTGGATCCTAATATGATTCCTCGTAGTGATTATGAATGAACCTAGATACTCCTGTAGAGAATACTGGAATAGGCATCCAAGTATGGGAATTTATATTGGGGGGGGGGGGGGGGGGGAATCAACTGAAAAACAAGCTTCAAGCCGATTTTCAAAAATAGTCATTTTTTAAATGATTAGGATCAAAAGTAGAGTTAAAAAAATTCACGTCTGGCAGTTGGCCCGAGTTCGGATGTAGCCTCAGAGAGGGAGATACTTAATGCTGCAAACATTAGAAATGGCAACCTTCGAAAAATTATACATTTGCGGGATCAGGTAAATAGTCCTGATAGTCATTTCTAGTGGGAACTCAATAAATTCAAGTTTCACACTGGTTTTCTGCCTAGACTTACCGACAAACACCCAGTTATGTAGTCAATAAGTGTTTGTCACTGGAAAGAGGAAAATTGTTGCTATCGGTCCAAATTTTCAGTAGTTTTTTGAAACATCCGTTAAAGTGCATTTTGAATCAATTCCTAGATTTTAACACCTACCATATTATTCTTGGATGTATGCATACCCACCGAAATAGATGTCTACAGTAAGTTTCACCCCTTACTAGAGATGACTGACAGTAACGCCGAGCTCCGCAGACCAACGACCCCAGATGGACCCTACAAACCAAATTTCATTAATTTTGGTTCTTGGTAACTAGGAAAAGGGCACCAAATTTTTTCAATTATATTTCGGGTTCTACGTACCGTGAAACAGAAACCATCAAATTTTGAGGGTGGGATTGATTTTGGTTTATTATTCTGTGAATAATACAATACACCTATGTATTCGCTCAGCAAAAAATTTTTATAACACCCCCTCAAACTTTTTTCTTTTACGTTTCAAGGTGCATAGATTCCAAAAATGCAATGTCCGTCCGGCGTATCACGTGTACAGGCTTCATTTTCGGTCTAAAAAAATCGTTCTTTCGCACACATGCTCCATTTGGGCCCTAGTTGTGTCCCGAAACTTTTCAGCCCGATCGGAATATACCCAGGGGTGTTATGAGTGAAAATGTGTGTAAAAATAGGTACTTTTTGTGTTTTAGTAACATATTGGTAACATGAGCTTCTGAGATATCGTTTTCTATGTTTTTGGGGACGAGAAGACCGAATATGAAGTCGATTTTGACCAAAGAGTGGAAAATTGAGTTCTACCAAATGTTCAGCTCCCAGAATTGATTTTTTATGAGTGAAAAACCTGGGAAATCGTCTGAAATCACCATCAATTTGTATATTAACACTGGAAGTAGTATCAACACGTGGATCAAGACGAATGGCACTACCAATGATCAAAGATAATTTGGAAAAGAAAGGAGCGTACCTACCTAATTCGTGTTTTTAGGGTCCAAAAATGGTGGAAACCATCAGAAGTAGCTATTTCGATTATTACGCATGAAAGAAACAATTAATGAACAGCCAACTTTTCTGTAGGTATGTCCAATAGAATAATAAACCCATGTGACAAGGACTTTGCAGCGTTTTTTTTTTTCATGCTCGATTCTAAAGGTTTGTCAATGAAAATAATAATCCAAAAATTTTAACACCATCAAAATGCAAAGGGTTGCTCTGAAACTGAAAAGAATCTCAAATTGTTTCAGAAATTCTCGTATAAAACTTGCTTACTAGGAATAACTCATCTCTTGGAGTGGTTGTAACGAGCCTAAATTCCCATATGAATTTCATGAAAACCATATTTTTGTACTTGTTGGATTGCTGCAGTCTTGAAACCTGCACAGTGTCCATGTTGAAAATACGAGTAATATAAAGGAATTGTGAGGTGTGAGCAAATCTTTCAGTCGAAGATTGAGGATGTCGGCAAAGCTTCTAGTCTAGGGAGACTAGTGTCTGAAGGTAAAATGAGGACACCCATTTTGGTTTATTATTCTCTGAATAATACACCTATTTAATCGCTCAGCAAAAAATTTTTATAACCCCCCCTCAAACTTTTTTCTTTTCCATTTCAAGGTGCGTAGATTCAAAAAATGCAATGTCCGTACGCCGTCCGCCGTATCACGTGTACAGGCTTCATTTTCGGTCTAAAAAAGTCGTTCTTTCGCACACATGCTCCATTTGGGCCCTGGTTGTGTCCCGAAGCTTTTCAGCCCGATCGGAATATTCCCAGGGGTGTTGTGAGTGAAAATGTGTGTAAAAATAGGTACTTTTTGCGTTTTAGCAACATGTTGGTAACATGAGCTTTTGAGGTATCGTTTTCCATGTTTTTGGGGACGAGAAGATCGAATATGAGGTCGATTTTGGCCAAGGAGTGGAAAATTGAGGTTGTACCAGATGTTCAGCTCCCAAAATTGATTTTGTATGAGTCAAAAACCTGCGAAATCACCATCAGTTTGTAGAATAACACTAGAAAAAGTGTCAACACGTGGATCAAGACGATTAAATGGCACTACCAATGATCAAAGTTAATTTAAAAAAAAAAGATCGTACCTACCTAATTTGTGTTTTGGGGGCCAAAATTGGTGGAAACCATCAGAAATAGTTATTTCAATTATTTCACATGAAACAAACAATAAATGTACAGCCAACATTTCTGTAGAATAATAAACCCCATGTGACAAGGACTTTGCAGCGTTTTTGGTTTATTATTCTGTGAACAATACGCCCAGCAAAAAATTTACTTCTTGGAATATTATTGAATCCCCTGCATTTTGATAAAATTAGGTTTGTTCCAGCCAAAAAGAGTGGTCGAACCGCTGTCCACTGTCTTCTTGATTAGGGTTCCAACTGGTTAAGTTTCGGTTGGAACGCCTTCTGTTGACCCCCACCTTCTCATGTGACTTTAAATTTTGTTTGAAACCCTACAGTACACGCTAACAAGTTCTTGTAAAATTGGCTGGCCTTGAATTTAACTGCGAGGCATTATTCTGATGTTGCTCGGCTAACTCTAGCTTCGTTCTAGGCGTTCTGACAGTTCTCGAACTCATAAGAACTGGGACGGAAAATCCCGGGGCGTTCTGGAACTTGAGGAACCGCGTTCTGCACTGCGAACGATTTCAGAACTGGAAGTGGAATAACCGCGCATGAAATAAATGCGCATGCGTCACCTACGTTCTTGAGTTCTAGTTCTGACAGTTCCGAAAAAAATCGGGGACTGTCAGAACCGTTCGGAACTGGATTCGCAAAACACTGCGAACGCAGAACTCGGCGTTCCGGAACTGAGCGTTCTGGCACTGCGAACGACAAAACTCGACTGCGCTTGCCCAGAACCGTTCGGAACTGGCAGAACGCACACTGAGAAGCTGAGAACGAAGCTCTTGAAATGCTCCCGAAGTTCAGTTTCGTTGTATTTGGCCCCTACGTCGAAGTAATTATGGTTTTTTGGATGACACCTTTGTTCTTCTACTAGCCACATTTCCAAGTCACAATCGCTGTCATCAATAAAAATTTCCGCCCAATCATCAAATTCAATGTCAACATCATCCATCAACAGTAATAACAAATCCATTGATCCAACCCAAGCAGAAAAAATTCATAGCAACAAAATTTATTGATCCATACAAAACAATTCAGAGAGAGCGAAATTAGATTTGTAAGGTTACCTATGCTTGAGGTAGGTTGTAGGTTCAAATGTGGTTATAGCAACTGCCAACCAACCGCCCTGAACCCCAGGCAAGAGACCAGTTTGTTGGCTAGAACAGCGTTCGACGAGTAAATCACTACTGCGCATGCTCGGTTCAACCGCATTGAGTGGCTGGAACAAAGCTACTGTTATTCCCAGGCCAGCCGGCTCCAGTGCTCGATTTAGGGCTCTCCTAGGGGGAGGGTAGGTATTGACTATTGACCACAGAAAACAGTGATCTGCGCAGTCTACAGGCTAATAATAGACCGTTGTGTAATAATTTGCTTCTTTTTTTGTAGGTTTGTTTATATTATGTCCAGAACTCACCTAGGTACCAAACTACCAATTTTGCAGATAAACATGAAATAGCGTACTTCTGTTGCTGTTGTGTTGGTAGTCGTTCCACAAAAATACGGATCTCGATGTTTTCAAATGACCGATGATTGAGAATCAATTGCAACAAGTCAAAAATGTTGCCTTCACCATCGGTTCTTATAAAATCTATTTGAATTACCTATTGAAACTTTACCATAAAATTGATTAGAGAATTTAACCACCTAATGGATAGTGGAAACGAAGTTAAAAAGGGTCAGGTGGTCATGATCGGTCCTAGGGATGTCCGATTCTCCAAAATGAATCGATTTTTTAGAAAAGTATCGAAAAGAATCGCGATTATTTTTTCAAAAAGAATCGATACATCTGAGAATCGATTCTTTTTTCTCAAAACTCAATCTAGTCGGAGTTTAAAGTGAAGAAACAATATTTTATTAGGTACATTATGAAACCTGAATTCCAGTAACTACTTATACTCGTACATCCAATTGCTACCCAGCTTCAGCACATTAAACAGAAATAGGTAGGTAGATATTATGAGAAAAACAACAAGTATTATTGTAAAAAAGGATCTGGTCTACAGAGCAATGGAACACAAAAATATTTGTCCAGAGCAGAAAAGTATCGGTTTCCGATTCTCGAAAATCAGAATCGTATCGGCCGATTCTTAAAATGAAAAACATAATCTAAAAATATCGATTATTTTTGAGCATCCCTAATCGGTCCTATCGTATCGTGCCATCGATTCTACCGTAGCGATATGTTTTATCACTTTTATCATCTAAATCCATGATAAGAAGTCATCAGGGTTGTATCGTCCATGTACGTTAGAAGTTAGAACATTCTAAGCACAGGTTATAGGAACTTCAGACTCTGAAATTGTATGAGAGTTGGATAAATCGTGCTGACACGTATTGGTGAGCTATTATTTTTCACTCAGCTCGTGAAATTAGTAGGATCCTCCGGATGTTGTGTTAACTCGTTTAAAAAAACCGTAGTGGGAACTCGAATCAGTCTGGTCATCTTTGATGAATATTGCAAAGATATATGGTCGGTATTTTCTCAACTACTGCACAAATACTATCCAGATTTCAGTACGTCACAGCAGTCAAACAAATTGGCAAGCAACCAGTAAATCCCCGAAACTGAAAATGAGTGGTGACGTTGAAGGTTTGTTATTGTCTGAAGTTGTCGAGCATTTGGAGAAATTGGCTGACGTACGAACTGCAGAAAGTTGGGATAATGTTGGTTTATTGGTGGAACCCTACACTCCAACCAGAGTGAAATCTGTGTTACTGACGAATGATCTCACGGAGAATGTTTTGGACGAGGCGGTCATTGGCAAGTTCAGTATGATTGTGTCGTACCATCCACCGGTTTTCGCTCCTGTTAAAAGAATAACTACTGAAACTTGGAAAGAGAGGATCGTCGCCTGCTGTTTGGAGAATAGGATAGCAGTTTACTCACCACACACTTCTTGGGATGCTGCACTTGGGGGTGTGACAGACTGGCTTGCAGGGTCGTTCGAAGGGCATTTCGATCCTAGTACAGTTTACCCTATCATCAAGCCCAAGGAGAGCCCAGCGTCTCTGGGTGAAGATGCCACCAATGGACATGCCCCACCGTCTTGTTCTGCTGCTCAATTTCCCGTAACTATTGGAATGGGACGCATTCTTCAAATCAGCACTACAACACCACCAACTCTCACGTTGGCCAAATGCGTAGAGCTGGTCAAAAGGCGTACAGGTTTGGTGCATGTTCGGCTTGCTACAGCTCGTGGTCACAGTGCTGATTCGCCGATCACCTCCATAGCCCTTGTCCCAGGTTCTGGAGGCTCTCTCTTGAAAACCCTTTTGGAAAACTCAACCAGTGGCACTCAACCAGTCGATCTTTTCTTGACTGGGGAAATGTTCCATCATGACATCCTTGATGCGGTTCACCGCGGCGTTTCTGTAATACTCACCAACCACAGCGACTCTGAGCGCGGATATCTAAAAGTTGCTGCTAGCCGACTTCGCTCAGCTATCGGAGAGAAGATACGCATCATGGTTTCTTCTACCGATAAAGATCCACTTCGTACTGTCTGATGATCAATTCGATCACAGTTGCTTATCATTACTGCCCAACCTTGTAAGTAAAATCAATGTAAATAATTATAACATTTCATAAAGTTTTTCCGTAATTGAATGAACCTTTGTTGGCTAACCCTAGATCGAATGGGAACCCTAGATCTATTATTATCCAAAATGTAAAAGCCTTTGGCTAGTTGGGATCAGGAAAGCACGGACAAAGCCTTGGGGGCCGAAATAAGGCTTAAGCAGGGTTCACATCCATCCGGAGCCGTCTGGAAATACGGATAGGGGAAGCTAGTGAAAAGCAGTGGAAGGGATGGAGGGGAATCGCGGAAGTTGGGAAGGCGTTCATAACCATCCGGAATTTTGGCTGACAACTCGTTTCCCGCGCTTCCTCCCACAGCTGTTTCGGTTGCCGACGCCATTCTGTATGCGCAGTAGTGAACTGCGCAGATGCGGAGCGGAAAATATCTGAAAAATCAGATGCGTACAGTTCGCTTCAAAAGTGCTTCTCTGGAAAGAATATTCCCCCCTCCCCAGCTGATGTCCAACCAATCAGCTGCTCGTACGCACTTTCCGGATAGCTTTCCGGATGGATGTGAACCCTGCTTTACTCTTCCTATAAACCCGCCTATTTTAGTTTAAGGCTTGAGGCCCATTATTAGGCAAATGACTCAAAAATTGGCGAAAATCGCCGTTCTAGCACATTTTGTGCTACAGTTCGATCAATTTCCATTATTATACAAATTACTATCTGCAAACTTTGTCGAGCTGTGACACTAAAAGTAATATGAATTTCGGAATATTATAGCTCAGGTAGGTAACTGTGAAAAGGATGTAGTGTGGGGTCAGTTGGTAATTATGTAATATAAGGAAGGAAATGCGAAAAAAGATATCGGATGTTGATGAAAAGTGGTAAGGGTAGTAGTATTCATAGGGGTCTCTGCTGCAAGGTCTCCACTCATCCGTCTAATATAACTTCATGATTCAAAAGTGAAGTTACGTAGGAGGAAACTTCACCTGAAACCACAATAGATCTTGTAGGTCGCAGTGGATGGGGGCTGACACAAAAAATTCCCCGTACAAACTTTAATTTAAAAAAAAAACTTCACCTGTTTTATTATTTTGATCTTGTTCATTCTGTTTTAATTTGGCCCTGACACTGGGTTTATGTGAAGCTTGAGGAGGCAGTGAATTATCTCATATAAGTCATGCCCGCCTTTTTTTTTTCAAACTCCCAACTTCTGTTTGCTTCTCTAATTTTAACATTTTTTTCGACGAACAGACCCGATTTTCGTAAGGCCATTGTGGAGTACAGTAGTTATTAGAGTGAGAGGGAAGATGCATAACTTCCGTTCTATCTCGGCAAGGGAATGATGAATTTTCAGTCTCGTGACAGAGTGTAAAGGTGCGTCTACACGGGGACAGTCTTTCCAGAGAGCTAGAGCTGAGACCTCACGAGAGACGTGTGGACACCTCCTAGAGTAGTTGCGAGAGAACCGCGAGAGTACTCTCGCGTTCTCCCTCCTCTCACGACGTGTGGACACGTGGTCAAGCAACATCGGCAAGCAATCTCGATTAGTTTCAACTGTGCGAAACAAGTTCCTAGAGCGCAATGGTGACTTCAGGTCGACAGTGGACGAAAGAGGAAACGGACTGTTTCATCAGTCGGCTGGACGCTTTGCCTGAATTGTGGAATGTTTCATCGGATATTTACAAGGACAGGAACCGGAGAGCCACCGCGGCTCTGGCAACTGAATTTGCCACTGACGCAAAGGAAATTGGCCGAAAAATCCACAATTTGAGGACGCAGCTGAATTCCGAAGTGAGGAAGATGAAGAAGAGGAAGAGTGGAAGTGGGGCGGACGACGTCTTCAAAAGTGGATGGAAATTTTTCGACGCCCTAAAATTCATGGTCCCGTCCAGCAGAATCGAAGAGTTAATAACAAGTAATTTGGTAAGTAGATCATACCTGATTCCTTCACAACATTGAGTTGAGGATATTTTAGGGGAAATTTGAAACGTCGAATAACTTCAAATTAGTAGGTATATTTAAATTCATAGAAACAATCAAAATATTATCAAAAACCCTAATCTACAAGTTTACAAGTAACTCGAAAACAGAAATAGAAAAACGTTATTATAGGTAAAATTATACAAAAGTGGATACAATAATTAAAACCTACCTACTTGTCAAGACCTTCATATTAAACGTAAAAAATACCGCGTACTGATGTTAATAAGCCGGTGTTGTACATATTCAAATGAAGTTGTTTTCCTTCAGATGAATTTATATTGCCAAGGCACTTCACCTTGTGAAGAAACAAAATATTCTTTAAATTCATCCCTGATTTGTTTGCATGCATTGCTGACATACCCTGAACTGGAAGACTGTACTGGGAAAAGTAAATTGTCTGGCACGCAGTCATTTCTCCAAGTGCCCAAAACGTCATCACCATTTTCAGCTGCTCGATCAAAAACGGGTGCCTTGCGAGCGATATTCTGCTTTGATGAATAAGATATGATGCTACCTTAACAGTGGGGGTGGACCCTCGAGAGTCCTCCTAGACCAGTGAGATTATCTCCGGTTAAGAAGGGATATCAATAAGGCTTCCCCAAGCGACCCCGTCTCCACCAGAAGAAAAAATAGCTCGAGAACAGCCCACACTGTTACACTCCTCCCCACATGGCATACTTCTGGGCAGCAGAAGTATGAGAGGGAATGAAAAGCAGTATGAAGTTCTGGTTCAGTAAACGACATCTGAATATTTTCAAGGTGACTAACCTCCACCGTAATGGTACTAACTCAATAATATTTACTGGTGGAGAACGAAGCTCCTACATAAGAGTATTGGCGGATAATGTTGTCAGAGGTTATTTTCCAGTGAACTGTGCTAATCTGGGCAACCTCTAGGTCTAGGTGATCAACCTTCATAGCTAGGATGGAACAACTATTGGGAGCCCAACGGCCTTATCAGGTGGAATAGACCGGTTCCCGTGAGATCACCGAAGTTAAGAAACCTCGAGCGTGGTTAGTGCTTGGATGGGTGACCGCCGTGACACGTCCAAGTATGACCCATGTAGCTGTTGGGCGAACCCCTCTCCACTCAAGGGGGCAAGGCAATGAGTAGCCAAGTAAAGAGCGAAATGATCAGATCGAATTCTGATCCTCCATTGGAGGACAGCTGATCACGTCCGCGACGCTGGCAGGGCAGTCGGACGAAAAGCCCCAGCCTGAAATGGCTTTTACTTTACTTTACTTTTTTTTTTTACAACTATTGGGACATGGCATCAATCGCCTTCTGATGAGCTCAGTACATTATTTTAATTATACTGACACTCTAAAGGAGGGAAAGGGCCACGCCCTTGCACTCAAACTTATTTGAGTTTATTTTAGTCAATAGAACACGGCTGTACCTATGAAAAAAAATCTTGGAAAATATTTTTGGATTGGATTAGGATTAATTATTAGTTGAAAGTTTTTTTGTGTGCAAAAACACGTCCTTCCGATATTGGGGAGTGGGTCTTTCCCAATATGGGAAGGACGTGCACTAATTTTAAGAACTAGTTCCATAAATAAATATTGAAAATTAGTAGATCTTGTAACAGAATGATACTCTGAATATTGAAAGCCCACGTTCGGAAACGGCGAGAGTGGTTGGGGAGCGGTTCTTCTTGGGATGACCTTTGTCATGTATACTTACCTAAAGCCGTGGTTACACTTGGGGTGTTGGGCCCAAAACCGAATATTCGTCTGCCACTTCCCGCAAGTGTAACCGCGGGACAAATGCCCGAAAATATTGGTGCTCGGGGATGCTCGGTCAAAAGGTGGTTTTTTGTCCCGAGTCAAAGGCTGCGAATATTGGCCAACTAGTGTATTCGTGTAGGGCATACACATGCGGCCGAGTGTTTGGCGGGTTTGATTCCCGAGACAAGTTGAAGGCGCAGAGCTCGCGTTCATTAATAAGTGAACCCGGAGCGTGAATCACAGGAAACATTTTCCTGTGATTCACACTCAAGAGTTATTGCTGTGTTGCTGTCGTCGTAGGGGTGTCCGATTATCCAAAAGGAATTTATTTAAATCGAATCGATTTTTTAATTCAATTCAATTCAATTAGTTTATTAACAGAAATATCCAATTAAAAGTAAAGTACCACTTAGTACAACTAACGCGGCTGCCGCCACCACGAGTTCGTCCGCTTCCATGTTGTTCCATGTTGACAGCGAAACTGCGTCCATCGTTGCTTGCCTGAATATGCGTCGATGCTCGGGGTTGAGAGCCAAAACGGCATGAGTGTGCGGGGTGCGCGTCAAGATTCGGCAAACTCCGAGCATAGGTAATATTCGGGCAAGTATGGGCGAATACTAGGTGTTGGGCCCAACACCGCAAGTGTACGTGGCTAACATACAGCCTTCCCATCGCGTGACACCCCCCCCCCCCCCCCCACCGTTGGTTCGTAAGCCCGTCTTCCAGTAGTTTTTGCATTCCACCACGGCGATAGCGTTTTGGTTTATTATTCTGTGAATAATACACCTATGTATTCGCTCAGCAAAAAAATTGTTGAACCCCCTAAAAATTCGTCTTTTAGGTTTCAAGAGGCGTAGATCCCACGATTCAATGTCCGTTCGCCGTACGCCATATCATCATCCATATCCATCTTTATTTTCTGTTAAAAAAAAAAAAAAATCGTTCTTTTGCACAGAGCCTCCGTTTGGGCCCCGAGGCCCGATCGTTATATCCCCAAGGATGTTATGGGTGAAAAATTGGGTTTTTTGGTGTTTTAGGGTCCACTGGAAGCGTATTTACGCGGCGCGGTGCTACACGCGACACAAGCGGCTACGAGCGACAGGGGTCGTCCACTGCAAGCGCCTTCGCGCGTCGGGCTTCAGTTTGTTTTTAAGTGTATTCGATAAAAGCGGGGACTGTTCCTTTTTATTCGTCATGGACCCAGAGGAATTTTATTTCCTTGAGACCAGCAACCATTTGCGATGACGGATGTTGGATCAAAGAGTAGGTATGTTGGGTGGACCTGATCCTCTCCAAAAGGGAATCTTTCGGGGAGTTTCACCACCTTCACCATTAACTTGAGGCTGACCCTAACAGATTTTTCAATTATTATCCGTTTTATTAGTGTTATGATCCATTTTCTGCCCAGAGGGTAATTTTCACCTACTCAAAACGGGGCCTGCGCGTGAAGTGACTCAAAATGACCAGGGATACAGGTGAAATGGTAGGTAGGTGTTCCGATGAACCGTCCGTTAGCCATTCCGATGTTTATTTACGTGGAATTCCTACCAAAACCGGTAGGAAGGTGATACTGAAAACAGTGGTATTGAACGAGCTACGAGGGCAGATCCAACTTTTTTTGGATCTGCCGCTTGTAGCGCGTTGCCGCTCGTGTACGCCCGTAGCCGCCCACTCGAGTACACTTCCAGTGGACGACCCCATAGTAACATGAGCTTGTGAGGTGTCGTTTTCCATGTTTTTTAGGGCGAGGAGACCGGATATGAAGTCGATTGTGACCGAAGTTATATTAATTGTGAAACTATAATTCCCTGGCCGGCTGCAATACTCGATTTAGGGCTATCCAGGCGGGAGCACGAGGATAGGTATTGACCACAGAAAACAGTGATCTGCGCAGAAGGGGCATCTATACAGGTAAATAACAAACCGTTGTGTAATAATTTGTAGCGTTTTTCTCTTGTATCCCTTATTTGACACTTTCTTGGTGAGTTTCTGATTTTTCGCTTGGAAATCATGAAAATCTCGGAAAGATATTCCAAGAAGAACGTTTTAAAATTTGGAGCAAGTGGAGGAAACACAGTGTATTTTGTAGTACCTAGGTATAGGCATTCTTTCACATTCACTAACGGCATTGTTTGATGAGCCAATGCTGCCTGAGCTCATTGATCCCCGAAGGTGCCGTTCTATGCCTACTACAACATCGCAGCACCTACTCTGCGATTGGAACATAACTTACCTACCTACTTTGTGCTACTGACTCATACTTATTTTGTGCCGTTTTCATACTAATAAATAGGTATCTGTCTACAATAGATTTGATATTTTGTCCTTGACCTGGACACCTTTTCATAACGTGTACGCAAGAAATAAATGTTATTACGTTTGCGCATGCGCTGAGGCAACCTTTTACGGAAAAGCTATGAAATTCATTGGTTTTCTCCCTAATCAGCTATTATTTATTTCCGCTCCCTTTCTCATAAAAACCCAATTTATAAGGTAGGTATAAATTATTAGTAATAATACCTGAATATGGGTAGGTACATAATAATAAATAATAGGTATCAAATATAACTCATCCATCATAGAGATGGTAGAGGTAGAAACGACAAATTTCTTAATGATTTCAGGA
Source organism: Leptopterna dolabrata (assembly GCA_954871275.1). Lineage (NCBI taxonomy): Eukaryota > Metazoa > Arthropoda > Insecta > Hemiptera > Miridae > Leptopterna > Leptopterna dolabrata. Next base: position 22,062,491 of record OX940979.1, read on the forward strand.
GACCACACAAATTAGTGCTATATTTCGAATGAATAAGTTTACTAGACTTTGAGTCCTCACTACAGAAGGAATGAGAAGGGAAGCTTTGTATTCGAAAGGTCTAAAAAAAATTATTATGAAAATCTGGCAACCCTGTTTAAATGAGCTATTGTATGCAGGTAGCTGGGTCACACTTCCCACCCTTCCAGCCCATCGTCCGCCTTCCTTCTTTCACCATCTCTCAACCCCACATTCAGAGCACCATACTTTTACAAGATTTGGTCTTTGGCCTCTAATTTTCAATATTTGTTTATGCAGCTGGTTCTGAAAATTGGTGCTCATCTGTCCCAATATGAGACGGACGTGTTTTTGCCAAACAAAAAAATCGGGTTTAAGTAATAATAATTAATCCTAATGTTAATACCATATAATCCAAAAAATGTTCGAATTTTTTTTTCTTTCACACAGCCGTGTTCTATTGACTAGAAGAAACTCAAATACATTTTCAGACTGAAAATATTTGAATAATTAGGAAGGGATGTTCTTCCGAGCGATCGCAACGCCATCTCTTATCGTAGAATCTCACTACAGGCCTGTCCAGATCGCCAAGCAATATCCTTTGGTTTTATTTGGTGGAGGGGGGGGGGGGTTACCCGATGTAATACTCAAAGGTGACTCTCCCGTACCTACTAATAGCAATTATTTACACTAGTAGATAACATTACTGTTGAAACGCAAGTTGAAGCTACTGCATTAAGCTATACAAGAAGAAAATTAATTATTAACCAAATGATGACTTGTTATTGTATAGTAACAAAATACACTTCGTTCTGAAACTTTGACCTGACTGCGTTAACTCTGTGTAGAAAATATATTTTTTACAATAGGTTATGAGCTGTCACGTGTAGGTCGAAATTTTGAAGTGATTTGTGAAATAGACTTTATATTCCTGTAACTCATTCGGGTGGGGAGTTCATTTCGACATCTTACGAGTGAAGTGCAAGTGTCCCGTCTAACCGGAGATAAAGAGTGTATCAAGTGATTTCACAAGCATGAACAGTTTGAAAATCATTGTCTAGGAAAGGAGAATTATGATACGTGGAAATTACAAATGGAAGCTGTGCTGGTTAAGAATGACCTTATAGGGTATGTCGACGGTTCTATTCCATGTCCCACCATAGCCGAAACTAGTACTCCAAATGACAAGCAGCAAGAGGCGGAATGGAGAAAAATGGATCGTAAAGCGAGAGCTGAGTTACTACTATTCATTTCACCCACTGAATTGAAGCAAGTGAAGGAGTGTAAAACTTCTAGGGATATGTGGCTTACACTGGAATCCATCTACCAATCGAAAGGACCAGTGAGAAAAGCAACCCTGTTGAAGCAGCTTATACTACACAAGATGAGAGAGAGTGATGACGTTAGGGAGCATCTTGCCAAATTTTTTGACGCAGTTGATAAGCTTCGAGATATGGAGATACAGATCAATGACAATCTTCTAACGATTATGTTGCTCTACAGTCTGCCAGAAAGTTTTGACAACTTCAGGTGCGCCATTGAAGCTCGAGACGACCTCCCAACTCCAGAATCTCTGAAAATCAAATTGCTTGAACAATGCGAATCTCGAAAAGAGAAAAATTCCGATACAAATGCGATGTTAGCCAGAAAGAAAATATTCAACCAGAAAAATGGTAATCAGTTTGTTGAAGAACAAAAACAAAAGAAATTTCCATTCAAGTGTAATACCTGTGGGAAAAAGGGACACAAGGCATCGGATTGTAGGAAGAAGAAGCAAAACCAAACCGGTGATGACTCTCTTCTAATTACCAATAATGAAACAGCCATGAATGTGAGTTCATCAAGCTTGAATTGGGCGCTAGACAGTGGGGCTAGCTCACACATGTGTAGCGATGGAGAAAGGTACGACACGCTTGAAGCTGTTGGGTACACCAAAGTGAACCTCGCTAACAACTCCTCGTCTGGCGTTTCAGGAAACGGTACAATTAAAATAAATGTGTCAGTAGAAAACAAAAATAAAGCTCTGAATCTCAAAGAAACCCTCCTCGTCCCTGAATTGAGATCAAACCTGTTGTCTGTAGGGAAAATAACGGATAAAGGGCATTTTGTAATCTTCTCAAAAACGTCAGCAGAAGTTCTGAGTAGTGACGGGAGAATCTTACTGACAGCAAAACGAACAAATGGTCTCTACTCTGTCGACTTTTTGAATTCTTCCAGGACATCACTTTTCTTTTTCAAAAATCTGACTTCACACCATCTTGTGGCATCATCAATGAGAGTAAGGAAGTACTTTGCTCGACCCTTGGATTGGATCCGCATTGGTCCACACAAGTCAGTGTGTATGATCTCTAACATCTTCGACTTCCGAGTTGATTCTTTAGGAAAAGGTGTCTGAGTCAGCTTTCCCTGAATACACACAGTACAATCAAATTTCTCGTTATCATGGATCCTGACTCCCAATGCGATTTTCTTGTTGCTAATTGTTTTCAGATCGGCTAAGTTCAAATGGCCGAATCTTTGGTGCCACAATTCCGTCTTGGACACTGGCTTAATGGTTTCTTCTACTCTTCTTGCGTCTTCTGGTGGATTTTCAATTTTTCTTCTGGTAGAGAATCAAAAAGGAAGGAAAATAAAGTATTTGCAGTCTGATAACGGAAAAGAATACGATGAATTACGGAAATGAATACGAATGAAAAGAATACATTCGTGAATCCGATGCATACTTAGAAAAATGGGGTATCGTTAGAAGGCTGACAATTCCTCACACGCCAGAACAGAACGGTGTTGCAGAGAGGAAGAATCGAACGCTGTTGGAAGCTGCAAGATGTATGCTGATTCAAGCTGGACTGCCAGGATCGTTTTGGGCAGAGGCAATCTTGACAGCGAACCACATACGGAACAGGTGTATCTCATCCAGTATTAATGGAAAAACTCCATATCAGTTGTGGAATAACAAGATTCCGATAGTGTCTTACTTTCGAACATTCGGATGTAAAGCTTATTTTTTGAACAAGGAACCAGGAAAGGACAAATTTGCTCCAAGGGCAAAGTCCTGTGTGTTCATTGGGTATTCTGATGAGTCCAAAGGTTATCGGGTATGGTCACCTGCCGACCAGAAAGTCATAATTTCAAGAGATGTCAAATTTCTTGAAGGGATCCCAGATGGAATTGGTTTCAGTGAATTTGTTCCTGAAGATGACAAACAACCCGAAACACCCAAGATTCAGCAAACGTTCACTTGGATACCAGACAATGGAAATTCCCATGAAAAAGGGAAGAACAATGAACAAAAACTGAGTGAAACTGAAAACGAGATAGCAAGTAACGAAGATGAAAATGAGATGGTGAACATTGAAACAGATTTGGACAGCAACGCTTCATCTACCACCACAACCGTTCGTGGAAGAGGCAGACCACGCATTGTTCGTTCAGGGAACAGGGGAAGACCCCGTAAAGTGTATCATGAAGTAGAAATGCAGGCGGAAGCGCCATTGCCCGTACGATCAGAGAATGACCTCCCACTACCCGAAGAATATGCTGATCTTGCTGAACTTTCAATGAAAGAAGCGTTGTCTCAGCCAGACAGTCCTGGATGGCGAGAAGCGATCAAGTCTGAAATGGGTTCAATAATTGAAAATGGGACATTTACCATCGCTGAGCGACCAAAAGACCATAATGTGATCGGATGTCGAATGATTTTGAAGGAAAAGCTGGGAGCAGATGGCAAGGTCGAACGAAAGAAAGCTCGGTTGGTTGCACAAGGATTCAACCAACGTCCCGGAGAGGATTTCAATGAGACTTTTGCTCCGGTAGTTCGAATGAGTTCGATCAGGACGATCATGGCTTTGGCGGTGGAAAAAGAGATGGAAATTCATCAGTTAGATGTTGTGACCGCGTTCCTGAATGGTGACTTGGAAGAACAAATTTTCATGAAAATACCTGAGGAATTTGAGTCGACATTGAATGAAATTATAAAGGACAAATCCATGCCTTCCAATATGAGATGCGAAGCACAGAAAATGCTGTTGGAAGTGCAGAAAGGAAACAAAGTTTGCCTCCTTCGGAAAGCCTTGTACGGGCTAAAGCAAGCTGGGAGACAATGGTATCTAAAGCTGACCAAGAAAGTAAAAGCACTGTGTTTGAAACCTCTTCAGTCAGAACCGTGTGTGTTCCATGCTCGAAGAGGGGAAGATTTATTGGTGCTAGCAATCTACGTAGATGACCTTTGGTTAGCATCAACAAATGTGAAGTGGACGCTAGAGATGAAGGAAATTTTAATGAAGTCCTTCAAGATGAAATATCTGGGGAAGATCAACTACGGCTTAGGGATCGAATTCGTCCAAAACCTCAACGAGGGGAAGATAACCATGACCCAACAAAAATACATAGGGGACCTGTTGCAGCGTTTTGGTATGGAGAATTCGAAACCAGTGTGCACACCACTCGAAGTTGGATCAAAGCTGAAGAAGCCTGAGAGCGTAAGCCAAGAGGATCTGATAAAGTACCCATACCAACGTCTCATAGGGTCATTGATGTATTTAGCCGTATGTACTCGCCCTGACATCAAGGCGGGTTTAGACGGCGCGCACCCACTCGCGCACCAGCCTCACTTCCGACTCGACTTCAACTCGCCCGGCAATAAACTCATCCTCGCCTCACTGTTTAGACGACACGCATTCACTCGCACGGCGCGAGGTTAGAGACCGAGCATGACCGAGTGTCCTTTGATGCGCGACCAAAAACCGACAGACGACGACGGCTCACCCCGAGTTGGCCTCACTGTGAGTGGCCTCGAGGGGAGGGAGGTGTTTACATTGCGCGAGGGACCGGAAGTGAGGCTGGTGCGCGAGTGGGTGCGCGCCGTCTAAACCGGCCTTCATGTACGCAGTGAGTTACCTGAGCCAGTACAATACCTGCTATACTCATGAACATTGGGTAGCTGCAAAACGAGTGCTACGGTACCTGAAGGGAACAGCGGACTACGGCATCCTGTTCGAGAAGACGGGGAAACTACTCCAGGGATACGCGGATGCAGACTGGGGGAATTGCGTAGAAGACCGACGATCCTATTCTGGATATGCTTTTGTGCTCGGAGGAGCTGCCATCTCATGGGAAGCCCGGAAACAGAGAACAGTCGCTCTTTCAAGTGTGGAAGCGGAATATCTAGCTCTGGGAGAGGCCACCAAGGAAGCGATATTTCTTAAAGAATTTTTGAATGCGCTGGGAGTGATAAAGATTCAGGAACCAATTGTGATCTTCGGCGATAATCAAGGATCACATTTGCTCGCAAAGAACACTGCTCACCATTCACGCACAAAACACATTGATATTCGGCACCACTTTATTCGAAGCTGTGTGGAAGAAGGAATCATTAAAATCGAATATTTGCCCACGGCCGAGATGCCCGCCGATATGTTGACAAAACCGTTGCCATCTAATAAGCATCAACAGTTTACAAAATTCTTTGGAATTGGAAATCAAAGTTTGAAGCAGAAGCCGCAACTTGAGGGGAAGTGTTGAAACGCAAGTTGAAGCTACTGCATTAGGTAAGCTATACAAGAAGAAAATTAATTATTAACCAAATGATGACTTGTTATTGTATAGCAACAAAATACACTTCGTTCTGAAACTTTGACCTGACTGCGTTAACTCTGTGTAGAAAATATATTTTTTCAATAATTACTCTTCAAAGGTGGTAGTACTCAGCCACCATATCACCTGAATGTGGGTAAGGAAAGGAAAGACAATGACTTTGAAAGATGCGGATTTTAAAAGCCTGATAAGAAACTAAGTTTTCTGCAATTCAGCTAGACTTCCGTCCTAAACTAATATTATCTTATTTCAGAAAAAATGAAAAAAATAAACCCAAACTATGATAATTGCTCGTTCTGTTACGTTGGACAAGTGGGGATTTTGGGTTGAAACAATATTTTGATACAACTAGATGTTTATTCAAACATTTATACACCAGGAGGATAACAGTAGTATTTCCTGCGCAAATGGGATATTGCACAACAAAACAACAATGAAACATTAATTTATCTAGATCACAATGATAGTAATATTATTTTCAACATAAAGTAGCAACGAGTAAAGCAATTGAGCTGTAATCAACAGTTAGGAGAAGAGAGCACAAAAACCTTGGGCGATCCCACTTGCTCTTCTAAACCTACATACTAGGTACCTCTAAGTTAAAGCAGATAGGTAACAAATAAATTAATGGGGGGAAATAGATTACATGCGTAAGTAATGAATAGGTACCTATTCACAAAGACAGGATTACTTACTGCGTAGGTACTAACTTTTAAAATAGGTACCGATTTTCCTTTATAATACATCCGTTTTTCTAATGAGACTTAACGTTAATGGAAGACTAGTTAAGATACATGGGGGGAGGGGGGGGGGGCTCAGTTGCAATTTTAAGGTCGTAATTGAACTTACTTACCACAACAACAATTAAGTATTTCAGTTTGATTTATTTGTCTGTTGAGATGCCATTTGTTCCGAAAAATCATCATTTAACTGGTATTGAATCTAAAGCTTTAGCTGTGTTGGGAGTAGAAGTACAATATTAGCACACCTTCTGTCATCCGACGCTACTAACAGGTTGAGTTTTGAACGAGATGCTTTCGGTGCAAGGACATCATCGTCAGGCAGTCAAGAGAGTACTTAGTCAATTCGTCAGCATTTATGTCGAGAGGGGAGAAGTGAAGGAAAGTGAAAGGTTGTCTAGGATGAGGTTTGTCCTTCCTGTCATTTGGAATGGGGCCTGTGATCAGAAGAGCCATACTCCCTTACTAAATAATTACTAATATTTCAAATACCTAGACGAATTTTAGCACAATGCTATTTTAAATCTATAGCACATTCATATATTAGATCCTAAATAAATTAAAACGATATAAAACTGAATACAAATTGTTACAAACAGCTGATTGATCCAACTCATCGATGCCAGGAAGAGCTTACTATGAGGTCTTCTGCTAAGGAAACAGCACCTTCTGACAAGGATATCATTTCATCTTTACAAGCAGAAGTTTGATAGGGATTCTATCCCTCATTGTACAACAATAAATGGACTGAGAAAACAATAAAAATGTGAGTGGCAGCCATCAATACTGACATGATTACAACGAACAAATCACAAGATTTCTTTAAAACAGCGTCATGTAGGACAAATCCTTGAAGAAGTTCGGAATTCAACGTGTCATGAAATTAATCCCAGGTAGTAAATGCAATTTCTTAGACGATAATATCCAATGGAGGTCCAGAAAAAACAATGGACGTCTTCTCATCTGGAGTGAAAAATTTAGGTACTTATGTCAATCAAAAAGCAGCATTACTGTTAGTTTTAATGAAGAGAAGGACCACTAAATAGGGTGATGGATATAATGGACTTCCTCACTACAGCAGCGCAACCTAGCAAGGGCCAATGAACTAGGTGCGTAGTTCATGACGAATAATAGTGGGTGTGTATCCAGAAGAGCAGTATCTGAGAACTTCCACTCAAATCTGATAGATGTGATTTTTGGAAAGTTTAAATATAAACTTAACGGATCATTTGAGAGATGTAAGTAGTTGTGGATGCAGCATACATCAGAAAAGTTGAGGAACCAATCCAGCTGGGTGAACTGTTCCAGAGCAAGCTAGTTTTCTTTGGCCACACAAGATAGTAACGTCCTGTTCCTTCTCCTTGTTCCATGGTTTCCTTGTGGCAGGTTATAATTCTTGGGTAAAATTGTGTTCCCAATACTGTTACACATGGATTTATGCTGAGTGTCAATGTGGGATGGCTAAGGCTGAGAGCGTCCCAAGCGTTTATTTCTGTCTTGAGGGCCGCTTAGTGCCAGGCGTCCTGGCAAGCAGTCCTCAAGGTCTTACAACTGGAAGTTTGGTTCAATCCTACATTAACTCAACTATAAACTGAGCCAGTAAGGCAATAAACCCTTAAAGTACAGGTTATATGCAGTGATGATAGTTAATAGTTTGTACGTACATCAATATATTCACATTTATCACTACAACAAGTTATATGGCTAAATTCTATCCCAGACGTATGACAAAATATTGTGACACCAGTTTCATATGACTGATCTGTCACAATAACTGATAGAGCTAACAGATTATTGTGCATGTACCTGGATGACAAGCAAAAAGCTCTGAACTGTTTCCGACACCATTTAAAAAAATGAGTTTAGTAGAGATCATGAGAATATTTTAATCAACAACTGATGAAGCAAATGGGTTGAACTGACCACAAAACTGATGGAATAGGCAGTATATGAGTAGCTGCTCTATTAACAGTATCCACATAGCTCTTGCAGGTCCTGGTTATCAACTGTCTAGGAATATCCCTGGCTGCCACTTCGAATTTTTGTTTCTAAAAACCCAGTGATCCTAATGCACCTTATTCGTTAATTACCTTTGGTAGTATGAATTTAGAATGAGAAAAGTTCATTTCATTTCTGAGAACTCGATTTTTGACACACCTAATAGGAAAACCAGACGGAGTTTCTTTTTAAAGAAATCCATTCCCATGGTATTGCACTATAGCCGCAGAATTTAAAATAAAGGAACACATTATACACATACAAGTACATACCTATTTCTGTATTACTAAGGAAGTGACCTTATTTATTGATCATCAGACTCACCTATGTGAAATGTTGGGCTCATTATAGTATCCATCTTACCAGTATTGTACTATTCACCTAAAATTCTTGAACAAATTGGAACTGGACGAGGGAGATTTCGGAAGTTGAATAAATTCACCAATTTTGTGAGTGTCAGCACCATCTCCACTTTACATGACCTTACAACAATCAATATTAGTTTAACTGGTGCTGTTTCCATGGATGAAAACGAGTCAAACATCTGTGGCCCTCCCACAGGGAGGCAATTTCCATGTTATACATGGATTTAGAAAATGAAATAAATATTGATAACAACGCTACCGTCATTACTGGACTTAACTGTGCTGGAAAATGTCGTGCAAGCTGGCATAGGTCCCGAATAGGAATCCAGTGAATCCAAAGAGGGCGATGAACAAGTCTTTGAAAATAGTTTTCTTGGAGAGGCCGTAGTCCCAAAAGGTGATGATTTCTATCAATGGTGGGAAAATCAATGCTAGGGTCGAGCTGCTCAATGCCCCAACCAGAGAGATGACAGCACTCAGGTTCGGTATGGCTATGGCCAGGAGAACTAGAATTATGAAAATAATGAATTATCCGCAAAAAGAGGAACATGAGGATGTCATCAATTTATTTAATAAACTACAGTCGTGCCAAAACTCACACACATGCTACCCTCAGTGGAGATGCTCCTCTTCAGGATACAGGAGAACGGATTATGCCTCAAGACATCACAGGATTTAGAGCCGGTTTATACTAAATAACTAGCTGACCAGTCACTGACCAGCGCTAATAAGAGTTTGAAAATGTGTTGTTACTCTGCCTTTCTTCAATGGTCGATTATGAGTAGATCTAAAACTATAGACAACTTTGAAGCCCTTCCAACACCTTCATCCTTCATAGCCCCCCAATGACCCGAATCATCATCCATTGAAGGCACAACCCATTTATGTTCAGTATGAGGAAAAGAATTAATATAGACATGTTACAAATACTCACATGTAAATATAACAAGTGCAGTGCGAGTAACCAGTTCGGCGGGACATCTATACTCCTCTCTCAAGTTTCGTTCGATGGGAGGCCAAACAATTTTCATTGGGACATAGAACTGAAGGCCGTAGGAAAAAAATATTGCAAGACCCAACATGATTCGCACTGATTGTCCAAGTCTGCAAGTAAAATCAATATTGCTGATAAAATAAAATAAATAATTAAATTGTATTAGTTTGCTGTACAATACAATCGATGCCCTGATAATATTCAATTGTACAACACATACTCAATGGTACAAGTCAACCTAATACTTAACTATCAATTGCGTACTTGATAACACTTACATTTCGTTCAAGGGAATGTTAAGAGTGATGCTGCCAGGAATCATACTGTCACCATAACGTAAGTAACCGAAGAATCCCACTGCAGTGTACAGACATGCAACAATCACCATGCTCGTGTTGAGGACTCCAGTCGCACCTCCAAAATCTTCAGGGGTCGCCATATTGTTTTCCAATGGAAGCACCTGTGAGAAGAGTCAGCATTACAGCTGGATTCCAAGTATAGCCCAGGCAAATTAGACAAAAAAAAGGCCGTGCCTCCCTAAAGAATCATGTAAAGCTGGAAATCATTTTAAACCACTTTGGGCATCCCAAATAAGAGTAATATGAATCTGCGACTTTCTGAGGTGAGCTGAACTTGTGGGAGCCAAAAAACATGAAATTTTGGAATTAATTGTTTGGCTTACATCTAAACGGCCAATCTTATAGAAAATTTCACTCGTACTTACCAAAATTAAACAGCATTACATTATGAGTCGAATAATCTTTTTCGTCAAAATGGACAAAACTGCCGATTTTGACCACACCCCAGGACTAAATTTAATGTTTAAGCAGGTTGTTCGATGCAGAATTTTGTGCTCTTCAATTCTGGTACGAGTGAAATCTCTGCAAAATGCAAAAACTGAAAAATGCCAAAATTTCGCGGTTTTTTGGTTTTTAAAAGTTTAGCTTAACTTAGAAACTGTCACGCTCATCACCTACCTACTCTTATTTGGGATGCCCGAAATGGTTTAAAATCATTTCCAGCTTTGCATGATTTTTTGGGAAGCAAAACCCTAATTTGCCTGGGCTGGGGTTGGCTGAATGTTGATATGACATAGATAAAGTAACTTCGCCGCAATTAACCTCAGGCGATCTTTGTTTTACCTTTAGCTGCCTATTAACCTAAAAAAAACTCCTAATGATTAAAATTTATATCTACCTGCTAAACTTCAAAATCAGGCTTTGAACCTTTGGAAAAGATTATATTTTCCCGAAGTAGGGAAATATGTGAAATGCTTGAAACAGTTTGTGCATCATTGATGAGTATTTAAGAAAAATGAGGCGATAATTTATTCGATAACGAGGAAACTGATACATTGCCTGAGAATGAACAATGCCCCTGCCCTGACCTCATAATAACCTTTGAGCTTTTGTAGTTCAAGATCTGTTAGATACATATTTATGCTAGTTGTCAGTTCGGTTTAGTATCCATGACACATTTTTGTATGGTATCCATGAATCATCATGAGGTCTTCACCAGCAGACCTTAGTCGGTTAGAACATTTTTTCAACCCCTTCCCACTAGGTTTTTCAGTAGAGTTCTAAACGTGAATAATGAATGACAATTTTTTGACAACTCGACTTTTTGTAAACAACTTCATTAGATAGGAACCTACTGCCCAACTGTCAGGGATGTTCATGGTTAGTAATTGTCAAATGAAATACATACCACTCCGATTCCTTCGAAAGCATAAATAGCGGTTCCAAAAAAGAGTGGCAGTTTCTCAAGAGGCCCATAGAGGTGGACCGTCTCAATATTTGGCAATCCTTGAAGGACATAGTAGAACGTGACACCAAGACCTGTAGCCATCAAGATGGCAGCCAGGAGCGACACAGGTGTCAGGAACTTCAAGTTCTTTACCCAGTTGAGGAGAATCATAGGGACAAGGAGAGCCGTGAGATACCATTTCAAATTGATCCCTGGGTAGTACAAGTCCATGACCTTGAATTTGAAATCATACCATTATTTTTGATGAAGATTTTCATAAACCATCATAATATTACATGCCCTAGGGGAACTAAAACGTACTTCTCTCTAAATTGTCCCACAAGAGAGAAAATATAATCCATCATTCTCAGTGCAATAATATCAAACTATGCTCACCTGCTTCAAATTTTTACCGACGAAAACAAAATACACACAACAAAACCCAAGTTGTGTAATGATCAGGAATGTGTTAACGATCCACCTGCAAACCAATTATTTGATTTAAAGTATCTATTAACAAGCAAGCCACATAGCCATTTGGATAAAACGGTAGATGCATGCCTAAAATGGGTTTCTGAAGAATGTAGAAATTCTTGAAAAGGATGGCGAATTGGATGTGAGGTATCTAGAAAACAGACCACAGAATCTATTCTACGGCCTTAGCTAGTAAGTAAATATCAGCTAGGAATGTTATATTAGTACAGGTACGAATGTCGGTAGAGACAAATTCAACACACATTATGTACCTTATAATTTTTGAGAACGGCTGAAGAGTAACAGGCCCACTCTTGAAACTTCTGTGCACCACCTGGGAGAATGTGAGGTATGGAGCCTGATTTCGCCGGCAGAGCTCATGCGCACAGTTTACCTGTGAAATGGAAATCAGAAATTGAAATGAAAAACCTATCATTTAAGAAATCCATTGAACAAAACATATTCTCCCACATACAGATAATAATGGGTTTGTTCGCAGTGACCATCTGACAGTTATCTGATCGTCAGAAAGGCGTTGGGCAAGGTGACGTTGGGGTTGATTCTAGTGAAAATGTATGGTAATAATCCTATTAAATTATTGAATAAAATAAATATCAATAATCTAATAATTATTAATCTGATTCCTGATGATTTTTCTCCTAAAAGTATTTTAAATTCTTGGTATAAGTCCATGTATAATTTTTGGTTAATAATACCTATTTATTCGACATAATTCAATAAATTGGGGGTAACCCTATAAATGTTCTTGTCCAATTAAGGGATAGTTTTATACTTGTGGCGGGATCAAAAGTTGAGAATAGCTTTGTTATCATATTCAGTTTATATTTTTAATACCTATTGTTTTTGGTTTGAATATTATATGACGATGATTCTTTTATGACTCTAGTATCCATTACCGGCTGTTCGCAGTGTTTTCTGAATATGCAAAACCAGTTTGCTGATCCTCATTCCAGTCCACAGAAAGTGGGGGGGGGGGGGGAAGAACTAGCCATGCACTGCCCTCTCGATTCCACACCATTATCGAACCACTGTCAAACGCTTATCAAGATGGTATTGGATCGTGGATGGTTTATTACAGTTTACTAGGAGTCGGCTAACCATCAGACAAAGCCCACACCAACGAACCTAAACATACTGGCACTCTGACTAACAATAGGCTTACGAGTACGTGCATGCAGTGCGTGCAGATGGCGCCCATCATCAAAGTGCCGACGACTCCCACTGCAAGTCCAGCATTCAGAAACGCATCAGGCATTGCAAGTATTCCAGTTCCGATGTTCCCTTTAAGTAAATGCACCATGGTATCGAAGTTGCTACAACAAAATTAACGATTTCTGCTATTTTGACCATCAATTAGGTAATCTTATTATAAAAAATGAAGTTGTAAGTCTGACAGTTGGTAAGCGGGTTCCTCCATCACAGCTAAACAGATCTGAATGCAGATGCGATCTCAGTTCCAGACCAAACTTTTTATTTTTTCCATATCTTTTTATATTTTCCATATACGAGCGTTTTATCCTGTTTGCTGTTTGTGGATTGATCGGCGTCGTAACACAGGTAAGTACCCAGCTTTTAGTCAACAGCTTCTCCCTTCAAGTAGGCACCGGCCGACGGGTCATTAGTTCGTTGTATTTTAGTTTAGGTACTATATTTCTGTACCACATTAATTCGGTGGCTACTTTAGTCGAAATTTTCGTTCGGCGATAAGAGTGTTGACTAAGCCTTTGATTAATATCACTCAATCAGTAAATAAAGGGAAGGGTGGTGTTGCCTGGAGCATAACATCTTTAGTTTTCCACCGTATTGCACTTTATTACAAAGCTTTTGGCCTTAATTTGAGCCATCATCAGACAAATATGGAGTAGAAGTGCGTGAGGTGTGTCAGTCTAGCCTATATTGTTTCTGAGGATGCCTTAATTAAGGCCAAAAGCTTTGTAATGAAGTGCAGTACGGTGGAAAAATAAACATGTTATTTTTCATAACCGAAGTTTTTGTTCAGTTTCAATTCAAATAGGGGTTTTCCGAAATACCGATATTAGGCCAAATTTCTTAAATAACTGAATATTCGGCGTAATTATTCGGCCTGCACTTTTGACCGAATAACCGAATATTTGGTGTAATCATTAGGCTGGTTTTGTCATTTGTTGATCTTCATGAGGTGACGGTTGAGAAAAATAAGTTATATAATGTGAATGTTGACACTAATGACTGAACCTCTGATATTAGCAGGGCGTTGGTTCAGTATCAGTTCAAGTTCGTCAGTTTGCTAATGTTATTGTTGCATATCGTGTGTAGCTGAGCAGTGTGTTATACCCTCGTATTAATCTCGTCACGTCGACTCGATAGAAAGAAATCTCCAATTTGGCAGTATTACGTGCAGTGCGAGGAAAATAAGAAGACTAGTGAACTGTTCATTGTGTAACGTTATGCTAGGAAAGTCTATGAAGAAAAACGCAGCCGCCCAGTGCGAAAAACTGGTAGTCCTTCACCACAATTTCTCTCATTAATTATGAATAAATTCGGATTTTTTTTCTTTCATTGCAAAGCAAAGTATTCTGGCCGAATATTCGATTTGATCGAATAATGGGGTCTACTATTCACTAATAACCAACAGGGGCGTTGAGTCTATAAGGCCACTGCCCCGGCACCCAAAAACACTAGGAGTAAAAAACTCCAATGATCAGTTGGCATTTGAATTTACCTTGGTACACTGTACCTACCTAGCATTTTTCACAATGTTCAACAGCGACTGGCCAAATTTCTCTGGCTACAGATATTCAATATTCTAGTAGAGCATCCAAGGTGGGCTTCATAGACCAAGCATGTTATCGGAATAAAGCGGCAGTAATTGATGTCCTGCAATCGAAATCGAAACCTAGGCTCCTGAACTGGCAGGTAGGTTCTGGGTCCTGGGATCTTGTGTCACCATGGCAACTGAGAGAAGTGGCCCATCCGCGCATGCTCAGTCGAGTGAAAATGTTGTTTGCCACACCCATTTTGGGCCCTGTCCCCAAAATCTGATTTCTACTCCAAAATCGTTTGTTTTCACAATCGATTCGATCCCTTCGATTCAATTTGTCATCTCGATACGAGATGCTTCTTCGTCTTCTGATTTGTTTTTGTTGTCTCATGAATTATGTTCGCTTTCTCTGTTGAGTCAGTTGTCAGTTTTTAATTTTTTTCTGTCAAATGGTGTGCGTTTTGCGTTCGGTCCAGTTCTGATGACAGATTTGTATTCGTGTTATATATACGCGAATTTTGTCCCGTTTGCTGTTTGTGGTCTTGTAGATTGATCGGCGTCCTAACACAGATAACTACCTAGCTTCAAGTCAATAGCTTCTCCATTTAAGTAGGTACTGGCAGACGGGTCATTGTTTTGTTATATTTTATACACTATATTTTTATAACACTTGAATTCGGTGGCTAATTTGCAGTAGAAATTGTGGACGTTTTCGTACAACGATAGAGTGTTGATTAAAAGAGATAAGGTTAGCTGAATATCACTCAATCAGTAAATAAGGGAAGGGTGTTGTTGCCTTGGGGTATTTTGTAGACAAATCTGTTGGTTTTATGTTCTGGTTTGGTGTCCCACCGTTTTCAGAGCCCATGCACCGCTACTGATACTCAACACATCGCCAAATAGGCAGAATACCGAATAGTAACCGTATTTTCGGCGCATCACTAGTTTCAATACCTTGTGTTCGTTATAGTCCTGCTTGGTTGGGCTTGCTGTTCAAATTAAGCTGATATGATGCCTGTTACTCTCTCTCTCTCACACACACACACACACACCTACACAGCGAGGGGGCACATGTGGAACTGCACCCTCTTATTCAAACATACGCTCTGATTTGGTTTCATCCTTGTCAGCTCGATTACTTAGCAAGCCATGATTAAACGCAAATTCACTATCACGAGTTTAAATAGTTGAATCATAGAAGGTTGATCTATTCTTTGCTTATAAAGTACCTAGGTGTTTTAATACCTAATTGTTGAGCAATGGATGCCGAAGGGAAGGGTGAATTACTAGGTCGACGAGACAAGGACGATTACTAGGGACGAGCTTCATATGACATCAGACAGCGAGTGTAAACTCACTCGCTATTTCGTATGACATCAGATGTGGTGTGTTACATTATCGGAAGGTTTGATGGGAAACGGAACAGGCATTAAAGAAGTAAGTTTCTTTGTACAACACGAAGAATTTGCAAACGCTAAAGTCATGTTCCTTACTTCAGTAAAAGGTTCACAAAAGGAAAAGTTTAAATTTTAATGAAAAAATTAAATTAAATAAAAAACACTCGTAGGTACCTAGTATCCAGTAGCGGTGCGTGGGCTCTGAAATGGTGGGCCACCAAACCGGAACACAAATCAACAGCTTTTTCTACAAAATACCTGTAAATGTTTTCCAACAGTGGAGTCTTCTTATGAGAAATGGGTGGATTTTAATCAACCGCAGCTCTTAGCAAGTCAGAATGTAAGCACTGTGTTCACAGTAGTTCTGACCAGTACCCGGGATTACCAGAAGCTATAAAAAATCTATAGCTTCATACTGACTAATACTCAGCAAAGGCCTAGCTCTTCCTAAACTTTTAATCATCACTCTATCTATCCTCGTAGGAAAACGTCGAAAATTTCGACTGTAAGTTAGCCACCGAATTCATGTGGTACAAAATACAGAAGCAATAATAAACTAAACAACAACTAAAAACAACGAACTAGACTAAAATAAAACGAAGTAATGACCCGCCGGCCAGTACCTACTTGGATGGAGAATCAGACTAGAAGCTAGGTACTTATCTGTGTATGTTGACATCGATCAATTCACAAGACCACAGACAGGGCACAACGCACTTAATTATCACAAACCCAAATCTGTCACGGGAACTCGAATGGGAACATACAAAATTCGAAACATAAGCAGAAAATTGAAAACTCAACATAGGAACAGAATGGCGGGTGATGACAATTTTTTGGGGAGGACAGATCGAAGGACAAGCATCTCGTATCGAGATGACAAGATGAATTGAAAGAATCCAATCGATTGTGAACAGAAACGATTTTTGGAAATGTTGGGACGGGGCCGAAAAGAGGCGTGGCTAACCAAATTTTTACTCAACTGAGCTTGCACGGACGGGCCACTTTTCTCGGTTACCATGGTGACACCAGGTCCCAGGACCTGCCAGTTTCAGAAGCCTAAGTTTCGATTTCGATTGCAAGACATCGATTACTGTAGCTATATTCCGATAAAATGCTCCTTGGAGCTACAGGGAGCCAACATGACGGAAACACATATTGAATACCCATAGCCAGAGAACTCTGTCGAGTTGCTGTTGAACTTTGTGAAAAATGCTAGGTAGAGTATACGGAGAGAAATTCGAATGCCAACTGAACAAATGGTTGGAATTCTTTTTTGGAGTTTTTTGTGTTTCTGGGTGCAGAGGCAGTGGCCCGAGTGGCCTTATGGACGCAACGCCACTGCTAGTACCTACACTGAACCACTAGTGTTGTTCAATTTAAGCCTTAAATAATGCAACAAAAAGTTAGTAATGGGGTTCACAATAATTATTCACTTCATTATAATTTATATTTTTTGCTGAAGTCGGGAAGATTGAATTTTAAATGGAAAAAGGTGAATTTGACATGGAAAAGTTGAATTCGACTTGGAAAAAGTTGGATATGAATTGGAAAAAGTTGAATCTGGTTTGGAAAAGGTTGACTTTGGTTTCGAAAAGGTTGAACTTGACTTGGAATTGCTATATATATTCATTAAGTAATCGATTATAAGCACTCCAGATATAAATAATAGAAATTTAATAAATTACGAGCATAAGAAAAACTTGAGGTTTCTCATGAATATTAGCTGCAGCTCCATAGACCAAGCATGTTATCGGAATACAGTGACAGTAATCTATGAGCTACAATCGAAACCTAGGCTCCTGAAACTGGCTGGCCCTGGGACCTAGTGTTCCCATGGCAATTGAGACAAGTGGCCCGTCCATGCATGTTCAGTTGAGTAAAAATGCAGTTCGCCACGCCCACTTTGGGCTCTGCCACCAGAATCTGATTTCCACCCAGAAATCGTTCCTATCCGCATCCTTCGATTCAACTTGTCATCTCGATATTAGATGCTTATGTTATTGTTTTTGTACATATATAAGGAGAGGTCTTAGTACTCTATATATTCATCGGATCAGGGATGAGGGCACAAATCACCTACGTGGACATATCCAAGGCGTTCGACTCAATCTACAGGTTCCCCCAGATCGAAAACTGAATAGCTTAGGCTTGGAGGGATTGGCATTGGAATGGTTTTCCAGTTATCTGGGGAACAGGAAGCAAGTAGTAGCACTGGAGGGACACTCTCTAATGAACAGAGGTTACAGGGTAATTCAGGGTTCGACCCTGTGCCCCCTGCTATACCTTTATGTAAATAGAGTCCTTGAACAGGAACTGTCAGCTAATAAGATGGGTTACAAAGCCCAACGAAAATGAGGAATAATAATATCAATAATAGGACATTTTAGAACCAATAAGATGGATTGTTACTCAGTCTGACGAAAATGGGGAATAATACAAAAAATACAGGACATTTCAGAACCTGTTACTTAAAATAATAGAACCAGCTTGATTAGCAAAGGAGGGGCAACGGCTTTTCAGTGCACAATTCTGTGTACCATTCCAACAGGTTACACAGCAGGTTATAATATTGAACAGACACCTTCACATTGTGTTTCACAATACATTTGGCACCCTCACTAAGTTGCTGGCGAAATGAGAAACTCACGACGTCGGATGTTCGAGATCTTCTCTTCTCCTGATAAGGTTATCGTAGTCCGATGGGAAAAGCGCCCCATCCTGCGTTGATCCAGCATCAGATTCAGCCCCATCCCGAAGGACCGGTGCATCATCTTTGTTATCTCCACTCCAATGGTCTTGGGCAGGCCTGGAATTCAAATTAAATAAATGAGAAGAGTTCGAACAGGCCTTCAAATATTGTTTGCTGGTTAGGTACTTGAGCACTTCATTGAAACTGACTGGATCACGCAGAGATGGAGCAATATACTTAGAAATCATTCGAAATACGTTCCAAAGGTACGAGTATAAACCTGGCATCAAGAAACAATTCTTGCGCAGTAGTAAGAAATAATGGAACCACAAACTACTGATACACACAGCAAATTTATCGCTTATTTATTCCAAAAACTCATCCTTCACGATTTTATAAATGTATAAAAGAAAGCCATAGAGGCCTGGAGGGAAGAGTGTCAAATACCATCGTCATACAGCCAAGCACCTTATGAGTGAAAATCTGTAACGGCGACAAATTACCAAAAGCTGCTGTCAAACACAAGAAAATCAAACAAAATGCTGGACGACTGGAACTTATTGATCGTGCAACTTTTAGATTAACTAAACTTTCTAACTGACAATATTAATACGTTTGATAAGCTGGATAGGTACCTCTCCGTTATATCGTTGTTCCCCTCGTTGGCAGGAAGAAGCAGAGGCCGCTTTTCGCGATCCATAGCGCAGTTACTCACCCACTAAAATAATGGTTCATCAACGTAATCAACAGGTGGGTGCCTGAATAGAAAAAAAAATATGAAGATAAATAAAGCCCAAAATCCCATATGAAAATGTCATGTAGGGTGGTGTGTGTGTGTCATGGAATGTAATTGTGGATTGGGCATTAGGTACCTACAGTACAAACAAATGATAACCCAACCACTTACCAACATCATGATTTTGACAGAACAATACCAAAATAATTTACAATCAAATTTTATTTACATTAAGACAGTATTTTAATAGAATTATTGTACGATATTGGACATTAATATGATGAAGAAAAATCCGAAATGGGCAATTTTTGTTGGTAAAAAATTCTCCTTTTTTGACCATTCTGTTCAGTATCAGAAATTAACACTTACTTACCACATGATGAGGTGTAACTGTCGGAAAATCTACAAAAACTAGTGTGAAATTTGAATTCCTGAGTCCCCACTAGAAAAGACTTGTCAGGCAAATTGCCTAGTAGTTAAACTCAAATCTCGCTTAGGGCATCACTTAGATCAATGTACAGAACCACCAGTTAATTCCATCAGGTGGATGGAATAAACTGGTTCCTGTGAGATCACCGAAGTTAACTTGAGCGTGGTTAGTATTAGAGAGACCACCGTGACAAGTCCAAGTATGACCCATGTAGCTGTTCCTCCTCTCCAATCAAGGGGGTGAGGCAATGAGTAGCCAAGAGCAAAACTATCATATCGAATTCTGATCCCTAGATGTTAACAAAAAATTTTATATTTACATATATATTTATTTACGTGTCAATCCGGACGATATCTGACCTTGGGTACACGATAAAAATTCCTAATTTCGCCAGTTTGTATTGCCAAGTAAAAGGATGAGTTCGAAGATGAGCAATTTCCAGAAATTCTAAGAGGGTCAATTGTGTTTTTATGGGTCAAAATCGGTAAAACCGGTTAAAATCATCAACTGACATAAAATCACTAAAGTGGTATGGAAGGGTGAGCAAAGGCAGAAAAAAACCATTTCAGTTGTTTTTCTTTCGAAATGGTCACATACGGATTTTTTTGGGGTCAACAATTGGTATTAAGGGCTAAACTCAATATTTTCACCTGACATTGGTGGGATGGTGATTCACGGCGGAGGGACTATTTCGATTATAAAACTACTTATCTCAAAAAAGAGTGTGTCAAATAAGGGTCAACAATTGGTATATAAATGGCCAAAATCACGAAAAAAAATTATAAGATTTTACGAAAAGTGGCAATTTTTCCAAGAGTTCTAAATACTTACTAAGAGTCTATACTAAGAGTACCTATTATAATATATTATATATACTTATTAAGAGTCCTAAATATATTATATATACTTACTAGGAGTTCTAAATATATATATATATATATGCAAACTTGGAAACGGGAAAACACTCTTGGTGATATAATATATAAAATTTGGTGACAGAAGGTAGAAATTTAAAGATCAACAGACAAAAAAGAAAACTTACAATTTCAAAGGGAAATATTCCCTTTGAAATTGTAAGTTTTCTTTTTTGTCTGTTGATCTTTAAATTTCTACCCTCTGTCACCAAATTTTAATTATATATATATATACATATATATAAAATGAAATAAAATTTAAAAAAATAAACTTGACGAAAATTCCCCATGGAACTATATTTTACCAAGACAAGAAGATCCCACGCTACGAGCTGTCTCCGAAACAATGAACCAGAGTTCAAGAAATTTGACCGGTCAGAAGACTTATCATGGACAAATAACGAAACAATTCCATCGCGTGAAAGGAAATACATACATACGAAAATTACCAAACAAAATACTAGAGTCTGACTGATAACAAATCGAGATTACCTAGTTTCATTTGAACAGTGCTCGTACAACAAAAAAGGATCATAATCCGTTGGGTCAACAGTAGCGCGTTAGTGGTAAGCATTGACACAGCTAGTCAAAATAAAAATCATTGTGATAGATGTTAGGAAACAATGCCTAACATAAGGTGTAGGTATTCAAGTCTTGGTTGTGATTTTTGGTGGTTTTTCGGGTAGAGGAGAGCCTCCGGTGTGATAGTCATGTTATACCTACCTACTTAAAAGTCGCGGCTGTTGAAATGCCAGCTGTCACAACCGCATAAGTTAACGGAACCAAAAATGGGCAATTTTCATCCAAAAAAATTTGGTTTAAAAAATATGTTTCAGAACGTTTAAGAGATGAAGCTTAGCAGGTTCATCCTCGCGAGAAGTAAGTAGCTTGCTATTGGTTTCATGACTGTATTACTATGCAATATTAATATTAGGTAGGAAAGTACTTTTCCAGTACCATCCCGTCCGCAGGTATTGGTACCTATATAATATGTTATGATCATAATAAAAACCGGTTTTTCTCAACGATCAGGTTTGTCATTCGGGATTAAAGAACTTAGGCAGGTAGGTAGGTACTTGAAGGCACATTCAATACAAAACCCTGAAGTAAATAACAGCCATGGAGACTTATACTCATTGGGTGGTCTATGGTAAAAAGCATAGGTTTATGAGTGTAGGTACCTGAGCATTGTTTAAATTAGAAGAATGAACCAATCATCTCACCTACACAACAATGATCACAAAAGGGAAAAGATAGTAAATCACATGCCCTACGTAGTGTCAAATATAGTCGGAGGTACACTCGGTGCTTACCTACTTAGGTAAATGCTGAAACAAAAGGATTACTGAAGGTACTCACCGAGGGCGATGTAAGTTACAACAAACTACTCGTCCGTTAACTGATTTATGATGGTGTGTTTCAAACTTCGTAGTCGAAAATCCAATGCGAACTATGTCGAGGCGTTAGACAAAGGAAGAGACTACTTGCGATGCGACGCTTTGTGCAACGGAGAGGGTCTCATTAGATTTGCATTGGGTAAGAAACAACTATTCTATAAAATGATAAGGCCGTGAAGGACGAGCGAGCCGATCTGCTAGCTATGAGCTTTCTTTCTAGATTTTGTTGACGTTACATCTTACATGAAAATGAATGTGATAGCTGACTGATAAGAAATGAAGAAGTGATAAGGCACTACTGGGTGGAAACCGGAAGTGCCTCTGGGTTACACTCGGAAGAGAATATTTTTTATAAGAGACAGCGCAACCAACAAACACTTCATGGGAAACATTTTGAAAAAAAAACCATTCAACCTCTGGATGGAATCTGAATAAAATGAATGTCAGGTTTCCCAGGACTAGTACCCAGAAAAGAACTACCAGGGGAGAAAAAAAAACATGGAAAAAATCAGGGTAGTTCTTCCTCCACGATTACATAGCCGTGCAACCTACCGCGGTCTACCTCTGAACAACTTCTTTTTTTCTCAGGACGAGAATACTGGTTCTCGCATTCGGACGTTTCAACAGAAACAAACTCAGTATCAATAGAAACAGTAGTATAGTAGTGTTTTCTGTGCAGTACCGTAATCCCCAGTCTCGCGAGTTATGGCGAACCCACTGAAAGTAGAATAGACTACGGAAATTTTGTTGCGTTGGCGTTTCTGTAAACTCCTCCCCTCCGAGTTCCTCATGACAGAAGCCGATATCTGAACATCCCCTTCAAGTTTCGCGTAGTTTGATAAGAGACCCCGCGGAGTTCGCGGGTAGGGTTTTGTTTCGTTTCGAAATCTCTTAGTTCGCCGTTCGTTCGATCCTGTTCGCGTTGTTCTTTTCAACTAGCCAGTTCTAACGACCTACCGTTCTCATAGCTATTTTCTAGCTATAGGGCTCACCCCTGTATGCCTGAAGGGTGAACACCCCTCGAGGGTGTATCAGGGTAACTACGACTACCTTCTTAGTTGACTCTCCGTTCAAAATGAGGCGAAACGTTAAAATTTTACTGCTGTTTTCCGTGGCATGGATGTTTGTTGTCATGTACTACCTTCATAGTTCAAGCGAAAGAAAAGTAAGTACTTAAATAGTTGAAAAATGGCTTACTTAGTTTACGACCAACTTACATTATTGTTGAAATGTCATCGTCAATTCCTGAATCACTTTCAGTTTACCGAATACAGTGCAGCTTCATTTGTAAGAGACAAGTTTCATCGGGCGCTTTATAAAAATAGCTCTGTAAATATGTTTCAGGATGTTTCTTATTTCTATTTTGCAGACTTCTTATCCCTATCTTGGATGTATATTGTATCCAGTAATAGTATTTTTCGATAGTACGTTCCAGTAATAGGTATTTTGTATTCTGTCGTTAGTAGTAGCATGCTAGATAAGTATCAAGTCACATTAGAACGGATAAATATTGCATTTCAAATATTTGGCATAGGTCAGTTCATGAACTTGAATTTTCAAAATCGTACCAAAATATGAGTCAGAATAGGTTAACATGGGTTCTTTCAAGACTATTCAAACTAGGGCAGTGCCAACTAGCCTCCCACTTTCAAAATCGGAAAGAAAACTCAAGTCTAGATATTGACTTTCTACTTTACCTCGTTTAGCTATCTTTACTTGAGCACATGATTTGAGGTACATGACATACCTCCTTTGATTTTAAAATTCATCTGTCCATTTGCAAATAATTAAAGATAATTACTTATTATATTGGTCATTAAATTGTCGTTTCTTATTTGAGTAGACGTAGGTATGCAGCTATACAGAATTACTTATTGCATTATAATAGGTATTCTCATAAGCATTGAGAGTGGTGCAGTGAAAGTTCCTGCTTACAAAAATTTAATATTGCTCTGGTTGAATTTAAGTAAGTAGCTGAGGAAGTCTGTTATCCTCATAATTATTTTTCTAAATGCAGACAAAATGCCAATTGCGCGTCTTGATTAGTGATAATCACGTAAAAATAATAGGTAGGTAATACGTCGAGTAGGTACATAAGGTGCGCCTTTACTGGAAGCGACCCAACACGGACTGGAAGCGACCGCATGACTGTCAGTTCTTGAAGGGGGTAAACCAGAGAGACTGGAATTACTATAATTGTTAATTCCAGTGTCTCTAGGGTAAACATTTGCGTACATAAACCGTGTCGTTGAGTGCAGAACTGACAAGAAATTGTGAATACCTTCGGCGCTTCTTGGTAGATTGTGTCTACCTTATACCTACTTGTACGTAGAAATTGAGGTAAATGTACGAGTATATGATGGTCTGATTTCTTTACGTACGTGTAATAATTTTCGGAATATATTAGGTTGGTAGATTTCCAAGTAACTAAGGTAGTTTAACGTGTACCTCACTAGGTTAACAGAACAAAATGTAGTTTTCATTTTTGGAAGTTGAAATGCGAGATGGAGCTCCGGGTAGTTGTAATGATGTAGCTGTATACCAACTCATATGTTGCCATAAACCTTCGCCCAAATTAACGTGAAGGCAGAAAGCAATGAAAGTAATCAATAACCCATTCGCCTGATTCATCATTGGGAAAAGTAGGTACATACCTACTAAGAGAAATCTTGTACCGTCTGCTGTAAAACTCGGGTTTCAGATGGTACCAGAGCGGCGGTACCTATGGTCGGCTATTAGGTATATATATTTTATCAGGCTTTGGTTATTCGTTTGGTCTGTTGTAGCTACTGTGGTTAAAAATCAAAACAGCCGTCCTCAATCGTGTTGAAAATCGTATATCATTATTGACTGATGAGTAGCCACGTAGGCGTTCGAGTGTGACGAAAACGGCTATTGTACTAGTAAAAAAACTACCTCCGTAATTGTAGTAGTTTTCGACTTTTCCTTCTTGATATGTAATACCGCACATTTGAACTTACGAGGAGGATTTATACGAGCTCTCCAATGATCTTGTAACGTACATTATCCGCACAAAATAATTGAACATTGACTGAATATGGATAATGTAAGAACATTCTGATGGTTACTCTACGAGCATTTTGTCTCGTTCAAAGGTGAATAGCATTTCGAATGCACTCATTATCGGTCCTTATGAAGTCATTTTCACTGGTCCCGTAGTTTGTTTTCTAGTCGATATTCCATAAACTTAATAGTGGTCATGCAGTGGTTGAATCTGTGCATGTACAATGCCAAACTCGGGTGCAGTTCCGTATACGTGCCCCCACTTTCAAACTCGTCAAAGTCAGTCATTTTTCTGCAAAAAAAGAACATTAGGTACTTATTACCTTTGGAAACCTGAAAATCTCTTCTTTCATCTGCTTCTGTCGACCAGTCCCTAACCCTCCTCATACTTAGAGAATTATCAAATTACAAATGTGAGGGCACATACGGAACTACTACGCTAGGGAAATAGTTCCGTACATGTGCCCTCACGTGTTGGTTTGTGTGTATATGAGCCACTGTCACGGTTCAACTTGTCACGTGTTTCCTGAATTGTTTCCTTTGCATGTGACTTTGAATCACCCTCATGTATAGATCCCCCTTTTGTATCTATAGAAAAGTGATCAAGGGAAGGTGAACCACTCCATCAATCCTTCTAGTCAAAAATATAGGTGAGTGGGGTGTATAGATCGCCCCACTCATCTTTATGTTTGTGTAGATCGCCCCCCATTCTTCTTTATGTGCAGATCGCCCTTGCATCACAAATTTGCTCAGAACAAGTAGGGGCACATACGGAACTATTTCCCTAGTGTGATAGTGCCCCACTTTTTTTTGAGCGAATTTTTTGTTGTGTGGGGCTAGTGATAAAAACATGTAGGGGACAGAGAGCGAAAGAAGAGGTTTTAAGGTTTCCAGAACGCTTTGACGAGGTCACATACGGAACTACACCCCCAAACTCCTGTTCGAACGCTGTCACATTTCATCGTAGTATTATAGGTAGCCGGAAGCATTGATGTATACTTAATTTAATCAATCGTGGATACATCAAATAACCTACTATACATCCTTATTCGTGTAACTATGTGAGAAAACTCTCCACCCACTTGGCAAACGTTTCTTCCTGAATTTAAGTAGAGCGTGAATGAGGCAAACCATGATTCTTCAGTCTCGGTTACTGCGATTTGTAGAGGAACTCCTCACGATAATAATTTACGTTTATCAGGTTTCGGGAAAAAATTGTATAAACCCTTCAAAGTTCTTGTCACATGAGTTTATTATTCTCGACTGAGAACGGCACGACCTCAGTGAAGGGACCTCAACTATTAGGTTGCTGTTTCTGACAGATTATTTTCGATCAGCGAAATTGTCATTGCATTGTCATGATTCATCTGTTAATATTACCTCCTGTGTTATTATATAAATTTCTGTTGATCACAGTCATTTCCCCGGGTTTTCCCCGGGTATGGTCTGGTCTGCATATTTTTTATTAAGCGAAATTTTTGTGGTTTTAGGAAATCATTATGAATTTTGGTATGTTATTCCGTGAATAATACACCTATGCAATCGCTCAGCAAAAATTTTTTATAGCGCCCCCTCAACTTTTGGTTTATTATTCTGTAAATAATACACCTATGTAATCGCTCAGCAAAAAATTTTTATAACACCCCCTCAAAATTTTTTCTTTTCCGTTTCAAGGTGCGTAGATTCCAAAAACATTCCGGGTTTATTATTCGATTGGACTTACCTACAGAAATGCTGGCTGTTCATTTATTGTTTCTTTCATGCGTAATAATCGAAGTAGCTATTTCTGATAGTTTCTATTAATTTTGGCCCCTAAAACACAAATTAGGTACGCTCTTTTTTTTCTTTTTTTTAAAACTATCTTTGATCATTGATAGTGCCATTTAATCGTCTTGATCCACGTGTTGACACTTTTTCCAGTGTTATTATACAAACTGATGGTGATTTCAGACGATTTCCCAGGTTTTTTACTCATAAAAAAATCAATTTTGGGAGCTGAACATTTGGTAGAACTCAATTTTCCATTCTTTGGTCAAAATCGACTTCATTCTCGGTCTTCTCGTCCCCAAAAACATGGAAAACGATACCTCGAAAGCTCATGTTACTAACATGTTACTAAAACACAAAAAGTACTTACCTATTTTTGTGCACATTTTCACTCATAACACCCCTGGGTATATTCCGATCGGGCTGAAAAGTTTCGGGCACAACTAGGGCCCAAATAGAGCATGTGTGCGAAAGAACGACTTTTTTAGACCAAAAATGAAGCCTGTACACGTGATACGGCGGACGGCGGACGGACACATTTTTGGAATCTACGCACCTTGAAACGTGAAAGAAAAAATTTTGAGGGGGTGTTATAAAAATTGTTTGCTGAGCGATTATATAGGTGTATTATTCACAGAATAATAAACCAAAATGCAATGTCCGTCCGCCGTACGCCATCCGCCGTATCACGCATAACTGCTTCATTTTCGATCTAAAAAATTCTTTATTTCGCGCACATGCTCCATTTGGGCTCTGGTTGTGTCCCGAAACTTTGCAGCCTGATCGGAATATACCCAGGGGTGTTTTGGGTGAAAAATGGGTGTAAAAATTGGGTTTTTTGGTGTTTTAGTGAAATGAGCTTTTGAGGTATCTTTTTCTATGTTTTTAGGGCAGGAAGACCGAATATGAAGTCGATTTTGACCAAAGAGTGAAGAAGAGTGAAGAATTGAGGTTGTAACGAAGGTTCAGCTCCCAAAATTCATTTTTAATGAGTAAAAAACCTGGATAATTGTCTGAAATCACCATCAGTTTGTATAATAACATTAGAAACAGTGTCAACAGGTGAACCAAGACAGGCACTATCAATGATCAAAGATAATTTGCACACAAAAAAAACCAGGCGTAATTCGTGTTTTTGGGGGTTAAAATTGGTGGAAACCATCAGAAATAGCTACTTTAATTATTTCACATGAATGAAACAAATGAACACATAAGATTTCTGTAGGTGTGTCCAATAGAATAATAAACCCATGTGACAAGGACTTTGTAGGGTTTTTTGACGTGATGGTATTGCAGAACTCAGGAGAGAGTGCTCGTTATTTCTTTTGCATTTATGGTCATAATTATGTGCTTGATAGCAATAATGGAAAACTCGAACTCATAATATTCTTATATATGCTACTTGCTCTTTGTAATGCCCAGGATCGTTCGTTTTTACATTCCCTACTCTATCCTTCGTATCTACATTTGGGTTGATGCAATATACCCGTAAATTAGTTACTGTGCGATTCATTTCAGCGAATTCGATTATGAGCTGATCTAGTATGTACCTAGTGCATCTATTTACATAATTGTCTGGATTTGTCTAAGGGAACTTCCGTGTCCGTCTTCATAACATGCGCTATCCGCACGTCCATCTTATGTGGTAATCATTCCGAGATTCGATCATCTTAGTTGGCACTATACGTACAATATGCTTTCATTGCCCGAAACTCTTTCAACGTCTATGTATATTGATAGTGAAAGTTGAATGTGTCCAGTCGACTAGCCTATGTAGTAATATGGGCTGTGCGTAGGAGGGGAAGGGCACATTCCCACCTCTAACCCCGACTGGTTAACCTTGGCTGTGATGCTAGTCAAGCTGCAAGGGTCCTGAAGTTACCTCAGCAAAATTACCAAAGAATCGGCTTTTTAACAAACTGAGAGCGGGTTAGAAAGGAAGCGATCGAAGGATGAGTAACAAGGGCGCTCAGTCTTCGATGACAGATTGACTAGGTTTATGTGGCCAAGGCCTCACACTTTGTTATACACATTTAGTAGTTTTTTCAACGAGATATTTGGAAAGTAAATATGAAATTCTACGGTAGGAAAATTTGTAACAATGAAATCTGCCGACATGATGTGGTGATGCAAAGACCGTGAGATTTTTCCTGGTCATTTAACTACTTCACCTTTGTGGTTGTACCACGTTTGAGAGTACCATTGGTGTTTGTCTTAGGTACTTGCAATGATGACCTTGATAGCTGACTGGAAATGTTAAGAGAGGTTTTTTACTGCATAGAAAACAAAGACAGGAAACTGAGTATGTATTATCTAAACGGGGGTTGGTTAACCTTTTTGGACTATAATGAGCCCACTAAAATCCAGAAATCATTCCAGGCCGTTGGAAAAATATATTAACGCCCTTCTCCATGTCCACCGACGGTTATTATTATAACCGTATCTTTTCTAAGTATGTACTTTTTAATAGTTCTAATTCAAAACAAAATTTTAAGATAGGTAGGAACAGTTTCAGTGCGGTTTCTGAACTTGTTGGAGAAGATCGACAGGTTTGATGTGTTTTGAATGGGAGCTACTTATTTCGATCTTATTTTACTTCTTTTTTTAAAAATACTGTGAAAGATTTTAGGCGCGTTTACTGGGAATACTTTTGACCCGATTCTTATAAATGTTTTGCGACTCCATCGCAGTCCCCATACCTATCCTCCAAGTTTGAGCATAATCGTATGGTTATTTAGTGAGATGCCAGTGTTTGTATTGAGGAAAGTTTTTTCTCACTCTTTTATCTTTCTCAAACTCTAAAAGGGACACTTTAAAAACCCAGTCCTCATAAAAAAAACTTTGGGTGAGGTGGGTGATTGGGGGGGGGGGGGGGGGGGACGTTCTAAAGAAAAACCCGTAAAACGAAAATGAGTGCGATAAGCACCGAACTTATCAGGGTAGAAATAATTTCAAACAATCTAGACAGGTTCAACAACTGAGACAGCTGAGCTCTGATAGGCGAAGGTGCAAGCCCGTGAACGTTTACGAAGTAGAGACTGAACAAATAGAGGGAAAGAGCCAAAAAAATTACCATAGTTTTTCGGATGGAAGATCCCGCACCACTTTCCAGACTTTTTAGCGATTGAACCAGACCGTGACCTTTTTCTTAGTAACGGACTTTTATTCATTGTATTTAGACGTTGGCTAAGTGAACCTATGAATGTCCTGAATGTCCTGCTTATCCTACACAAGAGGCATCATGCGTTTGCCCTCCGCCCATGGGATCAGGAAATGGATTTATATCTCAAAAATCTTGATGTCATTGGGTTCAATTCGATATAGAGCTGGTTGCGTGGGAAAATGACTTGAAAGTTGGGCAGAAAAAAATCATGGGAAAAATAGGCTTAACATTTCCCCCAG
Organism: Leptopterna dolabrata; assembly: GCA_954871275.1. Lineage (NCBI taxonomy): Eukaryota > Metazoa > Arthropoda > Insecta > Hemiptera > Miridae > Leptopterna > Leptopterna dolabrata. Next base: position 22,092,917 of record OX940979.1, read on the forward strand.
TTTCTGGACAACACAGGTGCCAGTGGTAGGACAGTACGCCACTCTGCTGCCGAAAACTTGATTATACCACTCCATTAATTTATAAAAAATAATCATGTGTAGTATATATGAAAACGCTGCAAAGTCCTTGTCACGTGGGTTTATTATTCTATTGGACGTACCTACAGAATGTTGGATGTTCATTTTTGTTTCTTTCATGTGCAATACCTAATTGAAATAGCTATTTCTAATGGTTTCCTCCAATTTGGCCCCCAAAAACATGAATTACGTTTTTTTTAAATGATCTTTTATAATTAATAGTGCAATTTAATTGTCTTGATTCACCTATTGACACTTTTTCTAGTGTTATTTTACAGATTGATGGTAATTTCAGATAATTTCTCAGGTTTTTTACTCATAAAAAATCAGTTTTGGGAGCTGAACCTTCGATACAACCTCAATTCTTCACTCGTTGATCAAAATCGACTTCAAATTCGGTCTTCTCGCTCTAAAAAATATGGAAAGGCCCAAAAAAAGCCATATGGTGGCTCAAAAGGTAATTTTACTAAAACACCACAAACCCTATTTTTACACCCATTTTTCACCCATAACACCCCAGGGTATATTCCGATCGGGCTGCAAAGTTTCGGTACTCAACTAGGGCCCAAATGGAGCCAGTGTGCGAAAGAACGCATTTTTTAGACCGAAAATGACGTTGTTATGCATGATACGGCGTACGGCGGACGGACATCGCATTTTTGGAATCTACGCACCTTGAAACGTAAAAGAAAAAATTTTGAGGGGGTGTTACAAAATTTCGTTGTTGAGCGAATACATAGGTGTATTATTCACAGAATAATAAACCGCAAATTAATAACCTAGTTGTCTATATCACTGAAAATTGATATTCTTTCCAGTCCGACTTGCTTCACGTTTGGTCTTCGGTAAGTCGGTGGGTATTGATTTGTTCTGGGAAATGCTAATAGGTACCTGTCGCACCTTCACTGAACCAGATTCGTAAACTGAACGGAATATACTCGGTCGGTGAACGGAACACACTCGGAATATACTCGGGATCCAACCTAGTACTTAGCATTTAAGGTGAAAAGACGAAATCATTTCAGTTGCCTCCAAAAAAACTGGGATACAGCTTCAGAAGAGTATAGATGTTGATGCTATCTATCACTAACTTGGTTTGTGGGTGAGATGTGTGTTTCGATTGTCCTCTAGCTCGCATTTTCGGCTCAAAATTTATTCCTGTGTTTCCCCACGTTGGTGTTAGCGGCCGCTGTTTGTTTTATGGTCCAGTCTCCCTGCCGTTTTTGAGAAATAGAGTAAAAACACTCACTACCCCTCGGCAACAAACTACATATTCGATCTATTATGCAATCCGACCGGCGGTTTCCGCTCTGAAGGATTCGGCCTTAAGTAAATATCTGTGTTTTTGCATTGAAGGTTCTACCTTCATCAAGAGGCGTAATCTTGGGGTTTCCTCGCACTGGATTACCATTTTCCTACTGCCGGCATTAGTTACTAGGGAAAATCCACTTACTCTCGCGGAAAGGGGTATTGTACGACTCTTTCTTTGGGCTGGCCATCACTTTGAATAGAAAAGCTTCCCTCCTCTATTCACAGTATCTTAAGTTCTTGAGGAAACTCTGATATTGGAAACTTTCATATTTTTCCCACTATTATTTTTCTAATTTGTAAGAGTTTTAAAAATGTATTGGTAATTAAAATAAGAAAAATAAGTACCTACTCATTAAAATAATTTTTCAGTATTGAAACGAATTCGTGCAGGTTGGTATAAGAGAAAATGAACTGTGATTGAAATCCTTCCAAATCGTTTTAAAGTGTTTTAGACTTCACAAAATGAGGGCATTTAGATGGATAAATTGAGGCAAATATTAACTCCTTGGCTAAACCGGGGAATAACTGAGAACAAAGGGTGTTTGTCCTACTTTGTACACACATACAGAGAGGTAGGTACTTATAATATATTAATTCTTATGTTGTCAAAGTTATACCCTCAAAAATGATGGATCTTGCAGCCATTCGGGTTCATGTGCTCCAAAAGGTTAGTAGTTTTAAATTGGTAACTGCATTGTAGGCCTGGGTATTTAGTAGTTTGGGTAGAGATAGATTCAGGAAGCGAACGATACAAGACAATAACTACAGAAAGATTTCAGAATTGTGGACTGAGGACCCTGAGGAGGAGGGGGATTTCCTGGTCATTAAGTCCTGGTGGGTGCTGCTGTATGGGTACCAGAGGTTCTGAAGATAGTTACCCTACCTAGGTATCCGTCAAAACTGTGAAAATGTATAATCGCTTCCTTCAAACAGGTGAGGCGTGGCCCTCGAGATATCTCGCACAGGCCTTCGGTCAATTGAACTTGGGTTTTTGCGAAAAGGGAGAGCCGTGCGATTCACTGTAGCGTGACACTTTACTGGTCCATTGGAATCGTCGGAGGTTTCTCGTCCAGTATTAGGGGGTACCTACCGAGTATATTATGTACAGTTATCTCTGTCCTCAGCTTGGTGCTCTCCTTTCACTGAAATTAGGCCTCATGATACCTTCTTCAGCAGGTGAGGAGATCTGGTAACGATGAGCGGATTACTAAGGGCTGGACGCGCCGGATGACCCAAATAGTTGCACGTCCTGCAGGCACCACAGTGAGAACAGTCTAGTTTCTCGATAATTTGATTTTGTTGTGGTCAACTTTTGCAGAATAGTGTCGTGTAGAAAACTAATATGTAAAACTCTTGAAAGTGTCCCTATTTTTTAGTTTATAGCAAAGAAACGATAATAATTAGTAATGGAGTAAAAATTTCTTGCAAATTAGGTCGGTACGGGGGTAATAATTGATACTCAAACTCAAGCGGACAACAATCGATCTTCCTGGGAATATTTTCGTTTATAGACCATGATCCTTAATCTTGTTGGTAGCTGAAATGACGGGGGACTCACTATTGTGTACCTACTAGGTGGAGACCAGCTCCCACCACCCTTCAGTTTCAACGAAAATCGGACCGTATGGTAAAGGCACGCTTGATGTTTTGCATTGAAAGTGTACGCATATTTTTTCCTTCGAGTATTATGATTTGAATAGAATAGGTTGTGAATAAATAAATCGGATGATGAAGATCTATTCAGAAAGTTACTTGGAGAACTTGATTTCTACGTTTTATATAAATTATAGTATCTGATCCGAGACGGTACATAAATATGATGAAGAAACACCGACGTTGATGGTTGAACTGCGAAGCACCTCTATCTTCCGTGAAGTTCCCCCACGTTGGCGATTTCGTTCAATATCTTCGTCAGCCGGTCTTTGAGACCTCTTTTAGAGTCCATGGAAGCCTGCAAATTTAAGAGTGGTTATATTGCATGTTGTGCTCACTGAAATTGAAAGGTTGTGAATGAGAAGAAAATCACGTTGAAAATATCCCGTGAAGTAAGCATGCATTATTTCTGCATCAAACCAGTACGATTTCTGAATCAAACTAATAAACAGCCTCCCAGATCGGTTGAGAATACGGGCAGCAAAAAATACAGGATTTGCTGAAAATCCCGCATTCTTCCCCTTCCCCTCCCAGCCGCTATATAAATACATTTCGAAATGCGACATATTGCAAAATTAGACAGATTTCTGCGTCAAACAATAAAACCACGTGAATCAGTTGAGAATTTCAAGCCCTGGGCGGGACAAGATTTAGCCGAAAACCCACATTTTTTTCGGTATTGACACCCTTCCACCCTTCTAGAAGTAAATGTCCGAATTCCGGCGACTAAGGCACTACTAGTTTTCTGCATCGGACAAAAAAAGAACCTCGCAAATCGGTTGAGAATTGCGGCATGGGCAGCGCAAACAAGATTTTTTCATACACACACTCACGTACACACACCTATGATTTTTTTCACGGATTTGGATTCAGGATGGTCCGAAACGGATTTGAATGTAGTTCTTTTCATTCTCGGCTGTTTGCCTCTTCTGACCAGATCAAATACATAAGGACGTCTCTTACTACTGAGGGACATCCTAAAAGTGGGTACGTTAGAGCCGTTCCCCTTCACTTAGGGTACCATTTCTTCACCGGTCTAGCATAAGCTATGTTATTTAACGTTTTATTAAGTAATAGCATTCAAAGAACATTCAAGTTAATGTTAATTTCTTCTTAGGATGACGCTGTGTAGTGCCTATATATATCTCCTCTCATTCCCTAGAATAACGTTGAGCAAAATCGGAGTACAGCACGAAATCCCTGTACCCCGCTCAGCAAAGTGCCGGAAAGTGTAAGTAGGTGGATTTTGAATTTGAACCGACCGCAGGTCGCAGACTCATTTGAATTATTCATTCTCTAATGGCTTTATCGTCGTCTGAGGAGCCCGGACGGTCGATGCTCTCTCTGCACCGAATCGACGTCAAATCTAGGAATACGGTTTGTATAATATGATTCAACTTTATAATGTGGAAAAGTGTAAAATAATTACGTCATGTTTGCTAATGCGCAAAACTAAAGTGACCTGTTGGTACTCATCGATATGGGTGAAATTGGTGGATCAGGTTTTTTATAGAGACGAAATAAGATGTTCGTGAGATATCGGGGATTCCAAGTTACCCTTGCACATAAACTACCGTTCTTCAGAATGGAATTCAATCCATGGGGGACCATTGAGCGAACCATTACGCCATGAGCGGTTCATTGATTTTGGAGCAACATCGTTGGTTACAGAGATCTTGTGTTAAGTCCCTGCGTCGATGAGCGGAAATTAAAAGTGGAATGTTTTTTGAAATCGATTCGATTTCATGGAAAGACCTGCCCACTGTCCAAATTTGAGCTCGTTCTTTCTAGGTTTTGGGGTTAGGGACTGATCGCTAGGCATGAGTGCCTGCGTCGGATTCTGATTGGGTACCTATTAATCATATATCTATACATTTTGCTTCCGAGCCTACGGAGGTACATACTAAACATTGCGGTCACTTTCGCCTTCAAAATCAATATTTATACTCATTTTTTCACATTCATCTCTCGTCACAGACTATCAAGATAAAAATGTTTCCTGGAGCCGCTCGGTGTGAATTTCTTGAAAGTTTCAGTGGTAATTCCACTCAAGTCTGTGCGCGGATACGAGGAAAGTGTCTCAGACTTTTTTTCGTATCAATAAGCTACTTCCCATTTTGATGAATAAGGTTTACTTTGCCGTTGCCCAAAGGAAAAAAGAACGTATTCTATCAGTACAACATCTCGGTTGAAGTGCTGAGGATTCCTGTGGGTCACATGAACGTATCCAAGATAGTCTGCGGATTCAATTGCGACAGCAAGTTAGTTGAAGAACCTATACTTACCTGAAGCTTTGCGAGCTCCGAAGCCTGCAACGTTACTCTCCGACTTGATGACAATGACCTATCCCTGAGAAGGCTGTGTGCTGTCAGCTCACGCCCTAAGTCGTCCTTTCCGCCGATGAGTCTGTTCGTTGTACCGCTGCTGATCCTCGAAACCGTCATCTCTTCAGCTCTCCTCTTGCTGATCCTGCTTAACCTCTCGTCAGCCGCCATCGCCGCCGTTTCCATTCCCTCTTCGTTCGTCAGTGATGATGATTTTGAGTGCCTACTCCCTCCTTTGTGACGAGTTCGTATGCTATGGTGTTCCATCAAGTTTGTGTTTTCTGTAGGAGATTTCTAGTTGAAGCAGTGTTGTTTGTTGATTTTTCTACACTGGATGCCTATTACTTAGATACTATTGTACTTGGAAACATGTGATGTCTTACCTGCTTCTCGTATATTATAACGTCTTGTAAACTGACGTCAGCTTGGTTGCACTAAAGGTGAACCTATTATTCTTAGGTCTACAACCAACTGAATTTAGGATTTTGCCTTGATCGCAATCCGGATTCAACTCCACAAGAAGCCCTCTAAGTACCAATCATTAACACTCAAAACGTTGGACGACATCGGAAGTTGCAGTCCCTGATGATGCAAACAATTTCTAGATACTTGAGAAGACAAATATAATGAGGGCGTTAACCCTCCAGTAGAGTAACATTAAATCCTACAGAATTCGTAATTGAATTTTAAGGCATTACATGGGTACTGAAATGAAAATCTTCCCTTATATTACCTCTCTCATAAGCACATGCACCATGAGATTTTAATTGTTGTTTGTAATTTTATCTTGAAATACCTACTAACGTCTTCAGGATCTATTATCACAAAAGCTCACTTCACGGTTATTTGAAACGGTAAGCCCACATAAATCCGTCAAAACGTCGGAAGATACAGCCTTCATAATACCATGATTTCTCTGATGGATGAAGCATAATAGTGACAGGTGAACACGAATATGAGATTTTGTTGGCCTTCCAAGGTTACTCGGTGACTCTCTCTTCGTCTCTTCACGATATGTCTGATTGTTGCTTATTTCACAAAGTAGCGGTTGTAGTAGTAATGAACCTTCGTTTTTGTTTATTCATTATAGTGTTCTTTGCTGATTCCATTTCCGTATTCTTAACTCAGGCAGTCGTTAAAGATAATTCTCTCGTGCATTGATATTTTTATTACCTTTGTACGGGGTATGGTGTGGCCTTCAGTGTAGCATATTGCAGAGAGCAAATTTTGCATAATCCCATGTTATGTCCTCTCCATAGTTTTGTTTTCTGATTTTTAGCTTTGGAATATGCCAAATTAGGTTCCCTTCTTACGTTGAGTGCCTACAATCTATCCATTATTCTGACCTAGAACTGTGATGAATTGGATTTCCTTCCTAGTTATATGAATAATAAAACTGGAAAGGAATAAGATTCTAAAGTTATAACGTTACTTATAAAGTTATTGTGAATTTACATCATGGTTGTGTGCACGTGGGTGATGAAACTCACAATGGCGTCCAATTACAAAAAGGACACGAGAGATTTGGACCATCAAAATGACTCATCGATCATCTTGGCTTTCACTGAACGCTAAAATTGTCAGTTGGGTTACATACGTATTTGGAATCACAGCCGCGGAACGATTGCGAATAGGCCACATGTAGTAGGTGAGCATTAATCTTACAACCTAGATACCTACCTTGATCGCGATTGAGATGAGCTAGATACCAGCATTTCGGGTAATCATTCAAGAGCAACGGTGCTGCAAATTCCTTAATGTTGATGCTGTTAATATCTTCGTACACTCCCGAAGGAAGCACAGTTTAATTCCACGTTTTTGCTAAAGTGCACTTTTGTGTAACAGTGATACGATAGTATTTGGATCTCTAAAACCTGAGTCAGAAGAACTGTTTATTCTCAGTAACGTTGATTTAGGTACATATACTCAAGTTTCCTAAGGATAGGTAACAGATCGTAATATTATACTAACGTATGAATTAGGCTTAATGAAAATAAACTACTTGTACAGTTACATTTGAAACCCATCTCAGCTTTTCTCAGGTGCAGTAGGCCTCGTAACACTGTCCGCTCTCATGATCGCAGAGTTATCCCTTTCCTTTTTAGGTTCTCACATTCTGAAGTTCGCCTTCATTCTGCCCCTTTGTTACTTTCTCTTCCGATTATACAACATTGTTCTTCTGACCACTTGATCGCTAAATTTTCATCTCTGAGAAGAAATTTCGAATTTAGTCAACGAGTAGTATAGCGCAAACGAGAGGGAGAGTTCGAGATCAGCATTTTTCGGGGGGAAAATGGGTAAAAGTTGTTTTTACTGGTAAAGAATCGACAGAAAAATATGATTGGTAATTTTATGGAAATTCCACTGGAACGTTCTGTACATGGACAACAGAAATAATGTTTTTCTCAAAATTTTTTGGCCATTTGATTCAAGACAAATTCGGTTGCCTGTTAGACTATCTAGTCCTCAATATTGTTCTTTAAAATAGTATAGGTATGAATCTTGAACTGGTACAGGTTATCCATACCTGTTGGTATGCGATATTAGTATCTATTCAGATTCAAGTGCCACAGAAACCAACTCTGCTTTCTAGGCACGTATGGATGGTAGTAGTACCATTTTTGTTGAGGTAAAATAGCAACCGGTCACCAAACAGTAATATTGATTATTTCGACTCCCCACCCCTCTTATCTCAGCTTCAGTTATTATTACGGTTATTTTCGAGCGTAAGACATTACTAATGACATTATCTATTACTTACTTCGGTGATGCTTTATAATAATGAAAATCGAACTTCACTTCCAGGTACGCTTGTATAATCTGTCATTGTAATGCGGCCTCACCTTGTACATAATAAATACAGTGTAGCTGTTTATAGCGTTTTTAATTCATCCCTAGGTTTAAGCCCTGTGTAGGTAGGCCTTATGTATTAATATTTATTGAGTCTGTTGAAAACGCTCCTAAGCGAACGCCCAGGTAAAACCCCTTTTACTTATTTTGCTCTTTATTTTTGTTTTTATTTATATTTATTTATGCGTATGTATGTGTCACTCCTGACAATATCTGACCTTGATTGCGAGAAAGTTGATTCCAAAATTCGGCAAAATGTTCCTAATGGCAAATAAAAGAATGAGTTCGAAGATTATCAATTTTCAAAAATAAAATGTGGGTCAAATTTGAATTTTGGGTAATTCTAAACTACTATTTTGTGTATAAATATAACATTTAAAACTTCACACTAAACAAGTCCGTGTTTACTCATTCTTGTTATTAAGCAATTATGACAGAGTGGAACATTTCGCTTTCAAAATCACAAACACTCTTTTGAACCATTTAACTGGAAAGAATGGGATACCTAACGGTGGGGGCATGAATCGTGAGTGTTGGAACGGTTATGAAACTTAAAACAAGTAGTAAAACAACCCACACTTCGCTGGTACTGGTAGCTTATCAGTGAAAAGTGAAGCTGGTCCTGCCCCGTCCCGCCCGTTACACATAAATGGCCTCATCCCCAGACTTCCATTTATAATGTCATTTATAAATCACGCTGCCTCAGTCCGTCGATGAGATAATTTTGGACATGAGTATTTTGAACCCTTTCCGAAGTCTGGGAAAACGGATTCCCAATTCGCGCGTGCGCACACGATTGAAAATTGGAAAACAATTGACGAACTGTTTTTTTAGTTGTCGGTGGTGTATAGTAGGTATACGTAGGTCGTTCCGGCCCAAAGAGTATTAGCCAATAAACCTTGAAAATGAGGGAAAGGTGGTATGGTCCTCAAATTTGTTGACAAAGCCATGGAAAATGTTTGATAGTCCAAGTAAGTAGGTAGGTACATAAGCATGTTACTTGGAAAACTAGAACATTTTACAAGCGATTGTGCGTTTAATAAGTTGCGAAATAATAAGTTTTAAAAAAATTTAAAATGTTGAAGAAACAATAATTTTTTTAATACTATAGCACTAATATGATTGTTGATAACAGTGGTTATATGATTAACATTAATAATGGTCGACGGTATAGTTCACAAGTTTCACTGGGTGCATTCTTAATAGGTACCTACTCACTAGTGTAGCAGACTCGTTGTTTCTGGTTAACAATTGTTTATAGGTATATTAATCACCGAAAACTAAGTCGTTCAAATAATGGTGAACGATGATTGGTGTAGGTATACGAGACTATTTCAATAGTCTCTCTCGAAAAAGTGGTTCAAATTTAACTTAATTGGGTTAAAAACCGCTGAAAATCGTCAGAAATTATTTTAAAAAATCTCCAGAAACGACTTCATATTCCCAAAAAATGATGGTGACACAAGACTGAAATTGACCATTAATTTCATTAGCCACTTTTTTCCCATAAAAAAGGGTAAAACGAGTTTTTTTAAAACAATTGAAAATGACCCTAAATGACTAATAATACTTTCAGTAAAGTTAACAAAATGAGGGAAAGGTGGTGATTTGACACCCAAAGTTTTGAATTTAAAAAATGTTCGAGGGCATACAAATTTGTTGACAAAGCCATGGAAAATGTTTGATAGTCCAAGTAAGTAGGTAGGTACATAAGCATGTTACTTGGAAAACTAGAACATTTTACAAGCGTTTGCGTGAAATGACTATAGATACTGGATTACCTAAGTAAAATACTGCTGTTAGCTAAATATTTCAAGTACAATTCTTTGTCTCTTTATACACTCGTGGCATTGAGTTTGTCATTCATATTAGGCCCTGGTTGAAGTCTTCAAAAGCTATTCCTACTAGTTATTTTCTTGGCTCATGGCGTAATCTAGACTCTAGACAAACACTGTTCAACTGTTCAATTTTCCCTATTCCGCTAACAGACGGGCTTGCGAGTTCTGTCTTTGTGGAAGTGACTTTAACTACCAGTTGCAATCCCACAGAAAAATATGTTGTTTCGCAAAGATGTTTTTTAGTGGCCAGATGTTCGTAGCTCGAAGCTCTATTCTTGATGTATATTACGGATAGGCTACCGCCAGTTCCTTCTCGAGGTCAAGCGGTTCTTTGAAAGTCCCTTTCACTCTTCCTGGCCGTTTCGCCGGCTATTATGTATTTTATGAAATGCCTCGTAAAAAAAACTGGGTAATTCTACACTGACATGAAACCATTTTTACCACCCATTTACTACCCTATAGACCTATTACCCTATAGACTACCAACTTCATTATGTAATTTATTCTCTAATTTTTCATATCTATTGCTCTGCATGAAAAAAGCTCTCCGCCAAACAGCGTTGAAAGAAATTTCAAGCTCCTCGCCAAAAATAATGAAATAAACGGAAACTGGGGAGGAGACCGGAACAGGTTTCTTTATGCACACCCAAAAGAGCGAGGCGCGAAGCTACTTTGGTGGGCAAAATGGATAATCATTTTTGCGGCTGAGGAGTGAGGAGGTTTTATTGGCGGGTCAAGTTTTACAAGAGGGTGGTTTTTAGGGGATATCACATCTTTTTGCATTGATTATGGTTATTTCTGATACCATTCAAAAAATTTCCCTGTGACAATTTCTTCCCAGTAAAAATTTTTCATTGTTTTCTTTGAAAAATGTTTCATGTTTTTTAAAAAAGCGCTGCAGAAATGAAGTATGATACGCGAAAGCTCTGGTCGCAGGTTGAAGAAGAGGCTGTTGAGAGAAAACGACCCAAACGCCACCACCACCACCACCACTACTATCATCACCACTCACCACACTACCTAACATCCCTATCCACGTTCCCGACATGCTAATCCTATAAGCACACGCCCCACATTCGCCAAAATTGGCAAAGTAGTGTTAATAAAATATTGATTGAATTTATTGGGTGTTGTAATTAAGTAGCGAAATCACAATCCAAAACGTAATATTAGTGGTAATTGTTTGAAATATATTTTCGTTCACTCCCAATATAAAGTTTGATGGTTCTACTAATAAATTGTCATCTGTTATCTGGTGCCGATTTCTACTAGAGGTTTTTAGTGCCTACCAACTAAAATCACTAATCTTGTCATAACGCATGTTTGGTGCAATACCGCTTGTTTAACGAAGGTTGACAGTTGGTGATGTTTTAGAGTTCAAACACTAATGACTTCTGTTCTTTGAGAACAGTTTTCTAGAATCGGGAGATAATGGGTCAGTACTACGAGTAATAAATTCCGCTTCCTTTCCGGTGGAGGTTCAACCCGCTGTGGTAGCTTCCTCAAAGAAAATATGGAATTTTATGTCAGACCTAAGCATTACTGGGTAGTCAGGTGAACGCACGCGAGAGGTCCACTGTCTCCGGCGTCTTTGACATGACAGTGCGGCGAAAAAGGTGCAAGACAGCGGCCTTGAGAATACGAAAGTTGTGAATCATCCGTATGTTCCAGGGTGTTTCTCATTTCGGCCACAGTAGACACAACTTGTCATAGTTTTATTGGCGCGTTTGGAACAACTAATTCCCTTATCGGCGAACTTTTTAATTTATTCAGCAGCATCCAGTCTATGCAGCATTAGGTAAAGAGCAGATTTTCGGAGCACACCGTATGCTCTTATTTCTTACCTCTTCAAGTCAGCAGCTGTCTTCCCACATTATTCGAGACATTTTCATCCGTGAAAGACAAAAAAAATTGTGTCCTTGAACAAAATCCGCGACCTTGTTTTCTGTGGTCAGTACTTGATCTCCCCCAGGAAAGCCCTAAATCAGTTACTGGAGCCGGCCCAGGAATTACAGTTTCATAAAAATGCGCGGGATTCAATCATTATTCATGAAGCATCCAAAACAGCCATCATTCTTCAAATGAAATAATATCACGGAACAACCAACTCGACTTCATACAGCCATCCTTGATTATAATCAGGTGCTCCCTAGTGGTGATATCCGGGCCGGATTTATACCGTTTGATTCACGATCGTGTTGACGAAGCTTTTTGGTGCAAACGAACGGCTGGACGTACAATGCTCGGGGTGGTCTCAAAAAATTGTTTAGCTCAAGACAAATTTATTAACGTCAAAAATACCCTTCTATCGAAGTTTTCGAGCTACGGCGTTCTGAAAATTTCAACCCCCTATTTTGAACCCCGACTTTGACTGACAGTACCTAACGCCGAGCTTCGAGGACCAACTAGACCCCGAACGGAACCTATAACCCGAACTTCATCAATTCTTTTTTCATGGTAACTAAGAAAAGTGACCAGTACGGTGTACGGCGGACAGACAGAAATTTTTTTATTGCATTTTCGGATTCTACATACCTTGAAACGTAAACCATCAAATTTTGAGGTGGTGGGGGGGGGGGGGGGGGGGGGTTAGAATTATTTTTTTTTCATGCTCGATTCCAATGGTTCATTATTGAAAATAATAAACCAAAACCTATTTACTTCGAAAAACGTGCTGGAAAGAATAAAATAATCCATAAACACCTTTTCGAAACTAATTTTTTTTAAATAATCTGTTGATCGCACTAAAAAGCAAAAAATAAAGATTGTTAAAAGCCGACTTCAAAAAAGTTGTACCTACCTATAAGACTAAAAAGTAATTATGATAAACAAACATAACTTATTCAAAGCCGATACAACAAAATTTTTGAAGCCGTCCAAATTTCAATCAGAAATTTTTTACTTTTTAGTTTTACACCTACAGCTTTTTGAAGTCGGGTTTTTTGAAAAATTTATTTTGCCCTCTCTAGTTTGTACCCTTTGTAGAGTTGTGTAGCATTTACGTGGGGAAAAAAGAAGAAATACCTCTCTGAAGAGAAGCCCGAAACAAAAAGGGTTGCCTTCACAATCAACAGTTCTGGTAGTAGCTGTTGTATGTAGCCCTTATTAAAGTTTCTGTTCAGTACAAATTTTCTTCATTTCTGTGACAGCAGGACGAAGAGGAAAACCGGGGACTGCGGCTGAAGGAGCTGCTGGAGGCGAAGACGGAGGCTGTGACGCGGGGTCGGCGAGGGAGCAGCGGGAGCGGAGGGACGTCTTCAGCGACTGCCTTCTTATTCGACGAACGGGCCTACATCGAAGGTGGTGCTCTACATAAGGGGGAGGACCCCTATATCAGAAATAGGTATCAAGTCCATATTAATTTGACTTATTTACTTTCGTACAGGGTGTCCAGTGAGTTTTTATCGAGTCCAAATATCTTGGTTAAAAACTAAAGCAATAAAAATGAAAGAAAAACCGTTAATTAATGACAGAGACGTTTTCTTCAATCACTAAAATTGTTTAATTTTTGGGGAAATTGTAAGTAGGTCGACCTTTGGAAATATTCTATGTGCTTAGGCTGTGGTTACATTAGATCGGAGTTTGTCAGAACTCACGCGAGTGGGTCGTGCGAACGTGTTTCGGCTGACAGCGAGGATGATCGACCTTCTCGAAGACGAATATTTTGGTATATTTTGTGACCACTGGCTCGATTTTGGTTTATTATTTTCATTAACAAAACAAACATTTGGAATCGAGCATAAAAAAATAAAATTTTAATCCCCCCCCCCCTTCCAAAATTTGATGGTTTCCGTTTCAAGGTACGTAGAATCCGAAAATGGAATAACAAAATTTGTGTCCGTACGCCGTACTTCACACTTTCTTTAGTTACCATGAGCCAAAATTAATGAAATTTGGTTTCTAGCCTTTGGGGTCTAGTGGGTCCGCGAAACTGGGCATTACGGTCAGACGAAGAGGTGAAAAATAAGGGTTGCAATTTCCCGAACGCCGTAGCTCGAAAACTTTCAGTAGAATGTTTTTACAATAGAAGGACGGGTTTTTTGCATTTTTAAATTGATCTCCATCTTAAGAATTTTTAAACCACCTGGAGCGTTGTACCTACCGTTCATGAATGAAACGGTATAAATCCAGCCCAGATATCATTGCCAGGGAACACCTGGTTATAATCACGGCTTTATGAAATCGAGTTGGTTGTTCCGAAATATTATTTCATTATTTGTAAAATGATGAGTGATGATTTTGAATTCAGTTGATAGGTACCTACTTTTTCAATTTGAAAAAACGTTATGCTTCATGAATAACAACAAATACCTAACGGTAGAATTCTTGATTCCACCTTATATTATTTATGAAACGTGATTACCTGGCTGGCTCCAGTCCTCGATCTAGGGCTCTCTTGTGGAAAGCACGAGGGTAGGTATGACCACAGAAAACAGTGATCTACGCAGAAGGGGTGTACAGGTAAATAATAAACCGTTGTGTAAAAATTTGCAGCGGTTTTGTTATTGAACAGTCTGAAAGACGCGAATGGGTACAGCTCTTTTTTCAGTCTACGAGTAGAAGTAAAAATGGGGAGTTCGGTAGGATCTGCATGGAGCTGATACAATGTAACCACCGCCTTAGGTGTATGAATTCTCATTGTCTCTGCTTTTGAATAACAAATTATTAGTTGCTGTTCGTATCATTATTATTCACACTTGGAAAATGTTCGCAGGTTTAATCAAGAGGCTTCCGATAAGCTAGCGAGCAACAGGGATCTTCCAGACACTCGGGTTTCCTCGTAAGTAGTTTTCATCCCTCCAATAGCCAACCATTATAGGCCCTGTTCTGTTGTGTAAAACTAAAATTATGGTGAACTCGTGAATGAGGTTTGGTGGCCTCCTATGTCGATATCCGTGGGACCTTCGGTCGGTTGGCATTGTAAAACATATAGCCACGAAAATTATGGTAGTGAATTCACAGATCATTAACCTAAATTAGCCTCATATTGATTATTACAATATTAAATCCACAGGTTACAATGTTACAGTATCGTTACCACAACGCCAAAAACGCCTAAGTGCTTTTAACTAGTTCCGAGAAAAACGCGCCCAAAGTTTTGATGCTGCAGTATAAATCGAAAAATGGCTTTCACAATATTATGACATTGGTTGTCACTCATAACACTCCACTATCAAAAAGCCATTTCGAACCAATAGGGGAGGGGGTAGGGTACAGCGATTTTGATCTTGTGCACTTTGAATTAAATCGCAATTTCGTACTTAAGTTCTTTTCAACAACGAACGATATTTTGATCTCCTATTGTTTAATATTACTAAAATGTTTATGGGCACCACTGAAATAGTTTTAAGGACATCTATGTATTGTATCTATGTATGTATCTATGTATGTATTTCCATATCTGGTGTCCATGCCAAAATCCGTCCATCGTCAGCAGATCTGCTGACTATGGAGGGAAGGGTTCCTCTCGGGGCACTTATGCGAGATGGGCGAAATTAATACGCATAATTTGCGACTCTGTGTCACTTAAGCGATTTCGGCATGGACAGATTGTTCATTTACGGAGATAGGCGATGCTAATGTGTTAGATGCTTTATAACTAACCTGAGATGCTTTATAACTAACCTGTTTGAAATAGGGATTTGCACTATTGGCATGGTATAGAATATAATACAGTGACTCCAGATTGCAGTTAGGTGAAATTGGCCAAAATGGCACTTGGGCGAATTTGGTAATGGTATTACAGTATTACTATATTAAACCCATATTACAATATTAAATCCACAGGTTACGTCATTAACTTAAATTAGCCTCATATTGCATTTGCAACAGTAGTTAGGTACATAATCTTATCCGCATATATGTACAAAAAATTCAACCTGGATAATTTGGCGAAATAGTGAAAGAAAAGCAAAAAAACTTAGGTATCTTACCCACTCTTCATAGTCGGATTTCGGATTCCTTTATGAGCGGAGACAACTCATCCCATACTTCACAATTTTCTCTACCAAGCAAGATCCTGTTTAACATTTTTGCTTCATTATATATTGGGCATACCATTATCAAATGTTCTAAGTCCCCTATTGGATGACAGCAATCACATGTTTCGTTATCCCTCCTTATGCGGTTGAGATAAAATGGGCAGATATCATGGTTCGCTCTAAGTCTGCATATTATCCTAATAACTTTTTTGCGTAAAGCATACTTACGAATAATTATGGAGGAACAGTTTGAAGTAAGCACACAGGACAATTTGGTTGGTAAGGCATTTCAGTAAGCTCACGATCTCAAGTCAGGGGTTCAAGCGTAGGCGTCATATGATATGTTTGCTGTACATAAATTTACATACTGTTTGAACCCAGGCGCAATGTTACTGAATTGCACTCTCTTAGTTTTGTTAATTACCCTTGGCAGGACCGTTTCTAGAGGTCCTCTCGGATTTTCCCAAGCAAAATGTGGGTACTAGTCGATTTTAAAGTACGAGGCGTTGCAGATAGAGGTGCCCACCTACTTTTGTTAGCAAGATTCACTGTTGAAGTTCTCTTTAGAAATTCGTCCAACCCGAGCTCCCCCATCATAATTATAATAAAATGTAGAATCGCTGGATGATGATTCGATAATAGGTAGCCTCCTCGTCTCATTGAACTCACCTCCCGAGTGGTTGCAGCTCGTCATAGCTGACTCTCTTCCTTCATCTCAAACTCCATTTTCCGGCAATGCCTCCCATAATGGCTCCGGGACCCGATGGGATGTGACGATTGGTCGATCAGGGTTTCCAGCCCGAGACGATTTCCCTCGGTCCCTGCTATGCGTGTCGGTGACGACTTTCGTTTCCGCGGCGTTTCAGTGAAAGTGAGAGAACCGACGGGCATTAGTATTCCTCGTTCTGTGCACAACGGATGAATGGATAATGATTACGTTCTCTACTTAGAACCCAGGTATTGAGTTGAAAATAGAGGCCTTGTTGGCTGACAGTTGAGCTTCTACAACTTCCTGAAGTCATTTTGTCATAGGTGTCAGTAGAAACGTTCATGGCTTACGGAAATACTTGATCCAAAACTTTATTAACCTATCTATAGTATCCAGGAGCATAATATTTATATCATGTTCACCGTAGATGTTTGCCAGTGGAATATTTGCAGGAATTTTTTTAATTTTTTTTCATCGAAAGTACATTGATAAAGAAACGTAAAAATGAAGGCCGTTCATAACAATCACTACATATTCGATTTACTGTAAACCAAATGAAGTCAGAAAATCAAGATCAGGCGGTTGATTTCGCGCGGAGTTCTGAGCGCGATTGTTGTCTAGAGCTACAGCCTCCTTCAGTTCCTCCTTCCGTGATGAAGTCGCAAGCTCAGCGCCACTTTTTGAATGCCAAGATTTGAAAAGCCTGTTTCTACTTGAGAAAAATTGTTTAGTCCGCGTAATCCCTCGTTTCGTTACCATGACAACTCTCAACTGTATTAATTATTTTTCGTGGAAATAGCCCATTGGTGTAGGTAGGGCAGAGCCTTGCTGTTTGGTGGAAAGTCTAAACGTTTTGAAGCAGATTTTCTATGAAGGGAAATTTTGAGGGAGAAAGAGCGAACTCGATACTTGCATGATGAACGATGTAATGCAGGTACAACAGACCCACCTGCCGTGAGGTGGCGAGGGGTGGTGGTGTCATACTACATTCCAGTAGATGCTCTGCGATGTGGACATCGATGAAAAAAGAAAACCGTCAAATGATAACATAGGTAATAGTCTTTATTGTCATGAAAAGCACAACAAAACTCGATGGGTGAAACTCGCTTTTCAAAATATGATTATGAAAACTCATTTTGAATTTAAAGATTCGTATTTTTGAATTGAAAAATTGAAATTGAAATTCGTTTTGCTCAATAATCTGGCTAAGTGATTGGTATTGACATATTTTTAGCGGGTTGAAGGAACATATATTATGCGCCGATGTTATCCGCCTGATGATTTTCACATTTCCTGAACACTGAATTTGGAATAGTCCGAGAATTTTGGAAAATTATGTAACACAGTCCAGTGTGTAAGTCCACCAAGGGTTGTTATAACGGACCTGAATCGAAATCGCTATCCAAGCTCCGGTATTGAAGAGACGAAATGTTGGTTGGGGTCAAAATGACGCAAGGCCCTCCTGCCCCGTCCGTGACGAATCTTCTCTGTGCGGCTTCGTGTTGTGGTTCAATAGAACGTTCTCATTTCACCACGTTAGTTCTACCCCCGATCCTCCTTCAACTTCACGGCCCAATCCGGCGCGGCGCCCTCAATATTGTCTGATGTTGGACGGAACCGTCGGCGGTCTCTCAGGTTAGAGTGACCGCTTTGGTGGCAGCAAAGCACAAGAGTGTGGATGCTTTAGTAACTCCCTACTATAATGTCTAGAACTTGCGTGTGATTAGTGTAACATGTTGGATGGAGGATGGACACAGTAGTTACAGTTGGATGTACCGACTCGAGACCCTCGAGGCAGCAATGGGCAGTGTTCGTGGGTTACAAATTCCCAAAGTTTTGGACAAATTTTCAGTAACGGAAATTAAAACTTATTGACCACATAATGGGGGTGTTCATGTCGGAAAGTAGGCAGAAAACGATTGGGGACTTTGAATTTCCGAGTTCCAGCTAGAAATGACCTATCAGGTAAATCGCCGAGCATTTCAACTCAGATCTCGCTTAGAGCCCTAGTCTTAAACGGTGTACAGAACCGCAGTGGATGGATGGACTACAAATTTATAAGCAAATTTTAAAAAAGTCCTCAAAATCAAACCGAGGAGGTTTACGAAAAGTCACAGCAAAGGTTCTTAAAGTTTGCCAGGAAGGTTTGCCATTTCTGGTGGTTGAACCTTCTATTCGTCTTCGAGTCTTCGCTCCGCCTCCTTGAGCCAACAGCTAATCAGATGTCAATAGACCGGATACTTCATTTCTTGCCGAATTTTTACTTTTAATCACCCTCATTTTAAAAAAATTGCTTATTTTTGAAAACGGGCTTCAAGCCACCATTTTTCCAAGAGTTCTGAATATTTTTTCCGAAACTTTTTTTGAGGAAAATTCCGCATTATTGTAGGATGCTTGTGTACTTGTTCACAGTGTTATAAACCTGTAAACCTTAACTCGTAGGTTCTTGTGTTTTTGAAAACTGCGGATGTGTTCGTTGACGTTGAGGCTCAAGCAGTCAGATTTGTCTTTTAATAAGCATTCAGTTTCTTTTGCTTGCAAGTGCTTTCGGGAAATGCTCGTTCCTTTCCTTTTAGGCCTAGTGAGGCAAAGGAAACGAAGAAACATAATATATAAAATGTGCTGTCATAGAGTCCCATGCACCCACCCGACCGCCTATCGCAGGTTTTGCTCTGGGAATGAAGTGGTCCTTAGCTATATTAAAACGCCCTGAGCAAGATAGTGGATCACCCAGGTAATGAAAGCTATCGACATATTTCACTAGCTGGTCTCCACAATGAATCGGGCGCTTCCTCGAACGGGAATTTGAACCAGATAGTATCACTTCGGATTTTTCAACATTAATCTCTAACTGATTCGAGGAGCAGTACTGCTTGAAGGAATCCATGTTATTTTGGGCATCAAGTGGATTGTTCGCCAACACTTCCACTCACTGGTTCGATCACTCTTATTTTACGGTATAGAAGTATGGGGCATGAGATGTATGAAGGAAATTGAAGTGGTCCAATGTTGCTATATAAAAAAATTGCTACATCTACCGAATTCGACTCCTGGTCACTATCTCAGGACTGAGTTTGGCTGCCTCCCTCTGAGGGTTTCGGTCTTCAAGCGATTTTGGATTGTTGGTTGAGGCTTCTGAAGATGGAGGAAGGAAGACTGCCGAAGTTGTGCTGAGGCGTACGACCCCCTACCATTTCAACTGGGTATCGCAATTGCGATGCCTCCTAGTAATCCTTGGAGCCGACCATGTTTGGCGCTGCAATACCTTCGAGTACGTACAAGAGAGTGCTAAGAGTTTGTTAGAGAGAAGTGAGAGCCACTGGCTCAGCTTAGACATTGGTAGTTGTTTAAACTCTAAGTACAACGTGTATTTTCCCAAAAAAGTCAGATTTGGTGTGACAGCGTTTTATCTTAACAGAGCTGCTCACATTAAATTTATGAGAGTGGTCTCCCAGCTGAGACTTGGGTTCAAGGAGAGGTTGACTTTCTATTTCAGTAAAACGAGATATATTATTCATTGTGATGAGAGATGTCGAAATTGTAACAGGATGGAGCTCGAAACCGTTGGCCACTTCCTACTGCTGTGTCCATTGTATAAGGACTATAGAGCCTACTACTTATCCAGCTACGTTCCGCGTTTTTGAGAGGCTGATACAATGCCAGTGGTCGAGGTATCGTCAACTCTCGAAGAGATATTAGACTTGTACAGTGGTGACATGCCCAAAATTCAAAATCTTTATAATTGTGTTGTCCGTTCCTTGATGTTGAGATGCCTTCTCGCTCAATGAGTGATGTAGGAGCACCCCCCCCCCCCCCACCCCAAGTGTGCCTGAATTACTATTACACCTACATGTGTAATAGTAATGTGCCACTGCGACCTTCATAGATTTGTTCACGCTATAATAAGTTAGTAGAAAATAATAAGGAATAATAGGTGGTTTTTCTAAAGACTTATTACGTAATTGGCTAATGGGGTGGTAGTTTTGCTGCTCAATGATGTTATTTTCACTTTCACGTGCTTTTATTTTCTCCCCCAAAATGTTTCTGTATCGCTTTATGTTTTCAATATTTCTTGGAGAGGATTCCTTTATTTTGTAACTCCTTGCAATGTTCTTATGAATTCTGCAATAAATCATTCTATCTATCTATAAAATGTCAGGTTCAGGCCCATACATCCAAAATAGGTATTCTTAAAAAACGCCTTCCCCTCAACAGGCAGCAGTGTACGAATACATTTTTCAATATGACGCATATGTGTGAGCTTCACAAATAAAATATCTACCCTTGAGTAAAACGAAATCCCCCAAGTTTTTAAGAGAAAATAATATTATTAAGGTACCCAAAAACATTTTCACGCTCAAAATGTGTCGAACTTCGTTTGTCTGAGGGCTAAAAATTGCTAAAAATCTGTGAAGATCATGGCCAAAAATTGCCATAAATTATTGATATATTTATGTACCTACGTAAAACTGCTGCACGAAAATAATTGACCCAAGAAATGTATCATGTAATTGGGTAAAAAGTAGGTAAACATTTTAAGAATCACCAAAAATTGTATGGGCATTACTTAGAAAATTCGCTCACATGTCATGCTGCATGACTGGAATTTGTACAATTTTGTTTTGGCGCCTATGGATCCGCTCACCCCCGTGCATTTCCTCTCTCAACACTGAAAAAGGAACCGGACCTTCAACGTGGCATCACCGAGAATTCCGTATAAAGACCCCGATATTGTTGTGAGGAACGCCCGAGATTTCCTTCTATTCTAGGCCTCATCACAAAAGGCTTCCATTCTCTCTTTTGTAATATCGTTGCTACCAAGCGTCACCTGGCTCTCCCCACAATAAAACCCGGTTTGAAAACCCATTTTCGCATATCCACCTGCAGCCGCCCCCGTGAACTTCCGTTCTCAAGAAGTTAGGCTTGTTGAGACTCTGTGGGTTTTTAGCCTCCTTTGGAAGTCCATGTAGATAGCGTCAGCTCGTATTTGGAGCGTTTCTTACCTACCTACCGTTGATTTTTTTCCCAGCAGCTTGCAGTCATAGGTGGAAATCGCGTTTTTGAGCTTTTGAATTTTGACTTAGCTAGAGTTTACAGGATGTTAAGTTACTTTATCTTGACAGTGTTTAGTTGTCATCCTTTTTCTCCCCTCCATTTCGTTCATCATCTCTCAAGTTTCCCACCAGTCGTTCCAGTTTTTATTTTGAACTTTGGACGTCCCTGAAAGTCCAAGAGCCATGGACCGTCTCGGTCCCATTGATGAGATCTGTGAGTAACCACTACCATTAACTACTGCATCAAGGTTGTAGTTCGGATGGGCAGAGTTCCAAAACGTTGGCAGATTTAAAAAAAACGGTTACTTAGAAGGAAGGAAGATCTTGGATCATGCCTTTGCATGCTAGAGAGTAGGTAGAAGTCGTGCAAATTAGTTGGCCGGCCTATTTGCGGTAGTTTAGCTGGAAACTGACTGGAAAAGGTACCCCCTCCACTCTTCCCACTGCATGACAAGTTTCCCCCCTTCACTCTTCCCACTGCATGACAAGATACCCCCTCCACCCTTCCCACTGTCAACTCCGTCCAACCTTTGGACGCTACCACTGCCATCGGGTGAAAAAATCACCAACGAAACCACCTGCAAGCCTCGTTGGATCCTGAAGAACCTCCATCACTCTTGATCTCTTGTAAATCCATCAGCAGTGCCGTTTGGTGTCATCATATCAACACCTACCCGTATCTTGACTGTATACTGGCCCGCGTTAGTAAATACTTCTTCTAATGCAACTTCTTTTAAGGGCTTAGAGTTCTGGGGGTCCCCGCGTTTTTATGCCATATCTCGAGTTTTTCAACCCTTTGTTCGTTCCTAGCAATATCTTATGTTAAGGGTTCGTGATGATTCGAGGGGTCATTTTGGTCTATCGTGAAAATGATTTCTTGGTGGTTTTTCTCTGCCCAATAACCTATACAGTCGTTGCCTAATTTATTTTCAAAGAGTTCATCAAAAACTGTGTGAAAAGTGCAAAACATTCATTATAAAATAGATGGCGAAGGAAAGATACGAACGCCGCCGTCCACTGACGGAGGCTATTCTCAACGACCGTGCCGAATTGTCCATATCCGGCGAGGGTTTGAAGGGACTGAAAAAAGTCAAGGATAGAAGATGGTTGACCCTTCCCTGTTTCTTTCCTTTCATGTTTCCCAGATAGCTCCGGTCGTAAACTGTGACTTACAAATTAATGTTCTTTGAAGATCACTGAAGTAAACTTGGCGTACAGATTCCTACTCCTCATGCTTCGCCCTTTTCTTCAGGTGTATTTCGGCTGCACAATAACAATGATCATCCGTCTTGTTTGTCTTCCCGCGAGATCCATTTGGCTTTCGGTTTGGTCTTATTTGTATTTCAGCTGTGATCTCGGATCCGTTCCAGTATTATTTGAGAAGTATTTTGGACAAAATAACTTCAGGTGCTTGTTATTTGGATCATTACGCTGCTCTTATCTGGTGTATGGAAAATTAACTTGGTTACTCCCTTGGAGTAGTGATTGAAGTAGCCCTGGTTCTTCCATGTCTATCGAACAGTGGGGGGCGATGTTAGCCTGTGACGGTGTACAACCTATCTATATGAAAAAAGTTTAGTATCTACGTGGTACATACGATTGCGAGCACACGGCATCTGAAGCTATCCCTCTATAGTACTCCCTCCTGTAGTACTGATCTCTGTCGATTGTTTACTGTAGTAGAGGTCACTCCTTATTATGATCAAGTGAGAATAATTTGTGCGAGTTCAAAGACCCGACTCTCATCATACGAGATTTGATTGTCTGTTTTGTCAGCTAACGATGTAGGTTCTCTCTGATAAATGAAAACAGGTTTGGGCCCAGGTATCAGAACCTGCATAAGGAACCCCATTCAAGACGATCGTTAGAAAAAACTCACGTTGATTAGACGCTTCATGACAACGTGTTACTTCTCGAACGTCATTAGACGCACCGCTGCTTCACCATACCCACCATCCACTATTCAAGTGGAATTTTGATAGTTTTTTGCTGTGCTGATTTTCGTAAATAAGATATGATGCGAAGGGATTATGCTGATGTTCTTTTGATAAGATCTGGTGCGAAGTGACGCACAGAACCAAATTTCTGACGACGTCAGAAACGCAAAATGCACGTGGAAATTTCGATTTTGACGTACATGCATTTTTTCCAGTTCCTACATGAATACACGGGTCCTAAGGACTACCTTTGGTTGTTAAAAATCCATTAAATAACTTTTACGTTATGATCATTCTCACATTCCAGGCTTAGACGCTTGTTCAATTTATAGCTCCTCAGTTTATAAACATCCTCGAATAACAAAAGCATGCTTTAGCAGTATTTTCGAGACAACTTCTCTTATCTCGGGTTCACGGTTGTGCTTGAAGCTGCATCTTTGGCGTCTGTGCTTTCCCCGTAAACGTGGAACTGCAAGTGGAGTTTCCAGAACTATCAAAGTAATACGCGGATGGAACTACTGGCAACAGTCCTCCAAGAGATAACAAGCCTCGAGTGATGTTTACTAGGCTAGTCTCGACTTTTAAGTTTCGTCAATAAGATAAAACTCGGGAGACTGGGCTTTTGTGTGTCTTGGTGTGGTGTAATTTACGACAGTTCACTGGTCGATAGAAGGATCGCTAGCAATATAGCAAGGTCTGCGGTGGAGCGAGGGAGGTGAGCACTCCTCCATCACTCGGCGGTTAATAATACGGAGAAGCGGAACTGTCTTGTTCCTCGGTCGGTTACTGATGTTGGAGTTTGGAGTGAAGAGGAAGAGCCGTTTGATTCTAGAAACCATTACGAGTATTCCATTTACGATTATTCCTCACTTCGCTTTTCTTTGGCTCGAGCCTGGAACCATGGCCATATTGTCGGATAATCATCATGTGTGTTCTGTGTTGCCCTTGTAACATTAAACCTATTTTTAAGATTCCTATTTTTCAGACGTTCTTCTGATTAGGACAACATTTTTGGGAGGTTACAATATTTTTTCCCCCTTCGAAATCAACATTTCCACTGGCGTTTTTGGTCGTAATGAAGAACATTTTTCCTACGTCAGTCAGTTTGCTTCGGTTCTACGCTTCCTTCCTGTACGGCTGACTCAATGCATGCATGCGCAAAACTGACACTATAAGAGGTGGGATATAGGAGGAAGCGATCAGTGCAATTTTCGGTGATTCTTTAACAAAAATAAGTTGTAAAGAATGGTTTTATTTATGAAAGGGAGGGCCGTGTAGCCAAATACCGTAAGGACAAAGAAATGGCACAAACTATTATAGCGCATCCTTAAAAATATGAGCGCTTCCGTATCCCGCATTGTAACTAAGCTTTTGTAATAATTATTATGGTCCTGGCAGATCTGGATCTAGATTTTTCTTCCATTTGCTATCTGTCGGTATCGTTTACCGTTGATATGAGTGAACTGCTGTGATGTGCCGTTGGTTAGATACGGTTCCTTGAGCCCTACGGCGGAAAACGGTCGAATGATGAAGAGTTCTGGCTGCTTGAGCGACCAAGCCAGGATGGGGCGTACGGGGGTGTTCTACATGGCCAACTTTACGCCTCAGCAATGAGAACACGCGATAATCTCCGCTTGTAGTTATCTCCCGGTGCCCAGCGCTATCTCATAAAATATGATCCATGAGGGACCGGGATGTCCGAGCGGGCTAGAGCATCCGATCTTTGTATTGCCACCTCCGGCAGCCACCAACACAAGTTTGAAAAAGCTTGCATGTGCTTACCCTCTTCACCTCTAATTGACGTGTGGGGAACGCAGCAAACTAGAGATGAAGATATTTACCGTTCGAATAGACAGTTTCCACCGAAAAATACTCAAAGAGAACTTGAGTGGCAAACAGAGCTAACTCCAAAGAATCCGTCGTTAATAAAAAATCGTCACGCTAGTGACAGCGGATACTTCCAGAGGTATGTTAATTGTACTCTTACTACTAGCGGAAAGCTAACCCTTCAAATTCGATACTAGGGATAACTCCATTTTTCAGCCCTAAACATGTTGATGCACAATAGCAACTAAACGTTGTCCATGAATGTGTGCTATATGAAACACGCTGATCCAGCTGAACACGCGCTCCTTTCTTTCAGAATCCTTGGCATGAATAGATGTTGGGTATCATTACGCTCATTCGACGAGTCATTGCCTTGTAGGTGCGTTCCAAAAGATGGAGGAGCTGCTAGTTTGAAGTTGAAAATTACCATAGTTCCCTTGTCATTAGGCACAACAAGCCTCATGACCACCTGTACTTCGTTTAACCATCTACATGCCGTGAGATACCGAAAATGTCTCGATTGTCCTTCAGACCCCGAATTCTCTCTGTCTACTGCGCCCCTAGCTGATGTAATCTTACCATTATCCAACCGCCTGCACTCCAGTGATGGTCTGACTCGGCATAAAAAGGGTTAACCTACTTCGGGGATGTTAACTGCGGCTGCTGCAACGATTACTGCGACGAAATGATACGTCCTGGCCCAATAGAGCATTCAGCTGGAATCCCGATATACCTATAATTATGAAATACGACTGCTGCACTTGAACAGCAAAACATCCTAGCAGACCTGTGTGTATAGCGTCGTTAAAGTGAATATTACGGGGATGGGGTCTTGAAATCAATAGTAGGTCGCCATAATGAATCCACTGCTGATTCTTTGAATATCTAATAGTGTACCAGATGCTCCAGGCTGGCTAAATAGTCATTATTAATATCAGCGGATTTTCACCAATGGGGAATTTTCGTCAACACTTTTTTTCGTGGAAAAAATATTCAGTACTCTTGGAAAAATGGTAATTTGAAGCCCGTTTTCAAAATAAGCAGTATTTTTTAAAATTAGGGTGGTTGTAAGGACTAATGCGGCAAGAAATTAAGTATCGCGTCTGTTTAAATCTGATTGGCTGTTGGCCCCAAGGAGGTGGAGCGAAGCTTTGGAGGCGAAGGTTCTGGATGCTGCCAACAACGCAACATTAGAAATGGCTGCGACTTTTCGTGAACCTCCACTTGGTTCGATTTTGAGGACGTTAAATTTATTTATAAATTTGCGGTTCCATCCATTCATCCATTGCGGTTCTGTACATCGTTTAAAGTTATGTACTAGCACTTCAAGCGGGATTTGAATTGAACTACTCGGCGATTTACGTAATACGTCATTTCTAGTGGGAGCTCAGAAATTCAAATTTTACACTCGTTTTCTGTCTATATTTTCCAAAATAAACACCTCTTTATGTGGCAAATAAGTGTTAATTTCCGTTATTGAACAGAATTTGGCCAAAAACGGGAATTTGTCACCATTTTTGTGGTGATGATGGACTGAAATTTAAATTTTGGGCAAAGGCTCCTAGAAGGGCCCATAAAATATGGCTTCCCAAAATCGGACGGTAACAAGTTAGTAACATGAGCGAGGAGACCGAATATGAAGTCGGTTTTGACCAGCGAGCGAAGAATTTAGGTTCTAACAAAGTTTCAGCCTTAAATTTACCTTAAATTTTGGTCTAACGTCCTTCTTTCGCACACAGGCTCCATTTAGGCCCTAGTTGTGCTCCGAACATGGGTACTTGTTTTAGGAGTTTAGGAGTACAGGTCCTTCTTTTTGAGTTTGGGTCCTCCCATACTTTTGAACTCATCAAAAGGACGATAAGGTCCTACTTTTTTAATGGTACTCCCAAGGTCCTACTTTTACAAGTTATAGGCCAAACCCACATATTTTCGATGGAATCAGTCAGCATTTATGTAAGTAACATCGAGATCGATATATATATAAACATAGATGTTTTCCACGCCATTGTAGAAGAGTGAAGAGGAAGAAGAAGCAGAACTTATCACGGTGGTACGACCTAATCATCCGGCAATCTGATAATCAAGGAGGGTTTTTGTTCATTTGTAAATTTCTTTGAACGATGTGATATTTTCAAGCCACGGTTTCTTTCTGATTGCATATTTTTGTGTCTAAAATGAAGCGCGTTCGCAGGAATCTTTGTTACCATCTACCTTGCTGAGATTTCAATTATACTATTTTGAGCTTTGATTTTATAAGATTAAATATAAAGTTTGTTGGTAAAATTTGTGTTACATTTCTTAGATGGTCCTCCTTTTTTGTTTCTAAATTATGGTCACCGTAGTTGTGGGTGTAAAAATAGGGGTTTTGGAGGTTTTACTGAACATGTGAGGTATATTTTCTGTGTTTTTTTTCCGAACGTTTTTAAGTTAATCTCGAACTAAAGAATTTTTTGAGGCCACCCGGCCCGACCACCGTACGTGGCGCCGAAAACCTTCATCAACATGATCGTGAATGTAACGGTACAAATCCGGCCCAGATCATTGCCACGGAACACCCGATTATAATGACGCATGGCTGCATGAAATCGAGTAGGTTGTTTTGTGATATTTCATTTGAATTTCTTTTGGATTTTATTGATAGGTACTTTTGCTTCCTCAACTGACGGTAGAGCCTTAGATTCGTGATTGAGTAAAAAAAAATTTATGTCCTCCAAAATGAAAATTTCCACTGCAATTTTACATTTCAGACATTAGGGAACATTTTGGTTTATTATTTTCAATAATAAATCATTGGAATCGAGCAAGAAACAAAAAATTCTAACCTCCCCTCAAAATTTGATGGTTTACGTTTCAAGGTATGTAGAATCCGAAAGTGCAATAAAAAAATTTCTGTTTGTCCTCCGTATTTGGTTCCGTGTCTGTCTTTGGTAATTCCTTGTAATACCCATAACTACCCGAAATAATGGTCGAAATGGGCTGAAATTTGGTGGGTAGGTGCGGGTTAGGTCACAGATGGTCCCTTACGTAATCATTGGAAAAGTACCGTAACTTTCGTCTGCGCATGCGCAGACGTATAACTACCCTAAATATCGTTGAAATGAGTTCAAACTTGGAGGGTCGATCAGGAGTAATACTTTCATCGTTATATAATGATTGTCATTGGAATCGTTATGTAACTTTCGTCTGCGCATGCGCGAACATGAAATGTTGACCATTTCTTTGTAACGCTTCTAACTATGCGAAAAATAGTCATAGAGAGCTGAACTTTTGATGGTACACGCGGGTCGGATCGCAGGTGATCCCATTTAGAAATCATGGAAATCGTTCCGTCTGCGCATGCGCAAACGTGATATACTTGAAACGCCCATAACTACCTTAAATATCGTTGACATACGTTTAGATTTGGAGGATACTTTGATAGTTCCATATGAATTCCATTGGAATCGTACCGTAACTTTCGTCTGCGCATGCGTTAACATGAAGTGTTGACAATTTCTTTTTAACGCTTCTAACTACGCGAAAAATAGTCGTGGATAGCTGAAATTTTGAGGGTAAACGCGGGTTGGATCGCAGATCGTCCCGCATCAAAACGAAACTACCCAACTATTCTTATACGCTCATGTGATTGAGGTGAGGAGGCTATACTGCCTACTCGAATATTGGGAGACGGTTTTTGTAACTTGAACAAACGTTATGGTTCATGAATAACAACACATAATTTATTAATAATGGAATTTATTGAATCTCGGCATTTTTATGAAAATGTAATTCCCGGGCCAGCTCCAGTACTCGATAAGGCTGATGATGGGGGGGGGGGGGGGGGGGTCGTTGGAGCACGAGCGTAGGTATTGACCACAGAAAACAGTGATCTACCCAGAAGGGGCATCTAGATACAGGCAAACAATAAACCGTTGTCTAATAATTTGCAGCGTTTTGGTTTATTATTCTGTGAATAATAAACCTATGTATTCGCTCAGCAAAAAATTGTTATAACACCCCCTCAAAATTTTTTCTTTTCCGTTTCAAGTGCGTAGATTCCAAAAATGCAATGTCCGTCCGCCGTATCACCTGTACCGGCTTCATTTTCGGTTTAAAAAAGTCGTTCTTTCGCACACATGGTCCATTTGGGCTCTGGTTGTGTCCCGAAATTTTGCAGCCCGGTCGGAATATACCCAGGAGTGTTATGAGTGAAAATGTATATAAAAATAGGTACTTTTTGTGTTTTAGTAACATTTTAGCAACATGAGCTTTTGAGGTATCGTTTTCCATGTTTTTGGGGACGAGAAGACCGAACATGAAGTCGATTTTGACCAAAGAGTGGAAAATTGAGGTTCTACCAAATATTCAGCTCCCAAAATTGATTTTTTATGACTCATAAACCTGGGATATCGTCTGAAATCACAATCAATTTGTATAATAACACTAGAAAAAGTGTCGATACGTGGATCAATACGATTAAGTGGCACTACCAATGATCAAGGACCCTCGGTTACCTCTATTTACATACTTCGGACGAAATTATAGAAACACAGAATGTGTTTTAGCTCACGCGTTTCACATAAACCTTTTTCGACTGATATATTGACTGCTCATAGGTTACACCACGCACTCCGCATTGGTTAACGTAATATGGTTAGGTAAATCGAGAGCTATCCAACGAGTGGTGAACGATTTTTGTACGATGATAACTGGCGAAGTTAAAGTTCCGTAGCAACGAATCGGTTGTACGTGAAAATCATTAGAAATTTTTCATAACAGCGTCCCAGATTTCGTTACGAAATTTCGTTACCTTTTTTGGCTCGTTAGTCCATGGCTAAAACACATTTTTTGTTAAAAACGTACCTAATTCGTGTTTTGGGGCCAAAATTGGTGGAAACCATCAGAAATAGCTATTCGAATTATTTCACGTGAAAGAAACAATAAATTAACAGCCAACATTTCTGTAGGCATGTCCAGTAGAATAATAAACCCATGTGACAAGGACTTTGCAGCGTTTTTCTATTATTTTCCTGTAGCGTCACATTTTTACTGGTTCTTCATTGTGTGTTTATTTTCACATTCCGCCTACCTACTCTTACCACTGTCACTCGCCCACCAAATTTATCGAGACGTCGGGTCCCGCTATATTTCAAGCCATAAAAGGATCTACGGGGGTCAGGGACGTAACAGGATGAGGTGAGAGGGCGGGTGACAAGGCGAAGGTCTTCCTCCTGCGTCCCTGACATATTGGCGGATGCACCGGCACAGAGAAGAGAAAGTATCTCTCCGCGAGGTTTCCTTCTCTTTTCCGTGAGCTCGACCGCCTACTCCACATCTCGGGTACTTCTCGTAATGTTGCGTCATTCTAAAGCAACGGTTTATCTGAAGGACGGTATCCGTTTAGCGTGGGTTGTCACTTGGATGTGTGCCCTTTTGTGTTACGTGCTACAGAACTGTTTTTCTCCTCGTTGTTCTACCTCTTTCAAGCTGCCCGCACGTTGGTGCCCGTTTCACATTCAAATACCTGGCAGGTATTTGTAGGTTATATACCGTGTAGGTTATTATGTTGGTGCATTTTTAAATTTTTTATATTTTTTAAAACATCAATCTTTTGATGGATAGTTCAGTTCCACTGATCCTGTCTGCCCCATACGTACCATGTGCTAGGAAATGTCATAAGTCATAACATAAGGTACCTACCATAAAATAAGGTATTCGCAACAAGGTTCCTAAATATATTTGTTCTTGTTCCCAAAGGGTTGAGCCTATATCTATAAATACGATCCATTCGTCCCGATGATGGATCAAATTATTCCAGCGATGTACATCAGTGTTCAGGGATATATACCCCCCCCCCCCCCCCCCGCCAACAAAGACTCAGCAGCAAAAAGGATTGATATCTGTTTTGCCTGTCAAAGTAGCTTGCACCTAGCACTTGTACTTCGCACCTCGCTCTTGGATGTACATTTAGAAACCTGTTTATTCCCCCTCTGTTGGATATGGGGGTATAGAAACCTTTTCCTTCTGATGGTGATGTGGGGGGGATATCACAACTTTTTGCACTGGTTTGCAGTACCTACCTAGGTGCCTAACATTTAGGGCGTTTCTTTGACGCGTACAAAATATATGTGCAACATTTCAGCTCGATCCGTTGTCTGTGAGGCTGTATACACGTAAAGCCGTAAACAAGTTTCTCAATACCGATTTATACCTAAAATTTTCAAGATTCGGAGGGGAGGGGGGGGGGGGGACAAAAAGCACATAGGCACCTCCTTGGAGCATAACGAATGCGTGTGTAAGCTTTCAGCTCGATCCGTCATGTCCGTGAAGCTGTCGCCCTGTCAAAGAACAACAACGACATCGACAGGAAGAAGCAGAAGTACCAAAACGTGAAAAATATCTAGCGATTTTTAGACCTCCATAACTCCGGCACCTGATGGTCCCGTGTGATGAAATTTGGTACACTTCCTCAGGGGGGCCTCTAGAGAATGGGCGTATGAGAAGACAACACTGAACCCCCCCCCCCGGACCTTATTACCAGTGGTGAGGGGTGGGGGGGGGGGGGGGGGGGGGGGTACAAACCCCTACCTGTCATGTAAAAGTGTCTTGGTCGCTGTAGGTAGGTATGGAGGTTTCGGTTTTCTTGGCGGTTGTCTTCAGACCCAGTAAGGTATCTTGGTTTCTTTTCAAGATAGTATTCCTTCCACTTTTTTTGAAGCCTTTTCCGAATTCTCGAAACTTGGACCGACGACTTCGGATTCTATAGTTTGCTTCTATCGTTTTGGTTTATTATTCTGTGAATAATACACCTATGTATTCGCTCAGGAAAAAAATGTCATAACACCCCCTCAAAAATGTTTTCTTTTACGTTTCAAGGTGTGTAGATTCAGGAGATGTAATGTCCGTCCGCCGTATCATGCATACCGGCTTCATTTTTGGTCTAAAAAATTCATTCTTTTGCACACATGCTCCACTTGGGCCCCAGTTATGTCCCGAAACTTCGCAGCCCGATCGGAATATACCCAGGGGTGTTATAAGTGAAAATGGGTATAAAAATAGGTACTTTTTGTGTTTTTGTAACATGTTAGTAACATGAGCTTTTGAGGCATCGTTTTCCATGTTTTGGGGACGAGAAGGCCGAATATGAAGCCGGTTTTGACCAGAGTGGAAAACTAAGGTTCTAGCGAAGTTTTAGCCTTAAATTTTGGTCTAAAATCGTCGTTTTTCCGCACACAGTTTGGGTCCTAGTTGTGCTCCGAAACTCGGTAGCCCGATCGGCATACACCTAGGGGTATTATGGTAGAAAAATGGGTGTAAAAATAGGGGTTTTCGAGGGATATTTGAGGTTTTAGTTAACATGATCTAGTGAGGTATCGTTTTCCATGTTTTGCAGGGCGAGAATACCGAATATTAAGTTGATTTTGACCGAAGAGTGAAGAATTGAGATTGTAACGAAGCTTAAGCTCCCGAAATTCATTTTTGTGAGTCAAAAACATGGGAAATTGTCTGAAATCACCATACATTTGTATAATAACACTAAAAATAGCATCAACAAGTGAATCAAGACAATTAAATCGTACTATCAATGATCAAAGATAATCTTTTTTTAAAAGCCGAGCCTAATTCGTGTTTTTGGGGGCCGAAATGGTGGGAACCATCAAAAATAGCCATTTCAATAATTACTCATGAAAGAAACAATAAATGAACAGCCAAAATTTCTCTATTATGTTCATTAGAATAAAAAACCCATGTGACAAGGACTTTGCAGTGTTTCTTTTATTCTTGTAGCATTGTACCTAAAATGGTTATTATATTTTTGGCTATTTATATGGCTATTATATTTTTATCCTGTAGTCTTTTCTTTTTGGTTATCACCTACATGGAGACTCGCCAGTTGCCAAATTTTATTTCTCTGTCTTCAGTTTGTCTTCTCGCTCAATCTACATGGTTATGTTGTCACCTACCATCCCACAACACAGTTGATGTCTGTTGTTCAGTTGCACGTTCCAATGCCAGTTCTCAGCTATTCATGTTGCTGTGCATCGCTATAATGCCAGATCTGGTTTCACGTTCCAAATACCTTGCGTATCTCTACACGATTCGAGTTTAGTGTTCCTGGCGGTAGGACGAAGTCTTCTCTCCGCCTCATGTTTATGCAACGAGTGTGCTCATTATTTTACGGGCAGGGATTCTTAATTGGTTTCATCTGTAACTTTATTGCACTGGCAGTGCAGTAATTATTAGAAAGCAGCCATAATAATTACTACCGCATGAGATGATAGTTCGCTGGTTATAGAAGAATTAATAATATTGGTGCTATCCCGTCTTTCAGGTAGATAATTATTGTGCCAAAGAATGGTGCCCTATTTTTGATGGACCAATAGAATGACCGGTTTAAAAAATAACAATTGTTGGACACATATGGGGCCTGATAGACCAGTCCATGACGGCCGAATACTAATGTCAACCCTAATCCAGCCCCTCCTAGCAAATTATTATCCATATCTCCCTGACGATGCCTAATAGCGATACTAGTCTAATACAAAAAGGTCTGCCAAGTCAGGTAGGCCGTATAGCTTCCCCACCTATGTAACGTGGACGTATATAATTAGTTTGTGGGTCCATTCGGTGGATAGGTGGAGAATTGACGCGTATGGATTTGAAACTGAGAGGTTCAAAAATGAAAAAATAGTTGGATGGAATAGGAGTTGTAGTAATAGGATTGATTGATATTTATGGTCTCATACCACTTGAAGAATAAGTATTTCAAAAGTGTCGAAGCGAGTTACAATACATTATAACATTTTATAATGAAATAAATGAGTAAAACTAATTAAAATTGCGAGAGAAATTCAAATACGTGTCATTTTAAGTCCAAAATAATACATGTCATTTTCTAGGGTAGTTATAGGCTCTACTAGTATTTCACGTTGGCGCATGCGCTGACAAAAATTACTGTACATTATCAATGACTTAATGTGGGACTATCTGTGACCCAACCCCCACCTACCCTCCAAACCTCGTCGCTTCACGACGGTTTCTAGGGTAGTTGTGAGCTGTAGAAGGATTTCACGCTAGCGCATGCGCTGACGACAGTTACTGCATTTATCGATGAATTTGATATGGGACCATCTGTGCTCCAACCCGCTTCTATCCTCCAGATTTCAACTCACGACGACTATTTTTTCGGGTAGTTATGAGCTTTACAAGGAATTGACCGCAGACAGACACGGAACCAAATATTATGTTCCCTGATGTCTGAAACGTAAAATGAGAGTGGAAATTTTCATTTTGGGGGGACATTAATTGTTTTCGACTCTTGCACGAATGCAAAACTTCCCTAAGTTCGGTAGTGAGGAAGCAAAATATGGAAGAAGTCGACTTTTTGTCTTCCACCTCAACCCCAGAAGAAATTGCCCACATGATACCACTGATATGTACCTACTTACATTCCAAATTAATTTCGGGAACTCATTGATGTTGGATGCGCATGGTTTGGAGTTTGTGCCAGTATCAGCCACAAATTCGGAATCAACCCCTAAAAACTCCTTTATCCGTTTTACAGCACCAATTTGCATACGTATAGTATGCCAAACACCGGAGGAAAGATGTGACATCCTTGCATCACTCTTTTAGTTTATTATTTGCAGTGGTGAACCTTTGGAATCGAGCATGAAAAAATAAATAAAGAAAGAAAGAAATGAGGATTTCTCCCCCCGAAATTTTATGGTGTCCGTTGCAAGGTATGTAGAATCCAAAAATGGAATAGAAAAATGTCTTTCCGTCCGCCGTACGCTGTACTTCGCACTTTTCTTCGTTACTACGAACCAAAATTAATGAAACTTGGATTGTTGGTCCCATTTGGGGTCTAGTTGGTCTCCGAAGCTCGGCGTTACTGTCAGTCATCTCTAAGGTGTGAAAATAGGGGTTGACATTTTCAGAACACCGTAGCTCGAGAATAGAAGGGTATGGTTGTTTTTACTTACGTTTCTTTGTGAATAACAACAAATAATAAATGTTTTAATTATAGAATCCTGCGCATTTTTATGAAACTGTAATTCTCGGATCGGCTCCAGTACTCGATTTAAGGCTTCCTGGGGGGGGGGGGGGGGGGGGGCTCGAGGGTAGGTATTGACCACAGAAAACAGTGATCTACGCAGCTGGGGCATCTATTCAGGTAAATAATAAACCGTTGTGTAATAATTTGCACGTTTTTTCCCCTACCTGGTAACTGCTGAGGTCCAGAACTTGCCTCGGACAAACTGAAAGTACGATTTTCTGAAGTCACAACCTCTGTTGTGGAGTAAAGTCTGCACTGCCAGCGTCGCGGACGTGATCAGCTGTCCTCTGATGAGAGGATCAGAATTCGGTCTGATCGTTTCGCTCTTTAACTTGGCTACTCATCGCCTCGCCCCCTTGAGTGGAGAGGGGTTCGCCCAACAGCTACATGGGTCCTACTTGGACGTGTTACCACGTGTCACGGCAGTCGCCCATCCAAGTACTAACCACGCTCGAGGTATCTCAACTTCGGTGATCTCACGAGAACAGGTTTCTTCTACTTGATGAGGCCGTTGGGATCTTTGTTGTGGATTCCGTTTTTAATTCGTCATTAAGGTCAAGTTCGGGTCGCTGAGGATGACTGGCGCCTGAAAGCTTGCGTATCCCCTGGAAGGACGCGCTCCCGATTATGCGGTGGGAATTTGATTTCACTCTGCGGAAAGTGAGAGGTGCTGCAGAGGCCCTTAGAAGGCCTTTAGAGAGTAGGACGGCTGGGGGGTCGAGAGGTCGACTGGCCGGTCTTGTCGCCGATGAGGAAAACACAGCCTTTCGTTTACACAATGCTTTTACACTACTAATACGCTTCCTTACTATGTATCTAAGATTGATACGGATGCCTTATATTCATGCAGGAACCGAAAAATCCAAAATCTAAATTTCCGCTCGCTGTACGAGTTTCGAACATATAATTTGGTTCCATGTCTGTCCTACCACGGCCGGCTTCAGAAAAGGCCACGGCAGTAGAGAATATTAGCAATGTCGCACTTCAGACCGGCTGCAACAACCATCCGCCAGCCTACTGGCATGGCTGCGACCAAGACAAGATAAGCTAGGTTCACATGGGGACGCAATTCCGGACGGCAATCCGGCACGGCAACGCATTTGCCGGAATTTTTGCCGCAGAGGCGTTCACATGGCAGCGGAGTCATAACAAAATGCAATCGCGAAAAACAAACAATTGCTCGAACTCGAAACCGCAAAATCAACCACATAATGTCGAATTTCAATATGGCTGAACAACCAAACAAGAAAGGTGTGCGCAGTAACCTCCGCGCAGATCCGGCAACTGATCCGACAGCGGAAAATATCTGGAGATTTTGATATAGTATCCAAGGCACTGCGTCGCAATAATCCATTTTGCGTTGGCCAATAGAATTGTAGAACGCATAGCCTTGCCGGACTGCCGTCCGGAATTGCGTCTCCGTGTGAACCTAGCTTAGCTAGGTGCACATGGTGACGCAATTCCGGACGGCTACGCGTTCTGCAATGCTATTGGCCAACGGAAAATGGATTATTTCAACGCAATGTCTTGGATACTATATCAAAATCTCCAGATTTTTCCGCTGTCAGATCCGTTGCCGTATCTGCGCAGAGGTTACTGCGCACAATTCTCCTGTTCGGTTGTCAGCCATATTAAAATTCGACATTTGTGGTTGTTTTTGCGGTTTCGAGTTCGAACAATTGTTTGTTTTCTGCGTTAGCGTTTTGTTATGATTCCGCTGCCATGTGAACGCCTCTGCGGCAAGAATTCCGGCAAACGCGTTGCCGTGCCGGATTGCTGTCCGGAATTGCGTCTCCATGTGAACCTAGCTACTGGGAAGAAGAAGAAGAAGAAAGCCTAGGTTTGTTTATACCCGGGTTTCGATTAGTTTACCTATAGATCGATCACGAAAATTCTTTTCAACAATAATATTGTTAACAAAATTTAATGTTCTTAATGATAACAAATTCCGGAAAATTGTGTCGTGCCAGGGTGCAAAAGTAATTACGGAAGTACAAAAGAGTACCTATGTGACTTCGTTCCGTTTTCCCAAAGATGAAGAGAAGAAATGGATTTGTGCGATTCCCCGTACTAATTGGGAACCAGAACCAAGGACAGTGGTTTGTATATAACATTTTCCCGAAAATTATTTAGGTTCAGTAGATAAGTAGGTACCTTAAACAGGGAAAATATAAAGAATGGACCCTTCCAAAACCTAAAGATACGAACCTACAGTGCTGTCCATCATTCAACTACAGAGGTTGTTATGATACCATAATATTTTATGACATAATTATCAATGAATGTTATGAACATTTTAATCTCTCAAGAGTTCAAAGATAAGTTTTTGAAGGCTTCTAACAAAAAAGGCATCGTAACATTCGTCTCGAGAGATCGCTTGGATGTGGGGATTCCACATTACAAGACAGCATTACGTGCGGTTATTGTGATTTCGAATAATTATTCCAAAAATGTTTGTGATCAAAAATCAAAGAACGCTGCAAAATCCTTGTCGCATGAGATTATTCTGTTGGACATACAAAAATGTTTGCTGTTCATTTATTGTTTATTTCATGTGTAATAACATTGATACAGCTATTTTTGACAGTTTTCACCAATTTTGGCTCCAAAAACTCGAATCGCGCACCTATTTTTGACAAGTTATCTCTGTTCATTGAGTTGTCCTGATTTACCTGTTGATGCTGCCTCCTGTGTTATTATACAAATTTCTCGTGATTACAGCCATTTTCACAGGTTTTTGACCCATAAATATTGAATTTTGAAGTTGAAACTTCGTTAGAACCTCAGTACTTTACTCAGTGGTCAAATCAACTTCATATTTGGTCTCCTCGCCCTAAAAAAAAACATGGAAAACGATACCTCACAAGCCCAAGTTCACTAAAACCTCAAAAATACCTAATGTTGCACCCATAACACCTCTGGATGTTTTTCGACAGGGCTGCCGAGACAGGGGACACAACTAGGGCCCAAGTGGAGCCTGTGTGCGAAAGAAATATTTTTTTTAGGCATAAAATTAAGGTGGATATCGATGACACGGTGGACGGACGTTGCATTTTTGGAATCTACGCACCTTGAAACGTAAAGGGAAAATTTTTGAGAGGGTGTTCCAAAAAATTTGTACGAACCGAATACGGAGGTGTAGGTATTATTCAGCGAATGATCAATCAAAATGACAGTCGCAAGTTGAAAAGTTCCAGAAGTAGAAAAGACTATAAGCAAACTATAATATTCATGTTCAATTTGTTATCTCCAAGTCATCTTGTTTGTTCCTTTGTTATTCTATGTATTATTTCAATACTTTTCTTTTATATATTATTCAGAAGACGGTTGTTTTCATTACTTATACCTACTCGTAATGTAATAACAAAATATCTGAAGCATTCATTCATGGAGGTAAATGAATGAAACTCTAAATCAAGACAAAACTTTTGACATAGCTAGTCATTGTCACCCATGGCCATGGCAGAATAAATATACTTTTATTATTATCACCTCCTCAGCATGAAAACTTTTAAGCGTATCTACCTATTTCGGGAAGCCTAAATTAATTTATAGTACATATTATTAATGTTAGCTACTGGTTGGAAGTTAGCTTTCTATTCCTCAAAAGAGACGTCCCATGAAGTTTGTATTTAAAAAAAATAATAAACTGGTTGTGTTTACCCTTTAGCAATTTTCATTTATTTTCATCTCGGAATGGTCCTCTTGAAGCAGGTACCGTTTTAGAAAGCATTAATTTTAGGCGTCCTCCCAAGAGACTGGTCACCCTATCTATAAGAGACCAGATCTCTGCATTTTGGGTTTGCATCGCTGCATCCAGAGAGTGTAGGCTTCGATTATAATAACTTGTCCAGATTTCAAAAATCAACGGGGTATGCTTATGGGTGACAAAAACGGTTTATGTTATTTTTAAATGAAAGTAGGTTCCATTGTAAGAATTTTGAGACCTGTCTTACTCCCCTACGATGAATAGTTCTTTATCTATGATTTTTCGCACATTCCAGTATGTAGTTCCTACGTTATTGCTCCCCTCTCGCCTGGGTGGGACCCCCCTGCCCACTGTGACGTAGGAAGTGCTGGAATCTTTGAAAAGTCGTAGAAACAGAAATATTCATCGTAGGGGAGTGCGGCTGATCTCAAAATTCTTAGAATAGAACGTGCTTTCATTAATAAAAAATAATAATAACAATAAAATATAATAAATACGTAAATACAAGAGCGTAGACCATCATTATTTTGGGCCGATGCGTGCTGATATATTCTTAAATCCCCGTGAGGAGTCCAGCTGAAAATCAAATAAGGAGAAATAGAATGACGATAGAAGTGTTATGTATGACTAGACGTGTTTAAAAGAGTTACTGAACGTCGAACAAAGTTGCCTTTCCCTATATCTTGACTTCATGATTGCGTTATTTTAGTAATAATGAACCAGAAAGTAAATATTTTGGATGAACTTCATGCTTGTCTACATAGGACAGTTTGATAAATAAATAATTGTGTTATTATTTTTTCCAAACACTTGCAGAACACCTTTTTTGACGGAAATAATAGAACAAATTCTGCAGTTCCCCATTCTTCGTCTCGATTTCTTATGTTATTGTGATTCAGTGACTGGGCACCGCTAATCCATCCTACCCCATCCTTACATCCCCATCTTCCATTGTTCAAATCACTAGATACCTAATTTGTTGAAGATTTTTGGGAACTTCCTCCCAGGAAGTTTGGCAGTATTCTTTAAATGCCTCATTAAAGCCTGGGAAGCCCTTGAGATGCAGATCTTTTTCTCATAGGACTACCAGCACGTGACGTCTACTTGATTTAGTATTATTTATTCTCTGTTTCAGGTGTAAAGGCAAAATGTACGATACGGATAATCTACCGGCTACCAGTGTTATTATTACATTCCACAACGAAGCTAGGTCTACGCTTCTTAGAACTGTAGTTAGGTAAGTAACTTGTATCGCCAGTTCGTAAGATATATGAATTTGCATGGATTCTGTATGTTATCAAATTTTCAGTTTCAGTGAAAACAACGTACTAATTACTTACATGATTTTCATGGAACCGACGATTTAAAATTTACAGTTAACTAGTGTAATCAACTGTTGCATAATACTGTTGGCATTTGTTTTTTCGTTTGTAAATTTTCATGTGCAGACTTTCTATGTGGTGATTCGACTGGGACTAATGATATTTTGCGTTCAGTAGTAAACCGTCTCCACTCGTAAAAAATAAGAAAACAATTTCACTGAAGTGGTTGTTACGTTATCTTACCCTTACATCATAGGTATATTATTTCTGTAATATAAAGGAATAAAAGGTGACAAATTGCGCTTTGGTGGGATTTTGTTTGATGTTATGGCCAAATAATATTTTTACTCCACGGAAGAAACTCTTGTCTTATGGCTTACAGTTTTAAGATGAAAAGGGCATGAACTGCCCGAAACTGCCTATAACTACCCGAAATAATGGTCGAAATGGGTAGAAATTTCGAGGTTAGGTGCGGGTTAGGTCACAGACGGTTCCATACCGTCATCGAAAGCGCAAACGTGAAATACTTGGAACGCCCATAACTACCATAAATATCGTTGAAATGAGTTCAAACTTGGATGGTCGATCAGGAATAATACATTGATAGTTCCAAATGAATTTCGTTAGAATCGTGATGTAACTTTCACCTGCACATGCGCGAACATGAAATGTTGACCATTTCCTTGTAACGCTTCTATCTCCGCGAAAAATAGTAGTAGAGAGCTGAAATGTTGAGGGTATACGCGGGTTGGATCGCAGATGATCCCATTTCAAAATCATGGAAAACATTCCGTCTGCGCATGCGCAAACGTGAAATACTTGAAACGCCCATAACTGCCCTAAATATCGTTGAAATGCGTTCAAACTTGGAGGGTCGATCCGGAATAATACTTCGATAGTTCAAAATTAATTTCATTGGAATCGTGATGTAACTTCTCTCTGCACATGCGCAAACGTGAAATGTTGACCGTTTCCTTGTAACGCATCTAATTACGCGAAAAATATTCGTAGAGAGCTGAAATTTTGAGGGTACACGCGGGTTGGATCGCAGATGGTCCTGTATCAAAAAGAACCTACCCAACTATTCTTATACGTTCATGTGATTCAAATGAGGAAGCTATACTGCCTAATCGAATTGGCAGACGTTTTTACGCATCAAGTGTTTTGCTTCCTCACTACCGAAGGCACGGAAGCCTTGGATTCGTGAGTGAGTAAAAAAAAACTATGTCCTCCAAAATGAAAATTTCCACTACCTACCATTTTGCGTTTCAGACATCGAGAAATATTATTGGTTCCGTGTCTGTCTGTGGTAATTCCTTGTAACGCCCATAACTACCCGAAATAATGGTCGAAATGGGCTGAAATGTGAAGGGTAGGTGCGGGTTGGGTCACAGATGGTCCCGTACCAAAATCATTGAAAAATTACCGTAAATTTCGTCTGCGCATGCGCAAACGGGAAATACTTGACTCCCCATAACTATAATTATCGTTGAAACGAATTCAGATTTGGAGGGTCGATCAGGAATATTACTTTGAAAGTTCCGTATGAATTTCATTGAAATCGTATTGTAACTTTCATCTGCGCATGCGCGAACATGAAATGACGATTTCCTTGTAACGCTTCTAACTACGCGAAAAATAGTCGTAGGGAGCTGAAATTTTGATGGTACAAGCGGGTTGGATCGCAGATGGTCCCTTATCAAAATGAACCTACCCAACTATTCTTATACGTTCATGTGATTCAAGTGAGGAAGCTATACTGCCTACTCGAATTGGCTGACGTTTTTCCCCAGCTATTCATTTGTCCTAGTTTTCTTTTGTATCCACGTCTTGTTAATACCGAACTCAAAAATGTATACTCCTTATGCAGCACCATCAGTTAAATCCGTAAATGTGTCTGCCTGTTTTGAAACCATCTGAATCAGCCTTGTAGATGAATTATACATTTACTTCGCTTATCAAGTCCTCGATCATTCTGTTCCAGCGTTTTGAATCGAAGCCCGGAAAACCTCATTAAAGAGATAATTCTGGTCGACGACTATAGTGATAATCGTAAGTACCAACCCTCCTGTGATTTCTCAACTATTTATCTATACCTTCTACTCTTTAAGGTGGCCTATTTTAAAAGGTTCCAAGCCTAATAGTTCTCTCGGATGAAAACTTCAGCATCATTATCTATCTGATTTGGGTTGATAGGTAAATAAGATATTTATGGAAGAAAAAGAAGGAGAATAACTTAATTTGATTAATATCCATTGTCATAATTTTAATTTTGCGGTGTCCCTAGGGTTAGAGATAATAATGCGCTCATTTTTTCTGCTCCTCACGGAGAATGTTCTCTGTTCTCTTCCAGCATTACCCACGTGAAAATTCTAACTTTCTTCCAGGAAATTGTGCGCTCCTGATGAACGCTATTGACCATGAAACTATAATTTTCTTCTTAAACGGATATTTTTGTGGGTATTAAAACCCTAGCTAACTAATTTGATTAGGTTGATAATTTTAAGTATTAATTATTTTAAAGCTTCAATTTTTCAAAGCTTTAATTATTTTAAAGCTTCAATTAATTATTTTAAAGCTTCAATTTAAAATTTTCCGTTTGAATTGATCAGTCACTTCCTTCACATTGTTTTGTGTTAGTTTCAACTGTAGTAAGTTATCGTTATGTCACTTTATCCCAATTACAGCCTCCGACGGAGAGGAGCTCTCTAAAATTCAGAAAGTCCGTGTTCTTCGCAACGACAAGAGAGAAGGTATGCATCATCAGTTTGAGTAATTAGTTCCATTAATTTAGAATGATTACTTCAA
Source organism: Leptopterna dolabrata (assembly GCA_954871275.1). Lineage (NCBI taxonomy): Eukaryota > Metazoa > Arthropoda > Insecta > Hemiptera > Miridae > Leptopterna > Leptopterna dolabrata. The sequence continues at coordinate 22,136,357 of OX940979.1, forward strand.
ATGTATACTTCTCCGGTTGGATGAAACTTTATTAGTTTGGATTACCATAGGACACTTCGCACTGATTCCGAATATACCGATCTCGTTTCGTACCTAGGTAATATTTTTTCTTTTTTGTGAAATATGTGATTTCATGAAAACATTTTAGAAACGTCTAAAAACCATGACTACTACATAGTTTGAGGGAGTCGTTAGTGGTTGTATTCGGTATGAATCATGTTCCAAGTTTTATTTGCAGATCGTGATGTCTCTATTTATTTTCGAAGACAGCCAGAGGTGCTTATTAAAATAAATAACTAATTGAATCCCGTTAGGTACGGTTTGTAGAAGCTGTAAAAATTACGAAGAAGACCAAAGGTGGTGAAACCTCAGTTGTTAGTCATGAAAAATTTCTCGGCGCGGTTGATTTACTAGGCATAGACGGTATACCTTGGGATTACGTCAAGACTCCGCGTGAGGAACGCCGTCCATCTGGTCAATTGACCGGAGTAGGTCGGTATTTCCAGTTCGCGGGGCCGTAATGATGTAGGAAGTCTGACCTGCAATCTTGAGGCTACCGGGGGTCCCATCTTCACCAGGCCTGAGATCTGACGTGACGTCACTAGCTGTTTGTAAGAGCACAACATGAATAAATCTCTATCTGCAGTTTATTGTGGGATCTTCTGTGATTCATATAATTGGAGACTGTGCCACAACATATAGATCTTGAGATACGTATGAATATGTAACGTGAAAATTAGGATGCCATCTCAGATAACCTCCGTATGTCTCTCGAAACTCCGAATACATAATAGTCTCAGTGACCCATCCATGAATGACTCGGGGTGGTGTTACTTTGGGTTGTATCAACTGCATCCGTAAGGGACTCATATGAGCTATTCAACATGAACACTTCTCAGTTGGTTTCATTTACGAAATTGCTTGATTGTCCATCGAGTCATGTTATATGAACTTTTCACGTTGATGCCTACTGGGAGTATGCCGTAACCCCAGACTCCGACACCTCGTCAGATGTCAATAATTTGACTTTCGACATACAGCAGTTGTACTCGCACATGACTGACGAAAAAAGTACGAGTAGCTTGTTAATTAGTAATTAATCTGTAGTGCGAGGCCGTCGGACATGTACAAAGTTGTTCTGCCCTCGTTTCAGGAGTTTATCCACACTGCGTGTGGCAACTTCGATTCAATTTGAGCCTTTTCTCGAAAACTTTGGCCAGCAGGATCTTCATCTCTGGTTGAAGCCCCTCAAACGCTGGAAAGCATGATGCTATCAGGGCTTCTCCTCTCCAAATATTGGCCAAAGAAAAATGTTCTGATCTAGGAAACCACCTGTTAGCTCTCTCCGTTTCTTTGAGGGTTTGTTTCGTCTCAACTTGATACTGAGTTCGAATATAATACATAATGAATTCATTAATCTTTCTGTTTAGATTGATCTAAATTGAGGCTGTATCCGGGTTTTGGTTTGACGTCCTTTGAATGATCTTTCCATGATCAATCCATCAGGCGGTTAGGTTCTTCCTTGGTGAAATGTTCGTTTGCAATCTCAGACGATCAGGTTAGGGTCAGGAATTTCTACTGGCTAACTCGGATTTGTATAAGGTGGTACTGCTAAAGGCCAGGAGAGCCCGAGTGCTTCTTTACAGGGGGAAACCAACCAACAGATGCCTATATATGCGTTTGACCCGTGGGACGCCTGGGTAGGTACCTAATCATCGCTAATTAATTCCGCCAGTTGAAAGAGAAATGAAATAACAGGTTCGTGCAACCGCCAAGTTTCCTGTTCTTCTTCATCCAATAGAGGAGCCCGCATCTCGGCTGTTTACCTCCTTTCAAAGACCTCCCACGAGCTTTCGTAACAATTAAGTCGTGTACGTCCAATAAACTCCGTCGTCCTGAATTCCTGAGTAGACTAACGCAATTCATCACGGGTCACTGCGTCTACTATGTTGTAGGTAACTAACTACCTACGAATCGGATTGTTTTGTTCAGATTATTCCGTATATTATGAGAAGAGGTCCATCCTTAACGCTGACTCTGAATATCAATTGATTTTAATACATAACGTCAAAACCCCGGGTAGTTATTGGCTGGCTCGAATGGCTGGATAATGTTTACAAAGGAATCTTAAATTATACCACCTTATAAAGGGCGAAAACGTTCATCTTAATATAAACGTATGCAACGACATACTCGAACTTATTCCCCCTTCACTTATCCTGTTGAAAAGGAAAATTAAGTTGGACTACATCCCCTCTCCCTACAAGATTTTATTCCTTGACATTTTAATGAATGTGATTAAGGTAATAATTATTATAATTATTTGGTCATGTGATTAAGTCGTCCTACCTACCTACAATATTTCTAAACTATTTCGCTTGCTAGTAGAAGTATTAATTTTGATTGAGATACCTACCTCCCTAGTGCATTGTTAGCATTCTTGTTTTCCAAGACTCGTTTTCCATTGGTACAGAAGGCTTTCTGTTGGTACAGTAACATTTTGATAAATAGGTAGGTACCTACCTGCTGTAGATCCCGCAAAAGCAGTTTTCTTTTCCTTCTTGAGAGGTCCGCCTGTACGGAATTAGGGGATTGACACATTGTCATTGAAAACGCTTAGGAAGGAGGCAGATTGACGTTCGAAGGGGAGAAATTGGGAGATAGGCCGGCAAAGACCTATTGTGAATCCTAATAGACCTGCCGCCTAGCATAGCGCCGATAACCTATTGTGTGTTTACCACCTATCGTCTATCGAGGAAGTACTCCGGGAACTGCGGACTAGTTTATTTTCATATTTTTCAGTGAGTGGGTATTTATTCACGGGAGTCATCATCAGCATCATTGGAAGACCAAACGTAAAAAATCGCATTATACTAAATGTTGCCAGGGTTATGTGGATAGGTTTATTTTTTGTATTACCTATTAAATCAAAGTAGTACATAATATGTGGATTCCAGAGAACCCGGAAATCGGCTGTCTCGTAGAATACAAAGTCGTCGTGTAGAACTGAAGGAATGTCCTCAAGTGGGTACAGTTTCTGCGCGAGATGCTTCTCCGACATTGGTATCCTTAAGATTTCACTCGCTGGAGTAGAAAGGCCACCTTTCCGTGGTTCATTATAGTCTGTATAATTAGACTATAATTATAGCCCTTATCTCCGGATACCACAACATTTTATTCCATTCTAAAAGTGGTAAAAATTCATAAACTTTTAATAATAGGTCAGTCGACCAGTACAGACCTCAAGGTGTGCGATATTGACCTGATTGTGGGAACTAGAAATTGAAGAAGAAGCCATCTAGGTCGGAGATTGAATACTAAGTGGCTTTCCACTTGAGGTCGATACAGTGAATGAACTATATACAGGGTGTCCCATCTAAACGGGCCCATCGGGAAATTACAGCCTTACGGTGCGAGCTATCGAAAAATTGAACTGGACCTTTTTTATAGTATTTTAACTCAGCTTCACGATGCGGAAGTCCGATTTCCATTTTTCCATGTTTTAGGGTCTCAAATCATTGATTGAAACTTACGGTTACCTCTTGACCCCCCTTTTTTATTGCTTTTTTCGATTCTAGGTTGAATTTGGAACAGAAAATGCCTCCGTGAAATTTTTTTTTTTGGGGCTTCGTTTCTGAGTTATTCCACTTTTTGTGAAATACAGAAAATCGCCGATTCCTTTTAGACATTACCAACACTTTCTTACAATTTTTATCTTCAATTTTTGAGATGTTCACCACACTTTTGAAATCAGCATTAAACCATCTCTCATCAGACCCCAGCGTCCATAATCAACAATCACCATCAGGGGGATGACATTACAGTGGCGGGTGGGGGGTGGGGTGGGGCCTACCCTCCACTTGATGCGAGAACTGTAATGCCATCCCCCTGATGGTGATTGTTGATTATGGACGCTGGGGTCTGATGAGAGATGGTTTAATGCTGATTTCAAAAGTGTGGTGAACATCTCAAAAATTGAAGATAAAAATTGTAAGAAAGTGTTGGTAATGTCTAAAAGGAATCGGCGATTTTCTGTATTTCACAAAAAGTGGAATAACTCAGAAACGAAGCCCCCAAAAAAAAATTTCACGGAGGCATTTTCTGTTCCAAATTCAACCTAGAATCGAAAAAAGCAATAAAAAAGGGGGGTCAAGAGGAAACCGTAAGTTTCAATCAATGATTTGAGACCCTAAAACATGGAAAAATGGAAATCGGACTTCCGCATCGTGAAGCTGAGTTAAAATACTATAAAAAAGGTCCAGTTCAATTTTTTGATAGCTCGCACCGTAAGGCTGTAATTTCCCGATGGGCCCGTTTAGATGGGACACCCTGTATATATATATATATATATATATATATATATATATATATATATATATATATATATATATATATATATATATATATACCCAGAATATTGAACTGGGACGGAGCCTTTCAGTGGAATACTGGAGTGTGGTCGTGGTCGCTGACAGCTACAAAGTGCCTCCGAACTGGTTCACCCCGAGTTTGCGGTTCAGAATGATCATCCTCATCGAGGTTACCTACGGATGATCAGGCTCCAATTTTTTTTTTCCAAATCGTTTATTTACAAATTTTGCATAATACAGATAGGATCACAGATAAAATTATGAATGCAACGTTCCTTTGTTTATTACCTGCGCCCAAGGTCAGTGACCTGTCCAGGCTCGTTTCTCTCCCAGCTCAGTTTGTGTATGCGTTCGTTCGGTAATACATTATATCTACTTCTTAAATATCTTAATTTTAACAATCTTAAATCTAGTATACTTAAACCTAAATCTAGTATACTTAACGTCTAATGAAGGTCGTTGTGGTAGTACGTTTCTGTTATCCAGAATTTCAAATCTAGCGATGGTGGATTTTTGGAGGGTCATTATGAAAGGACATTTCTATTATTCAAAATTTCAATCTAAGGATGATGGATTTGGCATTTGTTCGATTCATCAAGTGTTGAAATGTTAGTTTTTTGAATACGGCTACAGAATTAGTTTTTTAATTTCTGATGGTAGGTTTTCGAAAACTGAGGGTGCTAGCCAAGGCAACTGCCTAGTGTAGAAGTCATTGCTTGGGCGGAGTATGGATAAATAATACTTGTGCGTTCAACCTGGTAGGTCTCACATCACGTCTTTTCTTGAACAAGCCGAGGGATTTATGCACAATTAAAGCCAATCTGTAAACATACGTCATTCTTGGAGAAAGCACTTCAAAATCCTCGTGCGCCTGTGTGATTTCGTGGCTATACGTAAGACAGTATTCACAACCAAATTTAGGTTACCAAAACTACTCGCGTAAGCACCTCCCCAAATGGGTATACCATTGATCAATATGCTATAAACATAAGCATAGAAAACCATACGTAGATTTTTCCCTGCTAAGCCAGCTTCTGAATAAGGCGAAGGTGTGGAATGTTTTCCCTAATCCTTGTTACTAGACTTTGTATTTGTTCCTTCCACTTCATATGCTGATATGTTAAGTGCAATTTATACATCTTCCACAACCCTAGGAAGAGTTAATTGGTTTGTTCGACTTGATGTTGCTGCATTTCCTAGTCAAACCGAATGTTCCCTTTACCAATAAATAAAATTATTTGGTATAAACGTTATAATTTCAATATCGATGAATTTCATCCCAGTTGGTTACAATTTCATGTTTAATTACGTCTTACGTAAACAGCAAGCTTTAACTATAAATTATCAACCTCTTTTCCTGTGTCTACATATTATTTTAAAGTTCTTCGTCGTACCTCTCCAATTCAAAATGAATTTCTATGCTCAGATTGTCTATCGATCCTCGGCCGTCCTAGCCTTCTAACTATATTGAAGTGAATCACATATCCACCATTCATTATAAACCAGCATAACCACCTTAACCTTCTTAAAAATCTTGGAGATGGTTCTTGAATAGCTGATGGCTCCTTTTGCAGACTAACCTACTGCACACTCAAGTCCTCGCCTAATAAGATTTCATTACCTAGGTAGATTACTTTCTCGTATGTATTATATTTTGTGGTCTATGGTGCTGGAAGGAATTGGACGTGTTTAATGATGTGAATACTGCAGCTAATGGTAATACGTACGAAGATCAACACTGTAAAATCCTCCTCAAGTGAATGAACCTCCGGACTCCCGACTAATGACCCATAACGCTCGCCTGTAATGCAAGGGGAAAGGAACAAGGAAAACGGCAATTTGAGGCATCGGACCATCGGCACAACATCATCAGAAACGGGTTTCAGGGGGCGGACCCGGATCGTTTCACTCTCGTTTCCCTCCTTAGATACACCCGGAAGTGCGAGGGAGAGGAAAAATTCGACTCTGCACCTTTCTCGGACCTCCGAGTGGACGTGGGCTTGTTGGGATAGGTGGAACGGCCAGATGTAACTCGCGGAGATCAAGCTGGAGGTCAGTGTTAATACGCCCGACCTGTGCACGAGACGCCCTTACAACGATTTGTTCGCTTGTTTTCACTTCCTATGCATTTATCCCTGCTGTCAAACTCCGACGATTCCCGTATTTTCCCAGGGAAAAGTCTGCTTTTTGTTATTGCCAACAGATATGAGTACTTCAGAATATAATACCTCACTGCTATTGCAGAAGTAAAGCTAAGCAGCCATTCCAGGCTGGGGTTTTTCGTCCGACTGCACTGCCGGACTGCACGTCGCGGACGTGATCAGCTGTCCTCTGATGAGAGGATCAATTCGATCAGATCTGATCATTTCGCTCTTTTAACTTGGCTACGCCCAACAGGTTCATGGGTCATACTTGGACTTGTCACGGCGGTCGCCCATCCAAGTACTAAACACACTCGAGGTATCTTAACTTCGGTGATCTGACGGGAATCGGTTTATTCCACCTGCCGTTGAGTTGATCGGTTTATTGATAAGGCCGTTAAGTGCTGCTGCATCCGAACTAGATTCAAGAATACCTAGTATGGATCTAGTATGGGTGGAATACCTACCTAAAATATCTGGCATTATAACCTAACACAACTATGGAAAATCAGATGAATTGCAGAGCATCGTAGGTAGGTACCTACTTTTTTCCTGCATGCTTGTACCTTCCTTATTAGAAATAGAAAAGTGGTTTTATTTTTACTCAAAACAGAAACATGATTTTCACCTTGCTTAAGGCAAAAGAAAATCAATTAATTGCAAGTAAAATAATTAGTAAGTAAAAAGTAGAGTTCAAAGCTGTTCCACAGTTATCGACCACACGTTTTAATCTGTTACGGATATGGTCGTTTTGATAACTTCATGTTGACAATTTTTGGTTTCTCATTTTATTAATACAAAATGCGGGCGAAGCATAATATTGTCACGGCGTATACAATATAACGGTTCAGAAAGCATATAATACGAATACAGTAAATTGAAAAAATAGAAATAAAATGCGAAAGAAGAGAAAAATCAATAGAAGCGTGGTGAAATCAGTAGATTTCAAAAGAAAATTGGCGAGGAAAAAACTGCGAGGCTAGAAAGCTACCAAAAAAATCGTAGTCCATGTTCACTTCAAACACCATATTTGCCGCAGTGGAAGACTGTTGAGGGAGCGATGCTATAGTTATAGATTTATAGGTTTCGGTGATCAAACACAATAATATTGTGTGTTACTGACAATAATATTGTGTGTTACTGACGATGGTTTGATCACCGAAACCGGTATAACAGTGTTTTTTGCGTTTTTCATGTATTAGTGGAAATAGACTATTTTTTCGATAACTCAGTTTTTCTTTGAAATGGGTTTCCACGATTTCGTCGCGAGTGATTTAGTTCGTTTCACACTCGTTTTCTGCCTAGACTTTCCGATATAAACTCCTCATTATGTGGTCAGTAAGTGTTGATTTCTGTTATTGAACAGAATTTACCAAAAGAATGAGGATTTGTAACCCTCGAACATTGCCCAACGAGGTTGGGCACATTTGAAATCGTATTTTCTAATTTCTAAAATTTCTAAATTCTAGAACTGTGAAGAGTTCTAATTCCGAAAGAACTCAGAAGAATCTGACCTAATGGAAAACAGTGGGATAATTTTAGTTCGTAGTGCTTACCACAGGTTTAGAACAGAAAACCCCCTTTAATGCGGCGAATTGAGCGAGGCTATGAATTTAAATATGTATCTACCTACCACTCAGTTTATAGGATTTCTTCTAGAACTATTTAATGACAGAGCGTGGAGTTTCCTACTACTTGGGGGTTGGTACTTTGTCCCCAAAGCACCCATCAATTGGGAGAGTATTTTCAAATATTATGTTGGAATACTTATTATTTTTATTGTAATATTAAAATTCAGAATTGCTCTTATTTTTTTAAAATTAAATGCCATTTATTTACAAAAATGTATAAATAAGTAAAAAAAAAAGAAGTATTTTATACTTCAGTGCAAACATAAATAAGTTACACGTCATGAGAGGAACAAAAAGGCAGTTACTGATCTCCATAATTTAAGAAAAAATTACCTAGGTACCTATTATTTTGTTGCCTAACTACTGATGAAACCTGCTGATAGCAGAACTGTGTAGTGTGTGAAGTCGTTATTGTGTAGCTCTTACACCTGCATTCCAAGGTTTTTATCAAATATAGTTATTTGTTTAAAATACTTCTTATACCAATGCTTCTGATTTTAGTGTTTCTTTTACACCCCAGTCTTTTTAAGACCACATTATGACTTTTTTCCGCAGGACTGATGAGATCGAGAGTACGAGGTGCAGACAACGCTACGGCTGCGGTTCTCACGTTTCTCGACAGCCACGTCGAGTGCAATAAAAATTGGCTCGAGCCGCTTTTAGAACGAATTGCCGAGGTGATTTTTTTGTTTTGTTACTGTTTATGAGATGAGCCCCAATTCGACCTGCCAGTTTTATTACTGCCTACTTATCCGGAGTTCTGTGTTTAAATTGAGGAGACAAACGGGTATCTTGCTTTGTGTAGGTACCTACCTAACTGTAGTAGGAATGTGTAAGATGGGTTCAATTCCAGGAGTTAACTCCCACCAGTTCACTCATTTCTGGGATGCGTTCTTTGGGACAGTTCACCTGTTAACCAGTTCAACCGAGTTCCTCTAAATAACTACTCTGAAATTCATGAAAACGGGGTTCATAGGTTTGATTCAGTAAATTAGCTCAACACATATATGCACATAGCTACACACACAGACACATGGTTATACACAGCTCAGTATGCATTTTCATTTTGTAACTATTTTAGGTACCTTCGCGTATTTTGCAGATTCTGCTCTGGAGACGAACGAAAATTCGAAAATTCTGAAATGTATAAGATTAGAAAAGCTCCACAGACTATGCTGGTAGGTATACAATGCAAAATCATTACCTACCTATGCATTGGAAAATTACTTATGTATCTACCTACATGATGTTTTACACTACTGTATGTTTCTACTGCATGATGTTTTCATATGGAGTTTTTAACGCTCATTTCAACTCCACAATATCGGCATCTTTCCGTGGCTCCTCTATCCACAACATTAAAATGAAACCACACCGCACTTCTATCGAAACATTTTTGTTGGAACAGAACAAGGTGAGGGGTGAACGCACTTCGTAGAAAGCTAGAAAGGTGAACTATGTAGTACATAATAATGTACTATGTGAACTAATGGAGGAAACCTAAGGACGGGGAAGATGAGAATTGTAAAGGGGGAAGGGTAGAACGGTATGAACGTAGAGGGGTGAACGGATGAACTGGCGGAACTGAGGAGTCATGAAAATGGTGTGAGGTGGGAACGTCATTCAGTTAAAACGTCAACTCTTTGGTCATCCGTTCAGTTGGGGTACGTTCAGTTGAAAGATCCGTTCAGTGCTGAACGCCACATCCCTAAACTGTTGTAATGTTGATCACTCAGTTATTCTGTTGAATTAAAAACTCATAGGTGAAAAGGTTTTCCTGAACATCGTTCTCGACAGGTAGGCACTTCTTACATGTCCTTTTTGGTTACCAAATGTACAGGCTCTGTATTTAGTTCATGAAATCATTAACCAAGTTCCCCATTCATGCGTTACAGTTGACCAGAAGAATTTCCTTGATATCCACTGGACACAGCGGTAATCTCTATCGAAAAATGCTTACCCAAAAACAATAATTTTTCGAGTAGGTAAGTAGGTACTCATCCCTGATGAACAGTGATCTCGGTTTCATAAAACTACACGTGATTAAGTCACCTGTTTCGTAGTGTGTGTGAGTTGAGCTGAAATTTGACTGTGATTGAAGCTTTATGGTCATAATGTTTTCTCGGTTCAAGCTTAAGACCTTATTGGTAATAAGCGGCTGGTTTTCGCTCCGTGTGGTCTCCCAAAAATACCATATAGGTACCAGCTGTCATGATCCTCCCAGACCATCATACGTTGTATACCATAAGATTGTTCAAGTAATAAACACAACGGGTGGGGTGGCCTACGTGAGCTCAGGCGCATAGACCCACTCGCTCCCCACTAGTCCTGCGGACTAGAGTAGAGTGGAGTGGGCACTATATAAACTCACCAGCTGCGCCTGTCACCTCATTCTACACTCTCCTTAAGTCGCCGACTTATCTCTCTCCTCTCATGCCTCCTCGCCTTATCTCACAAAAGAACCCAGACTGGTGGACCAGCATTGGTGATAACCAGCATTGGTGGAATCACTGGGTATACTCCCTCTAGTACCTTTAGTGGTGGTAACCTCCCTGGCAACTATAGGTGATAACCTCCCTGGATGTTAAAGGTGTAACCTTTTAGGTGCTAGATCCAGCAACCTTCTTCCTCCATTCTCACTCACCTCCCCTCGCCTCACCTCACCTCGCCTCTCAACCTAGCCACCACACCAGTAATCCCTAAAATACCAATTCTATTGAAATTTGTATTTGAAAACAACAAAAAACTCCCTTCCTGTTGAAAGTTTTTGAGCTAACTATGGCGTTTTGAAAATGTCGTTGTGAAACGTTTGTATGTATGTATATATTTCCCTTCTCGGCTTTAATTGAGCCCAGCTAGGTACCTACCGAATGTCAAAGTTCTACTCAAATTTTAAAATGAGATAGATGTAGGTACACTACGTATGGCGTTCGGACGGATTTTTATGTGTTGATTTACGTAGGTATCTTAAATCATAAAACTTGACATTCCATTTTCAAAGATCTAATGAAAATACCAATGCTTAGCTCGATTCAAAAGGTATCGATCCAAACCATGAGGGGTACCCACGTATTTCATATATATGTATATATTGTATATTAAAGTACAGATTGAGGTGAGTTAGTTCCTACCTATTTTGGATTTGCACCAGACATTCTATTACAAATGCATAAAAATTTGATGACGTCACTGGCTGTCAGTGGTAACTTCTCAGCAGATATATATTATCTGTGATTCGGTTGTAGCAGAAGTATACCACGAAATCGCTCAAGTATCCAAGCTAATCACTTTTGGAGCGTTGTAACAAGGTGGGTAGCTAGTCGATTAAAAATAGTAGGTAGTATTGAAAGAGAAAAAAAAAGTGAATGAAAAAGTCGTTGAAACAAGCTGAAAATAATGTTTTGGGCAACATCCGAACTGCGGAGGAAGAACATTAGCTTTGTTCCAGCGCCGTGAATGGAACATGTACTAGTTCAGTGTGAGAACCGAAGTTGTGGGGGTGAGTTCATGAATTTTTCGGTTATGATCTGAACCGCTGGAACGCCCGATTAGAAACCTTCCTAATAAACGAGAAGAGAAGACCACATACGTGAAACTTTTTGGGAGGTTATACACATCAGTGAGGTTATCTTCGAGTTTTCAGTTCACAACCCTGCCCTCCGTTTGGAGCAAGAAGTTCATGTACCAGCTCAAGAACTCGGGGTGGGTAAAACACTACGTGAACTTAACCTTGCTGGAACCCTTTACAGACGGCCAAGGCCTGCACAGATCGATTACGCCGAATTAGTTCATGACCCCAAGCCGGATGGAATGAACCTTTTATTGTGTGACATGACTGCATGCCGGTGATTAAGCCAATACCTACTTTTGAAAACCAAGTTAATATACGTTATTTCTTCCGACAATTTGGAATTTTCCCATCAGTTAGCGGTGTGAAAAACGATTCCATGGGAAAGTTTTCATTTCAGACAATCTACAATAAATTCGTGTAGGATTATTCCGGTTTTAATTTTATTTTTGAGCTCCCTGGGTGGATATTGAATTATCCTCCCCGCTCTCACTGAAGTCATCTTTGTCTACTTTCCTTTCTTCTCTTCATTGTGCAGGATAACACGCGGGTGGTGTGTCCAATCATTGATGTCATCAGCATGGACAGCTTCCAGTACATAGGTGCCTCGTCCGACCTCCGAGGTGGCTTCGACTGGAATCTGGTTTTCAAATGGGAATATCTCACTCGAGAGGAGCGCGCCAAGAGGGCAGAGGACCCTACTCAACCTATTAGGTTAGTCAAGTAATTCAAGATGGCAGGTACCTTCTGAAAACAATTCACAACATTGGTTTTGTCGGTATCTTGGGGGACTCGAAGTTCCAAATATTTAGGAGTGCATGCGCCTGAACCCAATCACTTTGATTATTGCACCTGCTGTTCTGAACCTGTAATGGAGAACAAATTTCTCATCTACACCCTAATTAGTCAATATTTTCCGTATTCAACGAATGTAGCCAAAGGTTTCGGGGATTGGTAAGGTGGGTCTCATCACATAACTTTGCCGTGAATGTAATTTCTTTCTACTCAACCTACGGTGCCGAAGTTAGGTACGTTATTTTCAGCTGTTCGGAACTTCGATCAGTTGAGTGTTGTTTTTGTGTGGTATTAACAGTTTACCTAATTCAAAGTTATGAATCAATCAATCAGTCAATCACATGTTTATTGAAATAACATAAATACATTTTACAATAAATGGAAAGACCCAGACATGATACCACTATGGTAAAAACCGTCAGCGGGAGCTCCGTTAATTTAAATACATCTTATTTTATCTCATGCTTATACACTTCATTTTTCTAAGGATCCCAAATGTTGAAGTAATATTTTTACTATTATTATATCTTATTACATTCAATCTTATTTTATTATAACTGTTTACATTGTTTACAGTTCTTATTCGGTAAAGTTAGGTATCATAATTAAATTCTGCGATGAGATCCTCTCTGTAACGCCAGGCGACTTTATAGTAGGAGCACAGGTGAGACCTGCCCACCTCCCCGTTGAGCACATCTAACAGTTCATCTCTGGAGAGCTCAGTCTTCCCAAATTAAATTTTTCTATAATGCCCTAGGATTGGGCAATGTGCTTTAAAGTGCTCTGTCGTTTCATTCACGCCTCGGTTACAGAGAGCACAAAGGTAAGTCCTACCCTCCACCCACAGCTTCCATTTTACGTTCAGCAATTCCTCCCTGCACTTCATGATAATCTCCGCCTCTCTCAAGCTACGGCTCGGCAGGTAATCCACGGTATGGTCCAGGTGCTGGTAGAGAAAATGGTACGGGGCAGTGCCGGGTCTCATTCTTTAGAACTCCAAGTGACACTCCCTCTCCTGCCGAATCACCCGTTCCGCAAATCCATGAAACCTGGGAGGCTCAAAAGGCTCGGCTTCGGGCTCCAACTCGAGAATCCTATCACGCCACACCACACCCCTGCCCAGCCAACCCCCGTCGGATGATCTCCTTCGCAGTCCGGTTCGGGAATCGGTGCTCAGGGGGCCTATTCACTAAGCCAAAGAGACATCTCTTTCAGGCCCGACTCTCTCTTTTGGCAGAAGAGATTTTTATAGTATCCATGACAGGGTTATTCAGTAACTTTTAAAAGAGAGAGTTGGCGGCCATCTTGGCATTCTCGATCTCTTTCAGAGAGACAGCTAATTAGGTGTCTCCTCGAAAGAGAGAGTCTATTTCTCGTTTGTTTCACAGTGATCGTGTAAAATCCTCGTTCATCTGCAACCACATCGGTAATTTTGATCGCATATTTTTTTCATTTCATAAAGTTTTTCATCATAAAGTTTTTCATCATAAAGTTTTTCATTTCGTAAAGATTAAATTTTTCATTTCAATTTTAATTAAAAATATATACATTATTATTTATTCATGAGTAAAAACGTCCAAGTACGGGTTGAGTGAGGTAAGTACCTACCTACCTAAGAGTGGCCGTTCATTAAGTGTAGATATAATACAAGCATTAAGCCCCCTAATTCGACTTTTTCTGTTTATAATTGACTTTTTTAAATTTCATTTAAACTTTTATCCGATTCGTGAGTAAAAACGTCCAAGTATGGATTGAGGTAGGTAGGTACCCTTTGAATAGGCATTACTAAGAAATGTGTTCATTATTAAGGAATTGAACTCCCGGGGGCACAAACATCTCGCACTTCATGGATACTATGGCATTTTCGTGTATTAGGATCCATATCTCTTTCTCAAGGTCTCTGGAGCTATTCAGTAAAATAGACGAACCCGGGAGACATTGGAAGAGACTGTCTCCCAGGGGAGACTATCTCTCGCGGGAGATTTTCAAAATAGATAATCTCTTTCCATTATCTATTTTAGCGAATAGGCCCCCAGATTGCCCCAGCACTTTCCCGATGTAATCGGCTCTCAGTTTGAGAGTGAAGACATGCACTGGCTCCTGCTTCGCCTCTCAATACACAATGTAGTTTGGAGCGTTTTGAGGAAGTCTGAACAGCTTTTTGATGAAAAATCGTTGTAGTCTTTCTACTTCCTCAGTCTGCTCCTAATCCCAGACCTATGCACCATAACAAATGGCGGCCAACAGGACTGACCTGGAAACCAGGAACTTTGAGCAGTAGGAATGTCATTTGCCGTGAAGAGCTTAGACCAAATTGAATTAATTCCGGCTCGTGCCACTTTACCTTTCTCGACAAAGTGCCTTTTAAGCTTAAAATTGTACGTAAGCTCCATTCCTAAATACTTATATGGGTTGGTGCAGGCAATAGCTTGGCCGCACAGAGACCAACTCTCATTCCTTGGAAGTTTCCCTCCATTCTGCCTGAAACCAAGTTATGAGTCCATTGCAGACATTTTGAAAACGTTGCAAATTATTACACAACGGTTTATTATTTACCTGTATAGATGACCGTTCTGGGTCGATCACTGTTTTCTGTGGTCAGTACCTACCCTCATGCTTCTCCCAGGAAAGCCCTAAATCGAGTGCTGCAGCCATCCAGGCATTTACAGTTTCATAAGTACCTATACGATGGACACATACACGTTCAGTGCGGCACGGGACTTATTGACATCGTACATCTATTAAGGCAATCAGCGCGGGGCCAATTTTTCTAGACCGGTTGCTGCGAATGGCGTCAAGACATGAATAATAATGATAAGTGAATAATTCCAGTATGGATGTATACAGTAGATAGTACCCTGATCGTATACGTGGTTAACACCTTTGGGACAAATATACCCCTAACCGCATTCGTGTCACTATAATTAATTACCTTCAGTGGGGCACGGGACCAATAGGCCTCGTGTCAAAAACCCCAATTTTAGTCTCAAAACTTGGATGCTTCACTTCACGTTCAAGAAGAAAGAGTGTTGTGAAGGAAGACCTGCAATTTGTTTGACATGTTTCAGTGAAAAACATTCTTGTACCATGAAGCTTTTTTTTCACTTTGGCGTTTTTCATTGATATTTTTCCAAGATTGTATATTGCATCGTGATGTTTTTTAACCAAAGTTTCATAATAAACAACAGTAAAAATTCCTATGTGAAATTTTTTTTTCTTAAGTTCTATATTAATTTTTTAAATCTATTTATTCTATTAGGGAAAATAGCTAATTGAAAGAGAACTAGAGATATAATATTTGCGCAACCAACAACGTTCATTTTTATTTATATCATGCGTACTGGAGTTGAAAACGTCAGGTAGTATTTGGCAGTAAAATAACCTCAATTCTGTTTACGTAGGTATTAGATTTACTTAGCTATTATATTTATGATAATTTACCAAACATTTCAGTTAGGCATTTCATTACCTTGATAGAATGATCGCCAATCGAAAAACTGACCTCACCTCGTGATTCAGCGTGAAAAAATACCGCGAAAATCGTGAATCACATAGGTGTTACATGTTAACTAAATACCTCCACTGTTTTGCGCTATTTTCATAACTACGTTTTCGCGCACTCAACATTTCGTGACGGGTTATTTTCCATGAAATTTTATGTAGAATCCAAATCTGTTTCTACGGAATTCTACGGAAAAATCATGAGGGATATCTTATGACGAGATTTCTGTCTGCAGTATGAACCAAAATAAAATCGGTGGACCATTCATTTGAGGACGCCGTGTTGATAGGTTCAAAAATGTACCTACCCCAAAAAGCTAACAATCCATGGCCTGCGACTGCAGTGCATCGTTTCAGATCTCTCTAAGAGAAAATAAAAAAAGGTGCAAATCCCTGCACAACGGTTTGTTATTTTGTGATAATCCTTTACATAATAGATATGAAAGTCAGCCCCTATTTTTCACCACTTAGAGATGACTGACAGTAACGCCGAGCTTCGCGGAGCAACTAGACCCCAAACGGGACCTGCAATCCAAATTAATTTTTCTATTCAAAATCATTAATAACTATATCGATTCTCCATCTCTTACTGAACAAATCAACTTCCACGTCCCTTCTAAATTCACCCGATTAAAACAGTATTTTTTTATTCCGTATCACAAAACTAACTATGGGAAAAATCACCCAACTCACCGTCTGATGTCATCTGCCGATAAATTTCCATCCTTAGATTTTTTCAATTCATCCTTGAGGACCTTTGCTCAAGATGTTGACAGACTACTGACAAACCTTATACACTAACTTGAGAACAGCAACAATTTAACATTTCACCTTATATTTGTTTTGTGTATTGATATGATTCCCTTTTATTCTTCACATTGGTTTAACGTCAACTTTATTATTTGCACTTCATACACATTTGTAATTGGATTTATCCGTAATAAAGCTTTATTATTATTATTATTATTTGGTGGTAAAAAGTGGGGGGTAAAAAGTGGGGGGTAAAAAGTGCCACGGGGTGACGCGAGTGGGGGGCCCAAGGGCCTATTCCCACCCGCAAGTGTATGTGGAGGGCTCAGTGGTCGGGCATAATAGCCTCCCCCAAAAACTCCCTCACCAGGCTACACGAAGCAGTCAGCACGGCCTTCTGCATGTCCTCGTAAAGTCCACTGGGCAACCCAAGAATCCTCAAACTTTCATGGAGTTTCTTGGGTATCACCCCGGTGGCAGACAAGACCACGGGAACGATCCGTACCACCTCCTGCTCCCACATCGTCCTTATCTCGTTAGCAAGGGATAAATACTTATTTACCTTCTCCCTGTGCTTGGCTTCGAGGTTTGATGTGAGAGGTACAGAGATGTCAATTAGGTAGGTCGTTCCCTCCGCCTTGTGCACAAGGACAATATCAGGCCTCCTTGTCCCAATTATTATTATTATTATTATTATTATTATTAAAATTTCATTAATTTTTCTAAGAAAAGTGCGAAGTGCGGTGGACGGACAAAAATGAAGTATGAACCGGAACCGCGATAATTGCCCTCTTGAAAAACTCATTGCTTTTCCAAATCCTCATTAAAAAATCATGTTTCATGTGTTACCTATGTGTTTGATTGCAGAACTCCAATGATCGCTGGAGGCTTGTTTTCCATCGACAGAAAGTACTTCGACCGTCTTGGGAAGTACGATTTGAAGATGGACGTCTGGGGCGGCGAAAATTTAGGTCGGTACCACCTATGTGGTTTAGCAATTTGGTTTTTGTTGGCGGCTGGTTGTAGGGGCCGGCAAGGTAGGAACTGCCTAACCAGTAGTATAAGGTAACATTTTGGAAAAAGATGTTGTGAAAAATATAGGTAGGCACCGACTTCGTTTTTATTTATTTAAAGACGTGTGATTTTTTTTTCTTGTATGAAAAAAGTTCGAATTGTTTCAAAAAAAATTTTTTATCAGTGGTTGTTTTTATAAATGAGATCAGTTCACTGTCAGTTCATTAGAATGTCAGTGTTGCAGAGTTTTTGGTTCAGTCAATAGTTTTCTGAGTGTAAGTACTTAGCCCCCCCTCCCCCCTCGTTGTCAAAGCGTTGGTTACCTACCCACCACAGACTGCCACAGCCGCCACTGTCTTGTACCTTGTGTATCCTCAGGGTTTGGGTTAGGCTATTTTTGTTATTTCATGTTTAATTCAACTGACAGTTGGGTACCTACAAAATGTAGTGTGTTGGCCGTGTACTGTTTTGGCGTTATTATTCTGTTAATGACGTTCCAGTAGATGGCAACATATCCACGATAAATTATCGATCTGTAAAATTAGCCCTTCAGTTAAATAGATAACTTACACTCTGGAAACTAGTTACAATTTGATGACAAGATAACGCCGTAACACTGCTGCAGGTTCTAATAACTGGAGGCCTATTCACTAAAAGAGATAGTGAAAAGAGATTATCTCTTTTGAAAATCTACTGGGAGCGATAGCCGTTCTCGGGAGAGTCTCTTCCAGATGTCTCCCGGGTTCGTCTATTTTACTGAGTAGACCATGTTTATAACGATGAATGATCAATGAATGACCGATGTGGTACTGGATGAACGAAGTGGTGGATACATGATATCACTATCTTGAAAGAGATGGAAAATGTCAACATGGCCGCCAACTATTTCTTTTACTGAATAACCCTGTCATGGATACTATAAAAATCTCCTTGGCCAAAAGAGATAGTTGGATGGAAAAGATATATATCTTTTGCTTAGTGAATAGGCCCCTTGTACTTGTTGCAGCCTAGTACTCGTACCTATTATGTATAAAAAGACTTGGATACATCCGTGCATTCAAATTCCATTTGATGGCTTGAGGTTTTATGGGAAGGACGCCATGAGGCTTTATGCATTACAAGTACACCAAGAAGTTTATAGGTAATGGCACCATGGTTTCACTGCTGTATAAATTCTGATGGAATTTTTTTGCTCATCCTAGAAATCTCGTTCCGTGTTTGGCAATGTGGTGGTAGCCTCGAGATCATCCCATGCTCCAGGGTCGGCCACGTCTTTAGGAAAAGGCATCCCTACAGCTTCCCGGGCGGAAGCGGCAACGTTTTCGCTCGCAACACCAGAAGAGCCGCCGAAGTATGGATGGACTCATATAAACAGTATTACTACGACGCTGTTCCGCTGGCTAAAAATATTCCTTTTGGAAAGTAAGTATCTGATCATGAAGTAGTTATCTATGTACAGTATTGCGTGTTTTTGACAAAGATCAGTGGCATAGCTTGGCCCATCTACCAAATGTAGTGCACGTACCTACGTTAAACACAATGCCTTCTCAGGCATGTACATATTATGCATATGTTGTACATCATGCGTCCAGTGATATTACACTCTTCTCATATATACGTGATAAGAAAGCTTCCGGACAGGGTGATAAATAAAGGGCCATCGATGAATAGAAGAATCCGAGTGAACGATCGGAGGGTATGCCTACCAATTATGAAATACGGTTGTTATAATAATAGATGATTATGTTGTTCGTGCAAACAGATTTATCGCTAGCTGACGAGAAAAGAAGACAAGGAAAACAAAATCGTTTATTTCTGAACGGATAATCTGATAACCACTGGTATCGTGCCTGATTCCGCATTTTAAAATGTCGAGTATACTCACAACCTCTGTTAAGTAGTTATCTGAAGACCCGGCAGCGGCGATGCGGATCTTCCTTGTTCAATAACAGCACAATTCTCACTTGAATTGCGTACTCCGAATGGTTTACGGAGCAAACTGCGTAGAAGGCAAATGATTGCTCCATATTTGTATACGAAATGAATGTCACTTGCACTCAAGAGACTGTAAAGTACCTGAGTTGAGGTATTTTAACAACAAACAACACAAGATATGTGCTACCGTGCTGCACACGACAAAAACAAACTTTCAAACCCTTTTGGTTTCGGCTTGACAGTAACCTTGTTTTCGGTGGGGTGTATCGAAACTTTCATTTGTCGTCCCAGGATTGACATCTACTTGAAACCCAATCAGAATCGCTTTTAAACATTCCAGTTCTCTCACCACCTACCATAATGTTTGCTACTGTCCGCATGGATACTATAAACGTCTTTAAAATGCACCTAAAACTCACAACGGGAGTTCAGCTTGGTGGATATGATATCCACTTTATAGTGGAGTTGAGGGAGGCGTGGTAGGGCGAGTGAGGACGGCGTGCCTTTTTTGAAGTGAGGCTTCATGAAAGATCTAGGAACGCTCGTGTAATTTCTGTTATTCTTATTCTTAATTACTTTAAATCAAAGGCGTGCGATGCTATCCTACAACCCCAGAGACTAAGCCCCTGATCAGATTGGCTGCAACAAACAGAAGTTAATAAGTGCATCATAATGGAGCGATTTTCTTCAAATTACCAGTTTGCCTAGGCACCGCAAAAATACATCAAATCATCGAAATTTCAAATTTTCAAGGTTCAATTATATCGTGTCTGTTATTATCTATAAACCTAGCGTGAGTACCTAAATGATATTTAGCTGGTTGTCTCAGGATGCCTATGCATGATTTTTTAGAAGGCTAATATTATAGTCAAATCGGTTCTGGAAGCTGAAGTATGGGATTGGTGTTTCTAACTTGAGGAGATATAGAAAACCTCTCTCCTGACTGATTATGCCACATACTAACTTCTCCCGGAGCCTCTTTTCTTCCTGCAGACCTCTTTGTGCCCTTTACGCAACAAATCGGCATTTTACATAAAAGTTCGGATTGCAAACAACTTCGCAGAGTCGGATGATGGGCTTAAATGGTATGAGATATTTGGTACAGTACCTACCTTATAGGACTCCCAGGTAGCTACACTTCTGGCCCTACTAGGGACCTAACTCGTTAGTCCACAGCCCTATTTCTTACCTCGTTTTGGCGGGTCTTTACATCACGTTATTCTTGGTATGTTCTTTCTTGGTATGTTTGGTATGCTGAATGTGTTTTTGATTTATAGGTATACACCTACTTATTTCTTAATCTGTTTTTCCAGCATTGACGACCGTTTAGCTCTCAAATCCAAACTCCAGTGCAAACCCTTTGCGTGGTACTTGAAGAACGTGTACCCAGAATTAGCGGTCCCCGTCACGCTGGGTGCGATCCAACAGGGATACTACTGTATCGACACTTTGGGTCATCTTATAGGCGGTACGGTTGGTCTCTACCAGTGTCACCACACTGGAGGTAACCAAGAGTGGGGTCTGACGGATAATCACGCTATCAAACATCACGATCTCTGCCTCACCGTTACATCTGATGCACCAGGTGTACCCGTCGTCATGCGCCCATGTGATAACTCCATCCAGCAGGTTGATAAATAGTTACGCTCATTGTAGGATACAGGATCTACAGGGTCCATCAGAACAAACGCGTGTTTTTCTTCTAGTTCTGTTTTAATTCTACTGGGATGGTCCTGTCGGGGTGAAGGAAGGCTTGTTGGAAAGAAGAGAAGCGAGAGTTTAAGTTTACACCATGTTGTGTATATGATCTTGTCTTCACCTTACGCCGGCGTTGCTTCCAAAATGGCGAATCTTTCATTCAGATGCAGCGAGATTTCAATTCAATTCTTTATTCAATAACATATTTAGTACACAATGAAGAATATAAGTACAGAAACATGATAAAACCAAGTTCATGAATGGGTCCGTAAGGTCTTTCAGATTCGACTCCTAACCGCAATACAGTCTTGGGATGGGTTTTCACATCCAGTGCAGCAGGTACGGTGATGGGAAGAGGGAGGACCTACCGGACGAAATCGGATGATTAGGACACCTGAGGCTACTCAGCTGAGCTCCTGCTGTTCTGTTTGTTCGGGCGCCGCTTCTCTTCATCTTAAATAAGCATTTTTTTAAAATCTTTTCACCCCTGCAAAATCCAAGAATGCCGAAGAATTGCTGCATGGATCCGAAGAGAAGCGGCGCCCAAACAAACAGAACAGTAGGAGCTCAGCTGAGTATCCTCAGGCTTCCTAATCATCTGATTTCGTCCGGTAGGTCTTTTCATCACTGTACATGTTGCACTGAACGTGAGACCCATCTCAAGAGCGTATTGCAGTCAGAAACCGTACCACGAAGTGGAATCTGATAATGAGTCCAAAAATCTTGTGTCTGTATAAGATTCGCCATTTTGGCAGCAACGGTGTGCGGTGAGGATGCACTCCACACAAACTCCCGTTTCTGTTCTTTCCAACAAGCTGTCCCTCGCCTCTATAGGACCATCCCACTCAAACCTGATGCGGATTTTGAAAAACGCGTACATTCTGACGGACCCTCTACTAGTATATAATGCAATTAATTTCTCTGTTAGAAATTCTCATAATTATTATTTCTTTTCTTCGTCAAGCAATGGGTGAAAGTAGCAGATGATTCCACTGACGTAGTGCTTCTCAAGCATTCAACTCTCAGCCTGTGTTTGTCATCAAAGTTTGTTCCTGATTTGGGACTGACGGCTGAACAGTGTGATTCAACTCTGCAAAACCAGCATTGGTCTTTCGGTATATCCAAAGTAAGCAATGAATGAAATTATTCAACACTCACCAGTATTATGTTTTACATCTCGATTGCAGATAGGCAAACATACCACTCTTCAGTACTTCAGTACATATTAAATACGTACTCGTTTTCAGGGTCGAAGCTGATTGGTATGAAATCGTCTGAGTCTTCCATTGAAAAGAAAGAAAATCGTGAGGCGTGGAGGATGAAACTTTCAAACAGACATCTGCATCCACG
Organism: Leptopterna dolabrata; assembly: GCA_954871275.1. NCBI lineage: Eukaryota > Metazoa > Arthropoda > Insecta > Hemiptera > Miridae > Leptopterna > Leptopterna dolabrata. The sequence goes on from OX940979.1 coordinate 22,159,110, forward strand.
TTCAACTCACAGGACCGCTAACTTCTTCCTTCCAGAAGCTTCATAGCGGAGTTTTACTTCTTTGAATTGAAGATAAAAGTAACTACTACAAGTAGATCATGTGGTTTTTATAGCTGCAATAGGTATATAATAAGCCTATGCTCGTTATTATGGTCTGTTGCCAGTTTTGAATTTTGGCTGTCGTCTCAGTTTTCTGTTGTCGCACGGGGCATAAAATGATTCAGTACTTGATTGTTCAACATTTAGCATTAGATGTTGCGAGCCGCGTTCAGTGACGGTATTTAGATGATGTCCGAGAAGATGTGACTACGTCTTCGTTCCGGACAGCAGCCATCATGGTTTCATTACCTTTATAGAACGTAGGAACTTCCATAGCTAAGCTAAGCAAGTTTCGTAAGTGGATGTGTGCAACCACTTACCGTTTGATCGTTACTAGCTACCCAAGGTCCGATGCTGCAGCTACTGATAAGCTTACCCAACTTTATTTGCTGTTTCATGTCAAGGGAACAGCATATTCGAATTTGAGCCCTCAGTTCAAAAATTATCTCAATTGTTACCTTTGTCTTGATGGCAGACTCTTCCATATACCCTTGACTGAGCTCTTTCCTGTTATCTCTGCAAGTTCTCAGTTATACGTAGCATAACTGTATGCCTTTCTGGTGAATTTTTTTCTCACTCTGAAAATCTGTGGATTTTTCGGACCATTTTTAATTGGACGTTGAAAACGACGATTCCCTATTATTGTACATGACTGCCTGGTTATCTGTTTTACTATGAGGCAAGGCAGTATGGAACCGCCGGGGTGTGTATTGATTGAAGACTTGGCTTCCAGGTTGGATCGAGTAATTATTTTTGTGCTCAATCCTTGATAATTTGGACCAAATTCCCATTTGTTCACTCAATGATGAATAATATGTTTGGAAACTTCCAACTTTTTTCTTGTCAGAATTATCTTCTGTAAATTTTATACATCATCCTGGTGAAATTTCTACCGCTTTTTGCTGTTACCTTGTTCACAGTCATGTGACTTCCCTTCATAACCGAACAAAGGAAAAGTGTGTTGTATATAGGTTATATGTATACACCTACAAACACACATTTTCCAGTAAAATCGTCCATTTTAGAAACTTTTAATACGCAAGTGGCATTGGAGGTTACGGATACAGAACCTCGCAGCAATTGGAATTTCCATTTCAAGTTGGCAGACATGCCTAACAACAATCTTTACTCAACTTGAATGTACGCATACCTAACCCGCACAACGTACTTATCTCGCATTTTCTGTTGAACTCCATTCCTGTTTAAAGCATTTCAGCAAACAAAGACAAATTTAGTTAGAAATAAGTTGCTTCAAACAGTATTCTTCTCTTGGCTAAGTAGGCAATAATGTTTTTCTAAACTTCTGTCACTTCCTAATTTATAAATGGTTTCCAAATTTTCAGTGGAATTCCAATCCCCACTGAACATGGAACATTAAAATAATAACTTCGTTCTATGAAGTCCTTTTTTATAATTAAAAAAAAAGTTACCTTTTCTTCTGTGATTCTTACTGGCTTCTATTTTGTATTTCGTGTAAATAATATTTTATTTCGATATATTTTTTAAATTTGCTAGCACTTCCCTTGATTATCTCCCATTTTCTTGTTAGGTATATTGTCGTTGCTATAGCACCCTTGCCTGTGTCTCAATTTTTTTTTCGTTGTTGAGGTTTTGGTGCTTACCGCTGGATTCGTATTTTCAAGGCGCAGCCAGTGTTAACGTTAGTTTCAAAATTACCATGAAGGAATGCGCCAAAGTCGTCTTTGCAGCAGATAGCTTATCTCAAAAAGCCAACTGAAGCGCAGCTGCCGAGTCTTTCATACTGGTAAAGGGCGCACAAAAAGACATTTTTTTCGTTATCATTGTATTAAAGGTACTAAATGTGCTACGACAATATACTTGAGTTTTTGAGAGATGTCTCTAAACGTACTGAAATACGCCATGTTTTCATGAAATTCCGGCTTCTCTGGGATTTTTCCGAGTTGCCTATGCTATGTTGCTTGAGGCTGAAACGGGAATTTTGAATGAAATCAACCTAGAAATCGATGTTATTGACAACCATGTCGTATTCGGAAGCTGAACTTGTAATTTAGGTGTAGCGAGAAATGGTTTAATCTCTCCTGTAAAGTTGGATCAAAATTGAGCTACGCTAGGTTGCTTCAGCAACGAGGATATGTGTGTATTTTATTTGTTCATATAATTTACGTAATATAATTAAATAGTTAGTTAATAAGATGACGGTGAGTACGAGTGAATGGGCTCTGTGTGTTTCTCATAGGATTATTCACCACGATTTTAAATAATCATCGTGTAGTTTCGAAGACGGGTGTTACCCAAGTGAATGTGTAGGTATGTTTCAGGGGGCAAAACGCTTCTACGAAATGGAGTGCAGAACTCAACCAGTAAACTCGTGTCGCATTAGAATTTCTTTTCTTCGTAACGTCGAATAAAATCCAACAATGTTTTGCTTCAACGTCATTCAGTTTCACAGGATGGTTGGTACAAAAATTATATCAATGGCAACTGATACAGGAGCAAATATCATTCGAGGCGTACGATTTCTGGAAACATTTCTCTCTGATTCTTCTTTAATTTTCTGAGTAAACCAAGTACCTAGGTACAATATTCTTGTTCTGTGGGCGGTTCGTCCATCTTTCGTTACTCCGTATTTTACCGATAAACCGGTGAAATTGTTTTTAACGGCTAACAGTCGCATCCCGTTAAGGTGGTCTTCATCTAAGTACGTAAAAAATGTGATCTCGGATAAAGTTGGTCTGACGAATAAGTTTATTTGCCCTGACTGTATAGGAGAAAAACCGCGATGCGGCAGACGGGTTTTTTCTAATTTAATTCCGACTTTCGAATTCCACCCAGCTGTAATGTTTTGGGCGGTAACATCATTGTCTATTATTAAAAATAATAAACCAGAATCATGTTATTTCACTCCATTTTTTGAATGAAGTATAATGTTTCCATCATTTACGTCCAGCTATAGGTTCTAAAACTTGGGTAGGTAAGTAGGGAATCACAAACCTTAAGGACTGCATGTTGACGATTTTCTTCATCATTGCGTAGGTAGCCTAGTCTCGTGTTATTTTACGGGTAAGGTAACTTCGACATTGTGGTCTGTAGTAGTCCCGACTATAGTAAATTGACTGACTTGAAAATAGCACATGGTGCGTGGAACTGGATCATGGAAATGTAAACTCTTTCTAAATATATTGCAATAAAGCGTGTTTTTCTAATAAATTCATGTACCTACCTATTTAAGGTTTATCCATAATTTATATTACAGTTGAGGGAAAACTGCATTCCTAGCTGTGTGAGGTCGTAGAATTTCTTTTTTTAACGTGTGCCGGTATTTTTGTGTTATTTTTGCTTTGGCTGTCAGTTATATGAAGTCACTACTATATTTATGTACATATTAGCTGTAAATACTGATTAAGGTAATATAAGAACAAATTTATATTGCAATCGTTCCGTTTAGCCTCTAATAAAACAAATTATTATAACCTTTCAAAACGCCTAATATTGCTTGTAGCTATTCCTGCTGCTCAAATGTGATTTGTAGGTACGCAGTTTTTGCATCTCAGGAATGGGCAAGCGGTAGCAGCAAGCCCGAGCAATGGAGCAATGCTGTCGAGTTACAAAAATTGTTTAGGTAGGTATAATGTTACCGATTTTGAAAGGTAACACCGAGTGGTGAGGCACTGTAAGCTAGCCCGATTCTGGCAGAGTTCTTGGGCATCAATGGTAGCAATGCTGTTGCAGGCATAATTCAACTGGGAATAGGATTTGAATTCCTCACCTGCCAGAGAATTTTAGTTCAGGAAACCACCGTTCTCCCACCCATGTCTAGTATTGTTCTCTGGCAAGATCTTCTGGCACCAGCCTTTACATTGCTCTTTCAGCTCTGCTGGAATGGCTCCATTTTGGGACACAGCAGCACAAGAAGGAAGGGTGAGTGGAGGGATATTGAGAGTAGTGCGTAGGCTTATTCGTAGTACACAACAAATGGGGATCACATTTGCAACTTCTGAGACTCCTAATCCATAACCCACTAATTCTCCATTGTAGACTCAATTTGGGATGTACTTGGACATATTCAGATCCACTAACAATTTGACAAGAAGTCCCACAACTGAGTTTCATTGAGAAAAATTACTAAGGATTAACAATAGAATTGACAATTACTAGGCAGGAGAACTTACAACTTTCAGTGAAAATGGTTATATTTCAATAGTAGAGCGAGAATTAATATTAAAATCCATATAAGTACCTACTGAAACGCAGTACAGTTAAAATGGTACCAAAATTTGAGCACAATGGATCAACAGGGAAACGTTTGGACATTAGGTTACTCCTACAAAAACGTTAAAAAAACTTAATAAGATGAAATGAGGAATAAATTATCCAAAAGAGTCTCCTAATCACCAAGGTTATGTCGTTCTGAGCAGTTGTGTGTCGATTAAAGAGGAACACTCCAAGGCTTGTAGGTACCCTCTGGTGGTTTTGGGAACTGAAATTTAAAAATGGTTTTATAATATCATTCAAATATAATATATGCTTATTCATTTGAATGGTGGATGAGAAATAAACCTCACCCGCTGTGTTATTTCATCCAGACACGCCATTCTGATCCGGGCAGCAGTGGCTGGGGAGTCGAACCTAAACCACTTTGTGGCACCAGAATGAACTCTTGCAGCTTTCACAGCTTCCTTGATTGCAAAGAATACGGAAGCTGCCAAAAACAATGGGGGTTCACCAACAGCCTGAAATTTTAATTTATAATAATAAATTACAGTTGACGAATGTAGGGGAGAAACTCAAAACTTGGATTAGGTGGGAAATGACAATTATCATCAGTGTAAGGCCAATAAAAAGTGATATCACTGAGGCCCCTATAGAATGCTTTTTGAATGAAGTATTGCTGTCTGACAGTAACTATTCAAATACAAGTCAAGCGTTTCCCTACCTTGGATGAATAGACAGCTCTTGGGTTGGGTGCTCCTTTGAGGAGAGACACATTGAATTCAATAGGGATGTCAGCAAATCCTGGTATCTTGTAGGCACCAGGGCCTCGCGAGTAGAGAGTGCCAGTGGGGGAGTATACCATTTCTTCTAAAGAGAAGAGTCCATAACCTTGCATGAACCCACCTTCTATTTGCCCGATGTCAATAGCAGGATTTAAACTCTCACCAAGGTCCATCACAATGTTTGTACTTAGTACCTGTGGAAACATGATGACAAATAAGACAGCCGAAATAGTGTTAGACGACTTATTTAAGTACACAATTACTTTGACACGAATGAATGGTACGAATAAATAATGATTTACCTGATGATCACCAGTAAGGCAATCAATTTCAACTTCAGAACACGCCACACCGAATGTGTGGTAGTTGAATGCCATGCCAGAATTGGTTTGCATGTTATATCCAATGTCGGGTGTCCTAAAAAACAATTATTGGTTGATTAAACAGTTTAATTTTACAATCTTGCAACATTATAATTACCCAAAACAACACATTAAACAAATCAAAATAATGTACGAGATCCAAGTAGGTAGGTGGTACTGACCCATGTATTTTATTCTTGCAAGATGAAACGACATTTCAACAGAACACATCAATTTGTTCACCAATAACTATTAATTTACATAATAGGAACAGAGTATTGTGGACATCTGTGATTCAACGTACTTGTAGAAGCCACTGGCTGCCAAGGAAATCCTGCTGAAGTAAGCAGTGTTCACCCAATCCTCCCATCTTCCTTTGGGGTTGGCTTCTTTTACTGGTTTCAGCCGCTCGTTGATGGCGTTACAAGCATTCTGCAACCCAAAATTGTTTATACGGTCACTGAGGGATCGTTGGAGTTCAGAGTGCTCAACTCCAGCCCCAAATTGGTAGTACGGCATTACATATCAATACAATGTCAATTCGGCTATCCATAACTTACGATTATAGCCATTCCGTTGAGATCTGCACCAGCACTGGCAGCAGTGGGTGAAGTGTTCGGTACTTTGTCCGTGGATGTTTCGGAAATGTGGATTAGATTGGATGAAATACCAAGCGCTCTGCTGGCCACCTGAACAAATTTGAACTTTTGTGAGGACGAAACTATTAATGGATAAAGATGAAAAGCAGTTGGCGAAAACCGACAGCGTTTGAAATGCTAATGTTACGAAGGAAGAAGGAATCTCATGTTCAGTCGACGATGCCGCTTCGTAAGGAGTGCACATGCTCCAGGCCTTTGACGATTTTCCTCTCCACTTCTGGTTAGCTTGTAATAATACTAGCTGAAGAACAGCTTCCTCGCATATCTTTCAAACCATGGCTTGAACTCAGCGCTTTCTAGCGATCACTTTAATTACTATTCTATCCTGACCCCAGTGTTGCCAACCACGAACTCAAGTTCAAATCTGCCTACAAACTTCTTTTCACAGTCTACCAACTTTTTCAGGAATTTTATCAAAATAATTAAATGCACCGTTCTTCTTAATAGACATTCATGATGTAAAACAGTTTTTTAAGTTGACTTTATTCTTCAATGCAACAACCATCTGTAGTTAAACCTTCTACCGTAACTACAACACTTGTGTCCGACATCACTGCCTTGTAGAGATACTTTAGTTTGTACCAACCTTTCCAAAGTTCTTTTGCCTTTGCATTAAAAATAATGAACGGAAAAAGGAGTGTTGAGTGTATCTAGTATCTAATTCGGAAGTTAGGGAACAGTTGACACTGATAAGCACTAGCATCACAGGGTACGCTGATTATTGCTGATAAATGGTTACTATTATTAGAAGCTAACCAACAGTGGACAGGAAAATCATACAAGTCCTGGTGCATCTAAGAAGTGGCATCATCGCCTCAATCTTCCAGACTTTCCATGAACGTGTGAGCTTGAAGTAGTGGCGAAAATTCCCCAATGATAAAATTGCTTGTGCTTTGTTTAGGTAAACTATGCAGGGTGGTGGATATTGGGTGACCACATTTTTTGAAATTGACGCAATTTTTAATGTTTGAGGTAGAGGATTGAAAAAAATTATCTGTGGAACAGAATGTAGATGGTGTCCGCCCATGGAGAAGCATTCTTGTTCCTAATTACATTCTCCAACATTTCCATTGGAATTTATGCTATTTGACGCCTAACCATTCTTTAATTGGGGAAGGGTCCGAGGCTTGTCAACATAGACCTTTGACTTCAGACACACCCACAGGAAGGTCGCAGGGGGTGGATCGGGCGAGCGGTGTGGCCATGGACGGCTCCGCCAATAAAAAAAAATAGGGAATTTTCATCAAATTCTTTTTTGATGAAAAGAACTCATGGAAAAATTATAGTTTGAAGTCCGTTTTAAAAACATTGCAAATCCCTGCACAATGGTTTATTATTTTGTACAGAATACCCTCCTGTTACAGATCACAGGTCTCCGTATAGATAAACCTTCTATATAACATATGTACTATTCTACACATATTATGTAGATCGCGGACCCTCTGTAGGTTAGTACCTAACCCCGTACTCGTTACTAGGTACCTACCTAAACCGTTGTGAATAATTTACCTGTATAGATTCCCCTTCTACGGAGATAGAATAATGAACCGTTGTGTAATAATTTGCCCATCAATAATAATTCAACGGTTGTTCAAGTTGCAAAAGTACCTATCAACAAAATCCAGCCCCTTCGTGGTAGATGAGCCATTGTGTAATAATTTGCCCATCAATAATACTTCAACGGTTGTTCAAGTTGCAAAAGTACCTATCAACAAAATCCAGCCCCTTCTGGGTAAATGAGCCGGTGTGTAATAATTTACCGCTGTGTAATAATTTACCATTGTGTAATAATTTACCCATCAATAATACTTCAACGTTTGTTCAAGTTTCAGAAGTACCTAACAACAAAATCCAATAGTCCATCACTTGTCAAATGAAATAATATCGCAGAACAAACAACTCTACTTCATACAGCCATCCTTGATTATAATCAGATGCTCAGTAGATTATCCGGGCCGGATTTATACCGTTTGATTAACGATCGTGTTGAAGCTTTTTGGTGCTCATGAACGGCTTGACGAATGATGCTCCGGGTGGTCTCAAAAAATGGTTTAGCTCAAGACAAATTTAATAATGTAAAAAAAACCATACCCTTCTATCGGAAGTTTTCGAGCTATGGCGTTCTGAAAATTTCAACCCCCATTTTGAACCCCTTAGAGATGACTGACAATAACGTCGAGCTTCGAGGACCAACTAGACCCCGAACGGAACCTATAACCCGAATTTCATCAATTTTGTTTCATGGTAACTAAGAAAAGTGGCCCGTATGGCGGACAGACAGAAATATTTTTATTGCAGTTTTGGATTCTACATAGGTACCTTGAAACGTAAACCATCAAATTTTGAGGGGGGGGGTAAGCCTTTTTTTTTTTTTTTTTTTTTTTTTTCATGCTCGATTCCAATGGTTCATTATGGAAAATAATAAACCAAAATGAACAGTACTTTTTTAATGCGGATGATTAAAAGTAAAAAGGTGGCAAGAAATTATGTATCAAGTCTATTGACCCATCTGATTGGCTGTTGGCCCAAGGAGGAAGAGTGAAGTTTCAGAGGCGAAGGTTCTTAATGCTGCCAACAACCCAACATTAGAAATGGCAAACCTTGGTGGCAACTTTCAAGAACCTTTGCTGTGACCTCTTGTGAACCTACCCTCGGTTTGATTCTGAGGACATGTTTTTTAAATTTATTTATACATTTGAGGTTACATCCATCCACTGCGATTAAACATCGTTTAATGTGACGCACTAGCACTGCAAGCGGGAACTCGGAAATTCAAATTTCACGCTCGTTTTCTGCCTACTTTGCGATACACACTTCATTTCCGTTATTCAATAGAATTTGGTCAAAAAAAGAAGAATTTTGCCCATTAGCAATAATGGACAAATGGTAACCAAGAGATTTGCACCAACAGTCTCTTCACAGTGTAAAACTCATGGTTTGGTGTGCACTTTCAAAAGTCGGGAGAATGGGCAATTTCTCTGTGTAGTAGTTTTTGATTTTTGATATCGGAATCGGATTTAGCACTCTTGAAACCCCTCACTGCCAATTTTCATCTCAAAACTCCGTGTAGCTGGGAAAAAAATGATAGAAAGAAAACGAAATGACGTCATAAGTGGATGGCGCTGAGGATTCCCTCCAGTCGGACGCAGGGGAGGGCCTTTACCTATGACGTCATTTCACTTTCTTTTCACTGGTTTATCGCCCACTTTCGACCATCGGATACCCCTCATATAGCACCTTTTTGGAAAGCACTCGCGGACACCTTTACTTAAAGACATTAAAATAAAACAGATGAAATTGCCCACTGGGCCTTAGGTACATTTTTGAAGATGAAAGAGGACAGTCGGTGACAGTGAATGCAGAGTGCTATGTGGCAATGCTCCATGATTTGTCGTTCCTTACCTGGAGGAAAACGAAATGGACAGTGACCTCATATGGTTTTAACACTATGGTGCCACTGCGCACAGGCGAGAATTACAATGAATCTCGCCTGTTCAGCTTTTCCCGGACGTCTGATCTCTCGAAGCAGTGGCGTGCCATGGCCACCTCACTCGCCCGATCTCACCCCCTGCGACTTCTTCTGATGGGTGTATCTGAAGTCAAAGGTTTATTCCGACAAGCCTTGAACCCTTCCGGAATTAAAGGATGTGATTAGGCGTGGAAATGCATATATTCCAATGGAAATGTTGGAGAACGCGATTAGGAACTTGGGCAAGCGCCTCCAAGAATGCGTCTCCATGGGCGGACGCTGTCTATCAGACATAGTTTCACAAATAATTTTTTCCCCCATATTCAATCAAATTCGCATGAATTGGCAAAATGTGATTTTTTTCAACCCTCTACCTCGAAAATAAAGAATTTGGCATCAGTGTTAAATGTGGTCACCCGACTTTCACCACCCTGTAGGCTGGTGTATAGAAAAATCTGAAAATGAATGCTCACTTGTATCATTTTGGTGTGCAACCCTTGTCCCATCTCTGTGCCGCCATGAGAAATCAGGACTGAGCCATCCCTGTACACCAAGACCAGGGCTCCAGCTTGGTTCAAGAACAGCGAAGTGTAAGCAATGCCAAACATGGTGGGCACCACAGCAATCCCGCGTTTCCTCCAGCGGTTCTCTCTGAATTGGAGAAACATACGAAATTCAGACATTCTGAATCAGAAAACTGGACATAGCCAGGTACGCAGCCTTTGCTACAAACAGCTAAATTTTACAAAATGAACAAATAGAAGAAGCGAACTGACTTGTTGAACTGATCTATCAGCCTCTTCTTTTCTTTGTAGTTGGCTTGTTGCAAGCATTCTTCCCAACATCTAGTCAGAGTGCAGTAGCCAAGTGTTTGGTTGTAGTGTAACGTTTTCCCTTCCGTAAACAAGTTGAGTGCTCTAATCTGTAAGAATGAAAATTATTCTATTTATGTGGATCCAATGCCAAACATTGGGGAGTGAAGGTACGGAGGGAAATTCAGATGCCAGCTGTTTTTTTTACTTTACTTGGTCGTTTTTGGATGACAGGGCAGTGGCCCAAGTGGCCTTATCGACGCAACGCACCTGCCTACAATATGAAATAGTATGGTAGGCAATAGTACTGGTGAACGCACTGTGATGCACGATCCTGGCTTCCCAGCGGCGATTTTGTGATTGATGATCTCTCAGACGTCCCTAGAGGTCCGTGCATACGCTCTGGTTGGGGAGAATAGCAGATGACTCGTTCCGTTTTTAGTTGTGTGAAAGGTGGGTGGTGCCTATAGTAGTACTTTAAGACGGATTTTGAGACAGATAATTGTTGAGGGGTGGGGTAGTCGAATGGGTTGTAGTTTGTTTTTGAATTATTTTTGTTTCCCCCCCCCCCCCCCTTTAAATCTCGCTGTCCTGCAGAGAATTACGAGACTGAAGAAGACTTTTTGTCGAAACCTGTATCCACCAATACACACAACACCCTCACGACGCTGTTGGTTTTCATTTTTTTTATTTCTCCACAAAACCACCGCCGCAGGGAGCCCGCCGCTGGGAAGCCAGGATCGCGCATTATAGTATGAAAGAATAAAAAAATGGACTTCCATTCCTCATCAAACAGCAGTTGACTTTGGTACCAACAAACTAAGGTCGATTAAAAAATTTTCTTTTTCTTTCACTGGACCAAAATGATAATGGCATGTGACTCTCTCTTTCCATAAAGTCTATATAGTGTAGTGTGTGGTATAGTAAAAATGCTAACCTCTTCAGGCCGTTTATTCAATGTGTCAGCAACTTGGTCAATGATGGTTTCACCAATGAACATCCCTTGTGGCCCACCAAAGCCTCTAAATGCAGTATTTGAAGGAGTGTTGGTTCTACAGATGAATCCTCTCACTGTGAGGTTCGGTACATGACAGGCGTTCATGACATGTAACATGGCTCTATCCAAAACCTGGAAGTGAGTAAACATTAGAACATGACTGAACTGAGGGTTGATATATCTGTTGTTGAATGGTATTCCACCATACCGAAGTAGTTAAATCCATGGAGTAGCCTGCATTAGCATAAAGATCAACTTGCACAGCAAGGAGTTTCCCTTCAAGGGTGAACGCAGCTTTGTACTTCCCATAGAATGGATGCCTCTGGCCAGTCAGCATCATGTCTTCATCCCGGTCGAGCATTGTTCTTACTGGTCGGCCCAGCCTGGAATCAAAGTTGTGTAAAAATAACAGATTTCAAGGGTAGTTGAAATTGGAGCAAGTTCACTGATGGTTGGGGCATAAGCATAGTACGTTCATACATATAAAAAAGTAACTAACAGGTATGGTGAATGATCAGCGGAATCCTGATAAGGAGATCTGTTGCTGAATTGAGCAAGGTAGAGCCAAATTTATCAAAATGATACTGTTCTTCTGTGACAAGCACCGAATTTTTAACATTCGTTCAAATGCTATGTCTGGTCCATATTGCTTTATAGCGTGGAAACATGAACCCTAACGTTCATTCCATAATCCACTTGGAGGCGTTCGAAATGTGGCTGCTCCGAAGAACGATGAGAATTTAATGAGTTCGGAGAGTGTGCAATAAGGAAGTATTACAGCGCGCAAACCTGCAAGATCGTGAGCTCATCCAAGAAATGAAGAAGCGCAAAATAGGGTTCCTTGGACATATTCTAGAGGGGAGCACTATGAATTCCGAGACTTGTTCTGGAAGGGAAGCTAGTAGGAAGAAGAGTAGGAAGCAACTTTGGTGTCTCTGAGATATCCACTGATGGACAGGAATCCATGATACTAAATCTAGGGGGTTATTCCTGCTAGTGTAGGAAGTAATATTACCATACCTTTCATAGGAATCTGTTCTCACTAGCTGGTTGAGTACTGGAGGCAAGCGCTTTCAATGTAAGGACATCATCATAATCAGGCTGTCGAGAGAACATGTGTCAAAGCCAGTTGGTCCCTATTTATGAGGAGGGGAAGTGAGAGGTGTGCAGGGGGCTGAAGGAAATGAAAGGTGTTTTGGCGTCAGGGAAACAAAGGAAGTGAAGGGTAGGATAATTATTATTACTTTCTTTGTTCCCCTAGGCACCTCTCACATCCCCCTCCACATAAATAGGGAACAACTGACGAACAGATGCTAGTAGTCACTCAACAGGCTGATGATGATGTCCTTACATCCAAAGTGCTCGCCTCTAGTACTCAACCAGCTAGTGACATCAGATTCCTCTGGAAGGTATCGCAATAGGAATCCTCCATGACTTTGCTAACCTTCAGAAGAACACTCTCGACAAATCTTTTTATGTGTGTTAAATAGAACATTTTGATTGGTCGCCTTGAATGGATTTGTCTACAGCACCTTAGAAGAAGAGTGGGAGTCGTCCAACTGAAGCCTCGTGAAACATAACTATCTCAGTTATGGAGGTAGACTAAAAAAGTATTCAGGCTGTGGCTTTTGTCCCACTGCCCTGCCAGCGCCGCGGTCGTGATCAGCTGTCCTCCATAAACGGATCAGATTCGAATTGGTCATTTCGCGCTCTTGGCTACTCACTGCCTCGCCCCCTTGAGTGCAGAGGGGTTCGCCTAACAGCTACATTGGTCATACTTGGACATGTCACCACTTCACAGCGGTCACCCATCCAAGTACTAACCACGATAGATGTATCTCCCGGGAACAGGTTTGTTCCACCTGATAAGGCCGTTGGGCAAGGAGGAAGGCTTTCTAGCTTGTCAATAAAGCCCTTTAAAGGGACTCATAGGATCTGCATGGACTAGAAGAAGAGAGAAGCTGTTTCCTCATAGTTCTCAGGAATTCCTTCTGAAGAGGAATGCAAGCTCTACCATTATCAGTTGGAACGTGTGAAGAGAAATTTCTCCATAATTACACGCCACCCAAGCACCTAATACCTGCAGTAGTAGGCAATACATTACACCTTGAGAAGCCATGGAGATGGAACAGTGGATTTAACTGATATACTTTATAATTTCTCGTGAACTTACTTGTGAGCTGCTAATGCTACAGGTAAGGCTATCAAGGACCCTCTGGATTCTTTACCACCAAAACCTCCGCCCAGTCTCTTCGTTTTGCAGATGACTAAATTATTTGGAAGTCCTAAAATGTGTGCCGCAAGGTGCTAGAACGAAATACAAATATGTTATGTACAAATGAATTCAACACTCAGATAAGCTCTTGAGAAAATCCGTTGTTCTATACAGTATTAGGGCCATGACTCCTGACCTGTATTTCAGTAGGATGCTGAGTGGAGGAAATGATTTGTAGCTCGTCATCCTCCTTGCTGGGGATGGCTATGGCAGCGTTGGTTTCAAGGTAGAAATGTTCCTGACCACCTATCTTGACTTCGCCTTCTATAATGCAAGAGGGATCAGAAGAGCTGAACACTGCTTCCACATCCCCACTCTTGATCAGTTTTGGTGTAGTGTTGATGTAAGAGTTATGATGAATGGCATCCTGTGCAATGAAGAGGCAAAATTGGAATAGTAATTCGAAGTTTAGACTTAGGTACTGACCTACAAGTCTGTGCTGCGCAGAGTAAATTCAGCACCACCAGCATTAGCAATGCAGTGGGTTTCTTTTTACGATTCTATTTATGCAATTACTGTAACACTGCCACTTACTGCTGCAAAACACTGACACTTACTTCAATAGTGACGATCACAGGGTCCAAGTCTTCATATTCCACGTTGATCAACCGATTGGCTTTTTGAGCTGTCATCTGGTCAACAGCCACCACAGCTCCAATGATCTGTCCTTGTGATACCACCTAGACAGAGATTCGAGAAGACCCAGTACCCAGTGACTCAGGGAATTTGCATACATAGGTGTTATTATAACAACAGTATTTAGTATCCAAGTAGTATAACAACAGTATTAAAACACGAAATAACCGTTATTCATTGTGGTTTCCACCCAGACCCTGTAAGGTAATCTGGGTGGAAACCCCTAATGATTGCTGCCAATTTCTATTTGGGATTTGGGTTTGGTACCTAACCAGTTTGGCGTTTAGGCTTCAGAACGCCCTATGATCTCTTTTAAAAGTAGCTATCACTTGGAATTTATTGCTCTTACCTTTTCTGAAGCAAAGAGCTCCTCATCCTGAAATATGGGTCCCCACGTGTTGTGTTCTTTGGAGATGTCTTTAGCGGAGAAAAAGGCGTAAACTCCAGGCACCTGGAGGGCAGCTGAGGCGTCAATAGACAGTATTTTGGCGTGCGACTTCTTGCTCAAAACCAGGCTAAGGAATGCTTCGTTTTCGAATCGGGGGATGTCGTCACAGTAAACAGCTTCTCCTGCATGAAAGTATAGAAATGAGACACGACTCCCAAATTATTTGAGAAGTTTCGATTGATTAGGTTAACCTCCTAACTGTATGTCTTGTACCTGTAGCTTGTTTGAATGCAGACGCATGGATGACGGGGCGCCCGACAGCATCGGACTTTTCTTGAGTAGCTGGAACCTGAAACACGGGGCCAAGTTACTGATTAAGTTTGAAGATCATTACTTAGTATTACTTGGATAAAGAGATGCAGTTCCATTTGCATCTCGAGAGTGCAGAGGTTCTCAGGCTCAAGGCTCCGAAGGTTTTGTTTTCAGTCCTACCAAATCACCAACAAAAATAGTTAGTTATTTTGCTACTCAATATATTCCAACATACCACGGTGAAATACTGAGAGCTTTTTGGGGGCATATAGTGGAACTGGTCTTTTCCGGTCCTGTAGGTTTCTTCTATTTGCACTTCGTCACAGCCTTCTTTCTCAAGGCGTTGCACCACTTCCAGGAAGAATTTGAAGAATAAACTGAAAGTAAAAAGCTATGTCAACCAAGATATATTATAGCTATATTTAGAATTTCCACAAAATCCACATGTTACTATTATCAAACCTTAGAGTTAGAGATCGGCGATACTCAATGGTTCCACCAGGCGCACTAGGATCCAGTGGCAGTTCATCTGCAAGGGACGAGTAAACTTCTTCAACCAATGACTTGTCCCATTTTCTGAAATAATACAAGATACAACAAACTAACTTACAGTCATTTTCCTATCCAACTGATAATTGTTCCAATGTTCCTACTATAATAACAAATGGTTTCAGCCAAATCAATAATCGTGCTGACCTAATTCATAAGTAGTGTTCCAACTCAGTTAATAACTGTTTTAAACAAATTAGTAGCTGTCCCACCTAAATAGGTAGGTACGTGGTGGTTACTAATTTGGTTGGAAAGGTCATATTCATCAGTCTGACTGGAAAATGCTATATAAAAGTATAATAAAACTGACTCTCCTTAAGCTGGGCATACACTGTCACTCCAAACAGATGACAAACAAATGGAACGATGGGGGAAATGTAGTGTCACACACAATAGCTCGACGCCACTTGTCTCTTGCCAGTTGAATTCGTGCTGTTCGGTGTAATGTGCTATATGGTGACGCGTGGGGACAATGGATGAAGAGGAACTGCTATTTATGGTTGGTAACTATTTATGAATGGACGAACCAACATATGGCCTAGAGTAATCCATGGATTACATGGCTCGACCTTGGGTACTGTGGATGGAATTAGTTGTCCGTTTTCATACCTAACAGGTAGTATTTTGAAGGATATTTTCTATTTAAGCCATGCACAACCGATACGAATGCGACGAAATTATATGGGAACAACTCGGACCTAACCCCGAACTACCATCAAATTTTGAGCCAATTTGGACCATTGGGTCTTGAGTTATGGCGGTTCGCAGAAATGCGTATACACACATATAAACACTCACACTCAACTGTACCACTGTACCACACTCAAGTACCTGAAGAAACTGAAATTTCCCTTTTTTCCCGATGGATTCGTGTTCAGTGTGTACGAAAACGGGGAAATCCGCTTTTTCCTCCTCAAAATGATGAAAATTGTCTAGAAAGTGTAAAAAAGACACGGCCTTGGCCACTTCTGAGGAGCCGAGCCTAAAAAATAGACACCAATATGAGGCAGAGTGTTACACCTCATAGGAGGCTGAACGGCTACTGTACGGTATTGGCTTTTGGGTGCACTTACAAGGAACTTGAATTCTCAACAGCAATATCGCCGCAGCTTTTGGGGAAGTTATACCAGAGACATGCAAAGCAGTCCTTTGTTTTAAACAATGCCACCAGTATTTGTTCCAACCGATATTTCTCCTCACTTTCTTGTGGGCGTCTGGGTTGCTGACCTGCCATAACAAAGGCAATTCCCTATACTTATCGATCGATCACCTCCAGAACAGTCCCTTACCCAAATTTTATGACTAGACGACTAGAACAATCGACATGGGAACACCTACACCACTACAGATTTGCTCCACTTTTCCCCCTTTCCCCACACGTTGTCAGCAGGTGTGGTGGAGCTAGGTCATTCCATCAGCTGGGGTAATGCAGCTATAGGATCGTTTGCACAGGCTTTTTCTGACGGTGAGCTGGCTCCAAGAAAACGTAAGAAACCAGTTTGACAAGGGTCTGATAATGGCTGGGAATCGAAAGGCAGTTCATGGTTTTAGTTTTCGCCTGCCCAATTTTCTGTGGACTGGAACGACAATCAGAAAACTGGCTTTGGATAGTCAGGAAAACACTTCGAACAGCAGTGGATACTATACAGTCAGAAAAGAGTCCGAGAATCACTGCAAACGGCCCAACGCCTTTCTGATAGTCAACTGTCAGATGGCCACTTCGAACAAGCCTTGTCATTCCATCGGTTGGCATGATGGACTGATGCTGTGCCACGTACATTTTCCCACAGACGCCTGTTGCAGTGATGGCTTGAATTGATAGATTTTCGACAGATCGAATATCCAGTCGAGCATGGACGGATGGAATGACCGCGTATGCCCAGCTTTAAACCTATAATTATTTATTGTTTAAATAGAAAGCACACATTAGCTATTAAACTCACTTTCCAATCAAACTCCTTGCGGTGTTAACAGCAAGCACTGTGGTTGGTGCCATTCCTCCATAAGCCAAGTGAGCATTTTCTACCATGGTGCCATTCAGTTGAATATTATATGCTGCATTTACAATGGCAATATCATCATCTCTCCTTTTAGCTTGTTTATACGCCTTGAATATTTGACCCTGAAAACATGAATAAATATTAACACCAAAGAGAACCGTTGGAGGCTTTGGTCATCAGAACACAATACGGGTAGGTATGAATGGCTTGAATGGTTGGTAAACGACTTCTTACTTTCCTCGTGTAGGGTATTGAAACTGAAATGAGAAGTTCTTCAGGCTTAACAACGTTTCTCCTGTATCCAGTCCAAAATGTGTGATCCATTTTTATATTTCTGGATCCACCATCTGTAATGAAGTATAAAATATAGAAAGTCCGAATAACATCGTCCTGTTATAAAACTTCTGAAGTGTGATTGTGCATCAGGATAGGTTCTGCTCGTAAACAGAGATACCTAGGTAAATAGATTTAGGTTCAAGAAAATAGTTTCTAACCTTTGCTTTGAACTCCCAGGATTACTCCAGCAGCCATGAGAATAGGGTTCAAATCGGAGATAGGACTGCCTGTCATAATGTTGCCACCCAGAGTCTGAAGAGAAAATTAAATAGATAGATATTTTATTTGTATGTCATACGACTGTTCCAAGAGCTGAAGAAGAATTATTGTTGACTTGAAAATCTTCATACATAGGTAGGATTTCAATATCAGATTATACAAACAACAGGGAATAAATCCGTTTCCTAACGCTTTTGTATCAATGAACTGAACAGCAAACAATGATGCACTGCACACTCACCCCGACATTTCTGATCTGTTTTCCTGCAAACCAATGCAACATGTCGACCACAGCTTGGAAAACAGCTGTTTTGTGTTCTAATAAGGAGGAAGAAATATATCAGTTTCATGTATGGTTTTATTTATAAGATTATACTTTGAATATAATATACCAATTTGATGAGGAATGAAACTCCGAGGTGGGAGTACATAATTATTACAGGAAATGTAGGTACCTGGTTGAGTGTTGATTTCGTGCTTCAAGTACTTCTCCATGTTAGACAAAGTCACAGCAGCTCCCACACGAACACCAGACTCGTCAGAGGAGATTTTGGTCATCTCGTTGATATTGCTTGGTTGAATGAGTACGGGGTAGTGGCAGTTCTTAAATTTCACTTCAACTCCTAAAATCCCAAAATATTGCCCAATTTATCTCGAATTGGTTACTAACTACCAAGGTGTTTTACCTCGGTTCAATACGTACATGTAGATAACCAGTACACAATTATCTTTTGAGAAACTCTTGATAAAATTAGGGAGGTAGATAACTACGTTTTATTATCAAGAAATTTCACAATAATTTTGTCAATGGGAAATTTTCATCAATTTATTTTTATTTTGAAAAAATTATTCAGGACTTGAAAAAATGGTAGTTGGAAGCCTGTTTTCAACAATTAGCTTTATTTTCTAAATGAGGGTGATTAAATGTAAAAATGCGGTAAAAAATGGAGTCAGGTCTATTGACATCTGATTGGCTGTTGGCCCAAGGAGGCGGAGTGAAGCTTTGGAGGCAAAGGTTCTGAATGCTGCCAACAACCCAACATTAGAAATGGCAAACCTTCCTGGCAACCTTCAAGAACATTTGCCATGACCTTTCCCTCGGTTTGATTTTGAGGAAATGTTTTTTAAATTTATTTATAAATTAGTGGTTCCAATCCATCCATCCACTGGGGTTCTGTACGTCGTGCACTAGCACTCTAAGCGGGATATGAGTTGAACTACTCGGCAATTTACCTGATACATCATTTCTAGCGGGGCTTGATGTAGGAAGTCCTAATAACTTACCGACTTCTGTGTTTCCATTGATAATTTTGGCCAAAGGGTAATGTTTCTTCAACTCCAAAATTTGATCCAGCGTTCTGGGCCTGTGCCAAGTTGTTCTTTCGCCTTTTATAAGTAAATATTCGTTTTCGAATGTATTGGTCAGCTGGAAATGAGAAGCGAAAAAACTGTAATAATGAAAATGAACAAAACAACGAGGTAAGTACATATATTTATTCATTTGTCTTTCTGTTACCTACCTAATTTTATTGCTGTACTATTACATGAGAGTACTCACCCTTAGTTCAGGTGGAAAGATGAGCTCCTGGGTTGGGTCGTAAAGTGTAAATTTCTTAGCTTCAAAAAGTATCTCATCTGTAGGGGTTGAATCTCCATTTTGACTGATACTATGGTTTCCTAAATTAAAATAGTTCCACGTCACAAGGATACCTATGCGAACAATCGATTTCTAGACCAACTATCATGGATTTTTTTACAACTTCCACAACTTCCACCTAGGTATTGAATAGGGATTTCTAGAGAGAGGTCCTCCATGTAGGTAGCTAGCTCTCCTAACAACCAGTTGTTGGCCTCGATTTTGCTGGTTTTAATGCATTGCAGACCCTTGCTGGATTCTCTCTGACAGTAATACCCTGGGTTCCTACTTCCTTTCTTAATATTAACAACTGAACATTTGTTGTACAGAAGCGTGCGGATACTTGGAATGCTCAGTGAGCAGAATTACCGGACGTCTCTCACTCTGCCGCCTCTTGCCGAAAAAGATTGCCATCATTTGAGAGGAAGGGTGTAGACAGCAGCCCTTGATGGACTTCACAGTGAACCTGACGCATTGGCTGAGCTACGTGTATCTACCTACTACTCGTTCATTCAAAGTAGGAGAACAACAATATTTTACTTAAATATATTTAGGTAAGTAGGTGGTAGGTATTTACTGGAATCATCATTCAAGCTATTGGAGAGGCCCCCATTCGTTATCTTGTTCCTGCAGCACTGATCGCCCATCCCGCAGCCATTGGATGTACCGTTGACTCGTTGCTGCATTTCCCATTCTTCTGTAAAGGTTTTGAAGCCTTCAATGATTGGGCGGTAGCCGGTGCATCGGCAAAGGTTTCCTGAAACAAGGTATGAATATACTGTAGCTATCTACTTACAGAACATTTGGGCATAGGCACATAGGGCGTTCCTACTGCTAAGCTAGATGTATGGAGATTATACAGTAGTAGGTACACTTTGAGAAACACGATATAATATTTCAGCTGCATAATTCAGATTAATGTGAACCAATAAACATCCATGGATGCAGAGTCTAACACCTGCTCACTGTCACCAACCAAAATAAATGAGCTTATGAAGTTGAGGCTGAAATATGAATACACATTGCTCTGGAACTCATTCCCATCCCTATTTTTATATGATTTGGGTTTTCATCATGGGTTTTGGAAGTGAGCAGTATGGTAACCTGAAGGTATTATAAATAGGCACACACCAAAGAGATTATGGATGGGCTATCTACACACCAAATATCACATAGGTACTTGCGTACTTTGATGCCTAGATTTCACAGATATAGACTGGACAGCTGATGTTAAAGGGATTATTATCAGAATAATGTGAGATTAAAAGCTGAAATATGCTTGGAGGAAAAAAAACAACTTTTCTCCGTTTTTCAGGGAAAACGGAGAAAATGTGGTTTAAATGTTTTTTTGTGGTGTTAAACAGAGAAATTTTGGGATTGAAGAAAGGCTCCCTTTATTGATTTGGGAGGATCCCCTTGTCATTCTTACCAGTCCTACGAAGGCTCCATTTCGAACTTCATCCTCGTAGGTCAAACCTAGCAACTTATAATATTACCATACCTCCCGGAGGAGTCCGTCGTCATTAGCTGGTTGAGTACTGGAGGCATGCTGTTTCGATGTAAGGTATTACCCGCCTCCAGTACTCAACTAGCTAGTGACGACGGACTCCCCCGGAAGGTATGTTAATACTACTTATTACACTGGCGGAAATAACCCTTTAGATTTAATACTAGCAACTTATATTTTAGGTAACATGCCTACCTAGCTAATTCTGTTCATCAGTGTAGCGTTACGTTTTCTGATGTCGGAAATTTCGGGCTGACAACAGCCAAAAAACACATCCATGTTTTTTAAAAACATCCCGGAGTAATACATGCATGGACGTGCCCACGGTGATGCGTGGATCGTTCTGGTGTGCAAGCATGGGGGGTGCGTGGACGTCCCTTATGGTCGTGTATGGATCACTCATTCATTGCAAATCTTCTGGATCTACACACAGCCCCCCCCCCCCCCCTAGTGCACTACCAGAACGATTTCTGAATCAATCTAATAAGCAACTACTAAAATCGGTTGAACAACGGACAAAGGGTCAGCAGAAAATCCAGCGTTCTCCCCCCCCCCCCCCCACCTCTATTGAAATAAATGTCGAAATTCCGGGGACGTAGTATACAACTAGACTGAATTCTACGTCGAACAAAAAAATAAATACGTAATCAGTTGAGATTAAGGAAAAAAGCTCACAGCTTTCTATCTCAACTCAACAATGAAGGTAATCCTGCCAACTTGAATGAACCATTTGAAATCAATGGAAAACAGATAACTGATGCTGCTGGAATGGCGGAGGCTCTGGCAAGACATTATGCAGTCGGGCGCCTGCCATATCGTAAAAGGACACTTTTAATGCTCCAAAAATTGGGTGTCTGGAAGAAAACGGGAAGAAGTGGTTCAATAGCCCATTCATGATACATGAATTCAAGAGGGCCACGGGGGAGGTAAACAGAGGCAGAGGAGCAGGACCAGGCAATATTCCGATGGAGCTCCTAATCAACCTGGGAGAGAATGCAAAAGGGACGCTGCTCCATTTCTTCAACTCATCATGGAATAGCAGAGTGCCAGCAGAGTGGAAGAAAGCTGAGATAGTCCCTCTGCTCAAGAAAGGTAAACCTGCAACGGATCCGGCAAGTTACGGGCCGATCTCCCTCACAAACTCTGCGCGCAAACTGCTTGAGAGAATGGTGATCAACTGCCTTAACAATTACCAAGATTGTAGGGGTGTGTTGGCGGATGCTCAGGCTGGTTTCAGATACCGCAACACTGTGGAGCAGGCAGCTTATTTGATTCAGTGGGTTAAAGAAGGATTCCAAAGGCGCCAATCAACTCTAGCAGTAAGTATACATTGATTTCAAGGTAGCATACGACTCAATATGGAAGAAGATGCTTGTCCACAGGCTGTCAGAGTGTGGCTTGGCGGGAAACATGCTAACTTGGATAAAGTCTTTCCTTTCAAAGAGAATGGCATGTGTTAGATATGGCCTTAAAACATATAAATACCACCAACTGCGCAACAGATTGCCACAGGGCTCTGTTTTAAGTTTCACTCTGTTTAACCTGATGATAAATGACCTCATAAGAACTATAAATGAAATTCCAGGTGTACAGTGCTTGCTCTATGCAGATGGTCTTGTGATCTATACCACAAGCAGCAACATCGATGCAATGACTGACGTTTTGAACCGGGCGATGAAAGCATTACAAAGCTGGTGTGATGATAATCTTATGACGGTAAATATCAATAAGACGGTACGCCAGCTATTCACTCTCTCAACCAAAACGCACAATGTCAAGCTGCAATATAAAAATCAGGATCTTAACATGGAAAAAACAGCAAGACACCTAGGGATTGATATGGATGAAAAGCTCACGGGAAAATCCCATATTAACAGGTGTGCTGAAAATGGCGAGGCAAGATTGAGGCTTATATTCATCCAGTACTGGAATATGACTCTTGGTAACCTCCTGAAAAACGGCATATGAGCAGCTGGATAAAGTCCAAAACAAGGCTCTCGGAGTCATAACTGGGGCCGCTAAATCAACCCCTATTGCCTCCATGGAAGAGACAAGAATGCTATAAAACTGGCAGAGAATCTAAAGCGCATACCCGCGGCCCACTGGAAGTCTTACATCCCAGCATACAAGAGGCTATCAACCCATGACGGGTTTATCCAAAGGACAGCAGCACTGAAACAGGAGCATTCATTTAATTTCGAACCTGTTGAAAATCTGCCCATTGAAGAGCCCTGCAATTTCATCCTCGGAGCCTCGCCTTGTGTTCTCTCAATAGGGGCCAAAATGAAGAAAAATGACCACCTCCCCATTGAGCTAAAGACAATGGCATTAGAACTCATAGCGAAAGATTACCCCTTGGAAACTTGGGCTCATATCTATACGGATGGATCTGCCAACCATGGGGAAGGAGCAGTCGAAGGTGGTTACACATGTGAAGGACTATTTGAGGGCAGCTTCTCTATGGACTGCCAAGCAACGAACTTTGACGCTGAGATTGCTGCAGTGTGTGAGGCGAGTCTGAGGCTCCTAACTGCCACCACCAGTAAGCGTAAAGCTGTTTTTTCTGTGGATTCCCTCGCTGCATTCCATGCACTATCCACCAGCAGCCAGCACCGGGGTGGCTAAAGCGCGATCCTCCGTGGCTTCTCTTGTGAGCCATGGATGGTACGTGAAGTATCAGTGGATTCCAAGCCATTGTAATATTGCCAGCAACGAAAGAGCTGACCGCTTAGCCAAGGACGGATCTGCCCTTCCTCCAGCGGAAGCCCCGGCGCCACTGCCGCTTTAATATATAAAATATGCTGTGCGTGAGAAGCTCAAAGATGTGGTTGCGTCGCACCACCGTCACATGGCTGCAGAGAAGAAATGGGCCGAGCTTTTAGAGAACAAATTCCCACAGACTTACCTAGAAAGGATTTTGTGGCGAATTTCCGATGGATCACCGGACATGACTTCCTGCAGGCGCATTTACATCGCATTGGCGTGAAACCTACGCCATTCGCAACACTCAGTCACCGATGGTTTCTGAGCATCTTTTAACGTGTTCTGTGTTAAGTACAGAACAATTCATTATTATCAACTAACGATAGAGCCAGTGAGTGGCTCCAAAGATCTGCACTGTATTGGGCTGCACGAAGGAAAATGGGTACAATCCTTAATTCCTAGGCGTATGATAAAAAAAAAAAAAAAGATTAAGCCCTGGGCAGCGCACACGAGTCTGCCGAAAAACTAGATTCCCCCCTTCCACCCTTTTTCTCCTCTAGAAATAAATTTCGGAATTCCGGCGACGTAGCGCACAGCTAGACAGACTTCTGCGTCAAACAAAAAAGAACCACGTGAATCAGTTGAGAATTAAGCCCTGGGCAGCGCACACAAGATTTAGAAAAACCCACGTTTTTTCAGCATTAATCCCCCTTATAGAAGTAAATATCGTAATCCCGGCAAAGTAAGGCACAACTAGACAGTTTCTGCATCGAAAAAAAAGAACAACACAAATCAGTTGAGAATTGCGGCCTAGGAAATAACCGTGCGCGCGCGCGCGTGTATGTGGGGTTTTTTATGGTCTGAAACGGATTTGAATATGGTTCATTCCATTTTTGGCTGTGTCTTCTGACCAGATCACAATAATATATAAGGACGTCTCTTACTACTGAGGGACACCCTAAAAACTGGAGCCGTATTCTGCAAGCTATCTGCAATCCTAATAAATGGAAGCTGCCCCGAAAAACCTTTTCGTATTCCGTGATACTCAGGCTGGCCCTAACCTGTTAACAACTTGTGACTGCCCAAGGTACGGCAACATGCAATATCTAATAATACTTGTGCATTAAATAAATACAGGTAGGATATAAGATTTACCTTGGAATGCGATTTCCATGTCGGTCATCGTGGGTTTGCCAGGGAGACTTCGGAGGAGCGTGTACATGGACATGACGATGCCGGGGGTGCAGAAACCACACTGGGACCCATGAGCTTTGGCGATCCTCTCTTGAACTGGGTGTAGCTTACTTTTGACACTTCCTATGCCTTCAACTGTCGTCACGGCCAGGCCATGTACGGCGGCAACAGGCGTCAAGCAAGCGTTCACCGCGATATGACTAAATTTTGATTAAGGAAATTTAGGTTGGCACCCACTGAAAGGAAAGTAAGTAAAGTGAAATAAACGCCATTTCAGGCGTGGGTTTTAGGTAGGTACCTACCTCAGAATCGACTTTACGCACTCAAGAAATAAAAGCAGTACAAAGTTCCAGTCATGCAAGGAAGTCAAGAAAAACGAATTTTCAACAAATATTCGTGCTATTGTGTAAGACGATGATATAGAGAAATCATACCACCACTTTTCGTAAAATTATATATTTTTTTTATGATTCAGCCATTTTTACCGATTTTTGACACTTGTCAAACTTGACCCACTCTTTTTCAGAAAAATATTTTCGTCATCGAAATGGTCCCGCCGTCGTGAATCACCAACCCACACAACGTCAGGTGAATTAAAAATCCAGATTTTTCCCCTATCCTGGATGAAAAACAACTGAAATGTCAATTTTCCACCTTTACTCACCCTTCCATAAACCTTTTTTAATTGTATATCAATTGTGCACAATTATATAAATGTTTTACAGGTTTTTGACCCCTAAAAACTCGACCCCCTTGACTTTGTAAAATCGCCATCTTCGAACTCATCCTTTTGTTTGGTAATACAAACGTTTTGGCGAAATTTGGAATTTTTATCACGCACCCAAGGACAGATATCGTCTGGAGTGACACATACATAATTACAGACATGTAAATACATATAAATTTTTATTAACATCTAGGGATAAATTCAGGATGCTCTGAAACGGATTTGCCTAAAAAAATCGTAAGAAGTGTTCTGAAAAACTAGGACCCATTGCAATAGCGTCACTTTCTTTGAAAATTCGCTAAAGGGTTTGTAGAAAAAAAATGAACGCACATGACATAAATATGGGACCTCAGTCGTCAGTCAACATTTCCTCTCATTCAACTGTGTAGGTAACAGTTGAAAACAGTGATTTGCGAGGATATGAACACCACGTTTCGTTTTTGTAAGTCTCTAATAACAGTGAACCAGCTCGTCGTTCATTTTACAATAAGCTAAACACGGACACATTCAACAGTTTTGACGCGTTTGCCCTGTGTTTTATAAGAATGGTGTTGTTATCATGAAAAAATAACATTTTTCTATTCTACTGTTCTAAATCCTCACGGGCGAAATATACGGATGAGTCGAGCCTTCCTTGACAACAGCACTTCAGCTGAAAAACGACGATTGCTTCACTAATCTTATCAATGCAAGATAATGCGATTTTATAGTGCAAAATGATACGATCCTAAGGAAAAATCGTGAAATTGATGAACCTCTGCATATTTGGGATATACTACCAGATTGAGCTTATAATGCCAAACCTCTTTTTCATTGTACAGAACTTACATATCGAAAATGATTATTTTTACTCATTTTACCAATGAAAGATAATTCTTAGGAATTTAAATTTAAAAAATGAAAAACAAAGTTTATAATAAATTTCAAATACATTGCTCATTTGTTTACTTAGGGAGGAGCTTATTTTATAAAAGTAAAAACAAAATATAACAAGATTGGCAGACGGTATACGAGGCCAAAACAGTACGGAATAGATATTATTCAGTAATGAAATCTTATTACCGATACAAAGGATACTTGACTTGATTCGTAGACCGGTCCAATTTGGACACCATGACTGTGCAAGCACCACATCCGCCCTCTGCGCATCCTAATTTTGTTCCACATAGTCTCACTGCAAACAAAATATTTAGGATCACACATCATTTTTTTAATAGCTGATTGTATGGTTGTGAAGTTGTGTCATTTCCGAAAAAAAAAATCAGCTCTTACGTTTATTTCTCAGGTAATGAAGAAGGGTCCACTCCGGATTGACTTCATCATCTACCACCTGTAATAGGCAACAATTAATAGGCAGTATCTAACCAAGTTCTACAATGAAAATCAATTTTGGCAATGGATTAAGTGCTATTGTTTTGGAAATCGAAAACGGTCTTTTTTCAGCGAAGGAGCAGCCCTGGCCGATTCAACGTGCAGCCCAGTCAAATGGTGTAAAAAATGGGCCTCTCGTTGCGAAAAATCCTGAATTTGTTATTAACGCTCTTTACATTTGTTGGGGTGCTGAATCTGAATCGGGAATTAGCCAACAAAATTTCCTGGTGCGTTCTGAGGTATTCGAGAGAAAAAAACGACACGTTTTCTGCAAACTGTATCTCGGAAACTATTGGACTTAGGTGCGGTTGAGCTCAAACGGTGGCAAATTCACTATAAGTACATAAAGAAAGGTTAGGGTGACTTTTTCGCAACCACACATACCTACTTACGAATAAGTGAAACCCAAAAAAGTACAATTTTTTTTCCAATAGGCATCTCAAAACCCAACTGGAAATTCTGTTTGATAACTCCAGATCCGGATCCAGCACCCCAAAAAACTAAAGGAGCGATAATAAAACCGACCACTGGATTTTTTTCAATGTAAAACTACCATTTGACTGGGCTAGTGGTCTTCAGGGAAGCTTCTGTTCTTTTTTACAAGTTGGTATGCAAAACCACCAAGACTGAGCGGTCGTGAAGGCCATGGGGGAATTTGCGCCGTCTCAGGAGGTATAGCAATAATATAATAAACTAGCTTTCTAATCTCTATCTATAAAACAGCTTGTTGCCTATGGACAAGGTCCAGATTTTTGTGTAATTTGCCTATTTAGAGAGTCAATGTTCGTCTAAACTTGGAACAAATTTAATGTTTTCCCAGTCAATGTTTTTATGAATCCGTTATTGCTAGTTTTGTATCTTCAGTCTTGTTATATTAGTCTCATGAATCGTATAACTTCCGCCAATTACTACTACCTACTTACTCTTCCATGTGTCGTTCGCACCCACATTTACCTGTCCCACCAACTATCACTCAAGTTGCTTGAAATGTTCACTGATCTTGATCGTTTCCATACGCCGTCCCGTACCTTTTTTAATTAAATTTTTCTTTTGTCAATTTGAGGTTTATTTTTCTTTTGTTTATAAGAATTAATAAGAAGTTATTGTTCCTTTATATATTTTTCTTTCGTTTATAAGAATTAATAAGAAGTTATTGTTCCTTTATATATTTTTCTTTCGTTTATAAGAATTATAAACAAAATACAAATATATTATACAAATATATTATTATTATATTTTGTTCCTTTATGTAAAAATGTTGAGGCAATTTTTTCTGAGCAGGGTTTTCTGAGGTTTTGATTGAGACTGAATTTCATTCCCTTCATTTTTGAGACTGACTAGTCGCTGCTAGCTTCCTAATTAGTTTCAATATTGATGAAGAAATGTTGTGCCTTGAGAAAAATGAATTATCCTGTAGTTTTTTAAACACATGTGATAAGATATCATTTTTTGAAGCCTATTTTTGTTGTTTTTTCTCGCCCTTGTGATCCATTCTTCAATTTATTTTTTGTTTTTTGTTGTTTTTTTACGCTTGAGAATTTTTAAAAAACCCAGAATCTGTCCGAAATTACAAACCAAGTACGATAACTTCGGTTTTTATGGAATTTCAGTTGGTGTCCGAAATTAGCAGCAAAATGTTGGTAATTTCGGACACTCTTCTTTTTTTTAAAAAAGGCCTATTTCTTAACCTGCAAATAATTGGTCTTTGGCCTTATCTGATGAAGAAATAGCTAGGCTGTATAAATAATTTTTTTCAGATTTTTCAATTACTTTTAAGCACCTGAAAAACAGGAAAAACTGTCAAAATCGTCCGAAATTACATGCATTGACGGTACTTCAATAACAGTTTAAAAATCCCCAAGTTCTTGGTGCCTACCGACATGGTAAGGTCAATAGTGAAAATCACATTGTTTTATTTATGATAATAATTATAAAATAATACTATTATAAGTAATTATAATAGTAAGTCTGAAAAATAACTGGGCCACATGGCTGCGGAGTTTTTTCGAGGAAGCTGGATGCCTACCTATCTGGCAGTCGCAACACCCCAGCAAGTTCAAAGCCTTTCGTACAGCGATTATGGATGGGTTTGCCAGAATAATGTGGCAACAAGATGTCGATAGACCGACGGTATTCTCATTCAATGTTTACAGGCATTTGGCTCCAACCTATAGATCCCAGGCTTGCTGTAATTTTGACATGAACTTTCAATACAAAATACTGTTAAGCCAGATCACACTGTGCAGCTCAAAATGGTGCTGTATATGTAAGGGGAGTAAAGGCATCGTTCGATATGCCTGAGGGTGAAAATTCTTGGTTGCGTTTTGTGGGTGCTTGTTCTGGGGCTCGAACGAAAGGATGGCATTTTTTTGAAAGTGAGATACTGTCTACGGATAATAATATTGATATCTTCGGGGTTGCAACCGGTTTTCATACTTGGCGGCGATTTTGAAGGCTACAGCGTCAGCCTTGACCTGATAGTGAAATAGGAATCAGTATGTTTTCTGTTTTTTTATAACTTTGGCCAGTGGGAAGTTTTGCACCTATTCGTATCTCGACTTTTTATTTCCACTGAACGTTTTCATCGACTGCAATGATTATTACCCTCTAACCTTCTATAAATTATATTTTTGGAAGAGCTCAATTTCTGTTCTGTGTACAGTGATGCTGCTAATGTACCTACTTGTAATTGCTACTCATCGTCATAATCGCAAGATTTATACGAATAAACGCATATTGCATATAATAACGTTTATTAGTCACTAATCGTTAGATCTGCTCATCAGCTGGTGATTTCGAAGGTAGGTAGGCAGGCGGTAGGTACCTACTACGCGTCGTTGAATAGATTGATGTAACAGATGACGTACCAACAAGTTATCAGGACTGATTAAAAAAAACTGCGATACGGTCACTT
Organism: Leptopterna dolabrata; assembly: GCA_954871275.1. Classification (NCBI taxonomy): domain Eukaryota; kingdom Metazoa; phylum Arthropoda; class Insecta; order Hemiptera; family Miridae; genus Leptopterna; species Leptopterna dolabrata. Next base: position 22,189,251 of record OX940979.1, read on the forward strand.
GAATAAAAAGATGCCTCGGAATTTACAAAACAGCAAGCGGTTATATAATTAGCATCAGGGTCTAGAGCATTACGTAACAAAGGGGCTGGGGGAGTTCTTGGGTATTCAAACAAAATACAATAATATTTCATTTCGAGAATCCATATGAAAGGTACCTTCTTCCCGTTGACGAAAAATACCAGCGTCGAGGATGACACAAGAGGTACCATGGTTGGGGGTAAAGACCAACGACTTCGCACGAGACCGGACGCCGCAGGTGGTTTTTGGATCGCGCAGAATCGCTTGGTGAGAGAGAATGAAGGAACTAACTAGAACTGACGAGCTGGAGACGGAGAGGTAGCAACAAAACGAAAACAGAGGAGTTGTGAGGGAGACTGGAGGAGGTGGGATGAAACAGGCTTCTCCCACCTCGAGTTTTCGCCTTGAATCCCACTAGAGCCGTTGAGGCTGGGAATTAGGAAGGCATTCTACATTTCCAGTTGGTCGGAGATTGACATTTTAGCCCATTTCCTGAGCCCGAGAAGCAGATTTTTTTCAAAATGAGATACTGGATTGAAAACTAGAAATTCAGGGTCCGGCCTAGGGATCGAGTTTTCTCGAAAAGTTTGGGTTGCTTCATTGTTCCAGCCGAAAAACTGAGATATATACCTACCTATTATACTACATCATTTCAACGATTTCATTCCCAGAGAACTACTTAGAGCTAGTTTTGAAGATACGCGTTTCGAATCCAGTGAAATATATAACATATTTTTCAGCCCTTTCGTAGACAAGATTCAGTCTACAGACTAATGGTAACTCATACGAAACAATCATGATGAAGTTACGGAAACCCATATCACTGTCGACTTCAATGACTAAAACTGAAAAGTACCTACAGAAAGTACAAAGCACACAAAAAAACTTCTTCACCCTATTAGGTAACAACAGTTTAAACATCTAGGAAGTCCGATGGTAATACGACGGCTACCTACAGACAGGCATGAGATCAAATTTTTAATCCTTGGTGTCGAAATAGGTACAAGTCAACATTTTGATTCTGCACCATTTTTTTTTATTCTTGAATGAATTCGTGGCTTGAAGTATGATAGCGTTGTTGCGTTGTTACTTGACCTTGATATTGTTTATTATTCAAATGTAGCTATTTGAATGGACCGTGAACAATTTGTCATTTCCAAAAGCGGGAAAATTTAGTCATGAGATTCGGTAGGCTTTTGATATAATTTAGTTTTTTTTAGTCTCCCTGAACCGTTTGCTCTCAAGATTTCAAAATTCAGGATACTGATTCAGTCAGTGAGTTCCAATTTAATATTGGGTAAAATTAGTGAACAAAATGTGAAATTTCTCCAAGTACTTAGTACCGTTTTGCTAAGTATGCAGGTAGTTACACTGTATTTGGTTGGTTAAGCAGGTGTTGGTAGGCCATCGATAGATGAACTCTGAAAGTGATGGTAGTGGTAAAAAAATTGATAATAATTATCTCAATTAACAAGTTCATGCGACTGCTAACAACAAAATAATATATTGTTAACTGAGAGCCTACGGCAAAGAATGTTACGTTGTTAAAATATACAAAAATCATTTGAACCCCCATAGGTAGAGGTAGACACAATCAGCAGTTCAACACCACGGCTCTGGAGCCTGTTCGTGAAAGGACAACTTGAACGAAGAAAAGCAAATTAGCCCTGCTAAGACAAACAGAGCATGATGAACTCGAAAACACCCAGCCTGGGCCAAATCGTGCAGATGGTGCACACCAAATTCACCAACTACATGCAAAAAGAGGTCGACCAATGGGAGGCGAGCGAGGCGATTCGGGAGAAACAGGAGTTGGAACGCGTAAAAGGGCTGCTCCACAACCACGAAGAAAACTGTAGGTTAGAACATAATGATGTTACCTATGTAGGTAGTATTGAATGTCAAAAGTTCCGTTGTGGAGATTGCCACACAATAGGTACTTCCATGTTGTTCATAATCATACACCGTATTGGTACTAAGGAGACAAGTTTGGTGGCAGGGGCCCCGACTGGCCGCCCATTTCGGCCCGACAGGCCGATCATGAGAACATAGCTAATATACTCAGCCTGGAAATATAATCCTGCATAGAAATCTCACTTTGACACAACACCAACGTCATTTAACTTGTACACCTAGAAGTAGAAAATGTCGGACCCGTTGACATATTTTTTGCTGTCCATTAGCCAACCGCACCAGTTTTGGTCAATTTTTACGGCAGTTATTTTTACGGTATCACCATACTTCCGTTCCTAAAAATAATAGGAGCATGGAAGCAAAATAGTAAAACTGGCTATATGAACATCGTTCAAAAATAGATAGGTAAGGGATTCAACGTTTCCTGTTCTGACAACACTCCGGCCCAATGCCTTTGAATAGAGATCGTATTTGAGGAATGCTGCGGCTCTGCCACTCCTGTCACCGTAAAAAATTTAACAATACCTAGTAAAAATATTGAGAAACAATAGTTATATCCAACCTGATTTCTGAAAATTATTAGAATATTATTATAGGTACCCAATTTTGATAATTCCAGTCAATACCTTCCAAAACATCAGGCAAACCCAGCAGATTTTTGTTTAGCACAACTGGGTACTGGGTATTCTCCTTTTTTATTTTTTTTATTTATTTTTTTATTAACAAATACGGGAATAACTCCCATTTACATAAATTCAAAATGTTAATACAATTACAAGCCGAAATGACCATAGCAACAATAGGTAGGTAACAATGAAAAATCACAGGCACGGCAATTAGTTATTCTAAGGCTAGAGACATTTTTGTTAGAGTTCTTTTAATCGTTTCAATGCTGGAGAAGAAAGGATCCACACTCTCTGGGAGCGAGTTGGCAGTTCGCTGGAGACGGGTGAGCGGGCTGTTCATACCATAGTTGGAGTCCCAGAAGGGCGGGAGAAATAGATCAGTCGATCTGGTTGGGTAGGAGGGAACTCTCAAGTTGACCCGACTCAGCAATGTGGGAGAATCAAGGTGGCCACGGAGCAGGTTCACTAGGAAGATAACATCTGTTATCTTCCTCCTGTCCTCAAGCGCTGCAAGACCAAGGGACCTCCGGAGCAATCCATCGCCAAACTTGCCCACCGTACTTGTCGTGTGCATACTTGAGGAACCTTTGCTGGACACGCTCGATTGCATCAATGTACGTAGCATACATGGGATTCCAGATAAACTATGCAAACTCCAGCCTGCTTCTAACGAGGGATATGTACAAGGTTCTAAGGCACTGGATGCTCGTAAACCGCTGTGTGTTTCTCACCAGGAAACCGAGCTGCTGAGATGCTGCTGAGACGACTCGAGCGCAGTGCGCAGAGAATGAGAGCCGAGAATCGAAAGTGACCCCCAGATCCAGTACCTCCCTTTTACTTGTCAATGGTTTCCCATCCATGAAGTAGGTGGGCGCGTCACATACCTTAGCCATAGAAAAGGAAATTGTGCAGCACTTTTCAACATTCAAGTCCATCCCATTGCTGCGGCAGTAGTCCCATAACATGTTGATACTTCCCTGAAGAATTGAAGCTTGTCCGGGACTCGAAATCTCCAGAAAGAGCTTCAGGTCATCAGCGAATAGAAGGAACCGCACACCATCAAAGACACCGCCAACGTCGTTGAGGAAGATCAAAAACAGCAGAGGCCCAAGGTGCGACCCCTGAGGAACTCCCGAGGTTGGGGTGAATGCGCTCGAGAGAAGGCCACCCATCGAGACCCTAAGAGTACGATTACGGAGATAAGATGACAGCCAACTCAGCATATGACCCCTTACTCCAATGGCGTGGAGCTTCCTAACGAGGATGTCAAAGTTGACCCGATCGAAGGCCTTACTGAAATCAGTATGGACAGCGTCAACCCTGGAGCCACGCCCAAAGGCCTCGACCACGTACTCGTAGAACTCCATCAAATTGGTTTATTTATTTATTTATTTATTTAGAAAATAAACGGGCAGAGCCCAATTACATATATTATATTACTGAACACTAATAATTTCACAGAAATGATACCATTATAAAAATACATAAGATAAAAATATCAACTTATAATGTAAAAAATTATACGGGCAAAAACAGATACAGACTTTATCGACGGACTTAATAGGGAATTACAAATTTGGTATTTAACTATAAATACATATACAACAATAGAACAAACGAACAATACAACAAAAGAATCCTACATTAATAAAATTTGTTTTAAATGCCTTTTTGTAGAGGCCAGGCTGGAAGCTACTAAGTCCATGTCAACAGACAGGGGAGGCCAAGTAATTCATATTCCTCTGCATTCTGGTTATGGGGCTATTAAGCAGATAGTTGGTGGCGGTGTGAGGCAACGAGAAAAGGAGGTGGTGACGGGTACCGTGCGAAGGGACTCTCAAGCCAAACAATGATAACAACTCCGGGCTGTCGATAGCACCGCAGAAGAGCTTGGCAACAAAAGTGGCATCAAGCCACTGACGCCTAATTTCTAACAGCCTCAAGCCACTCGTCCTCCTCATATCCTCGATTCCAGTTTCGTCCCACGGCAAACCCGCCTTGAAGGCCAGATACCTGAGGAACCTATTCTGAATCCTCTCCAGCCTCACCTTAGCCACAGCATAGAATGGGGACCAAACCATCGAGCAGTATTCCAGAATCGACCGAACCAGAGTGGTGAAGAGAAGTGTCAGAGCTCTAAGGTCACTGAAGTCTGCGGTACATCTCCTCATGAACCCCAGCATTCTCATCGCTTTGTTACAAACAAAATCCAAATGATCAGAGAAGCTTAGCTGATTATCAAACAGGACTCCTAAATCCTTCATGAGGGACGCACGCTGAAGAACCCGTCCATCAATGGCATAATCAAAGTTAATAGAACCTCCCCGCGTATATGTAACCGCCTGACACTTAGCAAGGGTCAATGACATTCCATTCACACGGCACCAGCCACCAAACCTGTCCAGATTCGACTGAAGTAGCATACAATCAGAGAGAGCGGAAACCTCTAAAAAAATCTTTAAATCGTCTGCATATAACAAAAACCTAATCTTATCGTCGAAAACGGACTTAATATCGTTCATAAACACAAGGAACAACCATGGTCCCAGATGAGAACCCTGCGGGCACCCAGAGGGAGCACCAAACGGACGAGACTGACAGCCTCTCAGCCTAACGATGAGAGATGGTTGCAACAGATCTACCCTTCAGGAAGCCATGCTGATACGGCGTTAGAATAGAGCGGATTTTTGGAGTAAGAAAATCGACGACGAGGGCCTCAAAGAGTTTGGGTATAACTGATAGCTTGCATATCGGTCTGAAATTTGAGATGGAACTCCTCCTGCCAGCCTTGAACACTGGTACCACAAAGCCAGACTTCCACTGTTGAGGGAATCTCCCACTAGAAAGCGATAGGTTGAAGAGGTAAGCCAGGGGCTCAGAAAGTTGTTTGTCACAGGCCCTCAGAACCATGGGGGGGACACCATCAGGACCCACGCCCTTGCTGACATCCAGAGCTCCCATCCGACGCTCCACAGATTCAACGGACAGCACAAGTTCGCTTATGTTCAGATCATTAGGAGAGTCGACCACTGAGCAGGCTGGGTTAGAATCGGAATACACTCCTGAGAAAAACTGGCTGAAGGCGTTAAGGATGTCATGAGGGTCCTCGTATGATTTACCATCCAATTCCATCACACTGGGCAACCCCTGGACTTTTCTTCAATGAGTCGATGTGATTCCAGAAGGGTTTAAGGGTCTCTCCTCTTTTCTTCCTTTGTTCCCTTAACAGCAAAACACATTTCACTTCTTTTGTTCCCCTAGACACCTCACACTTTCCCCCCTACATAAAAATGGACCAACTGACGAACTGACTCCAGTACTGTCTCGACGGCCTGATGATGTCTTTACATCGAAAGCGCTCGCCCCCAGTACTCAACCAGCTAGTGACGACGGACTCTTCCAGAAGGTATGGTAAGATTACTTTTTACACTAGCGGAAATAACCCTTTAGATCTGATACTAGACACAGCCAGTCAGGCTAAAGTACTACTAACCAGATTAACATAATTACATACGTTTTAGCTAAGACATCAATTAAAATAGGATTAGTTATAAGCTCTTCAGGACAGACAAACAACATTATCCTTCCCTTCATTTCCTTTGTTCCCCTAACACCAAAACACATTTCACTTCCTTTAGACACCTCTCAATTTCCCCTCTACATAAACATGGACCAACTGACGAACTGACTCCAGTAGGTACTGTCGACGGCCTGACGATGATGTCTTTACATCAAAAGCGCTCGCCCCCAGTACTTAACTAGCTAGTGACGACGGACTCTTCCAGAAGGTATGGTAAGATTTCTTTTTCCCTAGACTAACTGAAGAAACACTTTGAAATGAAGGACCAATTTATTGTAATTCTTGTATAATATTATGTTGTTCAAGTGTGCGCCTGCAAAGTCTGACGCAGGTGTAGGTATCCTCATTTAAGTAAGTACTTACTGTTATCTATAGTAGGTGTTTCTGGTAGCTACATATCTGTTTTTTCTCTGTAGGAAAATCTACATTGTGTCGTTGGTGATGGGGATGGTTTCAGTCTTCTTCTACTCGTTTTCATCTCCCGGAATCCTTCTTGGAGGCCTGTCCTGGATCCTTGTTGGTGTCCTCCTCATGCAACTCATTACCGTGAGGATGAGACAGCGGAAGGCGCTCTACTACGCCGAACTCGTCGACAACCTTATAGCGAATAAAATGTAAACCACTGGTCTTTAATTTTGTTAGTGAATTGATCACCTGAACTATTGTAAGTTTTTACAATAGGTAGGTATCTATCGTATGGGAACAGGTAAAGGTGGAGCAGATGGCTTGTGGATTGGGGATTTAGGAACAGTGGGTGGAGGTAGGTTTACCTGGCTCCTCTCTCGGCCAGGTAAATGAAATACTTATTATTATTGCTTCGTGACTGGGTGACTGCATTTCGAGCACCTCACTTAAAGCCTGTAATTTGACAAAGTTGGTGGTAGCCGTAATTCCAGTGTAAGGTATATTTATGAAATTAAGAAGAGATGAATCTCTTCGGTAATTTCAATTTATTTGGCATTAATCTTCAAAGTTACTTCAATTTGCGCGTCCTTCTCCAAATATTTAAAATTGTCCATGGTATAGCACCCCCTTATCTTTCTTCATTCATTCAGCCCCCCTCCTCCAACCGCTCCCGGGCCATCATGATCATGAGACATCACTCCTCACTTTTTGGTAAATCCTTCCAAATTGCAGGTGCACGACTGTAGAATTCCCTCCCTCTTCTTCTTCTCTTTTTTCCGCTTCCTCTTTTTTCTTCATTTCATTCATCTTATTAATCACATCGATTTGAAGTTATTGATAACCTTCATTTTTATAATGATTTATTGATGTATTTTCTACAATAATTCTACTTTTCAATATTTTAAAGCATCATTTTTCTTATAACATTCGTTTTGCATTATCATGTAACTTTTCATAAATGTCGTTCGATGTGTACCTACCATGGGCCCTCTTGGCCTCTAACACAATAAAGTCGTTTATTATTATTATTAGATTGATGAGGGAGGCGTTCTTCCTTTGATTATAATAACAGCGGAGTCCACATCAGATGTTCTTCTCATCATTTTATTGTAAAACCCGATTTAGTGATTTCTGATACAGCCACAATGCCGTGGCCGTCCGTTTCTCGTATTTTTGATTTCCTTATTACCTAATTTACTGATATTCAAGATTCATTTGAGAACGTTCTTTCATTTTATAAGTTTATTCGTTCGTTCGGTAAGTTCTCCTTTCTGTCTTACCGATTCCTACTTAACGGTATAACATCAGAAAACAACAATTTTAGTCATTTATTTTTTGCTTCCGAGTCTGCGAAGCAGCGGAAGCCTTGTGTTCACTTTCGTGAGCCAAAAAATTTTTGTCTTCAGAAATCAAAATTTCCACTTGCATTTTGCGTTTCAAAGCCTACTGAACAAATTTGGTTCCGTGTCTGTCGGTCTGTGAGTCTGTGAGTCTGTGAGTCTGTGAATCTGTGAGTCTGTGAGTCTGTGAGTCTGTCCGCATTTCCTTGTTACAGCCATAACTTCCACGATTTTGAATTGATTCAGCTCAAATTTTGAGGGATGGTGCGGATAAGGCCCCTTGAGGTCCCATACAAATTTCAACATGATTGATCCAGCGGTACGCCCTGCGCATGCGCTAACGTTAAATTCAACAAACACGCATAACTTTCACAATTTTGATTCAATTTCGCTCAAATTTTCAAGGGTTGTTTGGACAAGGCCTAGTGAGTTCCAGTATGAATTTCAGCATGATCGGACCCTCGGTGCGCTCTGCGCATGCGCTGGCGTGAAATAGATTCAATTTCCTTGTTACAGCCGTAGTAACCAAAGATTTCACCCAATTTCAATGTAATTCTCAGGGATTAAGCGGGTAGGGTCCATTGAGGTCCCATATAAATTTCAACATGATAGAGCCAGCGGTTCGCCCTGCGCATGCGCTCTGTCTGTCTGTCTGTCCTTCTATGCACGGCCAAACGGCTCGACGGATATCGACCAAATTTGGCACGAATATCCAGTAGGCTCCCAAGTTGTGCAACGTCGCATTTTTAATTCCCTGACCATAGCGGAACTATGGTCGACCATGGTCAACTCCTGAATGGCTTGATGGATATCGACCAAATTTGGCACGAATATCCAGTAGGCTCCCAAGTTGTGCAACGTCGCATTTTTAATTCCCTGACCATAGCAGAACTATGGTCGACCATGGTCAACTCCTGAATGGCTTGACGGATATCGACCAAATTTGGCACGAATATCCAGTAGGCTCCCAAGTTGTGCAACGTCGCATTTTTAATTCCCTGACCATAGCAGAACTATGGTCGACCATGGTCAACTTCGTTAATTGGAATGGTAACCCCTATTTTTTATCGCGTATTCGTAATCTACGTGAAATTCTATCTACGATCGACCCGCGGTCGACCATAGTGCATCCATGGGCCCCTCCATGGTCGAATCCCGAATTGCTCAACGGATATCGACCAAATTTGGCACGAATATCCAGTAGGCTCCCAAGTTGTGCAACGTCGCATTTTTAATTCCCTGACCATAGCGGAACTATGGTCGACCATGGTCAACTTCGTTAATTGAAATGGTAACCCCTATTTTTTATCGCGTATTCGTAATCTACGTGAAATTCTACGATCGACCCTTCGGACTACCCCTGCGGTCGACCATAGCGCATCCATGGGCCCCTCCATGGTCAAATCCCGAATTGCTCAACGGATATCGACCAAATTTGGCACGAATATCCAGTAGGCTCCCAAGTTGTGCAGCGTCGCATTTTTAATTCCCTGACCATAGCGGAACTATGGTCGACCATGGTCAACTCCTGAATGGCTTGACGGATATCGACCAAATTTGGCACGAATATCCAGTAGGCTCCCAAGTTGTGCAACGTCGCATTTTTAATTCCCTGACCATAGCGGAACTATGGTCGACCATGGTCAACTCCTGAATGGCTTGACGGATATCGACCAAATTTGGCACGAATATCCAGTAGGCTCCCAAGTTGTGCAACGTCGCATTTTTAATTCCCTGACCATAGCGGAACTATGGTCGACCATGGTCAACTCCTGAATGGCTTGACGGATATCGACCAAATTTGGCACGAATATCCAGTAGGCTCCCAAGTTGTGCAACGTCGCATTTTTAATTCCCTGACCATAGCGGAACTATGGTCGACCATGGTCAACTCCTGAATGGCTTGACGGATATCGACCAAATTTGGCACGAATATCCAGTAGGCTCCCAAGTTGTGCAACGTCGCATTTTTAATTCCCTGACCATAGCGGAACTATGGTCGACCATGGTCAACTTCGTTAATTGAAATGGTAACCCCTATTTTTTATCGCGTATTCGTAATCTACGTGAAATTCTATCTACGATCGACCCTTCGGACTACCCCCGCGGTCGACCTTAGCGCATCCATGGGCCCCTCCATGGTCGAATCCCGAATTGCTCAACGGATATCGACCAAATTTGGCACCAATATCCGGTAGCCTCCCAAGTTGAACGTAGGCGCATTTTTAATTCCCTGACCATAGCGGAAATATGGTCGACCATGGTCAACTCCTGAATGGCTTGACGGATTTTGATAAAATTGGGCACAAATACCCGGTAGGGTATGGGATTTTTCCGTCGTTTGTTGGTTCCACGATACTGCGTACAGCGAATCTCGGATAGCGAGTGAAGCGAGCGGTCAGGCTAGTTATGTATAATGGACGTAATGTATTATGGAAGTCATGTTATGTATAATATGTATATTTCATGTAATGTTATGTAATATGTATATTTAACGTTATGTAATGTAATGCAATGTAATGTAATGTAATGTAATGTAATGTTATGTTATTTTGCTTCCGAGTCTGTTCTATTTTATAATGGGTCACTCTGATTGTGACGAGGAAGCTCCTGTGCCATCACCTTGGCAGTGTATTTCTGAAGGAATATTGAGGGAAAAAACGCTGCAAAGTCCTTGTCACATGCGTTTATTATTCTATTGGACGTACGTACAGAAATTTTGGCTGTTAATTTACTGTTTCTTTCATGTGCAATTATTGAAATGGCTATTTTTGATGATTTCCACCAATTTTGGCCCCCAAAAACACGAATAAGGCTCGGATTTTTTTAAACAGATTATTTTTGATCATTGATAGTACCTGCCATTTAATTGTCTTGATTCACCCGTTGATACTACTTCTAGTGTTATTATACAAATGTATGATGATTGATGATTTCAATTTCCCATGTTTTTGACTTATAACAATTGAACTTCGAGAGCGTAACCTTCGTTCTAACCTCAATTCTTCAATCTTCGGTCAAAATCAACGTAATATTCGGTCTTCTCGCCCTATAAAACATGGAAAACGATACCTCACAAGCTCATGTTCATTAAAACCACAAAAATCCCTCGAAAACCCCTATTTTTACACCCATTTTTCTCCCATAACACCCCTGGGTGTATGCCGTTCGGGCTGCCGTTTTGGAGCACAACTAGGACCCAAATGTGTTCCCGAATGCGGACCCAAACTGTGTGCGGAAGAACGACGAGTTTAGACTAAAAATTTAACGCAAATTTAAGGCTGACACTTCGTTAGAACCTCAATTTTCCACTCTTCGATCAAAATCGTCTTTATATTCGGTCTTCTCGTCCCAAAAACATGGAAAACGATACCTCAAAAGCTCATGTTACTAAAACACAAAGGTTTATTATTTTGTACAGAATACCCTTCTGTTACAGATCACAGCTCTCTGTATAGATAACCCGTCTATAAATAATATGTACTATTCTGTACATATTATGTAGATCGCAGACCCACCGTAGGTTAGTACCTAACCCCGTAATCGTTACTAGGTACCTATCTAAATCACGAGCTAAATGTTGCTAAAATAATTCTGTCGATGACAAACAGTAACTAAAATGGCGAAAAGAAACGCAATTAATGAAGTTCTGAAGGAAAATTGTTGATGTGGAGTGACATAGATGCCCCTTCTGCGTAGATCACTGTTTTCTGTGGTCAATACCTACCTTCGTGGTCAAGTATAATGAACCGTTGTGTAATAACTTGCCCATCAATAATACTTCAACGGCTGTTCAAGTTGCAAAAGTACCGATCAACAAAATCCAGCCTCTTCTTGGTAGATTAACCGTTGTGTAATAATTTACCGTTGTGTAATAATTTGCCGTTGTGTAATAATTTGCCATTGAGTATTAATTTACCCATCAGTTCTTCAACTTTTGTTCAAGTTTCACAAGAACCTACCTACAAAATCCAGTAGTCCATCACTTATCAAATGAAATAATATCGCAGAACAACTAACTCGACTTCATACAACCATCCTTGATTATAATCAGGTGCTCCTTAGTGATGATATCCGGGCCGGATTAATACCGTTTGATTCACGATCGTGTTGACGAAGCTTTTTGGTGCACACGAACGGCTGGACATACGATGCTCCGGGTGGTCTCAAAAAATTGTTTAGCTCAAGACGAATTTAACAACGCAAAAAAAACCATACCCTTCCATCGAAAGTTTTCGAGCTACGGCGTTCTGAAAATTTCAACCCCTATTTTGAATTCCTTAGAGATGACTGACAATAACGTCGAGCTTCGAGGACCAACTAGACCCCGAACGGAACCTATAACCCGAATTCCATCAATTTTGTTTCATGGTAACTAAGAAAAGTGGCCAGTACGGCGTACGGCGAACAGACAGAAATATTTTTATTGCAGTTTTGGATTTTGCATACCTTGAAACGTAAACCATCAAATTTTGAGGGGGGGTTCGAATTTTTTTTTCATGCTCGATTCCAGTGGTTCATTATTAAAAATAATAAACCAAAAAGTACCCATTTGTATACCCATTTTCACTCGTAACACCCCTGTGTATATTCCGATCGGTGTATATGCAGTTTCGGGACACAACTAGGGCCCAAATGAAGCATGTGTGCGAAAGAACGACTTTTTTAGACAGAAAATGAAGCCAGTATACGTGATGCGGGGGACGGACATTGCATTTTGATTTATTATTCTGTGAATAATACACCTATGTAATCGCTCGGCAAACAATTTTTATAACACCCCCCTCAAAATTTTTTCTTTTACATTTCAAGGTGCGTAGATTCTAAAAATGCAATGTCCGTCCGCCGTATCACGTATACCGGCTTCGTTTTCGGTCTAAAACATTCGTTCTTTCTCACACAAGCTCCATTTGGGCCCTAGTTGTGTCCCGAAACATTGCAGCCCGTGCGGAATATACTCAGGGGTGTTATGAGTGAAAATGGGTATAAAAATAGGTACTTTGTTTTAGTAACATGTCAGTAACATGAGCTATTGAGGTATCGTTTTCCATGTTTTTTGGGACAAGAGACCGAAGATGAAGTCAATTTTGACCAAAGAGTGGAAAATTGAGGTTCTATAAATGGTTCTGCTCCCAAAATCGATTTTTTGTGAGTCAAAAACCTGGAAAATCGTCTGAAACCAACATCATTGTATAATAACACCATGATCATTGTATAATAACACAAGAAAAAGTGTCAGCACGTGGATCAAGATGGCACTACCATTGATCATAGATAATTTGAAAAAAAAGGAGCGTATATCTAATTCGTGTTTTGGGGGCCAAAATTGGTGGAAACTATCAGAAATATCTGTTTAAATTATTTCACATGAAAGAAACAATAAATGAACAGCTAACATTTCTGTAGGTATGTCCAGTAGAATAATAAACCCATGTGACAAGGATTTGGAATCTAAGCACCTTGAAACGTAAAAGAAAACATTTTGAGGGGGTGTTATAAACATTTTTTGCCGAGCGATTACGTAGGTGTATTATTCACAGAATAATAAACCAAAAAGAGTACATACATATTTGAAAGGTCCGAAGGTTTGTATATATGTTTCACAGAAAAATGTTTCCAAAGAAGCATATTTTATGTTGCATAAAGCTAAATGCATATTTCAGGGTTACTTGCACATTTCAATTAAGTGCATATAACGGAATTATTTCGGATAAAACCACAATTATTTTGGACTATTTTGGTAAGTATGTTGGCAAAAAATATAAAATCGAACATGAAAATGAAAATAGGAAAACAATATACCAATTTTTAAACATTTAAAAAAAATTTCTCCTTTCCTCTTCCCTATTACAAATCCTCTAATCGCACAAATAAAAATATTAGTTAAGCATTATAAACCAACCACTGACCAACTTCCAACTCCTGAAACTAACTGAGCGTGGCCAGTGTTGGTCAGTTTTAAAGAATAGCGGGATGGTGTCTCCCAAATATACCACAAGGCAGTGCCACTGTTCCATTACCATTATCAGTTTCTTATCATCTATTTTCCATCTTCCATGCTTATTTACGTTTGTGCTTGAGCTGCTTGTGAAGATAATTTTTTCAATCTCGGAAAAACTTTGTGGACTTCATAATTTTTGCGTCTGACTTCGGGGAAACAGCAGTCCTTGTGTCAGTGAACAATCAGTTTCACTACTTGCATTTCTCTTTGGAAAGAAAGAATATCAGGTAAATTAATATATGTAAACCGGCAATGTTCTCATGTCGCTCTGATTTCATCTCATCTTTCAGCCGACTCCTTTGGTACTTGATGGGTAGTACTGTTGGCATTGCAGCAACAAGTTGGTATAATAGAAATCTTACTGAACAAGTAGGGCGTAGGGATGTTTTACACCAGAATAAAGTATACGGTATAAATATACTACTACCTACTATATTTCATGGCTTTTTGGCTTACATATCTGGCTGTGTAATAAATACCTATATTATTATGTCGATATCATATTTTAGTAACGCGGACCGAACTAAAGCTTCATTCCGTTTCGGCACGGGGTTATGAGTGTGTAGGAATTGGTGTCGCCTTTTGGACGACTTCTTAACTGAGATTTATTCTCATAGCGATTACTATGGCAACGAGATTTATTGCGGTGCATATAAATAATATTAAAAGTAATTGAATATCAAAGAAAATATTATGTTGTTGAAAACCATTGCTCATGTATAATTTCTTATTGTTTCAATTATGATTTTTCCAGACCAATATGTGGCCGGTATTATTCAGAGTGGTGAGAACCTACGCTCCTTACATCACGTTACCGTTTGCAGGATTGGTGGGTGTCATCGGATACAACTTGGAAAATCTAATGTCAGACAAGTTCACCCCATATCAGAAGAGGTAAATTAACTCAAGACCTGCATATTTCATTTGTTGATGAGCTGAGCATTCGATCATTACGTCTTCTGTTGGTTATCATTGAATTCTGCGGTATCATATATCCAACCTATGTGTGTAGGTACCGACATACTTAGCTATAATTCTATCTTGCTATAATATTCATAAAACGCTATCTTGCGTTTTATGAATACCAATTTGGAGGTGCTGCGTAAAAGGGTTAAGTTAAACTTCGGAATATTAATAGGTAATCTGGAATAATAGAACGATTTCATTGTATTCAATCATGGCCGGCTTGGCTTTAGAGAAGGCCGCGGCGCAAGATTTGGCAACGCAGTAATAGCTTCTTGGTTCAGGCCACTCTCATAAACAAGGCCGTCTTCTGAATAATGCTTTATTTAAAAGAAAGGTACTGTACTAATTCCTAGAAGAACAGAAAGCAACAAACAAGATGACTTGGAGAAAAAGAAATGGAACATGAATTATACAAGGTGTCTCAACTTAAGTCCGCAGGACTTCAGGGATCGAATGTACCTACTAAGAATTTGCAAAAGAAATGTCTCCTAGACTTTTTTTAAATCCACTCTAAATGCCACTTTTTCCACTTTTAAGATTTTTTTTCGTGGTTTCGACCTTAAGTCAGTAAAATGGTCATAACCTCCTTAATCCGTCAAATAAATTGAAATCTAATTATACCGTTGGAAAGAGCGTTAAATTTCTCATCTCCCTCATGCACAATCAAAATTTTTTGAGCGGGTTTGATGCGTCGTATAAAACGAGATCAAAATGCAAATTTTGAGAATTTCTGAAAATGTGACGTTTTTCTATCGGTTGTCTTCTCTTTTAGTAATTTTTCTTTCGGTAGGGCGCCTATGATAAAAACTTGCTTGAAATCTCACCTTCCAACGGTGTATTTAAAATAAATTAGCAAATGAGTTTAAGGGAGAAAATGACGTTTTAATGTTTTTAAAAAAACAGGAGATTTTTCAGCAAAATTGAGGTTTTGGCATGAAGATAGCATTTGGTTCGGATAGGATTGGCGTGGTTGATAGCATAAAATTTTCCACAATCGACTGAAGGGTTTTCATTCCAAACACATTTTATGTCTCAAATTATGAATAATTATTTAATGTTAAGTAATAATAAATAATTTTGATGCTCTTCTTAAAATTTACAAAATTAGACAGGTAGGTACCCTCATTAAAAAAATAAATAAACATTTTGCAAAGCAACTTATTTTCACAATTTCCCAATGATTTCACGTCACAACAATTGCTGAAAATGCCACCTGAACGCATTGTGTTGCCCTCCTCAGAGCCGTCGTATTGACTCTGTGGCTTTCTCGAGGTCGAACTCTCATCTCGCCTCATGATTCCGTGATCCTCGCGACGAGCTCTTCTCTTGAACGGACAGGGTTCGAATAAACTGGGCTTTAGGGTTCCCCAAACGTAGAAGTCCATTCGCGTGAAATCTGGACTCCTGGCCGGCCAACCCACTGGACCGCATCTTCCGATCAACCTTTGTGGATAATGTTCGTCTATCCACGTCCTAAGAACATATGGCAAAGTCAGTTGCTTTGCAGAATTTTTATGTATTTTTTTAACGAGAGTACTTACCTGTCTAATTTGTAAATTTTAAGAAGAGCATCAAAATTATGATGACTTATTATTAAATAACTATCCATAATTTGACCCATAAAATGTGTTAGGAATGAAAACCCTTCAGTCGATTGTGGAAAATTTAATGCTGTCAACCATGCCAATCCTATCCGAACCAAATGCTATCTTCATGCCAAAACCTCAATTTTGCTGAAATATATCCTGTTTTTTGCATTAAAACGTCACTTTCTCCTTTAAACTCACTCGCTAATTTATTTTGACAACACCGTTTGAAAGGTGAGATTTCAAGCAAGTTTTTATCATAGACGCCCTACCGGAAGAAAAATTACTAAAAGAGAAGACAACGCTCAAAAAATTTTGATTGTGCATGAGGGAGATGAGAAATGTCGCTCTTTCCAACGGTATAATTAGATTTCAATTTATTTGACTGATTAGGGAGGTTATGGCCATTTTACTGACTTAAGGTCGAAACCACGAAAAAAAATCTTAAAAGTGGAAAAAGTGGTATGTAGGGCGGATTTTAAAAAAGTCTAGGAGACACTTTTTGTTGCAAATTCTTTGTAGAATCGATCCCTGAAGTCATGGGGACTTAAGTTGAGGCACCTTGTATAGTTTGCTTGTAGCCTTCTAATTCTGGAACTTTTTCAACTTGCGGCTGTCATTTTGGTTAATTATTCTCTGAATAATACCTACACCTATGTATTCGGTTCGGAAAATTTTTTTGGAGCACCCCCTTAAACATTTTTCTTTTACGTTTCAAGGTGTGTATATTCCAAAAATGCAATTTCCGTCCGCCGTGTCATCAATATCTACCTTAATTTTTGGTCTAAAAAAATTAAAGTTCTTTTGCACACAGGCTCCATTTGGGCCCTAGTTGTGTCCCCTAACTCGGCAGTCCGATCGGAAAACATCCAAGGGTGTTGTGGTTGAAAAATGGGTGCAAAATTTGGTATTTTTGAGGTTTTGGTGAACTTGGGCTTGTTAGGTATCGTTTTCCATGTTTTTTAGGGTGAGGAGACCAAATATGAGGGTGATTTTGACCACGGAGTGAAGTATTGAGGTCTAACGAAGTTATAACTCTCAAAATTCAATATTTATGGGTAAAAAACCTATGAAATTGCTGTAATCACCAGAAATTTTTATAATAACACAGAAGGTAGTATCAAAGGTGATTCAGGACAATTCAATGACAAGTTCAGTGATGAAGATAATTTTTCAAAAATAGGAGCCTTGTTCTGTCTCCGCTTCAGTTACCTACGACAGAGGAAGATCCAACCCCATGACTCCCTGACGCGCGTGTTCTGTCCATTCGGACAGCTGAATTCAGTTTTTAGTTCCCTTGGTAACATGGTAACCTTATGTTTTGCTCTCCAATCTTTTTCGTTTTTTTGTATGCTTTGTTCGCGAGATTTTGAGTCGTCTCCTTTATAATTGCTCTCCCAGTTTCAGTATTTGTAAATACATAATCAATGAATTCGCTCTAGTGTTGTGCTGTTTTTTCTCTAGTAATAACGGTCAATACCCAATATTGGTGCCGAAACCCGGGAACAGTTTGATAATCTTTTGGGTGAATTTCTGATCGTTAGAGAATAAACGAAATGGATGGACTTTCCGTCACATCAGAAGATCCTTCAGAGAAGACAGTGGTAAATACTGGCGATTCGCACGGTGAGTCAAAATTGAATAATCAACTCTCACCAGAAGACAGGCGCATCTTAATTCGTCACAAACACATCGCGGGAATTTTGATAGACTTCTCGAATAAGTGTGAAGGGTTCAATTTCGATTCTGGAACGCCTACAGACGCACGTGCGCTGCAAAGTCTTTATACACTCACAATTCAGACGAAATTAGGAGAACTTCATTCCCTACTAAGTTGTATCGATGATTTAGACTTATTTGATGAGTTATCTTATCACACTGAGAACGCGATTCAGAACTGCAATGAAGCTTACTCGCGAATCCTCGCCTTTTTGGAAGAATCCCGTTCTAGAAATCGCCAAGATCCTAGAGTGGAAGGGACCTCAGTTCCCGCGCGTTCTCGCGAAATGGAGGAGTTGAAATTACATTCGGCCCTACTCTCATCGGTCCCTATTTTCAATGGTGACTTGTCAAAATTTCCTGAGTTTTTGGGAGCACTAAGACACGCCGTTCATGACCGCAACATACCAAAAATACAAAAACTTTCTGCTTTGCGTTCCAAACTCCAAGGTTCTCCTGCAATGCTCATTGAACATTATGGTTCTGGGGCTAATGATTATGACATAGCGTTCAAGACCCTAGTTGGATATTACACGGGGAAGAATCGTATTGCATCGTCACTTATTGATAATCTTTTTGACATGAAGCCCGTGGAAAAGGTTGATTTGACCTCCCTCGAAAGTCTCTACTCACAATCCACCAATCTGACTACTGCCTTAAAAAATTTGGATATTTCCGACTTGGGTGATTATTTCATGTTTTCGCTGTTATTCAAGCGGCTTCCTAATTATATTAGAGACAGATTCATAGGGGAACAGTCGGATTTCGCCAACGAAATTCCTACAACCGATCAGCTTCTGACCTATATCAGCGAGCAGCTGACAATTTTGCGTGCACGTCCTGTTGCTGTCCGTGCTTCGAATCCATCGAGTCCTAAATTTGCCAAACCAAGCCAACCACGCGTATTCAAGTCTCATCCAGTATCGCAAGAGCAGGGGGCGACCAGCCTCCCTTGTTATTATTGTACGGAGCCCCACATGGTTTATCACTGTCCTAAATTCAAGAGTTTGGATTACCACTCTAGGTCGGATTTTGTTGATAGCAAAAATCTATGCCGAGTATGTTTGTCCGGAAAGCATCGCACTATGGAATGTCCATCTAACCGTGTTTGTTCCAAATGCTCAGATAAACATCATTTCCTTCTCCACTCAGCGAATGGCAGTCAAGATCATAGATCACGTCCAACTTCTCCTCAATATCATTCAAATACCAATCATAATTCATCGACCACACTTCCCACTTCGTCGACCAACAACATCCATCTTATTCAAGATTCTAACAGACCAAGACATCTACAACAAGACAACTCTATGTTAGCACACTCAACGAACATTTCCACTACCCCATCCCGTTTCAGCAGATCAGCTGAGTCTGTCCCTCAATATTCAACGATAGCCAACTATGAAGCTCCAGTTCCAGGTGCACACAGGAACTTCGGTTCCGAAAATCCGTACAACGCTGATTGAAGTTTAGGTCAACCTGGTGTCACACGCATGCTTGTATCACAAGCATACCCATCTCTCATCCCCAAAACTCCTCTAAAATCCAACAGAAAATCTTTGTCTAGGTATTCAATTATTCCCACAGCAGTCGTCCAGCTGTCAGCAGATGCAGAATTGTGGCACCAGGCACGGGCCATTCTCGACACCGGAAGTGAAACGAATTTAATTACAGAATCATGCGCTCAACGAATCGGCCTACATATCACCAGTATGAATAGTAGAATCGCAGGAGTAGGTGGTCACACCGAAACTCAAGTGCTGGGCTGCACTTGTTCACTAGTCATTCAAAAGTACAACTATCCTCACCTCCTCGTACCGTTTTTTGTGGTTAATCAAGTCACACTAGATCTTCCTTCAAACAAGCTACCGTACACTCAATGGAAACATCTCCAAGGGTTAGACCTAGCTGACCGAGAGTTCTATCGTCCTAGACCTGTCGACATCATATTTAGTGGTGACATTCTCAATGCTGTAATGTTGAAGCAGATGAAACCCAGCGAACGAGGATCTCCCGTTGCTCATCATTCGACCCTCGGGTGGCTCATCTCCGGAGGTTATTCTCTAGGACCACAACGAAACGTGAAGTTTACGGAAGAAGTTGAAGTCCGAGAAATTCCTCGCCTAGATCCTAATTCTGTCTCCTCGAGTGTTCCTGTATCCAAGAACGTCAGATATCCTCCTAGAACTCAAAGAACCAATTGGCACGGCATGCGACCTACTGCAGCTCCATCACTTAAAAGTTCGACTTCATCACCTTTTCAGCACATGATTGTTACACAACCCAGCAGCCAAACCTTAGCCCCATCTTCCGTGCAACATCCGGCCTCACAAAATCTTTCCGATCCGGTGTACGCACACTTATTAGAGAAGATGTTTCGAATTGAGTCAGTTGAGCACCATTCTCCACTAACATCCGACGAAATCCTAGCTGAAGAAATTTTCAGAAAGTCAGTTTTGCGGCATCCTGATGGTAGGTTTCAAGTATCCCTTCCCTTCAAGATGGACCCATCATCCCTTGGTCAATCCAAGTCTATGGCTATGAAAAAGTTCAAGTCACTCGAGCGCCGGCTTTCCAAATCTCCCAAAGATCGTCTGGCATATAACAAATTTATGAAAGAATATATCGAACAAAATCATATGGAACTCGCTCCAAACCTATTTATTGGGAAACCACACTATTACATCCCTCATCATGCTGTTCGTAGACCTGACGATCCGCCTGACAAGATAAGGGTAGTGTTCAATGCATCCCAGCCATCTACCTCGAACCTCTCCTTGAATGACATTCTTTTGCCAGGACCCAAGCTTCAGTTAGACATGTGTGAAGTTTTAACCCGATTTCGACAAGACAAATACGTTTTCATCGCTGATATTAAACAAATGTTCCGTCAGATACTCCATCCACCTACTGATCGTGATTTTTTACGCATCCTGTGGAGGTTCAACGAGAACGAACCAATTCAGGAGTACAGACTGTGCACTGTTACGTACGGCACAACTTCAGCACCTTACCTCTCAGGTCGAGTACTTCTTGAACTCTCTAGTCTGCACAGTCAGACCCATCCTAAAGCAGCAGAAGTGTTGAATCTTCGCACTTACGTTGATGACCTCAATGGTGGGAGTGATGACCTCCAGGAAGCCATAACCATTCGAAAGCAAGTACAGTCTCTTCTCTCTTCAGCACAATTGGAGCTCAGAAAATGGGCGTCCAACGACGAAAGGCTACTGGTCGGTATCCAAAAGGAGCATTTGTTGCCTAGTATGAACTCAGTTCTCCTTGAGGAGGATTTGGACTCGTCTTTGAAAATATTAGGTCTATCCTGGCAACCACATTCCGATACCTTTCATTACCTCCTGAGGCCCTTAGATCGGATCCAGACAAAAAGGCAACTCTCTTCACAAATTGCTCGTGTGTATGATCCTTTGGGGTGGCTTATGCCATTAACAGTTTGCGCACGACTGATCTTCCGCTCTGTAGTACAGGATCATCATGGTTGGGATGATGACCTGCCTCCTTCTGTCATATCACAATGGACCCGTCTCGCTCAAGAGCTTCCTCTCCTAGCATCTCTTCAGATTCCTAGATACATTCCCGTCGCATTCGAAGTGCAATGGCTCATTGGTTTCTCTGATGCCTCTGAGCAAGCGTATGCAGCCGTCTTGTACCAGCTCTCAGTTTCCAACCAAGGTGTTGCTGTTTCTCTTATAACAGCGAGAGCTCGAATGGCTCCCATAAAGGCAATGACGTTGCCCAGGCTAGAACTTTGTGGCGCTCAACTACTAGCAAGGCTCATTTCAAAGACCACTCCTGCCTTGAAGAATGTTCAACCTGAACGGATCATGACGTTTTGCGACAGTGAGATAACTCTATCTTGGATTACGGCAAGACAACCTCCAGTTTGGAAGGTTTTTGTTGGCAACAGGGTTGCAGAGATTCTTGAGAATGTGGATTCTCGACATTGGTACCATGTATCATCAAAGAACAATCCCGCCGATCATGCTTCACGGGGCCTCAAACCTCGAGAACTTATGGACTGCAAGCAATGGTGGAACGGACCCGACTGGCTGAGAACTCCCCCAGAACATTGGCCAGTACGTCGGATCCAGCCCGACATTACTAACCCTACTGTACTGTCAGAAGTCAGGACCACTCGTCTCAATGTCTCCACTACATCCTCGCTCACAGAAGGTTGTTCACGTTTGGAGTACAGATATTCTTCACTCGCTACCCTTCAGAACATCGTTGCATACTGCCTCCGGTTCATCCGACTGTCTCGAATCAAGCGAAATTCACAGCAGAGAACAGTCCTCGTCAACCATTTCAAACAAATCAAGAGCTTACTGTCAACTGCAGACTCGAATTGGTCTGAGGTAAATGTTCCTCTTACTACTGAAGAGAGGTTAGCTTCAATTTCTGTCTTGGTTCAGAGGGCCCAAGCTCAAGGACTGTCAAGTGAGATTGCCGATGCTCAATCCCGAAAACCAAAATTGAAGATCTGCCGTTCGTTGGGACTCTTTTTAGATTCCCATGGAATGCTGCGAGTGGGTGGGCGTCTTCGGAATGCTCAACTCCCAGACATGGCAAAACACCCAGCACTGCTCCCTAGTAACCACCCATTAACCAAGCTTCTCATTGAGAACAGCCATCGATCTCTGTTCCACTCAGGGCCTCTTTCAACCTTGCACCATCTCCGTTCAAAATTTTGGATAGTGAATGGAAAAAATGTTGTACGCCGCCAGCTTGCACAATGTGTGGATTGTTTCACAGTGAGGCCTCGTCCATATCAACCAGAGATGGGACAGCTCCCTTCCAGCAGAACTGCGATCGCCCCTCCATTCACCACCACGGGCATTGACTACGCTGGTCCTTTTCCTGTGAGCATTGCCGGACTCCGTGGTAACAAAATCCTCAACTGTTATCTGGCCATTTTTGTATGTTTCTCAGTGAAGGCAGTTCACATTGAAGTCGTGACAGACCTGTCTACTCCCGGATTCTTGCAGGCTTATCAGCGATTCGTCTCTCGAAGAGGTCACCCTGGCACTATTTGGTCAGATAATGGCAGGAACTTCCTCGGTGCTGCAAATGAATTACGGCGAGTGCAAGCCCTTTTGCAAGATCCAGAACATCGTTCCGCAGTCACTCGAGAAACATCGACCAACGGAACAACTTGGAAATTCATTCCTCCCTCTGCACCATTCTTTGGAGGTCTGTGGGAGGCAGCAGTAAAACAAGCCAAGCGTCTCTTAAAAAACTGTCTGAGGGATCAAGTGCCAACATTGGAAGCCTTTACTACCATCGTAACGCAAGTGGAAGCAGTT
This sequence comes from Leptopterna dolabrata, assembly GCA_954871275.1. Lineage (NCBI taxonomy): Eukaryota > Metazoa > Arthropoda > Insecta > Hemiptera > Miridae > Leptopterna > Leptopterna dolabrata. The sequence continues at coordinate 22,212,727 of OX940979.1, forward strand.
CTAAACTCTCGTCCGCTTACAGCCATGTCCAGTTCCCCTGATGATCTTACCGTGTTGACTCCTGCTCATTTCCTCATCTTCCGTCCCCTCACCATGCCAGCATGCAGTATTGATCCTTCGACTAGGAACCTTAAAGAAAGACATAAGTTCTCAGAGCATGTTCTCCAAAATTTCTGGCAACGGTGGAAGAAAGAATATCTGTATGAAATTCAAAGTCGATCAAAGTGGGACAGAACAGAGAGACCGGCATGCATAGGAGATCTTGTTTTGATTATTAATGACAATGCCCCCCCATTATCTTGGACAATGGGCAAGATCGTCCGGATCTATCCCGGTTCTGATGGAATCACCCGCACTGCAGACGTTCAAACCCCATCAGGTACCCTTTCGCGTCCAGTACGGAAATTATGTCCTTTACCGGAAGATGTTTGTGGTTCTGTCGATTCCACGGCGGGGGAGGATGTTCTGTCTCCGCTTCAGTTACCTACGACAGAGGAAGATCCAACCCCATGACTCCCTGACGCGCGTGTTCTGTCCATTCGGACAGCTGAATTCAGTTTTTAGTTCCCTTGGTAACATGGTAACCTTATGTTTTGCTCTCCAATCTTTTTCGTTTTTTTGTATGCTTTGTTCGCGAGATTTTGAGTCGTCTCCTTTATAATTGCTCTCCCAGTTTCAGTATTTGTAAATACATAATCAATGAATTCAGGACAATTCAATGACAAGTTCAGTGATGAAGATAATTTTTCAAAAATAGGAGCCTTATTCGAGTTTTTGGGGCCAAAATTGGTGAAAACTCATAAATAGCTATATCAATATTATTACACATGAAATAAACAGTAAATGAATAGCCAACTTTTTTGATGCCCAATAGAATACAAACCCATGTGACAAGGATTTTGCAGCGTTTTTTTGATTTTTGATCACAAACATTCGTGGCATAATGGTTCGTAATCACAATGGCCGCACGTAATGCTATCTTCTAATGGAAGATAGAGATCTCTCTGAGAGACAAATGTTAGATGTCTTTTTGGTTAGGAGCCTTCAAAAACTTATCCTCGAACTCTTGAGAGATGAAAATGTTCATAATATTCAGTGATGAATGCCACAGAATATTCGTTATCATAACAATCACAGCAGTTGAATGATGTGGTGATCACTGTAGGTATGTATCTTTAGGTTTTGCAATGTTCCATTCTTTCTATTCTCCCTGTTGAAGGTACCTACTTATCTACTGTACCTAAATCATTTTCGGAAAAATGTTATATATAGTTTGTATATAACTGACCTCGGTTTTGTTTCCTAATTAGTACGGGGAATCGCACGAATCCACTTCTTCTCTTCGTCCTTGGGAAAACGAAACGAAGTCACATGTTCTTTTGTACCTACTTCCGTATTGCACTCTGGTGCGACACAATTTTCCGGCGTCTTGTTATCATTAAAAACAATAACTTTTGTTAAGCATGTTCTTGAAAATAATTTTCGCGAGAAGATCTGTAGGTAAACTATCGAAACCCGGAAATATACAAACCTAGGCTTATTGGTGGGTGGTGTCGCGGCTGGCCGGCCGTGATTCAATGCATTATCGTGTGATAGGCGTGTGTCACAGTGAAAACGTGCCACATTTATTTTGACTTTTGGCATAGGACCCTCAGTTTGGAGTATTGCTTATACACTTCAAGGTAGGTAGGTACTTAAGAAAATCCCGGAAAAATGTTTACGCCTTTTACCATCAGTATGGTTTCTTTCCCAATCCAGGTGTTATGTTGGTATACCTAATCCTAATGTTACGTAATGTACGTAACAAGTATTGCATATTCGCCCTGTTTCGTGACTAACCATAAAAAACCTTTCGTGTGCACAGCCTTCGTCTGACAACCCCAGGGATGACATCTAATTTAATTATGATTCTATTTTATTCAACCATGCAAGTACCTTGCTACCTACATTTTCGTTTGTAATGACGAGTAGAATTTTCGTCCAGTGATTGGTGACGAAAATAGCATGCATCCAGGTTGGGTAGGTACTTGCCATTCATATAGGTACCTACCTCTAACAGTACGTTGACCAATTATAAGAAGAAAGCTTCCCAAGTAGATGGACAGTACAGTTTCATTACATCGAAACGTGGATTCATTTCAGTGGATGTGTTTCGACGATTAATTGCTACGATTTGGAAAAATAGACCCTATGTACGTCCCAGTCCCTACCTTCAAAACCATCATCAATAGATCTGTCTCCTTATATACCTATATAGTTATATAATATACATGTATACTAAGTAAGTGTGCATTCTGTGTAAGTTACACAGAATGATGGTCTGCATAAGTCCTTCAAAGTTCAGCTCGTTTCATTGAGATAATGGTAGGTAGGTATTTAGAAAGAATATGATAATAATACGAATGTTATACAGGCCGACCCAGAGACGAATCCAAATTTTTGTGCCTTGGTAATTTTGAGTGAACTTTAAAGACGTGAAGTTGTTCTGTTCTTTGTTTTTTTTTTTGTTTCTAATCGGTCTGGCTCCACCTGGTGACCAAATTCCTCGCACCAGAGGTATTTTTTCTTTTATGCTTGTTTATCGAAATACAAGGATGAACATTCAAAATATCCACCCGATATAGTGATACTTTTGCACTGGTGATCAGTTATTTTATTTTTTAATATTAAATGGTAGGCAAAAGGACTAAATGGTTGGGTAAACTCTTGCAGTCAAGAAGGCTGTAAAACATAATTTAGTACCAAGTATTAGGTTTGTTCTCTGTGATCATTTGACGGTTATCTGGCCGTCAGAAAGGCGTTTGGCCGTTCGTAGTGATTCTCAGACTGTACCTATAGTGTACATGACTGGATGTTCTCAGTGTTTTCCTGACTATCCAAAGCCAATTTTCTGGTCTTCTTTCACACACAATCTTCATTCGTACACAGAAAATAGGTGGGCGAGAAACTTACCATGCACTGCCATCTCGATTCCTAACCATTATCAAACACAAACTCTTCTCCAGCAATTACTAAGATGGTAGTATTGGATCATGGATGGTTTCTTACCGTTTTCTCGACGTCAGCTAACCGTCAGAAAAAGGCAGTGCAAACAAAGCTATTAGCATAATAATTTAGAAGTGTAAATACATAAGTTTTCCACTTTTCCAATTTGTTTTATTTGGGTAGGTAGACACCTCCTCATTGTTTTTGCCCCTTGCGCATGCACCCCTAAAAGTCATCCCCACGACTGCAGAATCTGTACTGTAGTCGAGGGAAGACTTAGTTTGTTTACACACAAACAAAATTAGCACATCAAATAGATCAAATAATCGTGTAGTAATATACACATTCTTTGGTCCATAGTGTTTCTCAGCAGCGGAAGGAGAGGCAAGAGGCTGAGGCAGAGAGGAGCTCAGATGACGTGTCCTCTCTCAAAGAACGGAAATTTGTAGCTCGCACGGTATTTGAAAAGAACCTTTCGCCATCTCTTCAAAATTGATTGAAATGTAATATTAGGGATAGATTTTTTAAATATTTTTCTTCCTTTTGTTTATTTTTTATTTTTTAAATTCTTGGTGATTATTAGAATGTTATTACTTATCAGCTCGAATTGATAACGACTCTTAGTTTAAAAATCATGTACGTAATGTTGTTAACTACAAGTTTTGAAAGTCGATAAATCGGTTGTATTATGTACCTGTGTTGTCGTATATTGTTACCGTCTGTGAAGATTATTATAGAAAGGTTTACCATTTCTGATGTTAGGTTGTTGGCAGCATTGAGAACCTTAGCTTCCGGAGCGATGCCAGCGGACCTTCGCTCCCAGGGTGGCCACCGGTCAGGGAAGTCAGGGAAAAAAATGTTGGTCAGGGAAGTCAGGGAAATCGAGTGGCAAGTCAGGGAAAATTACCGCACGTCCGCTGTTCTCTTGAGATTTTGAACTGACGCGCCTTATTACCACTCTGCTTGTGTCCGGTTATCTGATAGGTTCAGAGCGTGCAATGCCTGCCCAGCTAGCCTAGTTGCATGGAGTAGAAGATGTCACCATTGCCCCATCCGTCCCCTCAGCTCCCCGCAGGCCTGTGGGAAGTTCTAGGGAATACGATTGGGAAGTTCGATTATGAACCAATCGATAGCGTACTTGAACAGTAGTTGATGGCGTTCGAATATTCCTGTGGGGTATTCTTCCACTTCCTCCAGTTTCTTTCTAGCCTTGAATTTTCACAATAAATTACATCTATATTGATTCAGCTGACATCGTTTATATGTTAGTAGTTAATAAGTTGTCACCATTGTCCAAACCATTGATAGCACACCAACAGCATGGTTTTTGTAAAAACAGGTCAACCACTTCAAATCTTTTAGTTTTCATCAACTACGTATACGGGCAGATTGAACAGGAATACCAGGTCGACGCCATATACCTAGATTTTTCTGAAGTGTTTGATCGGGTAGATCAAATTTACTCTTATACAAGTTGTATGCTCTCGGCTTTCAAGGAAATATATTGGATTGTGTTTCAAGTTACCTCACCGATCGTTCGCTGCTAGTGAAAATCAGAAATTCCCTATCGTCCCTCTTCATTCCTTCCTCCGGAGTTCCTCAGGGCTTTCACCTCGGTCCACTATTATTTCTCTTGTTTGTAAATGATATAATTTCCGGAATCAGTAGTGATGTCCAAATCTTGATATTTGCAGACGACGTTAAAATCTATCTCACCATAAAATCTGTCAGAGACTCTATCAAACTTCAACAAGCCCTCAGTTATATATCACAGTGGTCCCATCAATATTTTTTTTAATTTAAATTATAATAAATGCAATGTAATGTCCTTTTCCTGTTCAGACGACATCATAATTTTTTATTACAAATTAATTTCTTCCCCAATTTGCAGAGTCGATTCGGTGAGGGATCTGGGAGTTTGGCTTGACCCTAAGCTGACATAAGCTATGCACATCGAAGAAACAAATGTTGGGTTTCATATGGCGCAACACCAGACGCTTCAAAAAAAGCACTGCATCATTTCGCGTTTTAACTCATTAGTGAGACCCAAACTTGAGTATTGCTCCACCATGTGGGACCCTCATTTTGCCAGGTATGCCAGTAAAGTAGAATCCGTGCAGAAACGTTTTTATAGATACCTCGCATACAAGTCAGGGTTAGTACTCGCACATGAAAACCACATACTTACCCCATTACTCGGACCTACTGATAGACTTCAAGACCTTGTCACTTTCCACTAGGTGGGTAGCCAGTGACCTCATCACCCTCTACAAAATTTGCAACGACCAACTTGACTGCCCACCACTAGTGAAAAAGCTGAACTTTTTTGTCCCTTTATACACAGTCAGACAGCCCAGACTTTTCGAGCCAACTTTTCACTCAACCCTGTATGCCCAAAATGAACCTCTCACCAGAATGCAGCGAACGTACAATAGTATTATCCTCACTTCGCCATCCATGGACACTTTTGACAAACCCGCTAAATTCAAAAATAGGATTTACAATAGTCTATCCGCAACTTGTCCAACCTACTAGCAATTCTCGTATACCTAAGTACTCATTTCTTGTATACTTAAGTACTTACTAATTATTTTCAAACTGCTGTTAATCACCAAAACTACAATCTAAATGTTCAATTTGAAGTTGATTGGTTTACAATACGCTTCAAATATTTTAAGTATATTTTCGATGTTAACTGTCGTCTCTCTACGACTGGGCTTTACCCGTTCTGTTAAATAAATAAATATCGGAACGGTAACATCGATATTCGATAATGTCGGACCTTTTAACATCGATGGTTAAATATCGAACATAGAAGTCAAAGCATCGATGTTTCGATAACATCAACCATCGATGTTCCATCCCAAAAAAAGTTGTAGGGGGCGGCGCGGCGGGCGGAGATTTTCGATTGTCGAGCTGCAAAATCAGGTAAGTTCAGTTCTGATGAAATGTTTCATTGCACGTGTCGGATCCTAGTGCATGCAAGCTGTGTCAAGGTTCATTATTATTTTCAATAATGAACCGTTGGAATCGACCACAATATATTTTTAACCCCCCAATTGTTAACAACAATTGTCATTTTTTACGTTTTAAGGGACGTAGAATACGAATATCGAATAAAAATATTTCCTCCCGTACGCCGTCCAATGCCACTGTCCGCGGCTTTTTTCTTAGTTCCTATGAACCAAAATTAACGAAATTTGGTATATGGGTCCCGTTTGGGCTCTAGTTGGTCCTCGAAGCTCCGCGTTAATGTCGCTCAACTCCAAGGGGTGAAAATTGTGGTTGAAGTGTCAAGAGTATCCCTATCTCGGGAAATTGTATTTTGAGGTGTGGGTTTTCTCACATTTTTAAATAGTTAGATTTTTTCTGAATTTTTGAGACCATCCGAAGCATTCTACGAGGTTGCCATAAAATTTGCTATATACAATTTGCTGTAAAGAGCAGAATGTACGCAAGCATCAAGCTGAGCTGAGAGCGCACAACACTGATCTCTTGGCCAGATGGGCGCTTTAGCGCAGTGGTCTAAGTGACGGTTGTAACGCCGAAGTTCTCGAGATCAAAACCCTACCGGGACTTGAAGGTTCGATTGGGAGTGAATTGTTGAATTCACTACAGATCAACAATTTTCCTTCAGTATTTATTTATTCCTTTGTGCCATTTTAGCTACTGTTTTTGATTGACAGAATTATTTCAGCAACGTTTAACACGTGATTTAGGTCGGTACCTAATAACGAGTTCGGGGTTAGTTACTAAGCTACGGAGGGTCTGTGATCTTTATAATATGTATAGTACCTACAAATTATATTATACTAGCTGTGTACCCGCGCTTCGCAACGGTAGAACAGACACCCCCTTTAGGACAGGCCCCACTCATAACAGATACCACCTTCTACGTTCAGCCGTTCTCATTTATCGATGCCGAGACAAACAAACAGACTGACACTGTTTTATGATATATTATACTATTTGAACCGACGCGTGTTGCTGCGATTTAAATAAATGGAGCCAACGGTCATGTATTTTAATATGCCTGTATCCCCCCCTCAACTGATCAGAAACCTTCCCAAATGCCAACCCTAACTGCCTTTAACCCCCCCCCCCCCCCCGTATCCTATGAACCCTCCCTACCTGGTTAGAAACATTCCTCAATGTTCACACAACAAATTCCCAAAGTTGCACTCCAATTGGTCAAGTAGTTTTGAAATTTCTGTAGACCCCCCCCCCCCCTCTCATAACCTGTACCCCCCTCCCACTAACATCCTGATTGAAGTACCACTTGAATGTACTCGTCGAGCTGAATCCAGAATCTAATTACAATCGGATTTACGTCCAACCGTTCAAAGTTATTATAAGCATAAACGTCCTCATAGAAGTGATTATAACACGTTTTTTAGTAGTATTTCATTCATAGCGTTTCAACGGATGGACAGATTCAAATGCGGTTTTTTCATAAACCTTCCCAGATAAATTCTGCGTCAAATGGTACCAGCCGCAACTTTCTACGTTCAGCCGTTCTCAATTGATGCCGAGACAAACAAACAAATTCTCAAAGTTGCACTCCAATTGGTCAAGTAGTTTTGAAATTTCTGTAGACCCCCCCCCCCTCTCATAACCTGTACCCCCCTCCCACTAACATCCTGATTGAAGTACCACTTGAATGTACTCGTCGAGCTGAATCCAGAATCTAATTACAATCGGATTTACGTCCAACCGTTCAAAGTTATTATAAGCATAAACGTCCTCATAGAAGTGATTATAACACGTTTTTTAGTAGTATTTCATTCATAGCGTTTCAACGGATGGACAGATTCAAATGCGGATTTTTTATAAACCTTCCCAGATAAATTCTGCGTCAAATGGTACCAGCCGCAACTTTCTACGTTCAGCCGTTCTCAATTGATGCCGAGACAAACAAACAAATTCTCAAAGTTGCACTCCAATTGGTCAAGTAGTTTTGAAATTTCTGTAGAACCCCCCCCCCCCCCTCTCATAACCTGTACCCCCCTCCCACTAACATCCTGATTGAAGTACCACTTGAATGTACTCGTCGAGCTGAATCCAGAATCTAATTACAATCGGATTTACGTCCAACCGTTCAAAGTTATTATAAGCATAAACGTCCTCATAGAAGTGATTATAACACGTTTTTTAGTAGTATTTCATTCATAGCGTTTCAACGGATGGACAGATTCAAATGCGGATTTTTTATAAACCTTCCCAGATAAATTCTGCGTCAAATGGTACCAGCCGCAACTTTCTACGTTCAGCCGTTCTCAATTGATGCCGAGACAAACAGACAGACACTGTTTTATTATATGTATAGATAGACGGGTCATCTATACAGAGAGCTGTGATCTGTAACAGAAGGATGTTCTATACAGAGAAGTGTGGTCTGTAACAGAAGGGTGTTCTATACAAAATAATAAACCGTTGTGTAGGGATTTGCAGCATTTTTTGTGCTGACGCTTGGTAGTTCGCTTTGCTTGATCGACTGAACTCAGATAAATTACCTCTGTATTCTCTCTCGGATCACTATCATTCCCTTTTGGCATCCCCCCCCCCCCCCCCCCAAACCACCCGCGTAAATTAATTTTGATATTAATTCTAGTTTCCACCGAATCACTGGTGTTTTTGTTTGCTCTTGCGCAATCGCTGCCCCACCAGAAATTACGCTGGTGCTGATCGATTTTATTCGAATTAGGGAGTCATTCGGTTTCGTTTCCCACATTATCGCCTGCCAATCGCTGTTAGAGGAGTTGTAGCATCTGCTCGTGCGCAAACGAGGAATACTTGTTACGCAAATAAATTCGGTTCTGTGTCACTGATTATATAAGCAGATTATTGATATTTTCACTGGTTGGGCAGAATGGCCAATCAGATCAAAGAAATGGCAGCGTCCTAATTTAATTTGCATATAGAGGCTGGTCCATAGATGGTCCCTCTTAAGCTCCCCTTCATTCATGGCATTGTTGTTCAAAGCAAAACAAGGTAACACGTAAAATAACCTTGAGAATATGAAAAAATGAAGGCTGCTCGTAATAATGTGAGGCCAGGGATCGGTTTTCCATGAATGTGCCTACGAGGTAGGTGTCATTCATCCTCGATTTTCGGTGTTTTGAGATAATATGAGATGACGGAGGTGGTTGATATGTATGTGTTGTTAATCAGTTATCTGTCCGGCATAGGTATGCCCTTAAACCGTTGGGGTTCGGGTTTGTACATTTTTCTGAGAGATATTGACGAAAGTAGGGTTTAATGTTGAATCTTGGAGAAAACACTTAATTTTCTAAGAGGCCTTTGAAAATCAAGATTTTGTTACGGGGCGGTGAAAAACGAAGCGAGAACGTTAGTGACGACACGCTGATAATCCACCGTAAGTGGATGCAGACGACAATAACTGTCCATTGGACGAATGATGGGTAAGTTGTATGGTTATTATGAGTTTTTCCAATTGGATTGTGACGAGCTTTCCAAAAAGGTCAATGTATGAAGGGTAGGTACGTCGCATTTGCAAGAACGCTTTAAGTTATTACACCACGGTTATAAACTCCTTTTGATGGATAAACAATAAACTCCTTCTGCGTTGGTCACTGCTTTCTGTGGTCAGTACCTACCCTCGTGCTCCTTCCAGGAAATCCGTAAATCCAGTACTGGAGCCGGCCCGGGAATTACACTTTCATAAAAATGCGCGGGCTTCAATAATTCCATAATTAATTATTTGTTGTTATTCATGAAGCATATCGTTTGTTCAAGAAACAAAAGTACCCATCAACTGAATTCAGAATATCCATCATTCTTCAAATGGATCAAAATGAGAGGAGGGGGGAGGGGGTTAACAATTTTCATGCTCGGTTCCACAGGTTCATTATTGAAAATGAAAATAGTAAACCAAAAATTTGGGGATTTGCTACGTCGCGGCCCCCCAATTTTGTTGTCACGACTTCGCCAAATGGAATTGCGAGTTGAAGTATTGCAGTATGGTGTTTTCATTGTTGCTGAATCCGGTTTTGAGATTCAAACCTGAAAGGCAGAATATCGTAAGCGCCATTTTCCGAATTTTACAGGAGAGACGGAAAACTGTGGAAGGATCTTTTTATTACCTATCCCGTGAAAACTTGACATTTTAGCGTAAATTGGACAGTTTTCTGTATATTTATTTAAAAAAATTACATAAAAGCCCTGGGAAGTAGTACCTACATTTTCGAGAAAAAGGCGCTTACGCTATTCTTGCTTGGTATTTCGAAGAACTGGGAGAATAGTTGTGGATACGATACACATTTTGACACTTACGATATTCTTGATGTCTTGTTGGAAAATAATTATTTTGAAAACTAGTGTATCTCCAATCGCGTGCACTCGGGAAGGGGCGCTGACAACACCTTGCTCAAATTCGATATAGGTGCATACGATACTCTGCTCCCTGGCGCTTACGATAGATGGCATAATATTAATGGCATAAATTCGCAAGTAACAGTGGAAATGGGGCACTTACGACAATGGACAATTTTTACCTCGCTGTTTACATTCGACTCGTGGCGCTTATGTTCTGAATGAATGGTGGATACAATATTTTATCAAATTGGTGGTTACGATTCGAAAACTTGGAGGCTGTTTTTGAATGCATTAGAGACGTCGCTTACGATAAATAGCTAGATAGTTGCGCCTTTTAAGACAAATCCAGCGGTTACAATAACCCAAAATCGCAACAAATGTCGCTCACGATATTCTGCCTTTCAGGGGACGATATCATCTATGTAAGCACCTACAAAATATAACTTCATGGTTTTTAACTAGGTACCTACCTGCGAGTACCTATTAATGAAATTTTTGAATTACATTGTCAACAGCGTTTTTATTGATAAGGTACCTGTACCTACCTTCTACTTTTTCAATATCATGTCAGCATAGTTTGATCTGGAATACTTCGTCCACAATGCATTGTATTGATGATATCGATGTCAATAACATTCTAGAAAAAACTGTCCGAAGGAATTGCCAAATAGGATTTCAGGTGCCGGGGGCGGCGAAGGTCAAGTCCAAGCTCATCAATCAATCCTCCGATGTCACTGTACCCTGGGAAAAAAAGGCGTCATTTGGCCTCATTTTTGACGTCTCTTGAGACCATTAGTAGGATTTTTTGGTGCATTTCTATTAATGGTTGAATTTATGTAGTAGGTACCTATGCTTGATGATCGGGATGGTATGACGGGTGCAGTTGATACGACTATTTCAAAGGGTATGCTGTGTGCGCATATTCGCGGCATCGGCGAATGCTTAGCAAAAAAGGATGTATAGAGACCCCTCTTGAGATAGAACTACCCTTGAGGCAAGTTTTAAGGTCGAAGCTCTGATGGATGCAAAGGGCTGAAAAGGAGGGGTCGCAACTTTGAAAGTTTGATGAACATTGTGAGAAAAAAAAAACCTAGAGGAAAATCTCAGCTGGGTTCGGTTGGAGTACTTTGTGAAGGAGGTTGAGGAGGAAACCTCAGAAAGGTTTCAACCCCGTGGACGTCCGTAGTGAGACTGCGCGGGGACGGCAGGAAGATGGCGCTCGGGACCCAACGCCCCCCAGTATTGACTTTTCGCCGACTGCCAGCAGGTCGAGCGCTGAAAATGTGGTGCCGTGGAGGTCTCAAGTGCGGGGAATTTGTCTCCCTGTAAGACGAAATTGGCCTCCGGATGGGCCCGCGGAGCTGATGGACGTGTCCCCTTGAACCCCCTTTCGTCAGTGCTTTTTTTTTTTTTTTTTTTAAATTTAAAACCTAGGATTTTCGTCCAGGCAAAATGCAGAAGGAAAACTGCTCGGGGTCGGAGCAGCACCAGTACGTGGGGCCCTACCGTTTGGAAAAGACGCTCGGGAAAGGGCAGACAGGTAAGTACACCGATCTATATACCCCCTCCTTTCTGTCCTTTTCCCAAGAAACACTCCCACTTGGAATCACAAACCTCACGTGTATAATAAAATAGTTTTACGTCAAATATTCCAGTAGACAACACCCTTCTAATATGAAATTTTTTATAAAAGAAAACCCGAATCCCAGTTTTTCCGCAAATCCGCTACTTTCCACTTCAATGGACGTCATCATGACAACCCGACTGTTACCCAATGCGGATTGGATTGCTGATAAAAGGGAGTTCAGTACGAAAATTGACCACCTATGAGCTACTTTACATGAAAAATCTTCAGTTCAGTTGGCGGTAATTCGTAAGAAATCAGATCGAAATCTGTCTGGGTGAAACAATCCCTCTTTCTGACACCCCAGAATTCGGCCCCTTTTCTGTTGCAAGGGTCGATTGTCAAATTCGTGTACAAGGTACAGATAATACCTTATTATTAAAGTGTTTTACTAAGCACAACTCTTGACGGCAAGTTACTATGCCATTAGCTCAGTATCGTGTACCTACCTAAGGTTCTAATTTCGAATATGAAGGTCAGTTCGCTCGGAATTGGTAATTGCGCCTATTCAAGCCCAGAACAAACTCTTAGTTCCCGTAAGTAGGTACCTTATCTATTATTCGTGATGCGTCAGCTTAATAATCAACAAATCTTATCGTTTCTAAACTTTTTATTCCACATTTTTTGAAACAAAAGATGCGGTACAAAGCACTCAACTGCCACTGGTTGAACTTTTTTTAAATGGACGTAGGTGCTACATCATTTAAAAGGAAACAACCATTATAATATAAAACCTTGATAGGTGAGAATACTATACGTCAAATGAGGAACGGACGTCAATTTTTTTAATTCTTTAAAATTGTAGGTCTAACGGAACGCCTTCCAAAAGGTGCTGTATTGTGGGTCGGAAAAGAACGGAAGCGGTTGAAGAAGGGAAAAGTGTGCGACGTCATCTGGTAGGTACCTGCCTGTATTTCCCTCACTGCCGCACGTGGGAACCGAGCGAGAAGGAGACACATACCAGATGACGTCACGCGTTTTTTCTTCAGCTTATTCCCGCCAAACTATAATCAGAAGGTTGCAGTTGTTGGAATTTCGGTCGTATGTTCGTCAATAATTAAAACACAGTTACATGATACCTGTGTACCTGTGCGGTAGTAGGCGATATAGAAAAAAATCTAGGAAACACGCTGTAAGAAAAATCCGTTGACTAGACCAAATCATTAATTTTTTCAAGCCATTCATTACAGTGCTATCTCATCGAGTCGTCGGATTTATAACAATATGAAGACAAAGTACTACCGACTTAACAATGAACTCGGAAATGGTATGTCAACTTAATTTGAAAGTAGTAAAATCCCAATTTTTGACGTTTTGTGTCTCTATTAGTTTGTTCGTTTTCAAATATGCGGGCTCACTATTGGACAAGGAAATACATAGGTACCTACGTGATTAAATTTTGAGATTTCCATAACTACCAACAATAATAATTTGTGTCACGATGGCACATGCGCAGAGAGCTGATGAGTCCTGTCTCAAATGTATTCATGTGAGACCATCTATAAGGACCCACCCCCATAACCCGACATAATCCCATGAATACCTACCGCAACATCAAATTTATTTCGTAGCGAAAGAACTTGGAGAGAAAGGTTCTGGGGGGGGGGGGGGGGGGGGCTACAACATTGAGCTCGACAAGGAAGCAAAACATCATAATTATACCAATCATACACAAACTAGCCAACTATTATTTACCGCTCTAAAATGATTCTTTGTCGCTTTGATCAGTACTGGGTACTCGCAGTTGTGAATTTACGTTATGGAATATTTCGGTTACAGCTACTCATAAAATGTATTGTACTACCCTGCATTACATGATGCCCTGCTGTTTCATCTCCTTTAAAACATTTACCTTAATTTTGAAAAATCCGGGTACAACGCATAAAGTTTTTGTGACAAATTTGTTTTATAAAGCAAATTGGTTTGGCCGTCAGTTTGGATCCAGAATTATCCAGATTCCAACTATATATTACAATCTGATTTACTTTTTCTCGTATGATGACCTAATAAGGAATAAAATACAAACTTCCCAAATTCACACAAACCAGAATCCTTTATTTCCACCAACTAGGTGCTGATAATTATGTACCAAGGTAGTTAATGGTGAAACATGAAAATGGGTATTTTGGTTAAATAGTTAATACCTACAACCTACTTAGTAATTATCTTAGATTCCATGTAGAAAATGGATCAACTGGAGCTCCTTCGCTATGTAGGTAACCTTGATTTTCGGCAATTTGTGGTTCATTATTTTGAATAATGAACCTTCGGAATCTCCCCCTCTCGGATAGTTGTGTTCTCCTTTTCAGGTAAAATCCAGTACCTAAAAATCAGGTACCTTCCTAGAAACTTTTCGTAACCCTCGGTCAACAGGAAGGAGTGGAAAATTGGGTTTAAATCAACCATCGAGTGATGCGGCCCACCTAATTATAATAATTCACAACACTATAAATATTGATAGAAGTAATAACCAATTCGAAGTTTATTTTAAATGCTTGTCATCCATAGAATATGGTTGTTCGGTCCGAGGCGGCCCTTTTCAACGTTCAGTAGCCTAACATGATGGTTCGAACATCACGCAAAATGCCCTTGAGGCTCCTATTGATCAGAAGATCAAAAGAATAACCTGAACAAACATGCTGAAAAAACATTCACTCATCGGCGTTGGGGTAGGAAAATTGTCCCTCATAACCTTAACAATGTTCGCTATCATGTATTATTGCTTGGTATCTGATGCTTGGTACTAAGCATCAGACCCCCAGGTACCTACATCGTTTATCAGTCCTTACCAACCAACAGCATCCGAATATCCATCTTTCCGAGCCTATCTCAAAACGGTAAACTCAATTTCACGACGCTACAATCGATTAAATAATTATTAAACTCAACTGTGAAAATTGAGATGTGCTTTTCGATTCATGTGCACGTAGATGACCATTTTTCGGGTCGGAATCTGGTAAGGCTGGTATTACACTGTTCCGAAAAACCCACTAGGTATTTTAATTGTGATTTTGAAAATTATTAGTACATAGGACCACCAAACATATTATACTGTAGGTACTGCTAAAATTATCTGAGAAAGTTTTGAAAATCTCAACCCTGTCTCCGTGGTCAAGGAGGACGGGAGGATGTGTTTTCTTGCAATTTTGGATCTTAATTAAAAGTTGTTTTGCTGGCCGATTAGAAATATGTTCTGTGAAGATCAGAACGTCAGTCAGTTCGTCGAAAATTCAGAATTAGTTCTGGCATCATAGTCAACTCTAGGCACCTATAAGAATCACCAATCAGCACCCTATTAGGGTCGATTTGACATTCTAGGACCAGTTTGTTGCGGTTTCGGACACACTGGATGTCGTCTGAGTTTACTGGTGGGGCCTGTTGAATCAAATGAGCCAGAAAACATGAGTGGATCGATGGGAGGTGGGAAGGGCTCCGGGCTGGTAAGCTGATCAGCCTACCAACCACATGCTCTCAAGATCCTTCTCGTCAAGGAGAATCTTTCATTTCCTGCCAAATACCTGGAGTTTATGGAACATTGAATATAAACACCTCGTACGCTCTCAAGCGATAACCTGGCACAGGAAACAGCTGTGACGGTGTCTGTCAAATAGAATATCGATCCGTCTTTTAAGGGTGGTCTGCACGCAACGTCTTACTTCGTAAAAGCCTCAAACTGTTAAAATCGGTAAAAACTTTATAGATTTCTGTTATAAAACCGAATTTCATGTAGAAACTCGGCGAACTCATCCTAATCGCAAGTATGTATACTTCGGATTTTATATACCAAAGAATAGATACAATTTAGGCAGTCGAAAGGGCGAGGGATGAGAACAGAAAATATTGTGAATCACTGTCATGAATTAGGCAATCCCAATTATGGAATAATATTAATTAAAACAAAAAAACTGTTTAACACTTGTGAAGCTTATAAAGAAATAATCGACTGGCGGTGAGGATCAACGCTTAAAAAAAGCTGCAAATTATTACCCAACGGTTTATTATTTACCTGTATAGATTGCCCCTTCTAAGTAGATCACTGTTTTCTGTGATCGATGGAGCCGGCCCGGGAATTAAAGTTCCATACAAATGCGCGGGATTCAATAATTCAATCATTAATACATAATTATTTGTTGTAGTTATTCATGAAGCATAAGGTAAAAAATAAACCGTTGTGTAATAATTTACCGTTGTGTTATAATTTACCGTTGTGTAATAATGCACCCAATAATACTTCAACGTTTGTTCAAGTTGCAAAAGTACCTATCAACAAAATCCAAAAGAGCCATCATTTTTCAAATGGAATAACAGAACAACCAGCTTGACTTCATACAGCTGTCCGTGATTATAATCAGGTGCTCTCTAGCGATGATATCCGGGCCGGATTTATACTCTTTGATTCACGATCATGTTGACGAAACTTTTCGGTGCGTACGAACGGCTGGTCGTACAATGCTCCGGGTGCTTTCAAAAAATTCTTTAGTTCAAGACCAATTTAAAAACGTAAAAAACCATAACCCTTCTATTGAAAGTTTTCGAGCTACCGCGTTCTGAAAATGTCACCCCCTATTTTTCTCCCCTTAGAGGTGACTGACAGTAACGCCCAGATTCGCGGACCAACTAGACCCCAAACGGGACCTACAAACCAAATTTCATCAATTTTGGTTCATGGTAACTAAGAAAAGTCCTAAGTACGGCGTACGGCGGACAGACAGAAATTTTTTATTGCATTTCGGATTCTACATACCTTGAAATCCGAATTTAACCTCCATCAAATTTTGAGGGAGGTTAAATTTTTTTGCAAACTCGATTCCAAAGGTCATTACTGAAAATAATAAACCAAAAATAGTATTTAATTATTGTATGTCAACTGTATATGTAGTGAGAAATAAATTGTGAAATGAGATGTGCTGGGAATTCGTAGAACCTCACCACCATAAACCGGTCGATTTCCTCCAGCTTTTCAGTACCTGGTCCTAAACTGACAATAAAATAGGACCTACCGAGAACTTCAGCATGCTGGGTTTTCCTCCTCAGCGAACTACTATTGTGTTGATAGTATTGTTCATTACCTCTTTTCCTATTTCTTAATGATGTTTCTTATGAAATTAATATGGAACCGTCGAAGTATTATTCCTGATCGACCCTCCAAAAGTTTGAACTCATTTCAACGATATTTGAGGTAGTGTTGGGCGTTTCAACTATTTCATGTTTGCACATGCGCAGACGAAAGTTACAGTACTTTTCCAAATTTCATGCTATTTCGACCATTATTTCGGGTATTTATGAGCGTTGCAAGGAGTTGACCATAGGCAGACAGACACGGAACCACGATGTCTGAAACGCAAAATGGTAGTGGACATTTTCATTTTGGAGGGCTGTCTTCGCTTTCAGAAAACTGGAAAACCACCAAAAATCATTACTACGATGTTGGTGAGCTGGATTGGGTCTTTCGACGCAGAATTTTATGATCTTTTGTGATCTTCTTTTATAAAAAACCAATTATGGGCGGTTCCAATGGTCAAAAACGCGATTTTTTAACGTTTAAAAAAAATGATTCTGCAGCAAATTACCTATTTTAGGTCGAGGAACATGGGGTATACAAAATTCGGAATCAGTGCTGAATACGCTATACCTACCTGAGAATAGATTAGCAAATAATTTTGATCGAAAAAATCGCATGTTTGCCCCACTGTGCGATCCTCAAGATGCAAAGCCATGAGAAGTGAAGTGAAGTGGATTATATTAATGTTATTGGTGATTTCATTTTTTATTCCAATAAGGTTTTGGTTGGTACCTACCTAGCTAATCTCAACCTAAGAGACAATCTCAACATATCATCTGTGCTCATGCAGTGATGCAGTTAATGGATGCGTTATATTTAAATACATAATTTTCGTCTGTTATTCTGTGAATAATTCACCTAAGTATGTATTCGCTCTGCAAAAAATTTTTTGAACCTCCACCTCAAAATTTTTGTTTTGTTTCAAGGTGCGTAGATTCCAAAAATGGAATGTCCGTCCGCCGCGGCCGTCGCCCGTACCGTCCATATCTACCTTTATTTTCGGTCTAAAAAATCCGTTCTTTCGCACACAGGCTCCATTTGGGCCCTAGTTATGTCCCGAAACTTCGCAGCCCGATAGGAATACACCCAAGGGTGTTACGAGTGAAAATTGGGTGTAAAAATAGGGTTTTTTTTGTTAGTTTTAGTAACATGAGCTTGTGAGGTACCTACGTTTTCCATGTTTTTTAGGGCGAGGCGACCGAATATGAAGTTGATTTTGACCAAAGAGTGAAGAATTATGGTTGTAACGAAGGTTCAGCTCCCAAAATTCATTTTTTATGAGTCAAAAACCTGGAAAATTGTCTGAACTCACCATAAAATTCTATAATAACCCTAGAAGTAGTGTCAAGACAATTAAATGGCACTATCAATGATCAAAGATAATAATTTGTCAAAAATAGGAGCATAATCCGTGTTTTTGGAGGCCAAACTTGGTGGAAACTATCAACAATAGCTATTTCACTTACTGCACATGAAAGAAACAGTAAATGAACAGCCAACCTTTCTGTAGTTTCTTTTACGTTTCAAGGGGCGTGGATTCCAAAACGCTGCAAAGTCCTTCTCACATGGGTTTATTATTCTACTGGACATACGAACAGAAATGTTGGCTGTTCATTTATTATTTCTTTCATGTTCAATTATTGAAATGGCTATTTTTGATGGTTTCCACCACTTTTGACCCCCTTAAACACGAATTAGTCTCCTTTTTTAAACAGATTATCTGTGATCATTGATAGTGCCATAATTGTCTTGTTTCGCCTGTTGATAGGTACTACTTCAAGTGTTATTATACGAATGTATGGTGATTTCAGACAATTTCCCAGGTTTTTGACTCATAAAAAATGAATTTCGGGAGCTTAACCTTCGTTACATCCTCAATTCTTCACTCTTCGGTCAAAATCAACTTAATATTCGGTCTTCTCGCCCTAAAAAACATGGATAACGATACCTCACAAGCTCATGTTCTCTAAAACCTCAAAAAAACCTCGAAACCCTCTATTTTTACAGCCATTTTCTCCCCCATGACATCCCTGGGTGTATTCCGATCGGGCTGTCGAGTTTCGGAGCACAGCTAGGACCAACGTGTGTTCCCAAATGTGGACCCAAACTGTGTGCGGAAGAACGACGATTTTAGACAAAAATTTAACGTATATTTAAGGATGAAACTTCGTTAGAACCTCAATTTTCCACTCTTTGATCAAAATCGACTTCATATTCGGTCTTCTCGTCCCAAAAAACATGGATAACGATACCTCAAAAGATCATTTTACTAATATGTTACTAAAACACACAAAAATACCTATTTTGTACCCATTTTCACTCATAACCCCTGGGTATATTCCCTGGGAGCACGATGATAGGTATTTAGACCACAGAAAACAGTGATCTACACAGAAGGGGTATCTATAGGTAAATAATAAACCGTTGTGTAACAATTTGCAGCGTTTTTAATAAAAGATTAGAACTCTCCTGGAGGATTATTTAGTTGGTTATATATTACATTCGGCCCCTAGATCATGTAGGGGTCCGTACAGGGGTTTTCCGGGAGGGACTCAGCCCGACTTTGATTGAGCTTGCCCCTTGTTAAAAGATGCATCTGAAAACTGTTCACTGACTTGACAAACGGTTGGGTTCAATTGAAATAGAAACCAACTAAACTTCGTTCACCATGTAGAATAGTGTTTCCAAACGGTCATCGGCTTGTCATTCGCCCTTACGGCCCCTTTCACTTCTGAGTCGCAAAGCACCCCTATAATGTAGATAGGAGATATGCTAATTAACCCCTTCAAATGGACCACGAATCATATGGCTGTCGTGAGCAGATAACCGCGAGGGTCGCCGGGGCGAGACCGGTGAAACAAAACTGGCAACGAGACTCCCCCGACCCATCATCACCCTCAATGGCTGAAACGATTTAAAACATTAATCTCGAGCTTTGTTCCAACATCTAGCTCACTCCCAAGACTAAAACTCCATGAAAAATGCAACAAATTTACTACACAACGGCGTATTGTGTCTGAAGTTGTGGAGTTGGCAATCTGACTTTCATTACCTATATATTAATTGCTATGCAATTTTAACGCCGGGGGTCATGTGAAAAAAATGTCCTGTCACAAAAACGCGTCACGCAAAGAGGAATGTGATGAAGATGAGCACAAAGAGGAATGTGATAAAGATGAGCACAAAGAGGAATGTGATAAAGATGAGCACAAAGAGGAACGTGATAAAGATGAGCACAAAGAGGAATGTGATAAAGATGAGCACAAAGAGGAATGTGATAAAGAATTACCAACGTTATCTTTGTTACCTATGAATAACTAGTTACCTACATTTCATGGTAACGGGCGCCGCTTGGCATTTTTTAATGTGTTTCTATGTAAATTGCATAGCAAATTCTCCTTTGTTATACGGAGTATAAGAACACATCCTTCGGGGGTGAGGAACGGCGAAGCCGTTCCGAGGGGGCGGAGCCCCCTTTGGGGGTCCAGG
The DNA here is from genome assembly GCA_954871275.1 of Leptopterna dolabrata. Lineage (NCBI taxonomy): Eukaryota > Metazoa > Arthropoda > Insecta > Hemiptera > Miridae > Leptopterna > Leptopterna dolabrata. The sequence continues at coordinate 22,233,222 of OX940979.1, forward strand.
GGGCTTGCCCCCTGGCGAGGCCCGAAGGGCCAAGTATATATATATATATATATATATATATATATATATATATATATATATATATATATATAATTATGGTCGACTCTTGAAATTTCCACACAATATAAGCTTGTAAATCACATCATAGGTATGTACCAGAGTTAGATACACTCGTTATTATGATGAAACACAATACATAATCTAGAATGAGAATGTTGAGATCAAACGGCAAGAGTGCTGGCCGAATGGCTTTCATGTACCACATGCAGTCATCGAAAAAGAAACGAGAAAGAACTTCTTCGAATACTAACACCGACATACGAACTAAATCACTCGCGAAGAAATCGTGGAAACCCATTTCAAATAAAAACGGAGTTATTGAAAAAATAGTCTATTTCCACTAATACACGAAAAACGCAAAAACACTGTTATTCCGGTTTCGGTGATCAAACCATCGTCAGTAACACACAATAATAGTTATTTCTTTAACACTGACATCTTCATCCTCCTCTGCTCAAACTGTAAGGTTATTATGTACCTACTACTTATAATTTCCTATAAATGTTATTAGAATAGAATCGAAAGTCTTTTCTGAACAAGCGTGTACAATACAATCTTTCGCATTATGAAAAGTAGGGTCGTAGTGTTTGTAGCTCCCATTCAAAACACATTGAAAACTGTGGATTCTCCTCTCTGCCTCCACCTGCCAAAAATGACAACAACGGGTTTGTTGGTAACAAGAGATGATCAGGCACGACCCAATTAACTTGCGAGAGAACGTTTTTGGTTATGAACAACTGTGAAGTCGATCCAGTTTCAAGAACAAATAAATATTCAGAACTTCTTATACTTACTTGTATCGACTGCACAAAAGGAAATTTATATAGTTATAATGTCTCATTGTCTCTCACTTACAAATTATTCCCATATTTAGGTAGAACAATCCACTTACCTCTATCTACATTATTATAAAATTCAGACGACTATACCTTCAATAGCATAAGGGTGATATTCGATCATGGACTAGGTATTACAGATAGTTGTCATTGTTCATCGATCTCTGTAGTTGCCACAGCTAAATAATAATATAACCGTCCGTTTTTTTTGTAGTACTATTATTGTAAAAATTATCGTCTTGGTCTAAATAACAATCACAAAGATCATTTCCGATAATATAGTTCATTGCACAAAACATTGCATTAGGTTCGTTCTGATTTTTTTTTAGGAGCTTTGAATAAGCGTCTAAGGAGTATCAGTACGCGTACAATTATAAATCAATCGTGTAGAGTCAATTTGATCATCCTTGGCATATGATAAAAATTCTGCATTATCAGCGCCGGCCGTACTATATAAGCCACTTGAATCAGCTTTCCATTGTGCAGCATCCTGGACTAGTAAAATTGTTTGTGACGACTTATTAGTGGGTCATGCAATACCTGTATATTTATGCCAAAATCATTATTAAATCCGTATGTACTAACTCAGCACTTCCCCTATTTAAATCCAATCTAGTATAGCAATACTGCCAGGTGCGGGGTAGTAGGCTGTGCCGCATGGCAACCTTGGTTCAGGGCCCTTTATTAAAACAATGTTGTTTCTCTGAACGCAGATTAATGAAATCATAAACAACATAAACACAATTTTAATGAACAGTTGTGTACAACAATTCGCTTCGTTATTACTTTGGCGCCCCAAAGAAAAGGTTTTAAGTTGAATAGTCTTCCGGACTGAAGAATCCGAGTAATGAAAGTCCACGACAACCGCAGCTTTCATTTCTTGATATCTCTCTGGGGAACAAATATCTCGAATGGAACTCGCGTTTCGTTTCGGATACCCCCTCTCCCCTCCAAAGGTTTCATTTTTGATTTGAAGCTATCCTAATTGTTGAAAATAATGAATTTTTCATTTCGCGTCTACATAGGTTGATGGAGCATTTAGGCTTTTCCACCTTCGGGTGGAAAAAAAAACTGTACGATAGAATAGTGAGCCAAAATTCCGGGGGAGCGAAAATTGAAGAATTGAAATGGAAGTACTCAGGGGTGTTGTTCGAGAACGTGGTTGTAGTTTTGTACGGGCTGTTTCAAGATGAATCGAACAGTTACACAAATGTTTCTTCTTCCACTAGGCACTAGGAGGTTTTAGACCAATATCAAACACGAGTGTTGGACTTGAAAAAAGAACTGTTCCTAATAATCATGTACGTGTTTCAAAAATGTACTGTGAAAAAATTGTACCTGAAAAAATTGTACCTCTATTATTAATTCAACCTGTCAACTATTTAGGATGGCTATTTAGGTTTTAGGATGTCTCATAATATAATATTATGGGATAGGTACATATATGGAATTCTCATCAAGTAGTCGTTGGAATGGGATCAGTGGATACGAGGAATCATGGATATATGTCTCACTCTTGGCAGATGTTTTTCCTTCCTAGTATAAGTTGCTCAATGTGAATTGGTTTGAAAGGTAGTTAAAGGTCTGGATCTTATTGCTGGATCATTTACGTACAGGTTCTGAAATAGTCAATTTAAAAAAATATTTGTTGGCACCTAGAAACTTACCAGTTATACCGAGAACATTCATCCCAATTCCTGACCTTTTATATATTTATGACCAAATTCTTGTAACTGGAGCCCACAATTTTTATCAATTATTATGTACCTGTTTTGGTAGTTGAACGTTAAAAACGCTGCAAAGTCCTTGTCACATGGGTTTATTATTCTATTGGACATACCTACAGAAATGTTGGCTGTTCATTTATTGTTTCTTTCATGCGTTTTTTTTCCTAGTCGTCTTGATCCGCGTGTTGACACTTTTTCCAGTGTTATTATACAAACTGATGGTGATTTCGGACGATTTCCCAGGTTTTTCACTCATAAAAAATCAATTTTGGGAGCTGAACATTTGGTAGAACTCAATTTTCCACTCTTTGGTCAAAATCGACTTCATATTCGGTCTTCTCGTCCCCAAAAACATGGAAAACGATATCTCAGAAGCTCATGTTACCAACATGTTGCTAAAACGCAAAAAGTACCTATTGACATTTTATGTCTTTACTTTGCTACATAAACTCGAAAATGAAACGCGGGACATGCAACGGAAACAACGTCACGAAAATATTGACATTTTCATGTCTTTGCCCTGGCACATAGCACAAAAAACTGTCACGAAATTGCGTAACGAAATTGTGTTACAGTGCCTTTATAATGATTTCCGCTTACAACGACCCCGTTGTTAGGTTTGTTCATTTTCTACACTTTTTAACCCACAAAAATCGTTCACCACTCGTTGGAAAGCTCTCGATTTAACGAACATTTTTATGTTCTCCATAACATATTGACTATAATAATGTCAAAAGCAATAGGTAAAGACATGAAAATGTCCCAATGCGTTGCAGACTCGTATGCAAGCGTTTTTGCTGTTTCTGTGATTTTCTGATGATTTTCGCTTACAACCGATTCGTTGCTACGGAACTTTATCTTCGCCAGTTATCATCGTACAAAAATCGTTCACCACTCGTTGGATAGCTCTCGATTTACCTAACCATACTACGTTAACCACTGCGGACTACGTGGCCATTTATAGTTTAAATTGAATCCTAACTTCGATTTTGGAGGCCACCCAGACATACGTTCATAGTAAGGCCCTAAAGTCTGGCGTCGTTAACATGAGTATGACTGAAATAATGATCATACGGTACACATGCAGTTTGTACAATTTTTGGTTTTAAATTGTTTCCAACTGAGGTTCTATCGATTCATTTCAAATTTAAAACAATTTAAAGTGAATTTTGAAACGTTTTTGTATAAAAAACTTGCAAAGCTGTGTCAGCCTATAAGTAAGGGGGGAAAAAAATGTGATGAAGTAAAATATAAAACATTTAATTTGTCTCAAATTTACAAAAAAATTGTGGTACTTTTAATTGACTATGAAACAGGTAGGTAACACAATTATTTTTCTGATGATTTTCGCTTACAACCGATTCGTTGCTACGGAACTTTATCTTCGCCAGTTATCATCGTACAAAACTCGTTCACCACTCGTTGGATAGCTCTCGATTTACCTAACCATACTACGTTAACCACTGCGGACTGCGTGGCCAACAAGCTGCGGTATGAGCGTGATTGTTTAAATGAATGTTTACGTACATAATACAGTGGAGTCCGGCTAATCCGAACTAATTGGGACTGAAGGCTGTTCGGACTAGGTACCATTCGTTGGAAATCTTGACCAAAACAATTAAGTACGAAGTACTTACTGTGGGTGCGGGAGGGGGCGCTAAGACATAAAATGTCCCTCGTGGTTGCGTACTTGTACAGAAGCTGTACCCACCGTTTGTGTTTCTACATTAAATCAATCAGAACCTGCATATCGTCTTTGCACTACGGTAAGTGTATGTAAGTAGTTTTGATTTTGCTTCCGAGTCTGCGAAGCAGCGGAAGCCTTGTGTTCACTTTCGTGAGCCAAAAAATTTTTGTCTTCAGAAATCAAAATTTCCACTTGCATTTTGCGTTTCAAAGCCTACTGAACAAATTTGGTTCCGTGTCTGTCGGTCTGTGAGTCTGTGAGTCTGTGAATCTGTGAGTCTGTGAGTCTGTCCGCATTTCCTTGTTACAGCCATAACTTCCACGATTTTGAATTGATTCAGCTCAAATTTTGAGGGATGGTGCGGATAAGGCCCCTTGAGGTCCCATACAAATTTCAACATGATTGATCCAGCGGTACGCCCTGCGCATGCGCTAACGTTAAATACAACAAACACGCATAACTTTCACAATTTTGATTCAATTTCGCTCAAATTTTCAAGGGTTGTTTGGACAAGGCCTAGTGAGTTCCAGTATGAATTTCAGCATGATCGGACCCTCGGTGCGCTCTGCGCATGCGCTGGCGTGAAATAGATTCAATTTCCTTGTTACAGCCGTAGTAACCAAAGATTTCACCCAATTTCAATGTAATTCTCAGGGATTAAGCGGGTAGGGCGCATTGAGGTCCCATATAAATTTCAACATGATAGAGCCAGCGGTTCGCTCTGCGCATGCGCTCTGTCTGTCTGTCTGTCCTTCTATGCACGGCCAAACGGCTCGACGGATATCGACCAAATTTGGCACGAATATCCAGTAGGCTCCCAAGTTGTGCAACGTCGCATTTTCAATTCCCTGACCATAGCGGAACTATGGTCGACCATGGTCAACTCCTGAATGGCTTGACGGATATCGACCAAATTTGGCACGAATATCCAGTAGGCTCCCAAGTTGTGCAACGTCGCATTTTTAATTCCCTGACCATAGCGGAACTATGGTCGACCATGGTCAACTCCTGAATGGCTTGATGGATATCGACCAAATTTGGCGCGAATATCCAGTAGGCTCCCAAGTTGTGCAACGTCGCATTTTTAATTCCCTGACCATAGCGGAACTATGGTCGACCATGGTCAACTCCTGAATGGCTTGACGGATATCGACCAAATTTGGCACGAATATCCAGTAGGCTCCCAAGTTGTGCAACGTCGCATTTTCAATTCCCTGACCATAGCGGAACTATGGTCGACCATGGTCAACTCCTGAATGGCTTGACGGATATCGACCAAATTTGGCACGAATATCCAGTAGGCTCCCAAGTTGTGCAACGTCGCATTTTTAATTCCCTGACCATAGCGGAACTATGGTCGACCATGGTCAACTTCGTTAATTGAAATGGTAACCCCTATTTTTTATCGCGTATTCGTAATCTACGTGAAATTCTATCTACGATCGACCCTTCGGACTACCCCCGCGGTCGACCATAGCGCATCCATGGGCCCCTCCATGGTCGAATCCCGAATTGCTCAACGGATATCGACCAAATTTGGCACGAATATCCAGTAGGCTCCCAAGTTGTGCAACGTCGCATTTTTAATTCCCTGACCATAGCGGAACTATGGTCGACCATGGTCAACTTCGTTAATTGAAATGGTAACCCCTATTTTTTATCGCGTATTCGTAATCTACGTGAAATTCTATCTACGATAGACCCTTCGGACTACCCCCGCGGTCGACCATAGCGCATCCATGGGCCCCTCCATGGTCGAATCCCGAATTGCTCAACGGATATCGACCAAATTTGGCACGAATATCCAGTAGGCTCCCAAGTTGTGCAACGTCGCATTTTTAATTCCCTGACCATAGCGGAACTATGGTCGACCATGGTCAACTCCTGAATGGCTTGACGGATATCGACCAAATTTGGCACGAGTATCCAGTAGGCTCCCAAGTTGTGCAACGTCGCATTTTTAATTCCCTGACCATAGCGGAACTATGGTCGACCATGGTCAACTTCGTTAATTGAAATGGTAACAGTAGTATATAAAATGGGTCTTCTGGCCCGATTTTGAGATGAGGCCTCTGGCCCCGATTGTTGAGCTGGGGCTACTGGCCCGACCGTCGAGCTGGGGTTTCTAGCCCGTCAACTGAAAGCGAGGCATTGGGTGTCGGGAACCAAACTCTGAATTTTCAAGCTTGAGAAAAAAAAATGAAAAAAAAAAAAAATAAAATAAAAATGAAACAGGTGAGAGAAAATTTTTGTTTGAGATCGCGCGAAAAAACCTTGATGGCAAGGTGTGGTTGATTGATTGAATCTCGCAGCGAGCTTTTATTTCAAAATAATCTGGATCCCAGTTTCTCCCGGGGATCCCTGACGGTAGAATTAAAACCCACTCGAGCTCCTTGTCCAGCGGTCCAGACGTGCTTATCGACTTCCTGAGTGATCACTTAGTCATCAAAAAAACGCAGCAGGACCAGTGAGTTGCAAAGAGCGGTACAGATCGGATCGGATAGACATTTATAAGCGTGCTAGTGTCCTTTTCAATCATCAAGTAGGTACCTACATATTATCAGTCAGTTCGAACAAACGGTTTATGCACGGGAGTGAACAACAAAGTGGTTTTTAGTGCAAATTAAAGGTTCATGGATGGATTACCACGTCACAAGGTAAGGTTTAAACAGTTTACCCCTCCCACCACACACAGCTTGTTCCTGATTGGTTCATAATGACGTCACTTTCTATCATGATTATTGCTTGATGTTGATTGGCTAATAGTGACGTCACTATTGCTTGATGCTGATTGGCCAATCAGTAAACCGTCGAGTTTCGCCAGGGTAAAGAACAGCACGTCTCGGTATCAATTAGTATTGTTCGGACCGTCGAGTTTCGCCAGGGTAAAGAACTGCACGTCTCTGTACCCATAAGTACCTACTGTTCGGACCGTCGAGTTTCGCCAGGGTAAAGAACTGCACGTCTCGGTACGAACCATGCCTCCAAAACGCGAGATGCAAAACTCTTCCTCTAAAACAACCCGTCCTTGTAAGGATGAAAATAATGCAGCATATAAATATTGTAGTATATGTTCGTTATATAGATCAAAGAGTCAATTCGCACGACATTTAAAATCGAAAGCCCATAAAAATAATATTATTAAAAATGAAAAAAAATATAGTAAAAGCTATTTTGATCCTAAAGCTGAAGCCTCTGCTATTTCTCTTACTAGGAAAAATGATACAAGGGTAAACCCTCAACAGAAAAGCCTTGATTTCACACGTTACATGAAATTACCCGAATACACAGATAGTTTAACACCGTTTATCAGTAGAAAACCAACAAGACCTGCCAAAGTCGCTACAAGCCGTGCTTCTGTTCCACCCCAGGATCTGCCTGAAGATTTATTACAATATTACAATGTTCCAGCCATGATAACGCCTTTCGCTGATACTCCTCCCCACACAAATCTTCTTTTCCCTTCCCCTCCTGTAAGAAAAGTCCACCCAGATAATAATCGAATTGTTGGTTTGTTGGGTGAAAATCCATGCATCTCTAACAAACCACCTAAAACCTTTGAGCAATTTAGGGGTTGTATGACAAATTTGTCTGGCAGTACCACTATTAAATCAAATCCCGAGGAAAAAATTAATTCCCATGAATCGAGAGAGGATGCTCTGAAACGTATTTCTAAATCGATATTTGATGCAGATTCTCAAGAGGAACTTTCCACACCTCACTCTCCGCCAAAAGAAATCCTAGCAGATAAGGATAGAATCGTAATCAAATTAGTTAAAGACCCTATTACTAATCAATATAAGGTTAGTAAAAACTCCACAGACATACCCCCTAATTCTCACACTGATGGTCCCTCTCTAATGAGTGTGAATTCTAAAAAACATTGTTCTACATGTAATATTCTGGTGACAAAATCAAATTGGGCTCGGCATATCAAATCTGTAAAACATGTAGGCTCCCAGAACTCTATGATTCCAAATACTTCCCCTCCTCAGATGCAAGATAAAAAAATATGTTCTTCCTGCAATTTGTCGGTAACAAAATCAAATTGGACCCGTCATATCAAATCCAAAAAGCACATTAGCAACACCGTATCAAATCAAGAAAATTTGAATGATGCGTTTTCAACAGAAGAGGAAATCACCATCAACTCTCAGTTCAAAAAGATTATGTGGACTTATATTAAAGGTTCCATTGACATATCTGCATTCTTGGAGTCGTTAAAGAATCCGATGATAGACAAACTCATGGAATATTGGGTTTTGAATCCATCAATCAAATTGCAGGTAAGCCTGGAAGCAACTTATTCTCGTGAAAAAATTGACGGGGAAACCCAATACACAGAAATGTACTTCCATACAAAATCTGACGTTATTACTACAAATATTAATTTAAATGATGTTATAGAACAAAAATTTGATGATTTAAAACAAAGAGAATCACAGCACCAACCTGCAGCAGGCTCAGGGTGGTCATTATATAGACCTAAAAGACTTATTCTGAGCTTGAGCAAATATAACCCTTTGAGTGGTAGTTCTTACATAGAGTTGCCCAAATGGATTTCAGATAAAAAAGCTTGTGTAAACGTTCATAATACTTCGGATAATTTGTGTTTTGCTTATTCTATATGCTGTGGTATTAATGACAAGAGGAAAAACCCTCAGAATGTTAGCCATTATAAACACCAAGTAAAAGATGAAATATTCAGAGGATTTCAATATCCCATGACACTTGATAATATCCCCAAGTTTGAGAAAAAGAGTCAAAATGGCTACCCAGGATATCCCAGTATGGCTATCAATGTTTATGAGGTCTCAGGGAAAGAAATCAGACCTATTGTGATATCAACTCAACGAGCTGCTGAAAAAGATATAGATTTGTTATACTTGGTTAATGAAAACAATGGTCATTATGTATACATAAAAAACCTATCTCGATTAGTTAGGACGCAAATCACCAAGCATAAGCAAACTATTGAAATTTGCAGAAGATGTTTGGTTTCTTTCAATAGTAAACGGCAACTTGCTGAGCATTCGGAATATTGTGGTGAGCATCAACCTGTGAAACCCTCTATGCCGACAGAGGGCAGCACATTAGAATTTCAAAACTTTATCAACAAATTCGAACACCCATACGTTATTTATCTCGATTTTGAATGTTTATTGCATGACCAAAAAAATAATAATAAAAATGACCAAAATGAATCCTTTACAATGAAAACTAAAAAACATATTCCTTATGGATTTACCACATATTTGGTATCTAGGGTGGATGGGAAAATTCACAAACCTTATTGCTATAGGGCAAAAAATCAAGCTGAACTCGAATACGTACCCCTCAGGCTCATTGAGAAACTTCATGGAATATTGAAATTTATCGCAAAAAAATATGAAAATTCAAAACCGATGAAGTTAACCGATGAAGAGGAAAGACATTTTCAATTATCAAACGTATGCCATATTTGTGATAAAGAAATTGAACTAGGAACAACAAAAGATAGAGATCATTGTCATCTGACCTCAAAATTTTTAGGAAGTTCACACCCCGAATGTAACCGACGCAGGCAACTCGTTACAAATATTCCAGTTGTTTGCCACAATCTATCTGGTTACGACTCGCATCTCTTCATAAAAGAACTATTCAATTATGGAAATGAAAAAAATCAAACTACAGTGCTCGCTAATTCTGAGGAAAAGTATATAACCTTCTCAAAGAACATGGTTAAATTGAGAAAGGGATACTTGAAATTGAGTTTTATTGATAGCTTTAGATTCATGTCAAGCTCTCTCGAGAAACTAGCGCAGAATTTGAAACCAGAAGAATTCTCGCATCTTAATGCATTTATCAAGGATAACTCTGTTTGTGGGAAATATTTTCATAGAGAGAAAAATGATGAAAATAAACTGTTTAGCATCCTAAGAAGAAAAGGGGTATTCCCTTACGAGTTTGTGAACAGTGTTGAAAAACTTGATCATGATAGAACACTTGCTCCTGAAGATTTCTACGATTCGCTAAACGAATCGAATATAAACTCCAATGATTTCAATCATTACCTCCACGTATGGAATAAACTGAAAGTCAAAAGTTTAGGAATTTATTCTGATTTGTACAATATTCAGGATGTTTTGCTGCTAGCAGATGTATTCGAAAATTTTCGTAACGTTTGCTTAGCTAATTATAAACTTGATCCTGCACATTACACCACAGCTCCATCACTCGCTTGGGATGCAATGTTAAAATCAACGAAAATAAAACTAGACCTAATTGTAGACTATGATATGTATTTATTAATTGAAAAGGGTATTAGAGGAGGTATTTCCCAGTGCTCGAAAAGATACGTGAAAGCCAATAACCGGCACATCAAAGATTACGATGATACGAAACCGGATAGTTATCTAAGTTACATAGATGCGAACAATTTGTACGGGTGGGCATTATCCAGGTCACTCCCGTACAGAAAATTTGAGTGGGTTCCTCCAACGCTTCATGATATTGAATCTTGGAAAAAAATAATTGAAGGATACCACGATAACAATCAACAAGGTTATATATTCGAAGTTGATTTACATTATCCTCAAAGGCTTCATGATTCACACAGAGATCTGCCATTAGCTCCAGAGCACTACAACCAGAAGTTGTGTACGACCCTCTACGATAAAAAACGATACGTTGTACATATTGATAATTTGAAATTGTATATGAGTCAGGGTTTAGAAATTACAGCCATTCACCGCGTTATAAAATTCGAACAAAAACCGTTTATGAAATCCTACATAGATTTTAATACCTCTAAACGAGCTAACTGCTCGAACGATTTCGAAAAGGATTTCTATAAGCTTATGAATAATTCCGTATTTGGTCGCACAATGATGAATTTACGTAAACGTCAAGATATTAGGCTGTGCAACGAAAAGAAGGCATCCAAATTAGCGAAAAAACCAACGTTTTCTAGATTTACGATATTCGATGAAGATTTCCTAGCGTGCCACATGACCCGAAATAAAATAAAATTTAATCAACCCCTATACTTGGGATTTTCGGTTCTCGATTTATCCAAACACCTGATGTATGATTTCTTCTACAATAAACTAAAACGATACGATCCTAATTTAAATCTTTGTTACATGGATACAGATTCGTATTTCGTAGAAACAACCATCGATCCCCATCAAATAATTAAGGAGAACTCGGATGAATTTGACACGAGTGACTATGATAAAACACATACCTGTTACAGTTCAAAGAATAAAAAGGTGATTGGGAAATTTAAGGATGAGCTGAACGGTGCTCATCTCTCTGAATTTTGTGGCTTGCGATCCAAATTATATAGTTATTCGTACGTTGAAAAAGAGGATGAGGTTTCTAATCAGGTAAAATGTAAAGGGATAAAAAAGAATATTGTAAAACAAACTATAGGAATGGATGATCTAAAATCATGCCTCTTTGAGGGAAAGGAACAGTATCGTAAGCAAAATTTGATACGTAGTTATAAACATACCTTATACTCAATAACAATGAACAAAAAAGCTCTCAATTCGGATGACACCAAACGATTTACTGAGGAAAATAAAATTAGTACTTTGCCTTGGGGTCATTACAAAATGCTAAAATGAATTTTATAATAAATATATTAGGTATTTTGCACGTCATAGGAAAAACAAATCTCACACAAAAAATATTCTTGAACAATATTCTCAACGGGTGAACCTCCTTGCACGAGAAGACCTCGGAGAGCCAGAACTCGGAGTAGTCTCGAATCGAACACGTCTTGTTCCCTTCATTTTGAACCTCATTTTCTATGTGTTGGTAGGTTTTTTTTGTAAATGCATACTTATAAGAAGATAGAACATAAAACAATAATGTCACTCTTCAAGATATCCGGTACAGGCTCAAAGTTGAGCTTACGGATGGAGCATCCTATTCATTTGGATGAGCATAAGGATTATTCCCTCGGTCTTTTGGGATTTTATGGTAAAAATTGTATTGAAAATATTTCTGAACCTATACAAGTGGTGTTTACAGGAAGTGATGATGATGATGAGCGAACATTGTACATAGGTAGTGGGAATTACTCGATAGAAAAGATTGAAAATATGCTCATAGGTTTTATTAAATCGAATTATACAAATCTTGCAGTGCTTGCTAGTAATAAAGATCTGTATTATCTTCGTGTAAACGAAACAACTGCTAGAGTTGAAATGAAGATGCCAGTTGATGTTGGTTTGTTCCCTTCATCGTCTGAATATCGTAAAAATTTAGGTTATTTGTTAGGGTTCTATCAAAGAAAATCAAATGTCTCGTTTTATTTTAAATCAAATACTCACTATGAAGCAAACTCATACCCAAGGTTGGAACCTTTCAAAGTTATTGAAATTCATTGCAACTTGATCAAGCCTGCTGTTATTAATCATCAGAATGATCCTCATTCCCACCAGGAAGCAGATATCCTACACATGTTCTATCCTAAAACTGAGCAGATTAAATTTGGTTCCCTGATTGCAGAACAACCTGTTCAAATTAACTACCTTGATATCAATAAGAGCGTGAAGTCAATTCAGAAAATCGACTTGGTACTCAAGAACGAATCTGACACCGAAATCAATTTTTTGGGAACTGATTTGACTGTGTACCTGAAATTAATCGAAAAATGATAGAACGTAATGTTACCCCACAAATTTTTTGTTTCAAATGTAAGAAAAAAACTGGTAATGTAAATACTTCAACAGTTCAGACAGCAAATGGCTCCTGGAGGTATCTAGCAAAGTGTAAAATATGCAATACTCAGAAGAGTAAATTTTTGAAGCGTGGATGGAAAAGCAACCAGAATGGTATGAACACGGGTGATATGCAAATTGAAGCAGTAGAGATGCATAAACCGGTCATAAAAAAATTTCAAAAGCGTAAAATCGTGACTTTAGGGATCGATGATTTATGGGCAGCAGATTTGATTGTGATGACTAGCTACAGTCATGATAACGACGGATATAAGTATTTGCTTAATGTTATAGATACATTTTCAAAGTACGTATGGAGTGAGCCGTTGAAAAAGAAGGACGGTCCGACGGTTGCTGCTGCATTTCAAAATATCATAGCCAGAGCAAAGAGTGTTGGGCATTCATCTCCCAATCTCCTTCACACTGATAAAGGATCAGAATTCAAAAACAATAATTTCAAAGCAATTCTAGATAAAAACTCGATTAAATTATACCACACGGAGAATCTGGAGAAATCTAGCATTATTGAACGTTTCCACAGAACGCTGAATGGCAAGATAAAAATTCGTTTTCACGTTAATCAAAATTTCAGATGGATCGATATACTGCAAGATTTAATTGATGAGTATAATCATAGCTATCACAGAACTGTTCGGATGAAGCCTGCTGATGTGTGTAAGGATAATGAAAAGATCATACTAGAGTTGGTGGTCCCTCAAAATTCCACAAAGATTCGATCAGACATTGAAGTGGGTGATCGTGTAAGAATAACCAGGGACAAGAAAACATTTAGCAGTAAGTACGGAAGTAGCTGGACGAAAGAAATTTTTGTTGTGGATAAAATTGTTTACACAGAACCTATAACTTTCAAATTGAAAGCATTGGATGGTGAAGAGATTGTAGGATCGTTCTACCGAAAAGAGCTTTTAAAAACAGCACTATAACTTTTTTAAATAAGATAAGATGGAACACCTCGTTACAATGAAAAATCCACCAAAGAGAAAAAACAAGTATATTGTTACTCCCTACGACTCTGTGCTGCAGGAGAACAGACAAAAATTTCCAGATATCATGAGGGCGATAATTGTTGGTTCAAGCAATTGCGGTAAAACTACGTTACTCATGAATTTCATATACAAAAATTGGATTGATTTTGCTTATTTGTATATATTTAGTAAGTCTCTCAACCAACCTCTCTATCAGAAATTATTGGATCGCTATCATGCTGCTGAAACTAAACTCGGACAGGAAATCTGCTTCTCTTCTGATAATTGTGAAAATATGATTTCTGTTGATGAATGTAAGCCTGACTCATTAGTCGTTTTTGATGACTGTCTTCTAGAGAAACAAAAGGAAATAAAGAATTATTTCACAAGAGGACGTCACAAGCGTATATCCTGCATTTATTTAGCACAATGCTACAACCTAGTTGATAGGCAGGTAATCCGTAATAATGTCAATCTTGTTTTTGTATTTTCACAGAATAAACATTATTTGAAAAACATATATAACGACTTTGTTGCTGGCGATATGTCGATTGAGGAATTTTCTGTTCTTTGTAAGCAGTGTTGGGAAAAGAAACATGGGTTTATAACTATTGATTTAACGAAGAAAAGAGATTGTGGAAAGTATCAGTGTCAGTTGAATGAAATCCTATCACCCCTCAACAAAAGAGCTGTTGAGTAATGTGACACCTCATCGATCCCTGAACGTTGTTTGAACGTTAATTCTCGTTGTTTTATCGATCACCGAACGTTGTTTGAACGTTATTTGTCGTTGTTTGAACGTTATTTGTCGTTGTTTGAACGTTAATTCTCGTTGTTTTATCGATCCCTGAACGTTGTTTGAACGTTATTTGTCGTTGATTGAACGTTAATTCTCGTTGTTTTATCGATCCCTGAACGTTGTTTGAACGTTATTTGTCGTTGTTTGAACGTTAATTCTCGTTGTTTTATCGATCCCTGAACGTCGTTTGAACGTTATTTCTCGTTGTTTGAACGTTAATTCTCGTTGTTTTATCGATCCCTGAACGTTGTTTGAACGTTATTTGTCGTTGTTTGAACGTTAATTCTCGTTGTTTTATCGATCCCTGAACGTTGTTTGAACGTTAATTCTCGTTGTTTTATCGATCCCTGAACGTTGTTTGAACGTTATTTGTCGTTGTTTGAACGTTAATTCTCGTTGTTTTATCGATCCCTGAACGTTGTTTGAACGTTATTTGTCGTTGTTTGAACGTTATTTGTCGGTGTTTGAACGTTAATTCTCGTTGTTTTATCGATCCCTGAACGTTGTTTGAACGTTATTTGTCGTTGATTGAACGTTATTTGTCGTTGTTTGAACGTTAATTCTCGTTGTTTTATCGATCCCTGAACGTTGTTTGAACGTTATTTGTCGTTGATTGAACGTTATTTGTCGTTGTTTGAACGTTAATTCTCGTTGTTTTATCGATCCCTGAACGTTGTTTGAACGTTATTTGTCGTTGTTTGAACGTTAATTCTCGTTGTTTTATCGATCCCTGAACGTCGTTTGAACGTTATTTCTCGTTGTTTTATCGATCCCTGAACGTTGTTTGAACGTTATTTGTCGTTGTTTTATCGATCCCTGAACGTTGTTTGAACGTTATTTGTCGTTGTTTGAACGATCCTTGAACGATTGCTCAATATATAATAAGAATGCCAAGATGGACGTGCAAAAATTGAATGCTGAAGCCAAAAAAGCTCGTGAGCTGTCCCGTATTGAGAAAGAGTTAGTAGCGAAATTCAGACGGGCACAGACGAAGATAAGTGATCGTAACAGATTTAGACATGAGGAATATAAACCTATAACATCTGCTATTCAAAATCTAATTGAAAAAGAGGAAGCTAATGATTATAAACCTATAACAGAAGCAATTGAAAATCTACAAAAAAAGGTTGAAAATCAGTTAGTACCTTTTCAAAAATCGATAACTTTTCTCCCTCAAAACGAAGAAGACTATGATGAGGAAAAAATTTCTGAAGAGGAACAAAGTTCTGAAGGGGAAACGGATCTAAATGGCTCTCCTGATGGGAGTATGGAGACTCTGAAATTTTCCCCGACTGCTCATCAGAGTACACCCAAGCTATCAAATGAACCAAATCCTGAAGTTGAAGATAGTAACATATACGGTACACCTTCAAATAATTCACCCAAACATGTACAGTTAGGAAAAACCGCCTACAAGTTTCTACCAAGAGCAAACGATAGAACATTTGGACTTTATTATGAGATACCAAAGCAAGCGTATATGATTGGCAATACATCTGTTGATTTTGATAAAAATGATATTATATTAGGGGCTGAACGGTACGAAGGAACTCCTGGACTTTGGAGGTTGATAACCTACGATAAAGCACCAAGCGAAAATTTGTACACACCTCAGGATTTAGAAAATTATGAGAAAATTCTTACTGATACAGATTCTATGTTTCAAGGAAATAACCAAGCAACCAAAAAACCGAAATCTAGTAAGGGAGATAAATGGTCAAAACTAGTAAAGAATATATGGAAAAAATATAACGGTGATAAAAGAACTGATCAAGTAGGTTCTGGAATCGTAGAATATAATAATAACGTCGTTGAGTATAAGTATATTGACAACTTGAACGAGCTAGTTGCACGAATTCATTATATATACAGTCAGGAGCAGGCAGGAAATAATAACTTTCATAACGAAAAATTAGCTATCCTACAGTTCTTCAACGATAGGCTTGAAGAGATTATAGACACTCCGAAGGGTACTGAATATTTAATTCGGTTTGTTTCCAACATGCCGTCAAAGCTTTTAAAAGGTGATAAGGTAGGGTCTGGCTTATTCAATTCATTACTGAAAAAAGTTCCTTTTGAAATGCACGCGAGAGGCTATAATTTCCTAGGACCTGGGACGAATTTGGAGAAACGTTTAGAAAGAGGAGATGTGGGGGTGAACAAACTTGATGACGCCGCAAAGGAGCATGATATTTTTTATAGAGATCACCCTAAAACCGCGGATAGACATGTCGCAGACAAAGTTTTGGAAGATAAGGCGTGGAGTAGATTGAATTCCAAAGACGCTGACCTGAACGAGAGATTTTGGGCGTTAGCAACTGGTGCAGCGATGAACGTGAAACAAACATTTGGGATGGGGATTGAACCTCAACTAAAGTTTTAGTAGGTAATAATAAGAGGATTAACAAACGCCATGAATAATATCTCGTCGGCATTGTCACTAACAAGCGGTCAACGGACCAAGATCCGAGCTGCATACAAGCAGGGGAATGGAGCTGTCATACAATTAAGTAAAGAACAATTGTTAAAAAACAATGGTAAAGACAAAATTGGTATAACACGCGAACAGCATAATGAAATAGCTAAATCTCGGTTGAAAAATAAAGGGTATCGTTTGAAATTATCATATGAGCAGTTGAAAGAAAATTATAGAGGCGGGTTTCTTCCCCTCATATTTGCTGGGTTAGGCGCACTGAGTGGATTGTTGGGAGGTGGTGCTGCTGTTGCTAATTCAGTAATTGATTATAAAGATCGGCAGAAACGATTGCAGGAAACGATAAGACATAATAAAGCGATGGAAAACAAGAAAACGGGTGGTCAGGTAAAAAAAAAAAAAAAAGTCGAAGCGTTGAGCAATTTTGATATTACTTATTATGCTTTGGATAAACTTGGAATAAATAATTTTAGAGGGGTATTTATGAGAGATGCTTTACCTAAAACTCCAAACATAATTGAATGTGGAATTCTGAATCTTGGTGATTCAACAACAGACGGTACACACTGGACGGCTTACTACAAAAACATGATGGATAAATATTATTTTGATTCGTACGGGAACGCTAATCCACCGAGGGAATTAATTTCGTACTTGGGTGAAAAGCGTTTGTTCTTCAATAGAGACAGGATTCAAGATTACACCGACCCTCCAATATGCGGACACTTGTGTCTAATAGTTCTCTACTTGCTAGTTAATAGACATATGCCCCTTAACTCGATATTAGAAAAACTAAAACAAGATAAATACTTCTGGGAAAGTTTGCTTTAATTTTTTTTTTTTTAGACTATATATAAGAAAGAGAAAGATGGCGAACGTATTTTCGAAATACATGAAGGACATTGTCCGCTCAGAGTACAAACATTACTATCCCAACAGCACTCAAAACTTTAACGCTCCCAACAAAAGAACAGAGTTCAATATCGATTATGGAGATGGATTTTCTATGTCAAAGTTTCAATATTTCATTTCTGGGACGTTGAAGAAGCGCAATGGAGGAGATTACCCAGCAAAAGCAAATGTGAAATTGATTGATAACTTCGTTCCATATTTGTTCTCTAGAATCGAGGTGAAAAAACACAATTATTTAATTGACGAAGTAGAATACCCTGGTGTTACTAGTACCGTGAAGAGCAGTGTCTCGTACAGAGGCTCAGAAAGTAATTCGATTGCAAACAATGGTTTTGTATCACAGTGCAACGCAGATAGAAATACATTCTACGTATGCGGGAATCTTTCACATTTAGGGTTGGGATTTTTCGAAGATGTTAGTATACCGCTTTATAAAGGAGGATTCGTAATTTCCTTTATCAGAGATGGTGATGCTAACACCATTTACAGATGGAAAACGAAAAAAAGTGACGGGAGTTACGATGATGCCACCCTACCAGCAGAAGGACGGGTAAGTATCACAGAGTTCATAATTCGGGTCCCGATGATTGAATTCAAACCTATGGCTAAAATCGAGCTGGTGAAAGAATTGTCCGACCTGAAAAAAATACAGTTCCATTTCAGGAGCTGGCAGTGCATACAAAAACCTGAAATCAACGGAAATACATTTACATTTGATGTAACCAATATCTTTAGAAACATTCGAAATCCTACGTTTGTGATGGTCGCTTTCCAATCTGAAACTGGCTCGCAGTTGCAGGATGCTTCGTTGTTTGATAATGCCAACGTTAAAAATATAAAGGTGAAGATCAATGATAACGTTTACCCTGAAGAAATGGAAAACTTGGATATCGCGGCTGGTAACTACACCCTCGCCTACGAAATGTACAAGGATTTTAAAAATGTCTATCAAAATAATAATGACATGCTCTACAATCCCCAGAACTTTATAAACGGAAAATGCGTTTACGTGATCGACACAAGTAAACAAACGGAAAATATTTCCAATTCGAAATCTAATATTATAATTACCGCGGATTTTGCGCCCTCAGCAGGAACAAATCTTTACGCAGTACTCGTGTCTCACACTACCTTAGATTATGATCTCTTCAATAACATAATCAAGGAAAGTAATACGTAGGTCCGTTGATACCAAAATCCTGATACTGAAAAAAATACAAAATCTGCAGAAAAAAAAAGTTTCGCGCAATCGCAAACGAAAAATTTTCTCTCACCTGTTTCATTTTTATTTTATTTATTTTTTTTCATTTTTTTTTTCTCAAGCTTGAAAATTCAGAGTTTGGTTCCCGACACCCAATGCCTCGCTTTCAGTTGACGGGCTAGAAACCCCAGCTCGACGGTCGGGCCAGTAGCCCCAGCTCAACAATCGGGGCCAGAGGCCTCATCTCAAAATCGGGCCAGAAGACCCATTTTATATACTACTGGTAACCCCTATTTTTTATCGCGTATTCGTAATCTACGTGAAATTCTATCTACGATCGACCCTTCGGACTACCCCCGCGGTCGACCTTAGCGCATCCATGGGCCCCTCCATGGTCGAATCCCGAATTGCTCAACGGATATCGACCAAATTTGGCACCAATATCCGGTAGCCTCCCAAGTTGAACGTAGGCGCATTTTTAATTCCCTGACCATAGCGGAAATATGGTCGACCATGGTCAACTCCTGAATGGCTTGACGGATTTTGATAAAATTGGGCACAAATACCCGGTAGGGTATGGGATTTTTCCGTCGTTTGTTGGTTCCACGATACTGCGTACAGCGAATCTCGGATAGCGAGCGAAGCGAGCGGTCAGGCTAGTTATGTATAATGGACGTAATGTATTATGGAAGTCATGTTATGTATAATATGTATATTTCATGTAATGTTATGTAATGTTATGTTATGTAATGTAATGTTATGTAATATGTATATTTAACGTTATGTAATGTTATGTAATGTAATGTTATGTTATTTTGCTTCCGAGTCTGTTCTATTTTATAATGGGTCACTCTGATTGTGACGAGGAAGCTCCTGTGCCATCACCTTGGCAGTGTATTTTCACTTAGTATTTTCTTTAGGATTTTTCTAGTAGTGAATCCGATGAGGAAAATTTGAATAAACCCGTAAAAAAAGTACATAACAATAATAATATAACTGTAATACCTATTATGTACCAACCAAATGATATCTACCTACTGCAAACCTTCACAACTTTGGGTCTAATCTTTCGAAAAATACTTTGTCCTAGAAAAAAATTAGGGAAAAAAATTTTCAATAATGAACATTCGGAATCGAGCATTGAGAAAAAAAATGTTTAACCCCCCTCAAAATTTGTAGGTAGTTAGCGTTACAAGGTAGGTATGTTAAAAGTATCCGTATCCGTATATCCAAGGTATCCGACAGTGGAATAAAAAATGTCTGTCCGTCCGCCGTACTTGGCATTTTTACACACATTTTCACTCATAACACCCCTGGATATATTCCGATCGGGCTGCAAAGTCTCGGGACACAACTAGGGCCCAAATGGAGCATGTGTGCGAAAGAACGAATTTTTTAGACCGAAAATGAAGCCGGTACACGTGATACGGCTGACGGCGTACGGCGGACGGCGGACGGACATTGCAGTTTTGGAATCTACGCACCTTGAAACGGAAAAGAAAAAATTTTGAGGGGGTGTTATAAAAAGTTTTTGCTGACCGAATAATAAACGGAATAATAAACCAAAACTATTGAGGTGTTGATCGTTGATCATTATAGACATGTTGGGTATACACATAACATGATATTTGAATAACAACTGAATAATTCAGCAAATGAAAACATAATATAGTGGATAATGAAAAAGAATTTGAGCAAAGATATCACTGAAATTAATGTTGATTGAGGCAGACCCTGAGGGCCTAAGAGAAGTGCAGAAGAAAGTTTATTTGCGGCTCTGACAAAAATAAATCACTCTATCGGCAAGTAGTTATTCACCTCACACGAACGTCTCAACAACAACGAACATTCAAGAGCCAAAATCCTTATTTACATTTCATTACACGTGTCGCTAGCCGTTCCATCAGTGATTTTGTTGGAGACAAATCTTTGTGGTCGACAGAAGAACCTAACAAGTATACCTACAAACATTCAACGCTCCTTGACTGACCCACATTACAATAATAATATGCAAGTTGTATGCATAGTGGATATATAGGTATACACGGTGTCACGCTACAAATCCCCCCCCCCCCCCCCCATAGCAAATTTGACATTAAAAAAAGTAAACTTTTAAAATTTTTGGCGTAGGTACCTACTTATGTCAGTGCGTGCATGCGTATACACTAGCTTTGAGTGTCCGGAAAGCCATGAATGCGCATCCGCAAGGTCCATAGGATTTTGAAACTCTTATGGGACTATCTGTGGCCCAACCCATTTATACTTTTCAGCTCGAAATTTCAGTGCGCTCTTTAATAAGATTGCGTTTAAAAAGAATTGCGTACAGACACGGAACCAAATTTTTGTTCTTCGGGGTCTGTAAGGAAAACGCTGCAAATTATTACACAGCGGTTTATTATTTACCTGTATAGCTAGCTGCCCGTTCTGCGTAGATCACTGTTTGCGTAGATTAACTCTCCTAGGTCTGCCCTCCTGCTACTCCAAGGAAAGCCAACTCGATTTCATAAGGCCATCCGTGATTATAATCAGGTGTTCCCTAGCAATACCGGATTTATACCGTTTCATGCACGATCATGTTGACGAAGCTTTTCGGTGCAAACGAACTGCTGGACGTACAACGCTTCATATTATGGACTCTTAAAATGAATAAAATTAGTGGACGATCGCACTTTGGTTGATAAACTCCTACATAAGGATAAATATATTTGGCCCTTGTATTCCCGACACACGTGGTGCATTATGTGTTCGGGAAATTATTCATCAGGTGGCTCACACCCAACTTGCACTGGCTATTGATTTGTTTACCGTCATTTGCAACCCTTCGCCGCTCGCCGATTGAAGCTCCGACATTTTCAGCTGTCGTTAATTTCGATAAATTTATACATTGATCGGACAGGTATGTCATTGGCACCTATAGTTGCCGAACGCCTGTGAGGCTTCTTTGGCTCGAGCGACATTTTTGCGATGTCTGTACTGCGCTACAAGCCGCAATTTTGGGTATTTTGACTTGAAATTTCGACGGTAGACTCGTTGGGCCTTCCGAATTTTCTTTGGTTTTTGGTATCTCGACGACGTCAGGAACAGGTGCCACGGCGCCGATGACGCCGCAAGAGCCAAAACACTGTTAATAATGGGTCCAACATCTTACGGCATAAAATTGTCAGTGTACCTATACTCAGAGGACTGTCAGAAATTGCTGCACAGGTTTTGGCTCTGACGTAGCCAGTCAGTGCATGCCGACAACGGTGCTGCATCCAAAAACAGTTCATTTGGGCTAGATACACGTTGCATTCGTTTTTCTGGAGATACGTGAGGCTACTGGTCAGCAACCTCATTAGTAATAATGCAGGTGAGCTACTGTTTATTGTTACTAATGGCAGGGCGTTGGAAGCTTTCCGTTCATAATATTTTATTTATGCATGCAGTAAGGAGGAAATTGATGATGGCCTTTTAGGAAACTAGGATACCGAGTTACCAAAATTGATGAAAAAAAGATGATAAAGTATCGTGATTCTTACCTATCAATGCACAGGCTTCCCGAACGACTTTTTATTTCAAGACTAAGGGCTTAGGTCATTAGGAATTAGGAAGTTTCAGAGACTGTGGAAAAAGTTCATGAAATAGCCCTGAGAATGGAGTCCGGTGCATTTTTAACTGTTTCAAGATTATAAAACTCAACTGAAACTCCTAGTAAGTAAACAACGTTTCAAAGACCCAATAATCTTGCGGAAAAGCGTCGAGATAACGAATCACCGTAGAACACTGTCTGGTGTAGAAACCGAAAGAAACAGGGGCAAGACATTGGAGCTTGGCCAATGTTTCATGGTTCTTCAGTAGGCGAGGGACAGCAGATATATAATGGTCATAATATGAAAACCCAAAAACATTGAATTATTGGTGTGGATATTACTATAAAATAAAGGTAGACTTTGCATCTATTTTAATGTCAGTTCCTGCCTACCTACTATTCTATGAATGTACTGGAATACGAATAGCAGGCAGTAGTAGGTATGCTTAACGAATTGGATGTTGCAAAACCAAATTTTGAATTGAGTTCCACAGTGCCATGCAGGCACCGTGGAACATCCGGACTTACATACCGATCCAAGTTGGTCTTCATGAGTAGGTAAATACCGTTGGGAATTTATTTCTACGTATCTGTACGTGTACATTAAATACGTCCATTTATATTACTATGATTGGCTGACTCGCCTTTACACACTTGAAACAAACGTCACTTCCACTACTTTAGGAGATAGTATAAATTCATTGTTATAGCATAAATAGCATAGCATAAATTCATTCATTAAATTACCAACATTAAATTTCAATGACACCCATCCAGTTTTTTTAACCCTGCAACTTTTAAATTAGCGGACATCTGCTGGATCAAGGTCCTCCGTTCATAACTTTACACTATCCACCAACCGTTCATCTTTCATCATTGAAGAAGAAGATCTACCTATGTCTCATAGCAAAAGCTGGAGACAGTAAAACTAGTGCATAAACGAGACGAGTAGGGACGCCACACATTCGTAAGTTTTGCTTCGTCGTTCGCCCTTCATGAAGATGGAGACCTGCAGGAAACTTTGCATTATTCGAAAGGTCAGAAAGAAATTCGCCGTCCTAAATCAGATTTTTATATACACATGGGTACATAACGTTAGAGTTATCCTGTTGACTATTTTTTCTTGGAGACTGTCATTTAAAATTTTGTGTATTCTGTCATTACGGTCAAAATGGAGACAGCAAACGTACTTTATTGATAAAAATTTTGAAATTTGTCTAGAACTTTAAAAATTCTGTTTCGCATGGTGGATACTTTGAGGAGTCGAGCCGCGAGATGCTACGTCACGCTTTAGAAATTGCCGAAGCCAGCTAGGCGGCCGTTTTGTCCTTGATCAAAATTTTTTCTCCACAAATTCACTAAAAGAGGACATCAATTTTGGGTTCAAAATCAAAGCGTATGCCGAGGTGAGGCTTCCTCGTAAAAGGCAACGACTACAGCGAACGACAATACTGCTGAAAAATGTTGCTCCCAAGCAAAATCCTGGGCAAGCGACTGGTAAATAAAGATCTTGGGGCTAGAGAACGGCTTGATATTACTTCATATTAAAGCAATAAGGAGGTAACGGTAAGTAGGATTATCACATTAACGTCAGCCAACTTCATGAGCCATCGTTTAACTGGGGTTCAGATAGCTGCAATATTAAATGAGTGGTATGGAACATGGCCAACGACAGAGGTTGCGAAGGATGACACAATCATTACTTCTAATTTATTGTTAGCAATTGTCAGAGTCAAGCGATTCCGAGATGCTGTCCCGGGAATTAGAGGCTAAACCAAGTGGGCAAAATTGAAAAGTATTCGTGCACAGTTCCTTCTTGTTTCCAAATATACCAAAAGCCCATCTATTAAAATCCATAAAAATACAAATTCAAGTTGGTACCTACCTATTCTATTATCATCAAGAATAAACACGTACCTATCGGTATAAACTGGAGATCGTTACTTGAATTAGTTCTTCACGAGACCCTCGAGCGAGTCTGTCCCATTCTTAGACTGTAATTAGTTGTCCTGCGCTCTTCCAAGATCCATGTTGGTAATACCGGTAATCCTGGGGAAAAAGTTACTGAAGTAGGCATAAGTACTCCAAGTAACGACTAATGTGGAGCTGAGCTACTCAAGGAAGTAGTGAAGTAATTTCCTACTATGGTTAAAAAAGAAATGAGTGCTCCGTTTTTTGCATGTTCCTATAAGCTTACTTAAATTTAAAAAAATAAATATCGAATTCGTAGAGTTTACCTTACCGTATCTCAGTTTAATATTTACGGTTTAGGTAAGCTTACCTACCTAAGTTAGAGTAAATTAGCAAAAAGTAGTCTTCTGGAATCAAAACACGCTGAGGAATTCCCCATTCGTTTCCAAACCTAGGAACGCCATACCTACAAGTCCCTCGTAATAGTTCCACGTTCCACCCGGTTACACCATTGACGTTATCCATGTTTTTCATTACCCATCTGATTGAGATTTCGAGCTGTCTCTTTGTGACTTCAATGCGAAGAGCGAAAAACAAATGAACACGTAGCGGAGAATCATCATCACCAGTGAGGCAAATTTTGTAGCTATTTCTGACGGAGCAGAAGGTGTCAACGCCCGCATGCAATGTGAGCGTGAACGATTTCTCACCGCATCCAACCAATAAGATCGATTCACACGTTGAGCCTATTCTGCTGTTTTCAAGACGTAATTTCATGTAGGAGTTGCCTTGACATTGACCAATGGATGGTTTTAGGTGTTGCGCGTGCCTTCAGATTTCTCACAATTTGAGACATCTGCCTACCTATCTTCGCACATGAGCACTGCACGAATAAACCGAATTGTATTAGGTACTTGGAGAGCATTAAATCGAAGGTAGTTCAGCTTTGAATGTCGAGAAATATATATAGGTAATACAGGTACTTATATAATATCAAGCAAGTACCTAGGTACCTTTTTACCTAGGAGTGGGCATGGTTCGGGGCTATATAAATCCATTGAACCCAAATTTAATGTAGGTAGGTGCCAACTAATCGTCATTATAGTATGGGATTCTTCTTCATTATAAATAGGTAGGTATCTATATTAAAAGGTTCCTATTAAAGTTATTATAAGATTTTTTTTAACAGAAACTAGTGGTTTCTACCGTAGCTACTCGCTAGACGTATGTACTCACTTTTCTACGTTCACCAATGTATGTAACACATGATACACAAACATGATACATTTTCTAGGTACCTGTCCAACGACACCATAACCAACATTAAGTTGATATTGTTAACCAGTAGGTAGGTGTGGTCTAGTGCAAAATAGTTTTGCGGCCACGCCTGACACAATATTGTATGGAAAGCTAATTATTTTGGAATCTACGAAGAATCACTATCAAAAGGAAGAAAATCGCGGCCATTTTCTGAACTGTCTGAACCAGAAACTGGGGCGTTCCACCGTGACCCTGATCGACCGTTCTACGTCCCCCCGTAACTGTTATTTCACGGAAAGAACACTATGTATATTGTATCGTAATATAAATATACTTATATCGATAATCAAATTTAAATTAATTAATAAACGTTGAGGCTATTTGTATAAATCTTGGACAATGCCTATGGTTTAACATCGATGTAGACAACACCGACTGTGTATTTTAGTATGTACCTTCATGTTTATTAACTGTCATTAATTTATATTTATATAAAGTGCCGATCCCAAAGTCACTGCATCAATGATCTGGGTATGTAGAATGTAGGTATGTGTGTGATAAGATAGGTACTTCCCCATCCCCCCATTATTGAGCAGCCTATTGCCTATGTGATCGTGATTACTTCTGTATGATCATTTCATGGGGTTTGCCTTTGCCATAATACTGCTTCCCCTCTACCGAAGACCGAAGGTAGGAAGGTAGGGAAGCTTTGTATTCGTGCAATAGTCGAAAAAATGTAAGTCCTCCAAAATGAAAATTTCCACTCGCATTTTAGTGTCAGACGTCAAGGAACATAATGTAACATAATAAACAACAAGGAACATAATAAAATCACTTGCGGCGGAGTAGTGGAAATCCATAGCAAACAACTACTTACGTGGAAATAGACTATTCTATTTTTTATCCTGTAGTTTTTTGTTAAGGAACATAATTATTTGGTTCCATGTGTCTGTGGTCAGTTCCTTGTTCCGGGCATAACTATAGGAAATAACGGTTGTATTGAGTTGAAATTCGGAGGTAGGTGCGGGTTTGGCCGTAGATGGTCCTATATCAAATACATCAAATCCTTGTAAAGCTTATAACTACCCTAGAAATCTTCGAAAAGAGCTGAAAATTGGAGGGTAGATGCTGAATGGTATCCTGATGGTTCCATACAGATTTAATCAAATTCGGATGCGCATGCGCAAACACGAAATGTTTGCCAGTTCCTTGTAACGTCCATAACTACCTGAAAAAATAATCGTAGCGAAATTTGGAGGATAGACACTGGTTGAAGCACAGATGATTCCATATCAGAGTCATTGAAAAAGTACTGTAACTTTCGTCTGCGCTTGCGCCAACGTGAAATCCTTCTAGGCCCACAACTACCCTAGAAATCGTCGTGAAGCAATGAGGTTTGGCGGGTAGGTGGGGGTTGGGGCCACAGATAGCCCCATATTAAATTCATTGATAAAGTACAGCAACTTTCGTCTACGCATGCGCAAACTTGAAATCCTAGTAGAGCCCATAGGTGCCCTAGAAATTGTCGTACTAGCTGAGATTTTGAGGGTAGGTGTCGGATGTAGTTGTCACAGGCCAAACTCCAAACTACAGTAAAGCAATTTTAGTGAAATTTCAGGGATTATGCGCGTAGGCCCTTAGAATGCGTACATCATGAAGTTGGGTCTTGTAACTTGTAATGTGGATGGTTTATATCTATTTAGGTAAGTACGAAGTTGATATGTACCTCATGGGTAACGTACAAAACTAATAGAAAAATATCACTAGGTACTTCAGTCATATAACGAACCTCATGTTGTGTTGGTATCAAATTCAACTGATGGTACAAAATAACTGCCTAATTTGTATAAAATTGCGTGTTTTTCGTCGACTAGGAATACTTGTCTACCATAATTGCATCGAATTAATCTGTTTAGTTTTCATTTTTTGCAAAGGCCGTATTGTGTTCCTACCTATCACTATTATTATTTTTATGTTACCTCGATTTTCGATTATTATTTTCATGTATATTTCGTAAAAGAAGGAAATTAAATTAGTCTGAATTGGGTACCTACACCTTTCCGATGCTGGTCATGAACAGTCGGAGCTATGTAATCACTAATTTTGCGTTATTATAGTCCCTTTTCGGTGGAATATATAAGAATGCGAATATTCGTCAGCTGGGTGTGAAGCGAAATGAGGGGTGGGCCGTCTGATTCCTTAGAACTAGACCGATACCTACGTGTATCAAAATCTGATCGATAGAACGGGACCGACGCGGGCGCACTGGCAAAAATGATGATCAACAGGTGCTTACTGGAACAGACATCGGATGTGCATTTAAGTTGTTGCTGCCTACTTCATTAAAAAAAACATTGCTGGTTATAGAATAGGTACATACCCCAAATTTCCGACAGGGAACTCAAAGAATGTACATCACTGGTAGACTGGTACCACCTACCTTACGTGTATTCAATCGATTTTTTGGTGTATTATTTTCAATACTGAACCTTTGGAATCGAGCATGAAAAACAAAATTTAACCCCCCCTCAAAATTTGATGGTTTCTATTTCAAGGTACATAGGTATGTAGAATCCGAAAATACAATTTAAAAAATTTTTGACCGTCCGCCGTACTTGGCACTTCCCTTAGTTACCCTGAACCAAAATTGATGAAATTTGGTTTGTAGGTCTCATTTGGGGTCGAGTTGGTCCGCGAAGCTCGGCGTTAATGTCAGTCATCACTAAGGGGTGAAAAATAGGGGTTGAAATCTCCAGGACGCCGTTACCTCGATTTTTTAAAAACTTTTTTAAATAGTTCTTGAACTTGTTTTTTGAGACCACCCGGAGCATTGTACGTCCAGCCGTTCGTTCACAGTGTGGCCACGAAGTTTGCATCGACATGCTTCGTCAACAGGAGGGTGAATCAAATTGTATACGTTCAGCCCAGATATCATTGCTAGGGAGCATCTGATTACAATCACGGATGGCTGTATGAAGTCGAGTTGGTTGTTCCGTGATATTATTCCATTTGAAAAATGATGGCTGTTTTGGATTTTGTCAATAGGTACTTTTTCAACTTGAAAAAACGTTGAAGTATTATTGGGTAAATTATTACACAACGGTAAATTATTACACAACAGTTTATTATTTAGTTACCTTCTTATGCTTCATGAATAACTACAAATAATTAATGAGGTTATTATTAAATCCCGCGCGTTTGTTTGAAACTTTAATAAATTCATGGGCCGGCTCGAGTAGGAAGGGCTTTCCTGGAGGGATCTCGAGGGTATTGACCACAGAAAACAGTGCTGTACGCAGAAGAGGCATCTATACAGGTAAATAATAAACCGTTGCGTAATAATTTGCAACGTTTTTTCTACATAATTATTTCCTTTTTACATTCATTAGGGTGGTTGTAAAAATGTATTCTAAGATAATTCCGATTATTGTTGTTTGTTGTTATCAACTATATCTTGATGACCCTCTTCTCAGGATAGTTCGGTGAGGTGTCTATATAGTGTAAGCAGTTCTGTTGATAATATGAGAATATACAGGCCCGAAATATAGGTACACTACTCCGGATCAAATGAGCTTTCCTCGAGACACGAGAAAAATATTGTAAAGATCTCTTCCTGCTTCCATGGAGTGGGAGGTGCTCGCGTCGTCGGGACTCGAACGTTTCGACGAACCAAAGAAATGTTTCCACCATACATTACATAGTGACAACAAATTAAGAAAGAAGAAGAAGGTTCGCAAGACGGTTGTCGCTTGGCGGTGTTTTGTGACGAATCAGTTGTCATCATCAGTATTAAGGTAACACCCATGGTAATACCCAGGTGGAATACCTATCGGTATTAGGAATACGTTAAAGTATCAGTATTCTTTATTACATTATTGGAATTATTCAAGTTAGTTGAAATTCAAACGTTGGGATTTGAAAGTAAAGTAGGCATGTTTGTTTCTCTGTGTCGCTGTACCTCTATAATGAAGCGTATTTAAAAAAAAAATCGGAAAGGGAAAGGTGGACGAAAGAAGAGGGAACAACCAGATGAAAAACTCAACAAGAAGGTAGCAGAACCCAACGTCTCATATTTACATACCTAGTTAGGTACCATGGATAAGGTACATATTTACTCACCCATAAAGTTCACTTGTTATTAGTGGTGGGCGTTATTGCTATTGTCAGAAAACGACAACAGGCTGTTGGTTGCCCGAGAATAACTGTTGTCGATGACAGTTGTAAATCGCAGTCTGTTGTTTCTTTCAAGGCACAAACAGTCTGTTGCTGATTACGCCTCTCGTTGTGGAAGTTTTTTCGTTTTCGGTGTTTTTGATAACACAACAGGCTGTTGTTGATAACACCTCTCGTTTTGGACGTTTTTGGAAAATTTTCGTTTTAACAAGTCCTACAACTACTGTCCAATAAAAAAAAAAACAAAAAAACAACGCTGCAAATCTCTGCACAACGGTTTATTATTTTGTACAGTATACCCTCCTGTGACAGATCACAGGTCTCCGTATAGATAACCCTTCTATATAACATATATGTACTACTCTATACATATTATGTGGATCGCAGCTCCTCCGTAGGTTAGTACCTAACCCCGTACTCGTTAATAGGTACCTACTAAATCACGAGTTAAATGTTGCTAAAACAATACAGTCGATGACAAACAGTCCCCTTCTGAGTAGATCACTGTTTTCTGTGGTTAATACCTACCCTCGCGGTCAAGTATAATGAACCGTTGCGTAATAATTTGCCCATCAATAATACTTCAACGGTTGTTCAAGTTGCAAAAGTACCTACCTATCAACAAAATCCAGCCCCTTCTGGGTAGATGAGCCGTTGTGTAATAATTTACCCTTGTGTAATAATTTACCGTTATGAAATAATTTACCGGTGTGTAATAATTTACCGTTGTGTAATAATTAGCCGTTCTATAATAATTTGCCATTGTTTAATAATTTACTCATCAGTAATAGGTACTTCAACGTTTGTTCAAGTTTCAGAAGTACCTACCAACAAAATCCAATAGTCCGTCATTTGTCAAATTAAATAATATCGCAGAACAAACAACTCGACTTCATACAGCCATCCTTGATTATAATCAGATGCTCCGCAGTTATGATATCCGGGCCGGATTTACATATACCGTTTGATTCACGATCGTGTTGACGAAGCTTTTTGGTGCTCACGAACGGCTGGACGTACAATCGAGGACCAACTAGACCCCGAACGGAACCTACCTATAACCCGAATTTCATCAATAGTTTCATGGTAACTAAGAACAGTGGCCCGTACGGCTTACGGCGGACAGACAGGGAGATATTGCAGTTTTGGATTCTACCTACCTACATACCTTCCTTGAAACGTAAACCATAAAATTTTGAGGGAGGGTAAGAATTTTTTTTTCTTTTGCTTCAGAAATAGAGGGCTTGCACGGGAAGGATTCGTTTGAAAGGGGCATTCCAGTGAAATATGTACAGGGTGTTCAGAAGACTGCAGGAGCTCACGCAATTTGGCTTTGGTACCAAGAACAGGCCAATCGATCGGTTTCTGTTGCTTCTTCAGGTTTCCACAGGTTTCCACACACACACACACACACACTGAAATGTCAGTTATTTCCAGGAGTTCACTCTTTATAATACCATGATTATTTCGAACTGGAAAAACTAGGTGACTAGGTAAATACCAAAGTAACAGTTCTCTGACAACAGTTTTACATCTGTTATGAGTGTTGAGGTTTGTCACGTCGCTGTGAAAGTAAGCTGTTATCTAAAACTGTTATTTTATTTTCTTGACAAAAGTTGCTTCGTTTTTTATCCGCAACTGTTGTAGCAAAACTGTTGTATTGTGCGTTTTCGTTCCCATCACTACTTGTTATACAAACATTCAAAGAATCCAGAGCAAAAGCGCAGCATACTTTCGGGTGAGCCGCTGAACATTGTATTTGTACACGGTAGTGGAGTGCCCAACTTTGAGCGCTCTATTACACATTTCTACAATAGGTACATTTACACATTTTCCCTTAAATCGCATTTCCGACAAAATTCATAAACTACTTTGGTTCGCACCGCTAAAAGTAAAGAGCTCTATTATTTATTCATGCAAGAAACGATTTCCTCGACATCCTCAAAAATCTTCGCTTGGCCGAACTTGCATTTTGCATTGAAGATATTAGGTAGGTTTGTTTAAAGAATTACAAAGTTGGTTCCGTGCCTGTAGGTATGCAAAACAGCTTTCTTTCCAGTAAACTCCCTAGTTTGATAGCTAGTTGGAGTGTCTATTTTTATGGTCTGTAAAAACTCAGTCTTTGAAACACTAAAGTAGGTAGCTTGCTTAAGTCATTTAAAACCACGTAACGATGTTGGGGAGCTTTACCTCCCACCTACATGGCTGAATTTTTTCGTTAGATACCGTGAAATTTTATGGAAACCGTAATTCCTAGTTCCATATTGATGGATATTGATTTCGTGTGGACTACAACTACTATACTATTTTGGTGTTGGTATACAACAGAACGTCAACTCTCACCTGCCTTAAGCTACCTACATAATTACAATGCTGGAGCGTTTGCATATTTTTTAATAGAGGTAGCGTAACTGAATCACAGTAATAAAGTACATAACTGGAAGAGCAGCTGGGGCAGTAAATGACATGGATCGTTGTTCAGCAAGACAGGTGCACGAGTCGTTTACCTTCACTGATTCACAGCATGGGTGATTTATTCTGTACAGTAAATAACATAATCGGGAACTTGGGGGATGAATTATTCCGTGCAATTTGAACTCATCGCTATACTACACGGAAAACTGGCGCAGACTCATGTTTCATTCACCATCCTGAGAGGTTCAACTCTATTTGCTCTCATAATTACCTACTCCGTTCCAGGGATATTAGATTTTCATTGTGCTTCGGAAGATGATCAATATTTTCCGACTCCTGGCCCGCTTCCTGGGTTGATAGTCTACGTCTGCTTAGAGATTAACGCCAGATTGAGATAGAAGGTTCCCAATTTTCATATAGGAACAGAAGCACCAGTGATGTGCTAGTTGGCGTATAATCGAACAGGTTATGCCTTGAAGCATTGGTCCTTCAGTATTCTCATATAACGTGACTGCTATTGTATGATTCTTGTGTAATGATGCTGGCACATGAAGGCGGTACCAGTGAATTACAAGCATGAGTGGTGTTGAGATATTTAAGCGTGTAATCGAACAGGTTGTTGTGCCTTGAACCATTGTTCCTGCGATATTATTTACAACATGCAACAAGAGATCTCATGATTATTGGCTGTAAGTGGACATGATTGTGTATGGCAGTAATGAATCAGTTCATGAAAGCTGTATTGTGGTGCTATAAGCCAATAATTGAACAGGTTGTTGTGCTTTGAATAGTTTTTTTAATAAATATTTTCGAACAACATGCGGATGATAGGTACGCATGTCAGATGACTCTTGATTAGATGGATTGTTGTTAAACATTCTTAAATAAAGCGTGTACTGTGATTTCTTATAACCTGGATAGTCCGGTAGTTGAAACTCTTCGGAGATAACTACAGGTATCTACATAGGTAGGCCCCCTAATATTCCACCGGAAAATTGGCACTTTGTGGTGATCCTTACAACCCAGTCCAAACCCATCTACCCACAACCCAAACTGACCTCGCAAAAATATTGATTTGATAGATATGCTGGAACACTGTAAATATTTTTGTTCACAGGCCTGGTAAAACTCGGGGTCCACTGCGTAACTAGTAAAAAGGTCGCTATCAAAATCATCAACCGAGAAAAACTCAGTGAATCTGTTCTGATGAAGGTAAGAAAAAAATCTGAGGATTGTAAGTCGTTACTGTTAAAACTTACAATCCAACAATTTTTAGGATTGAAATTGATAAAATTAAAAATCAAAATGTAAATGTTGACCAGCTGAATTCATTATTGCTAATTGTTGCAGGTAGAGAGGGAGATAGCCATTATGAAATTGATCGACCACCCCCACGTACTAGGTCTGTCGGATGTTTACGAAAATAAAAAATACCTGTGAGTGAGAACAATATTATTACCTACATACTTATAGTTACTTCACGCCTATGTGTTAAGTACCTATAAATATAAATGAGGTCATGACGAGCCTCAAGTATTGTTCGGAAAAATACGAGTAGGTACTTACCTCAAATGTACCAAATCGTGCCCTCCTTCTGCATTCAAAATTAGGCACCAGTAGCAGTTTTAGGAATAAAAAAGCGAAATTGTATAAAGTACCATCTTTAACCAATTATGTGATGATTACAGGTATTTAGTTCTCGAACACGTATCTGGAGGAGAGTTATTCGACTATTTAGTGAAGAAAGGGAGATTGACACCAAAGGAAGCCAGGAGGTTCTTCAGACAAATAATATCAGCCTTAGACTTTTGCCATAGTCACTCAATATGGTTAGTTTGATTAAAAGTTACTGCAGATCTCTGAAATTTTGTTAGTTTTTATTACATTTGTCATGTGAATTAATTGGATGTGGATTTACAGCCATAGAGACTTGAAACCGGAGAACTTGTTGTTGGACGAGAAAAACAACATCAAAATAGCTGATTTTGGAATGGCGTCTTTACAACCAGGAGGTAGCATGCTGGAAACTAGCTGTGGGTCCCCACATTACGCATGCCCAGAAGTTATTAGAGTAAGGGACCAAGAGTACAATATTTATACATATCGAGCAATAAAATAATGATACCAACGACGGTGGTTTCAGAGGCGCTTTCGTAGAGATTTGAACCAAATTAAGCTAATGTAATACCTAGGTACCTACTTGATTGGTGGGGTACCTGCTTAATTAATTGATAATGAGGGAAATATAGTCACTTTTTTTACCTCAAAGAAGTGTGCTGAAGTTTCACTAACGGCACAGATGTCGTCAGTTTGTTCCTCTTATTGAATCTGGTCTTTGGAGAATGGTGCCATCAAAACCTTAAAAGTGTTCTCTAGTCATGTTCGTGTGCCATCGATATTCTTATTGATTCTCTCTCTCAATAACCCCCCCCCCCCCCCTCATTAGATGGCTCTCTGTGCCCTCTATGAAACGTGTTGGTATAGATGATATTTTAAATTTTCTAATCAGGGTGAGAAGTACGACGGAAGGAGAGCGGACGTGTGGAGCTGTGGCGTCATACTGTATGCTCTCCTAGTAGGTGCATTGCCCTTCGATGATGACAACCTCCGGCAACTGTTGGAGAAGGTGAAACGAGGTGTTTTCCACATCCCTCACTTCGTTCCACCAGACTGTCAGAACCTTCTCAGAGGAATGATAGAAGTGAACCCGGAAAAACGACTCACGGTGAGCAAAAGGCATCCACATTGTTATAAATGTAGAGTATCTCATCACTATCAAAGGGTCAACGCAACCGTACTCGTACCTTTATTGTTGTGATAATCTTCATTACAGCTCACCGATATCAACAGGCATCCCTGGGTGACTGCAGGCGGAAAAGGGGAGCTTGAGCTTGAACTGCCTATGATGGAGGTTGTACAGACTCATATAATTCCTAGCGTAGCTGACATGGACACTGACGTGCTCCAAGCCATTACCAGCTTAGGATGCTTCAAAGAGAGGGATAAGCTGATCCAAGAACTTCTGAACCCGAAGTAAGAGCAGCTGAATTAGATGTAGCGCCTACCTAATATTCTTCTTTTAAGATCTAGTGTGCCAGTGAGCTTATGCTCTATTTATACCAGTAGGTGCCTTTATATATTATGTTATCTGTAAGGATAATTCTGGGGTGTAATAGGTATGGACTGCTTGTTCAGTCTTGCCATATAATTTAGCCTTCAAACAATATCGTATTTTGCCAATGAATGAATGGAAAAATACTTTTTATTTACAATAGTAGGTACATATGTTTATTCCATGTAATGCTATAATACAAGAATGAAATAATCATGATCATTTTGATGTCGTCTGATGTTTGTCTTGTAAACAATATAATTTTTTGAATCCTTGCCTCTACGCAAAATCGAAGATGCATTCTCGCCTACGCAAAATCGAAGATGCATTCTCGCCTACGCAAAATCGAAGATGCATTTCCGCCTTCCACATTATACAGTTTAAATAATTCAGACATGCTATATAGTTAATATCTTTGTTAAGTTACTTAACTGAAGCGTTTATTTCTAGCCACAATACCGAGAAAGTCATATACTTCCTACTTCTGGAACGGAAGAGGAGGCGGCCAGCATTAGAAGACGAAGCTGAACAAGTGGTGGCACGCGTTAGAGCCGAATCCTCTGACCCGCCACGCAAACGAGTTGATACGTGCATCAACGGAGCCAAGTCCCTTCAATACGCCCAAATATCGGAAGGATCCCCTATCACCCCCAGGAAACAACCTTTTCAGTGCGTCATTTCAAATTGTCTGATTAGATAAAAGCCTGGCATATGACCAGCTATACATACCAAGTTGTATTAAAACGTGAGAGTGACAGCAGAGAGTTGAGGTTGATACTTGTTAAACAACTGTATAATTTTCCTATCTCAAGTACCTAATTCGAGAATAATTCGAAAGTGGCGGCATAATGAATGCAATTCACGTTTCTCTTCTTTGTAGGAATCGCCATCAAAACAGAAGAGGAAGCAACTCGTCCAGCAATTCCAACTCCTCATTATCTATACAGCCTCCATCGCCGACTGGAATCACAGTACCGCCAAGGTGGGCTATTAAAGTATTGCAATAAAAAAATAGTCAGATGCATAATGCAACAAGGCTTATTCAACGACTGTTTAACTTGATCGAGGCGTGTTCCTCACTCATCAGCTACTCTTGCCAAAAT
Source organism: Leptopterna dolabrata (assembly GCA_954871275.1). Lineage (NCBI taxonomy): Eukaryota > Metazoa > Arthropoda > Insecta > Hemiptera > Miridae > Leptopterna > Leptopterna dolabrata. The sequence continues at coordinate 22,270,120 of OX940979.1, forward strand.
TAAAATTTGAGAACTCGATGAACAAAATACCTGCATAAACAGCTTTCTTAAAAATTTAAATGTTATTACCCATGAAAAAATAGTCGTTACTCCTTGGGGAAGAGGGTAAAAAATGATTGAGTGCAGTTCTGAGGAAAAATTATGCAAAGCGTTGGAAGTGCTGACTAAGCTAGATGAAAGATAAATGTCATCATCTCTCACCTAACATTTTCAACCCTTCATTTTCTCGAGAATATGATCATCATAATGATATAATTTTTATATTCGCCAGTCGCAGAGGAGAAAATTAATCAGTGAAGTATCTTACTTCATAGTAGGTACGCACTCAGAAACTTTCAGTCTGTAGATTTATCCCATTCGCTCTGCAGAATGGTGTAAATTATCATCTAATGTCTACATATTTGTTATCTAAGTGACAGGTCAACTAGCAGTTTCAGACCGAGCCCCAGTGGAAGTCATCACAACAGCAGCCAAGTCTCGAGCCCGATGCACAGCCCACATGCTCGCCCAGCATCTGTCGTGAACACCTCGCCAGCGTCCATTCAAGTGGTGAACAATTCCGTGATCCTCCCCCAGTCACCCATCCATCATCGGTCATCGACTCCCAGCGAGTCTTCAGACCCCACACCGACAATCACAATTGCTGGTAAGTTCCTGCAGCAGTTTCTCTTTGGTTCGTTGCTTGGAACTACACATCATTAAATATGTAGGTACTTCCATGTTGGGGGCATTTGACGATTTGGTTGTAGTTGTCCATGTAGGCCTAATCGTACGAGAGGTTGCTGCAACCAAAATTGACACAGTTAGTAGTTAGGAGGAGGTAACTTGATTTCATAGTTCATTACATCATTACAGTATTACTGCACCGCCTGCACAAGTACCTTCGTACCATTGATCCTGGGATGAAGTTTACGTACTGCTGAAACATCATCCACATGACTTGCAAGCTATAGAAAGAAATTCATGTCAAACGACAAAGCTCATATTTGGGTGGAACTTGATCAGTCTTGTAGAGCCCAAATGTAGACAGTCTCCTTCAGCATAACGCCTACCTTACCACAGGGTGCTGCAGGCTATGGTGGTCCTTTGGCTTCCCGAACTCCCTTCCTCCATCAAACCCAATCAGCAGCTCGGGGTCGTCTCAGATTGATGGTATGCAGGTCCTGCTGCACCTGGTCCAGCCATCTGTTTCTAGGCCGCCCTGTTCTTCTCTTTGAGTCAATCCTAGCTCTAATCATCAACCTAGTTCCTGTATCTTGTCGCATCCTGTCGATGTGACCGTACCACCTGATCTTTCCTGCCTTGATGTGCCGCACTATCTCCTCGTTCTTCAGAATTTCAGACATCTCCCTGTTCCTTGTTATTCTACATTCAGCACCATCGTTCACAGCTCCATATATTCTTCCATTTACTTTTCTTTGAAAAATCCCCAGTTTTTCCTCGTTCTCGGCTTTCATGATCCACATTTCAGAGGTTGAGGATTTATGAGGATCCTCATTTTGGTGGATCTCAACCACATTAGGCTGGTGAAGAGATCGATAAATAATGCTGATTGAGCAAATAATGTTCTGTTGGTCGCCATTATGCGGCTACAGATACTGAGATTGCTGAAACATAGCACTATTCATGTCACCCAGATGGCTTGCAAACATCATGCATACATGCAAAGAACAGTGCATGTCAAACGACAAATCTCATGTATGGGTGGACCTTGATCAGTCTTGTTGTGCCCACACCTAGACATTCTCCTTCAATATAATTCCTTTCATTAAATAAATATAGAGGCACTAAATGCTAATGGTTATTAGGCCTAGAATTGTAGCATACTCTTTAAAATGAGCACTATTGAGTAGGTACCTACAAATTAGTAATGAGTTATATTATCCTATTAGTGACGTTTTAGTAATGAGGGCCTTTTTAGCAGTTCCTTTAGAATTCCTCCGCCTGACAATTGAATCCCTCTGGCAGGTCTTGGAAACAATATTAAATGAACAGTTTAAACCACATCATATCACCTTGTACATGTTTCCAGGTGCGTAGTTGGATGCAGGACCATTATTTTTGTAGTCTATAATCTGTGACGGTATATGGGAATCCCGTCCATATTGGATCCGGGCTCTTCCCGATCTTTTTGACACACGGCTGATGGGGCGGTCGATTCGCGAAAACGAATTGTCATCATCTGGAGGCATTGCCCAATAATCAAACCAGTGTCTCTGGGGGCAGCTGTCACACTGCCACCCTACCTTTCTTGAGTGGAGAGGGGGAAACTACGCTGTATGGATGGCTAGTTTTACCCCCCTTATCCATTACATGGTAGCAGAGCATAGTTGGTGGGTACGTGCTGGATTTTACCCTCGGTAACCCCTCCACTTTATATTTTTGAGAGCTTCTCCAGAAGGAAGAGCTCTGAGGTTTTCCAGAAGGAATCCTCTTTTAACCCTTTTTTTAAAATGAATATACACTTCGGCCATTCAATTATCTTTTATAGTCTATATTTTCTCCCCTTTTCTGCTCTTCATCAAATTGAGGCTTAGGGCGCTCAATGCCTGGCATTCAGTACCACCCAGTTGTATTTCTTGTCTCTTTTTCCTTTTTTATTTTGTTGTAAGTATTCCAGTTGTTCCGTCTTATGATGGGGGTTAGTCACCTAGAGGTTGTTCAAATGAATTTTCCTGAACCAGAACCTCTGGCAACTACTTTTCTCCTTCTATTTATTTCCAAGTCCGCCAAGTGATATTTATAAGGAGCTAAGTTCTCCACCAGTAATATTATTAAACAGTAGTACCATTACAATGGGAGCTATCAGCTTTGGAGTTTTTCAGATGAACCATTCCTGAATCAGAGCTCCATACTGCTTTCAGTCCCATGTCAGTATTAACTTCACATACTTATTCTTCAAATAAGTATGTTTTTAAGGGGAGGGTTGTGACGGTATATAGGAATCCCATCCATATTGGATTCGGGCTCTTCCCTCTCTTTTTGACACGTGGCTGATGGGGCGGTCTATTCGCAAAAACGAATCGTCAACTCCTGGAGGCATTGCCTAATAATCAAACCAGTGTCTCCGGAGGGAGCTGTCACACTGCCTCCCTACCTTTCTTGAGTGGAGAGGGGGAAACTACGCTGTATGGGCGGCTAGTTTACCCCCACCCCCTCATCCGTTACAAGTCCGTGGGTAGGTATTGTGTGCAAAAGCAAGGGCTGGGTGAAAACCTTACTATGTGTATTCGGACAGGTATTTTGGTGGAACGTGCAGTAAATAGTCGATTGAAACAAACCCACAAGGTACTACCTTCAAGCCCCAGCATTAGGTACAAAATCAAAAGAATAATAGCTGTCTTCAGTATTTGTAGCATATTTTATTATCAAACAATTCGTTTTCCGTTTTTAGTTGCCTTCATAAAGGAAAGACTTTATCGAGCGCTCGCGAACATTATGTGGCAGTTGCGGGTGTGCTATTATGAAAAGCTGCAGATTCGATATCGGATGCTGAGGTACTTTTGGTTGATGGAGGAAATTATGCCAGGACTGGGGCCTTTGCTGAAACTGGGTGTCCTGGCGTTGAAGTGTCTCTCTCACAAATACCTCTGGACGAGGCGAATAATTTGCCGCTTGTTGGTCATAAAGTACTGTGTGGCCGCGAAGATCCTCATAGGGTAAGAGGTGGTGATTGTCGTGAGGAGTCCTGACTAACTTGACGTTGTTTTGATTGAGCTAATTGCATGGGTGCTTCGAACCAAAAAACTCTGATAACTATAGAAATTAACAAGGTGGTGTGTATCAGTTGAAATAAAAAAGTAAAATAGTGTTAGAACAGGTCCGTATAGGTCTAGAGTGGAATTGTGACACCGAGAATCGGTGGACATGGAGAACTAATTGTGGTTAATTGCAACGTTTTTTGTAATTAATAGTTTCTTTTGAACGTTAATGATAATTCATCCGAGAATAATAAACGAGAAATGAGAAAGAAAGTCAATCTCTTTCAAGAAAAGACACCTAAGTATGTGTCTCTTTTGAAAGAGATAGAATATGCCAAGATGACCGTCAACTATCTATCTCTTTTAGAAGTTACTAAATGAATAACCCTCTCATTGTCACTATAAAAAGCTCTTCGGTCAAAAGAGATAGTTGGACGGAAAATATATATCTCTTTTGCGTATCTCTTTTGTGACAGTGTGGCTGTTCTCGAGTTGTTTTTTCTTCGAGTGGAGACGGGGTCGCTTAGTGGAAGCCTAACTGATATCCCTTCTTATGTGGTGATAATCTCGCTGGTCTAGGACGGGGGGGGGGGGGACTCGAGGGTCCACCGCCACTGTCACATGATAGCAGTACTTGGTTTGGTAGTATGTGCTGAACAATTCACCATACTGCATCCACTCTTTGTGGGCTTACCAGAAGAATAAGCCCAAAGGTTTCCAGAAGGATTCCTTCACAAAAATCCAATCCCTTAGATAATACATACGTATATTGGCTCCCCCCCCCCCCCCATTTAGAGTGTCAATATAATTTAAATATATTGAGCTCATTTGAAGGCAAATAATGCCGTGCCCCAATTTACAAGTCGCGATAGTTGTTCCATCCCAACAATGGAGGTTGATCACCTAGAGGTTGCTCAGATGGGCACAATTCATTGGACAACAACCTCTGACAACATTTTTTCTCCGCCAATACTCATATGTAGGAGCTTTGTTCTCCATCAGTAAATATTACGATGAAGGTTAGTCACCTTGAAGTTGTACCAGAACTTCATACTTTTTTTTCATTCTCCCGTTTCCCTCTCATACTTCTGCTACCCAGAAGTATGTCATGTGGGGAGGACTGTGACAGTGTGGCTGTTCTCGAGTTGTTTTTTCTTGCGGTGGAGACGGGGTCACGTAGTGGAAGCTTTAATCGACATCCCTTCTTGACCGGTGAAAATCTCACTGGTCTAGGAGGGGGACTCTGTCACAGCACACTCTGTCACAGTGATTAGGCTCCGTGGCTTACTGATTTCTACTTTATGTATGTATAGTCAGGCCTGGTTACGTTTTTTAGGCACGCACGGAAACATTGTGCCACCTGGGTCACCTCATACCTCGAACCACTGGAGATCAAGGCTCACCACCATCAAAAACAGTTTTCTCGGCTCACCGAGATTTCACCGGAGAAAACTGCAAGGTATCTTTGAGTCCTCGTCCTTGAATTTTGCTATCATGAGCACCATAATAGAGTCCGAATTGCCAGAGAGGACATCTCTGACCATTATTGAGTTCTAAAGATTAAAATTTCGTGGAAGTTGCATTATCAAGCAGTTCATTGTTCTGCTGCTACAGTATAGATAAACTCGAATGAAATGAAGGCGATTCTCACTCATGTTTCAGACTTAGTTCTGAATTTGTAAGTATTTGAAATTGTTAGTGTATTTGTCAAAATCTAGTGAAAACAGTGAAATCCAGCCCATTCGGGAAGTGGTCAAGTCAGGCAAGCGCCTCTACCTAAATCCACTCTCAGCAGAGACAATGCTTCAAGCACCTATATTATGCCTAATGGCCACAAGCTTATATAAACTAATTCCTTTTAGCTTGGCCATCATCCAGCACGTCGAGTTTAGACTAGGAGGGTTAATTTGACAAGCAGTTACTTAGTATTCTTTTGTCAAAATCACGTATTTTTACCTAGAAGTAGAGGATTTTCTTAGTTTTGGAATATATTTTAGTCCTATTATTATCAGTTAGGTTTATCCAGATTAGATCCTTGATAATGAATGCTTGCATATTTCAGTTTCGTCGGAGGAAGTGGGACTGACGCCCGAGTCCTCCCCGGAGCTGACGAAGAAGTCTTGGTTTGGGAGTCTGATGACGTCAGAGAAGGATGAGACTCTCACAGTCCTCGTCAAAGGAAAACCATTAGCGTCCGTCAAAGCTGATCTCATTCACGCATTTCTCTCGGTAGATATCCTCAGAGTTTGTTGAATTTTTTTTAAACTGAATTTGTGTCTTTATTTATGTTTTTCACATGATAGCATATTGGTTTTTAATTCGATCGCAGATAGCAGAACTGAGCCATTCCGTATCCAGCCCTATGTCGTTCAGAGTGGAGTACCGGCGAGGGGCGACGGGAGCAGCCATGTTCCAAAGACAAGTTCGATTTCAAGTGGATATATCTTCTGTTTCCAAGCCCACCAACCCCAAGGAACACCTATACGCAGTTACCTTCTCCCTCATTTCAGGTTAGACTAGAATATAAATCATTTGTTTTTTCTTGAGTAGACATTTGGCACTCCAGACATTCACTCGTGCGTATCGTTGTTGTAATCAGGACTGAGAACAGTTAGGTGGGTGTTTTTGACACATTACCACGGATTTTGCGCTTATGTGTGGTACCCATTTCCAAGGGACACGATGGTGGTTGTTTTAGGGTAACTCCATCCATTTTGAGGGGATTTCATTGGTGGAGGGGGGGGGGGGGGGGGTTATGTACTCTTGCAATGTTGGTTCGTTTCGGATGACTTTTCTCCAAATGCTGCTGTCTTTGCCTTCAACATCATAGTTCTTCTTAGAACGTCAGCTAGCTATCTGTAATAGTAGGTGCAGCTATTGTTGTTTATATCTCCTCTCTCTGTAGATATTCTGTAGGTAGGTACAGGAAACGCTGGTGGAATTTCAGCAATGCTCAAGATGATAATCACTTAAGGAATATTATGAACGCTTAATGATGATAATCACGAAGGAATTAAAAGATTCATTGCCTTGAAGGGAACATACGGAGATTCAGGAGGGTGTGCGAGCACATACAGTCGCAGATCTGCAGCAGGAGGCCGCCGTCGTCGCCCAGGGCCTCGCGCAAGTTCGCGACCGAGCTCTCGGAAAGCAGTTCCTGCGGCAGTGACACATCCGAACGTCTCTCACCCTATCCTGGCACTAGGGTGAGCCATTCTGCCAACCACAACCCATACGCGGTAAATATAAGTTTTTTAAAAATTATAATTCTTCATGATAACACACCATTCGCCACAGTCCCCCCTCCCCCGCTACTGCTTGTATAAAAAAATAGCTAAAACACATTTCCCCGAGGGTGATCCGTGACAAGGAATGATATTACAAAACTGCTGACGGCTTTTCGTAATCGCAGTTGGAAAGATACAGAAAAGGTTAAGGTTTTTCATTATTTCGCATACATAGCTGCCGTTCAGTTCAGACGAAATTCATACTGGATCATCCAAGAATCCCATCCACCGAAAACCGAGTTGCATTAGAATCGTTTGAATAGACTCAGTTTTACGGCTCCAGAATTTCAGGGGGACCAACACCAACATTAGGCTGTTCATCGACTTTAATAATAATTCTTCATGGGGACTTGTTACAATTAGGCCTCTTGGGCCCCTTGGAATGTAACATTAAAAAAAAATGGACATTGAAGTGCAAAAAGAAGAGGAAGTAGGTACTAAAAAAAGAAGATAATAATAATAAAATTGTATAGGAGAAGAAATATTGGGGTGGGGGGAAGGGGGGCTTGTGGTGGTCAAGCAAAGTAAATTAAACCAAATCAACTTCGGTGCAGAAGTGTCGCTCTATCAGATCCCGAAAGGTGGCAAAATCTTCTGCTGAACGACACTGCTGAGGGATCGCATTCCAAATACGTGGGCCTGCAACTCCAGGAGAGTTGGTGCCATGGGGCACCACATTTAAGGCATTTCGAACGCCCAAAGGTAAACAAGCCTTTGAGGTGTTTGGGGCTAGGCGTATCCCCATAGACCATTTTGAATATGAAAAGGTATGTCCTTGTTTTAAAATGGTCACTCATCGAACAACCAACCAGCCGTTTCGCAGACGTTGAGATGTGGTCATAGCGGCGAATATTGAAAACATACCGCGCCACAGAATTCCAACAGACCTAAAGACGATGGAGCTGGGTGGTACCTAGTGTTGTAAGCACTGCACCGGCGAGTTGAACTGGATTCTGGGTTAACTATTGTAATAATCTACTTCGACTCTGAAAAAAAGAAAGTGGGCACAGAAAATTTACCTATTAAATAAATTAATTGAATTTACCTTTGCATCTTCTATAGGTACATAGTACTTTCTCTCAAATGAAACCTTCTTTCAAGCAAATGAACCCTGTTTCAATCAAATGAAACCTACTCAGGCTTATTTTCCGTTGAAGAGTTTCGATTGACTGGAAAATGCTATTAATATAATTAGATAGTTCATAAAACGAATCCACAGACCACATAATAGCAGAGACCACTGCAGCACATCATAAACATGGAAGCCTGACCTGTGTGGATAATTTAACACTGCACCTTCATCTGGCTGGCATTTCTTCTTGTTTGCCTTGGGAACCTGAGACTGTATTAAGATTTATCTGGTAGTTTCTCTGATGGTTTTGGTGCCTAAGCATACCTGCAAACCCTTTTAACGGCCTTGAAACCCTTGTTGTTCAACTTGGCTAAGAAAAGCACTCTAGAGATTCAGGTAGAAGGACACACTGCTTTGCGTTCTACGTAATAAGATCCTGTCTTATAAGGTCGGTATTAAAAAGACGCCGTCTGTGAACTGAGTTTACCTGTGATACTGTTACCTGTGTGGCTATGGTCTAGGAATACGGGGCTACATATATGGGTATGTGATCCAATGGTGCACTAAACTTGATTTTATGTTTTTTGGTTTGTTAGCATCCTTAGATGTAAGTTATGCAAACAGCCATTAAAGATAAAAAACGAATTTATATAAATGGTGCTTATTCCCATTACGGGCAGAATATGCTGTTATACCTCCTTCATTGATCAAACCTTTGTCAGTAATAAACAACAACATGCTGAGGACCATGGTTTGTACCAGGACTGTATTGTAGTTGTTAGTCAGGTACTGAAATATGGTTTGATCACCGAAGCTGATGTAACAGTTTAGTTTGTTCTCAGTGGATGTAAGGTTTGTTTGCCGTGGCGAAAAAGCCACTTGAAAACCACTAGAAATGTCACTTTAGGCGTTCGCAGTGGATTTTCCGGCTCTTCTTTGACTGTATAACATCCATGTCGTCCTGTTCGCTGTGTTCCACTGATCATTTGTGGATGGTTCTATAGTTGCCAGGTAGGTCAGACGACTTTTGGCTTGCCGCTTTTTGACGATAATCAAATCATTTGATTTATAACTTTTGACGCGTTCCTCTTCCTCGTTCTGTATAATAGTTAATAGTTGCAGCCGAACCTGTTTGCTTTGCTCGTGAGGTTTAAGTGGTTTCGAAGGAGCAGTCTGTAACAAGCTCACTGGGCGGTTCACAAAACGGTTAGATGGTGGTTTGCTTGTCACCTATAAAACCTACAGTGAACAAACCTATTGACAATATTCCCATGTGTGCGTTTTTTATTTGCAAGAAATGGTTTCCGTGATTTTGTCAAAAGTGATTTCGTTCGTAGCCATTTCAGGATGGGTAGTGTTTATGTCTGAGCCCTACTGGCGTCCCAGACAACAACCTTCGATTTCATGAATGCATTGTAATCTTTTCTTATTATTCTAGCGTTCTTTTGTCCAGGGGGAGTCTGACGTTGAGTCAGAGACCTGCCTGTTTGACGTAAAGAGCGTGAGCCGAGAAAACGGGAATGGGCGGAGAAGGAGCAGCAGCGTTGTTACCAACAACAACAATAACAATAACAGCGGCGAGGAGAAGGTGGGCGGCGAGCCGTTGCCTCCCATACCCATCAGGTCCACCAGCGAAAGGTCCAGTGTTACACAGAATCAACTACCTTGAGGACAGGTACCTAATCCCTCAGTACTTCCGTAGTCCGATCTGTACTTGATATGGGACTATCTAGAGCCTAACCACTTCTACCCTAAAAATTCTGCTCATTCTAGCCATTTTTTTGTACAGAAATGCGTGATCAAAACAGTCTTGTACAATCACCAAAATTGCGCACTAATATGCATGCTATGTCCTGAAAAAATCTATTAATAGAGAGTTCGTAGTACATGAGATCGTTGGTACGTATTGCAGGATAATGTGACAGCTAGGCAGTGCTGCCAACCCGTTTCAGCAACCCCCCCCTCCCCGTACCAAATTCATGAGATAATCCCCATATCCCCCAGTATGAACCAGAAAATCCCCCGACGATCCCGTCTCCCTCAAATGGTGTTGGGAATCTTGGCTAATTCTGACCAATACAGATAAGCAAGGGGTCCATTCAGAACTGTCCGAGCACTACAATTTCCTACACAAAATCAACTCACTCTGCCTTAGCAAGATTCAGTATACATTTTGCTTGACAGATACAAGATGATGGAAACACACATGCTGGGCTTGGCCCAAAAGTATGGTGCGATGAAATACGAAGGTTAGGTCCCATGCATGTGCAGTTGCATCTCATGGCATCATTTCGTAGCAACTAGGACCTCTTTTCGGAACCATCAAATAATCGTATCAAACAGTATGTGCGTGAGTGACGACTACCCAGAAGGCTGCATGTGGTCGTCAAAAGTGTGTAGGTACCTATTAGGTTCGTTCCAGCACACTTGATTACGTTATTGTTTGTTACGGATGATGGTTTGATCACAGAAACCGGTATAACAATGTATTTTTTATGTTTTTCGTGTATTAGTGGAAATAGACAACTTTTCCATGTTCCAGCGCCCCGAGTTCTTGAACTGGCTCATGAACTTCTTGCTCCAAACGGAGGGCAGGGCTGTGAACTGATAACCCAACATTTTCATGTACCTGACCCTCTCAGGCGAATACAAATTATAGTTGCTTGCATATTGTTATAGTCTTTGGTTTATTATTCTGTGAATAATACACCTATGTATTCGGTCAGGAAAAAATTTTTATAACACCCCCTCAAAATTTTTTCTTTTCCGTTTCAAGGTGCGTAGATTCAAAAAATGCTATGTCCGTCCGCCGTCCGCTGTATCACGTGTACCGGCTTCATTTTTGGTCTAAAAAATTCGTTCTTTCGCACACATGCTGAATTTGGACCCTAGTTGTGTCCCGAAACTTTTCAGCCCGACCGGAATATACCCAGGGGTTTTATGAGTGAACATGTGTATAAAAATAGGTACTTTTTGCGTTTTAGTAACATGAACGCAACATGAGCTTTTGAGGTATCGTTTTCCATGTTTTTCGCGACGAGAAGGCCGAATATGAAGTCGATTTTGACCAAAGAGTGGAAAATTGAGGTTCTACCAAATGTTCAGCTCCCAAAATTGATTTTTTATGAGTCAAAAACCTGGGAAATCGTCTGAAACCACCATAAATTTGTATAATAACACTAGAAAAAGTGGATCAAGACGATTAAATGGCACTACCAATGATCAAAGATAATTTGAAAAAAAAGGAGCGTACCTACCTAATTCGTGTTTTGGGGGCCAAAGTTGGTAGAAACCATCATAAATAGCTATTTCAATTAGTTCACATTAAAGAAACAATAAATAAACAGCCAACATAATAGTAGAAGTGTCCAATAGAATAATAAACCCATGTGACAAGGACTTCGCAGCGTTTTTGTTGTAGGTTTCTAGCAGTTCAATTCGTAAACTGAAAAATTTATTAACTCATCCCCACCACTTCGGTTCTCGCATTGTACTAGTACATGTTCTGTTCACGGCGCTGGAACAAACCTAATCAAATCTCCAGTATGACATCCATTAATCCTGCAGTGCTCTGCAAGGACTCCATTTCTGAACAGAAAATGGATCTTTCTCAGAAGTTAACAACATGAACGTCACATTTACATAAATATTGTTACCAACTTATGATTTTTGCAGCCATCCTCATCAATCCATCCTGCCAACAAAGGAGCCGAAGCGTGCAAAGAACTCAAAAGTGGAGCAAACGATGCACCGCCTCCCAAAACTCAGCACTTCCCGTACCAAGGGCTTGGGTTCAGTCCAAGTCGAAATTATACATCATATTTCCCCAATAATTTTTCATTATTATTATTAATATTATTGTCATTATGAACACTAATTGAAAAAAAAATTATTTGTCTCCAATTAATATTGGTTTGCAATTACGAGTGCAATATTGTATCTACATAATGTTCTGTTATAAATGTATTGTTTATTAGAGCCATATTATGAGTTACTGTTGAATCTAGTCAAATTTCTTCATACCTACTATAAAAAATGCAACGGGAGGAGCTAATTTTAAACATTAAATACATTCGTTCAAATTAGATAATATTGAAGACATTTTCCGGCTTAGAAATTATTAAATTTATCAATTAATCGTTAATAGAAAAGCGAGTTTCTGATCGCGAATGTCCATAAGTTGTGAATTATTATGTTTAAAAAATACATATTTACGACATTAACACTACTGAAAATGCATGAGTTCACTGACAAAAAAACTGACTGTAATAATATGAAACGTACCTATCTTGTTATTTTTGTTTGTGATCAGTTATTAAGCGTTTGATGACATTTAAGAAAAACTCTATATAATTAGAGGCATCGTCCATAAGTACCTAAGCATAATAAATTTAAAAACATGCGTTAGTTTTTGCTTGTCATTTTTGTACACAAGTAAATTGAATGAAAACGTTTTGAAATTATTATAAACGACGAAAAAAGCTATTATTACAACAATTAAATGCCGTAAAGATTGTGAATTTTAAAAATTGTACTTTAGTATGTATACCAGTATGCTTGATGGCAGCGGTAGTGTGGACAAATATAATGTAAATATACTACCATAAATAAGTTGAGAACCCTTGCAAAAAGACATATTCGCCATGTAACTTGCCCCATATTACCAATCCTTCTCCGATAGGTTTTCAAAACGTAAATAAAATCACATAAATTGCATATCGGGAAGTCGAATGTAATACATCTCAAGTTTGGAATATGAATGATATGATCTTGAAGGACAATGTGATAAAGCGAAATGGAAGCAAAAGGAACTTGTCAAGTGTCGGAGAGTACCTACGATTACGCATGCGCTCTAAACACTTAAGTTTTGTCTCTTTATAGTCGTCTCTGTGTTTTTTTTGGTGGTTATTTGTAAATAAGAATGTATAAATATGAAGAGTGATAAAGTCGCATCTTTATCGTGAAAATCTAGTAGATTTTTTTTAAAAACGTAAAAACATTTTTGGAAAGCCTGCTTAACAAAATTTATGTATTTGCCTTAAGAGTCGAAGAAAAAAAAATCATCCTCGTCAACAAGATGTTTAAAAAAGTCATGCTATATTAAATAAAATTGAAAAGGTCTCTTTTTTTAATTAACAAAAAAACTAGACCAAAAAATTACCTACATTCAGTCGTAGTTAGGAATTCGCTTATTTTCGGGGTTTGCTGCCGATATGAATAGGTAAGCTACGATATATAAATACATATCGTAGAGCCTGTTTGCCTGCAATGTATCTAGTCCTCAGCTACCTACCGATGAAACGTACCCATATGCTTCGTGTGATACACTCCACTGATTGGCGCAAACAAAAATATTTAAAAAGAAATGAATTGTAAGAAAATTTGAGTGAAAAAATTAAATACGTTGGGAAAAGAATGAAGAATGACCGAATAATGAGATTCACGAGTTTTTTAGTTTTTTTGTGTACCTATTTACCCGATCTTCCCTTTCAGATTCTGCTGTGGGATTCAAAAAACTGTGGTTTGGTCGATTACTAGGTTTTTACATAACCAGGCCTTCAAGGCAGTTGTGCAGAAGCCACCCATTTACCGCTTATTTGTTTATTATTTAAACAACGGTTGGCTGACAACTAAGTACGACTAAGCACTAATCGTTATATATCGCCGCATCGCACAAATTGAGGATAAGAAAAGGTGAGAGCCCGCAGCTCTTACGGGGAAAAGGTAGACCTACGTATTCAAAAAATATTACCCAACTACTAGGTACCTACTTCTTATGTTGAAGAATAAATCCTGGGCGAAAATGAAAGGCCCAAATTGACAAATAGGTACGTATCACAGTACGGAAATCAGTGGCGTAGCCAGTGTGGGGGGGGTTATCCCCCATTGGCTCGAAAACGTTATCATAAATTAAAATTAAAACTTCAAGAATGATATCAATCGCAACAATAACAGATTAAACGGTATATCAAACGTGAATAAACAGTTAAATAATATTACGTCTATTTGATTACAAACGAGCAATGTGAATATTTCTGAAATATGTGAATGTGAAAAATATTTCTATCATCAAAATTGTCCCTCTTTCTGTCGTGAATCACCATCCCACACAATGTCAGGTGAATTAACTCCTGTATATTTTAGCCCTTAATACCAATTTTTGATCCCCTCCCCCCTAATCCAAATTTGACACCTATTCTGTATGAAAAACAATGAAATGACATTTTTCTGTCTTTACTCATCCTTCCATACCACTTTCAGTGATTTTATATAGCAATAATTTTAGTAGTTTTTACCAATTTTTTACGCTACAAACAAACTAGACCCCCTTAGAATTTTTTAAAATAGCTCGTCTTCGAACTCTTCCTTTTGTTTGGCAATAAGAACATTTTGGCGAAATTAGGAATTTGTGTCCCGTACCCAAGGTCAAATACCGTGTGGAATGACACATAAATAAATAAATATAAATATAAGTATAAATTGTGTTAAAATCTAGGGATGAACTCAGGATGCTCTGGAACGGATTTGCCTATAAAAAAATTTCAAAAATTCATGTTCTGAAAATTTTGGACCTGTTGCAATTACTTAATTTTCTTTGAAAATTCGCTAACATTGTTGCCAAATTAAAATGTTTTATTTTACAGTTAACTTAAATAATTACCTGTAACATTTTGTGCTTTATTAAATTTACATGCAGCTTTGTAAAGTCAAACCTTATAAGCGAATGTTCAAAGAAAATTAAGCTATTACAATGGGTCCAACATTTTCAGAACATGAATTTTTGAATTTTTTTAATAGGCAAATCCGTTTCAGAGCATCCTCAATTCATCCCTAGATGGTAACAAAACTTTATATGTATATATGTTTATATTTCACTCCAGACGATATCTGTCCTTGGGTACCTACATTATTGAAACTTCTAAATTTCGCCAAAACGTTCATATTGCTAAACAAAAGGTCAAGTTCGAAGATGAGCAATTTTTAGCAAACCTAAGGGGGTCAAATTTGTGTTTTTAGGGGGGAAAAGTCGGTAAAAACGGCTAAAATTGCGAACAATTCATAGGAAATCACTGAATGTGGTATCGAAGGGTGAGTAAAGACAGAAAAACTCATACAGAACAGGTTCAAATGGGTTCACCCGTTTATGCTTGCTATCCAGAAAGCCAAGTGTGGCAAGGCAGTTAGTTGGTGCTGACAATGTCAGTATGGAGGTTTTGAAGCTGATGGATGAAAACAGCATTACCAAGCTGACGCAACTCTTGAACAGTTTTTATGAGAAAGGCGTTTTTCCGGAGAGTGGTTAACCTCCATATTCACAGCACTCCTGAAGAAGCCCAATTCAAAGAAGTGTTCTGATCATTGTACCACCAGTCTAATGAGCCACGCACTGAAAGTATTGCTGTGGGTTCTGCACAATCGGATGCCGAACTGGGCATTGCTCAGTTTGGGTTTCGGTCTGCTATGGGTACCAAGGAAGCACTGTTTGCTACGCAGGTATTAGTGCAGGAAGTGTATGCTTGCTTCATAGATTTTGAGAAGGCGTTTGATAATGTAAAGCATGATATCATGATTCCCATGCTACTGGATATCGGAGTGGATAGTAAGGATGGTCGTCTGATTCACAATTTGTATTGGAACGGACTGCTCGAATTAGGGTTGAGGGCGCTTTATCTGAGGAAGTAAGCATAGAGAGGGGAGTTCGACAGGGTCGACATTGTCACCCCTGTTTTTTAACCTTTATGCTGAGCTTGTGTTCCGTAAAGCCCTTGACAGCTGTGAAATCGGAATCCAGGTCAATGGAACGCCTATCTCGAATCTGCGATACGCTGATGACAGGGTTCTTCTGGCCCTCTCTGCCGGTGAACTTCAGACTCTGCTGGAAAGTCGGGGAAGCGTGCAGTGAGTGCGGCCTGCGGATTAATGTTGCAAAGACTAAGGCCATGTCCATTAGGAAATGTGGGGCACTCCCTTTTCAACTGACTGTTCGTAGACAGACTGACTGTTGAGCAAGTCACACAATTCAGATACCTTGGTCAGTGGGTCACTGAATGTTGGAACAGGGACACGGAAATGAAAGTGCGGATTGAATTGGCTCGGAAGGCGTTCACAAACATGAGAAGCATCCTTTGCTCAAAAGATATAAGTTTTCGGCTGCGCTGGGAGTAGCGAAGTGCTACGTTCTATCCATCCTCCTTTACGGAGTCGAGCCGTGGACATTGAAGTTAGCTCACATTGACAGGTTGGAAGCATTTGAAATGTGGTGTATACAACGAATGCTGAAAATACCATGGACAGCCCGGCTGAGGAATGATTTCATCCTGCAGCACAAAGACCTTGCACGGGAGCTGTTGACAGTGGTGAAGGGGCGTAAGGTGGCTTACCTCGGCCACGTTCTGCAGGGTGAGAAGTATGCCCTCCTTCAAATCATTATGATGGGAATAAAGGATCCCAGGAAGTAGAAGAGTGAGAAAAAAACGCGCGTCGTGGCTATAAAATGTAAGAAAGTGGACTGGTATGGGGTCAATGGTGCAGCTGAACTTTTCCACCTCGCAAAAGACCGTGATAGATTCAAGACATCGCCAACCTTTGTTAACGGAGACGGCACAGAAGAAGAAGAGTTATTCACGCCCAATTTTTCCACCTAGGTAGGTGAGCTATTAAAAAAACCATGCCAACCAATCACATGCCTACCTATGCTCGGGTAACATTTTTATGTTTTAGATTTCACGGGTGATCCGGTTTTCATGTCATTTTCCAATCTGTTCTTCAATATTATTATAGTTTCACGTTCTGCAAACTTGTATTCTAGTTTCTTCTTACGACTATTCAGGTTTTCATTTCTTGACCATAGGTACATTTTTTAAACGGATTTTTCTATTAGATACCTACTTACAGTAAAATATCATTTAAAACAGGCATTTTATTATTATTAGTTACACACTGGTAGTTCCAATGTCTCATTAGTAGGTATATAATATAGTTTAGGACAGGTGTTGATTGATTTTTGAGGTGCGGTCGACACCTGTCCTAAACTATTGATCAACGGTCAAAATCATCATTATATATATAGATCCGTTATTTATATGTGGTATCAATATTTTGAATTTGGTACCTACGTGGATTTAGTAAGAAGAAGATGTAATGTATGAGTGCGCTAGCCTAACAACAAATTGTTCCAGTCTTCCAACTTAGGTTTATCAGTAGTTTCAACAGCGTCTTTGGTTACTGCTGTGTGGTGTGACGCTTTGCACTTGCAGGAAATGGCGAAATTCATAGTGAAAGTGACCATTCATAGTTGGTTCAAACATCGAAACAGGATGTTAAAACCCAAAGAACTAGCCTAGTGACGGGCGGCATGGCAACCACGTATATTTCCTTGAAAGTTTATATCACACACCTACCTATTGTTTTGAGGGACAGCTTCCGCCTAAAGCTGGATTTCCACTGACGCGTAATCGACGTAAATGCATTTTATTGGCCCATCAGCTTTTACGCCTGACGACTTTTGAACCAGTGTCCAAGATCAAAAACGCTGCAAATCCCTGCACAACGGTTTATTATTTTGTACAGATTACCCTTCTGTTACAAATCACAGCTCTCTGTATAGATAACCCTTCTATATAGGTAACATAAATATGTACTATTCTACACCCTCCGTAGGTTAGTACCTAACCCCGTACTCGTTACTAGGTACCTACCTAAACCGTTGTGTAATAATTTACCTGTATAGGTTCCCCTTCTACGGATAGAATAATGAACCGTTGCATAATTTGCCCATCAATAATACTTCAACGGTTGTTCAAGTTGCAAAAGTACCTATCAACAAAATCCAGCCCCTTCTTGGTAGATGAGCCGTTGTGTAATATTTTACCGTGGTGTAATAATTTGCCGTTGTATAATAATTTGCCATTGTGTAATAATTTACCCATCAATAATACTTCAACGGTTGTTGCAAAAGTAGGCACCTATCAAAAAAATCCAGCCCCTTCTGGGTAGATGAGCCGTTGTGTAATAATTTACCGTGGTGTAATAATTTGCCGTGGTGTCATAATTTACCGTTGTGTGATAATTCACCGTTGTGTAATAATTTGCCATTGATTAATAGTTTACCCATCAATAATACTTCAACGGTTGTTCAAGTTGCAAAAGTACCTATCAACAAAATCCAGCCCCTTCTGGGTAGATGAGCCGATGTGTAACAATTTGCCATTGTTTAATAATTTACCCATCAATAATACTTCAACGTTTGTTCAAGTTTCAGAAGTACCTACCAACAAAATCCAGTAGTCCATCACTTGTCAAATGAAATAATATTGCAGAACAACCAACTCGACTTCATACAGCCATCCTTGATTATAATCAGATGCTCCGTAGTTATGATATCCGGGCCGGAGTTATACCGTTTGATTCACGATCGTGTTGACGAAGCTTTTTGGTGCACACGAACGGCTGGACGTGCAATGCTCCGGGTGGCCTCAAAAAATTGTTTAGCTCAAGACAAATTGAATAACGTAAAAAAAAAACAATACCCTTCAATCGAAAGTTTTCGAGATACGGCGTTCTGAAAATTTCAACCCCTATTTTGAACCCCTTAGAGATGACTGACAGTAACGTCGAGCTTCGAGGACCAACTAGACCCCGAACGGAACCTATAACCCGAATTTCATCAATTTTCTTCATGGTAACTAAAAAAAGTGGCCCGTACGGCGGACAGACAGAAATATTTTTATTGCAGTTTTGGATTCTACATACCTTGAAACGTAAACCATCAAATTTTGAGGGGGGTAAGAATTTTTTTCTTCTTGCTCGATTCCAATGGTTCATTATTGGAAATAATAAACCAAAAATCTAGACACGCTCTTTACGGATCTGCGCAGGTGAAGGCTGGAGCACGGGCTATATCTCGACGATTACTAGCGTTGCCCATGTCAACGGTTTGTTGTTTTTATGCGAATCTTTACGGCCTTTGAGTTTTACGCGCTTTAAGTACGTCGATTACGCGCCAATGCTAACCCAGATTAACCAATCTAGCCTAGCGACGTGGTATGTCAACCCTTACCAACAAAATTTCGACAGGTAGTTCGATTATCTATCGATATCTCAAACCTCAGGCAAACATTTTAGTCCTTCTATTCATAACTCTCCACGCTAACCAAACAGATAGGTACCACTGAAACCGGAACTTGAGGTTATTCTGATATGGGCAAGTAAGGTATATCAACTATTCATCATAACTAAGACATTGGTCAGGCTAATCCTTTTTAGGCCCTCAACGACCTTATCGTAACTGAAGTGATCAACATTTAGTTACGACCACTGACTTCTCATATTTAACTTGAACCTTTAAAAAAACCGGTGGTGTTCACGGACGAATTATAATATAAAATAGGTAACACCATTACATACACCGATTGAATAAAAAAATGATCGAAACAAATTGGTAAATAAAAAATTTATTCACATCTTTCCAGAAAATTAGAAAAAAGGAAAAACATGTACGCTAACCATCTCTACAAGAAATACTAATTTACTCAAATCAATTTTTACGACCATATTAAAGCTATAACACACTCAGACACATTTTAATACCCTTAAAATTAAGTATTATTCATTGTTTTATCATTTAAAAAGAAATATTACTAAACCGAGTTGGCACAAGTTTGTATCTTTTTCTCTAAAATTATACAATACAGTACTTAAAAATTAACGAAAGAATGTACATTACATATTTACACAAACATTTCAATGCTCGAAAGAGTGACAGGGTTGAACACATGAAGAATTCATCCTAAAAAATAGACGAATCCGGTCATCACTTGGCAGTACCTCCGAAAATGATGAACCGTTTCACTATACGTCATGAAATGTTCACTATACATTATTTCGAAAAAAAGAAACGAGTTTTCTGGCAAGCTTATCTAAACAGAGCAAAGTAGTAGTAAATTCATTATATATTATGTAGCATGATCAGTCTTTCTACTTTTTAGTTGAAATATTTGTTACCTTCATTCCACCTATCAGAGTTGTTCGTTTTAGAGGTGTCCCAGGGCTTATCCTTGACTGACAAAGAATTTGAATCTCTGCTTTAGTCGATGAAAATGTACAGTAGGAAAAACCCATGAGCACCCACGTTTTTTCGCCCTATCAGAAGCGACGAAAGGCGGAATGAAATTCATTAAATTAATAATGAATAACACAGGGAAGCCACAAACTTTTCAAAGTCCCTATAAAACGACATCAGTTACTGAGTTATTTACAAAATAAAATTTAAGTATCAAATAAATTAAAATAAAAACGAAACGAAACACATCTACTCGCAATTTTCTATTTACAATGTTTCCGTTATTTGCATAAAATGGGAAAAGTTGGATGATATTTTGTATAAAATGCTGAACGTGTATCGTCAGACTCGTAATAATTTATACGAGAAAATGTATGGTTTTCGTAATGGAAAAATATAGTTTTGCATCAAGAAAGCGAGTTTTTTCTGATTAGCCAAGGCACGTGTATTTCTGAGTTTGAATTTCATTTGAGGCAGAATTGAGCGAGCAAAACCAAAAACGGAATATGTAAGCGATAACATTTTCCTTTCAATTACTAGGCACAGAAAAGTGTAGGAACGATGTTTTATGATGGCACGAAAATAGAAACAGAAACGCTGAATTTAGGCACTGTTGAGTTGAAGCAACGGAAAAGAAGACAAAAATACTTCATGCCAGCGTAGAAAAATAATGTAAGTACGATTATATACAAAAATTACATTTAAAAACAACGATGAACGAGATTCGGACGAAAATATGAATCTTTTGATTTTTGATGCAATAACGGGTCAACAGTGGAATCAGTTATGAGGGAAACGTAATAGGTAGTATGGATTTTACAAGCTTATGTAACCTAAAAACCAAATGGAAGGATGTAAAAATATTAACTGGATTGAAAAAAGGAGCAAGGAAGTGTAGGTACGGATACTGTTTCAGCCAAGTACCTACAAAACGTCTAAATTCGTCAAGTTTACGTCTAATTGCGGCGATTTCGGCTTTGGAATGTTGGCAGCACTGCGATCTAAATTTGAGGTGAAATGCGGGAAATGTAAACACATTTTGCTTCTCCCTTTCCGTTTGTTTCCGAACTAAAGTTGGGCTCACTTTAAAATTACAATGGCTAATTATCTAAGCTCTTCAAATTCCGAGCAAAAAAAGGAAAAAAAAACAACAACCAGACCCAGTACTACCAACATGCCAACAATAAATAACAATCAACAGCACAACACTACATTTTTGTAATAAACGAAAACTCAACCAGACTTCCTACTATTTCATACTAAATCAAGTAATTTTCATCAGTTTGGTCACATAATTATTGAGGTTTAAGCTGAGTTTGTTTAACCTTTACAAAAAACGGGTTTGTTTAATAAAATCGGTGTTGTCGTTTTAAAAATAAGAAGTAGTAGTTTTTTACTACAAAATAAAATTTGCGTTACACTATTTTTATGGATGGATCTGGATCCATTTTGAACAGAGTTTTCTTCACTCGTAACGATGTCAGTCGGACTGCAGGATTGGGGTGCCAACACTCTTGCATGATTTTGCCAAGTATGGCTGTGACCTGAAGGAGAAATCATGTTGATAAAACACACGCTGTAGAGGCGGTAAGCAGGACGTTATAAGGACAAATGGATCTCCAAATCAGACTTGAATTAGGAAGGAACTTACTTGGTGATTCTGCCATCGCTGGGGGACATGAGGTCTGATGCGTTTGACACACACAGCTTGGTACATGTCCTCGAAGCTAGGATCGCTGGGGACAACGTCGTAGTAGGGAAGTTGATATTCGTCTATCTCTAGCCCCCACTTCTCTCCACCACCAGTAGTTACGCAGCGTCTGGAATGAATCAAATTTTACAAATATTTTTATTATAGCCGTAAACAGGTGGCTGAGTGGACTAAGGCTTAAGTGCCTGAACCCACTCTTCCCCGGTGGCCCGGGTTCAACTCCCGGCTGAGAATCGAAATTTTCTCAAGGAGAGGGTTAGGCATTTGCTAGTTAAGCCGTAAATGTTGTGAGACACCGTAAGATTAACTCAACGAATTCAATTTAAAAAAAAATTAATATTATATTTATTATATTGTTAAGAAAATGAATGGAATGGACCGTTTGAAACAACTGAAACCAAGTGAAATCGTATTCGAACCAAAAACGGACTGAATTCCAAACATAAATGATGTAACAGTTTACCCGAAACGTAAAATTTAGTATCACCAAGTCCAGGGTTCCGATTCATACCTGCACATCTCCCAGAAAACGAGGCTCATGGAATACATGTCGGCCATCTTGAAAGCATCGAAAGACCTTGTGTCCATTGTTTCGTCCAATACTTCAGGCGCCATGTACCGGCGTGTTCCCACTCTCGTATTCGGCGTTATATCAATCTCGTTAGTTTCACTGTGAAAATAAACAAAGTAATCACACTGAACCGATACAAGATCAGAGGAGTCTTAAGACAACCCCAACACCAGTCAATCCCAACTTTCAGTGTGAAATTACAGGATTACTAGATTTGATTTACAATAATCATGAGATTTGATTTAGAGTGGGTCAAATTTGGCCGTGGGGCCGAAACGGCGCGTTACAGGAAAGGGGGGTGATGGAAAATGTATATTTATATAACTGTAACTGCCACACGTTAGAGAGCTCTGGGGGCATTATTGTCGCGTCGGTGTGTGCGTGCGTAGGTAGGTATCCACTGCCAAACCCAACCATACTACTCCAGGGTCTTACGCTAACACGAATTCCGCGATCCACGAAGGTAAATACTTATACAAGGGGTAATTACTTATACAGGGAACACATTAGACTGTTGCGTAATAACCTGCAGCGCTTTTCAATATGCATGGACGAAAGAAAAACGGAGTTATTGAAAAATAGTCTATTTCCACTAATACACGAAAAACGCAAAAAACACTGTTATACCGGTTTCGGTGATCAAACCATCGTCAGTAACACACAATAACATTATTGTGTGTTATTGTGTGTTACTGACGATGGTTTGATCACCGAAACCGGTATAACAGTGTTTTTTGCGTTTTTCGTGTATTAGTGGAAATAGACTATTTTTCAATAACTCCGTTTTTCTTTGAAATGGGTTTCCACGATTTCGTCGCGAGTGATTTAGTTCGTATGCATGGACGTTTACTAATTTCAAAAGGAACCAACCAGTATAATTTTCTTTCAACTGTAACTTGATGTTCAGGGGAAACATTAAGGATTTTGGAGTTTCTGGTCTGGATTTCCAAATCCAAACTTTTCATTTATGTAGTACAGTAGAAGTCGTTTATAGAGACTGGCCGCTTACAGTGATTGTTTCCAGTCAGTCCCGATTCGACCACTATAACCGATTTTACCCAGTTTTACAGACATTGGAAAATTGTGACCCCCCCCCCCCCCCCCAAAACTAAACTACTTTTGATTAATTATTTTTTGAGGAAATTGTTTATTAAAACCGATTAAGCTGCCTCCTGTTTCGGGTCATAATTCAATATATATATATACCAACTTCGGAGATTTCAGCCATTTTTACCTAGTTTGCCGTCTTTTGACCCCCAACAACTCATCACTATAACCGACCTTTTGATCACTATAACAGGTCAATTCCCTGTGTGTTTACATACAACCGACCAGGATCTGACTGTTTCTATACTTCTATCCGACTTATTCCTTAAACCGCCTTTCTATTAGCCGACTTCTACTGTAGCTGTACCACAAAAAAATAGTGGTAAGTACAGGAAGAATAAAATAACATTACTACAGTAATGGAATAGGTACGGAACAGGGCATTATAACTTAAGTGGTGGATTAGGTTACGCTGAAAAGTGGGTACGAGTAGGAGAAGCTGTAGAGGGTATGAGCAGGAGGGGTAGCAAAGGGTATGATGAATACAGTCGAAAATGATTTAACTCATCAATACCTTATGTATCTGACGGCCAAGCCGAAATCTGCGATGGCGCACTCTCCGTTCCGTTTGACGAGGATATTCCTGGACTTGATGTCACGATGGGCGATGGCCGGCTTGCCGCGGGTGCCGAAGATCTCAGTGTGCAGATGAGCGAGGCCGCTGGAGGCTGATTTGGCCAGCAGGAGGAGAGACTGCGGCTCTAGGACCGAAGTCCGGAGAACGTCATACAGAGATCCGCAGTCGTGATAGTCGGTTATTAGCAACATCTGAGTCCAAGAGCCTGTTCCTTTGATATCAGCCGCAATAAAGCCTGAAAATGAAAGAATGCAACTTGTACAATTTATGGATTTGAGGTACGAGTGTAACTGAGATTCCATCAGATTCTGATTGCAAGATAATGTTTGTCTGAATAGTATGCAAGCTTTGGAACTTTGGAAATGAAACCATAGCTAGAATATGGCCACGAATCGCACAGAGAAACAACCAAATAAGCGTTCATATTTAAAAAAATATAAATCACAATATGCGACAAATTAGACCAACCAATAAGTTTCTGAGGTTTGCTATATTGGGACAGATTTGCAAAACGGTAGGTATGCATCAAACAAAGGTTTCCAGAAAAGTGCTACGACGTGTCGGAACTGAACAGAAGTGGGAGAAATGATGATGAGATAATAAAGCGTGATGCCATCTCTTGCCCTCTTTTACTGCAAATGATTAGAATTTGCATGACGTCACGAACCATAATCCTGCTCAAATACACGGATTTCCGAGATGGAAGAGGCATTTGAAAAGTGGTGAATCGAACTGAGAGGTCAACAATTACCTACGAATTCTGTCCCACGTCTGTTCCGTAGGCAATAGGTAGGGTTCACACAGAACAGTCATCAGTTACAAAGCAATTCTGGTATAATTTCTGTTCTACGTATACGTGTAGACAGAAAGAGATGCGTAATGGGGAAATTTTCATGATATCCAGTACAAGCAGTAATGAATAGGAAACGTGGAGGGGGGGGGGGGGGGGGGAACTGGTCAAATACCCATTTATTACAGAGGGAATGGGAGCGATTGCAGGTACAATTATACTGGGATACCTGGCTAATGACAATTTTAGCAACATGCTAATTAATTCTAATGAAAACTGGCTATTGTGGCTGTAGCGGATGAGCCAAATAAGATACAAAACAAAATTCCAACGGTGGGCAAGACAACCCCGTAACTCCATTTTTTGCCAAGACTCTGAGGTTTTTCTAGCAATTCTGAAGCTCATAGTGGCGAAAAGTAAACTAAAAATAATTTTTTCCAGTATTTTTCCACATCTCCATAGGTGGAACAAAATGGTTGAATATTCCGAAGCTGTGACTTCCGTTATCTCCCTTACTGTTGACACCTCCAGTTCCAGACGGCATGTTGGGGAATTTCCCTGTTTCAACACGATATTCGTGAGGAAATTTGTTTTTTCAATTTATTCATATAGATCTACTGATATTTGGGCATACAACAGGCCGATTCCCATGAAAATAGGAACAATGCGGGACGGGGGATCAAGAACTCTTGAAAAAATTGTAGTTTGAATCCCGTTCTCAAAAATAAGCGCAGTTTTTAAAATGAGGGTGATTAAAAGTAAAAAATGACAAAAAAGCAAAAAATGACGACGTCTGACTGGCTGTCCGAAGAAGGCGTTGCTAAGCCTTGATTCTCAATGCTGCCAACAACCCAACAGTAGAAATGGGAACCTTTGTGGCAACCTTTAAGAACCTATGCCGTGACCTTCCCCTCGGTTTGACTGTGAAGAGTGTTTTTTACAACCGCTCTAAGTGGGATTTTAGTTTAACTACTCAGCAATTAACCTGATAAGTCATTTCTAGCGGGAACATAGAAATTCAAATTTCACCCTAGACTTCCAACATAAACACCTCATTATGAGGTCAGTAAGTGTTAATTTCCATTACTGGCGTCAATTCCAGTGAGTGGTGAGATTTTACATACCAGTCAATTTTCAATGAGCCCACTTCTGGTCAATAATTTGAAATGTTTATCGCATCCATAAATCAACATAGAGATTGTGAATGAAGCATAATTTATTTAATCATAATTGATAAAACAAGCTACAGAATTATGTAGGTACCAAATTTGATGGATAACAGGACCGATATTTGTACGAATTTGACGCACTCAGTTGGCTGTATTAGTTTTTGCTCTCCTGTGAAGTAGCGTCTTAGAAATTATGGGTGTCCCTCGCCCACCGTCGATTCCACTTTTGTTAACCTCTAGGGGACCTATACCTCTAGGGAAATAGGTATAGGTATTGGGTTGATCAAATCTCTGTAGTAAATCAGTACGTTTTTCAATTCAAAAATGAAATAACAGCCAACTCACCAAGGATGTTGTCATGTCTCATGAGAACAGATTGGTATATTTCAGTCTCTCTGAACCAGGAGGACTCCTCAGTAGTGAAGAACACCTTCACAGCGACTTTCTCTCCGCGCCACCTGGCGAGCCAGACTTCGCCATACCGTCCTTTCCCGACAGAGTGCACCATCTGAATTTGCTTTGCTATCGTACGCTGAACCTGTGAAATAACATATAACGCTATGAATAAGGGGAACTTGTGCGGAAAAACCCTAATATTAAAAATAAAATAATAAAAACGTGTATTTCCACTAATATGTACACGAAAAATACATTGTTATACCAGTTTCGGAATCAAACCATCGTCAGTAACAAACAATAACTGAAAGGACTGCGGAGAGAGGCGAGCTTATATATACAGTGGAACCTGCATAATTCAGACCTGGGTAAATGGGAAACCTACATGCCTGGGACAGAAGTCCCAGTCCAACACCCTTGAGGACCAAAAACCTGAGTGGGAAAATTATACCTCTATGAGTGGGATTCGCTTTTCCCAAGGACAACTACCATGAGTGGGAAGCTCAGCCGCCAGAGCCTCTGTGAGTGAGAGCGCAACCTCTAATAGTGGGATTCGTTGAGCTGCCGACTTTTAATAGTGGCCATTGGCCCCGCGCACTTGTGATATTCATCATAGGGTGTAAGTCCTGCATACATAATTATTATAGCTTCAACTAAAGCAAATGCTCATAGAACATTGAACTTAGACCGACCATTGACCAACAGACCAGACTGACCATTTAGCTCAGTGGTTAAGTCACATGGGTTTTCCAGGGGGCTTGCAAAAGGCCATCTGCATTGCGCGTTAGCGCTAACGATTCAAAAGGGCGCAAGTGTCGGATAAAGGGTATTTACAACATCAACCTAGGATCGACATTTACATACTTAATGAATGACCGGCTGAATGCCTACTCTCTCTTATTTTTTCCCTCTCTAAGTGAACGAAGTAAGAAATCATGCCAAACAACTAGCCCAATTCATAGCTGTTGTATCTCATATGTATTTGAAAGAAGCGTTCGTCATGTCAGTGAAATCGATATTGCTATCGGGTCTACTAAGGCAGCGGAAGCATTGTGAATACAATAATTGGGATGTAAACAACTATTGCTAGCCATGAAAATGAAAATTTGCACTAGCCTCTGGTGTTTCAAATCTTTTTAGATCAAAACTGGTTAGATAAGCACTTTGTGTATCCCCAAGTCATTAGATCAACGAGTATAAGTAACTAATGTGGAACGTTTGGTAGCTGATGTTGGTAGCTGAGGTTGGTCCAAAGATGGTCCCGTAACATGTATTACTCGTACATCAAAACTCGACTGCTACTTCAGTCAGTGATGGAAACGTAAAATCAACTAATTTGGACGAAATTCAGATGGCCTAAGGTGAAAGGTCCAGTCCAAGTAAGGGTATCAAGAAGCTATAGGGCAGAATTGTTTAATCACTGTATTTAATTTTTTTTCGTGCAGCCATTGTATATTAGATCATGTTATTATTCGCGAGCGTTAGTGAATGTTGTTATAAAGGGTTGCAGTAGGGAGCTAGGGGATGCCGGTCAGTTGTATTTCCGTCGAAGGGGGTCCCAGCTTTTAAAAAAAGTGTAGAAACACAGGGATAGCTTGATAAATACGTAGTTGACAGGAAGATAAGAATGTCTCTTTGACACTGTACCGTCATGTTTCCGTTAGTAAGTACCTACACACAATTTCTAGCCATTTGAGTCAGCGCATAAATGCTAACTCGCCAGAAGCACAACAAATGTTATCTATGATCTACCTATCTAAAATGTACTTACTGTAATATAATTATCGTTAATGAAAGTTTCATAAATATCAGAGTTGAAAACTTACGAGGAGGGGGAGACCTGAACCGGAACCCGAACTTTGGTCAATGAGATCTTGAAGAGTATGAGATGACGTGAGATACGCATCTCGAGATCCGTCCACCAAATACAGTTTTCCACTCTCCTCCTTCTTTCTGTACCTGCAAAGCAGAATTACAGTTAGTTCTCGAGGTTATATTTTGTCAAATCTTGAATTTTAGTTAGCGAAAGAAAATAACTATTACTACAATTATTTGTGTAAAAACCATTTCTTTCCAGTTTTATAACACTCATTAAGTATACTTCAACTCAAGGAATCTCAGCAGTGTTACCAGTTGCAACTGACAATTTTATTACTATGGATCATTGAACTCCAGCTATGTCAATATAATGGGATTTATACAGGTAACACAGAAGGATAGAACGTGGCAATAGTTTATTATGTTGGCTTACTTGAGGTAGAAACATGCGACAAAAACAAGGAAAATGATGGCACAGACGCTGAAGGAGACGAGGAGAGCTATATACGGGAGAGCATCGTGGATGGTGATAGGCGGCGCGGGCTGGATGGTGGAGCGTGGTGGGAGGTACTTCGGTAGGAGCTCTTTGTTGCACAAGTCCGAACTGTTGCAGCACTGAATGGATTTACCGATTTGATGAGGCACAAGGTGTCCTTTGCACTGGAAAATGAACAGGTTATTTATTATAATTATTGAGTTGGTCAATGGTGTAACGAAGTCCTCTTCTATTAAGAACATTAATGTGCACGCCTCACATATCTGCATAGAACACCAAATGGAAACTTGCAAAAAAAAAAAAAAAATTATATCACTTCTGCGCAGATCACTGTTTCCGGTGGTTTACAATGGGTAAAAACCCTCTGCCAAGTTTAACGTCATTTAAACGTATAGGTACCTACGATAAGGGTGGATTCAAGAAATCTCTCTAAATTATCTGTTGTTATGCACAAAGCATAAAATGTAGTTTAAAGAAAGTTGAACGAAAATTCCACCGTGTAGTGTTAAGAAAAGTTAAGTTCCGTGTAGTGTTAAGTTCGTAGGGGTCATAGGCTCGTGAGAAATTGAGTACCTCAGATTTCGCGTTTTTTTCCGGACATACCAATGATCCGAGCGTTTTTCCATAGGGGATGTTCCATCTAGAAGCTACACCCCAACTACCCACAGAATTTGAGCGAAATAGGGTCATTGATTCCTTAGGAACTGAGTACCTCGGATTCGCGTTTGCGCACGCACCGTGGCCATACCAATGACCCGATCGTTTTGTAATGCAAAGGGGACCTGGGGCACAACCCACATGCTACTGAAAATGTTAGCAAAATCAGATTTGAATTGAGGAGGTTATGCGTGTAGCAAGGATTTGCGGACACACAAAAGGACAGACTCCGAACCAAATTTGTTCAAGTTGCAAAAGTACCTATCAAGAGAATCCAAAATAACCAAATGAGATACCGTATGATTCACACGCATGTTGACGATGCTCTTAGGTTCCGACTTTAGGGCCTTACTGTGAACGAACGACTGTAAATCTAGTTTATTCTATTTTCGGATTCTATGTACTTTGAAACCAAACCACCAAATTTTGAGGTGGGGTTAAAACTTTTTTCAGCCTCGACACATGTAAATCAGTAAACCATTTAAGGTAAATGTTGATTTATACGCCTGCGATTTACTTACTGTTCGGTGCTGGAAAAAATAACAATAGTACAACATTAAAGGGGTTAATCACGTGCGCTTCAAGTTAAATAGTTCATCACCAGCCATACTGACATGCCTTCAAGCAGTTATTCCCTCACGTAATTTTCGACAATGGCTTCACCGCGTGATTCAGCGTTGAATAACAACACAAAATTATGTGTCATGACGTAAGGGACTGAGAAAAATACGCTCGTAATACGTAGTCGTACACCAGAAAAAATCGAGTGATTGATTTTTCCAGTGAAATTTTCCATATAATCAGATTCTGCAATTCTTATCCCATTAGGGGTAAAAATTGCTGCCAAACAAACGTTTCGGCAGCATGAACGTGGATAAAAACGTCGGTTCCATGGATAAAAACATACGAAGACTACTCAAACGGAGTGCGTTTTAAAATGTGGGGTTTAAACTGTGAAATAGCACTTTATAACTACATCTTTGGTTACAAATGTCAGTTATGCCATCCGTTCATCTGCAGGTGTGTACCCAACTGAAATATACCTTATTAGCTGAGACAACCTCAACATTATTTCGAAATCACCGTTCTGACCAACCGAACATACTTTTTTTGGGGGGATTTTTTTAGAAAAGCTGTGAACAGTTAGATCAAGTGTCAAGTACCAACACCAGTTCCAAGGATGGAATACACAGTCGTCGTCACTCAATCTCATTAGGGCGACCTGACCTTAAGTATCAACGGGTGCACGCGCATTAATACTTCTGTCCACATTATGTATACAAGACGGGTAATATGTGGGAGTAAGAATAGTTTTCCCTTTGGGCCACCCCCAGAAAGATCCGCGGTTGCCTATGCTCAGTATCGATCGTCGACGAATTTATTGCTTTTGTAATTCTCTGAACTATTAATTTGCATATAAATGCGTTCCTCGTCCAAATATTTGTGTTTTCATTGAGAAATATTTACGACGGGGAGTTGAACTCGTAACACACTCTCAGCTATAGACATAGCGTGCGTCGAATCTATCGTGACTCGTAGGAAAACTTACAAGCTAAAACGGATGAAAGTATCGTTTTGCGAACCTAAGTAGGTTGGTAGTACGGATTTCCAACATTGACGGCAAACGTTCGTTGACCCCACACGTTGTAAAGAAAGACTTTTGTTGTTGGTAGAATGAAGTGATGATACTGTTGTATTATTAAAAATTATCTTGAAAGACCATTCGCGCAACCGCAAAAATATATGGCTACCACGGCGGCTCATTAGCAGTGACAAAATCATAACTGTTTAGGTACGTTTTCGACATAAGAAACGATTAAACGACATGATATCGTACAAATTAAAAAATTCTGTAGAGAATGTTCTGGATAAGTTTCCCAAGTTTTGGTGAAATTTAAGATAACGATACTTCATAGCATCATTAAGGATATATGTACTAGCATAATGCAAAAGTTACTTTTCCCCTTTTTGCAGCTTATAGCCCTGAAAAAACTTAAATCAACAAAATAAGTAGAGGGTCAACCTTCAAATAACTGGATACTTCAGAGTCGAAAGATACCAATTCTAACGCAAAAGATATTTTGTTTATGTAAGTAGTTATGGTTTTCGATTAATTTTGAAGTTTAGAATAAGTGTAAACAAACAGTAAAAATGTGTGATATAATTTATTATTTTTCACATCGAAAAATCTTACAGCAATCCCTTGCGATGTGAGACCACTGGAGTAGGTACATAGTCAAATTACACAGGTCCAAAATTTTGAATTTAAATTTCTTCAGTTCTTTGTATCTTTTAAAATGCATCAACAACTCGCAACACCTCCATTAGCTCTGGGGTCATTAAACGAAGTAATGTCAAATCTTTTTATCAGTTGTTACCCTTGATTTTTTAGGCCTACTTACAAGGAGCTAGAAATGTGGTAGGGAAAGGTAAAATCACGATTTTCTATACTTAAAAGGGACAATTCCGGATAGGCTTCAACATGAAGGCGCTCTTATTGAATCAATATTTATAAGAAAAGAACCGAGAAACATAACCTCACAGATATGTTTTAGACCATTATAAACCCAAAAAAGTAGGTGTGCGTTTGTTTGTAAATTAGTAGACTCACGGAATTTCATCTGTATGTGTGTGTGCTGCGTAGGCAAAAAGTGCAAGCGAAAGTATGAAATCATGTTTTCACTCTAATTACATAGGTACCTGCATAAATCCAGCTTCCTCAGGGGGGAGACAGCCGTAGGACCATTGAGCTTCCCAACTCATCGTCTCTTCGAAGAAAACAGCTTCCACGGCCGCAAAACACTGTGACCCCTTCTTGGCGACGCAGGTTCCGTTCTGCTGATCGTCCGGACAGTGTCCATCGCAGTAGCATAGCATTCCCTCACCTGGAGACCACAATAGAAACGTCCATCAGTATAAGAATGCATTTAATTGGTCGCGACAGTGAAGAAGGATAATGATTGAACATTATTCGAGTTTTTGCTAGCCCATTTCTTCGGAGTTAGACCACATACTTTTGGGATCCAATCGGCACGATCCCTAAAACTGTCGGCCAAACTGGTCGAGAGTTATAAGCTTTACGATGTTCTCGTTGTAGCGCATGCGCATAAACTACTATTGTCCCGACCGCAATGAATCCCAGGAATATTTTAAATTAATGGCAACCGTCTGTAATGAACTACCAGTAAATATACCAAACATGCACAATAAACCATTAATGAAACCCTAAAAAATAATATGAGCATACACCAGCACTTCAAGAGTTGTCAACGTCTCCGGATTAGTATTATGTCCTTCGGTGAATAATTCATTAGAGTGCATTCAAATTTACTGACGGGACCAGTTTCCAATAACCGAGGATATGGTAGTGGAATAGTATCAATTGAGTATTTATCGTTGCAGAAAAGGGAAGGCAATGAGAAATGAGACAGGATAATACCAATATACCTATAGATCAATTAGTTGGAATGGTTTAAAAGAGTAGATATCAAAGGAAAGGAGGACGCAACACACGAATATGAGGGTTCGAGGGTTTACATTCAAGGAGCACAGGAGTATTACCTAGGTCTACCTACTCAAAATGGTCATGTTAATAATAAAAGTATTAACTGATTATTTATTTATACTCTAAGACGTCTGATGATAGTGACATATATTATCACGCTATGATGATAGTATGAACGATATCTAGTACCTAGCACTAATTATGAACTCTGATCAATCATACAGAGCTTCGACTTTAATTAACTACTACTATCTCACGAACCCAAACATTTCAACAACTGATCAATCACAATTAGAACTCCAATACTGAGCTAATGTTTTGGATGACCTACTGCCGAGTTATGGATTACGGGTTACTGTCAAGATGTGATACGGGTAAGTACAACAGAATATAAAATTTCCGAAATTTGACCTAACAACGAGAAAAACTTTGTGTTCCTTCCATTGTAATACAAACGCTCATAAACCATGACAAGGCAAAATACTGATAAAATATTGAGCAAAATTCGCTGATTCGCCCTTAAAAAAAGTCCAAGTACAGTCCAAAATAATGAACTAAACTACCATTCTGAAACGGAAGATGGAATTTCAATAAAAGAATAGCCGTGAAAATGTTCGATTCAATTCTTTTGCAACAAGTTTGTTGCACAATTGAGATGATGGGCTACAAAACAAAACGTAGTGCTTACGTATACCTACGTACAACAAAAATAGTTTAAAAAAAGTAATTTTACGAGGTCATCGGAGGATTTGGCTTTAGAATGTGACCTAATAGTTATTTTCTCTCTCTTCATTTTGCCCCCTTCATCTCTAAATCGACAACAATAGCTGACAGTTGGCAGTTTCTGAAGGGCATCCTGAAGACATTTTATTCGAAAATTCTTTACCAAAAAAGTAGGGAAACTCTCAATCCTATATCCTACACAGAATGGTCGTCAAATGATTCATGATTGTATACTACAGCAACCCTAATGGAATGACGACAAGCAATGAGAAATCATAGCGAAGAACGCGTATAGCGTCGTGTTAAAACAAAAAACGAGTATAATCGAAATAATGATGACCAAGATTTCGAAATGCTCTTGTTTAATCCACTGACTCTAGGAAGATGAAAACTAAATGATAACTGATACGTGCAACTTGAAGCCAGGTCTACCAGTCTGAAAACACACATTGCGCCGGCGACGTTTGTGGATTAGCTACATTAATTTATTGGCAAGCAATAATAATTTTATAATCAACGTTAGGATCTTTGGATCTTGAATCACTTCACGCTCACAACAGGCAGGTGACAGATTACAACATCGGCACACAAATCTATTTTATTCATTAAGTAAATATGTACGAAACTTTGTCAAAAACTGGAATTTTAGAAGTTTATGCCAAGAAAACGCGTATATATACCAACATAACACATGGCCCAATCTGTACTGAATGTGAGGACATGATTCTGAAGGCCAATGAGAATTTGGATGAACTGCTTCATTCGCTGTCGAGATTCAAAAATCAATTAATTCGCGCACTACCAAGTGCAGTGTTGTAGGAGTGAGGCTTTGGCTCATGAGCCCTACTAACGCGATTCACCTTCTAACCCTGTTGGGATATTCACTAATCATGATCATACATCTGGTCTAGTATAATCCACATAATCTTGGCTTGGGTTGTACGTATCCATCAAACATGCATGACCAATAGTTACTTATAAGGAAGTCAGTTTCATCAGCCTTGTGCTAAAATACTGGGCGATCCTGTAGCGGAAGACTGCCAACCTGCAGTCGCTCAGTTCAACAATTAGGTACATAGAGATAGAAAGAATTCTACTGATGTATCGATGACAGCTTAGAGAGCAACACTGCGATTCTAGTCATCGCAAGGTCCTTCCTATACATGCCTATACAAGTCGAACATAGAAAAGCTCCCGCAGTACGAGGATAAAATACAGGACCCTAGCATTTTGCCTGGTAGAGTAGGTAGGTAGGCATTTAATATTACTTAATCCACACTGTAGTATGTAATTAGTAGCATAGGTATCTCAGTGAAGTGCCATAACAGTACCATCTGAACATGTAAAGAGAGGTACGCTTTTTGAAGTAGCAACAATTGGATAGTAATGTGCTAAAACTAACTAATCAAAGAAATGGCAACGGAGGACTCGAAAAAATGCTATGCACAGTTACCTTGGATACCTCTTCCAGAAATGACGATAGGTTGAAAAAGAAGAGGCTAATATAGCCTTCTTGAGGAATACCCGTTCGCCACTATGCTGCCCGAGAATCGGAGATGCGTTAGGTTGCACACACAATAGGAAATTCGGAATACTGAAGTGATAAACAGTGGATTCGAAGAAAAAGACCGCGAATATCTCACCGTCACAAGTAGGTGGCCGCGAGTAGGTTCGAACTGAAAATCAAGAGGTGAGAAGCAGGGGCGACATAGGTCTCGGATGAGAGTGGGAGACTGGAGCCCGGGAGAGAAGGGGCAGACGGGACTGAGAGACGAAAAATGTTGGAGCGAAAACAGAATAGAAGGCACCAAGCAGGTAAGCGCGGCAGCCAGTGGCAAAGCCTTCTAACTTGAAGCCAAGGATCATCATATTTCACCTACACCAAAACAGAAAATACGATCAGCAGCAGATGCAGAGGAAAGAAAAATGATGATTGACTTTTTGGATATATTCAGGCTGCAAAATGGCAGGCTTGGCAGGTAGGTACCATCAGAGACAGACGGTATGTTGAGGGAGGCCTGGAGTAAGTCCAATGTTGTAGAATCATAATGGGATGTCCGAATCATTTTAGAATAGGAATCATCATAGAAGACGGTCACTCAAATGCGCTGACAGGGTTGTCTGGTATGTGTGAGACAATAACCAAAATGCTCGACCTTTAGGTAGTGGAATCTGGACTGAATAATGCCCTCGGACAAGTATTGGCAGCGTCGAAAATCACTATCCCAAAATGTGAAAACTACAAGAAACACTCATCGTGGTAGGTAATTACTTTAATCTGAAAATAAATGGTAAGGCTAATAAATATTCTCTTTCACGGACATTTTCGATGAGTTGATTCAATGTAAGTACATACGCCAAGTTTTCACGCTTTGTAACTATCTTCATGCGAACGGGACGCGTTTCATCAGCCCAGAAACTGAATGAGAATTCGTCCATTTGGACCAAATGTTGCTGGATATGCACAAGGTATAACAATATGGGCTACAGCCATGGATGAAGCAGAAATAATATTACTGGTTCGTCTAATCACTGGTTCAGTTCACACGCATATATCCATCCCACCACAATAGGCCTCCGAAATACCAACACAAGGCGGGGAAATCTATCTTCCTTCATATAAAACCTCGGAAAGACGAAGAGAAAAGAAATTATGTTAAACAGATCCACTACAATCTAATATACTTTCAATTCTCTTCGTCTTTATGAGGTTTTAAATGAAGGAAGATCGATTTTCTCGCCCTGTGTTGGTATTTCCGAGGCTTATTGTGATTGGATGATATACGCAAGTGAACTCAACCAATGATTGGACAAGCCCATAATATTCTTTCTGCTTGATCCATGGGTGTAGCCCATATATTATATCATGTGCATATCCAGCAACATCAGTGGATCTTTCATAGGGAGACTACAATAATTAGTCACATCTCTGGCCTACTTTCTGTGAGCTGGCCGATGCGGATATGAAGTTCACCAGGCCTGGATTTCCGTAGGTGGTGCGACAAGGATGCCGAGCCCTCTTGGGTTCCCCACCCAGCCCAAACATCTTTTTATGTCCCTAAAGAGATAAGGGAATTAAACGACCATGTGTTACAAGACACCTTCCTTTTTCCCCACCAGAAAATGCCTTCTCCATCAAGTATTCATGAAGGCTCACAATTTTGTCATGATGGCATACGCTTGAGGTGTCTTAAAAGACTACCTACTTTTATAGGAATCATAAAGTACGCGTTAGAAATAAACACTCAAAGGCTTGTTGCGACAAAATGTGCCACTACAACCACCCACAGTGATGTAGGTATATTCATTTTTATTCTGCAATAGTCGAGACGGTTCAGGTGGCTCCAACTGTAGTAAGATGAATTTATGAAAATAAAAAAATGGGTTACGGTTTTAATAATTCGATCACAGAAGTATATAAATTCACAAGATTTGCATACCTCTTCGTTTCCTACCGACCTTCACTTACCACCCTAATAATTTCTAGTGAAGACGACAGGTGTCTCATATATGTCTCATAAAACATACCTAGAGGCGCTAGGTATTTATATTCCACATATATAATTTGCATTTTTCGATTGAATATTAAAAAGATTCAATCAAATTTATTGTACTACGTAATTCAGGCGCCTTTTTCAATCAGACCATTCGATTTTTCGATCATCAAAGTATAAACTCAGAGTTTGAAAACAATGCCAAACAAAAAACCCAATATTATAATTATAACGACCCAATATTAAGTAGTATGAATAATGCAGCAGTTTCCCATCTTTTTCGGGCCCTAACCCCATTTTAGGTAAACGGTAATAGCTACCTCTAAACTATCAAATGTGATGTGCGATGTGATTTCCACCAAATTGCAAGAAAATGATATATTTGGTTTAAACGTCAAAAGGCAAGGAATCCCGGAACACGGGGGGTTCCGCACCTTGAATAATGTAACACAACGGAGATATTTATTTTCAATGTTACTTCAAAAACTTCCTTGTTCATCAAAAACAGTTAATTGAAAAAAAAAACTCTTTTTTCGATAAAAATTCTTTGATTACTAAACAGGTACTATTTTTCTCTTCTTTCTTCACCATTTCAAACCATTCTTGGTAAATTTATATAAATAGTTGTCAATGATGGTAGTTTTTACCGAATTTTGACCCCGAAAACTCAAATTTGTCCTACTTTTTTGACAAAGTGCACATATTATCTTCAAAAATTCGCTAAAATGAAATTCCGAAAAAATTGAAAAATCAGTCGTGTAGGTAGGTAGGTACTAAAAAAAAAAACCAAAAAAAAAAAAAAACGGAAGGATGATGGGCGGTTTGTCAACATTAATTTGACGAACACGATTAGGATTCAAGTATTCTTGGGAATTCAAGTAACTGATATGTAATGCAGTCGGAAGGAGCCGGAGCAGATACGAAAGTATCCCGCCTTATGAGAGACAATTTTTTCTTCTCCTTCTCAGAACTTGATCCCAAGCTTGTGAGGCTGTCCGCAGTCTCGTTCTAGGAAACGCAAAACAAAGCAATTATCCGAGGGCTTGACCTCGTAGCAGCGAGCTCCCCTATTATTATCTCCGATAATATGAATGGGAATGATAATGTTGGCTGAATATCATCAAGGTGTCTCGTTCGGAAGAGTGCGAGCGGAT
This sequence comes from Leptopterna dolabrata, assembly GCA_954871275.1. Taxonomy (NCBI): domain Eukaryota; kingdom Metazoa; phylum Arthropoda; class Insecta; order Hemiptera; family Miridae; genus Leptopterna; species Leptopterna dolabrata. Next base: position 22,308,409 of record OX940979.1, read on the forward strand.
ATCGACGGAGGTAGGTAGGTCCCGACTCTCTTTCACACCAATCTGAGATTATAAGAAATACGATACAAAAATGGTATAGTCGGGACTCGGGACGCGGTGGTAGACTTTGAAAATGGCTACGAAAAGGTTATTACGAGATGCTACATGAACGGGGATTTAGATCATAATGGACCTATCATCTAGCGATAATATGTATCTTTTTTTTAGTCAACATCTAACCTACTCCATTTGCTGTTACTGAGCCCAGCCATACAATGAACAAGTGAAGACGTTGATGGGGCAAAATATAGAAACACTCGTAATCAGCGAAGTTAGCTAACACAATATTACAAGACTAGGTACCACGATCTGAATTTGGTTATTGAGAAATCCGCGAACAAGCTAACTTAACTAATATATGCGAGAAAAACACCTGTGGAGTATCATGCTGACCATCAAACTGTTGCAAGATGGAGAATCCATGTATTACAAAACTAATTCGACAGCCACAAATGTTTCTCGTAAGAAAAAACGCTGCAAAGTCCTTGTCACATGGGTTTATTATTCTATTGGAGTTCTAGAGATTCTTGTTGGCTGTTAAATTTATTGTTTCTTTCATGTGGAATGATTGAAATAGCTATTTATGATGATTTCCACCAATTTTGGCCCCCAAAACATGAAATAGGTACGCTTTTTTTTCCAGATCATCTTTGATCATTGGGTAGTGCCATTTAATGGTCTTGATTCACATGTTTACACATTTTCTAATGTTATTATACACATTGATGGTGATTTCAGACAGTTTTCCAGGTTTTTGACTCATAAAAAAACCATTTTGGGAGCTGAACCTTTAGTAAAACCTCAATTTCCGCGTCTTTGGTCAAAATCGACTTCATATTCGGTCTTCTCGTCCCCAAAAACATGGAAAAGGATACCTCAAAACCTCATGTTACCAACATGTTGCTAAAACGCAAAAAGTACCTATTTTTATACACATTTTCACTCATAACACCCCTGGGTATATTCCGATCGGGCTGAAAAGTTTCGGGACACAACTAGGGCCCAAATGGAGCATGTGTGCGAAAGAACGATTTTTTTAGACCGAAAATGAAGCCTGTACACGTGATACGGCGGACGGCGTACGGCGGACGGCGGACGGACATTGCATTTTTGGAATCTACGTACCTTGAAACGGAAAAGAAAAAATTTTGAGGGGGTGTTATAAAAATTTTTTGCTGAGCGATTACATAGGTGTATTATTCACAGAATAATAAACCAAAAGTGGGTCAAATTTCTGTTTTTGTAAATCAAAAAACTGTAAAACATTTGAAACTCATTTTAGAAATAGGCAAGGATTTCACATGTGAACGAATGCTGCAGTGCGATCTTGATAAAATTGATATGAACCCATCTGGAGACCACCCCCCCCCCCCCCCCCACAAGTTTCATCTCATTACGGATACTTAATTCGTAAATTTATGCGAGCAGCAGGACTTTGCGGGGACACAAATTTGATCGAATAGAGGGAAACCTTATTTTCTGGGTGGGCTCCAGACTTTTTTTAGGCTGATTACAGAACTTTCCTTTTGCCCTTCGGATTGGGTAAGAAATGTAACAAGACAAATTGTAGGTAATTCAACGGGAAAGTAGTGTCCGCTATACTCAGACCTAAGAAATGAGGAATTTCTTCCGTCAGAAAAAAAAGAAGCAGCAGTTAGAGGTCCAAATTATGCCATTCGAGCCTCTCCTCTTTTCTACAAGTTTCTCTTCACGTACACCCATATGTGCAATTCTAAGATTTCCAATATTTTTAACATATGATTACGGAAATGTAGGGGAAACACAGTTATATGAGAGGTTGCCTTATGTCCTACATCGGGTCATAGCAAACGCTAATGGTTGCACGAGAAACTTGTATGTCCTTACATGGATAGGAACCCACAGTCGACAAGCAGATTTCACGTCGCGGGTTCTCAGGGCCCATATCAGACTCGTCTCTTCAACTGGCTCTGCAGTTCAAGTTGAACGGCGATGTGTGTTTCGCATCCTGAAAACGCTGACAAGAATCCGTCTCCGACCAGATACGAAATAGGTAGTCGAAGACCGTAAATGGCCGCGTTTTGCGACAGCCAGCTTTGCGACCGTCCGGATTCGGATACCAACTGTTCGTTTGGTCTAGTTCGCAGTGAAGGAGGCGAACTCCGCCATTTACATTGACGAATTGTCTTCGGTACAGGAAATATATATACCTACACTTGGTCTTCCAACTGGAAGTCCTAATAAAGACAATAAACAAGACCTAGTATCGTACCTGTACATAACTTACTATAGGTATAGTTCAAACATCCCGTAGAGTAATGCATGCATTACAGGGGTGTATAGATCACTCTAACTCATTGCAGATCGTCTGGGTATATATTATATGAGTAACTGATAAATGATGATGCTGAATTCACTGTGCAATTTAATTACCTAATACCGTGACTAGTGACGTGATATGAATAGCTTACGTACATGTTTGACAGAGTAGGTAGTCTCATCATAACAATGCTCCAAGAATATTGTGAATAAACTGATTGATTGATCAAGTTTAGGGTGGTACCTACCTATTGTTTCTTATATACCTGTCTATGGCAGCTTTGAAAGTTAAGAATACGGGCAACGGACACAAGATTTGCAGGAAATCCCCCCCCCCCCCACCCACTATAGAAATAAATTTCGAAATTTCTGCGACTTATTGGACTGAATTCTGTGTCGAACAAACAAAGAAACGAGTAAATCGGTAGAGAATTAAGCCCTGGGCAGCGCAGACAAGATTTTGTCGAAAACTCACGTTTTTTGGTTTACTATTTTCAATAATGGACCTTTGGAATCGAGCATGGAGAAAAAAAAACCACCTCAAAATTTGGTGGTTTACGTTTCAAGGTATGTAGATTCCGAAAATGCAATACAACATTTCTGTCTGTCCGCCATACGCCGTACTTAGCGTTTTTAAATAGTTCTTGAACTTACGAGTTTTTTGAGACCACCCCGAACATTGTACGTCCCGCCGTTCCTTCACAGTAAGATCCACAAGTTTGCACCGACAGGCTTGGTCAACAGGAGGGTGAATCAAATTGGAAACTGTATAGGTACATTCAGCCCAAATATCACCAATAAGGAGTACCTGATTGTAATCCCGGATGGATGTATGAAGTCGAGTTATGTTCTGCGAAAAATGAAGGAATGATGAAAAATGAACCTTTAGAATCGAGCTTGAGAAAAAATCACCTCCCCCCAAATTTGATGGTTTCCGTTTCAAGGTATGTAGAATCCGAAAATGCAATAACAGAAACGCTGCAAATTATTACACAAAGGTTTATTATTCACCTGTAGGATAGATGCCCCTTCTGCGTAGATCACGGTTTTCTGTGGTCAATACCCTCGAGCTCCCACCAGGGAAGCCCTAGATCGAGTACATACTGGAGCCGGCTCCGGAATTAAAGTTACCTACAAATGCGCGGGATTCAATAATTCAATAATTCATTATTTGTAGTCATTCATGAAGCACAAGGAGAATAATAAACCGTTGTGTAATAATTTGCCTGTATAGGTGCCCCCCTTCTACGTAGACAGTATAATGAACAGTTGTGTAATAATTTGCCCATCAATAATACTTCAACGGTTGCTCAAGTACCCATCAACAAAATCCAGCACCTTCTAGGTAGATGAACTGTTGTGTAATAATTTGCCGTTGTGTAATAATTTACCCATCAAATACTTCATCGTTTGTTCAAGTTTCAGAAGTACCTACCAAAAAATCCAATAGATCCATCATTTTTTAAAATAATAATATAATGAAAAAAATAATATAAGAAATAATATAATTAATAATAATATAGTGAAATAATATAGCAGAACAACCAACTTGTGATAAAGCCATCGGTGATTATAATCAGGTGCTCCCTAGTGATGATATATTTGGGCCGGATTTATACCGTTTGATTCACGACCGTGCCGACGAAGCTTTTTGGTGCATACGAACGGCTGGCCGTACAATGCTCCGGGTGGTCTCAAGAATTTTTTAAAGTTCAAGATCAATTTAAAAACGTTAAAAAAAACCGTACCCTTCTATCGGAAGCTTTCGAGCTACGGCGTTCTAAAAATTTCAACCCCTATTTTTAACCCCTTAGAGATGACTGACAGTAACGCCGAGCTTCGAGGACCAACTAGACCCCGAATGGAACCTATAACCCGAATTTCATCAATTTTTTTTTTTTTCATGGTAACTAAGAAAAGTCCTAAGTACGGCGTACAGACAGAAATTTTTGTATTGCATTTTCGGATTCTACATACCTTGAAACGTAAACCATCAAATTTTGAGGGGGTTAGAATTTTTTTTTTCATGCTCGATTCTAAAGGTTCATTATAGAGTATAATAAATAAACCAAAATTTCTCTCCGTCCGCAGTACTTCGCACTTTTCTTAGGGAACATGAACCAAAATTGACGAAATTCGGTTTTTAGGTCCCATTTGGGGTCTAATTGGTCCTCAAAGCTCAGCGTTAATGTCAGTTAATCTCCAGGACGCCATTATCTCGATTTTTTACGGTTTTAAATAGCTCTCGAACTTGGGAGTTTTTTTAAGACCGCCCGGAGTATCGTACGTCCCGTCGTTCGTTCACAGTAAGACCCAGAAGTTTGCACCAACAGGCTTTTTCCACAGGAGGGTGAATGAAATTGTATACATTCAGCACAAATATCATCACTAGGGACGCGGTAACAATCGGGAATTGGCCCGAGATCATCATTGCTAGGGAGCACCTGATTATATTCACGGAGTATGAAGTCGAGTTGGTTGTTCTGTGATACTATTTCATTTGAAAAACGATGGCTCTTTTGGAGTTTGTTGATAGGTAGTGGAACTTGAACAAACGTTGAAGTATTATGGAAGGGTAAATTATTACACAACGGTTCATTATACCATCTACGTAGAAGGGGCTGGAGTTTGTTGGTAGGTAGGCACTTTTGCAACTTGAACAACCGTTGAAGTATTATTGATGGGCAAACTATTACACAACGGTAAATTATTACTCCAAGGTAAATTATTGCACAACGGTTCATTATACTATCTACGTAGAAGGGGCACCTATACAGGTAAATTATTACACAAGGGTTTATTATTTGCCTTATGCTTCATGAATAACTACAAAATAATTAATTATTGAACTATTGAATCCCGCGCATTTGCAGGAAACTTTAATTCCGGGGCCGGCTCCAGTACTCGATTTAGGGCTTTCCTGGGGGAAGCTCGAGGGTACTGACCACAGAAAACAGTGATCTACGCAGAAGGGGCATCTATACAGGTAAATAATAAACCTTTGTGTAATGATTTGAAGCGTTTTAAACTCCATAATCCCGAGCAGAAAATGTTACCTACATAATACATTACAGCAGCGGACTGACGGTCTTGAATTTGTCGAAAATGTATGTAACAAAGTAAAAACCTTAGTGAGGACCATATTTCCATGTTTCGTAGAATGTTCATCCTTTCTCAACTAGGTATCCCAAACAGCCAGGCTCTCAAGCTGGCAGAGGCCTTTCCATCCGAAATGTACGGTTCATGGATGGCTTCAGGAGGAAGGAGAAACATGGAGAAGAGAAAGAGAGGCAGATTCCCCTACCCCCCAAGGCTAACACCTCATGTTCAATTAGTGACAGAACATCGTGATCAGACGGAGCAGAGGCGCAGGCGGGACCGCAACAAGAAGACTTGGAACTTAATATATGGATTGTGTTGGAAAGGCAAGAGGGTAGACCAAACCAGTAATAGGGATGGGAGGAGATGAAGCAGAAATCTTATTCTCTCCGGGATGAGCCCAACGTCCCACGACCGCCAGGGTCCGTACATACCCGCGGCCCAGCCGCCCACCTTTGTTAAGATGAAACGTGGTAGTTATCGAGAGCAATGTCCTCCATAACAGCAGTTTACTCCCCGCAACCTTCACACCTTCGGATCCCGCCTCCTCTCACCTTTCCCATCCTACCGCGTTATAAGAAGTCATAACCGTCATAGACGGATATTTCTTCGTCACGATTCGGAGGAAAGATGGGCCCGTTGGAAGTTAATCTCACCTTGGGGATCTTCTGCGGCTTAGGAGCTGGAGCTTTAAGATGGATTAAGGAGGGAATTATAGAAAGGAAAATGTAAAGAATTCTGAGGCCACCCAACCACTACAAGAATGCAATATATGTATGTTGGGACGGTGACATGTAAATATCCTCCCATCCTCCGAAAGCCGTCAACGTGAGATGTAAATATCCACCTATGACCGACCGAGGAGACGGGTGGTAGGTATATCCTTATAGACCCTTCGGTTCCCCCGCTCTGCTGTTACCCACAATACACAAGCAGCAAGATCGAACAAGCGCAAGGTAGCTTTCAAATGAGATGAGAATAGAGACATACGCTAAAATAGCCAACGAATTCCACAATCTCAGAAACTCTCGTACGAAAAAAAAGGACGGCTGGATAGTTCGCACTACTGAAAAAACGAAACAGGCCGTTTGTCTTTGTACTCATTAATTACAATATTATCTCACAAATACCAAAATGCTGTTGAGGGTGACAAAAAGTAATTTATTATTATTGAAAACAAATTTGTAGACGGTAGATTTTTGTATTAATGATTGTTGACAAATGACTAGTTTTTTCAATCTTATATATGTATAACCTAGATAAAAGTAATTATTAAACCCCCGTGCAACGATGTGAATTAGTTGATTTGTCTCAATAACAACCTGGGAGGATATTTACATTTTTGAGTTCAGGTAAGGGACTATACGCGTGAGGATATTTACATTTTTTGAAAAAGTGAGGGGAGGATAGATGCTCTTTTTCGCCCGGTGGGAGGATATTTATAAGTCACGGTTGGTATATAATACACTGTCGAGAAAACTACCCTCTCTCTCTCAAAAAAAAAAAAAAAAAACAAGTTGCATGAATTGAAAAAAAAGTTGAACCCATCATGAAAGCTCGAAACTGACGAGAGACTGCAAAAACTATCCAAGTCATAACCTAAACAGTTCAACAACTAATCAAAATCAATCATGTTTAAGGGAAGGTAAAGACAAAACACTGATGTGCTATTTTTTTAGATATTGCTAAATTTGTACATGGTTACGAAAATGAGAGCACTTCGTAACAGAATCCACTATAGTCGAATTTATTTTTAACCAACTACTTGCGTTTAGGAAACCCGTAATTTGACTCATTTTGTAGTAAATTCAGCTTCTTCTACTATAAATTTGGTGTGACTGAAAATTCGGCATGGATATTTTTCAACTATTTTTAGTGCAATATTATTGCTGGAAGACAACTCCACCTTCGAGGAAGTTTATTTTCTGTGGGCTTGCTTCAATATTTAAATGTTTACAGAACGAGAAAGGAGAGTGTACAAAAGTGAAAAAATTCCATTGCTGTGATTGGTTCAACTGATTCACAATAAAATATTATAGTGACCGGGCAATATGGAGTTCCTCACTACCACTCTGCTCACCTAGAGATAAATCTATGAGGGCGAAATCTGTAGGTACACACGGCGCTACAAGTACCTACCCAAATAGGTTTGGACAGGTTGGTTGGAAAGTATGCCAAAACCGTACTAAAGTGACCTCGTTTCACGGTAATAGAGAAAACATATTAATGAGTCGCAAGATCCACAAGACTGTCTCATGACCAGTATACAAGCAGCGATTGTATTAGCGATGCCCAACTTTTACGACGAGCGCCAGCAGTAATAATTTCCCTCGACAGAAGATTTCTCCGTACCAGAAGCGTGGAATACCCACCACAACGAATTCACACCCAGATGAGGTTGATGATAAACACAGGGCAAATGTAAGGAGTTGAAATGCCTCAGAGTATGATTAAAATGTAGGTATATGAGTGACCTTGATAGTACTATGAAACGCCTACCTTATGAGCGGAGTGTGTGCATATCAAGTGTTTATTGTGTGCGGGATATAATTATAAATAACAGGTATCATAATAACAGCTGCAATATTAATTTGGAAAGGCTCGTTGGATATCCTTGAAATTCGCTAAAAAAAATTATTACTTCGACTGTAAACTCCTGTAAGATTTCCCAATACATACTGTGTACTATTATGCACCTACTAACATGAGCTGAATGACAATCTCGAATGAACTACTGTTAGGACGAGCTCGTTACACAGAACCAGAAACTCCTATCATGAAACAGATGAGACGTTCATTATTCATTTCTGAGACAGGGAAACATTAAGCCTTCGAAGCCCCTCGAACGCTCAAAATGCAAGGGGTGACGGATTATAGGTTTTTAATTGCATCGAGGCACCGTCGAACGAATCCCGGATAGCATCCAGAGTTCATCAGTCTCGAGGATGATGAACGACATAAAAATGCTCCGTAAAAGACGCGGTCGTTACGGGTAGGTAACTACGTAGAAGGGCAAGGGCAATCGAAGAGAATACAACACGAGAAAATCACCTATTATGTTGCAAGTCGTACTGAAAAAAGTCGACTTGGAGAAATGTCAAATGGGAATGGATACCTAAGGTTAAAAACGCTGCAAATTATTACACAACGGTTAATTATTTACCTGTATATTAGTCCCTTCTGCGTAGATACTGTTTTCTGTAGTCAATACGTACCCTCTTGCTCCCCCCAGCCAGGAAAGACCTAAAATGGAGTACTGGAGCCGGCCCGGGAATAACAGTTACCTTCTATTGAAAGTTTCGAGCTACGGCGTTCTGAAAGTTTCAATCCCTGTTCTTCGCCCAGAGATGACTGATAGTAACGCCGAGCTTCGCGGACCAACTAGACCCCAAATGGGACCTACAATCCAAATTTCGTTAATTTTGCTCGAAGATAACTAAGGAAAGTGCGAAGTACGGCGTATGGACAGAAACATTTTTTTCATTCAGTATTCGGATTCTACATAGGAACGGAAACCATCAAATTTGGGGGGAGGGAATTTTTTCCCAAGCTCGATTCTAAAGGTTCATTACAGAAAACAATAAACCAAAAGATACAATGCATCAGTGTTGCAAAGTAGCTTTCTCATATGACAAATAGCTTTCTCATATGGCAGGTGCTGCAAAATAACTATCATCATTTACAATTCAGGACTAGACTGTCGAATGGTATGATGCCTATGACAGCCATTTCCGAAGTGATTTAACGTGTATTAATTTAAGTGGAGTCACGCAGTCTCCCACGATTCCTACAATGAATCAATACAAGTCCATACCAGCCTACTCTCCGTAATTTGAGTCTGAAGAACAACACAAGAGGGACAAATTCAGTCTTTCGATAGATAATATTAATTTCCATTCGGACTTTCTGCTTATCGCCTAAATTGGATTTATTTCAATGTAATTTGAGCATTGGGTACCTTACATGCCCATGAACTTGGTTCCATTTCGGTCGTGCTCCTGCCCCCATAAATGGACTCGTTATTAATTTTCGCACGGGCAGCAGTGAGCGCTAATATATGCAAGATACCAACTTATCCTATATTTATTAAACTATACTGAATCCTTTATTTATTTGAAGAAACACCGTTGTAAATTACGCAATGATGTAGTGTCGCAATCTGAGTCGAATAGCTCAAGATCCATTGGGTTCGTGGAGTCAGCTGCATCAGCCAGAACTTTGGTCAGAAGCAAAAACCGCATGTGCCTTCCAGTGAGAGAGGCCCAACTCAGCGAACGAAACATATCAGTGGTTTTCACCGGTGTTCTAATATTACACAAAGTTAAGGTACACGTACCTCACCATTTTTCGAATGAAAAACGTGAGATGTTTTACCCAAATAAGTTCCAATGTGTATAACGAGGACCGTTCGTTCTTTTCAATGGGCGCAGTTCCTGCAAGGGTTTCGTTGAGTAGATAATCCTACTTAGAAAACGTACCTGCGACATTCTGCAAGGTGTAAAGATGGTGATCACCGGGACTGTCGTTCCACCAGATTTAGGTTTGGTTCAGAGAGAAAAAGCAATTTCAAAGTCATAATAACCCCAGGTCCGTTTGAACTCGTAAAACTGAAGCGGATGGCTCAACGACAAATCCCTTCTCAGCCCTGGCCATTCCTTTTCCATCGCCTGTCTGAGCACCACGGTGGAACATTATTCCGTTTATGAGATATTGAGCCTAAGTCGTGAATCCTCGATCTTGGCGTGAGGATCGCGCCTCTTGTAATGGAGTTTTAATAAATAAAGCAAAAAAATACAAAAAAGAACCAAAACGGCAAGAGAGGGGCGTCAGGGCAATGTGGCGCCTGCAGGCGAGGGGTCCTGTCCCGACTGAGCAAAAGGGAAAAAAGAGTCCAACACGGTTCTTCCTCTACCCTATTAACTTAACCGCAGGGCTCTAAACGAAATCTTAGAGCTCCAGGTAGCCGTCCTCGATTCAGGATTTATAAAACAGGACAAGGGAGAGAAAAACTAGGGAGGAAACCCGAACAAATGGTAGGGTGGAGCTGAGCAAATGGTTTTTAATGACGGCTAGTAATGACAGGTATTACGTGTTTAGGGATCTGTCATTGTCACGCGGAGAGCAGGAGTTATGATATTTTTACCCGGAATGATTTACGGGCGGGAGTCCCGGCTACTGGGTACTCACGACTAAGTACAGGGTAGCACAGAACTTGAAAAGCAAAGCGCGAATAATTGCTGCATCACACTCGAATTAGAATGGAAGGATTTCTTCATCAGTAAACAGACAGATTGATTCTCGGAAACCCTACTTTTTTCCAGAGAATCTTAGACCAGAAATTGCTTCCGGATAGCGTAAATTATTACAAAATCGGGAAGAGTGACCAATTCTTTGGTAATTAAAATTCTATATTTGAAACTAGTTACGGGCTATCTACCCACCATCAGTCAGAGATGTTATAGGTATAATCGAAGTAGGTACAACTCTGGATGATGGGTGAGATAGTCCGAAACAAGTAATAATGAATTTGGATTAGCAGAGGAGTCGCCACTCCCTATTCCCGATTAGATCGCCTCTCTGCACCAACGGCAAACAATCAACGATATTTATAACAAAACACACCTAATTAAATTATTCTGAAGAAATCTAGGAAACAACAAAAACATCATTAAACAAAAACGTCTGCCAAGTAAGTTGGAAGCTAACTCGCACCTTTGAGAAGATAAACGGATCACAAGAAGTTAGTGTTTCAATAGGACTTAAATAACTGAAAACAGAACCGAGGATAACATATATAAGCTTTACAAGAGGTTCAATTTCGATACAATGAAACTGGTGACCACCAGAGACAAAAGCAAAAATTAAAAATTACCCCAAACTCGATGCATTTCATACAAATATTTAGCTAATTTGTTTCCGGCTACAAAGTTACAAACCACAGAAAAGGGAAGAACACTTCGACTACAATACATTGTAGTTTTGAAGCAGACAGACGTCACGAAGGACCAGATTTGTTCCTTTGAAGACTTAAACGCAACAGGTATGCAAATAGAAGTATGTACAAACATTTTTTCATATTTGCGTGAATACAAGGCTTTCATGCCTTGCTGAGATCAACACACCCCAAAATGTGATGCCGTACCCCAAGCGACTTCAATCTGAATGGATTTTCCAATGAGGAGTACCCATGACTTCTGCTTATTTATTATTTCTCAAAGTGTTTCCAACCGCACTCTCCTATGATGAATAGTTCTTTTCTATGGGCTTCCAAATTTCGACAAATGAAGTCACACTTGGCAAGGGGGTCCCGCCCAGGCGGGAGGGGTGCAACGACGTCACTTGTTGTCAACAATCTGAAAGCTCATAGAAAAATAACTATTCATCGTAGGAGAACGCGCGGATGGTCTCTAAATTCTTAGAATGGAACCTACTTTCATTTAAAAATGGGAAAGTGATATAAAATAAAGTCATGGATACTCCTCACTGTTGCAGGCAGGATTAGATGATGATGTAAATGTTTTTTACTACCTATAATGGATTGCGTATTTTTTAATGAATAAAATTCAATTTAAAAACAAAATTGTCTAGGGGGAAAGGAATGTGATATGAAACCAAAAACAATGTACCCACGTTTATAAAATAAGTATCTAACCACATATAACTGCAATGGAGAAAACCTAATTAAGGTGTGATCCGATTGTACGGTCAGGATACACCAAATGGGAAGAAATGAGGTTAAGTGTTCAGTTCATGTTTTTTATTGGGCGAAGTTTCCGCCAAAGATTCTGACCCTAGTCATAGGTACCAGTAAACAAACAAAGTTGAGAGCGACCCTTGGAGCATTGCTGGAATTAAAAAAACGCTGCAAATCCCTGCACAACGGTTTATTATTTTGTATAGAATACCCTTCCGTTACAGATCACAGCTCTATGTATAGATAACCCGTCTATATAATATGATATGTACTATTCTATACATATTATGTAGATCGCAGACCCTCCGTAGGTTAGTACCTAACCCCGTACACGTTACTAGGTACCTACCTAAATCACGAGTTAAATGTTGCTAAAATAATTCTGCCGATGACAAACAGTACCTAACAAGAAGAAACACACATAATGAAGTTCTGAAAAGAAATTGTTGATGAGGAGTGAAAAAAGTTGCGAAAGTACCTACCAACAAACTCCAGCCCCTTCTACGTAGATGTTATAATAAACCGTTGTGTAATAATTTACCGTTGAGTAATGATTTCAAATGAAATAATATCACAGAACAACCAACTTGACTTCATACTCCGCCAATATAATCAGGTGATCCCTAGCAATGATTTCATCTCCGCCAAATTTCCTATTGTGGGCGCGTCTCTGGTTACGAGATTTGGTTTGAATTGTATACAATTTCATTCACACTGGAGTCGAAAATGCCTGTCGGTGCAAACTTCGGGGCCTACTGAGAACGAACGGCTGGACGTACGACGCTCCGGATGGTCTTAAAAAACTCGCAAGTTCAAGAACTATTTAAAACCGTAAAAATATTCACGTAAAAAAATGGTATAGGCGTTTTGAAAATTTCAACCCCTATTTTGAACCCCTTAGAGATGACTGACAGTAACGTCGAGCTTCGAGGACCAACTAGACCCCGAACGGAACCTATAACCCGAATTTCATCAATTTTCTTTCATGGTAACTAAGAAAAGTGGCCCGTACGGCGTACGGCGGACAGACAGAAATATTTTTATTGCAGTTTTGGATTCTACATACCTTGAAACGTAAACCATCAAATTTTGAGGGGGGGTAAGAATTTGTTTTTTTCATGCTCGATACCAATGGTTCATTATTGAAAATAATAAACCAAAATTTGTGTGAAATTTAAAAAAATTCGCAATGAATAACATGGACTGAAAACTCGTACCTACACACATTTCATCCCGCTTTTGGTTTATTATTTTCAATAATGAACCATTGGAATCGAGCAAGAAAAAAACAATTCTTACCCCCCCCCCCCCACCCCTCAAAATTCAATGGTTTACGTTTCAAGGTACGTAGAATCCGAAAATGCAATAAAAATATTTCTGTCTGTCCGCCGTACGCCGTACGGGCCACTTTTCTTAGTTACCATGAATAAAAATTGATGAAATTCGGGTTATAGGTTCCGTTCGGGGTCGAGTTGGTCCTCGAAGCTCGACGTTACTGTCAGTCATCTCTGAGGGGTTCAAAATAGGGGTTGAAATTTTCAGAACGCCGTAGCTCGAAAACTTTCGATTGAAGGGTATGGTTTTTTTACGATATTAAATTTGTCTTGAGCTAAACAATTTTTTGAGACCACCCGGAGCACTGTACGTCCAGCCGTTCGTGTGCACCAAAAAGCTTCGTCAACACGATCGTGAATCAAACGGTATAAATCCGGCCGGGATATCATCAGTATCATCACTAAGGAGCACCTGATTATAATCAAGGATGCCTGTATGAAGTCGAGTTAGTTGTTGTGCGATATTATTTCATTTGATAAGTGATGGACTATTGGATTTTTTGGTAGGTACTGGTGAAACTTGAACAAACGTTGAAGTATTATTGATGGGTAAATTATTACACAACGGCAAATTATTACAGAACGGTAAATTATTATATAACGGTAAATTATTAAACAACGGTTCATCTCCAAGAAGGGGCTGGATTTTGTTGATCGGTACTTTTGCAACTTGACCAACCGTTGAAGTATTATTGATGGGCAAGTTATTACACAACGGTTCATTACACTTGACCAGAGGGTAGGTACTGACCACAGAAAACTTTGATCTACGCAGAAGGGGCATCTATTTCACTCCACATCAACAATTTTCCTTCAAAACTTCATTATTTGCGTTTCTTTTCGCCATTATAGTTACTGTTTGTCATCGAAAGAATTATATTAGCAACATTTAACTCGTGATTTAGGTAGGTACCTAGTAACGAGTACGGGGTTAGGTACTAACCTACGGAGGGTCTGCGATCTACATAATGTGCATAGACTAGTTCATATTATATAGACGGGTTATCTATACAGAGAGCTGTGATCTGTAAAAGAAGGGTATTCTGTACAAAATAATAAATCGTTGTGCAGGGATTTGCAGCGTTTTTTAACTTATTATTGGTCTTCGGAATACGTTAATAGTATTATACACCACCGTAAAGGAGCGCATAGGGGAGCAAGACAGTAGACTCCCGAAGGACGCCTAAACGAGGAAGTGCTCACTTGCCACCCCGGGACTCGACTTCCAATCAGCTTCTATGTACAGTTAAGTGAAAAATGGGACCTCCCATCAGTTCACCTCACAAGTCACAATACGACAACGTGACTCCAATCTAAGGATCCCATACCCTGGGGAGTCCTTTTAGCATACGACCATCATTATTTCGTTTCAATATCCGATAGTCAATTTCATCTAGGCGAGTGAAGGTTTGTAAAAATGAAAATTAGAACAAATGAAAATAACCGAGTTGCGGAACCTTTTGCTCCATTACTACTATGTAATTATTCGAACAAAAATAGGTACCTACACCGTTTCCTTTGAAGACAGGAGAAATCCCGGATGAGGGAGGTGTGCGCTGTCAGTAATCAATATTTGAAGAGGAAGTCTGAATAAACTAGCTGGATGACCCGTACGTAGCACGAGAGTTATAGGGGATAAATCTAAACATTCTGGGTTCCTGGTGTCTATAGAATTTTCCCCAGACCACTCTACACTAGATTAGATCCAAACAGCTCGGCGATCTTATAACAGCACAGAAGGAGTGGCCCGTTCACCTGCATTATATAAAGTGCGGTTAAAATACATAGGATCTCAAAGGACAGTGAGTCCTTTGACAGAGTACTCGTCATAGATATATTCAAAGGATTAGAATCAGTCAATGGTCCCACGTTTTCCCTAAGAGATGTTCCACTTTGTTGGAGTTTCAACTTCTCTGAGTCTGATTTCCTAATGTGCCTGCGAAATATTCATTCACATGTAGGCTCTCGGACAGCATAATTATTTTGTAAGAAGGGGGTAATACATCAGAGGTAGGACTGAGGCAGGAGCTTGAGCCCAATAGAAAGTTCAAGGTTTTTAGGTAACAACAATAATTCTGAATGAACACTTGTGAATCTACCCAATTTCAACCATCAACAACCAGTTCTGACGCATCGCATGCGTCAAAATAGCAATACTCGGTACACCGAAATACATTCAAGCGGTCGAAAGACCTTGCAAAGGAATATCCATTTGCGATGTTGATCCAAGCATTGGCTCAGTTTCTCACGAGATCCAATGAAAGATCCAAAAACATGTACTCGTAAGTAAACATTTTATCATAAGTTGAGCAACTGTTATTAATTTCAACTAAAACGCGGTTAATTACGCCTACCTACTATATTCATATTATGTTATCAGTACCGAGGTACTTTGGAACACCACAGTGACATAAGCCGTAAAGCCATTAAAAAAACGTATGCTGTAAATGACCCCGAGGCGTACCGAGAAAAGTACGCAACGTAGTCCCAAAAATATTAGTGCGAACCCTACCTATCTTTTTCGCTTATGTACGAAATTTGGTTGCGCAAACTAAACACCCGCAGCGCCTGCAGCATTTGACTTTTTCGGCATTGAGCACATCGGATTACAGTAGACATGTAGAAACAGGTAACAGAAAAACTGTTGATACTAGGCACCTCCTGTGTTATTTTACAAATTTCTGGTGACAGCCTGCTGGTACAGCCCTTTTCACAGGTTTCTGACCCATATAAATACTGAATTTTGAGAATCAACACTTCGTTAGAACCTCAATCCTTCACAAAATCAACTTCGTATTTTTTGGTCTCCTCACCCTAAAAAAAAGGAAAACGATACTCACACGCCCAAGTTCACTAAAACCTCAAAAATACCTTTTTTTGCACCCATAACACCCTTGGGTGTTTTCCAGTATGGCTGCCGAGATAGGGGACATAACTAGAGCCCAAATGGAGCCTGTGTGCGAATGAACGGTTTTTAGAACGGAAATTAAGGTAGATATCGATGATACGGAGGGCGGACATTGCATTTTTGGAATCTACACACCTTGAAACGTAAAAAAATGCTGCAAATTATTACACAACAGTTCACTATTTACCTGTACAGATGCCCGCTGTGCGTAGGTCACTGTTTTCTATGGTCAATACCTACCCTCCAGCTCCCCCCAGGAAACCCCTAAATCGAGTACTAGAGTCGGCCCGGGAAATCAATCAATAATTCACTAGTTGTTAATCATGAAGCACAAGGTAAATAATAAACCGTTGTGTAATAATTTACCTGTATAGATTCCCCCTTCTGCGTAGACCACTGTTTTCTATGGTCTTATCTACCCTCGTGCTCCCCCAGGAAAGCCCTACATCGAGTACTGGAGCCGGCCCGGGAAATACAGTTTCATAAAAATGAAACATCTCTAAGGAGTGAAAAATAGGGGTTGAATTTTTCATAACGCAGGTTCATTACAGAATCTTGTTTTTCTTTACGTTTTTAAATTGATCGCGAACTAAATAATTTTTTGAGAGCACTCGGAGCAGTGTACGAACAGCCGTTAGCTTGCACCGAAAAGCTTCTTCAACATGATTGTGAATGGAACGGTATAAATCAGGCCCAGACACAGCTAGGGAACACCTGATTATAATCACGCATGGCTGTATGAAATCGAGTTGGTTGTTCTGTGATATTATTTCATTTGAAGAATGATGGCTCTTTTTGGATTGTGTTGATAGGTACTATCGTAACTTGAACAAACGTTACCTATGCTCCATGAATAACAAAAAATAATTAATGAGTGAACTACTGAACCCTGCGCATTTTGATGAAACTTTGATTCCCGGGCCGGCTCCAGTACTCGATTTAGGGCTTTCCTGGGTGGAGCTCGAGGGTAGGCAGTGCCCACAGAAAACAGCGTCCAACGCAGAAGGGGAATATATTAATAATAAACCTTTGTGTAATAATTTGCAGCGTTTTTAATCCATTTTCGGATTCTACGTACCTTGAAACGGAAACCATCAAATTTTGAGGGGGGGGGGGGGGGAGGTTAAAAATGTTAATTTAATGCTCGATTCTAAAGGTTCATTATTGAAAATAATAAACCAAAACTGAGAGGGTGTTTAAACAATTTTTTTCCGAACCGAATACAAATGTGTATCATTCAGAGAATAATGAACCAAATCCAAACTGGCCCAACATGGAAACTGGATTTTTGATATTTGCTAATTCTCAGCCTGATATATTAGATAGGCAGCTATACTGAAACAGCTATAACAAGTTTCATCACCGTGCACTAAATGAAGAAAGAGTCCATTTTTTCCCGAACTACTCGCCTTATCAGGGTTTATGAACTGAGGATTAACGAGCCACAACAGTTCTAATAAACTGGATCAGAGGATCGACCACCGCTCCGGTCGTTCTCGTATCTCGAGTGGCGGCCGCTAGTGAACTTATGAGGGCTTTACTCATCTCATGTAGGATGGGAGGAAGACGGTTTTGATGAAAAGCAGATGCCGCGGGGTAATCGCGCGGATCAGCAATCTCTGACCTACGAAATGTTGGGCGATTCGAATTCATGCGACTCTTGAGGCATTTTCAGAGTTCATGCAACTCTTCAGCATTTTCAAGATCAGTTCAATCAAATTCTCAACTAGCTTGATAGCTATCTGCACGACAGGTAAGGAAACAAGCTCATAAGAGAAATAGTGACGCATGCACAGAAAGTCGCACAAACAGTTTAGAAGAAGCAGACAGCAGTACTGGGAATAAAACGTACAAAATGGGGGAAAAAATACGGTTGGAAACGCCTCAAATAAAACTGTCTTTATGCTTACCGATTCTCAATATATCTCATGTCCCAATTACCTAAAATATATTATTAGCTGCAATTTCCCTAAAAAAAGGGAAAATGCCACAGAAATGTTTGATGCGAAATTTGAGTCTTCAACTTTACTTTATAAAAGAAGACTAGTTTCCGTGGTTTCTGAAAACATCTTGCTGCTAATAGGTAAGCTATTAGTTCAAGTTTTAAAATGTAACTTCAACATCAGCATTTCCCACACTTAACTGTTATTAAAATTTCCAACAGATTACCTTCAACCAGACAAACCTAGTTCTTCATGAGAAGGTGCCTATTCTCCCTACTTGCGAAATCAAAGATACCAAAAGAGGAATGAAATGCAGCCATATAGGAATAAAATGCAGATTTTCTCCATTCTATAGGCAAAAGAGAAATTTTTGGGAGAAATGAAGCTAAGACAACACCACCTAAAACTACTCCCGGCTAAAGGTTCAAGCTTTAAAGTGTAACGTCAATATCAGCACTTCCCACCGTGAATTGCCATTAAAATTTCCAAAAGATAGCTTCAACCAGAAAAGCCTAGTTCTTCATGAGTAGGTACCTAATCCCTACTGCTAAGCCCAACTTGCGAAATCAAACTGTAGCCCGACACACACAGGAGACATTCTCACTAATTTCAATCACATGAATGCACCTTCATCCCGTCTGCAACCACTTCTTAGTATGTTCTTAAAGTCAAGATTTGTAAAGTATCAGTTCAACAATTTGTCCCTATCAATAAGTCAAACAAATAATACTATGTCCACGATTTAAGGGTCGGCCACTTCGTTTGGCCATAATACTAGTGAATTCTCGTTTTGAGCAACATGCATTTCCCGGGACCACTCAAATCAATACACGGGATTACAGATATAGCAACACCACGAAGTGTAGGCAGAATTCCTCAGTGACATGTACGTAAATCAGTAACGATACCTATGTACAAAACGTCCCGATAGCACAATTTCTCTCAGTGGTAGGTGGTACATGGATTCTTTTTCGATCGACATGTCCGTAAGTTTACTACTAGTTGGTACTCAGTATAAATAACACGAACAGTCATAGAATCACTTCAATTTCCAATCCAACTCAGTGAAGATTCGCCATAGGAGGGCTTCAGGTGAAACACATTTTTTACGTGTTGTTGGGAAAAAGCAGGTTGAAAGCCACTCACGTCAGACCATACAACAAAAGGACAAGTTTTCGATAGAAGTTCCCAACCATAGGAGAGCGTGTAACGTGGAAAAAGGAGGAAATCGGAGGATAGAGGCCATAGATTCTGGGAAAATTCGGTTCGTTCCCACGTCGTCACGAACTACAGGAGCACAAGAGACTCGCTGACAAAGGGTGTCCCTGCTCCGTCCTATGACACAATGCACGTTAAACACTTTACCGCTATCTCGCCTCCTTCTATTATGACGAAATAATAAGAAAAAGGTATTGGGATACCGACGATAGGCTTTGATGAGGGGTTGATAGAAGGGGATTTCAAGTTCACCACCTGTTCACAATAGAACTGCAGATACGGCGATAAAAAACCCGGTTCGTGTTGAGGTGTGAAAGGAACTATTTTTCTACTAATCATGCCATTTATTACTAACGAACCTATTCAGTAGAGATCTGTGAAATATGCGTTGACGAAGCACATCAAGAAGAGGGTAATCAAAACAGATAGTTTTCATCTTAAATGAATGCAACTCAGGCGGTCGAATCCTAATTACTAAACGAAGAGTGAAAAAAAAAAGAAGAAGACTGAGATGAGGAGTACGAGCTTACGGCTGAGTACGGGCTACTCTCCTTCTGCGCCAAAATCTTCGACGGAAACTTCGCTCTGATATAAAATCAAGACTGAAAACGGATTATTCTTCAAGCCCGAGTTCAGATGAAAATCAGAAATCGATATAAGACAGTATAAATTCCTATACAGCACAGAATCAATCAAATCAAACTAATGTAGGACGCACAACTACTACGTCCGGTCCGACAAGTTACATTAGGTAATACATTTTGGTAATATCAAAATCATGCTTCTGTGTGATCACAAATTCCAATGCATAAACTATTAGTATGAAACAAGCAGAAAATGATCCAGTTCGAGGAAGCAAAATCAGGAAGAATCTCAAACTACCTACCTATTGTGTAGAGGCTGTATAATTTCCCAATGCTACTCATAATGAAAATTCCATCCAGCTATCTAGTAAGACGAAATAAACAGGCATACTGATGCAAATCGTTCAACAAACAAGGAAACTAATAACAAACGTAGCCCCATGACACTGAGGCAATTATGACACCTTAGGTCGTTCCAAACCAACTCACTAAGACCAAGAAGAACTATATATATACACACACACAGTAGTATACAACGCTGTAGGTAAGATACTGTAGGTATCACTCGTATCAAAGCTATTACATGAATGTGCGGCTCCAGCGCTGGTGATTACACCTTGGGAGATAGACAAGTGAAATCTCCCGTCTGGTGCCAGAGGACCGTTTTACATTCCTTGCGCCTTCTGGGGAGAAGGAAACGTGCAATATTCAAGTACCAGATTTTGTTGAGTTGATCCTTTTGAAACGATACTAGTTGACTGAACAATAACTTGTGTCTTCGGTTTTTGAACCAACGGAATTCAATGCTTCGATAACGTCCTTTCCGAACTCAGGGAACCAACACCAAACAAGGCGTCTCTAGAACCAGGCGTTTTGTTGGTTTCGGACGGTAACGATTTGAAAATGAGAGGAAAGTATACTTCACTGATTAGATTTCTCAATCAGCGCTCGTAGATTGCCTGGGTTGACGATGGTCAGTCACCCTAAAAACGTCGTGATTAACCATAATTTGGAAATCGTTTGCATGGCTCATTCACCCTTCAAATCGACTGGACAAAGATGTACTTATACGAGGCCATTTTCCTTATAATAAAAGTTTTAAAACGACAATAACTAATGATAATAACATGAACACTAACTGATAATATTTCGAAATTATAGGTACTGAAGATATTTTTTCAAAATATGCCGAATCGAATGACCGATAAAAAGAAAGCAAAGAAACTCATGATTAAGTAGGTCTACAATAAAACTCCACGAAATACAAAAAGTTATACCGAGAAAAAATCTTGAATAGTGTTTCAAGTAATAACGCACGAGATTTTTTATAGAACTGTCCAAAGATGAAAGAAAATAAATACCGTAATTTGCATTTATCTAGATGTACAGTGACGTCACGATCCTGTCCTCACAATTGAGGACAGACGCCTGATTTCTACGCTGAGGTGTGTTTGGTCATGGGGAGGATAGTTATGGGCAGAACTTCACGTCATAAAGAACCACTACATATGGTTTCGACAGTACCACTACATATGGTTTCACGGCTGGATTTAGAAGTCTAGCCCTTCATTTATATACTCAACTTACCCTCTGGACTCTAAAACACAAAGCTATTTCACAGCTAAACACACAGGAAAGTAACACACAGCTATTTCACCCGTTTTATGGCTGAAATCAACCGGATTTCGAGTTGGAAGGTTCTCTTGAAGGCTTCTTAAACTAAACTTAATTCAAAGACGCAACTCCTACGGCGTAGATACACCAGTTAACTATTACTAACTAGGTACCTCGCGACCAGGGGCGATGGAATTCATGTAGACAACCTCAGGCTGGTTGTAGTAGGGTTTATTTCTGGTTTGAACACCACAACGCATAGTGACAAACGCAGTTGACAATGATAATCTTGAAGAGATATAAACGAAGGAGGCAAGCGTGCAGCAAGTACACCGGAAAACCTAGCGTAAAACGACGAAGGAGACGAAAAAAGGAAGAAACCCTGTCGGGTGTTTCAAGTGATTCAAGCCCTCGAGATCTGTGGAGTTGATCGGCGAACACAGATTTGTGTTGTCGCCTTTTCAATGTAAAACAGGATGCCTCCCAAAGTGGAGGGGCATCCACAAGAAAGGAACGCAAACGGTTATCAACAATCCCCAGTCTTCCCACTTGTTAATAATACATTTTATTCTTTTTGGTTCAGCAACCTCTACCACCTTCACGGGGGCGGACGGGGTCTGCGGGGCCCTACGTGACACTGAGTTATGGCCTGTGGTTTTCCAAGTCATTCTCCAACTGCCCCGCCGGAGGTGTCTGTACTAACCAGTTTTTCTGATACTCCATTCGTGATGCTTGAAGGATAATAAGACGAAACGCCCGACCATCACTTCCATACCAGTCCAGACCCTAAAAACCTTTTGACAAAAAATCCTCCCGGCACTGATTCTTCGATAGTAGCAGTCTCGTAAGGACACGGAGAAAGAAACATTCAAAATGACATCAAAGTAAATGACTTAAAAAAACACAGATATTGCTATTACTCCCCTCCGTCACAAGAGTAATAAAAACCGCAAGATCCAAAGGGAAGGAATGATTGTAAAATATGAAAGCGTAATGTATCTTCCTATCAAAAACACTGTTCGTGCAATGTTTCAGGAAAGGAATTTAATTTCAAAATAAAAAACTTCGCGATATCATCGACGTTTAATAGTTTTCCTGTTGAGAACCGAGGGTTCCAACTTCCCACGAAGCGTCAGGGCTTAGTCAGCATTTTGTAAAAACATTGAGGATTTATGGCCTACCAGTGGAATCCAATTTTATATCGTCCTATTCTACAACTTGTATAGTATTGGAAACGATTCGCGGTTGGAGGCAATATCCAGCAGCTCGGGGGGCGTGGGTTTTGAAAGTTACAGAGGATCTGAAGAAATGTCACTGGCCAGGTAGGTACCTAAACGTTTCCATACACCCAAATGTCACATAATTGGGGTCGGTGGACACAATTCTAGACCAATTGTAGTAAAACGACTGAAACACATATTTGCGAGTAGGGAGGTAGGTACTGTGGTTCAAGGGGTATGGGCGAACTTCACCACTAAGAAGCTACGCTTCGCACGTTTTCAAGATGGTATTTTGTATTCGTGTTGTTTCGCGACCTTCCGAATGGATTGAAATTTCTTCCTTTTGAAAGTGTCTAAAACGCTAATAATAAACCACACCTGTCGGACTGATTTAAACACGCGGAATAAATAATACAATTTGGGATTCGGTCAATCGTACAAAGGACCACTCCAAAGATGTAGGTAATTGAACACTGCAAACAAAATTATTTCCTTTGGTGAAAACGAATGAAAATCGAAATTCTACCCCCTAGCAATTCTTCTACCATCAAGGTCACACTCTGGGATACGTTGTAAGTTGTGGATACTAGGCCTTACAAATACCTGGTAACGAAACGATGAAAGCCTGGAGATACCTTCGAACACATTATCATGGAAATGCGGAGAGCAATATAAGTCAATGGTGAAGGGAATACAAAAACGCTGCAGATTATTACACAACGGTTTATTATGTATTTGCAGCGTTTCTGTACAACCGTATATACAAACAGTATATTTATGAAACTGTAATTGCCCGGCTCCAATACTCGATTTAGGGCTTTGCTGGGGGGTGGGGGGACGAGGGTAGGTATTGACCTCAGAAAACAGTGATCTACGCAGAAGGGACATACAAAAACGCTGCAAATTATTACGCAACGGTTTATCCCCCCCCCCTCCAGACCCCAGCAAAGCCCTAAATCGAGTAGTGAAGCCGGGTAATTACAGTTTCATAAATAGGCGGTGTGTTCAAGAATTCTATCATTATTGGTTATTATTCATGAAGCATAACTTTGTTCAAGTTACAAAGTACCTATCAACAAAATCCAAAATAACCATTATTCTTCAAATGAAATAATATCTCGGAACAACCAACTCGATTGTCATACAGCCGTACGTGATTATAATCAGGTGTTCACTAGCAATGATACCTGGGCCGGATTTATACAGTTTCATTCACGATCATGGTGACGGAGGTTTTCGGTGCAACTTCAGGGCCTCACTGTGTACGAACGGCTGGACGTAAAATGCTACGTAAAAAAATTCGAGATAACGGCAACCTAGAAATTTCAACCCCTATTTTTCACCCCTTAGAGATGTCTGACAGTAACGCTGAGCTTCGCGGACCAACTAGATCCCAAATGGGACCAACAAACTAAGTTTCAATAATTTTCGTTTATGCTAACTAAGGAAAATGCAAAGCAAAGGAAGTACGGCGGAAGGACAGGAATTTTTGCTACCCCCTGAAACGGGAACCATCAAATATCTTCCATGCTCGATTCCAAATGTTTATTATTGAAATAATTAACGAAAATATAGTGCTCAGCAAAGGTCGTTGCTATAATAACACGCTATAAAATACTAGGTTTCAGTAGTACCACATATTTTTCTCAATGAAATAGGGTCAATTTTGAGTTTCGGGTGGGGAGGGGGATACATACATTTTCAAAAACAGAATTCGAAAATCCATTCATAAGGTGCATGTTATGGTTAGCCAATTAACAAAAAATGTCCGTTCACCAGGTGTATTCAGTAGTACCTAATAAATCTTTTTTTCTCTCCAGCTGGACGTGAGATAATGGATTCCACCCCTTCGGCTACCGAAAATTCTTCTTCAACACCATCCCTCCCTTTTCTTGAGGGCCCCCCAAGATATTTCATACCCCCTCCACATGCACATTCACCACGAAAGGGGCTTCCTTCCACACGGGTCCTTCCTAGGAATACAAGGGACCTACAAATCACGTGTGCTGTAACGAAGAGACGTGGGGAGGGGTCTTCGTGAACCGGTCGAGAGCCGCCTCTCTGGCTCCAGAGCTCAGCCTCCCTCGTCCCTGCTATCTCAAACGCCCCAACCCGACACAATTTCATGTAGGTAGGTACCTACGTGAATACACATTTCTCGTAGGTACAGGGTGGTTCATTGGTACAGGAAATTTTCGAGAAGTTTCAAACAATATTTTAGTCATGTAGAATGACTAATAATATTATGAGCGAATTTTAGAAGTACTTAACGATTATACAATCAGTCTATTCGACACGAATCTATGAATCTATTCGATAATAATAGTTCTCTTATTTTGACGATTTTTAACGACTTTGACCACTAAACAACCACTGCTCATGAGAAAAAATATTTTTGACCACGAATTATAATAGTCTTGTATGTTTGTTGTATTTTGTCCTGACAACAGACAGTCCAGTTCAGTTTTGTCCTGAAACAGATCTTATAAATTTGTACTTTTAGCATTTTAGCATGGAACATGCTTTAGCCTTGGACTAACTAGTCGAAAAACGTTACGCGGGATGGGTGACGCGGATGTGGAACGAAATTTTAACGATGATTTTCACGTACAACCGAGTAGTTGCTAGGGAAATGAAACTTCTTTCATTTTCATCGGACAAAAATCGTTTTCCATTCGTTGGAAAGCTCTTGATTTATCACGAATTTATTTCGTATTTGTTCTTGGTATTTATTTCCTAGTTTCATACTATAACTATATAAATGAATGTTATAAATGGATAGTAAACAATGACGCTTGTTTGGTAGTCACTTGGTTATAGATACGTAGTGGTGAGTCCGTAGTGGTCATCCGTTCACAAGTTTCTATCTACTATAAAGTTAACATTTTCAGCAAAATGAATATGTTTCAATCTTTTGTTTGAAAAAACTCGGAACGCGGCTAAAGCATGTTCCATGTTTCTTGAATTTTAGCCGTAGGCTCTAAGCAGTAAGCATCCGGGGGTCCAGGGGGCTTGCCCCCTGGCGAGGCGCGCAGCGCCGAGTTTTAAACATTTATTTTTTTTTCAAGTACTTAGGTACCTACAATGGAAATGGTATTTTTCTGTCTCAAGTTCGCTATTCAATATCCTCATCCTACCTCTACAATCCATAGTAGAGCTGATATGACTTTCCGCTATTCCTCCCTATTCCTGGCATATATTAGTTCCGGCATTTTGATCAGGCATCCGTTTCTACTTGGCCCATGTTGTCCTTCGTCGATCCCTTTCCTTTGCCCTGATGGATTCCAACAAGAATCTTGAACAAAATACCAGCTTTGCCCATTCTACCTGGCCGGGCGAGGGGTACATTATACTAGTATAAATTATCAACTTGGTGGCACGAGAACTTTCAACTCGAAGAGCCACAGGTGAATATAATTAGCACGATTCTCCGCTAACAACGAAGTATTTATTTCTATTGAACAGCCATTTTTTTGGCGTGATAGTAGAATGGTGGCACTCGTAATTTATAAATGGAGGTTATTTCTCAATTACTGGTCCTCCAGGATGGGAGTCCTACCCAACCCTGGAAACAACTTACATTATGGAACTTCAATGAAATGAAGCTGGACAATGGGCAATTTCCGTGAGTAGGAATTTTTTATTTTTGATCTCAGTATCGGATTCACCCTTGAAAAATCCCCACGGCCAATTTTCATATCAAAACTCCGTGTAGCTTGGGCAACAAACGGATAGAAAGAAAACGAAATGACGTCATAAGTGGATGGCGCTGACGGTTCCCACCAGGCGGACGCGGGGGTGAGGGCCTTTACCTATGACGTCATTTCGCTTTCTTTCCACTGGTTCATCGCCCACTTTCGATCATTGACACCCCTCATATAGTACCTTTTTGGAAATCACTCGCCGAGATCTAAAACTTGAGAAAATGAAAGAAAACAGGAGAAATTGCCCATTCAAAACCAATTTTTCTCATTTAACAAGTTTTTAGTCATGTTTACATTTCATCTGAACGAAATGATTATTAAACAAACGGACCTAACCAGAAAAAAAGTCAAATTTAGTCGAATTTCAGCAGTAGAACGTCGAGTAAGTAGTGTTAATTTTTGGGTACCTATGAGACCAGAAATTGTTCAAGATAAATATTAATGAAGATTCCTCACAAATATCGCCATAGAGCAAAAAATCCGAAATGAACAATGGCTTCGTATGAAACGGCGCGTTTAGGTGACTCTTGAGGGTAAACTAAGCTTTGCTTAAACAGATGATCATTTTTCGGAACAGCCAGAGATGAAGAAAAATTTTACAAAAATATTCAGATATCAAAATTCCGTTTTCAATTTCTGCCACACTCCACGATAAGCCTTGTGGCGCCAGGCCAATAAAACTAATCAGAGTACTTGACAAGCGCATCTTAAACCGACACAATCCATCAAAAATTATAGCTAGGCATTACGACAGACGTTAACTATAACAGGAGACACCAGAGTGTTGTGGCGCTAGCGGTAGATTAGAAGTAATAAACCACTCCATTCGTTAGAGCATGGCTCATAGAAAGCGGGAAAATTCAAGAGGCGATAAAATAGTGAAGTCAGTGAGACTGTCGTTAGTTTTTGGTTTATTATTTTCAATAATGAACCATTGGAATCGGGCATGAAAAAAAAAATTCTTACCCCCCCTCAAAATTTGATGGATTACGTTTCAAGGTATGCAGAATCCAAAACTGCAATAAAAATATTTCTGTCTGTCCGCCGTACGCCGTACGGGCCACTTTTCTTAGTTACCATGAAAATAATTATTGATGAAATTCGGGTTATAGGTTCCGTTCGGGGTCTAGTTGGTCCTCGAAGCTCGACGTTACTGTCAGTCATCTCTAAGGGGTTCAAAATAGGGGTTGAAATTTTCAAAACGCCTATACTACCATTTTTTTTACGTGAATATTTTTACGGTTTTAAATAGTTCTTGAACTTGCGAGTTTTTTAAGACCATCCGGAGCATCGTACGTCCAGCCGTTCGTTCACAGTAAGGCCCCGAAGTTTGCACCGCCAGGCATTTTCGACTCCAGTGTGAATGAAATGTATACAATTCAAACCAAATCTCGTAACCAGAGACGCGCCCACAATAGGAAATTTGGCGGAGATGAAATCATTGGTAGGGATCACCTGATTATATTGGCGGAGTATGAAGTCGAGTTGGTTGTTCTGTGATATTATTTCATTTGAAAAATGATGGCTCTTTTGGAGTTTGTTGGTAGGTAGTGGAACTTGAACAAACGGTGAAGTATTATTGATGGGTAAATTATTACTAGGGTAAATCATTACTCAACGGTAAATTATTACACAACCGTTCATTATACCATCTACGTAGAAGGGGCTGGAGTTTGTTGGTAGGTACTTTTGCAACTTTTTTCACTCCTCATCAACAATTTCTTTTCAGAACTTCATTATGTGTGTTTCTTTTTGTTAGGTACTGTTTGTCATCGGCAGAATTATTTTAGCAACATTTAACTCGTGATTTAGGTAGGTACCTAGTAACGAGTACGGGGTTAGGTACTAACCTACGGAGGGTCTGCGATCTACATAATATGTATAGAATAGTACTAGACTCATAGACTAGTAGACTCATATTGATAGGGACTTTTGCAACTCGAACAACACTGATGAAGTATTATTGATGGGTAAATTATTACACAATGGCAAATTATTACACAACGGCTCATCTACCCAGAAGCGGCTGGATTTTGTTGATAGGTACTTTTGCAACTTGAACAACCGTTGAAGTATTATTGATGGGCAAATTATTACACACCGGTACATTATTCTATCTCCGTAGAAGTGGAACCTATACAGGTAATTATTACACAACGGTTTAGGGAGGTACCTAGTAACGAGTACGGGGTTAGGTACTAACCTACGGAGGTCCGCGATCTACATAATATGTGTAGAATAGTACATATGTTATATAGAACGGTTATCTATACGGAGACCTGTGATCTGTAACAGGAGGGTATTCTGTACAAAATAATAAACCGTTGTGCAGGGATTTGCAGCGTTTTTAATAAGGGTGGAAAGAACAGCCGCTAACTGGCTTGCAGTGAAAAACGGTCTCAAATCTCTTCTTACAAATTAATACACACATTTGGACCAAGATTCGTATCACTGACTTCACGATTATGATACAGCAGAGAATGGAGTGCACCATTCCGGATTGTTCAGGACATGAGAGCAAGAGTAAAAGGATAACTAATAACTAGTTGATAACCATCAGGTGCACTTTCCTTACCCGAAAGTAAGGAAACTGTTCGAACTTCAGGGTTTTGAACCCAGCATTGATGGTTGTGCACTGTTGCCGGTCAATTTCTTGTTGAAAATGTACAATACATTGGCGAAAAATTATTACAGAAAAATGGAAGATGGGCAGTCAGTAAGATTATAAAACGTGAATCCCACGCCATTAATACTGTATCTTAGCCACACGTAAGTGGGCACCAAAATTCAGGAAAACAGGTACCTTCCAACCCATCATGATGTCGTAGGTATAATCAGGTTCCTAAGGATCATTGTTCTTGAATTTTTGAACTGCGACCCCCGTCACGGGAAATGTACAACTGACCGCGACTCCACAGCTCCCCTAATGACAAGATACGATTTTTATATGTACCATAATAATATTGTGCCAAACGAACGACGATACTGTGTGTTTTACCTCTTATTGTGTACTTCAAGCTACATAATAAACATTTCGTCTGACATTCTTGAAACCCTTACATATCGCAAAACCATCCCCCACTGACCATCTGAATTAAATCAAAGTTGGTTGATTTCTTTTTGCATTACAGACGAAAGAAGCAGTCGGATTACGATACATTCGGGGACCATCTGAGACCAATTCACACATGTTTATTTCACACTCGGATGGATAGAACCCAAGGTGTAGGGAACATGCAACAAGGATTTCGCGTTTTTGCATGAGGAGCCAATAATAATATTTTTTATAGATGCCTAAATGCCTATAAAGTGTTTGCAAGAGGAGCCAATACTAATATTTATTATAGATGTCTATAAACGAGAGAATTCGTAATGAACCATTCAAGATATCCCCAACCTCTGAATTTCAGCTCGTAAGACCATTATTCGGTATCCGCGTTTTGACGATTTGGGAATACACAGATGATATAAATGTAACCAAATCGGTTCAAAAACGTTTGAAAGGCAAAATTTGAGCCCAAATTTCGAGGATAAAAAAAGGTTTCCTTCCCAAAAATGAGTACAATGTTTCCGCTGCTTTGACAGAGTGAATTCACTGAGCTGACAAAAGCGAGTAAGCAATAAGCATCCTAGGATAGAGCTAGATGATCCTGTTTTGGTTTCTCAAGTATCCACGATGGAGTTGTGTTTCTGAGCACTCCACTTTATACGACACACTGTACATCCCTGCTTTACCAGACCAACTGATTTAGATGCGTACCAAACGAAAACCTATGCAAAAACCAAGCGAAAATGAATAGGAGGTAGTAAAGGTTCCACAAGTTATGCTGAAAATTGGAAGTGAATTTTTAAACTAAGCAGATCATAGTTCGAGATTCAGTTAAGTATATTAACTTTCTTTCCGCTGTAACAAGATACGATCTGATGATTGAATAAAACAACTGAATGACATAATGACAAGTAGGTATCTAGGTAGTTTATCTTCTATAGAAATTCTTCACCCTCCCTCCAAACCCAATTTGATTTGATTTGTTAGTTCAACTTGAACTAACTGGCGAGTCTTATGATGAGCTGGAGATAACGGCATAATTATATAGGTATATATTTACATGAACCGACGTCACCTTGGTAATTTTCGCTAATGTGGATCGATGCATTGGAACGAAGTATTAACTATACTACAAAAAAACAAAAACAGAATGAGAATGCTAACTGCAATGAATAAAACTAAATTTCAAGTAATATGCGAAACAGAAACACACAGAACTTGAAACTATACTGACCACTAAGGACGTTCTGCGAGATTGACATAAACCAAAACAAGTCGTGAGACCAAGACACAGAAATTATTCACATACTGACGAAGAGCAGACACACATAAATTGATAAGATCGATCTTATCAATAGCACAGCTTTTCTGAGCATATCAATACCAATAGAGTGGTCTGAAATCAAAATATTTACGTACGACAGGGATTTAAAATAAAAACAAAGCCCGTAGGAGCGATGTATGCCCATAAAAGCGAAGAGGGGACTATCACACCATTGTTCTTTTCTACAATAATATCAAGTGGCGAGATGTACTAGCTTAGTTCCTATTCCAATAAATGAATGATTTCACTCACCGTATTTTCCTTGCAAAATAAGAAGACCTAACCCGAAAAGAAGACGAGTTTTATCACCCCAGTCTGTTGAACTCACAAGGAATGTTTCCGCCATTTTGTATTCATTTCGGAAAGTTGTCAAAGATTAATACACGAAGCAAGGTAGGTCAAAATATCGAAAAGCCGAAATAGCGAAGGACACTCGCTGTGGAGCGCTGCAAATGGCTAAGCTACTCAGGTTCGATCTATCCCTAGCCAACCAATAACTTATTTCACAGTGCTTACCACATATTCTTAACTCATCCTGAACATCGAAAATTGCAGAAATTATTACAAAATAAGATATAAGTAAATAATTAGCACTCAGAAAAAAGAAAAAATTGACTATGGAACTGCTTAGTGAAGCTAGTGCTGCGACCTAGTGGGCAAAACAATATTTTGAAAGACATGAAAACAAACTGTGAACGATGCACCAAAATCGTCAGATAAATCGAATTCATCAGCGGTTTGTGAAAATACGGCTTAAACTTGAAATTAAAGTAATTTATAAATTATTTTCCTTGTCAGTGCTATCAACGGTGTTTTGTTGGTCAATATGTTTTAGTTTATAAAATTATACAAAATGGCGAATGGTTGAACCTTCGGTTCATGTAACCTTGCTAACGTTGCCTTCTTTTACGCTGTTTTTCAATCAGTCAGTTCACCAGGAATTCATCCTATTTCATCCGTAATTAGATTGTTTCTGTGTTTTTATATTTTTCCTCAAGTGAATTACTGTCTACGGGTTTTTCATCTTTCCTGGCTGCCGTGGTTTATTTCCTAACATTAAGTTTTGGTTTTAGGTGGAAATGGTTCAACGTCTCGTGTATCGCCGTAGGTTATCCTACAACACAAAGAGTAACAGAAGACGTGTGTAAGTGTTCCGATGTTTATTACAAAAGTAATTCTGTTAAGTTCTTCACTATAGTTGATCCAATTTGCAAGTCCTTCAGTAGATACTTGCATGTTGGGTAGGAATGGTTAAAACTTGCCAAATTCGTTTGACACTTACGTGTTATGTTGATGGTGGGTTGAGGTTATCCTTTTCCGCAAGTAGGTACATCGGTTCAGGTATTATGCTCTTGAATTTTTATGAGTTTTCACCTAACGTACCAATCTATCCCTTTATCCTCAAAATTAACAATCCAAGGAGGTATGTTTTGATGCACCACCCCGCATACTGGACATGAGGAATGACTTTTTGAGCTAGCTTGACTGCAGTTATGATTAGCTTATTGATACTTGTCTGCAGCGAGGGTTAGTTTAGTAATAGGTACTTGTCTGTTGGTTGGGATTGTACCTTTTATGATCATTGTACCTTCAGGCTCACCACCACCTCATAGGTTTTCTGAGGGTCTCACACTGTCAAAACTTTTTACACAAGTTTCCTCCATGCATCAAAAGCGGTAAAAAAATATTGAACACCGGTGGAGCCCTCACACGGCTCGTGTTTTTTTTTTTTTTGCGCTAACATCAGAACTTCGGGGTCCATATTATACTTCATTTTTGCACTAGAATTCAGTCGCGTGTTGGAGACAGTCATGGATGGGCGTGTAGAATAATTCCAATAGTTAGGTACTGTATAAAATAGAAATAGAAAAATGGTATAAAATGTCATAGAATTTACACTGAATGCAATTTTTAAATCCAACTTCAATTTCGACATGGATATGTCTTAGTCTGGGGGTCAGTGAAATTTTTGTGACAGGAAAAAAATGCGACGTTTTTTGGGCCGAATCCCGTTGTGGTAGAGACTTGGAATTTGTCATGTAGTCACCTTAGGTCTTAGGACTTCTACATGACGATTCATAGGGCTCGGATCAGCTGAGTGGCTCCAAAAGCTAATTTCCGTGCTATTCATTCTGTGAATCTGTAATTTGTCATGTAGTCACCTTAGGAGACTAGTACATGACGATGCATAGGGCTTGGATGAGCTGAGTGGCTCCAAAAGCTAATTTCTGTGCTATTCATACTGTGAATCTGTAATTTGTCATGTAGTCACCTTAGGACTTCTACATGACGATACATAGGGCTCGGATCAGCTGAGTGGCTCCAAAAGCTAATTTCTGTGCTATTAATTCTGTGAATCTGTAGATTGTCATGGAGTCAGTCACCTTAGGACTAGTACATGACGATGCATAGGGCTCGGATCAGCTGAGTGGCTCCTAAAGCTTATTTCTGTGCTATTCATCCTGTGACGCTGTAATTTGTCATGTCAAGCCATTGTTAAGCATTACTGATAGAACTTTTTCTTTTTGTCCAACTAGTGCTTAAAATTTTGGGAGACCTTAAATTAGGGATGACCGATTCTCCAAAATGAATCGATTTAAATCGAATCGATTTTTTAGAAAAGTATCGAAAAGAATCGCGATTATTTTTTCAAAAAGAATCGATACATCTGAGAATCGATTCTTCTTTCTCAAAACTCAATCTAGTCCGAGTAGAAAGTGAAGAAACAATATTAGGTACATTAT
Organism: Leptopterna dolabrata; assembly: GCA_954871275.1. NCBI lineage: Eukaryota > Metazoa > Arthropoda > Insecta > Hemiptera > Miridae > Leptopterna > Leptopterna dolabrata. The sequence continues at coordinate 22,342,181 of OX940979.1, forward strand.
GAAACCTGAATTCCAGTAACTACTTATACTCGTACATCCAATTGCTACCCAGCTTCAGCACATTAAACAGAAATAGGTAGGTAGATATTACGAGAAAAACAACAAGTATTATTGTAAAAAAGGATCTGGTCTACAGTGCAATGGAACACAAAAATACTTGTCCAGAGCAGAAAAGTATCGGTTTCCGATTCTCGAAAATCAGAATCGTATCGGCCGATTCTTAAAATAATCGAAAAATATCGATTCTTTTTGAGCATCCCTACCTTAAATTGCTTAAATCACTTAATTGCTATGAGATTGCTTAAATCATTTACCACTTACATTAGGCTCTCCCTTGATGGGAAAGACATATCCATCTTTAAGTCTTTCCCATCAAGGGAGAGCTTAATTTGCAATTTATATGTCTTAGATGTCAAATTTATCATTTTCGTTATTGTCCTTTGAAATGAATTATTTTTGCTTCCTCACTACCGGAATGTAGGGAAGCTTTGGAATCGCATTGGGTAAACAAAATTTATGTCCTCCAAAATGAAAATTTCCGCTACCATTTTGCGTTTCAGGCATCAAGAAACATTTTGCGTTCCGTGTCTGTGTGATCCCTTGCAACGCCCATAACTGCCCGAAATAATGTGTCGAAATGAGCTGAAATTTGGAGGGTAGGTGCGGGTTGGGTCACAGATGGTCCCATACGTAAATCACTGAAAAAGCGCTGTAACTTTCGTCTGTGCATGCGCAAATGTGAAATACTTTAAACTCCCATAACTACCTTGAATGTCGTTGAAATGAGTCAAACTTGGAGGGCCGATGAGAAATGATACCTTGATAGTTCCATATGAATTTCATTGGAGGTGTACTGTAACTTTCGTCTGCGCATGCGCGAACATGAAATGTTGACCATATCCTCGTAACGCTTCTAACTACGCGAAAAATAGTCGTAGAGAGCTGAAATGTTGAGTGTACACGCGGGTTGGATCGCAGATGGTCCCGTATCAAAATGATGCATTGATACTCCACGAACCTACCCAGTTATTCTATACGTTCGTGTGATTCAAGTGAGGAAGCTATGCTGCCTACTCGAATTGGCAGACGTTTTTCGAGTTTCTGTTGGTCACGGGCGTGTGAATCAAATTTTTCCAAGGCGTTAACCAATTTTTGTGATCGTCTTCACAAAAAAATAAATGGGTTGATTCTGTGATACGCCACACACGATCCATTTGACGCATAGGTACCTTCGCGTCACATAACTTTAATAACAATATTGTCACTCTAATAAAAATTATTGTAAATATACATTATTGTAAATATAAAAATTATTAAAGGGAAAAAAAATTGAACTCAATATCCAGGTAACCATTCACGAAAAATGTGGTACATAGTGTGGGAATTGTGGCGCAAAACAACTTAATTCGCTTCCTTACACTGCTCTCAAGTGTTCGAGAACCCTTCAAATTTTTGACGAGCATTCAAATTATGTAGTTTCCATCGTGATTAAATTTTTGAGGGCTTTTTTTGTAGGTGCACAATTTTTAATGGACAGCTGTTTTTTAACAAAATTGCCCTAACAATACGCAAAAAGCTTGAGCTTTTTACAAAAAAAAGGTTGTCAGTGTGGGGCCCCCCTTTAATCGATACGCCGCGCGCTGGATGCCCCTTTTGCTTTTAGCATAATATTCATGATAGCCCGTTGATATAGTACGTTAACGACTGCAACGTAATTGCTATTCTCGCTAAATTATCTGTTCCACGGGTGTGTGTCAATGGAATAAATTTGCTGAATTGAGCCTTCTCTTAGTTTGAACGGTATTCAAAAACGCTGAAAATTATTACATAAAGGTTTATTATTTACCTGTATAGATGCCCCTTCTGCGTAGATCACTGTTTTCTGTGGTCAGTACCCTCGAGCTCCCCCCCAGGAAAGCCCTAAATCGAGTACTGGAGTCTGCCCCGGAATTAAAGTTTCCTACAGATGCGCGGGATTCAATAATTCAATCATTGATTTTTTGTTGTTATCTATGAAGCATAAGGCAAATAATAAACCGTTGTGTAATAATTTACCCAATAATGCTTCAACGTTTGTTCAAGTTTCAAAAGTACCTATCAACAAAATTCAAAAGATCCATAATTTTTCATAAGAAATTGAAAAAATATCACAGAACAACCAACTCGACTTCATACAGTCATCCGTGATTATAATCAGGTGCTCCCTAGCAATGATATCTGGGCCGAATTTATACCGTTTGATTCACTATCATGTTGACGAAGCTTTTCGGTGCACACGAACGGCTGGTCGTACAGTTCTCCGGGTGGTCTCAAAAAATTCTCTAGTTTTGTTAATTTTGGTTCATGGTAACTAAGAGAAATGCGAAGTACGGCGTACGGTGGACATACAGAAATTTTTTTATTGCATTTTCGGATTCTACATACCTTGAAAGTTAAACCATCAAATTTTGAGGGGGTGTTAGAATTTTTTTTCATGCTCGATTCCAAAGGTTCATTATTTAAAATGATGAATACAATTTTTTTCGTGCTCGATTCCAAACGTTCATTATTCAAAATAATGATTATAATAATAAGTGAACGTATTACTTCGCGATATTTCATTCAAAGCTACACCAAGAGGTTAGGTGTTCATTGCAAATTCAGCATCTTCCACACATGAGCTGATCTTGCTGGGACTTTCTATAACCCATTATCGATTCTCCATTTCCACAGAATTTCGATACTTACCAAGCATTTCCCAGGTGCATCTACAATTTTTCCCATGCATTACTTTTCTCGAGGAGGTGACTCATGGGTTACCATGGAAATAACGAACAGGAAATTGTTGATATGCTCAAAATTGGAACTTGAAGAAATGTTTTTTCCCGTTAGGGCGAGAGCTGAACCAAGTTAAGTGAAGAACAACCTTACTTCTAATTCTGAGTGCAGTTCTGGAATACGAATGTTGCACCGAATTAGAATATTGCAATCCAGAAATTGGTCGATCTGTTCCATTTTTGGTAGGTTACCACTGTCCCAATCCTATTTAGCCAAATTTCATTCTGCTTTTCAGAGTGAGGACACCTGGTGGCCGCCTTGTGTACCAGTACCTCAAGAAGCCCAAGAAGATCCCCAGATGCGGGCAGTGCAAAGACAAGCTTAGGGGTATTATCCCTGCCCGACCCATGGAGAGGGCAAGGATCACGAGGCGGAAGCAGACAGTCAAGAGGGCGTATGGTGGTGTCCTCTGTCACAAATGTGTCAAAGAAAGGTTAGTTGCGTGTTGTCCTGTTATGAATTTATTGTCCTGTAACCGAATCTAGTGAATGCCATAGGAATAAAATATATTGCAACATTCAGGGTAAACGACGCAGTTTGGTGACTTGCCCAAGAGATAATTGGGAACTTGCATGGTCCGAAATTTCGCATTTTGACCTCAAATTCCAGTCGAAATTTCATCTTAATTCCATCTGGGTTGTCTGAAATTGAAGGAAAAAAGCGCATCAAGTTATTGAGAAAGAGGAACTCACATTTTTTAAAATTTGAATTACGTATACGTATGTAAAGTGAATTGAATTTGAAGACGTATGGGGAAAGAAAAATTATTCAGACGCGCCAGGGATTTTATAGATAAAAAATGAAATCTGAATTTCTGAGAGCCCGCCAGATCTGCTGACCAAATGGCCCGCTTCTGCTGACTCCACCCACTTCCTGAGTGTGAAGTCACATTTCGCTTCTCTTGATGTCTTGATCCACATCCCGTGTGCCCTTCACGTTGATTGTAAAGTCAAATCAAAGCTGACACAGTTTGACATGATATTTTTCTCGGAATAAAAACAAAATAGGAAGGAATAGGGCACACTTATTCCCCGAACTTCCTGATTCCTGCATCCACATATTCCACATCCGCGATCCGCCCAACTTTGTTTTTGTTGGTTCCATTCTTCTTCTCCAAGATATTTTCTTTTTGTTATACAGTATGGTAATGCGTTGTCACTTCCGTTGTGTGAGATGTTGCAACGTCGTAGAAAATAAAGAAAAGGAAACATGTTACATGAACGTAGTTGATGATGAGCATGGTAATCACCTTGTTTCCCAGGGATAAGCGAATCGTGACGTCACATGCTCGTCAACCACTCATTGTTTTGCGCATCTTCCCTTTCTGCCAGTTTTCTAATTCGATTCTAATACAATAAAATTTCTATTCATATTTGATTACATTTTCGTGAACTGTCTGTGGTCTAGTGTAGAGTAAAAAAGGTACCATACGGAATTTCAGGTGGGTGCAAGTAACTCATTGTGCTCCTCAGGGAGACGATGGCCGTAACGTACTTATTAGAGAGTTCCTAAAGGATACCGTAGCTCAGATGATGTTTGACGTATCATACAGTTGACGTATTTGGCTGCATACATCCGTCACCGCCTCTCGATCCCGTGAAACGTAACGACTAGACCGTGTGTAAAACGAACCTGACGTGTTGAGAACCGTACATGTTGAAATACCGTACGCACCTACTACGTGCTATGGTGAAAACGTGATCGCAATGAATTTTCCTATTACACCAACGTTTTCGCAACCCAAATACCTACCTCCCTTTCAAGCCGTTTCTGCTCAGGAGAATCAAGAGGAAGGAGAAGTTGTTGTGGAAACACACATCATTGGAGAAGATAATGAAAATGATATGAACCAGAACCCATAGAATCGGATTATTGTTGGAGTTTAAGGGTGAAGAATTGATTAAACTTTCTTGCTTTAACCAAATTTAGCAACAACAAGCAATTCAGTAACTTTCTTCACGAACTTTTCTGGTAATCCTAATTCAAGTTATGCCCAGTTTTCGTGTTTTGTACTGGTGTACCGTAAAACATTTCTGTGCCTACTGTTTTCTTAAACTGTAGTACAGTACATTGCTTTCTTAACCTAAAAAATGAAATGGTTTCAAATGCTTAAGCTTTTTTAGTTTATACTCGTACCTACTTTTCCCTCATAGTAAAACCTGGTTTCACAAATATATAGCTGGTTTTGCAGTCGCACACATATTCGTACCAGTTGCAAAAGAGGCCAAATACCTACTGCAGAAGCAAACCAACTTCATACAACTTTAATTTTCCACTAACTAATTCGACGTTCTTCAAAGTTGTCATACTGCCTGACTTCAGATTTAACGGAGCTGGTGCATAGTGGTTTCTTTTACTTCTGTGTGTAGCTCTTGTCTTTTGAGATGGAAGGGGGTAGAATTCGCGGTACTTCAACAATCAGTAAGGAATTGATGTCACTTTAAGATACCGACTCATATGCTCAGTTGTCTCTTGTAACCCATGGCAGCGGGTTAGCATCCATGTTGTTTGGGCTAACAGCGGATGCAGTATTGATATGACCGTATCTCCTAGGAACTCTCTATTTACCCACTCTTTTATAGAGTCCGAATGTCAATGCCAATATTAGAACGTTGTGACTATTCAGATACAGTTCTTATTGCTTGTTATGGAAAGTTCTCTTCCACTTGATAATTTCCACAAGAAAGTTCGCCTTTATGGTTGTATTGAGTGTTATCACTTGTCATGCTATCTTGATTATATAAAATTATTCGTATTCATCAGTGGGCAATTTTAGGGATTCTTGGTTAGGGATTTTTTATTTTTGATCTCAGAATCGGATTTCACTACCTTGAAGCCCCCCCACTGCCAATTTTCATCGCAATACTCCGTATAGCTTGGGCACAAAACGGATAGAAGGAAACGAGATGACGCCATAAGTGGATGGCGCTGAGTCCTCCCCCCCCCCCCCCATGCGGACGCGGAGGTGAGGGGCCTTTACCTATGACGCGCTTCCTTTCCACTGGTTTATTGCCCACTTTCCATCATCCGATTCCCCTCATATACCACATTCTCGGAAAGCACTCGCCAAGATTCTTTAGACCCGTTTTTAGACACTGGATTAGACCCATTTTAGACACCGTTTTAGACACATCTGAACAAACTGGGTTAGGTTTCTGTCAAATTTCCGCAGATTATAGCCACGCACATAACTACCCGGACAAATGAGGAGTACCCACCTGTTATTGAAGTAGACACTGAGGTGAGATGGTACATATTTCTCATTTGGACGGGACCAGTAGTTAATTTTTAATGAAACATGGAAGTTTTGATGACGTGCTTCTGTGTATACAGCTTGTTTCATATCATCCACGGCATTGAAGTGAGCTGTGACATCGATGCGCCTACCCGAGAAGTGTGTTCTGCTATGCTGTACCACCAATGAAGTCATTGCCCCTTTTCATGTAGTCTTGGAAACGAACCAAATGTGTTCCAGCTAACCGATTTGATTTCCTTCGTCAGCAAACATCACAAAAACAAACTTGAAAAAAAAAAATAAAACAATCCCCCGTGATGAGCTGGAATATGAAGTGTAGGGTGGGTCGGGGACCTGCCTGGTCCCATATGAATTTCATCAAAATAATAACTTACGTCAGAGCTTGCTCGAACGTGAAGTCTACGCCTGGAAGGAGGGTAGAAGTTGACATTTGGAGGTAGTTGCGAGTTGGCCCTCGGATGAACCCACATTAATTTAATCAAAATTAGGCTAACTTTCGTCAGCGCATGCGTGAACGTGAGATCCTTGTTACGTGCATAACTACCCGAAGGAATGGAAATAATAAGCTGAAATTGGAGGGTAGGTGCGGGTGGGACCATAAATGATTACGCTAATCAAAATCGGAATTCTCTGCATGTGTAAACGTGAAATGTTTGGGATTTACTAGTGTTTTAATTATCCTATTATGATACATCTTCGCTGACGTTCTTCTAGATAGGATCTAGGATCACCATAAGATCCACACCACGTTTGCTGTCGTTCGAAGCTGTTGGTGTAGTAATAAATGTAACTTCTTGTTTCTTTGCAGGATCATCAGAGCTTTCCTTATTGAAGAACAGAAGATCGTTCAAAAGGTCCTCCGGGCACAGAATGCACCAGTTGTCGTTAAGCCCGAAAAAAAGTGATTTAATTATTTGACTTAATACATAAGTTTTTTAAAACTTACGTGTTGTGTTTTGACAAGCCCTTGGTGAATCACCTATGTCAAATTGATGAAAAGTTTTTTACTGTATTAAGGTACTACTAAGCTCTTCTTGGATCATCCAAATCAAAGCATATCAGATACATGCTTATGTGTGGGTTTTTCTTGTTACTTGAGTATCTAGCGCTGTATAACACTATCATAGTTGAATTTTTCCTCTTTGTTGATAGTTGATACCTAGACTGGACTGGACTAGTTGACACTGATATCTAGATTACTGTTCATCGTGGTCCCATTTAGCAGGAAACAGTATATAAGGTCTTGCACGTAGATCATGAATACACTTTTTAGTTACTTCTTGCAGCTAGTGATGGGGAACTACCGATATTTCCGATAGTACCGTCCATCGCTATCGATACCATTGACGGAGTTTTCTGCCTCTCCATTTCCTTGTACCTACCTTCCTATGTACCTATAATTTGGAGACAATTATTATAGTGTCAATTCATCTAAATATTCGTTTTGTCACGTCACTGTTAGCTCTTGCGCACTTTTAATGAAATAGTCATTGTTTATGAATTGAATTTTCTGAATACTTTTCAAAAATGAATCATTTGTGTTCAAGTTATCTTCTTTTTTTTCACTACCCTTACAAGTATGTGGGTTTTGAAGACAAAAAGGAGGGATTACCTACCTAGCATTTTTTTTTTCATCTCAGTTTGCTCTATTACATACTTTGATTTTTAAAAAATTGGTTCGGGAAATAATGAATTTGATTTGGAAAAAATTTCTTCTGATCAATAGCATTGATAGTGCTATAGATGATAGTCCCCCCATCACTGCTGGCAGTGTAAGATGTTCAAAACACGCCATCTTACATTTTTGATCCGGGCAGTCATCGATCGATACGCAATCGATATCATCCGGCAGAACCGTCGGCGCAGGAGCCATCTGCGCCACTTCCCCACGCCACGAAGGGGCGGATTCGCGAAGGGAGTGGTGCATAAAACCGATTGCAGCCACCATGACACTACACAAGAGACTGAGACTTCTCGGAGACCAGACCTGCGACTTTTATAGTATTTATCTGAGATATTAGTTTGAGCTTTAGTTGAGATTGAGACAGAGTTGAGTCAGAGCCTTCAGCGATTAATTAGGGATTATTCTGTGCGAAGTATTTGTTGTTGAACCGGACCTTTCCTTTTGCTTTCCCTTCTGGAATACTGATTTGTACGACGACTGTGAGAGGAGAAGAGTGGAGGCCAGCCCGGAAGCACAGGGGTACAACGTTGAGTTGTAACCGTTGTACTGCCGCGGAAGTATCCTGTTTCAGGCGGTACCTGTTCGCCATTGGGGTGGACGCCGAAGCAGCGGACCGCACGAGCCCGAAGCCAGGAGGTTGCCCAGACGAGTTCCTGCCAGGTTCCCAGGAAGAGGTAGGATTTACACCCTTAACACATTCAACGCGTACCAGAATTCCTTGGTAACTAGCCCATACGTACACAAGTTAATGAAAGGGAGGTGGTGAGGAGGGTTCCCCACACGGGAAACCAAAAATGAAAGGGAGGTGGGTCCCGATTGTCAAGGTCATACTGAATGGGAGAATCCCTTGAACGGCTGGTTTCTACGCGTAATGGACGAGAAGGAGTAAATCAAAGAACATCAAATAATGTCCCTTCCAAGACTCAACAGTTGAGTTGTACGTCTGTGGTAAGAACTGCTACAGTGGTAAGAACTGCTACAACTCAACTGTTGAGTTGTATGCGTTGAGCGTGTTAACCCTTACGATCCATTTCGCGACTGTCACGTAGCAGTGCCCTTCAGGTGTCCAATAATTCACGGCATTTTGCCGGAAGTAACAGAGGGATTCTTCCGTTCTGTTGCAGAACCCCTACAGGTAGAACTTGCTACCCCCGAGCCTGAGGCTAACGTTGCACCCCTCTACCACGTGCAGTCGTACCCACAGCACCCTGTATTACACCCCTTCAGGAGCATTGCACCCGACTCTGGTGCTACCATTCGTTCAACACATTGCACATATCTAGAAGACTATCTTAAATTCAGTCCCTTTGCCTTGTATAGAGTCCTGTTATTTCGCGAATATCATTTCTCTGAAAGTCTGTCTCTAAATTGCCGTACCCCGTGGAACCCCTCAACTTTGTCATTTGTTTCGTTTAATAAATTCTCTCGTTCAATTAGTTCATTGCATCACTCGCCCAGGACCTTCAGTCATTGCTTACCTTGCTGGAAGCTTAGTTTTAATTTCTCTTTCAGCAGCGTGTCTCCTGAACTCGAGCCAGTACTGTGCAAAGCGGTCTCGAGGCCAACTGCCTCCTACAAAACAGGTAACAAATGAACGTGTGTGAATTCCGCCATCAATTATCTCGCCCACTAGCTTTGCCATCCATCTTCTAAGTAGGGAATTTAGGAATTCAACACGCTACAGCAGCAAAAATTCGTCGTCTCCCAAGAACATTTCTAGGTCTGCTGTCGACATATCATTTCCTAAATTGTTGTTAATTTAAGAAATTCACAATTAATGCGTACTAAATAAAGTTTTTTAGATTATTCAGTTTAAAATATGAATACTCTTTGGTTTTCTAAAGTCGTCATGATTAGGCAGGAAAATGGCGACTGAAGCTTAATGAACTAATATACCGATATAACAAATAATATATCGACTACAAAAAAAAAATGATTAGGCAGGGCTCATACCACAGTTCATTTCTTGGTTTTGATCTCTCGTGTTAATTTTCCAAAATTGAGTATTGTTATGTCCGACATGTTCTTCATCCCCCAGCATCCAATATCTACCAAAAAGCTTGGCTGAGGGTGTATGGTATTTCCACCGTTCTCATTTTTATGGTTCTAGCTGCCCTTGTGTATCATAGAATTTGCCTTATCGCGATTTTTAGCGGGTTGTTTCAAAATTAGTAAGATGGAAACAAATATTATGTTCTATGGGATTTCGAAATCCCGGGATAAGAACAAGGTGGGTCCAACAAGATCATCATATCGGATCGGCGTACGATATCGCTTGCGGTTATAAAGCCATGTGTGGTGTTTCTAGATGGGCATCGGTATATCCCGCTGAGATCAGCCTGTTGGAAGCAATTTAATATGGCTAAAGTTTAAGCTACAAAAATTGTCTTATTCACATACAATAGCTCAGTTCAGAAGTTCGAACTGTCAAGGGCAAGCCAACCACGAACCTCCTTACACATACTATACGAGCGATGTTGAACTCCATGTTGAGGGAAGGAAAAGAGGTATGTATAGTATGGCATTCGGGGCATTGAAGTTATAGACGCTTTAGTGAAAGAAGCAGCATTTCTAGCATCCCCTGCAGAGATCAAAATTCGACCAAGTGATAATGAAAGGCATTATCAAACAAAAGCTGAACCAGAAATGGTAGAAACAATTTGAATCGCAACCAACAGGGGCTTACTACAAAAGTCTAGAGCCAGTAGAGTACCATGGTCCGCGTTGGCTCTAAAAAAAGGCATGGTACACTCTATATGCCAGCTGAGAGCGGGTCATGCTGTATGCGGGGTTACAACGTTGACCATGAAATTATTATCAAACAGCAGAACATGAACGATGTCAAGCTGCAACTGACAACCTTTGCAAGTCACAGGAAAATTATGATTGATTACATTAGGTTTGTTCGAGCAGACCAGAATGGAAGTGTGTTCTGAAAAAGAGGGGATAGAACTGTCAAGGATTGAGTCCAGAACTCTGTCTGTCCCAACTGTATTGATGATTCTGAATGGATAACCTGAAGCATTGTAAACTTCCATATAAGCTGGGAGAAGCAGCGAGTGCGCATGTGCAGGGTCAGCAGTCCTCGAAAAATGCAGGTCTGCTAGAACTGGTCCTGGACTGTCGGTCCGAACAGCCAACTCGTTGCAGGACCAGTTATGGAGCTGTCCAGTCCAAGGCTGTCCGGACGAAGCTATTAATGCAACTGAGGAAATCTGTCAACCTGTCATGCCTCCTACAATCCCTCTCAGTGAGTGTACAGTGTTATACATAAGTTGCTTACAGTGTCCTAAAAATCTAACATATTGGGCATTAGCATTACATTGTAATGTTACAAATGTATACAACATGAAATCATGTAGGCTGTATGGGCACTCAATGCCAAGAAAAAAATCAGTCATGCAGCATGACTTAATGAGCGAATTTTCAAAGAAATATTCGAATTAATGGCTATGGTTTTGAATAAAGGAAAACTTCGGTCTAAAATTTGGTTTTCTATGTATATTCTCTTCGTATTTATTTTAATTTGTACGTTTTGTCCATCCTGATTCTACCGTTTGTTTATTACGTAATTGTACTAAGTGCTTATTTATTTGATCGCTGTGGGTAAATTCAAGGAGTTGTACTAATCGTTTGCCTCCCCCTTTTTTGCTTCGAACTCTCGTCTTCAATTAATACTTCTCACATTTTTCAATCTGACCACTCTAAGGGGGTGGGGGTAAGAGTTTAAAGATTATCCTAGTTTTGGGTAATTTTTGCGCACTTTAAATGCTCTAATTTAAGAACGGATTTAGATATCTAAAATCCGATTTCACTATCGTGTTCAGCGTGCAAAAACCTTTAAAATGAGGGGTCACTTGTTAGAAAATAACATTTTGGGGATTTTTGGGTAATTTTTGCGCACTTTAAATGCTCTAATTTGAGAACGGATCAAGATATCTAAAATCCGATTCCACCATCGTGTTCAGCGTGCAAAAACCTTTAAAATGAGGGGTCACTTGTTGGAAAATAACATTTTGGGGATTTTTGGGTAATTTTTGCGCACTTTAAATGCTCTAATTTGAGAACGGATCAAGATATCTAAAATCCGATTCCACCATCGTGTTCAGCGTGCAAAAACCTTTAAAATGAGGGGTCACTTGTTAGAAAATAACATTTTGGGGATTTTTAGGTAATTTTTGCGCACTTTAAATGCTCTAATTTGAGAACGGATCAAGATATCTAAAATCTGATTCCACCATCGTGTTCAGCGTGCAAAAACCTTTAAAATGAGGGGTCACTTGTTGGAAAATAACATTTTGGGGATTTTTGGGTAATTTTTGCGCACTTTAAATGCGCCAAAACCCTCCTTAGAGTAGGCCAATTTCGCCCATCTTCGAACTTAGCCTTTCGATTGCCAAGATAGATTTTTTGTGCAAATTTGAGCTGTTTATCTCAATTCTATCGAGAGTTATCGTCTGGAGTGACACATATATAAATAAATATATATATATATATACATATAAAAAAGTGTTAAATTTCAGGAATCGTTTTAGAATGGTCTGAAACGGATTTCTATGAAGAAAATTTCCAAAAATTTATATTATTTAAATTTCGAAGCCATTGCAATAGCTTCATTTTCTTTGAAAATTCGCTAAAAGAAGAAAAATTATTTAAAAATACACTGCCAAGGACATGGCACAGAAGCTTCCTCGTGGCCTTCACAGTATGTCACCATTAAATTTTCATACATAGATTCAGATTAATTATTAACGGAAGATTCAGATTAATTAACGGAATTATTTAACTGTTATTTAATAATAAGGGTACCTACCTAATCCGAAGTTAGTATTCATGCGTTAAGATAAAGTAATTAGTCCACGTATAGAACTGAGAACGCAAAGAGTCGCTATCAAATTTCAACTTCCTAGGGTTAACAGGAGAGAATTTAGCACAACCGCTGAGCAGGGTGCGGAGCCCGTTATTTCATTCGCCATCGCAGAGGCCCTTCCAGGTTTATAGTTCTATGGTCTGGAATGCTCGACGTATGGAATGTACCACGTGCCACTGCCACCGCTGATTCAATCATGATGAATGTCGTATGGGACCTCAAGGGACCTTACCCGCATCATCCCTGAAAATCTGACCAAAATCCGTTCAAAATTGATGGAGTTATGACCGTAACAAGAAAATCGTTAGCGCCTGTGGAGAGGCTACCGTTGATTCGATCATGATGAAACTGATAGGGGACCATCTAGCGCTAAACCCACACAATTCCTGAAAATATGATTGAAATCGGATCAAAATTGTGGAAGTTATGGCTGTGGCAAGGAAATGTGGACAGACACGAAACCAAATTTGTTCAGGAGGCCCTGAAACGCAAAATTCAAGAGGAAATTTTGATTTTGGAGCACACAAAATTGTTCATTTCGAAAGTGAAAACAAAGCTTCCGCTGCCTTGCAGACTCAGAAGCAAAAACAGGATGGTCTGTATATATATATATATATATATATATATATATATATATACATATATCATGGTATTATTTCACCTGAATAGAGTAACTGCCTGGGTATTCTCTTTTGATTACGAAGTATTTCAGGTTTCTTTATATAATATTAATCTACAGAACTCTGGATGAAACCTTTATTCGTTACGTCTTACGTCATATATTATGTATATCAATTGAGGATTATTTACTCCTAGCAACGAACTTTGATAATAAATAATGCCTGGTGCTCCCATGACAGATAAATGCTGTCCAAATAACAGGTAGGTACTGCGACGCATCTCTTGAGCTAAAAACATTATTTGACTGGAAAATACGGATGAATGAACGAAATCATAAATAAAAACATTATATATTGTAACTATCTTATCACTACTTCCAGTAATTATGCAAGATAGTGTTTCTCGATATACCACTTCGATAATAATGGATATAATACATAGGTATAGGTACCTATAGGTTATCTATTTAATAACAACTTCTAAATAGGAGAAAAACATTTGAACTTTCATTAATAACTATGATGAATAGGAGATGAGAGTTTCAGATTACCAAGTAGGTTGATAATATGTATCATAAACTAAGTAGAAGTAGTAGTAGTCGTTTCTTAGAGAAAAAAACTAAGCCTTTTGAGAAGTAAGTTCTAAGTTTAGAAACAGTGAGATTCTTGATATTTTCCACTTTTCACACGGAAACTACTACCTATTTCACCTTGAGGAAGGTATTTTTGTAGAAATTACATGTTTCGTAACAACAGTATATATAAGTAAGTCTTTACTGAAATGTAAAGGAAAGCGTCTGCAATAAATAGTTCATTCATGATGGGTACGTATTTACAACACAAGATCTCACAGCTCTGTAAATAAATTAAAAGGTATCAGCGTAGAGAATTGAATCACTGGTGTAAGGCACTGGAACACCAACATCTGCTGCCTGGTATGTCACAACAGTTGAAGCTTGGCTTATCGGTCTGCAACTCTCCCACATAAGTACCGCTTTTGAAGACAGAATTTTGATTAACTAGATGCCAATTGCATTTGTAGAGTTTTTGTATTTATGATTCTAATGACGTTGCAGGGTTCATATTAGAAAACTGACGGTACAGACTATTTCCCAGAGAACTAACTATGAATCCCTCGCCGTTAACATTTGCGGTGAATGTCCAAGGATTCCTCAAACCACTAGCAAGGAATTCAACTAGGTACCTATATTATCTATAGATGATGTTATGATATAATATATAGTCGATATTATGTTCGTCGATTTGATTATTTACATCGTTGAAAAAGGGTCCAATGATTTGAACATCAAAATAGGCACTTTCTATGTGCTATGCTCGAGTTCTTGTAGTGGTGTTCTAAAGTGGAGATTGATGTGACAAGATCATAAATAATTTCAATAAACTAACCATTATTAAAGTAAATACAGTTCATAGAATCAAACGCCCCAACACCTAAACGTCGAAACACAGATCATCGGTAAATTTATTTCTACTATTATCTACATAATCATCAGTAGGGACACTAATCTGACCAATTATAAGACATAAGACACTAAAATGAAGTTCTGAACTCCATACTCTATAAAAGGCTCTCTAAACACCTTTGAAGATAACTTTTGAAAATTAACTCTGTAGAGATAGCTACTGGGTATTTACAAGGTTTTCAACAGAGGGGTTAGAAAAGGGCAGTAGAGAGGGCAGCATCATTGACAAGAAAACACCAACTGCTGCCATTATGAGCCATTTCTCCATTTTGTCCGGCCTCAACTATCCCCCTTTTGTAACCTCTGAATTGGTACATCAGTTCAATCAAATACTGTGCATTTGTATCTTGGTTCGATGTGATACATGTATCTGATATGAAATTTGCGTTGTCACGAGTAATTATTTTCTCAACGTAATCATCACAAAAGATAATGACGATAAGTTAACGCTCCACATTAATAAGACAGAAACAATCCTTAGTCATCATAACAAATTTTATTTGATTTGTTCGATTTAGTTCAGCCTTCATCTTGCAGTGCATTTAGTTTCCATACTCGAAGGGTAAGGCCTACTTATTCATCACAGTATTGGAAAAATTGTTCCTGGAAAATTGTTCACATTCCAAATCTGTTCCATTATTGTTGCCATAGTGCGTAAATTGATTACCCAAAACCCTATTTAGTTCAAAAATTGTTTGCGTCAATAATAGACAAACAAAATTCAAATGGACACGCTATTTTTAAACCGAATTATGTTCCAAACATGATCGCTCATGCTAATACTAAACTAGTTTATTACAACGATACGAATGAAAATAAAATAATATCTTAACACAGGCGTCAAACTAAATGCCATAAAAGGAACTTAAGTTTCAAACAACATCAAAAAATAACAATCTCATGGCAACGGTATGATTTCAAAGTTTTTTGTGGTCTTTTGACCACAGCTGTTCCCAGAGGGCCCAAATGTACACCAAGGGTTTCAATGCTGTCAACAATAAAATTAGGTATAATATCCCTCTTCTAAATTCAAGTAACCAATTTACAAACTAATATTTGACGTTTTAAAATAGGAGTTCATATGATTATATATTGAAATAAGATGAGAAAATATAATTAACGATGAATAATACGAGTACATACAAGTTAATGGAATGACACTAATCGGCCTGAAACACGTAGAAATGTGATGTACGCTATTCACCCAAAAAGAAACCTCTGACACAATGTCGCTCAACAACTGAAACCTACGGTACTTTTATTCTCCACTTTTGACTGTCTCTCGTGAGGGGTCCATGTTTTACAATGTGCAGTCTCTGTACAAGATGAAATTGAACTCAATGAACATGTTGCCCAATCCGGCGTTGTTCCAGCTGCACAGACCCTGTGAAGAGAACGAATGAAGGGAATATTTTTGTAAAAACATCGACCAAGTTTTTCATCTGCGTTGCTGACGGTACCTAGATTCAATGTGCAGTATCTGAAGATGAGCACTAGGAATTTGAGAATGATTTAAAGCAAGAACAGTGAAACGAGTAATAATTACCAAGTGGGACGGTCCCATCCTGAAGATTCTGCGGGCTTTGCTCAGGTACCTTATGTCAACATTGAAAACCGCTATCCTACTCCTGATGGCGGGATGGCTTTCATCATCCAAGCGAGGGATGGCGGTTATAATTTCTGGAGGTTTGTTGGCTGCGAGGCATCCGCTATGGGAGCCTCCACAAGAAACAACAGTTTCATCACCGACCCCTCCATCCAATCTGTGGGAGGAGCAACAACAATTTTTCAAATTCCACAGAGCAAACAGTTGGCATGAAGGTGGAAGCCTGTTGAGGTTTTGCTTTAAAACTGTAAGTTGGTAACATTGCTACAAACCTAAAATGTATCTTCAACATAGTGTCATGCAGGTACCGACTTATTGGTACTACATAGCTGTAGTTCGTAGCTGTGAAATGAGTACACTGTGCGAACTGTTCATGGTACTGGTCACAATACTTTGGACCAATCGTAGTGTTGAACATGGATCCCTCAATCATAACCACGCGGGCTGAACTGACAGCAGGGACTGGAAACAGTTTAGAACATGATCCGTCAGTGGGGCCTTTATCAGTCAAGTAAAGAGGGCCAAAAAGGTACCTACAAATGTTACAAAATGAATGATAGCATTAATTTGGATCTTGGGGTCACATCACAGTTTTTGTAGCAATTTAGAGTTGGCTCACTACAGTAGGTTCCTAGGTACCACAGGAAGTGCTGAGTATGTATGCACAAAGAACCAGGCCTTACCGGTAACCCTACCCAACCTTACATTTTTAATACTGACATATTCTAGATGACCGAAGCACAGATATTTGCAATAAGGTACCGGTTTTCCAGTCCATATTGTTTACTGGGCGACGTTTCTGATAAAATAGGACGGAAACCCTAATGAAGTGCACTGAGCTGGAATTAGAACGCAGCAAATTATTAAACAACGGTTTATTATTTCCGTGTATAGATGCCCCTTCTGCATGGACCACTGTTTTATGTGCCCCAGGAAAGCCTCCCCTACCCAGTCATGTTTGGAACCTAACATGGATGGATATCGACAGGAGTACCTTTCAAGAAAATCCAAAATAACCATCTTTCTTCGAATAAAATATTAATACCTATCACGGAACAACAAACTCTATTTCATAAAGCCATGCGTGATTATCATCAGCAGCTGCTCTTTATCAATGATCTGGCCTGGAGTTATGTACTCGTAGGAATGTAGGTATATATCAGTTTACTGAGTGATTCACACTTATGTCGACGAACCTACACAGTTCAAACTTTATGTTCTTACTGTGAACGCACGGCTGGACGTCCAATGCACTAGATGGCATTTAAAAAAATTTTAAAACCATTCCCTTTTATTGAAAGTTTTCGAGCTACGGCGTTTTGAAAATGTCAGCCCTTATTTTTCACCCCTTTCAGATGAATGACAGTAACGCCGAGCTTCGAGACCAACTAGACCCCAAATGGGACCTACAAACCAATTTCGTCAATTTAGGTTCATGGAAAGTGCCAAGTATGTTGGACAGATGGACTTTCATGTATAGTAGGTACCTTAAAACGCTAACCACCATATTCTGAGGGGGGTTACATTTTTTGTTGGATGCTCGATTCCAAAGGTTCATTATTGAAAATAATAAACCAAAATCCGAGTACCTACCTACTTAGTAGAGCAATCACCATTTCTGTATTACATGTCGGCAAGGTACCAGCTTCTCAGTGGTTTTGATCTCATAAAAAAAAGTTTCATTTATATTAAAAGGTGATGATGGCAGGAGTTGCGTGATTCCAGGCGTTCAGCAGAAGTAGAAACTATGTGTAGAAAACAGCATGAACAGTTAGGATCTGAATTTGCTCGCCCTACCACGATGGCAACGGTTTTGTCAGCAAAAACTCCCTTTTGAGAACTTCCATGGACTTCAAAAGCCTGAGCATTGAAAGGTGGTTTGGGAAAACCATTCAGCTGTGACTGTATTAAGATAAAGAGAAATATCATAGCAGCAATACCTGTGTGACGAAGGACTCGTTTGGGTTTGTTCTTCAAACTGACTGACTCATCCCACTATGGAACACAAAAATGAGAGATACAACATATAAATACCAAGGTTTCTATGGTTTACATAAAGTACCTAGTTAGACTCAAATCTGGATTACGTGACACGAACTTCAGACAGGTGACTAAAGAAAAATGGGTATTTAAATAAATGTTTCTACCTGCTGGTCGGAGTTTGTTTCTGTATTTTCCTGATCGTCCAGTAAATTGGTCCCTGAAAAGATTTACAAGTAGTCACATACATACTCGATAGAAAGGAATCTGAATATACCTTCAAATTAATGATCCTCCTCTTACCTTGATCCATAATGGTGTCACGGAACGCATGCATCTGCTGATTTTGAGTGTCACAGCAAAACATCTGAAATTTACAGAGTTAAAAAACATGGGCACGAGTCCATGACGTAAACAAGGAACGTGTAGACACGAGTTCGTTAATAGATTTAAAACACTATGCCATTCCTTATCATTATGAAGCCAAATTTCCAAAAAGGCGAAAGTAAAACTCAAGTAGGCAGGTAATTCTGCACGTACTGAAGGTACCTACTAATCACTGATGAAAAATTAACTATTCTACTCATCACTGCCTACCTTGCATTCAACATGCCTATCCAAGCAGTGTGACGGTGATCCAAGAATCGGTGGCCCAATATGTCTGCTGGAAAATACCATCAACAATTAATATTCTTGAGTGTTCATCAAAACAGATGATTGTTTGATATAAATGAGAATATTCTTGATTTTCACGAAATCATGTTGGCAGGGCTAAGTTGTGGAAATTGGGAACACAAGGCAATGGGCAATTTTTGTGGATTGCAAATTCCCAGTTTTTTGGTCAAATTCTGTTCAATAACGGAAATTACTACTTATTGACGACATAATGAGGTGTATATGTCGGAAAGTCTAGGCAGAAAACGAGTGTGAAATTTGAATTTTTGAGTCTGGAAGTCCAGAGTTCTTTTAGAAATGACGTATCAGGTAAATCGCACAGTAGTTCAACTCAAATCCCGCTAGTGCACCACTTTAAACGATGTACAGAACCGCAATGGATGGGTGGATGGAACCAAAAATGTATAAATAAATTTAAAAAACATGTCCTCAAAATCAAACTGAGGGAAGGTTCACAAAAAGTCACAGAAAGGTTCTTAAAGGTTGCCAGGCAGTTTTACCATTTCCAATGTGGGGTTGTTGGTAGCACTGAGAACCTTTGTCTCCTAGTCTTTCCTCAGCCTTCTTGGGCCAACAGCCCATCAGATGTCAGTAGAACTGATACGTCATTTTTACTTTTAATCACCCCCATTAAAAAAATATTGCTTATTTATGAAAACGGGCTTCAAAACTACAATTTTTCCAAGAGTGCTGAATGTTTTTTTTCAAAAAACAAAACTTGATGAAAATAACCCATTAGGAACAAGAGCTGTTAGCACTCTAGTGAGAGGTGCAGAAACGATTGGGAACTGAAAATCAAAACTTCTGCTGATGGAGTGAGATGGTTCCCATCACTTTTCCAGCCGGTTTTGAGGTTACCAAACTTCTAAAAGTAAAAAGTAAAAAGAGTCCACAACAGTAGGTACCTATATTTTTGATACGGGGAAATACACATGTATTTCGTTCCAGTCTAGGTGCCCTTCCTAGGTATGACCTCCTATTAATAATGATAATGATAATTATTAAAATCATAGCACAGAATGATTTAAAAAAAGCCCAATGAAATTTAATAAAGAAATACAGATAGGTACCTTCCTATGGGTTTTTATTCATTTTTTATGTACATACTGAATATTATTATGTTTTACAACAATTATTTTCAGTGGATTAGTACTTCTAACTATGTTGCGTATTGACACTACATAGTGGAGCAAGAGCTCAATGGCGTTTTTAAGAATCTTTGCTTGGATCATTATATATCATGCTCCTCCTAATAGCTGTCTTACATAATATGTTCCTACCCCTATACTAGGTACTGAAAGTGAGGTGGTTCTTACGAGTGTTTAGCTTTGGTTGGCTGAATGAAAGTTTGAACAGATGGCTTCAATTTGGCTCCGTGTGGGAGTGAATTGATTTCAAACGGTTCATAAGAATTCCTGAAAAAGAACAAATGGAAATAATTTTGAAAATAATGAATGTGGACACATAAGATCTGCAAAACACGCTAGTGTCCAGTGCCTTCTGGACACATCAAAATCGCTTTCAGTGACTGTTCGTTCAGTGAATCTTTTTTTTTTAAATGTCTATAAAGTGCAAAGCTATGAATAATTTACCTCAGCAGCTTGAGTTCTTTATGGCTGCGGTTATTGACTTCTAGGAAGTACAGCCCTGCCATAGACGCCAAGCTGAAACACGGAATCGAATATTTATACGCATAAAAAGCAATTCTCATTTACAAAATGGCCACGGAAGGCCAAGGAAATGAAGACTGAGGGTATAGTTGAATTCATCCAGCAGATTCTCATGTATTCATGTCGAAGCACCTATATGCAGTGATTGTGTGGTACTAACTTTCCCCTCAATGGGCAATTATGTATCCACTTTTGTTAAGTACTGATTTTATTATCATTTTCCTCTAAGCATTTGAAAAAGTTGAGGGAAGAGTTACTTTATGGATAAACAAAAAACACGTAAAACAAAAAGGCGATTTGAAGCTGCTGCTTGCTTAAGTCACAGGGCTATTTACAATGTGCCAACAGGCAATTTTCCCATCTGCTGCCACCGGCCAGCCAGTCAGAACCCATATCCATACCTACAACGTCACAGGAACAGCAAAGCCTAATTTCCCCGCCTCTTTTTTGAAATCTCAAAGCTTGAAAGCCTATCAAAATATGAAGAGGCGTATTTTCCCGATTCAGTCCTATTATCTTCTATCTCACATCATAAACTATTGAGAGACAAAAAAAAATGCAAACAGAGTTCATGATAACTGCCCGTTGTCACACGGAACAATTTGACTAAGAAACTAAATATTAATTCAACTCACCAAAGTGCCATTATAATCAAAAGGATGTAAATGGCTGACTGAATAACAGTATCCGAGCACAACTCATCGTCATCCAGTTTTTTCTTTGAACTCTTCTTCTTCTTTGCTATAGAATTCAAGAAAATATAATGAATGATAAAATGACAATATAATCTTAGGTACAAAGCTACTAAAATTAAGTAGATGAATAAATATAATGTTGCTAGGGGGGGGGGGGGGGGGTTACCATGGTACTGCGTTGCTCTCTCAAGTTCTTGTAATCTGGCTTGTAGATTGTGAGTGACTTTGGCAAGCTCTTTGACTGCACCAATATTCTCCATGAACACTCTTTCCTGGAAAAGATGCGCACGACGAATTGGTAAATTATTGGGTTGGTAATCGATTTCAAGGTTTATCAATATTGCTAAAAACCATTAGGGATCTTTCAAAAATAATTAAGGTAAAGGATATTTCACTTGGATTAATTTGTGGTGCGCATACTTTATCAATAACCAAGAAGTTGCTGATGGTGCATCCTGATGGAAGCATGATGTCTCCGGAGTCTTTGACGGCGTCAGGTAAGATGGAAACCAGCTCCTGTGCTATGAGACCAGTGTGTGTAGACGTGTCCTCATTGAATTCTGGTTTGTACCTGTAGTTGACCACACGCAATCTGGAGAGGTTCTTTAGTTGTTCTTTGCTGTCAACCTGAAAAAATGATGTAGAAGTTGGAGATTATTTTTACAAAACTTCTATGCTATTTAGCGAAGTTGAAAAAAAATTAGGTCTCTAGTATTCCTGCCAACCAACTTTGTAGATAGGTTAAGTTCGTTGGGTCAAGAGGAGACTGACCTAAAATCCAGGGTGGAACATGCTCGCTATTTTATTTTAAATCCTAAAAACAAAATCTTACTTCTTGGACATATGCTTTGGCCCGAATGTCGCTAGGTTGCACTATATGTCCAGTCAATTTGATGTTCCCGTGAACCACCAAAGCTTCGTCTGGGCGTTCTGTGTTCACACCAACTCGCCCACAGTGAAATACAGAGTCTCCCGTGACGCCTCTCTGCCAAACTGCTTCACCGTCGCTCTCAAATTGCCCAGGATTGGAGGCCTGACAACGAATCGTTAAAGTCGTATTAATAAACAACTCAACAAATGAAAAAGGTACAATGTACGCAGAAAACGAGGGCGCAAGGCGCTAACAGCAGGCTTCGAAGGCCTGGTGACATGTGTTAACACAGTTTCGTGAACGGTCACAGAAGGAAGGCAGGAGCTTAAAAGGCAAGCAAATCAAGCCAGCAGTGGAGACTGGTTTGGGGGTGATGTTAGAAGTGTAAAATTCTGACCCACTGGTATTGCCCATTTGTAATTCTGCTCCAATTAAGGGTTAAAGTTACGGTTAACATTCTTGTGGTCTTCAGTTTGGGAGGTTTGGGAAACTCAGGGATACAGCTTCACACGTTCCAGGGGAGACACAAAACCGCTAACCCCCCCCCCCCCCCCCTGGCAGTGAGCCTATACATAAATACATGAGGTTCGTTGCACGGGCTTTTTCTGATGGTTAGCTGGCTTTTTCTGACTCATAGAAAATCATGAAGCCTGGTTTACATGGACTGGAATGGTTACCTTATGGACTGGCTGGGAAGTCCAGAAAAGTGGTGGAGGGGAATGCAGAATGGTGGATGAGTGCTCACACAGAACACCTTTCTGGACGACTGGAATGCATTGCTTTGGTTTGACAGTAATAATAGACGATGCTTTCATCGTCGTACATGGAAAATATAACCATGGTTTATCCATTCCGGACTTTCAGTGCGGCATGTCCCGAAAATATCTGGTTGGCCATTGGTCAACCAGACTCCAGGACGGACAGCTTTCTGCATACCCTCCAGATACCTTCAGGTCCATGCAAACCAGGCTTAAGAAACCACCAATGATCCAATGCCATCTTGATAAACGTTTGAAACACTCTGGTCATGGAAACTATAAAGTCAAAAAATAATCTGAGAATCACTGCAAACGACCCAACCCCATTCTGACAGCCAAACGCTCGTCAGATGGTCACTGCAAACAAACCTATTTAGGCACTGGACTTGTTGGATAGTAATGAGTATTAATATTTATCAGAAATGACCATAAATATTATAGTTGATCTTGATAATAACATCCACTTACTGAACTTACCCTAACAATTATCCGCTCGGAGGCGTGAGAAGCCACGGGGTAATGAGAGGAATCTGTGCAGTGGGCATGGAGTCCCACGACCAAATAAAAGTATCTTTGGTCAGGGTTGGGCTTCCCCTTCTTCCTCATGTTGTTCGATGTCGTCTCACTAAAATGGAGTCTTCCCACTGTGACTTTTGACACTTCCTCTCCTTTCAAATCCAGTCTGCAACAAAAAATTCATTCTGTGACCAAAATTTTACGGGTTTTATGGGTATTGGCCATAGTCACATGCAAGTTGTAAAAGTTAGTATGATGGTTCCTCTAGGTCAGATCTTTATTAGCATGCAATAGAGATGTTACCAATGCTCACTTTGCATGTATTACCCAAATGAGCGGAGAACAATGTTTATCGCACAATTCTCACTTTCTTGAGAACACATGCACTAACAATAATAGATCTTACAAACTCTGAGATGTGAAAGTTAAGTACTTAAACAGTGAAACTACCAACTAAACTCATGCTGTGATAGCGTATTAAAGTATCTGTAGGTTAAATAATCTTGTCTATAATAACATTATAGATAGGAATATAGATAGGTCATAAAATTATTATGTGACGTATAGGTATAGTTGAATTTTATTATCCCACTTACAGAACGGGATGAAATGCTTTTTTGCTTCGATCGCTCTGCGACTGCTCCACCTTGATAGTTTGAGACGGTGATTCAACTTTGACACCGTAAAAATGCAAATAGAAATTGTCGATTTTTCGAAGGCCTTCGGGTGTTTTGACGAAGTGTGGCTCACCGATAAGTTGCGTGTGACAGGTGATCTAAAAATGAGATTTAAGAGAAACAAAATGAGATTTAAAAACGCTGCCAATCCCTGCACAACGGTTTATTACTTTGTACAGAATACCCTTCTGTTACAGATCACAGCTCTCTGTATAGATAACCCGTCTATATAATATAGTATGTACTATTCTATACATATTAAATGTAGATCGCAGAGGCATCGCTTAGGTTAGTACCTAACCCCGTACTCGTTAGTAGGTACCTACCTAAATCACGAGTTAGATGTTGCTAAAATAATTCTGTCGATGACAAACGCAACTAAGAAACGCAAATAATGAAGTTCTGAAGGGAAATTGTTGATGTGGAGTGAAAAAATTGGCAAACGTACCTACCAACAAACTCCAGCCCCTTCTACGTAGATGGTATAATGAACCGTTGTGTAATAATTTACCGTTGTGTAATAATTTACCATTGTGTAATTATTTACCCATCAAATAATACATAAACGTTTGTTTCAAGTTTCACTACCTATCAACAAACTCCAAATGAGCCTTCAGTTTTCAAATGCTAATATCACAGAACAACTTGAACTCGAACTTGACCACACACAGAACTTGACTTGATTATAATCAGATGCTCCCTAGCAATGTTTTATATCGGACCAATTCCCGATTGTTATCGCTTCCATAGTGATGATATTTGGGCTAAACGTATACAATTTCATTCACCCTGCTGGTGATGGTGAAAAAGCCTGTCGGTGCAAACTACTGGGCCTGTGAACGAACGCCTGGACGTACAATGCTCTGGGTCGTCTTAAAAAGCTCCCAAGTTCGAGAAACATTTAAAACCGTAAACAAATTCGAGATAACGGCATCCTGGAGATTTCAACCCCTATTTTTCACCCCTTAGGGATGAACGACATTAACGCCAAGCTTCGAGGACCAACTAGACCCCAAATGGGACCTATAAACCGAATTTCGTCTATTTTGGCTCATGGTAACTAAGAAAAGTGCAAAGTACGGCGGACGGACAGAAATTTTGGTTATTTTCAATAATGAACCTTTGAAATCGAGCATGAAAAAAAAAAAAAAATTCCAACCCCACCCACAAAATTTGATGGTTTACGTTCCAAGGTACCTATGCAGAATCCGAAAATGCAATAAAAATATTTCTGTCTGTCCGCCGTACGCCGTACTGAGCACATTTCTTAGTTACTATGAAAAAAAAATTTATGAGATTCGGGTTATAGGTTCCGTTCGGGTCTAGTTGGTCCTCGAATCTCGGCGTTACTGTCATTCATCTCTAAGGGGTTCAAAATAGGGGTTGAAATTTTCAGAACGCCGTAGCTCGAAAACTTTCAATATAAGGGTATGGTTTTTTTTAACGTTTTTAGATTGATCTTGAACTAAAGAATTTTTTGAGACCACCCGGAGCATTGTACGACGATCTTGTGCACTAAAAAGCTTCGTCAACATGATCGTGAATCAAACGGTATAAATCCGGCCCGGATATCATCGCTAGGGAGCACCTGATTATAATCAAGGATGGCTGTATGGAGTCGAGTTGGTTGTTCTGCGATATTATTTCATTTGATAAGTGATGGACAATTGGATTTTGTTGGAAGGTACTTCTGAAACTTGAACAAACGTTGATGTATTATTGATGTATACCATTGTGTAATAATGGTAAATTATTACACAACGGCAAATTATTACACAACAGTTCATTATTACACAACGGTAAATTAATACATAACGGTTCATCTACCTAGAAGGAGCTGGATTTTGTTGATAGGTACCTTTGCAACTTGAACAACGGTTGAAGTATTATTGATGGACAAATTATTACAAAACGGTTCATTATACTATCTACGTAGAAGGGGCACCTATACAGCTACATTACTTCACAACGGTTTATTATTTTCCTTATGATTCATGAATAACTACAAGTAATTAATGATTGAATTATTGAATCCCGTTCATTTGTAGGTAACTTTAATTGCGGAGCCTGCTCCAATACTCGATTTAGGGCTTTCCTGGGGGGAGCTCGAGGGTATTGACCACAGAAAACAGAGTGATCCACGCAGAAGGGGCATCTATGCAGATGAATAATAAACCTTTGTGTAATAATTTGCAGCGTTTTCTATTGCATTTTCGGATTCTACATAGGTACCCTGAAACGGAAACCATCAAATTTTGAGGGAGGTTAAATTTTTTTTTTCATGTCTATTCCAAAGGTTCATTATTGAAAATAATAAACTAAAATGATATCAACAGTCCTTAAATTGGTGTTCTGAAATGTTGAACTCCCTTGAGACACAATGTCGAGGGAATTCACAATTCGGAGAACTTACTTGAAAGTGGTTCTTTTTTTGGCAAACGAAGGCGTCGTCTGTGTTTGAGAAATTGAATCCCTTATCAGCGTCAACACGGTAATGCGGCGTGGGCCTGGAAAAATCGAAATAATTATTTAGTAGACTAGATTAAACAGATGTACGTCTTGAAGTTGTCTAAAATCTCAACGTCGTGTCTTATGTTACAATACCAAAGTAGGCCTAAAAGTTCCAGGCATGTAGCATGACCACATCAGCGAATTTTCGAAGAACTGTAACTTAGGATTCGAAAAAATAATATCTTTAGTTTTCCACCGCATTGAACTTTACTGCTAAGCTTTTCGCCTCAATTCAAGGCATAATCAGAAACATACACACTGTAGACTAGATTGCAACTACGCACCTACTCGTAAGTACCTACGTGTCTACTCAATCCCCTTAAACTTACTATACCTGTAAATAACTTACTAGGTATATATGAACATTCCTTTGATAAAAATACAACAATAAAAATATTTGGTCAAGAACATAATTCAAAATCAACAACATAAACGGCTAGATAGACAAAACCCGCACGGCTTAGCGGTCTTGAAGTTGACTGTCCCTCAACGCCGTGCCCTTTGCTGCAAGACCGGTTTGCCAGCTTCCTGGTCAATATAATTATTATGTACACAAGACCAATGTGGAAATTGAAAAGAATATTTTATTAAATACGACATTGCACTCCAAACGTTTGGTAGGCAACTGAAATAACGACGATAATTAACTACAGTTATTTTTACTTACAATTCTTTCAAACTGTGGTCACAAAGGGTGTGCCATGAACTCTGTTGGAATGTTTGAAACCGGATGCACTGAAAATTGCTTGAGTCCAGGTACATCCCATTCTCGTTGCCGCTGTCCTGGTATGAAACGTCATCTTCAATAACGAGTTGATCTGCAAGAACAAACACAATATGGGTACAAATAATATTAATACATTTAATATACAAACATTATAGCACTTCATAATTATAAATAGTGAGTTACCCTGTAGTTACCTTATTTTGTTATCTTATATATGTTATATATTACCTTATTTTATTATCTTATATATGTTACCTTATTTTGTTATATATATGTTATATATTTTGCCTTATCACACTTTGCCGGTAACATGTATAAGATTGACGTCGATCAAAGTGTGAAATAAGGCATCGTATACAATGCTTAGGCAAAGTATGAAATGAGATTTATTTCATACATTGCCTGGCCCTTTTATGTCATACGTTGCCTAGGGATTGTAAATGCCTTATTTCACACTTTGCCGGTAACATAATATATAACAGACATCACTGAAAAAATGAGATGGAAATGATTACCCGGCTCGGATTTAACATTTGATGTGTTGTCTTGACTCAATTTGCGCTTTTTAAGCGCAGTATAGACCGCAGTGATACCGTTATCATCTTGGGGCGTTGCACCAGTAGCAATAAGCGTTCCACCTGGATGACAATTACGACATAAAGATAAGTAGAAGAACAACTAAAAATCCCGAAATCAAATGGGATTTTAATGAAAAACGTCTCAGGTATATTAATAAAATCGGTTTTTATTCTTTTTAAATGATTAGAAAATGTAGAAAACTTATTCAAGTTTAGTTAGGTATGATATTTCAATTCATACCTGTCAGAGGTGAGAGGGGCTGTTGATCGTGAATGGGAGTATTGAGGACTGTGGGGTGCAACTCGCCAGGCACCAAAAGTTTGCTGTAAACGCCTCCCGGCGTCAGTAGCAGTTCTTCGACGCCTCCGACTTTGTTTTCTAGAAGTCAAGACACAATATAAAGCTTTGATGAAGGAATTTCTTCTACGAAAATACATTTTTTAAGCACCAGCATAGTTCATGTTGCAGCAGGTTGGTTGTAAATTGCAGAAGGTGGACAGAGAAGGGTGAAAAGGCACTCACGACTTCTGGGTGACAAGGGCTTCGTGGCTTCTTGCGGCGAGTATGGCGGTTCCGAGCCCGAATCGGGAGGACTTTCAGGAAGATTATGTCTGAGGAAAAATTACATTTAGTCAGAGTTATAGACTCACAATCAGAAGATCAAATAATAAAAAGCTGAATTCACTCAATTAACGTGGATACATAGGTACGAGATATGGGAGAAGCAGGTAGCTATTCGGAGATAGATAGGAGAAATACCTACCTACTTACACACACAGATACGTCTTATGTAGCTGACATAGATTAATTTCAAAATTTCATTCAGACGTATCTTATTACTTACGGTTGCGTATAGTGTGTCTCCAACGCTTGGTTGGATGGAATGTGTCCCACAATTGTGAGCGTTCTCGGGTTTCTGTCCGAGCACAGCGATTCACCAAAATACCTAGACAAGTAATACAAGTGGGGTGAACAATTTATGAATAACAATCGTAAGCTGCACATGTACAAGACATCAACAACAAAATTGGACAGTCTTCAACCGAAAGAACGAGAATCAGGTTCACGTCTTACACAATCCTTCAGACAAAACAAACAGGATTCAAAACGTCGCCAAGTCGGGTATGCAGCTTCCTCACCTATGTAACATGGACGTATATATTAGTTGGTGGGTCCATTCGGTGGATAGATGGAGAACTGATGCGTATGGATTTGAAATGGAGAGGTTCAACAATGACAAAATAGTAGTATGGAATAGGAGTTGTAGTAATATGATAAGCATACTATGATTATTATATGCATTCATATAAATGTTTTTCATATTTGTGGAATCGTGCCACTTGATGAATACGTATTTCAAAAGGGGCGAAGCAAGGTAAATTATAAGATTTTGTACTGAAACAAATGAGTAAAACTAATTAAAATTGAGAGAGAAATCCAGATACACGTCGTTTTAAGTTCAAATCCAAATACATGTCATTTTCTAGGGTAGTTATAGGCTCTACTAGAATTTCACGTTTGCGCATGCGCAGAAGAAAGTTACTCTACTTTATTAAGGACTTTAATATGGGAGTATCTGTGGGCCAACCCACACCTACCCTCCAAATCTCATCGCCTCACGACGATTTCTAGGGTACTTGTGGACTCTGGAAGGATTTCACGTTGGCGCATACGCTGACGAACGGTACAGTACTTTATCAATGAATTCCATATGGGGCCATCTGTGCTCCAACCCGCGTCTACCCTCCGAATTTCAACTCGCTGCGATAATTTTTTCGGGTAGTTATGAGCGTTACAAGGAATTGGCAAACATTTCGTGTTTGCGCATGCGCATCCGAGTGTTACATTCCGAATGTGGTTAAATCTATATGGAACCACCAAGGGACCATTCTGCATCTACCCTCCAACTTTCAACTCTTTTCGACGACGTCTAGGGTAGTTAAGAGCTTTACAAGGATTTCACGTTTGCGCATGCGCAGACGAAAGTTACAGTACTTTTTTTAATGAATTTGATACGGGACCATCTGTGGCCAATCCCGCACCTACCCTCTAAATTTAAACTCACTACGATAATTATTTCTTACAGTTTTGCCCGGGACAAGGAATTGACCACAGACAGACACGCAACCAAATTATGTTCCATGACGTCTGAAACGTAAAATGCGACTGGAAATTTTCATTTTGGAGGACATCAATTTTTTTCGACTCTTCCACGAATACAAAGCTTCCCTACCTTCGGTAGTGAGAAAGCAAACTGGTTCAAACTACTTAGATTTTCAGTTCACAATAGGTGCAAGTTCAGTTACTAACTGTAATTACTGGATATAATAATTACCTACCTCCTCAAAAGGTAACAGCTGTAGCTACCAGCGAGGCGATAACCATCATGGAGAGTAAACAAAAATGCCAAATTTATGACGTTTCTTAGTGAATAGAGAGTAGGGGATGGGGGTTTTGAAGTGTGAAGTTTTGATATAAATTGAGAGCGCTCCAAATAGTTGTGAAGGATTTTTAGCTGATCAGCAAAGAACGCTGTACGAAGCGGTTGTTTGTAAAGCCACCAGAATAATCAATGGTAAGTAATGCAAAATCAAAATCTGTGACGTTTTGAATCTTTTACTTCCAGGGATAAGATATAAATACGTCAACACGGAAAAATAAGAAAAGTGAAAATACAGCAACTTCGATTTTGGAAAACGGTCGAATTTTAGAACTTACGTGCTCGTCTGGTCGGTTTCATCATTTATAAAATCTTCCAACTGGCTGAAATCTAGTGCTTCATTGTCAATGCCGCCGACAAAATCACTTCGACCTAGAAAATGAAGAAAAACCATGTACCACGAAGGTTATTGTAGGGGAGATATATTTTCATAATACGGGTAGGGTGGGACGTAGGAGACATAGGTATTTATGTGCCTGGTTACCTACCTACTTAGGTGATATTAACGTACTAACAAATAAAGAATGAAATATTGAAATGTTGTGTTGGCTTCAGAAGTTTCTGTGTTGGAAATATACCGATACATACCGAGCAAATTGTATATTAGTAGTCCACTAAGCGTGACGTGACGTTATCAGTCATGTTTAACCCGCACATGTGAGTTGAAGTGACGAAACGTTGGAGATGAACGGAGAGGTCGGTAATGTAAGATATTGATTTTCGTACTTCATATGAGCTATACTGAGCAATAAGACCACTGAGCTACGCTTGAAGGTATGAAACCAGCCCTGGATACCGTCGACGTACCATCAGCATTTGTAGGTACCCATGGGTTTTACCCAAGCTTTGAAGTGAGTCACTACCTAGGTAGTCAATGGTACTTATTTCAGCCACCTGACCATCAGGTTACGAATTCATGTTACTGACTAAACGATGAGACATCAAAGCAGGGTGAGTCAGAAACTCGATCAAGAAAAGTCACTGTAACTTATATAAAAGTAACCAAACATTATTAGCAGCAAGTTACTGAATAACGTCCATTAACAACAAACGTTTAATAGCAGCATGACCGTGCCAACGTAGACTGTAGGCTAATAATAAAGGGTAATATCTCATGCCCAGTAATCGTGTGAACATGTACCTGAAAACGCTGCTAAGTCCTTGTCACATGGGTTCATTATTCTGTTGGACATACCTGCACAAATGGTGGCTGTTCATTTATTGTTTCTTTCATGTGAAATAACTGAAATAGCTATTTCTAATGGTTTCCACCAACTTTGGCCCCCAAAACGCGAATTACGTAAGCTCCTTTTTTTCAAATCATCTTTGATCATTGTTAGTGCCATTTATTCGTTTTGGTTCACGTGTTGACACTTTTTCTAGTGTTATCATACAAACTGATGGTGATTTCAGACGATTTCCCAGGTTTTTGACTTATAAAAAATCAATTTTGGGAGCTGAACCTTTAGTAGCACTTCAATTTTCAACTCTGGTCAAAATCCTTCATACTCGGTCTTCTCATTCCAAAAACCATGGAAACGATACCTCAAAAGCTCATGTTACTAAAACACAAAAAATAGGTACCTATTTTTATACCCATTTTCACTCGTAACACCCCTGGGTATATTCCGATCGGGCTGCAAATTTTCGGGACACAACTAGACCGAAAATTAAGTAGTTATGCGTGATACGGCGGACGGACATTGCATTTTGGTACCTATGTAATAGCTCAGCAAACATTTTTATAACACCCCCTCACAATTTTTTCTTTTACGTTGCAAGGTGCGTAGATTCCAAAAATGCAATGTCCGTCCGCTTTCCGCCGCATCACGTGAACCGGCTTCATTTTCGGTCTAAGAAATTCGTTCTTTCGCACACATGCCCCATTTGGGCCCTAGTTGTGCCCCGAAACTTTGCAGCCCGATCGGAATATACCCAGGGGTGTTATGAGTGAAAATGGGTATAAAAATAGGTACTTTTTGTGTTTTAGTAACATGTTCTAGTAAGATGAGGTTTTGAGGTATCGCTCTCCATGTTTTTGGGACGAGAAGACGATTTTGACCAAAGTGGAAAATTGAGGTATTAACGAAGTTTCAGCCATAAATTTACGCTAAATTTTAGTCTAAAATCGTCGCTCTTCCGCACACAGTTTGGGTAGGTACCCATTTGGGAACACATTTGGGTCCTAGATGTGCTCCAAACCTCGGCAGCCCGATCGGAATACACCCAGGTGTATTATGGGAGAAAAATGGGTGTAGAAATAGGGGGTTTCGAGGTTTGTTTGAGGTTTTAGTGAACATGAGCTTGTGATGTATCGTTTTCCATTTTTTTTAGGGCGAGAAGACCGAATATGAAGGTGATTCCGACCAAAGAGTGATAAATTGAGGTTGTAACGAAGGTTAAGCTCCCGAAATTCATTTTATATGAGTCAAAAACCTGGGAAATTGTTTGAAATCACAATAACACTAGAAGTCGTATCAACATGTGAATCAAGACAATTAAATGTTACTGTCAATGATCAAAAATAATCTGTAAAAAAAGCCGAGTCTACTTCGTGTTTTTGGGGGGCCAAAATTGGTGGAATCCATACAAAATAGCCATTTCAATAACTGCACATGAAATAAACAATAAATGAACAGCGAAAATTTCTGTACGTATGTCCAGTGGAATAACAAACCCATGTGACAAGGACTTTGCAACGTTTTTGGAATCTACACACCTTGAAACGTAGAAGAAAAAAATTTGAGGGGGTGTTATAAACATTTTTTTCTGAACGATTACATAGGTGTATTATTCACAGAATAATAAACCAAAAGACTGCGAAATACCTCATGATATGATTCCGCTGTTCTAGTTCTGTTCTACGATGAAGTATGTATTGAAGTTCAGTATTGGTAATGCATTTCCTTTGAATTTCCAACGAAAACATCGCTTTGAAATGTTCCAAGCAATACTTAAGAAACTAAAGACGGGTGAGACGACGCTGTTGACAATGGGTACAGTGCGCAACCACATCCTTACACTCTCAAAGTACAGTAAGCCCCCATTAGAGCTAACCATCTTACCTACTTATACCCAGAAGTTCGTACATATTACGTGGGGAAGTATGTCACAATGCAAGCTTAATATATAGTGATGAACGGAAACGAATAACCACAACAATATTATAATTATATCCTCGGAGGTTTGGTAAACACAGACAAAGTTGTCGAAGTTTAACAATATTCCCCCCCCCCCCCCCCCCCCCCCGCTATTACTACCTACCTTTATTATACAAATACTCGTACAGAATAGATGCAAACATACAAATTTTCCCTGAATGAACTCTTCACTATTTTTCAATTTTTACAAAAAGCGCTTTTAACTTTAAAATAGATATTCAACAATACCATATCTATACCCTCAGTTTGTGAAATCACAGACAAGGTTTTCAAATTTCATAAAGGAACCTTTTTTACTATAACCTTCATAAAACAAACACATACATAAGAGATGTCCTACCTATTGCAACCATCCACTCCTCACACTTTTTCTCTCAATTGCTCAACTCCTGATTTTCCTAAACTTCGGTCTATAATCTTGGAATTTACGAGTACGTACCTACTTCACACCACCTTAGACTTACTTTTGGTTTATTATTCTGTGAATAATACACCTATGTATTCGCTCAGCAAAAATTTTTTATAACACCCCCTCAAAATTTTTTCTTTTCCGTTTCAAGGTACGTAGATTCCAAAAATGCAATGTCCGTCCGCCGTATGCCGCATCTCATGTACCGGCTTCATTTTCGGTCTAAAAAATTCGTTCTTTCGCACACGTGCTCCATTTGGGCCCTAGTTGTGTCCCGAAACTTTTCAGCCCGATCGGAATATGCCCAGGGGTGTTATGAGTGAAAATGTGTGTAAAAATAGGTACTTTTTGCGTTTTAGCAACATGCTAGTAACATGAGCTTTTGAGGTATTGTTTTCCATGTTTTTGGGACGAGAAGACCGAACATGAAGTCGATTTTGACCAAAGAGTGGAAAATTGAGGTTCTACCAAATTTTCAGCTCCCAAAATTGATTTTTTCGTGAGTCAAAAACCTGAGAAATCGTCTGAAATCACAATCAGTTTGTATAATAACACTAGAAAAAGTTTCAACATGTGGATCAAGACGATTAAATGGCACTACCAATGGTCAAAGATAATTTGAAAAAAAAAAGCATACCTAATTCGTGTTTTGGGGGCCAAAATTGGTGGAAACCACCAGAAATGGCTATTCGAATTATTTCACGTGAAAGAAACAATAATTGAACAGCCTTTCTGTAGGTCCATTAGAATAATAAACCCATGTGACAGGGACTTTGCAGCGTTTTTGTGTTTAAACTTTATAATAGGTACCTACGGTTTCTTTATTATAATCGTGCGTCTTATATAAGACGTCTAAACCGTTTGACCGATTTTAATGAGGGTGGTCTGGTTTCAACGTGATCAGGAGACAAATATGCTATGGTAAAATCTCCGAAACGTCCTCTTTCGACGTGAACCAATACCCGATTATTTGGTTTCTACGAATCACCGAGTAGCGAGATTCCACTTTTGACGAATAATATCGCCCGGGCGAAGCCGGCCATAAATTTTGGTTTTGGTTTATTATTCTGTGAATAATACACCTATGTATTCGCTCAGCAAAAAAATTTTATAACACCCCCTCAAAATTTTTTCTTTTCCGTTTCAAGGTGCGTAGATTCCAAAAATGCAATGTCCGTCCGCCGTCCGCCGTACGCCGTCCACCGTACGCCGTACGCCGTACGCCGTATCACGTGCACAGGCTTCATTTTCGGTCTAAAAAAGTCGTTCTTTCGCACAAATGCTCCATTTGGGCCCTAGTTGTGTCCCGAAACTTTTCAGCCCGATCGGAATATACCCAGGGGTGTTATGAGTGAAAATGTGTATAAAAATAGGTACTTTTTGCGTTTTAACAACATGTTAGTAACATG
Organism: Leptopterna dolabrata; assembly: GCA_954871275.1. Taxonomy (NCBI): domain Eukaryota; kingdom Metazoa; phylum Arthropoda; class Insecta; order Hemiptera; family Miridae; genus Leptopterna; species Leptopterna dolabrata. The sequence continues at coordinate 22,377,596 of OX940979.1, forward strand.
AGCTTTTGAGGTATCTTTTTCCATGTTTTTGAGGACGAGAAGACCGAATATGAAGTCGATTTTGACCAAAGACGCGGAAATTGAGGTTTTACCAAAGGTTCAGCTCCCAAAATTGGTTTTTTATGAGTCAAAAAACCTGGAAAACTGTCTGAAATCACCATCAATGTGTACAATAACATTGGAAAAGTGTAAACAGGTGAATCAAGACCATTAAATGCCACTACCAATGATCAAAGATGATTTAAAAAAAAAAAAAAAAGCGTACCTATTTCATGTTTTGGGGGCCAAAATTGGTGGAAATCATCAGAAATAGCTATTTCAATCATTCCACATGAAAGAAACAATACATTTAACAGCCAACAAAAATCTCTAGAACTCCAATAGAATAATAAACCCATGTGACAAGGACTTTGCAGCGTTTATTTATATATCTACAGTATCAGAGGTTTGCCAAATCACAAAAAAGATAGTACAATTCCACAATGAAGGTTCCCCTTTTACTACCTTTACTAAGTACCTTTATTAAGGAAACGACAAAGTTATCTGAGGAGAAGGTTATCTCACTCTTGGTATGCAGCTGAGAAAAACTGAGCACGCCGTAACTCGATCCCTATAGATACGTACTCTGGTAATTAAGTATTTCAAAAAGCTACTGTACGTATGGTCTGCCATTAAGCAGGAAGTTCGTTCTGAGCTCCCTCGCTGTAGTTTTAGCAGACGTTTCGGGGGGTTCTCTATTGCTGTATTATTAGATGTCAGTGTCGGCTAATATTTATGACTGTGTTGAATCGAGGTTAAGCCGAGTTGTCATATACATCTCAACTTCTTCAATAAACGAGATAGGTACGAATTAATTAGTAAGCTCAAGGGATAATGGTAATTTATGAAGAAAAGATGGAAACGGATAAGGAGAAAAATTTGATAACAACGGGACTTGAACCGTTCTCATTTACATAGGCATGCTCTATCTAATCGAGCTGATGCCAACTGGTTAGATAAGTTAGATAAGTTCAATCCAGCCACACATTCTAAATATATCCTTCAAAATCAGATACCTACATAAGCATGTTTCCTCACAGTTTCCATATCTACCATTCATCAGATGGGGTTAGCAGGGGTTGAGAGGTTACCTAATAACGTTAATATCAAAACCGGTAGTAACTTTCGTCAGAGTCTTTCACAAACGTGAAATTATTGTCATGAGGACAACTCTATTAACATTATTCTATTCAAATGAAGTGATGAGGTTTTCAGAGGACAATACATGGTCCAACCAGAATTCAACTGGAATAGGAGTCACTGAGCCATAGCAGCCAAAGTGCATAGGCACATGAATGTGCAATTTACAATTAGAAAAAAAACGCTGCAAAGTCCTTGTCACATGGGTTTATTATTCTCCTGAACATACCTACAGAAATGTTGGCTGTTCATTATTGTTTCTTTTATGCGTAATAATCGAAATAGCTATTTCTGATGGTTTCCATTAATTTTGGCCCCTAAAACACATATTAGGTACGCTCCTTTTTTTTTTAATAACTATCTTTGATCATAGGTAGTGGCCATTTAATCGTCTTGATCCACGTGTTCACACTTTTTCCAGTGTTACTCGTATTATACAAACTGATGGTGACTTCAGACGATTTCCCAGGTTTTTCACTCATAAAAAATCAATTTTGGGAGCCGAACATTTGGTAGACTCAATTTTCCACTCTTTGGTCAAAATCGTCTTCATATTCGGTCTTCTCGTCCCCAAAAACATGGAAAATGATATCTCAGAAGCTCATGTTACTAACATGTTGCTAAACGCAAAAAGTACCTATTTTTACACACATTTTCACTCATAACACCCCTGGGTATATTCCGATCGGGCTGAAAAGTTTCGGGACACAACTAGGGCCCAAATGGAGCATGTGTGCGAAAGAACGAATTTTTTAGACCGAAAATGAAGCCTGTACACGTGATACGGCGTACGGCGGACGGATATTGCATTTTTGGAATCTACGGACCTTGAAACGGAAAAGAAAAAAGTTTGAGGGGGTCTTATAAACATTTTTTGCTGAGCGAATACATAGGTGTATTATTCACAGAATAATAAACCAAAACACACCGCAGGTACATATTATTATGACACTGCCTATGCGCCTGTTATTAGTTTTTTGAAAGAGGAAAACTAATGTAAATGAATTCTTCATCTTCAATGAAGGATAGAGGGTCCGCAGTTTTGAAAACTGAGGCCAGGAAAAATACTCCGGAGTTTTCCCGACAATGGATTGGACGTTGCACGAAAGTGTCACATGTACCCAAGGAAAGAGGAATATGATGTATTAACTATCCCAAAGTGACCGTATGCTTATTTATTAACTTGAGCTCACGTGAATCTGCTGGAGGTCTTACGGATGACATTTTTATGGGTCAGTGACACGTTAATTCGTCTAGCCACGCATAGTGAATACCGATTAGCCGTTTAGGGCGTCCCGCGATACGATCTGGTTGTTTACACGGTCGAACGCACTGGGGGCATGTTCACCTGGCTAGCGAGTTAGCGAGGTACACATGATCACTCCTCACTTAATAACTCCGGATAACATGTGCCACTGTTAACGGAACGCGCTCAACCGTGAATGGGGCAGTTCAATACACGTGGACAAAAAATTCCATTTAACGCAGAAACCGTGGGAATCGATCAAATAAAACGACGAGGCAGACGTTGCTGATAGGTAAGTGTGTAAAAAGTTGAATTTTCTACTTGAAGGTCTACTGCCCAGACAGACGTGAGACAATGATTATAACCGAGTAGCTGAAGTATGATTTCCGGAGGTAAAGCGATTACTTTCAGACAGTGATGATCAAGCAGCACTTTGCAGCAGTTGGCACTAGCAAAAGTTCATAACAGATTTTGGCTTTTACTTTGAAATCCGCCTGTGAACGCCACTAGAGGTGTTGAAAAGTTCTAAATAACTGCTAAAATCAAGTTGCTGACCCGAAGTACGATAAAAGGCTCAATAATTTGACAGTACATGGATCTACTGATCTTGAAACAAGGGGACCTTATACAGCATACACTCACTATACTATATCAAACAAAGCGTCGTAGAAAATAGGAGATGATAACGAACACAACAATAATAAAATAAAACTGTATATACATCCATTTCGACATATGTTTTGCTGTGAATGATAGCCAAATCAAATGCGGTCGAGCTCAAAATCAACAGGCATGATCTAGACATCCTAACGGACATTTTGGTACCAACCACACCAGTTTTGGTCTATTTTGACGGCAGTTGTCGTTGAAAATAGAGAATATTAGAAAACCCTCAGCATCTTTATTTTTAAGCTCGCTCTCATATCAAATTGAAGAAATCACCGAGTTGAACACAACCCAAAAAGAAAACCTGAAAAAGGGCGCATTTTGAAGAAGTTATGACCATTTGAAATTCCAACATTAAGCGTACGGAGTGAAATCATGCGAAAAACCGTTTAGAAACCTCGAACACATATTTTGGTTTATTATTTTCAATAATGAATCTTTGGAATCGAGCATGGAAAAAATGGTTTAACCCCCCCCCCCCTGAAAATTTGGTTTCCGGTTCAAGGTATTTAGAATCCGGAAATGCAATAAAAAAATTTCTGTAGGTATGTACTTACGCCGAACTTCGCGCTTTCCTTAGATACCATGAACCAAAATGGATGAAATTGGGTTTGTAGGTCTAGTTGGCTATTTGGGGTCTACTTGGTCCGCGGAGCTCGGCGTTAATATCGGCGTAAATCTCCAGGACGCCGTTACCTCGAATATTTTCACGTTTTTAAATAGTTCTTGAATCTGGGAGTTTTTGAGACCACCCGGAGCATTCATTGTACGTCTAGCCGTTCGCTCACATTAAGGCCCCGAAGTTTGCACCGACAGGCTTCGTCAATAGGTGGGTGAATCAAATTGTATACATTCAGCCCAGATATCATTGCTAGGGAGCAATTATAATCACGGATGACTGTATGAAGTCGAGCTGGTTGTTCTGTGATATTATTCCACTTGAAAAATGAAGGTTCTTTTGGATTTTGTTGATAGATACTTTTGCAACTCGAACAAACGTTGAAGTATTATTGGGTAAATTATTACACAACGGTTTATTATACGATCTACGCAGAAGGGGCATCTATACAGGTAAATTACTACACAACGGTTTATTATTTACCTTATGCTTCATGAATAACTACAAATAATTAATGATTTAATTATTGAATCCGGCGCATTTGTATGAAACTTTAATTCCCGGGCCGGCTCCAGTACTCCATTTAGGGCTTCCTAGAGGGAGCTCGAGGGTACTGAAAACAGTGATCTACGCAGAAGATGCATCTGTACAGATAAATAATAAACCGATGTGTAATAATTTTTTCACGGTATCACCATACCCAGAAAAACATGTTCCTTCAAGTCAACCGCGTTTTGCTTTCATAGGAACATGGAAGTAAAACGAAGTGTGCGAACAGTCAAAGGTCAGATGGTATAGCTGCAAGAGGACAATATCATTCGGAAAACACCCGCGGCTGACCACGAACCAGATGGGATGAACGAACGCCGATTTAAGATGATCATGGAATACCTGACGTGGAGATTATCTGTCTGAGACGTAAGGAAGTGAGGTAAATTAGCAATGCCAACATTCTGAACTAAAAATTACATTACGATGCATCTGCGATGATGCTTCCTACTTCAAATAAATTTTCTCATCGTAAGGCCCATGTTTATCACAATACTTAGTTTAAAACACTATGCAAATTATTACACAACGGTTTTTTATTTCCTGTCTAGATTTTCTGCGTAGAAAACTGTTTTCTGTGGTCAATACCTACCTTCCAGCTCCCTCCAGGAAAGCCCTAAATTGAGTAGTGGAGCTGGCCCGGGAATTACAGTGTCACAAAACATGAAAAACGGTATCTCACAAGCTCATGTTCACTAAAACAAAGAAAAAACTATTTTTACACCCACGGCACCCCTAGGTGTATTCCGATCGGGCTGCAAAGTTTCGGGACACAGCTAGGGCCCAAATGGAGCCTGTGTGTGGAACAACAAATTTTTAGACCGAAAATAGATATGGATGTTACGGCGTACGGACACTGCATTTTTGGATCAATAATCTTTTATTTTTTTAGGAGGAGTGCAAGAAACTGTTTGCTGAGCGGATACATAGTTGTATTATTCACAGAATAATAAACCAAAATATTTACTTGTATAGATGCCCCTTCTGTGTAGATCACTGTTTTCTGTGGAATATACCTACCCTCGAGCGCTTCCCAGGACAGCCCTAAATCGAGTACTGGAGCCGGCCCGGGAATTATAGTTCCATAAAAATGCGCAGGATTCAATAATTCAATCATTAATTATTTATTGTTATTCACGAAGCAAAAAGTTTGATAAAAAAAATCTAGCAACAAAATCCAAAAGAGCCATCATTCTTCAAATGTAATAACATCAAGCAGCAATTAATCGACTTCCGTGTTTATAATCTTGTGTTCCCTAGCAATGATAACTGGGCCGAACTTATACCGTTTCATTCACGATGATGTTGACGAAGCTTTTCGGCGCAAACGAACGGCTGGTCGTAAAATTCTCAGGGTGGTCTCAAACAATTTTTTAGTTCAAGATCAGTTTAAAAACGTAAAAAAACCCGTACCTTCCATTGAAAGTTTTCGAGCTACGGCGTTCTGAAAATTTCAACCCCTATTTTTCACCCCGTAGAGATGACTGACAGTAACGCCGAGCTTCGCAGACCAACTAGACCAGACGGGACCTACAAACCAAATTTATTAATTTTGGTTCATGGTATCCAAGAAAAAGAAAGTACGGCGTACGGACAGAAATTTTTTTAATTCCATTTTCGGATTCTACGTACCTTGAAACGGAAACCATTAAATTTTGAGGGGGGGCTTATTTTTTCAATGCTCGATTCCAAAGGTTCGTTAGGTATTGAAAATAATAAACCAAAAGCCATCACAACGGACCTCAAAACTGAAGTAATCTAATTCCTGAATAGGATTTTCTATTCCTCTGAAAAATGCGACCAGAATTTTGAATTAGTTGTCATTTATATACCTATGTACCATAGTTTGTTAATTTTTCTATCTCCTACGACATGAAAGTACCTGATCCAATAGTTTACAAGCTCTGGGGTATATAACAAAGTGCTAGGGTGTCAATTATATATCTCTTTGAAACTAGTTCTTAAGAAATGGTTTCATATTCTCGAGCTTCTCAAGGTCCTTATTCTATGTGGCATATTCAGGAGAGGGTGCTTCATTTGGAACTACCTACCTTTGGAGAGGGAATTAATGATTGAAAGGTTAGTACAGCATCTTTGCATATTCCATATTTCCAAGCCATGATAACTCTTACCCTGCGCCTGCTGTCCATGCTGAGAATTAGTCTGGGATTGTTCTTCTATACTCCAAGTGTATTCCATCATGCACTCGACACTACCCGCAATGACACGGAAATTGGAAAATCGAATAGCATATGTGTGAACAAATGGGGGTCCGGCTGAGCGAGAGAAAATTCAATGTCTAAAAAGGTGGACACCTCTATGAGTAAGAAGATAGCCAACAAGGTAACTGGACAAAAGAGTCTCCAAGGGATGAAGCCCCTCATGAGCAGTGGAGGGAGGGAAAGCGCAAGAAGCTCTCTGCCAATGGGAGACAACCGCCCTTCGAGAACAAAATGGCGGCCTCGGGGTCGTGTATTGCTCTTAACGGGTTGTTTTCGTGGTAGGACAAATCGATATGTTACCAAATAATCCACCTAGCTGCGGTAGATTGCACAATAGCAAACAACTAAAGATTCCAACCAAGTTTCCTCAGCGAAGTTGGTCGGCTAGAGTTTCTCTAAGCACCTTGGACTTGGAAGAGGAAGAGTTTCGACTTTCAACTTAGGATTGAGCAATTGGAGGTGGTGATAATTCATGACTACCAGATTCAAACGGCTTTCCAGTAAATATAAATAAGAAAATAAGGACCAACTGTAGAAGATTCCATACACAGAATACGAGTACTTGAATCAAGATTACTTAGTTCATAAAATTAACATTAAACTAACATACCTACCAAGCTAATTCTTGAATTTTATGGACTTAAGTTTCATTGGTTTACGGAAATTATTACGGTGATTGTAATGAAATTCCAAAGTATTAAAAAATTAGGGGGATAAATGTAGATGGATTAAGTGCAGCTTTAGCTATTTATCCTGAGTTTCAAAGTAGACTTCATCTGCACTTGTACCATATATGACTCATTCCTTTTAGATTTTTAGATTTAGATTTCCTTTATTGACAAAAAACAGAAAATGAAAATACAACTCCCGGGGGAAACCCCCTGTATAAAAACCACAAAAAACGTAGGTACGCAAGTACATTTACGTAGGTAACAAACTTATTAAGGTAACAAACTTTTTAAGGTAACAAACTTGTTACAAAACACAATCGAACTTCAATATTTCAGTGAATAAGAAGGAAGTAAATGAAGGGGAAGGAAGGATAGTATGCCCTCTCATTCGGGGTCAAAATGAATGCAGTGACAAAAATGTTACAAAAGAGGATGCAACATATACAATTTCGATGATTCCTTATTACAAAGTGAGTCAGTGAGGTTAATTATAATCTGACGGATTCGCGAGGATGAGAGGTTAGAATTAACTTGAAGTAAGGTGAGTAAACCATGTACATTTGTATTAGGAACTGATATAGAAGGAAATACATTTAAAAAAGCTACGTAGTACATATCCAACTGAATATTCACTTTCTTTCTTTAACTAAGAGACCACAATATAATATTAAGTAATACATCGTTCAAATCACCAGCCGAACTGAAGTGACGAGATGCTTTGTCGGCAGAAAAAATGCAGAGACCTGTCATCTGTAGACAACTAACTTCAGTACATCCAGATGTACTGAATAGCTATTGATCGATAAAATAGATGTCACTTAACGTTTCCGCAAAAAGTTATTTCCTGCTTCCAAGAGTTGGCGGCAAGAAGGAGTATTCGCAGCACCTTCGTAACGTAACGTCTTAAGTCCTGTACTCAGGAGGGGGTAGGTACATATTTGAACTATGAAGTTCGAAAAGCAAGAGCCTTAACGCTGCGCAGTCTAATATTTCGAGTATAAGGGAATCAGAAACGGAGACTATTCAAATCGTTCGGTGTTCATTTCCTCGTTGGAAAATATGGATTGAGTAAAAGCTATGAATAAAAATGTCGAGTGGTTAAACGTAATTTGAGTTTGCAGAAGCAAGCACTGCAAGTCGATAGGTACCTATTCAAACAAGGTATTTTCTGGGGTTATGCAGAGCGTCCCAGAATGAAAGCAACATACTTCAGGGATCGATTCTACAACTAATTTGCAAGCGTCTATTTTTTTTTTTTTTACTCCGCTTAAAATCCGACTCTTTTCACTTTTACGATTTTTTGTTGGCATGTTTTTAACCTCAAGTCACTAAATCAGCCGTAACTTCCTTTTAATTTAAGGACTAAATTACAATGAGGTTTCTGTTAAGAGCATTGAATTTCCAAGAAGGTGTACTTACTACCAATTTGTGAAGAATGTGTATCAAAGGGGTTTTTGAGCACAAAGTTGATGTTGTCGCAATTACCAAATTTTTTTTCTAACTTCGATTTGTCACAATTCGCCCATGCTCCATAGTTCCTTTCGGCGGAAGACATGTCTACGTCATCAGCTTTCCAAAAGTGTTACACTTTGTTTTCTTCTTTTTTTCTCAATATTTATGTTTTCATGTTAAAAACACGGTGTTTGAATGCAAAGAAACGTGAAATTTTCATCTAAATCGAGGTTTTCCCATGAAAAAATGACTTTCATGACTTGAGGAGGTATGGGGTGCTTGTGGTTAGTATTTACGTAAATTTTCACGCTGAATCAGTCGTGACACTCCCGCTCCTCCCTGACTGGGTAAAAACAAAATTTTGGAACGCATAAGCCTATCAAAAATTCAAGTATGAATGGTATACCAATAGAAAAGGTTGAACTAACTGTCCATAAACAATAATATGTTTGACTTACGTGGGCAACATTTCGATGGAACAAGTCGTAATGTACAATGGCTATTATCAGCATTTTCCTCACTTTTTTGTGTGTGGGTGTGATGTGGGTTAACAGAACGACATTTCTTCGTAGTTCGATGCATTCTCAGTGTTTAGTGCACTTGTTATCCGAACCGTACAATCATCATACCCAGTTTCGTTGGAGGGGAAAACTTTGCAAACTGCCAACATGAAAGCATCAGTCATTGAAGAAACTGCTGCGGATTGTTATTCTACTGGCCGAACTGGGCAATACGAAGCGAAATAAAAACGAAAATAAAATCAGTCGCGGGGAACTGGACCGTCACTACAAACGGCATCCAAGTAGGTACCTACTTTAGGAACCTCCTTGTTTCACCCGAGTTTCCTTCTCGCTAATATTGTTATTCTATTTACGCGCACAAGTTATGTGCACACAAGTCAAGAGTTTTTTGACCTATTTTTTTTAGAAAATTGGCTAATTCGTGATTATCTGGCTTGATTGTCTGTATTATAGTAATAAGTAGGTACTTACCTATGTAAGAACTGAATGGATAATGTTTATGAAGTCGGTAAATCGATATTACTATATCAAGTAAAATTGTAAAAACCTAATAAAATCACAATTCTGCTTGTCTAATAATACACTGTTCAGAATTAAGATATATTATGTTTCTTTTTTATATTCGAAGTCGAAGACGAAGCGCCATTATTACGATTATTATTTTGTCAATATTAGGTAATAATATTATTATTAATGAAAATTATCATTAGGTATTGATACAAAATGGTCAATTACAGGGAGTTTTTTACATCGCTCACTTCAAAAGTCGCATCCATACCGATCCTCCCTTCTTCAAGCTAAGTTTAGTTTTTTCCCAGTACCTACCTAAAAAGTCTCAGTACCTACTTACCTACCTACAAATTATCGAAATGGGGGGGAGGGGGTCAAAATGCACAAGGCTCTTCCTTGGAGCTTAACTAATGTGTGTGCAAAATTTCAGCTCGATCCGTTGTCTGTGAGGCTGTAGAACAAGCGGAAAAAATTGAAAAATAGCATCAATTCATCGAATTTATGCTGAATTGATGATGTTTCTCAAGTTTTTCCGCTTTAATTTAAAAATGGTGGTAAGCTAAAGGATTATTTTTTGTTTATTCCACATTGAAAAATAGCGATTTTCGAACTTCCATAACTCCGGTATCTGATGATCCCGAGGTTGACATTTGATACACGTCCTCAGGGGCCCCTCGAGAATGGGTTTACTAAAAATCAACACCGGAGCAACCCCAACAACTGCAACACCAGGGAGCATGTTACGGTGGAGGGAGGGGAGGGGTTATTCAGTCGTGTAAACAGTGTCTTGGTCGCTTAGGCAGGTTTGGAGGTTTTCGGTTTTCTTGGCGGCCGGGACGCTACCGCGTTATTGTTACATATACCTATTGTTATACATACGTAGCTTTTCTATCCGACTGTGTATGTGATGGATAACATCTGGGTAGCATCTGTAGGTATTTCATGGTTTTCCTACATCAATTTGGAAAATCGTTAATTGATAGGGAAAATGATAATTTGATTTAGAATATCGTCAATTCGATTTGGAAAACAGTCACTCCAAAAAGTTATAAACAAATGTTATATTGAATACACTAGGTCCTTTTGACATCGTATGCCTATTTTCAAGTACTCTCAACAAAAAATGATTTACTGTAAGATGCGGTTAAATCTGGTAGGTGAATAGGAACAAATCAAAGCGATCTGGCTCAAATAAAATCGACAAAGCATAAAAATGTAATATGAACCCAAACGTTCTTCACTCTTTCCCTATTTACAAAGCGTGTTACATATGTATTTATTTATTTTCCGGTCAACTACATACGACGGGGAGCCTTCAGATGATTCTTCACTCTTTTCCGTACCTTCGGAGCGTGTTTTATTTTTTTCGGTCAACTACGACGGAAAACCTTCAGACGAATGAGAAAACCTGAAAATCTGACGAGGGGGCTTCTCTATACGGGTACCTGGCACAGGGTGGCACTCGGGGCCCTCGACGGAGGATCAATAAACAAAACTTTCCCCCTCCCCACTCTTACCATCGCCAACCCCTAACCGTTGTCAGCCCATCTAAATCACAAACCTAAGACCATAAAACACAATAAATTATCCGGCACGAAACACACCGATAGAGCTTGTCAACCAATGATATCATTCTATTTTTACGTGCCAATTCCGTTTAGTTGAGAGTCACGGTATTCGGTCATAGCGGCTCAATCTCAGCAGATAGAATCCACCCGGGTTTTCTAACGACCATTTAACTTTATCTGGATGGAAAAGTACTCCCCACTATAATCCACCGGAAGATCCACGATCAGGGCCAGAGAATGAAATTCATGGCTAGGCTCTCTAATAGTCCTCTTTCCTTTGTCTTGATGGTATCGCTAATTTATTGAGAGATCCCTAACCATCATTTATGATTATTCATTCCGAAATCCACACGATTCAATGAGGATTGTGACTTCGAACGGTATCTACCAATAGAGAATCAGGACTTTAATACTTGAAATAAGAACGAAAACTTTGGGCGAATTTCTATGTCCAGATAACCCAACTGCCTAGGTCGTAGTTTGTTAATCTAGATATGCCCATAACTTTAAGAAATAGCAGTATTGATCAGCAAATGTGCGAAGGTTGAAAATAACTTCAATGAAATGTTTCGAGTTTTGTTCGAAGGAAGTTCGCCAAAATGTTCGCAGTGTTGAATGAAAGGATAAGTTTAAGATGATCCAATTTTCATAAACCAAAACTGGGTCAAAATCCAACTCAAATTCCACCAAAACCGCTATAGAAAGGAGATACAAAAAAAAAATATATACTACCTACCTGTATGCATACCTATTGCTTTATTATTTTCAACAATACACCTTTGGAATCGAGCGTGGGAAAAAAAAATAAAAATTTAACCCTTCCCCCCCCCCCCCTCAAAATTTGAAGGTTTAGACTTCAAGGTATGTAGAATCCAAAAATGCAATAAAAACGCTGCAAATTATTACACAACGGTTTATTATTAACCTGTATAGATACCCCCTCTGCGTAGATCACTGTTTTCTGTGGTCAATTCCCTCGAGCTCCACCAAGGAAAGCCTTAAATGGAGTACTAAAGCCGGCTCCGGAATTAAGGTTTCCTACAAATGCGCGGGATTCAATAATTCAATCATTAATTATTTGTAGTTATTCATGAATCATAAGGCAAATAATAAACCGTTGTATAATATCTTACCGTTGTGTAATAATTGGTCCATCAATAACACTTCAACGGTTATTCAAGTTGCAAAAGTACCTATCAACAAAATCCAGCCCCTGACGGAGATTAGATAGGTAATTAAAAAATTGAGATAATTGTCTGTCCGTGCCCTTGAAGAGGACAATAACGTCATCCACATACCTTTACCAATAAATTACATGCCCATCGAATTTAGTTTTAATTGTGCTTTCTAAATAATCCATTATCTGCAAGCAACGGAGATAATGGGGCCCCCTTACAAACCCCAGGTTGATTCAAGTTATAATTATTTGTAGTTATTCATGAATCGTAAGGCAAACAATAAACCGTTGTGTAATAATTTACTTGTACAGGTGCCCTTTCTACGTAGATAGTATAATGAAACGTTGAGTAATAATTTACGGTTGTGTAATAACTTGCCATTGTGTAATAATTTACCCATCAATAATACTTCAACCTTTGTTCAAGTTGCAAACCTATCAACAAAATCCAAGAGATCCATCATTTTCCAAATGAAGTAATATCACTGAACAACCAATTCGACTTTATACAGCCATCCTTGATATAATGAGCTGCTCCTTAGCGATGATATCTGGGCCAGATTTATACCGTTTGATTTAAGATCGTGTTGACGAAGCTTTTCGATGCAAACGATCGGCTGGTCGTACAGTGCTCCGGGTGGTCTCAAAAATTCTTTAGCTCAAGATCAATCTAAAAACGTTTAAAAAAACCATACCCTTACATTGAAAGTTTTCGAGCTACGGCGTTCCGAAAATTTCAACCCCTATTTTGAACCTCTTAGAGATGACTGAAGTAACGCCGAGCTTCGCGGACCAACCAGACCCCGAACGGGACCCAAAATGCTATAAAAAAATTTCTCTACTACAGGTAAATAATAAACCGTTGTGTAACCTTATGCTTCATGAATAACTACAAATAATTAATGATTGAATTATTGAATCCCGCGCATTTGTAGGAAACTACATTCCGGAGCCTGCTCCAGTACTCGATTTAGGGCTTTCCTGAGGGGAGCTCGAGGGTACTGACCTCAGAAATATTGGATCAGAATTTCTAAAAACGGCTACAATAGGCCACCAACTTGGGTGAATTTTTTTCCTTCTTGGTTTTAATGGTTCATCGTTGTAAATAATAAACAAAAACTAGCAAAAGAAAACTTAGTGGACCCGCTAATTAGGGTTGATTACGGGAATGAAGAATTCAACCAGTTATGACGAGTAGGTACTTCGTACACTCATACTCTGATTCTGAATCCAGCGAGAAAGGAGATCAGTAGCCATCAGGAAATGACCATTTAAACGTTAATGAACGCTGTAAACCATGAAAACAGTGTTCAATATTTACATTGAAGTTTATGTAGTCTCGTACTCAAATATTAGCCTATTACCGGTCTGAAGGGGAAGGAGGGGCAGGTGTGTGCCGTGAAAACGATTTCATGGGCCACCGACCGCGACGCGCACTATTGGCATCCACCTGACTAATTTACTTAAACACGAACGCCCTCACAAAACGCTTCACCAGCTGCTGAAAAGCCCGAGACAAATTCAACGCGGAGGTTTTTTTTTCCTAGTCGCCGGCTTCGAACGGCGGTTGTTGGATGTCCGAAAAGCCAGTAAACACTTCAACGGTAGAAATATACAGGGCTGAATCGACTACGGTGAATGACTAATCATGTTTTCGAACAATTTAGGGGGAGCCGGCCTGATATTGAGGGTAAGCGTAGGCCAATGTTTTTTCAACCTTCTTTTGGGGTGGCTCGACCATCACGTTCAACATATAGGTAATTTAATAACCATACAGTTAATATCGGACGAGAGGTTAGAACAAAACATATGAAAGGTTAGCATTTCAGTGCGTACTACATCGTATACATCCACAAGAATGTTTTAAAAACCCACTAGGTACGATTTTTCCATCTCAATACATTAAAAAACGTCTGCCAATTCGAGTAGGCAGTGTAAGCTTCCTCACTTGAATCACATGAACGTACAGAACAGTTGTATAGGTTCGCTTTGATACGGGATCATCTGCGATCCAACCCGAGTGTACCCTCAAAATGTCAGCTCTCTACGACTATTTTTCACGTAGTTAGAAGCGTTACAAGGAAACGGTCAACATTTCATGTTCGCGCACGCGCAGACGAAAGTTACAGTACGATTCCAATGAAATTCACTTGGAACTATGGAAGTATTATTCCTGATCGACCCTCCAAGTTTGAACTAATTTCAACAACACTTGAGGTAGTTATGGGCGTTTCAATTATTTCACGTTTGCGCATGCGCAGACGGAAGTTACCGTACTTTTTCAATGATTTTGGTATGGGGCCATCTGTGACCCAACCCGCACCATCTACCCTCCAAATTTCAGCCCATTTCGACCATTATTTCGGGTAGTTATGGGCGTTACAAGAGATTTGACCACAGACAGACAGACACGGAACCAAAAATGTTCCTGGATGTTTAAAACGCAAAATGGTAGTGGAAATTATCATTTTGGAGGACATATATTTTTTTTACTCAACCACGAATCCAAGGCTTCTCTACCTTCGGTAGTGAGGAAGCAAAAAGGTTGAGGCAAAACATAAAAATTTACGAAATAGCAATTGCGATACCTTGAATTTATTAGGTACAGGAGTGAAGCGTTTTTCAAACAAAAACAGTCGCATAATACACTGTTTTTGTTCTTCCCATGGTCTTTACACGTTCAACCAAGTGACTGATACGCCAAGATGATACGGGAAGACGGACTAATGAGCTTCAAGCATTCTCTACACGTATACGCGTAGTTCTTCCCGTGCACGCGAAGAACACACGTTACGGGAAAAGAATGCTTCAAGCTCATTGGTCCGTCTTCCCCTATCAGCGTTTCCACGGTTGAACGTGTAAAGTTGACGGGAAGTACAAAAGTCTAATATCAGGTCTAGAATATGTAAGTCGCAAGAACATTTACTGAATTCAACGGCATTATTATCAGGTGGAATAAACCGGTTCTCTTGAGATCACCGAGAACGTCGAGCGTGGTTAGTACTTGGATGGGTGACCGCCCTGACACGCCCAAGTATGACCCATGTAGCTGCTGGGCGAACCTCTCTCCACTCAAGGGGGCGATGCAATGAGTAGCCAAGTAAAGAGCGGAAATGATGAGGTCGCATTCTGATCCTCTCATTCGAGGACAGCTGATCACGTCCGCGACGCTGGCAGGGCAGTCGGACGAAAAGCCCTCAGCCTGGAATGGCTGTTTACTTTACTTTTACATTCACTGAATTCTCGTTCCAAGCTGTTTATACACGATTTAACGACTGCGAAGCCAAGGTGGTCAGCATAGCTGATACTTAGATTGAACTTGATGATTTTAATTGATTTGAATCAACTGAAGTCAAACTTAACGAAGGAATGAATTGAACTTTGAGCATTGAGACCTTGAATACTGTATACAGCTCTCCTACATTGATGCAAATAACAATATTCAAAACATTGGAAACATCTAGCCGGAGACTAGAATATTCATAGGACTTTTGAAATAGGTAGAGTTCACGAAAAATACTGAAAAATAATAACCATTAACCAAGGTGTTGATATTGATATTGTATCAGCTTTCAGCTGGTTCGGTGGCTCTTGGCCGATAAAAAGAGTCATGTCAGCCCAGATGGTACCTAAGTTGGTTTGGCAAGTCCAAAAAATATGTTTCCCACATAATTACATGAAGCATTCATATAATCAATGATAGGTGTACGCAAGATTTTTACCTAAATAATAATTGTGTACAGCACTAGCACCAACAGACTACATAGGATAGGATATTATTTCAGTTGTTAGCAATAACTGCTCCAAATCGCGAACACAGGTAGGTACGTCTATACTTTTTCAAAAGCCATACACGGCCCATACACAAGCAAGTCTGTCAAACTCATCTGGCACGATGTTGTCAGGCCAGTTTGGTGGAACCACTACTCTTCCGGCGTCCATTTTTGTAATAATCAATAATAATCAATGTGTAATAATCAATTTTAATAGCCAATAACAACCGGCTATTTGCAATAATCAATGGATTTTCACAACAGACAAGTGTGAAGGCTTGATCAAACCCGTTAACCACCAAGCCACCAAAATCAAAAACTTCAGTCTTCAAACTAGCATTATCGTGTACTGATTGAGCAGAACGTATAATTATAAATTGTGGAAACATAACACGACTTGAAAACTCAAACCTAGTAGGTATGTTAAAAAAAAATTACATCAGAAAAGCCTGTAACAAATTCCCAGCCAATTATAACATTTTTTATACAGCAATTTTTAACAATTTTGTTCCAATTCGGATATCTGGAATGTGTTCCAATTCGGTCCTTGTTAAGAAGTAAGATGAATAGTTTTTCATAATAAAAGTCTGTCTTTGTAGCACCAGTTAGTTTCTACTCAGTCAATTAATTTATTGAGATTAATCAGGAAACCAATCGGCTTCTAATTTCATTGCAATTACCGATGTTACTTGAAACTGCTCTCCAAGACGTCGAGCGAAATTGAAACATACAAACAAATGAAACAATGTCTTCTTGGAAACGGTAAAGAAAAGATTCAATATTTTTCTAGGCATATAAATCGGAGGAATCAAAGAAAATAATTTTTTCGCAGTATTGGGTTTCGAGCGATGAGATCAATTAATTACGTGACATAATTTGACAAATTTATTTCATCCATAGCGTGAGTCAAATCGCCACAAATTCTTCTTCTACAATCCTTTAATTTCATGAAAAAAATTTTCGTACAACCCAAAAACAGAGGAACGTTTCAAGAAAGCATTGCATGACCAGTTGTCACCGGATGACCGTCGACAATCAATGGCGATCAAGGAAAGTCAGAAAATGCAATTACTCCAGGAGTTATTGCGGCACGATGGCGATAACCGGAACAACAAGAACTTTACATATGACAGCGATCAGGAAACTGCAAGAGAAAGTAGACATTTCAAAGATGGCAGAGGCGATGGCATAGAAGATATACGTAATTTGAATAGGTCATATAGATCAGCAATACTTAGTCAGAATAAATTGGAGGGACTCTATTCGACTAAGGTAGTAACCGGCGTGGATCGTAAATTTTTGTCAAAGGATCGATTTCATAGATTTCGAAAGAAACGACGCTGTTATTCAAAAACGAAAACTGCTGAGAAGGCAACAGAGAAGCGGTTAGGGAAGTTGGAAACCGAGGTAAGTTGGATTTATTCAGAATCAAGTTGGTCGGAGGAATCGGATCAAGGAGAATTCCGTTCAGAAAACAATAAAATGAGTTCAACGAAGAGTTCGTCGTTACATCCGATTAATGAGGCTTTCAGAGATCATGTTGTAAAAGAATTACTAAAACAAGGCAGGTACTCCTTCATAATTAGTTCTAACACTAAGATGGTGACTATTGTGTTCGCTATCGTAGACAGACTGTGAATGGTTTAATATGATGGTGCTCACGTGTTCACTATCGTAGTATGAATGATTTAATATTAGGTATACAGAAAATCTATTGATGGTAGTGTAGGCGAGAAAGCGTCTGGGAAACTCACAGCAGACATGAAAGAGAAATTAATAGGTCTATAATTATACTATATATGCTGCTGTATGATTGCCTGTTCCGCGGAAAACTATCTTCTGAATGAGTCTTAATTATGACCTTAAATTTTGAAGTACCTAAAGCTCGTTGAAACACCAGAATTCGCTGTATAATTATAAAGACCACGACGCCAGGTGCAAAAAGAGTTTTATTTGTTTTGGGTCTTACGACTTGAAATGTTACTATTCAAGTACATACAACAAGTTGGATTACATCCCAATATCGCGTGGCTCCTAGTCAGCAGACCCACTGTAGTGAACAACTCATCTCAGGATAATTTTAGACAGTGTTCTGGTATGTCTTTAACATTTCAAATGCTACAATTTCAGTGTTGTAATGGAGGAAAATTGGAGTAGGATACGTATTTGAAACTTGGACCTACGTATTTTTTCTTCGTGGCAGCCAAAGTGAAATTTGTCCTAGCCTCTGCCAAGTGCCTTGTTTTAAATAAGTTTTCAGTGCTCCCCCAAGGGTTAATTTGCCTGATATCCAGATACCCAGTAGGTATTCTATGGTAAAAAACGCTGCAAATCCCTGCACAACGGTTTATTATTTTGTATAGAATACCCTTCTGTTACAGATCACAGCTCTATGTATAGATAACCCGTCTATATAATATGATATGTACCATTCTACACATATTATGTAGATCGCAGACCCTCCGTAGGTTAGTACCTAACCCCGTACTCGTTACTAGGTACCTACCTAAATCACGAGTTAAATGTTGCTAAAATAATTCTGCCGATGACAAACAGTACCTAACAAAAAGAAACACACATAATGAAGTTCTGAAAAGAAATTGTTGATGAGGAGTGAAAACCTCCGTAGGTTAGTACCTAACCCCGTACTCGTTACTAGGTACCTACCTAAATCACGAGTTAAATGTTGCTAAAATAATTCTGCCGATGACAAACAGTACCTAACAAAAAGAAACACACATAATGAAGTTCTGAAAAGAAATTGTTGATGAGGAGTGAAAAAAGTTGCGAAAGTACCTACCAACAAACTCCAGCCCCTTCTACGTAGATGGTATAATGAACCGTTGTGTAATAATTTACCGTTGAGTAATGATTTACCGTAGTAATAATTTACCCATCAATAATACTTCAACGTTTGTTCAAGTTTCAGTACCTACCAACAAACTCCAAAAGAGCCATCATTTTTCAAATGAAATAATATCACAGAACAACCAACTCGACTTCATACTCTGACAATATAATCAGGTGATCCCTAGCAATGATTTCATCTCCGCCAAATTTCCTATTGTGGGCGCGTCTCTGGTTACGAGATTTGGTTTGAATTGTATACAATTTCATTCACACTGGAGTCGAAAATGCCTGTCGGTGCAAACTTCGGGGCCTTACTGTGAACGAACGGCTGGACGTACGATGCTCCGGATGGTCTTAAAAAACTCGCAAGTTCAAGAACTATTTAAAACCGTAAAAATATTCACGTAAAAAAATGGTATAGGCGTTTTGAAAATTTCAACCCCTATTTTGAACCCCTTAGAGATGACTCACAGTAACGTCGAGCTTCGAGGACCAACTAGACAGCGAACGGAACCTATAACCCGAATTTCATCAATTTTCTTTCATGGTAACTAAGAAAAGTGGCCCGTACGGCGTACGGTGTACGGCGTACGGCGTACGGCGGACAGACAGAAATATTTTTATTGCAGTTTTGGATTCTACATACCTTGAAACGTAAACCATCAAATTTTGAGGGGGGGTAAGAATTTTTTTTTTCATGCTCGATTCCAATGGTTCATTATTGAAAATAATAAACCAATAGAGTGTGTGTTGCAGGAAAAGACTTGGTTTGGTATGCGAGAGGGGTCAGACGAGCAGCGGATATAACTGACAGACTGCCATCAGGAATGCCGGAGGTCTTGCAAAGTGATGCAAGTCTGGCCCGTGAGGTGAGCGATTTTCTTATTAAAAGCTCTGGACCAGACCATCGCATGGACTGTCAACAGAAAATGGGGCACCGTCGTAAAAACGAAACCAAGGTTCAGTCGAAGCAATGTCACCAGTCTAAAAGAAAACTACGTGTCAAGAAGGTATTATTTCGCTTCGACAAGCTTCACTACACATCAAATAATAGTGTATAATACAATAATTCTTTGGAAATTATTATTAGTAGTTACTAAACGTGAGGAAGTGGAGGATCAGATAATTACATTTAACAACCCCCTAACACCTGAACGGGAATAACCTTACTAAATTCCGCGATCGAGGATAAGATCGAACCTGACAACAGGGCAAAGAATGATGTATTCCATCCACTAAGGTAGGTTAAATGGTTAGTTCGCTGGTACAGCAGGTAGGTCGCGTCCATTATGGTTCATCCATCATTATGGTTCATTCTATTAATCAATTTCGATCGACAACAAAATTTATTGGAGATTTTCTTTAACATTTTATAGTAGAATGCATTTTATTGTAGTGCCGAGCTGAGACCAAGGGCTAGGTCCAACCTATTGTGAAAAGATCTACAAAATTCTTGCAGTCATTATGAGTATTTTAGTGGATTAAATCTCGTATATCGAAGTACTTGGTTACCTATATCATACCACTGACCGGCTTCAAAGACGTCGATACACCTTGGGCTCAAGGTTTCATAGCAAGGATCACATGTTTGGCCCCTACCATTTATTCCTATTATTCGTTATTAAATAATAAAAACGCTGCAAATTATTGCGTAACGTTAATTATTTACCTGCAGACGCCCCTTATGCGTAAATCACTGTTTTCTATGGTAACCCCCCCGCCACCACCACCTAAAGACCTAAATCGAGTACTGGAGCCAGCCGGGCAATTACAGTTTCATAAATACGTATGCAGTGGATTCAAGAATTCTATCATTAAATATTTTTGTTGTTATTCATGAAGCATAACGTTTGTTCAAGTTACAAAATACCGATCAACAAAATCCGAAAGAGCCATCACCTTCCAAATGAAATAATGCTACAACTCGACTGTTACATCCGTGATTATAATAAGGTGTTCCCTAGAAATGATATCTGGGCCCGATTTGTACCGTTCCACTCACGATCATGTTGAAGAAGCTTTTCGGTGCAAACGAACGGCTGGTACATTGCTCCGGGTGGTCTCAACAAATTCTTAAGTTAGAGATCAATTCAGAAACTTAAAACAAACCATGCTCTTCTATTTAAAGTTTTCGAACTACGGCGTTCGGGAAATTTCAACCCCCATTTTTCACCCCTTAGAGGTGACTGACAGAAACGCCGAGTTTTGCGGACCAACTAGGTACATCCCAAATGGGACTTACAAACCTAATTTCATTAACTGTGGTTCATGGTAACTTGGTAACGAAGGGAAGTACGAAGTACGGCGGACGGACAGAATGAAATGGAAACCATAAAATTTGGGTTGGGGGAGGGGATTTTATTTTTCATCCTCAATTCCAAAGGTTCATTATTGAAAATAATAAACCAAAAAACCAATAGGTACCACACAAGGCTGCAGAAACAGCACTCTGAAAGATTGAGACGTTCACGTGACATTTCAATTTGCTTACATCGTGTACGTACCTACATGAAATCTGAAAACTGCCCTTATACTGTTACATTCCATACCCCTCGGCGTTACAACCCATGTAGGGTTCCAGCCTGATCAAGAATGTGTCCCCGCACCTCTCGATCCAGGGCGATGGTCTGCCATCTGTGTGCATTCAGGCGTCGCAGATCTTCCTCTACCCCATCGACAGCGTGGCCGCGGCCGTCCACGTAATCTCCTTCCTCCTGGTTGGTGGTTGAAAAGCCTGCTTGCGGCTCTTTCGTTGGGCATCCTCTGGACATGTCCTGCCCACAGGATTCTTGCTCGTTTTGCTTCCATTACTATATCGGCGTTTCAATACAATCGCTCACTTCACAATCTGTTCGGATACGCCAGACACCGCCCCTACATATCGCTCCATATATATCCTCCTCAGCACTTTCCTTTCCCAGCGCCTGAGCTGTTCTTCTTCACTTCTTGTGACTGCCTATGCCTCAGCACCATACAGCACTACTGGAAGTACTACTGTTCTGAAGATCCTAATAATTGTCGAGGTTCTGCTCAGCAACCTGCTTTGTAAGGGAGAAGTAACATTTGTTGCCAGCTTTCAACCTAGCATGTACTTCGTCCGCTTGGGAGCAGTTTTCATTGATAACTGCTCCCAAATACTTGAACGTGCTGCACCTTTCGAATGTGTTACCATTCAAGGTGATGCTCTGTTCAAGTGGACGGGAATCATTTCTACGGCTGACAAATAATATTTTGTTTTTGAAGCTTATTTCTTCTGCGTTCTGCAGCACCTTCAAGAGCCCGATAACCTTCTTTCAGGGCATCCACTGTACGCGTTACCATGGCAACATCCCGTTATACTGTTGATGAGCTAAAAATTCGTGTGGATGGTGATGTGGCCCAAATTTAGTACCTAAACAAAATCCATAATCACGAAATAAGTATCGGTACGTATGTGAAACCAATACCGAAAAACATCGTGTAAACAAATTTGGAGGAAACAAATTAATCCATGTATTTAGGAACTCCGAAGTCACTGGAACTACACAGCGCTTTCTGGTGGCAACAACAGAATTCAATGAGTGGCAATGGGGAGTACTAGAGCGCGGGAGCACCTTCCTTCCCAAGGTAATATCGATTCGAGTAAGGCGGGATATGCTCAGAAATCCAAACTGGCCATTGATGGTATCGATCAGAAAAATATGGAACTTGGTTATTTGGGAATCAGCTCATTTTACATCGTAATCTAAACTCAGGCTTTGTACCTAAGAACTACATCAACCTTTATTTTGTCCACAGATATATACCTAATTACGTTTCATCAACTTCAGATTAAAGAACGTAAATGAAGCCTGCAATGGTCTTCACGAAAGTTTAAGTAGTCGTATTGGTATTTGGTTTTCACCTTCAATAATTATTATTTAAGCATTTTCTTGAGAAGTTTTTATGCATTATGGCTTGGCTTTTCCTCAGCATCTCCTTCCTAAATTATTGCGAAGTAAAAGGGTATATTTGCACCCCCACTGCACATTAGACTCAGCGGAGTGAAAACTTCGGTTCTGAGTGACGTATACCAGTCAATGAATTAGCCATAGCTAAGAACAATGCCATGACTTGGCCAGTGGGCTGATTAAGCCGATCACCCCAAGAAGAGACAAAATAATGACATACGCCGGACCATGTTACGCTTTATAGTTTCTCACCTCAGTGCCCCGCAATCACATGGAAACTGTTATTATGATGGCAGGCTTGTCCTAGGTATGCACACACATACAGTCTGGATATTGACCCCCGGTTCCCTCTATTTACATACTTCGGACGAAATTATAGAAACACAGAATGTGTTTTAGCTCACGCGTTTCACATAAACCTTTTTCGACTGATATATTGACTGCTCATAGGTTACACCAGGTTACACGATCCTTATATAAAGTCATCGGTACTTATATAAAGCTTGCAATCGTGTTCACAATATAAATTATTGAGAATGATCACCTGTGTGTAAACAATTATGATTTAAACAATGACGCTCATACCGCAGCTTGTCGGCCACGCACTCCGCATTGGTTAACGTAATATGGTTAGGTAAATCGAGAGCTATCCAACGAGTGGTGAACGATTTTTGTGCGATGATAACTGGCGAAGTTAAAGTTCCGTAGCAACGAATCGGTTGTACGTGAAAATCATTAGAAATTTTTCATAACAGCGTCCCAGATTTCGTTACGAAATTTTGTTACCTTTTTTGGCTAGTTAGTCCATGGCTAAAACACATTCTGTGTTAAAAGAAGCAACCTCGAAGTTGTATAAATTTAAGAAAAAGGAACTAAATGTAGAGAGACCTCTCTTTTGACTGAGCTACTACTTTTAACTGACATAGCGGCGTTGGTTCGATAAGCTATTTCATCTTAATAAGCGCCCGTAAAATGGGCTGACTATTTTTAACACAGAATGTGTTTTAGACTTGAATAGTACTCGGGAAAGTAGAAAATTGTAGACAGAAGTTAACGGCTTGGAGATTATATTTCGACTGATAATTACAGGGTTGCCACTACATTGGCAATGTCCGTAGGCATGTTGGTTTGACCTTCCAACACGCCCCTCTCAAATCAACATGCTCAAAAAAATAAAAATACAGGAATAAATATGGTTTACCTACATTAGAACATGAATGTAGACCAAAAATCGTTAAGTAATACCAGCAGTAAAAATTATTGAAAACAACAAGACTGACAAGAGAAATAATAAATTAATAATAACAATTAATAATTTAAATAAATAGTAACAAAAATTCAACAGTCTTATTTGGTTAATACATTATCAACAAAATGTTTGTATTTAACAGCTGGTAACGATTTCGTTAGGGCATCAGCTAGCATTTCGCTAGAAGGAACATGTATAATATCAACATTTTTCTTTTTAACGTGATCTTTTACAAAATGATAACGTATATCAATATGTTTTGTGCGATTACTGACACTATCATTTTTACTTGTTTTAATTGCCCCAGTATTATCGCAAAAAACTTTGATTGGAGCATTCAAAAATTGACCAGGAAAGATTTCACTCATTAGTGATTTAAACCATAACACTTCCTGCACACACTGACCTAGTGCCATGTATTCCGCGTCAACGGTACTTAAGGCTACAGTAGGCTGACGCCTAGAAAACCACGACACGAGCGAACCATTGTACACCACACAAACACCAGAAACTGACCGCCTCTGGGTCAAGGCGCTTCCCCAGTCGCTGTCACAAAATGCAACAAGTTCGGAATTTGGCTCAGTCTTCTTGTAGCACAGCTTCTGATTGGCAGTTCCTTTGAGGTACCGAAAAACTCTTTTGAGAGCTTGCCAGTGCTGAGGTTGGTAGCAGTGGTTGAACCTCGATAATACGTTGACTGCGTAGCAAATATCAGGTCTTGAAACCTGAGACAGGTAGAGTAAACATCCAACTGCTTCTTGATATGGTACTTCAGGGTTGTAAGGTTTAGCCCCATCTTCAACTTTTAGATAATCCAGATTTACTTCAAGTGGGGTAGAAACTTCGTTGCAGTCGGTCATGCCAAAACGATCCAATACTTTTTTGATGTAGTCACTTTGTTCAATGTACAAAGTATGAGCTGCGCGGTCTCTGATGATATTCATCCCAAGGAACTTCTTGATCTCCCCAAGATCCTTCATTTCAAAATGCTTCTTCAGACCCGATTTGATCCTTGCATGCATTTTGCGATCATTAGAGAAAAGAAGAACATCATCCACCCAGATTGCAAGTATGGTGAGTTTACCATCCACTGTATTTTGAAGAAAAACACATGGATCTGAGCGAGAACGACGAACTCCAAGACTCTCCAGTACAGATGAAATTTTTTCGTAAAAACACCTGCCAGCCTGCTTCAAACCATATACAGCTCGGTGAAGTTTCCATACCTTTCCCTTATCAGAGAGAAGATTGGCGGGTGGCGTGACGTAGATCTCCTCTTCAAGTTTACCATAGAGAAATGCAGTACAAACGTCGTGATGAGAGATGTCAAGATCCTTTTCAGCTGCTAGCGAGAACAGGAAACGTAGCGATGCGTAACGAACTACTGGCGAGAATGTTTCATGATAGTCCGTCCCTGGAGCTTGCGAACATCCCCGTACAACAAGGCGAGCTTTAAACTTCCTGACTCCACCCTCCATCTCCTTGATTCGATAAACCCATCTTGTTGACAGTGTTTTTCTCCCTGCAGGTAGCTTGACAACAGAAAAAGTATTATTTTTCTTCAACGAGTCAAACTCGTCCTCCATTGCCTGATTCCAACTAGCCGCATCAGGGCTGGCAACAGCTTGTGAATATGTCACTGGTTCATCATCAATCAAACAACGGGAGTAGTATGAGAAATAGTCAGGAAACACCCTCGGTCTTGGCACACGTTCTGATCTTCTTGGTAGCTCCTCAGTTTCCTCTTCAGGGATGGCGCTGTCGTCCCAGCCGCGAGAATCATCATCATCACTCTCTGGCAAAGGCACATAAGACGGATCATCCACGTCTTCATTGCTTGCTGGTTCTTCCAGAGAAAAAGACGAGCCTGGCTGAATTTCTAGGTCTTGTATGGGCGGTGTCTGAGCTTCTAGAATAGGAAAAACTATGGGGTTTTCCTGAGATTTTTCTTTTGTAGATTCAATCTTCTCAGCTCCACTGTCACCATCGCCTTCGAGAAACACGACATCTCGACTGACAACCAATTTCTTCGTCTTTGGGTCGATGAAACGGTAGGCCTTGTAGTCCTCTGGGTACCCGATAAATATAAGTTTTTCGGATTTTTCATCCCATTTCTTCCGTCGCTGCTAAGGGATTTGTATCCAGGCCTGGCAACCAAACACACGCAGGTTTGATAAATCTGGTTTTTGGCCTGTCCAGAGTTCAAACGGCGTCTTGCCTCCCAAAACTCGGGATGGCGAGCGATTTAGAAGATATGCTGACGCTAGGACTGCAAAGTTCCAATATTCCTTCCCAAGTCCGGCTTCTGCCAGCATCGAGCGTCCTTTCTCGACTAATGTCCTCTGAACTCTTTCTGCACGTCCATTTTGAGCCGGACTGTACCTTGCAGATTTTTGATGCACTATTCCACGACTCTTGAAATAACTTTCCAACTGGGAATTACAAAATTCTGTGCCACCGTCGCTCCGAAAAATCTTGATACGTTGGTTTGTCTGATTTTCCACTAGAGCGCAAAACCTCGCAGCTTCGCCGGAACTTGACTTTTTTCTTTTAGGGTATATACGTGTACATAGCGAGAATGGTCATCCAAACATGTCAGCATGTACCTGGCTCCTCCAATAGAAACTGTCTCCATGCAACACAAGTCACTGTGAATTAAAGCTAATACTTGATCAGCTCGCTTTGAACTATTTTTAAAAGGTGCTCTTGCGTGTTTCCCGCGAATGCAAATTTCACAAACATTTGACATTTTGGTGTCGCCTGTGATTCCCGAAGAATTCTGCTTTAGGTATTCAATGCCTTTTTCATTTAAATGTCCAAGGCGCCTGTGCCATAAATTAGAGCCAACTGCTGCCAAATAACTTGAAGGATGAGTAGGAACAACATTTAGGCGGTAAATTGAATTTTCAAGTACTGCTGTTGCAAAAAGTATTCCATTGCTATCGTACACTTTTGCACCATACTTCGAAAAAACTACCTTATTTCCATTCTTGACAATCCTACTCACTGACAGCAAGTTTGCAGCTGCATCTGGAACGTATAAAGTATCTTTCACTTCGACTTCAAAAATATTTCCATCTGCCTCGACCTTCAACTCCACACGGCCTTGCTTTTCGACTATCATGTTGTCATTGTTGTTAGCTGTGGCTATTGTTGTGA
This sequence comes from Leptopterna dolabrata, assembly GCA_954871275.1. Classification (NCBI taxonomy): domain Eukaryota; kingdom Metazoa; phylum Arthropoda; class Insecta; order Hemiptera; family Miridae; genus Leptopterna; species Leptopterna dolabrata. The sequence continues at coordinate 22,404,936 of OX940979.1, forward strand.
CGTCACTCGACTTGGGTTCTAAGAGGTGAGCTTCCGAATTCGTGATGTGACAACTGGATCCACTGTCCAAATACCAAAAATTTGAAGAGGTATTTGATGCAGTCAAAAATATCCTTTTCCCATCAACCGACGACTTCGACTTCCGCTCTTTATTTGTATCACTCTTCTCAGGCTTGCTGCCACTATCATCCCCTTTGGCCATATCACACTTATTGGCATAATGTCCAAAACATTTACACTTGAAACATTTAATTTTCTTTTTAAAAGTCTTTTTTGCTAGAAGAGCTGACTCATTTGTCGAGGGAGAGACGACGTCCTGCAGAATTCGACACTTCACAAATTCCGTTGTGATTGCTACGCCCGAGTTCTCCATTCCCATTATCATTGGACGATAATCCGGCATTGGTAAACCGGCCAACAACAGAGACCCCAGCCACTCATCCGAAACCACGAATTTAAGATCGTTGAGTTTCTGAGCCGTTGTGGTTAATTTATCGATGTACGCGGACGGAGATTCAAAATCCAACAAACGGCAGGATCCGAGATCCTGTAACAACATGACCCGTCGTAGAAGACCCGAATCGTCGAAAGCCTTTTCCAAAGCAATCCAAGCTTCCTTAGCCGTACTCGCTGACCTTATGTAGGAATGAAGCGATTTATCAATACACAGCGTAATCCTCGCTAATGCTGCTTCATCTTTTTCTGAATCAACATTCACGAACTTTCCCGGAGATACTTCGGTTTTCATTTCGATCACATCGGTCCACAACTTGTCAATCCGCAAAGCTGCACGCATTTCCACCTTCCAGGAATCGTAGTTGTTGCGATCCTTGAGTTTTTCAATATGACTCAGAAAAGAACTCATTTTAAAAGTGGAAAATGACCGAAAAACGAAAAAACCGGCAAAGAACCGCACACGTGGCTTTTTTCCGTTTCGCAAAAAACGTTCACCGCTCGACTTTAGCTATTAGGCTAACGAACAAAATAAAAAACTGAACTCGCACGAACGAAAAAAAAAACGAAAAACTTAAAACTGGGCCCATAACCACTTGAATAGTACTCGGGAAAGTAGAAAATTGTAGACAGAAGTTAACGGCTTGGAGATTATATTTCGACTGATAATTACAGGGTTGCCACTACATTGGCAATGTCCGTAGGCATGTTGGTTTGACCTTCCAACATTTAGCCATGGACTAACTAGCCAAAAAAGCTAACGAAATTTCGTAACGAAATTTCGTAACGAAATCTGGGACGACAACATTTCTAATGATTTTCACGTACAACCGATTCGTTGCTACGGAACTTTAACTTCGCCAGTTATCATCGTACAAAAATCGTTCACCACTCGTTGGATAGCTCTCGATTTACCTAACCATATTACGTTAACCACTGCGGAGTGCGTGGCCGACAAGCTGCGGTATGAGCGTGATTGTTTAAATAATTGTTTACACACAGGTGATCATTCTCAATAATTTATATTGTGAACACGATTGCAAGCTTTATATAAGTAAAGACATAATTTTAAGACCAAACAACCGATAAACGAATTATCTCTTGGAGATGTAGGAGTCTTGGAGATGAAGCTCGGACTAGTTTATGTTTAACAAAATTTTTATGAAGTGCACTCGTGAGTGTGTATATAAGAAGCTGTGTATAAGGCACCACCAGTTACGACGAAACATTAGTGGGAGGAAGTTAACCAATCTTCAACCGAAGATTGAAGACGGGTTTATGTGAAACGCGTGAGCTAAAACACATTCTGTGTTTCTATAATTTCGTCCGAAGTATGTAAATAGAGGTAACCGGGGGTCCAGGGGGCTTGCCCCCTGGCGAGGCGCGGAGCGCCGAGTTTTTACATCATTTCAAAATAAAGACGTGTTTTTTAAAATATTTGCTTTATGTATCTATTTTTATTTTTTTTCTAAAGCTTTGCTGTAAGCAGTGATCATTAAAATTGGTCGTTTCGAAATTTGTTAAAATGTTATGCGCGGCTATATAAAAGCGAGTACCTACAGGTTTTATACAATAAATGCCCTTCAACTAATGGTATTTTCAAGGTTCTTAAGACAAGATGAAGTAAAATATTGGAGACGAGAGAATTTTAAACAATCTATGGAATAACTTACATTCTCTCGTAACATTTGATTGCAACTTTTTTAACACGGACCTATACATAATATAAATAATTCAACAATTTAATCTAGATAAAATATTATCCTTCTGCATAAAGTAAAGTCTGCAAAAATTCAACAACTATGCAATTTTACATCTTTGAAGAATAAAACGTCTACTCTTGGACGTAATTACATTGAATTTTTAACGAAACTGGTATTTTACAACAAGCCGTCTATGTTGACATTTTACAGCTGACGTCCATAACTCACTTTCAAAAACCTTTATTCCTAGTTTTTGAGAGCATTGACGAAGCACTTTATACGTGTCAACGAACATGTATTAATTCGAAAATGATATATCACAGTAAAGCAGATGTCAATAAACCCTGGAGTCGATGAAAAGACCAACAATTTCAAGTCTGATTAAGGAACGGAGCGGAAGAGAGTGTAGTGGCTATCTGGCCACTCTGTTTCTGACACTAGGACGAGTAAGGGTTGGCTCCATTACTCAGCTCCTCCGATTACTGGAGCCATTTTCGTTTCATCTCGATGTAGAATTACCTCGCACTGACAAGAAAGAGTCTTATGACAGCTCCAGATTCGAATTTTCGTTTGATTTCAGCAAGAGAACGTACCTATACAGACTACGTAATAATTGATACGCAGAAAATCTGTCCGTAACAGACGACTTAAATAAATACAATCTATAACGCGTTTAGTTGCTACCGTCGTTAATAAAAGGAAAAGCTCTTTGATTTACGTTGTAATAGAACGATGGGTTAGAACCGAACATCTAACACGTAACACCTACCTTTATTTTAGCCAACCAGACGTATGTTACTGATGAGGTTCTAACGACTGAGAATTCAAAAGGTGGAAGGAACGATACCAAACAAAAAATGTTAGGCACTCTGACCATCAAATGCTGGACTTTAAAATGTGTTTATAGTATTACGGAGTAGGTAAGTTGTTACAAGTATAGGTATTAGCTGTTATTCGCTTCCTCAGGCCGAAAACTATCCCAAGTACCTAGCGCCAATTTTTATAGATGCAGCCCCTCAAAAGTTGAAGACAGCAGGAGCCTGAATAGAGATCTAGGCATCATAGTTCGATTTCCGTGACAACAGTGAGAATTCCGCGAAAACAACAACTGAACCTTTTCAAGATTTTGTAAGTTCCACGACGGTTTTGCTTCCATTATTAAAACGCTGCAAATTATTACACAACGGTTTATTATTTACCTGTATACATGCCCCTTCTGCGCAGATCACTGTTTTCTGTTGTCAGTACCCTCGAGCTCCCTCCAGGAAATCCCTAAATGGAGTACTGGAGCCGGCCCGGGAATTAAAGTTTCACACAAACGCGCGAGATTCAATAATTAAATCATTATTTGCAGTTATTGAAGAAGCGTAAAGTAAATAATAAACCGTTGTGCAATAATTTACCTGTGTAGATAGTGTAATAAACCGTTCTGTAATAATTTACTGCTGTTTAATAATTTACCGTTGTGTAATAATTTACTATTTTATGTAACACATCATTTACAGATTGTGCTCTGGAGAGTAGAATGAAAATACGAAAAATTTTGAAATATCCAAGATTAGAAAAGCTTCAGAGGCCAGGCGGATACAATGCATTGTAAAATGCATGGTTTTTACAACTACTGAAGTTTTTTAAACGTAATTTCAACTCTACAATATCGCTATTTTTCCGTGGCTCCATCCACAACATTAAAATGAAACCACACCGCAATTTTTTTTAAAAACATTTTTGTTCGAACAGAACGAGGTGAAAGGTGAAAGGAATTCCCAGAAAGCTAGAAAGGTGATGAGAATCATCAGTTCAGTTGGGATATTAGTTTCACTTGAAAGATCCGCTCAGTGCTGAACGTCACATCCCTACGTGACGGTTCAACCTTCAGGTCCTTACTGTGAACGAACGGTTGGACGAACAATGCTCCGGATGATCTCAAAAAATCCTGAAGTTCGGAATCAATATAAAAACGTCATAAAACCCATAATCGTCCACCGAAAGTTTTCTAGCGACGGTAAGTATATGAAAGAATGGTTGTAAAGCTGTAAAATTAAACGTAATTGCGAACTGGTTCCCACAGATGGTCCCTCATACAAATCGATCGAAATGCGTTGTGTCGTCTGCGCATGTGGACCAAATGTGAGAACTTGCCCGGCAATAACTCATGGTACATTTATGGTATATTTTCAAAGCCATTCTGAAATTCATGTTTTCTCCCTCCTTCATCGATCAGCTGTCAGAAATAGGGGTTCTCAAACCAGGATACTCGTCTCGATAGTCTAATATTTTTTCCGCAATCTAATCCAGTAAGATGAAGAGTTAACATGGCACTAGTGACTGGTGTGATAACTTACTGGCTGGGGTGACTATGAGCGTGGCAATGGAGGTAGGATTGAAGATTTGTGATAATGAATAGCAAGTAATTGTAGGACTTGACAGTGTGGAGGTCTAATGGCTTCTCCGGCTTAGTGTACGCACTCCCCTTTGGCCATTTACATTTTCATTACGAGGGCAATAGTCCGTTTCCGTCTTAGGAATGGATTATTGAGATCAGCCCCTTGACACTTCACGAGGATTCCAGCAAAGCGAGGCTGGAATAGAAACGACGACACATTTCCGCCTCTTATGGAGAATTTGGGTCAATCGAAGAACTGCATTTCTCTACATGAACACGGTATGGTCTCAACTTGGGCATTTGAATACATTTCGATACAGGATTTGACGGGAGTCCAAGCGATCAATTACAAGTAAATATCATCTTTGATCATGTACCTCCGTCGATCAGCACATTTTTACCGACAAAAACAACTCCGAACCAAGTAGAAATCACAGGATAAATAATTTTTTGACAAAGCAAGGACCCCGTTGTCCTGAATAATTTCCGAGTCATACATACAATAACATACAATGAGGCCGGGTGTTCGCTAACTCAAAATCTCACGATTCATAGGACTGTTTGAATTGGGCGAGTGACGCAGGGAGCAGCCAGTGTGGACAGGTCCGGGTCCGATTACCACTCGTCGTTGGGACTTCTATCGCGCAACATGCATGGACGTCGTGGAGACACAACAGAGGCCCCATTACCAACCTTGGAGGAATATCTTGTGAACCAATTAAATTTAATTCACTCATCACAAACAAGCGGTCAAGTAAGGAACTGTCAACTTATCAGATTAATCAGAAACCATATTACTACTTAGCATAGTAATATATTACTATTCAAGTAGTTTAGAAGCCGATAAGTACGTGTTACATCTTTTTGGAAAGCTCTCCTTTTGAGATCGTCCGACTGGGATGACGTAGAACTAGTAGTTAAGTGGTAACCGCATTGTTTCTATGAATTATCTAACAATATGAAATGTGCTAAGGAGATGTACCTATCTTAGTTATTTCTTACCGAATCTTCAAACGTAAGATGCTTTTCGTTAAATATTTATGATGTTTTCTATTTCATTTTTTATTCAAATAAAGAAGAAAATAATCATATTTTCCTAACAGTTTTCCGCCAATCGCAGGAATTGGAAACTCGATTTGAATATTGAATCTATGTTCATTTATTCTACGTCAAGGGAACAGACAAAAGATATATATATTCTACGATTTGTATTCAACTCAAAGCACGAAGGAGAATATCGATGAAAGTCCACAAGCTGTGTATTTTTCCTCCCTTCTACTGTTTATTAACTCCACATCAAAATTTGTCATATACGTGATTTATTCGATTCGAAATATGAACTCTAATAAAAATATTAAATACTATAATTCCCGAAGATATGAAATGGTCTTGAAAAAATAATATTAACTTGTACCCTGAGGGACCGAAAAATCATGGATATAACATCTTATTCTCTTCATTCTTTTGCCACCATTGAATGACCCACTTAAAGCTTGAGAATCCCGATAAAATTCTATTTAGCATACTGCGAAACGATAAATGCGAGAGGGGCCCACCGGGCGTCCAATATACGACAGAAGGGATTTTTTACGAGTCGTTTGGTATTCTCACAAATCTTCATGAAGTGGTAGAGATAGAAGAGTTCGGAAAGAGACAGAACGCCATGAGTCGCGAGATTAGAATTTCTAAAGCGCTCAAAAACAGAACAGCTGAAGAGGAGCCACAACTCTCAATTCTGAAATCTATTTATGACCATACACAGTCATTCACAAAGGACATGTCGGTCGATATTTCAACGATAACCTAGATGAGAGCAAATAAAATGAAGTCAAAATAATAGCGTTCAATAAATCCTCCGACAGTATAATATTGTCATGCAAAACGCCCACTCAGATTTATGGACAACAAGGGGCCTTGAAAACCAGAGTTGAGAAAATGTAGGTTTGACAGGCAGATGCACCTGTGGCCTACTGACAATGCCCTGAGGAGGCGAGGAAGGGTAAAGGTTATTCTCTGGGGTTTTCCTGACCAGAAGACGAATTTTTGGTTTATCATTTTCAAAAAGTGAACCTTTGGAATCGAGTTTTCCTTGAATTACCCAACTTGCCCGGAACTATGATATCATATTTTCACTAGGTAACTTCAACATCCCCTTGCGATTATTCCATCTATCCCTATGGAGAACCGAATGAAAGTAAGGATTCTTCATTATGTGCCTACATGGAAAATGACCCAAGCCTTGAAGCAAGAAACTGTAAGATGACAATGATGATCTGCACTTGCTATCTCAAATCGAAACTCCCGAATATGAGAGCATTAAATATTCTTTACGAAGGCTGCGAAATTTGAGAGGGATGCCGTGCTGAACGGAGGCATTTTATGCCTGATTTTTGTTCACAGCTCCTGAAATTTGTGGACGCTCTTGACTTCAGTGTGCTGCGTCTTCAGTGATTAACTGCGGAGTGCAAAAAAATACTTGATTATAATAGCGAAATACTTATTACTGGCATACTGTACGTACTCGAATTACCGACCCCGAACATTGTTGATTTTATATTAATTCAAACGTACACACACACACACACACACACACACACACACACACACACACACACACACACACACACACACACACACACACACACACACACACACACACACACACACACATATATATATATATATATATATATATATATATATATATATATATATCCTGTCTAGTAGAAGTAAAGTTGGGAGAGGTAGTTTGACCAAACTAGACTTGTTTTCGGTTTTTTCACCTTTGTTTAATACATTGCTCGACGTTTCCACCTAGTGAGCTAGGTCCTATTCATGAGTCGTATGTAATAAAGATGTTCGAATAACTGAGAGTTGAGTAATTATACAGATGACTCTTAAAAATTTAAAAATACAACAGGAAACAGAATACAACAGATAACAACAAGGAAGGAGATGCCTCCTATGTTGATGATTCTGTTCTGATTGTACATGAAAGTATTACAAACTCCCTCCTACAAGAATTTAATTCCTTTTGCCAACCACACATGAAATTCACAATGGAACTTGAACAAAATAACTGCATTACATTCCTTGACCTCAAACTAATAAAACAAGATGGTTCAATTATTACTGATTATTACAGCAAACCTACTTACTCAGGCCGCATCATCAATTTTTTATCCCACCAACCCTTCCAACATAAATTTAATACTGCCAAAAATCTACTCACAAGAAGACTTAGTCTTGCTGACCCACAGTTCCACAATAGAATCATAGATGACGTTAAAACCATTCTACTTGCCAACTAGTACCCACTAAAATTAATAAAGGAGATCATCTATCAAACCATAAACAAAAATGATAACCAAAATCAACCCAGCTCCACAACATATCCTCCTTCTAACGACAACCCTACACAGAACCATCGAACAGGTAACCCTCCAGTCACAACACACACGCCGACTAACACCACATATGCATCTCTTAAGTACCTACATAGGCTCACTTTCTGAACAGCTAAAGAAAAAAGTAAGCTCTTATAGCAACAATATAAATACACTGCCAAGGTGATGGCACAGGAGCTTCCTCGTCACAATCAGAGTGACCCATTATAAAATAGAACAGACTCGGAAGCAAAATAACATAACATTACATTACATTACATAACATTACATAACGTTAAATATACATATTACATAACATTACATTACATAACATAACATTACATAACATTACATGAAATATACATATTATACATAACATGACTTCCATAATACATTACGTCCATTATACATAACTAGCCTGACCGCTCGCTTCGCTCGCTATCCGAGATTCGCTGTACGCAGTATCGTGGAACCAACAAACGACGGAAAAATCCCTTACCCTACCGGGTATTTGTGCCCAATTTTATCAAAATCCGTCAAGCCATTCAGGAGTTGACCATGGTCGACCATATTTCCGCTATGGTCAGGGAATTAAAAATGCGGCGTTGCACAACTTGGGAGCCTACTGGATATTGGTGCCAAATTTGGTCGATATCCGTTGAGCAATTCGGGATTCGACCATGGAGGGGCCCATGGATGCGCTAAGGTCGACCGCGGGGGTAGTCCGAAGGGTCGATCGTAGATAGAATTTCACGTAGATTACGAATACGCGATAAAAAATAGGGGTTACCATTTCAATTAACGAAGTTGACCATGGTCGACCATAGTTCCGCTATGGTCAGGGAATTAAAAATGCGACGTTGCACAACTTGGGAGCCTACTGGATACTCGTGCCAAATTTGGTCGATATCCATCAAGCCATTCAGGAGTTGACCATGGTCGACCATAGTTCCGCTATGGTGAGGGAATTAAAAATGCGACGTTGCACAACTTGGGAGCCTACTGGATATTCGTGCCAAATTTGGTCGATATCCGTCGAGCCGTTTGGCCGTGCATAGAAGGACAGACAGACAGACAGAGCGCATGCGCAGGGCGAACCGCTGGCTCTATCATGTTGAAATTTATATGGGACCTCAATGGGCCCTACCCGCTTAATCCCTGAGAATTACATTGAAATTGGGTGAAATCTTTGGTTACTACGGCTGTAACAAGGAAATTGAATATATTTCACGCCAGCGCATGCGCAGAGCGCACCGAGGGTCCGATCATGCTGAAATTCATACTGGAACTCACTAGGCCTTGTCCAAACAACCCTTGAAAATTTGAGCGAAATTGAATCAAAATTGTGAAAGTTATGCGTGTTTGTTGAATTTAACGTTAGCGCATGCGCAGGGCGTACCGCTGGATCAATCATGTTGAAATTTGTATGGGACCTCAAGGGGCCTTATCCGCACCATCCCTCAAAATGTGAGCTGAATCAATTTAAAATCGTGGAAGTTATGGCTGTAACAAGGAAATGCGGACAGACTCACAGACTCACAGACTCACAGATTCACAGACTCACAGACTCACAGACTCACAGACCGATAGACACGGAACCAAATTTGTTCAGTAGGCTTTGAAACGCAAAATGCAAGTGGAAATTTTGATTTCTGAAGACAAAAATTTTTTGGCTCACGAAAGTGAACACAAGGCTTCCGCTGCTTCGCAGACTCGGAAGCAAAATAGCTTTCTACAATAACTCTTATAACAAGAACAACAAAATATTTTCCAAATTAAAAGACCCCCTGAAAAAAAAAATAAAAAGGCATCGCCTTCCTTGTTGTTATCTGTTGTATTCTGTTTCCTGTTGTATTTTTAAATTTTCAAGAGTCATCTGTATAATTACTCAACTCTCAGTTATTCGAACATCTTCATTACATACGACTCATGAATAGGACCTAGCTCACTAGGTGGAAACGTCGAGCAATGAATTAAATAAAGGTGAAAAAACCGAAAACAAGTCTAGTTTGGTCAAACTACCTCTCCCAACTATATATATATATGTGTGTGTTAGTTATTATGTATAATAGTTTTCCTATTATACAGGGTGTCACCCTTTCGGGCGCACCACCGGCCAGGGTTCGATTCTACTACTAATTTGCGACTTTTTTTGTCCTATAATTTATATTTTTTAATTCACGCTAAATACCACTTTTTTCACTTTTAAGATTTTTTTCGCATTTTCGACCTTGTTCGCTAAAACTGTCATAACTCCCTTAATTGATGAAGTAAACTCAAATTTGATTATACCATTGGAAAGAGCGTTAAATTTCCTATCTCCCTGACGCCTTTTTAGACAATTTTAAAAAAAATGAACGGGTGAAAAATAAGTCGAAAGTGAAAAATTGGTAAAATTTCGAAAATGTTCACTTTCTTCAAAGCTTGTCTCTCGAAACGTCCTGAACGGAAATTTTTATGCTGCAAGCCTAAAAGTTGCATCTGAATCCGAGCTTTCCATCCAACGGTGTAGTCAATGTTTTTTTAAAACACTTCTTTGGTAAGAAAATGACGTTTTTAAGGCAGAAAACGTTAATTTGCGGGTGAAAATCAGCGTTTTCCACCAGAAGTGCTTTCCAACTTAACAAATTCGTTTGACACGGAATTTTACGTATTTTTTGACGCTGAATCGAATGGTGACACTTTCACATCTCCTCGACAAACAAATAGCGCTTTTCAAGCCCTTTCCTTTGGGCGAAGGGGTCAATTTCGTGATGAGAAAACGATATTTGTACCCTTGTTATCTACTTGTGTACTTGTTATCTATCGAAAAGAGAAACCTTTCCGGAGATGATCGGGACGATATTTTCGAGACAGCGGGCAAAAATTAGGTAGATATAAACAAATTGGGAGGAGTGCGAGTCATTAATAATCCAGACCTCCCTCAATGAAAATTTTGGTTAAAACGAACAACGAAATTGACCCCTTCGCCCAAAGGAAAGGGCTTGAAAAGCGCTATTTGTTTGTCGAGGAGATGTGAAAGTGTCACCATTCGATTCAGCGTCAAAAAATACGTAAAATTCCGTGTCAAACGAATTTGTTAAGTTGGAAAGCACTTCTGGTGGAAAACGCTGATTTTCACCCGCAAATTAACGTTTTCTGCCTTAAAAACGTCATTTTCTTACCAAAGAAGTGGTTTTAAAAAAACATTGACTACACCGTTGGAAAGCACGGATTCAGATGCAACTTTTAGGCTTGCAGCATAAAAATTTCCGTTCAGGACGTTTCGAGAGACAAGCTTTGAAGAAAGTGAACATTTTCGAAATGTTACCAATTTTTCACTTTCGGCTCATTTTTCACCCGTTCATTTTTTTTAAAATTGTCTAAAAAGGCGTCAGGGAGATAGGAAATTTAACGCTCTTTCCAATGGTATAATCAAATTTGAATTTACTTCATCAATTAAGGGAGTTATGACAGTTTTAGCGAACAAGGTCGAAAATGCGAAAAAAATCTTAAAAGTGAAAAAAGTGGTATTTAGCGTGAATTAAAAAATATATGTTATAGGACAAAAAAAGTCGCAAATTAGTAGTAGAATCGAACCCTGGCCGGTGGTGCGCCCGAAAGGGTGACACCCTGTATATATATATATATATATATATATATATATCGGAAAACTGGTAATCTGCAGAAGAGCAGTCACTGTAAGCAGGGGCTTGTAAAAGAAAGAAAAATCCTAAACTCGATTCTTTATTAAGGTTGAGATTTGCATGCTAGGCCTCAACTGGATCAGCTGAGTGGTGAGTGCCATCCATAAACACAAGGGAAGTATATATTTAAAAATGGGAAGAATAAAGAATGAATTTAACCATCAAAATTCTCATCAAAACGCCATTCTCAACCACAGGTAGCCAACTTACGATATTTTCGAGAAAAGTATCGATACCAATATACAGGTATCGAGTATCGTAAGAAAAATATCGATACAAATATCAGTGTCGATACCAGAAAAGTATTGATACTTCGATATATCGGAGGTATAGTACCGTGCCTATTCAGAATAACATAAGGAATAAACAGTGCAATAAATAGTGCTGACTGTAAATGAAATTTGCTTTGACCGAGAGTCTGATGAAAAAGCAAGTACCTACCTACCTCTCACCATCTAACCGTGGTACCAAGAGCAGATGGAATATTATGTTGGTACCTTTCTACATAGGAAAGCGAAGTTTGAGTTTCTATGTAGAAAATATTTCTCCGTCCATGAAACGAATTACCAAGATGAACAACTTCAAATAGTCAGACGTAAACTCCACACGTACGGGAATAACTTTTTTTGTCCTTTTTAATCCAAGTACTCATAATTCCCAGGGAAGACAAAGAGAGCCGGGGAATAGGCGAAAAAACAACAAGGGGAGAGCGAGGCAGCCCGTTGTATAAACAATGCAGCTGACAGCTACGAACAAGACACGCCCACAGACTATAAGAAATCTTACAACAGTCCAAGGTGTGAGGTGTTGGTACAGACAAAGGAAAAAAGGGGCGTCGAAACCAGACTAACCCTGGTGTGTCAGAAAAGGTTTCACAAAAAGGAAAAACTCCTGTTTCGCCCCTCAAATTCCAAGGGAGAGAAAAACCCATTATAAGAACATTGTTTCGAATCTCACCCATATTGCATGAGATACGAATTATTCTAATTGCCCATTTCGATATAAGTGCTTGTTCCAAGAACACTAAATAACGACAAATAGCACAGCCGTCCTATATCAATTACAGGAGTGTCGCTAGCTAAAAGCGATGGATGGGAGGGATGATGAAACTCAATAAAATCATTTTTTAGCATAACGTTTCTTTAAAGTAACATCCTTTCTTTATTATTCATCTAAGGATAGATGAACAATTGCGGAAAATGAAAGGGACCTCTGGTGTGATAATCTTCAAAGTCTGTGCGAAGGTTCAAACTTTAAATTTCACTTATCTCAGAATGATAGAAAAGTGACATTCCCCCTTTTGGTTTATTATTCTCTGAATAATACACCTATGTAATCGCTCAGCAAAAAATTTTTATAACCCCCCCTCAAACTTTTTTCTTTTCCGTTTCAAGGTGCGTAGATTCAAAAAACGCTGCAAAGTCCTTGTCACATGGGTTTATTATTCTATTGGACATACCTACAGAAAGGTTGGCTGTTCATTAATTGTTTCTTTCATGCGTAATAATCGAAATAGCTACTTCTGATGGTTTCCATTAATTTTGGCCCCCAAAACACAAATTAGGTACGCTCTTTTTTTTTTCTTTTTTTTTTTAACTATCTTTGATCATTGGTAGTGCCATTTAATCGTCCTGAACCACGTCTTGACACTTTTTCCAGTGTTATACAAACTGATGGTGATTTCAGACGATTTCCCAGGTTTTTCACTCATAAAAAATCAATTCTGGGAGCTGAACATTTGGTAGAACTCAATTTTCCACTGTTTGGTCAAAATCGACTTCATATTCGGTCTTCTCGTCCCCAAAAACATAGAAAACGATATCTCAGAAGCTCATGTTACCAATATGTTGCTAAAACGTAAAAAGTACCTATTTTTACACACATTTTCACCCATAACACCCCTGGGTATATTCCGATCGGGCTGAAAAGTTTCGGGACAAAACTAGGGCCCAAATGGAGCATGTGTGCGAAAGAACGATTTTTTTAGACCGAAAATGAAGCCTGTACACGTGATACGGCGGACGGCGTACGGCGGACGGACATTGCATTTTTGGAATCTATGCACCTTGAAACGTAAAAGAAAAAAGTTTGAGGGGGTGTTATAAAAATTTTTTGCTGAGCGAATACATAGGTGTATTATTCACAGAATAATAAACCAAAATGCAATGTCCGTCCGCCGTCCGCCGTACGCCGTCCGCCGTATCACGTGTACAGGCTTCATTTTCGGTCTAAAAAAGTCGTTCTTTCGCACACATGCTCCATTTGGGCCCTAGTTGTGTCCCGAAACTTTTCAGCCCGATCGGAATATACCCAGGGGTGTTGTGAGTGAAAATGTGTGTAAAAATAGGTACTTTTTGCGTTTTAGCAACATGTTGGTAACATGAGCTTTTGAGGTATCGTTTTCCATGTTTTTGGGGACGAGAAGATCGAATATGAGGTCGATTTTGGCCAAGGAGTGGAAAATTGAGGTTGTACCAGATGTTCAGCTCCCAAAATTGATTTTTTATGAGGCAAAAACCTGCGAAATCGTCTGAAATCACCATCAATTTGTAGAATAGCACTAGGAAAAGTTTCAACACGTAGATCAAGACGATTAAGTGGCACTACCAATGATCATGGATAATTTGGAAAAAAAAAAGATCGTACCTACCTAATTTGTGTTTTGGGGGCCAAAATTGGTGGAAACCATCAGAAATAGCTATTTCAATTATTTCACATGAAACAAACAATAAATGTAGGTACAGCCAACATTTCTGTAGAATAATAAACCCCATGTGACAAGGACTTTGCAGCGTTTTCCCCTGTGGTCTTCATATGGAGGGGGAAGGGGTGAGATGGGTGGGTGGTGGGTGCTATGAAATGCACAAAAAGGAAACACAAACGGTGGGTACAGCTTCCGTACAAGTACGCAATCACGAGGGACATTTTATGTCTTAACACCCCCTCCCGCACCCACACCAAGTACCTCGTACTTAATTGTTTTGGTCAAGATTTCCAACGAATGGTAAACTCTGTCCTTGGGCGGTCACAAATGACAAAGAATCACGTTTCAATTTAAAAACAAGTACTTCGTACTTAATTGTCGCAGAACTATCACCTAGTCCGAACAGCCTTCAGTCCCAATTAGTTCGGATTAGCCGGACTCCACTGTATTATGTACGTAAACATTCATTTAAACAATCACGCTCATACCGCAGCTTGTTGGCCACGCAGTCCGCAGTGGTTAACGTAGTATGGTTAGGTAAATCGAGAGCTATCCAACGAGTGGTGAACGATTTTTGTACGATGATAACTGGCGAAGATAAAGTTCCGTAGCAACGAATCGGTTGTAAGCGAAAATCATCAGAAATATTTTCGTGACTTTGTTTCCGTTGCATGTCTCCGTTGCATGTCCCGCGTTTCATTTTCGAGTAGCAAAGTAAAGACATAAAATGTCAATAATGCTCGCACAATTCGTTACGCCACCCGACTAAGTTTTTTTCCCATCAGACGCAAGCTCGTTATCTACCAATCGAGTATAAGGTTGAATAATATTTTTAAATGGATGGTCCTGAGGCCCATTCTAAAGGCAGTTCAACTTGTCACTTTGCAAGTCTTCATTTGTACTCTTCACTTTGTGAATTATGAAAATCTCCGAATAATACACCTATGCATTCGGTTCGGAAAATTTTACTGGGACACCCCCCAAAAATTTTTCTTTCAAGGTGCGAAGATTCCAAAAACGCTGAGATTCCTTGTCACATGGGTTTATTATTACCTACGGAAGTGTTGGCTGTTCATTTATTGTTTTGGTTTATTGTTCTGTGAATAATACACCTCTGTAACCGCTCAGCAAAAATTTTTTATAACACCCCCTCAAAATTTTTTCTTTTACATTTCAAGGTGCGTAGATTCCAAAAATGCAATGCCCGTCCGCCGTACGCCGTCCGACGTGTCACGTATACCGGCTTCATTTTCGGTCTAAAAAATTCGTTCTTTCGCAAACATGCTCCATTTGGGCCCTAGTTGTGTCCCGAAATTTGCAGCCAGATTGGAATATACCCAGGGGTGTTATGAGTGAAAATGGGTATACAAATAGGTAGGTACTTTTTGTGTTCTATAGTAACATGTTAGTAACATGAGCTTTTGAGGTATCGTTTTCCATGTTTTTGGGACGAGAAGACCGAATATGAAGTCGTTTTTGACCAAAGAGGAAAATTGAGGTATTAACGAAGTTTCAGCCTTAAATTTACGTTAAATTTTAGTCTAACATCGTCGTTCTTCCGCACACAGTTGGGGTAGGTACCCATTTGGGAACACATTTGGATCCTAGTTGTGCTCCAAAGCTCGGCAGCCCGATCGGAATACGTCCAGGGGCGTTATGGGAGAAAAATTGGTGTAAAAATTGTGATGTATCGTTTCCCATGTTTTTTAGGACGAGAAGACCGAATATGAAATTGACGTTGACCAAAGAGTGAAGAATTGAGGTTGCAACAAAGGTTAAGCTCCCGGAATTCATTTTTTATTAGTCAAAAACATGGAAAATTGTCTGAAACCACCATAAATTTGTATAACACTAGAAGTAGTATCAACAGGTGAATCAAGACAACTAAATGTCAATACCAATGATCAACGATAATTTGTCAAAAACAGGAGCCTAATTCGTGTTTTTGGAGGCCGAAATTGGTGGATACCATCAAAAGTAGCTATTTCAATGATTGCACATGAAAGAAACAATAAATGAACAGCCAACATTTCTGTAGGTGTGTCCAGTAGAATAATAAACACATGTGGCAAGGACTTAGCAGCGTTGTTTCATATGAAATAATTATCGCTATTTCTGACGGGTTCCACCAATTTTGGCCCCTAAAAACACGACGTACGCTCTTTTTTTAAAATTATCTCTGATTATTGATAGCGCCACTTAATTGTCACCTGCTTTTGGTTTATTATTCTGTGAATAATACACCTATGTATTCGCTCAGCAAAAAATTTTTATAACACCCCCTCAAACTTTTTTCTTTTACGTTTCAAGGTGCACAGATTCCAAAAATGCAATGTCCGTCCGCCGTACGCCGTCCGCCGTCCGCCGTATCACGTGTACAGGCTTCATTTTCGGTCTAAAAAAGTCGTTCTTTCGCACACATGCTCCATTTGGGCCCTAGTTGTGTCCCGAAACTTTTCAGCCCGATCGGAATATTCCCAGGGGTGTTGTGAGTGAAAATGTGTGTAAAAATAGGTACTTTTTGCGTTTAGCAACATGTTGGTAACATGAGCTTTTGAGGTATCGTTTTCCATGTTTTTGGGGACGAGAAGATCGAATATGAGGTCGATTTTGGCCAAGGAGTGGAAAATTGAGGTTGTACCAGATGTTCAGCTCCCAAAATTGATTTTGTATGAGTCAAAAACCTGCGAAATCGTCTAAAATCACCATCAGTTTGTAGAATAACACTAGAAAAAGTGTCAACACGTGGATCAAGACGATTAAATGGCACTACCAATTTTCAAAGTTAATTTGAAAAAAAAAAAAAAAAAAAGATCGTACCTACCTACCTAATTTGTGTTTTGGGGGCCAAAATTGTTGGAAACCATCAGAAATAGCTATTTCAATTATTTCACATGAAACAAACAATAAATGTACAGCCAACATTTCTGTAGAATAATAAACCCCATGTGACAAGGACTTTGCAGCGTTTTTCTAGTGTTATTATACAAACTGATGGTGATTTCAGACAATTTACCAGTTTTTTTTCTAGTAAAAAAGGAATTTTGGAACCTGAACCTTCGTTACAACCTCAATTACTCACTGTTTGGTCAAAATCGACTTCATATTCGGTCTTCTCGCCCTAAAAAAACATGGACAAGGATAAAAAAACTACAGGATAAAAATAGAATAGTCTATTTCCACATAAACTAACAAACTGTAGACCGGTTTCGGTTGTTCAGAACATCAGTACACAAACCTTTGTGTACTGATGGTGGTTTAACAACCGAAACCGGTCTACAGTTTGTTAGTTTACGTGGAAATAGACTATTCTATTTTTATCCTGTAGTTTTTTTGACATGGATTCCCACTACTCCGCCGCAAGTGATTTAAGTTATGGACAAAACCTCAAACGCTCATTTTATATACTAAAGTACCAAAAAACCTAATTTTCACACCCATTTTTCACTCATAACACCCCTGGATATATTCCGATCGGGCTGCAAAGTTTCGAGACACAACTAGCGCCCAAATGGAGCCTGTGTGCGAAAGAATGAATTTTTTAGACCGAAAAGTAGTTATGCATGGTACGGCGGACGGACATAGCATTTTTTGAATCTACGCACCTTGAAACGTAAAAGAAAAAACGCTGCAAAGTCCTTGTCACATGGGTTTATTATTCTATTGGACATAGTACCTACAGAAAAGTTGGCTGTTCATTAATTGTTTCTTTCATGCGTAATAATCGAAATAGCTACTTCTGATGGTTTCCATTAATTTTGGCCCCCAAAACACAAATTAGGTACGCTCTTTTTTTTTTTTTTAAACTATCTTTGATCATTGGTAGTGCCATTTAATCGTCCTGAACCACGTCCTGTCACTTTTTCCAGTGTTATTATACAAACTGATGGTGATTTCAGACGATTTCCCAGGTTTTTCACTCATAAAAAATCAATTCTGGGAGCTGAACATTTGGTAGAACTCAATTTTCCACTCTTTGGTCAAAATCGACTTCATATTCGATCTTCTCGTCCCCAAAAACATAGAAAACGATATCTCAGAAGCTCATGTTACCAATATGTTGCTAAAACGTAAAAAGTACCTATTTTTACACACATTTTCACTCATAACACCCCTGGGTATATTCCGATCGGGCTGAAAAGTTTCGGGACACAACTAGGGCCCAAATGGAGCATGTATGCGAAAGAACGATTTTTTTAGACCGAAAATGAAGCCTGTACACGTGATACGGCGGACGGCGTACGGCGGACGGACATTGCATTTTTGGAATCTATGCACCTTGAAACGTAAAAGAAAAAAGTTTGAGGGGGTGTTATAAAAATTTTTTGCTGAGCGAATACATAGGTGTATTATTCACAGAATAATAAACCAAAACGCTGCAAAGTCGTTGTCACGTGGGTTTATTATTCTATTGGAGTTCTAGAGATTCTTGTTGGTAGTTAAATTTATTGTTTCTTTCATGTGGAATGATTGAATTAGCTATTCCTGATGATTTCCACCAATTTTGGCCCCCAAAACATGAAATAGGTACACTTGTTTTTCTCACCCAGATCATCTTTGATCATTGGTAGTGCGATTTAATGGTCTTGATTCAGCTGTTTACACTTTATCTAATGTTAGTATACACATTGATGGTGATTTCAGACAGTTTTCCAGGTTTTTGACTAAAAAAAACCAATTTTGGGAGCTGAACCAATGGTAAAACCTCAATTTCCGCGTCTTTGGTCAAAATCGACTTCATATTCGGTATTCTCGTCCCCAAAAACATGGAAAACGATACCTCAAAAGCTCATTTTACTAACATGTTGCTAAAACGCAAAAAGTACCTATTTTTACACACATTTTCACTCATAACACCCCTGGGTATATTCCGATCGGGCTGAAAAGTTTCGGGACACAACTAGGGCCCAAATGGAGCATGTGTGCGAAAGAACGACTTTTTTAGATCTAAAATGAAGCCTGTACACGTGATACGGCGTACGGCGGACGGACATTGCATTTTTGGAATCTACGCACTTTGAAACGGAAAAGAAAAAAGTTTGAGGGGGTGTTATAAAATTTTTTTGCTGAGCGAATACATAGGTGTATCATTCACAGAATAATAAACCAACATTCTGAGGGGGTGTTATAAAATTTTTTTGATGAGCGATTACATAGGTGTATTATTCACAGAATAATAAACCAAAATGTCCGCCGTATCATCGATATCTACCTTAATTTTAGGTTTACAAAATCGTTCTTTCGTTCTTGGGGCACCCCCCAAACCTTTGCAGCCCGATCGGAATATGCCCAAGGGTGTTACAGGTGGGAAATGGGTATAATTATAGGGTTTTTGGTTTATTATTCTGTGAATAATACACCTATGTATTCGCTCAGCAAAAA
This sequence comes from Leptopterna dolabrata, assembly GCA_954871275.1. Classification (NCBI taxonomy): domain Eukaryota; kingdom Metazoa; phylum Arthropoda; class Insecta; order Hemiptera; family Miridae; genus Leptopterna; species Leptopterna dolabrata. The sequence goes on from OX940979.1 coordinate 22,424,636, forward strand.
ATTTTTATAACACCCCCTCAAACTTTTTTCTTTTCCGTTTCAAGGTGCGTAGATTCCAAAAATGCAATGTCCGTCCGCCGTCTGCCGTCTCTGAAGCCGGCCGTGATTGTATACAATTTCATTCACACTGGAGTCGAAAATGCCTGTCGGTGCAAACTTCGGGGCCTTACTGTGAACGAACGGCTGGACGTACGATGCTCCGGATGGTCTTAAAAAACTCGCAAGTTCTAGAACTATTTAAAACCGTAAAAATATTTACGTAAAAAAATGGTATAGGCGTTTTGAAAATTTCAACCCCTATTTTGAACCCCTTAGAGATGACTCACAGTAACGTCGAGCTTCGAGGACCAACTAGACGCCGAACGGAACCTATAACCCGAATTTCATCAATTTTTTTTCATGGTAACTAAGAAAAGTGGCCCGTACGGCGTACGGCGGACAGACAGAAATATTTTTATTGCAGTTTTGGATTCTACATACCTTGAAACGTAAACCATCAAATTTTGAGGGGGGGGGTAAGAATTTTTTTTTTCATGCTCGATTCCAATGGTTCATTATTGAATATAATAAACCAAAAGGAGCGTGCCTACCTAATTTATGTTTTACAGGCCAAAATTGGTGGAAACCACCAGAAATAGCTATTTCAACTATTTCGCATGAAAGAAACAATTAATGAACAGCCAATATTTCTGTAGGTATGTCCAATAGAATAATAAACCCATGTGACAAGAACTTTGCAGCGTTTTTTAGTAACACGAGCTTGTGAGGTATCGTATTCCATGCTGTTTTTTAGGGTGAGGAAACTGAATATTAGGTCGATTTTGGCAAACGAGCGAAGAGGTTCTAACAAAGTTTTAGCCTTAAATTGTGGTTTGAAATCGTTCTTTCGCACACAGGCTCTATTTGGGCCCTAGTTGTGCTCCGACGCTCGACAGCCTGATCAGAGTACACCCAGGGTGTTACGGATAAAACTGGGTGGAAAAATGGGGTTTTCGAGTTAAAAAAAAAAAAAAGGTTTTAGTAAAACAAACTTGTGAGGTAGCGTTTTCCATGTTTTTAGGGCAAGAAGACTGAATTTGACGTTGATTTTGACCACAGCGAAGATGTGAGGTTGTAACGAAGGTTCAGCTCCCAAAATCAAACTATTGTAGTGAGTCGAAAACCTGGAAATTTGCTGAAATCACAAAAATTTTGCATAATAGCACTGGAAGTAGCATTAACAAGTGAATCAAGGCAATTCAACGACTCTTTCGATGATTTTAATGGACTTCACAACAGAAACACTTGAGCTTCTCTGTTATAAGGAAACAGTAATTCTCGGGCCGGCTCCAGTACTCGATTTAAGGCTTTCCTGGGGGAGGGGGGCACGAGGGTAGGCTGGTATTGACCACAGAAAACAGTGATCTACGCAGAAGGGGCATCTATACAGGCAAATAATAAACCGTTGCGTAAGTAATAATTTGCAGGGTTTTTTTGTTGATGTATGTATTATGTAAGTTTTATTGTTGAGTATTTTATCTTGGTTTATTATTTTCAATAATGAACCATTGGAATCGAGCATGAAAAAAAAAATTCTTACCCCCCCTCAAAATTTGATGGTTTACGTTTCAAGGTATGTAGAATCCAAAACTGCAATAAAAATATTTCTGTCTGTCCGCCGTACGGGCCACTTTTCTTAGTTAGCATGAAAGAAAATTGATGAAATTCGGGTTATAGGTTCCGTTCGGGGTCTAGTTGGTCCTCGAAGCTCGACGTTACTGTCAGTCATCTCTAAGGGGTTCAAAATAGGGGTTGAAATTTTCAAAACGCCTATACCATTTTTTTTACGTAAATATTTTTACGGTTTTAAATAGTTCTAGAACTTGCGAGTTTTTTAAGACCATCCGGAGCGTCGTACGTCCAGCCGTTCGTTCACAGCAAGGCCCCGAAGTTTGCACCGACAGGCATTTTCGACTCCAGTGTGAATGAAATTGTATACAATACAATTCAAACCAAATCTCGTAACCAGAGACGCGCCCACAATAGGAAACTTGGCGGAGATGAAATCATTGCTAGGGATCACCTGATTATATTGGCGGAGTATGAAGTCGAGTTGGTTGTTCTGTGATATTATTTCATTTGAAAAATGATGGCTCTTTTGGAGTTTGTTGGTAGGTAGTGAAACTTGAACAAACGTTAAGTATTATTGATGGGTAAATTATTACTACGGTAAATCATTACTCAATGGTAAATTATTACACAACGGTTCATTATACCATCTACGTAGAAGGGGCTGGAGTTTGTTGGTAGGTACTTTCGCAACTTTTTTCACTCCTCATCAACAATTTCTTTTCAGAACTTCATTATGTGTGTTTCTTTTTGTTAGGTACTGTTTGTCATCGGCAGAATTATTTTAGCAACATTCAACTCGTGATTTAGGTAGGTACCTAGTAACGAGTACGGGGTTAGGTACTAACCTACGGAGGGTTAGTACCTTTTTTGTGGTAGCACCCTCGAGTTCCCTCCAGGAAAGCCTTAAATGGAGTACAGGAGCCGGTCCGGGAATTATGAATGAATTTTATGAATCTTTAATTAAAGAAAAACGGAGTTATTGAAAAAAAGTATATTTCCACTAATACACGAAAAACGCAAAAAACACTGTTATACCGGTGTACACAATAAGTTATTGTGTGTTACTGACGGTGGTTTGATCACCGAAACCGGTATAACAGTGTTTTTTGCGTTTTTCGTGTATTAGTGGAAATAGACTATTTTTCAATAACTCCGTTTTTCTTTAATTAAAGATTCATACAAACGCGCGGGATTCAATAACTGAATCATTAATTACTTGTAGTTATTCATGAAGCATAAGGTAAATAATAACCTGTTGTGTAATAATTTACCACGCGGACCAACTAGACCCAAAATGGTAACTAAGGAAAGTGCGAAGTACGGCTTACGGCGTAAAGCGGACAGACAGAAATTTTTTTGTTCCATTTTCGGATTCTACATACCTCGAAATGACCAAACCATCAAATTTTGAGGGGGAGTGAAGCTTTTTTCATGCTCGATTCCAGAGGTTTATTACTGAAAATAATAAACCAATAGAAGCGCCTATCAAGTTATTAAACGTAATTGTAGACGTGCCTACTGCCAGATTTACATCTCAACCTACGTTGCTGTCGTGGTAGCCTTTAGAAACAAAGGATATAAACGAACTCCTTGAAAGTTGCGTAGCTGAGTATGAAATTAATTCGCGGTCTATGAATTTCATGGGGCCGACGATGGGGCGAGCACGTTCAACATCCGCATCTTCATCCTCCGATGAGAAGCAACGGAAAAATTTCCATTAAGTATTAAAAAAAAAGCTGCAAATTATTGCACAACGATTTATATATTATTTACCTGTATAGACGCCCTGTCTGCGTAGATCACTGTTTTCTGTGGTCAGTGCGCGAGCTCCCCCCAGGAAAGCTCTAAATCGACTGTTGGAGCTGGCCAGTAAATTACAATTTCATAAAAATGCTAGGAATTCAATAATTCAATAATTAATATTTGCTGTTATTCATGAAGCGTAAGTTTTTCTGTGGTCAATACCTACTCTCGAGCTCCCCCCAGGAAAGCCCTAAATCGAGAACTGCAGCTAGCCCGGGAATTACATTTCATGAAAATGCGCGGGATTCAATAATTCAATCATTAATTTTATTTGTTGTTATTCATGAAGCATAACGTTTGTTCAAGTTACGAAAGTACCTATCAACAAAATCCAAAAAGAGCCATCATTCTTCAAATGAAATAATATCACAGAACAACCAACTCGAATTCATACAGCCATCCGTGATTATAATCAGATGCTCCCTAGCAATGACATGGATTTATACCGTTTGATTCACGATCATTTTGGCGAAGCTTTTCGGTGCAAACGAACGGCTGTTTGCACAACCGGGTGGTCTCAAAAAATTCTTTAGTTCCAGATACCTACCCTTCTACTGAAAGTTTTCGAGCTACAGCGTTCTGAAAATTTCAACCCCTATTTTTCACCCCTTAGAGATGACTGACTGACAGTAATGCCGAGCATCGCGGACCAACAAGACCCCAAACGGGACCTACAAACCGAATTTCATTAATTTTGGTTCATGGTAACTAAGATGTGCTAAGTACGGCGTACAGACAGAAATTGTTTTACCTTTGGAATCGAGCATGAAACATTTTTACCCCCCCCCCCCCCCCCCCACAAAATTCGATGGTTTCTGTTTCAAGGTAGGTACGTGTGTAGAACCCGAAAATGTAATAAAAAAAATTTCTGCCCATCCGCCGTACGCCGTGTTTCGCACTTTCCTTAGTTACCATGAACCAAAATTGATGAAATTTGGTTTGCAGGCCCCATTTTGAGTCTGGTCGGTCCGCGAAGCACGGCGTCTCTAAGGGGGAAAAATAGGGGTTGAAATCTCCAGGACGCCGTTACCTCGAATTTTGCCTAAGGTAGGAGGGAAGCCTTGGATTCGTGATTGAGTAAAGAAAAATGTATGTCATCCAAAATGAAAATTTCTTCACACCATTTTGCGTTTTAAACAGCCAGGAACATTTTTGGTTCCGTGTCTGTCTCTGTCTGTGGCAATTCCTTGTAACACCCATAACTAACCGGAATAATGGTCGAAATGGGCTGAAATTTGGAGGGTAGGTGCGGGTTGGGTCACAGATGGTCCCATACCAAAACCACTGAAAAAGTACGGTAACTTTCGTCTGCGCATGCGCAAACGTGAAAACATTGGAACACCCATAACTACCTTAAATACCGTTGAAATGAGTTCAAACTTGAAGGGTCGATCAGGAATGATACTTTCATGGTCCCAATTGAATTTCATCGGATTTGTAATGTAAATTCCGTCTGCGTATGCGCGAACATGAAATGTTGAACATTTCCTTTTAACGCTTCTGACTACGCGAAAAATAGTAGTAAAATTTTGAGGGTACCCGCGGGTTGGATTGCAGATGATCCCATTTCAGAATTATGGAAATCGTTCCGCCTGCCCATGCGCAAACGTGAAATGATTTAAACGCCCATAACTACCTTAAATGTCGTTGAAATGAGTTCAGAATTCGAGGGTCGATCAGGAATAATACTTTGATAGTTCCATATGAATTTCATTTGAATCGTACGGTGACTTTCGTCTGCGCATGCGCGAACATGAAATGTTGACAGTTTCCTTGCAACGCTTCTAACCACGCGAAAAATAGTCGTAGAGACCAATAAAATAAAATAAATAAACAAATAAAATAATAAATCACAATTCGTTACTGATTCAAAATTCGTCGTCGATGATTAGTCCGAAGGTAATTTATTTAGATAAATCTAGAGTGATCTAGAAAATACCTATATAGGTAAAGTAATAATTTATATGTATTGTGTAACATAGTATTTTATAGAAATACATGGATATTGTATTTATCACTTTGGTCCAATCTAAGCTACCATTCAAGGAACCTCGAAAAACCTGACTGCATAGCTCACAACGAACTGCTGTTGATTTTACTTATAAAAATAGTTTACTTACTTCGCGGTGGTGGATCGTTACCTCCGAATCATGATTAATTTTAATTCAGACAGAACTATTTACCTACCAGAGCTCTGTCTCTACGGAAGGTGGGGCATTTATTTCACATTTCGTTCGAGAATTCTAATGCAAGCCTTCTAGGTAGGTCGGCCTTAGCCCTCTGTTCTGCAATGCGAAATTATTTTCAGGTGTCTTGAAAACTTGATAGAAAAAAAAACCCTTCTATTCTGCTTATTAGAGGTTTTCAAAATCGGGAAAATTTTGAGGCAGACATTACGCGCTGTGATTGGTAGACCAAGACTGGTAATTATGCTCTAATCCTGATGATATGACGTAAGTATCTACCTAAGAATAGAACCAATGAATTTATACGATTATAAATTAATATTTCGTAGTGAAATTCTTAACTGTCAGGTACAGCAAAAGTCGAAATTCTGGGCCTACCGCCCGTGTTATGATTGTGAAGCAGATCTTGCGATGCAGTATCCAACATAAATATGTTAGAATATTATTCTACCTACCTACTACTGCTAGGTAATTCGAAATACCTATCATGGTTCTGTATCTACCTATTATGGTTCGTACGGTATACAAGGAAACTGAACCAACAGTAACTAAAGAATGAGCTAGTGATTGTAGTTAATGGGCTATGAATAGAAAAAGATAAGGAAATTATCAACTGACAGTGGACGTATAGACCATAACATGACCTAGAATGTTATGCGCCACGGGCAGTGCCTGACATATTAATACTACTGATTCCGTTTTTGTATTATTTGCAAGAAGCAAACTAGATGGGTAATATTAGTACCTAATGTAATTACCATGAAATAGCGAAGATCTGTGTTTCTAACCTGTTGAATGTGCCTGTCACGGGGAACGCAAGTTAGTACGACTCACCTAGAACTGCTTGGAGCGTCTGTTCATCAATGAAGCCATCCATAGCGACGTTAGAGGCCTTGATCCTGATCACTACATTGTCGAAATATTTCAAATTGACAAAATACCACAGGACTAAACGCGTAATTTAAAAATATTGTACGACATTTTGACAACATTGTAACACGGTGAGGTTACGGTTGACGCTCACGGCACCTACCGGGACCGCTGGGCACTAGGATCAACAGTTCTTTGGAATCGATGAGAGAGATCGATTGCAACAGCAGATCGAGAGCTGTTCCCAGTTTGTTGTTGTTCCAACTCTCAAAGCTAGAACCCACCTTCTCCCGCTGACCGTGGTACGGGTCCTGAACTTGTGTCAGCTGCTTCTACATTCTTCTCCCGTTCCAGTTCATCTGTTTCACAACAAATTCTATAGTTACGCTTGGCATCTTCCGTATCAAAATCATGTCTACCTGTAGCATTGATTATTATTAATATAAAAATTGAAAATAATATTAATTAAATTAATTTTAGTTCTACTAATTTTGGTATAACACTAATTAAATTGATATTATATTTTATTTTCCTTGGGGGAAAGAACTGGAACTTGGGGAATGTGTCAAGAGAATTATTGAAATCTACGTCCATTGGATTGTCAAAAATCCGGCCGGGCCTTTGATAGATTTTTATTTAATAGGTATGGTCTAGTCTACACTAATCCATAGATTACATGGCTCGGCCTTGGTACTATGCGTGGCATTAGTTGTCCGTGTTCATAATAAGTAGTATTTTGTAGGATATTTTCTAAGATAGTTCTAAAGAGAGGAGTTTTTCAATCCAAGCCATTGGGGAAATTAAGAAGAGAGATTCCCAGTATTAACAAGGTTTGAGCACGGATTTAAATTTATGGATTTAATGTATGGAACACTAGAGGCTGTTAGATGGTTTGTTAGGACCACTGGGTTGTGGGTTATGGCGGTTCAACGGTTTTCACGTTTGCGTATGCACAGTCGCTGCTACTGATACGAACGTGACAAAATTTATATGGGACCAACTAGTACCTAACCCTGAACTACCACCAAAATTTGAGCCAGTTTGGACCACTAGGGTCATGAGTTATGGCGGTTCGCAGAAATACATACATACACACGCATAAGTACGCACACACACACACACACACACACTCAACGAGCTGAAGGAACTGAAATTTAAATTTTTGTTTTAAATGGATTAGTGTTCAGCGTGGTCGAAAATGGGGAAATCCGCTTTTTCGCCCTCAAAAACAATGAAAATTGTCTAAAAAGTGTAAAAACGAAAGCGTAAGGCCTTGGTCGCTTCTGGGCTTCGAAGCCTCATTTAATGTAAAGTAAACAGCCATTCCAGGATGAGGATTTTCGTCCGACTGCCCTGCCGCCTCATTGGATGTCATCAATCAATTTATTAACCCAAATTGATACTATCGTGAGCAACGCACGAGTCATTCAGCAAGCTCCCAATAAATATTTTGGAGGGGAATAGTAACGAAATCTTTCTGAACTAAATCACTCGCGAAGAAATCACGGAAACCCATTTCAAAGAAAATCGGAGTTATTGAAAAGTTGTCTATTTCCACTAATACACGAAAAAACGTGAAAAGTACACTGTTATGCCGGTTTTGGTGATCAAACCATCATCAGTAACAAACAATAACTTTTTTCTTTGAACGGAATCTTCCTCAAAATCTAGTAATACCTTCCTATTAATTTCTAAACCCTTAATACAATTGAGGCTTACTTGCCAAGTCATTTTTAACCACAAGAAGTGAACAAAACATATTTTTTGACACTTCAAATTTGTTAGTTTACGTGTGAAAATGTTGTATACAAAATACATAACTTAAAATGTAGGTATTTTGTGAATAAATACATTTTATTTGATAAAATAAAAGTAGATGAAGTTATACTTTTGAGTGAGCAGACGTGGCTAACCAAAGTATTTTGCACCACGAACTTATGAGGGACAAGGGCACCAAAAGAATGATTCAGAAACGCAATCATATATATTTTCAATCACAATTAATAATCGTTAACTTTTTTGTACACTACTTAATAATAATGTCTATCTATCACACAAAAGTAAAATGCACCATCAATTTTTATTCGAGGGGTACATACATCCACCATGTATCAATATAACACCAGGTAAATTTCAAAATTTTGTACAGTTTTCGTAAAAGATTTGGGTACATTAAACAAACTCCTTCACAGCTAAGGGAAAGAAATCCACATACATTTAAAGCTGAACTTTGCGAGAGTTTATGGATAAGAGTTTGACGTTTCATTTTCATTTTTCATTGTTTTGGTAGGTACATTGTCAACATGAAGGAAATTTTTGAATGAAATAGGTACTTCAACAAAATGAAGTAGGTACTTTAAGTGAAAACGAAAACCATCACGAACAGTTTTTCACAATTGGATTTACACTCAGTTTAAAAAACATACTCAGTATATAACAGGGAGGGAACTCAGCTTATACAATCAAGGAGCCCTCAGGGGGAGCTCATTGAACCCTTTCACTAGCTACAGCCGTTTATTGAATTTCAGTGAAAGATAGGTAGGACTTTGGCACTTGCCTACCATCAAAAAACCGATTTATTTTGTAAATGATTTTCTCGAAACCTTCTTTTTATGGGAAAATGTAATAAGAAACCTCAGGTCCATATCGCCAAGCCATTATTTAGGTATCTCATTTCGCCAAGCGAGGAGGGGCAAGCTGAGTTACCCTTTAATAATTTATTGAATTTTTCAAATTTTTTGGAATAAATCCTGGAAAATAAAGGGAAAAAAGAATGAATTACGAGATTACAGCCCGGTTCAATGCAATTACTCTCAGTTTGTCGAGTCAGATTAAATCGTCATTCTTCTAAAATTAATTTTCCTGCCGAGAGGCTGGCCGTTCGACCCCAATGGCTGTTTTGCCGTTTTCTGAAAATGTTTATTCAAACCTCATTGGATTCGATTCACACCTGACGATATTTTATTGACATATAGATGACTCATAAATCAAATCTCCAGTAGTTTTTGAGGTAAATCTTCTGGAGGCTTAGGTAAACATCATTCTCACGAATCAATAATTATGTTTGTCTTATAATATGTAACTGTAGCGAACATAATTTGGAAGTTGGCATCACAGCACTGATTCGAGAAAGTAATGTTTCTACATCAGAATCAGTCAATTCATGGAATATAACAATTATTATTTAATTTTTTCAAAAATCTCTTCCCCCACTCCAACAGTAGTTGAAGGAGATATAATTTATTCCGTTCAATGATACTGTGACAGTAATATCAAGAAGTTGACAGGAAAATCCAATTTCATTCCGAAATAGTTTGGTTCTTTTTAGTCGCTAATTACTTGTAAGTCTCGAGTGTCGCGTTTCTAGGTATAAATTATGGAAATCAACGTTAAAAAAAAACAGTGCGTGAAACGGAATGAACACTGGGATGTAAAAACGACCACCTAATCGAATAGAGAATATCATCAGTTAGGTACCTACCTACCATATGAATAGGCGTAATAAAAAATGAAATAAATTAAAAAATTAAAGAAATAATTTCAAATAAATTTGCTCAGTGTATTTACATACATCAATTCGCAAAATAGGGAGGCTTACTGACTACAATAAAAAATAACAAGTTTATCTTCACTCACGTACTATTACGTAGTATGAAAATAGTGAATCTCAATCAATACTGCTGAGTAAGCGATCACAGCGGTGACTAAGTGATCGTAATGATACATTTCAGATTCGATTTATCGACATTTGGAGAAAACTTCAGTTTGAAATTTCAATAATTCCGAGCGAAACTTAGCAAAATATTTGGACAACCATACCATACTGATCCTACTGATCAATATGGTTCCGCATTCAGTTTTCATTGATTTTACATAACTTGATAGGCAAACATACCGTAAGACCATATCGTAGAGCATATTAAGTTGGTGTAACATTTGTTTCACAGCTGAAAGAAATAAACACATTTAATTTGTTCACAAGTACAGCAAACGAAAACTTTACAGTAGTACCTAGTCGTATTTTACAGACTTCATGTAGCTACACACCAAGCGCTGTAGAAGTAAGCTGACCAAACAACTTTTTTTCTCGCACAGTTGGTTTTCGCAGCTGGAACCCTCTTTTTGTTTTCTTGGGAGTCTTCTCGATAAGAAAACTTCATTACTTGTTTTTGACAGTCTCAATAAGTAGGTATTTAAAATCACCTTATACGAGGAACAATGTTCATTAGGGTGATGAGAGCACCGGTGAGCACTGAGGAATGCGATCCCAATAATGTGGAGCTGGCTCCAATATGCATAGCTGCAGGTGCCTCTCCTGTAACAGAGTTGGAACAAAGGAATATTGGTCCAGGCGATTCGAGGATAAATTTGAGTACGGTGAAGTACAAATTAAACTGAACATCCATCTCAGGTCCTCATAGGGGGATCAGAATATATTATGTTCGGAGCATTTTGGTCATTGCCTCACCAGGGCTGGAACGACAGGCACTGGGATTCGAACAGGTGACGTCAGCCACTGTTACAATCATCAGTGGCAGAGCACCAACATGGTCGGCAGTGAAACTTATATAGGATGCTGAGCTGCGCAATTAACACATGACTCCCAGCGATGACTAGGTATTTATGTAGGTAACTGAAAAAATTGGGTATCAATAGAGTGGGTCAAATGAGGTTTTTGGATAAAAAATCGCTGAAAATGGGTAAAAATTGCTAAAAATAACTAAAACATTATGTCAATTCGTTGAAAAATGCGGGAGAATGGTGACAATAAATTCAATTATCAGAGTTTTTCAGAAGTCAAAAACGTTGTTTATCGTACCTATGCGTTTCAAAGAATGATGGAAATTTGAATATTTTCCCCTCTCTGAGAGATCCAGGAGAATAATATGGATCACGATATCATTATTATCCGACGGTACACGCAATCGTACATGAACTCAAGTTTTTCGCATCAAATCTGAACGCCCAACGAGAAGTTCGACCACTCCACGATTATCGCCCTTTGTTTATAAAGTGGTACCGCCAGGTAGCCATTATAATGTTATTTACGTACTGAAAGGAGAAACTTAACATCACGAAAAAACCCACTTTTGGTCGGTGACCGTCACTTACTTGATGACTGAATGCTACTCAAGTACAATCAAGAAGGCCGAGGGGAATAATAAATCAGTTTTTTACACCACACCTAGTTGCTTCATGTTTTTTCTTTATAATTTAATTAGTTTTTAATATTATTTTTAGGTGGGACCACCCCCGAGAGTCGTCGCGACTGCTGGGTCTGCTGTATATCTATTATAAGCCCACTTCCCACTTACTTTTTCTGACGGTTAGCTGACTCCTAGAAAACTGTAAGAAACCATCCATGATCCAACGCCATCTTAATAAGTGTTTGAGAAGGGGTTGCGTTTGAAAATGGTCGGGAATCGAGAAGGCAGCGCACGGCCAGTTTCTCGTCTGCCCTATCTTCTGTGTACTGGAATGACGACCAGTACACAGTGATGAAAATGACCAGGATAGTGATGAAAACACTGCGAACAGCCGGTTATGGATACCATACAGTCTGAAAAGAGTCTGAGAATCACTGCGAACGGCCAAACGCCTTTTTGACAGTCACATAACCATCGGATGTTCACTGAGAACAAACGTGCAGGGTGCACTTGAGACACGTTGTGTCACATCTTTGGGGAATTGCACAGATAATCTTGACTTAGTTGGGAAGGTTGTCACCGTTCCCCCCTGCGGGCTTGTGACCCCTCTCTCCGGGAACTCCGGATCAAGTGGGATTTGGTATAATACCTAATAGATAAGTTTTGAAACTCTGAGTTTTGGACTGCGGCCTTCGGAACTACCTTTTAATCCTGCTGTATGATAACTGATTAATTAGGACTGCCATTTGTTGGCAACCACCCCTTAGGAGAGCACTTCTGTGAACTGCGAGAAGTCGAGCAAATATCGAATAATATCGGTAATATCGTTTCTCGAGTCAAATTATACGGATCTGGATAATAACTTAGATCTCGTAGGTAGCTACGTTCAAACGAAACGTTCAATCGCACAAAGGATTGTGTTTGGCACAGGGCACCTAAATAATGAACGAAACCAAGAGTTTTTCTGAATAAATGGAAGATAATAAGACACGAAGAAGGTAATGAGAGCGGAACGAAATGAGAACCTTCTTTCATATGAAAAACCCTCGCTTTTATATGAATACCTAATTTATGTGTCGGTGTGTGGATAGTTAGTTATGTTTTAGGGGTGTGCATAAATATTGTAAACGATTACGGCTCATCATCATCAAAAAATTTTAAATTTGTAGGAGCTTTGTCCCTAATACAGATGTAGCCGAATAAAAGCTGGTTTTACGTTAATGTTCACGTTAGAATCAAAGAGAGACAAACCGTTAGCGCATGGATAAGGCAAGTGGGCACTACAACATTTAAAATTAATATGATATCCTAAGCAAATATATTAGGTACCTACCTAAGCTCATAATAAAATTTATTATTTTCCGTTACAAAGAGAAAACGCGATCAGGTGAACGATTGATGATCATTCACAATAATGGGTTCGGAAGTAATCATACTAAACTAACTATAAAGAAAAAAAAATCATATGTACTGCGCATCAGTATAATAGAAATTATAAGTGGATCCAGAAGACTTCCATTTACTGCTACGAAAGTAAAAACCACTTTTATAGCCTCTGCTAAGAGCAGGGCAGTGAGCTCCAAGGTTTAAAGCCCCATTTTACGGCGCACTTGCCTTTTGTTTTTAACCCGCTTTTTTTCTTGCTTGCTAATGAAGTCCAATACCTACGTACGTTTCCACGTTTCTCATTAAAATGCAACAGTTTTCTCACACCCAAAGGTTTTCTTGTCTTTGTGTAATCTTGAACTGAGAATGAATAGGCCGAGAACGAGTTCAAGACTGTTCTACAACTATAGCTCGGATTTTCAGGGGTTAACATTTTTTCAAAATTTTATGTTTTTTGAGGTTTTTTGCTATCAACTGCTGTATATATACATCCCGATTTACATAAGCTAAATGAGAAATATGGATTTGTCACCTGTGAGTTTTAGTGCCATTTAGGTTTCTTGAGGTTTTATATTAAAAAAAAAGAACTTTATGGGCTCAAGAAGTTTATGGAAAACTGCTTACTGTTAGTAACTTATTTAGATGTTCTGATATGAATCGAACTTCGAGATGTGTCGAGGGTAATTCAGGTTCAAACCTGAGGTCATCAGATTCATAAATCTTGGATCGACTGGAATCCCATAAATAAAAGTCACGACCGAATTCAATATTCAGGTTTTGTGGCGCGTAGATTGTTATTTGGTAGTCTACAGTATTTTACCATCGGAACGCTAGCTACGAGTATCATCCGTAACCTGAGGAAAATAGCGGAGGTGGTTTGGAGAAGTTCCCTTTATCCACGTTTAATTGTACAAATCCTGATATGACTTTGCCATCAACAGTAAAAAAAACACGGGTTTTTATCTTCTTCCAATATAGTTCCGAGATGCCTGACTTCACACTGGAACAGTCTCTAATTAACCTGGATTTTCTTTTTAATGGCGAAATTGGACGGGACTGTAGATAATAAAATATGCTGAATATACAACTGAGAATGCCCAGGGGTGATGGAGTTCGTTTTTCGTAACAACATAACTGCTGAACAACACCACTGAGGCCCTGCATAATTTTCTCATACTTTCTTCGAGTATGTATTTGTATGTTGTACTCCCGTACAAAATAAATACTGCAGTGGGAGTCAATTGATCACGTTCGCAAGTTCGCCTTATTTATTTAGCGTCAGAGTGAGTATGACAACAGCATATGATAGCGTACATCAACTCATTGCTTAAAGTACGCATTGAAGGAAAAATGGTTTGTTTTGCAGAAGACACGGTTATTCTGTTCAGTGGAAGGACATGGGATGAGGTATTACAGAACGCGAGGAGTTCATTAAAACTGGTGAATAACTGGTTGAGAAATAATAGTTTCAAATTAAATATTGTGAAGACCCATTTCGTTTGTTTTTTTCTGCGCTCTATTGGTGTGCCTAGCATTCAATATCTTAAATGTCACGGGTGGGAGTGTTGTATAGATTCTGCATGCACTTGCCCTGTTATAACCCACGTCAGCACAATTAGGTATTTGGGTGTTGTGTTGGACCAATGCCTAAGTTGGAAGGATCATGTTACTATTCTGTGCCGCAGATTAAGGAGGCTAACAGGAATTTGTTTGGAAGTCAGGGGTTTCCTTTCCACTGACAACTTGCGGAAATTTTATTTTGCCTTGATCCACACTGTACTGTCGTACAATATTGCTGCTTGGGGAGGTGCGGGTATTACAACAGTTCAACCTCTCATAATTGCCCAAAAATCTCTAATAAAAATCCTTCTAAAAAAATATAAGCGTTTCCCTTCTGTAGAGCTGTTTAGATTATAACTTCCAACTTTCGCCGCCACTGCCAATATTATAACTTTAATTGAAACCTATAAAATATATCCAGACAGGATCTTATTACCAAATAAATAAATCAAACACCCGTGGTTGCGGGGGTATTATAGTCCCCTTCCGCCTAACTGCGGCGGGTCAGCGGTCATGTCTGTACCGAGGTGCGAAACTTTATAATAGTCTGCCCATGAATATCAGAGAACTCTGGATTCTTATAAACGGCTAGTGAAAAAGTTACTTAATGATTTTGAACCATAACTTGTCATTATAAATCATGATGTAAGTCCACTCGAAGTCGTATGTAATTATTCTTAATCATTGATCGACGTTGTACCTACAAAAAGTGTGACTCCTCCCCCAAGCAGGAGGGTTTCCTCATATGGGGGAGCAGCATTCGTAGGCTGCAGTATAGGTCATTATTGTAATTCTTGTCTCTGTATTCTTAATATTTAGTACCACAATTTTTTCCTTTGTATTTTTTCAATAAAAGAATGAATTATTTTTAAAAAAAATTGAATGGATAATAACGCGAGATTTTTCACTTCATAATTTAGCGGAAAAACGTATTTTCATTTTATTTTAAATAAATAAAAACTATTATTTGACACGGAAGCAGCATAGTAATATTATTCTCCTCTATTCACCAGCTCTAGATCACATTTTGTAGGAGTTATCCCCTTGTCAGGCTGACCAAAAAGTCGTTAAAAAATGACCTCTTTCAAATGTATTTCAAATTGTAGGTATGTACTTCCAAATTTATGTTAGGTACGACGTGGAACATCGGCTAGAGCTTCAAAAAGTTGTGTTTCATGAAACAATTTCGTTGAATTTGAGACAATTTTTAACAAAATTATTAGTTTTAGTCCTCACTCAGCTGATTGAAGCGCATCCTTACTTTGTTATAGAGGTGTGACGATACCGATCTTTATCGGAACCGTTCCCCGCTGTTCCAGCTCCACGGCTGGAACAGTTCCAAATTACCGGTCCTGTTCCGCTTACCGATCTGTTGGTGGTGGGGGGGGGGGGACTAGAACAAGGTATTCCACCCCTCACTCCACCACATCAATCTCCTCTTGCTAACGCTCTTCTCCTGCTCCTGCCTAGGGTTCATTCGACTTAGGACTTTTCGGACTTCTTTCATTGGGTACCTATTTACCCAATTGGGTATTTCCAGGATTATTCGTAAATAAAGAAGTCCAAAGTCGAATGAACCCTAAATCCTGAAAAGACGCTCAAATTCGGACTCGGGTCAAAGGTGTAGGGAGAAAGAGGAGGCAGCTTGTCTTTTTTTTTCAGTTTGCTTTCTGGGTTCCTCAGTTTATTGCTAATATTATTTCTGATGCCTTTTACATTTTATGGAATCTGATTACTAGTTTTGACCAATGAAGGAACCCAATAGGTAGGGATTTCATCCTGCTTAAAATACTTAAGGGGAAAAAGAGTATTAGGCATCACTTTCATAGTAAGAAGAAAAGGGAAGTCTGGTAAATTTAATCAAAATCCCTGGAGCCATTTAAGAGAAGGGTGTAAATATGTACCAAATGCCAAACAAGGCCGTTTTCGTTTTTACTTTTTAAAGGTAAGCACCTAGGTACATTATATTACTTAGTTACTTCATTAAAACTTTTGGTAGGTACCAAAATTTTAATACCAAAATTTTTAATTGCGTTAAAGGTTAGGTACATGTCGTATGCATTCTCAAAAAATAAAGGTTGGATATAATAAATTATGTGAGGAATAATAATGAATTTAATTTAAATAATAATGGCGAGGGAAATGTTTTCGGAATATGATCGCTAAGGATCGACAAGGCGGTCGAGTCGGAGATCGGTAAGGGATCCAGTTCCGAGGACCGATAGGGCGGTATGGTTAGTTGGAGGATCGAGAACAATTTGAACGAGTCTGGATCGGGAAGGTGGAACTGGATCGAGAAGGTGGAGCACTGGAGCTGGCACCCTTCACCAGCCAGTCTTCGGATCGGTAGGACCGGTAAGTGAAGCGGCCTGGAACAGTTCCGGAACAGTTCCATCGTGAGACTAGGTTCCACATTCCCGATCCGGCGGTATCGGCACACCTCTACGTTATTCCCAACCAACCTACGATTTAGAAATTAATGTCTGTGATTAGTGCATATTATTAATTGTATAATTTCACCAAACTCTTTTTGTCACATCATTTTAAAACATCACACTTTCTTTTATTGAAACCCTGATTCGTGTTGCATAAAATGAAAAGGGATCCTCACCATCTTTACCGTTAAGGACGACAACCGTGACCGAAGCCTGGGCGATTTCCCCCAGAGCGCATGTATAGTTGCCGGAGTCATGTGGATTGGAGTTAGCGATGAATAAGCGGCTCAGAGCTCCGTTGTCGGTCACATCCGCTTTCACGCTGAAACAAAAGCCAATTATAAGGATTTTCTCCATGTTTTCGTCCTACCAGTGATTGATAGTACTGGATCAATCCCGACATCGGCTCCACCTGTGCATTCCCACGGACGAATCCCCCATCCTCCCCATCTTTCCCGGCCATGAATCCCCTCCCTTGTCTTCCGTTATAAATGAATAAAACGGAAACTGAGTATTTTTGTCCACAAGCCAAGTTCTGAAAAATGGCGAGCCATAGAGCGTGAATAGGTAATCTCACCTTCTATACGTCACATCGATTGGCCTTGGTAAATTTTATATTTAGCTAAAATAGAGTTTCATAGTTTCATAGTACAATCACATGATGGTTAGTATCCTGATAAGCCGTGCGTCGCACAGGATACCTAAGTTTGGTGTAGGCTCTACTGCTGTTGCCTTAAATTGGAAACCCGTATCCTCACTCACACAGTCACTATCAACCAGTCCTATTTATTAAATCACACTGCAGTGAAATGTAATTGCATGCTATCATTTTATTCGCGGCAAAGTCAGCTGTTAGTACTCAAACTGTAATTGACCACTTCCTCCATCCTTGTACCAGTTCTCGTAGCGTCACATAAATGTTTCGGTGGAACTAGTTACCTATTCACTTTTCATTTGTTGGGGCTATCGTTTGTGAAAACTACTTATCCGTAACTGGGAAATTCTAGATATATTTAAAAATCGGTAATTTGCAACAAAAGTTGATTTGTGTCACAAAGCAAGTTGAATTGACGTTAGCGTCCCAAGTGTGATATGGATTAGCTATAAGTTAGCGTTAAAGAAAAAACGCTGCAAAGTCCTTGTCACATGGGTTTATTATTCTATTGGACATACCTACAGAGATGTTGGCTGTTTATTTATTGTTTCTTTCATATAAAATAATTGAATAATAGCTATTTCTGGTGGTTTCCACCAATTTTGGCCCCCAAAACACGAATAAGGTACGCTCCTTCTTTTTTTTTTAAATAAATTATCTCTGATCATTGATAGTACCATTTAATCGTCTTGATCCACCTGTTGACACTTTTTCCAGTGTTATTCTACAAATTGATGGTGATTTGAGACGATTTCGCAGGTTTTTGACTCATAAAAATTCAATTTCGGGAGCTGAACATCTGGTAGAACCTCAATTTTCTACTCTTTAGTCAAAACCGACTTCACATTCGGTCTTCTCGTCCCCAAAAACATGAAAAACGATACCTTAAAAGCTCATGTTACCAACATGTTACTAAAACGCAAAAAGTACCTATTTTTATACACATTTTCACTCATAACTCCCCTGGATATATTCCGATCGGGCTGAAAAGTTTCGGGACACAAGTAGGGCCCAAATGGAGCATGTGTGCGAAAGAACGATTTTTTTAGACCGAAAATGAAGCCTGTACACGTGATACGGCGGACGGCGGACGGACATTGCATTTTTGGAATCTACGCCCCTTGAAACGGAAAAGAAAAAACGCTGCAAAGTCCTTGTCACATGGGTTTATTATTCTATTGGACATACCTACAGAAACGTTGGCTGTTCATTCATTGTTTCTTTCATGCGTAATAATCGAAATAGCTACTTCTGATGGTTTCCATTAATTTTGGCCCCCAAAACACAAATTAGGTACGCTCTTTTTTTTCTTTTTTTTTCAACTATCTTTGATCATTGGTAGTGCCATTTAATCGTCCTGCACCACGTCTTGACACTTTTTCCAGTGTTATTATACAAACTGATGGTGATTTCAGACGATTTCTCAGGTTTTTCGCTCATAAAAAATCAATTCTGGGAGCTGAACATTTGGTAGAACTCAATTTTCCACTCTTTGGTCAAAATCGACTTCATATTCGGTCTTCTCGTCCCCAAAAACATAGAAAACGATATCTCAGAAGCTCATGTTACCAATATGTTGCTAAAACGTAAAAAGTACCTATTTTTACACACATTTTCACTCATAACACCCCTGGGTATATTCCGATCGGGCTGAAAAGTTTCGGGACACAACTAGGGCCCAAATGGAGCATGTGTGCGAAAGAACGATTTTTTTAGACCGAAAATGAAGCCTGTACACGTGATACGGCGGACGGCGGACGGCGTACGGCGGACGGCGTACGGCGGACGGACATTGCATTTTTGGAATCTATGCACCTTGAAACGTAAAAGAAAAAAGTTTGAGGGGGTGTTATAAAAATTTTTTGCTGAGCGAATACATAGGTAGGTGTATTATTCACAGAATAATAAACCAAAATTTTGAGTGGGTGTTATAAAAATTTTTTGCTGAGCGAATACATAGGTGTATTATTCATAGAATAATAAACCAAAATAATAATAGGGTAACCCCCCCCGATTAACTCTGAACGAAACGCATACGTGGAGAGACATACCCGCAGAAGAATTACTTCCATGCGGCTTTTCCCTGACTGAACTATCAGAACCCTCCTGACTCTGTTTTCTGACTTTCATCTTTATTATAGGTATCCTATGGAATGTTCATCAAATTTATCTTATTTATTTGTATACCTGCATGCCAGCATACATATTATGTCCTTTGTGGTGAACCAAAGAGATTACCTACGGAGAAGGATAACTCTATGTACGTCGTAAAGAAAATTTAGGTATGTCATAACTAGGCTCCAAGATATTTACACTGCAAACTACGTAAGTACAGAAATCGCTAAAACAAAAAACTTGCGTACCCTATGTATTTCATTTACGGACGTCGCGTTTGGTTGCGCGAACTTTCAAAAATGGCGTCAAATATTTCTTACGTCAAGCTTATCTTTCGACCCCTTTTGTATGGTAGCTAGGAAGAATTTGGAGCAGAAATTGGCTCGAACTGGCATGTGGTTTCCAAGAGCTGGTTTTTAATCCAACTTCGAAAATGAGAAATTCGAACCAATCATCTCTATTAGCTACTCAGGCATTCATGCCTGATTCAGTAAACTATCAGGCAAGTTGCGCTTGAATGAAAGCGCAATTGCGCCCTACAAAATATGAGAGGCATTTTGTGAAGGAAAGAAGGGAGTAGGTTTTTTAGCTAAGGAGAGGGCCACCAAAATCACATAGAGTACGGCTTGACTCTAAATGGAAAGGCAGTCCTTTTTCACCAAGAACAGGAGTAAGTGGGAAGAAAGAAGCGAGATAAAAGTCGTAGGAAAACGGAATAGCCAGGGGGATTAGAAATTCAGCTTCGTCTCAATGAGAAAATGGGAAGAGCATACAGATCAGGAGATTCTTCGAGACACTCTTACAGTTTACAAAGGGAATGGGGTCAGGCGACCATTAGCGAAAATGAGTGTTTTTCATTACGAAGTCATAGTGGTGGAATGAGATTATAATTCTGATAGTTGATAAGCGGCAGATGTAAAGTACCCACGTCATTTTTACGAATTCATTTTAAAGTAAATCAAGAAATAATGTTACAACGAGGGAAGAGAACTTGACACACCGCATCGATGTGACCGAAGCATGCGTTGCTCGAGTTGGCACTTTCTAGAAAATGTTTAGATATTGGTCAATAAACCATAGGTATTATTCCTCCTCATCAGCGGACATCCGTCATACAAAGGACCTTGTTAAAAAATAGGGAAATATTTCCTATTTTTCTGTTTACAGAGGTTTTCTTAAATTCAGATTGTCATAAATTATTTTTCAAACTTCTTTGCTTTCAGTTATTTTTCAAACTTCTTAGTTTTCAGTTATTTTTCAAACTTCTTTGTAATGGAGGAAATTGGGCGAAAATATAAGTTTTTACAGCTGCATTATTGAAAAAAGCTGCAAATATTACAAAACAGTTTATTATTTTTTATCATTGGTAAGGAACAGCTGATTATAATCACGCATAGCTTAATTATGAAATCAAGTTTATTGTTCCGCGATGTATTTCATTTGAAGAAATATGATTATTTTGGATTTTGATGGAAATAATTATTAAGCAACGGTTTATTGCTTTCCTGTACAATTAGATATACCTATAGGTATTTTTCCTGAATAGATACCTTATCACACAGCAATTATTCACCTATATCTAGATGCCCATTCTGCCCCTAGATCACCGTTTTATGTATCAATACTTACCTACCCCCAGGAAAGCCCTAAATCGAGTACCAACTGGAGCCGGCCGGGGAATGACATTTTGATGTAAATATGAGGTGGTTTCAAGAATTCTATCATTAATTATTTGTTTTTATTCATGAAGCATACGTTTGTTGAAGTTAAAAAACGCTGCAAATCCCTGCACAACGGTTTATTATTTTGTACAGAATACCCTTCTGTTACAGATCACAGCTCTCTGTATAGATAACCCGTCTATATAATATAATATGTACTACTCTATACATATTATGTGAATCGCAGACCCTCCGTGGGTTAGTACCTAACCCCGTACTCGTTACTAGGTACCTACCTAAATCACGAATTAAATGTTGCTAAAATAATTCTGTCGATGACAAACAGTAACTAAAATGGCAAATAATGAAGTTCTGAAGGAAAATTGTTGATCTGGGGTGAAATAGATGCCCCTTCTGCGTAGATCACTGTTTTCTGTGGTCTATACCTATAATGAACCGTTGTGTAATAACTTGCCCGTCAATAACACTTCAACGGTTGTTCAAGCTGCAAAAGTACCGATCAACAAAATCCAGCCCCTTCTTGGTAGATGAACCGTTGTGTAATAATTTACCGTTGTGTAATAATTGACCATTGTTACAGATCACAGCTCTCCGTATAGATAACCCGTCTAAATAATATGTACTACTCTATACATAATATATTATGTAGATCGCACACCCTCCGTAGGTTAGTACCTAACCCCGTACTCGTTACTAGGTACCTACCTAAATCACGAGTTAAATGTTGCTAAAATAATTCTGCCGAGGACAAACAGTACCTAAAATGGAAAAAAGAAACGCACATAATGAAGTTCTGAAGGGAAATTGTTGATGAGGAGTAAAAAAAGTTGCAAACGTACCTACCAACAAACTCCAGCCCCTTCTACGTAGATGGTATAATGAACCGTTGTGTAATAATTAACCGTTGAGTAATGATTTACCATTGTGTAATAATAATTTACCCATCAATAATAGGTACTTCAACGTTTGTTGAAGTTTCACTACCTATCAACAAACTCCAAAAGAGCCATCATTTTTCAAATGAAATAATATCACAGAACAACCAACTCGACTTCATACTCCGTGATTATAATCAGGTGATCCCTAGCAATGATTTTATCTCGGGGCCAATTTATTCCCGACTGTTAGCGCGTCCCTGGTGACGAGATTTGAAGATTTACGTACAAAAAGGTATAGGCGTTCTGAAAATTTCAACCCCTATTTTTAACCCCTTAGAGATGACTGACAGTAACGTCGAGCTTCGAGGACCAACTATACCCCAAACGGAACCTATAACCCGAATTTCATTAATTTTCTTTCATGGTAACTAAGAAAAGTGGTCAGTACGGTGTACGGCGGACAGACAGAAATATTTTTGTTGCATTTTCGGATTCTACATACCTTGAAATGTAAACCATCAAATTTTGAGGGGGGGTTAGAATTTTTTTTTTCATGCTCGATTCCAATGGTTCATTATTGAAAATAATAAACCAAAAGTACCTATAAAAAAAATCCCTCGGATATCACGGAACAACCAACTCGATTTCATTCAGTCATGCGTGATAATTAGGAGTTCCTTAGCAACGATATCTGGGCTGGATGTATACCGTTTCAGGAGCATCTAGGAGAAGAGTGAGGTGGAACGGCCCGAGCGCTGCCTAGCGAAGATTAGATGAACCTACCGGAGCTCAAGAACCTGGGTTATCGCTAGTTATCGTGTCAAAATCCCCGTATTCGTAATTCCTAATAGATCCTAAATATTCCATAATGTTCATAATTCATGATTCAGTGTATAGTGTACCGGTGCAGTAAATGTGACAAAACATACGAGGAGAGCAGCTCTCTTCGGACACATCGCTTCTGAAAACACCGAGATAAAGCTTCCGTAACCACTATTTTCTACAACGAAGAAGGCTAAGAAAAATTTATAAGTAAATATTTTTATGACGGCTTTTATTTTGGTTTCGGCTGAATTATGTATGAACACATCATAACATTGACACAAAAAAATGCAATTTTGATATTTTGATATCATTATTTTTTGTTTTTTTTTAATTTGGGAGAAGACTGAATTCTGTAATCCAAAGAGGCGTGAGTGAGTTTGGCAAAATGAGTTTTCTAGTACCTAGTAAGAGACCTCAGTTAAGTACCAAACGTTGTTCATTATCTATGTAGGTACGTAGTGTTAATGAAAATGGTGCTTTTGTAAATTCAAATCCACCCGCTTTTTTGTGTTCCTCTCCCCATCTTGAGGTAGTAGGCACCTTTTCAAGTTCTCTCCGTCATTGTTGAAGACGACCTAATCCGAAACATGTTCGTATAGTAACTTCAAACCAAACAAAATCGAATCGGATCTGACTCAGTCAGCTCCCACATTCGCTGGTAAGCTGAAAAACCTTTTAGCAAATTTTCAATGAAAAAATTCGCTATTTGCCTCGTTTGAAAATTTCTCGAGTGCCCAAAATGCGGTGGAAACCCCTTCAAAATCGAAGACGTAGCAGTCATAACATTTTTCGTTCAAAAGAGAAGTTGTAGAGCATCAAATTTTGCGTCGATAGACCCCCTCAATTGTCAACTTGCTATGAAAAATGAAAAGGTTTTGCCATATCAAAGTTTCATATCCAGGAAAAAGACAGTTTTTATGCAAGACATATTTGGCAAGTTCGGGATCAACGCGAAATTTTCTACAACAATCCTTTATAAAATAATTTTGCCTACCTACGATTAGATTTTCATTTCGGACTGAATGCCTTTTTGATTGATGCCTCAAACAGATTTGAATGCCTTTTTCATTGATGTCAAATTTCTGGTTCCCTAAAGATTAGGCAGGGTTCTACAGACATTACCTACGGACATTTACGGAGGTGGATTCACCTAATCTTCGCTAGATAGCGCTCGGGCCGTTCCACCACACTCTTCTCCTAGATGCTCCTTACCGTTTCACTCAACGATCAGGCTGATGAAGCTTTTCGGTAAAAACGAACGGCTGTACGAATGCGCAGGGAGGTCTCAAAAAATGCTCAGATTCGGGATCAATTTAAAAACGCTGCAAACTATTACACAACGGTTTATTATTTACCTGTATAGATGCCCCTTCTGTGTAGATCACTGTTTCCTTGGTCAATACCTACTCTCGAGCTCCCTCCAGGAAACCCCTAAATCGTGTATTGGAGCCGGCCCGGGAATTAAAGTTTCATAAAAATGCGCGGGATTCAATAATTCAATAATTAATAATTTGTTTTTATTCATGAAGCATAACGTTTGTTCAAATTGCAAAAGTACCTATCGACACAATCGAAAACAGCCATTATTTTTCAAACGAAATGACACCACAGAACAACCAACTCTACGTCATACACCACGACTAGCA
This sequence comes from Leptopterna dolabrata, assembly GCA_954871275.1. Classification (NCBI taxonomy): domain Eukaryota; kingdom Metazoa; phylum Arthropoda; class Insecta; order Hemiptera; family Miridae; genus Leptopterna; species Leptopterna dolabrata. The sequence continues at coordinate 22,449,435 of OX940979.1, forward strand.
AAATTGGTCGGATTTGGTCGTATTTTACGACTTATGACCTAATCTGTAGTACATCCGACGTCAGAAGTCTGTATGCCTACCAAGGACGTCATCTTGACGTCGTACCGTCCCGTCAGATTGCTGTTCTACAACTGTTGTAGGTCGCCACGAAGTCGGATGTTCCCCAATCCGAGCTATAAATTGTGGTCAGCAAATATGCCGCCTCTTCAAAAGTTTTTTTTACAGGGTGCTTGCAAGACTAAGGATCGGTCACTGTGTCACAAATGCTTACTTGATGCGGATTGGGCTGGAGGCTACGGACCTCTGTCGGGACTGTTTGGAGGTGGAAGATGCCGAACATCTGAGCTGTGTCCGCGTTTCTCAGCTAATCGCCAGACCCTTTTCAGGATAGTTGAAGCCATAATCCAAAGACCTTCAACCTCGAAACTGTATTGACGTCCGATAATATTGAAGTTTACGACGCAGTGGTGAAGCTCCTTAAGTGAATGCGGACTCAAACTGTAGCGTTTTTCGAAACATCACCCGATTATATTTGAATCCAAACTGAATAGATAATTGTTTTATTTTTTCTTATATTGATATAAATTGTACAATGGCGGCTGTATAGGCAATGCCTGAAGCCAATAAAGGGGGGAAAAAACCGCTGCAAAGTCCTGGTCACATGGGTTTATTATTCTACTGGACATACTCGTACAGAAAATGTTGGCTGTTCATTTATTGTTTCTTTCGTGTGAAATGATTGAAATGGCGATTTTTGATGGTTTCCACGAATTTTTGCCCCCAGAAACACGAATTAGGCTCGGTTTCTTTAAACAGATTATTTTCGTTCATTGATAGTACCATTTAATTGTACTGATTCACCTGTTTATACTACTTCTAGTGTTATTATACAAATGTATGGTGATTTCACACGATTTCCCATGTTTTTGACTAATAAAAAATGAATTTCGGGAGCTGAACCTTCGTTACAACCTCAATTCTTCACCCTTCGGTCAAAATCAACCTACGAGTAATATTCGGTCTTCCCGCCCTAAAAAATATGGAAAATGATAGGTACCTGACAAGCTCATGTTCACTAAAACCACAAAAATCCCCCGAAAACCCTTATTTTTGCACCCATTTTTCTCCCATAACACCCCTGGGTGTATTCCGATCGGCCTGCCGTGTTTCAGAGCACAACTAGGACCCAAATGTGTTCCCAAATTTAGACCAAAATTTTACGTAAATTTAAGGCTGAAACTCCGTTAGAACCTCAATGTTCCACTCTTTGGTCAAAATTGTCTTAATATTTGGTCTTCTCGTCCCAAAAACATGGAAAACGGTGCCTCAAAAGCTCATGTTACTAACATGTTACTAAACCACAAAAAGTACTTATTTGTATACCCATTTTCACTCATAACACCCCTGGGTATATTCCGATCGAGCTGCAAAGTTTCGGGACACAACTAGGGCCCAAAAGGAGCATGTGTGCGAAAGAACGAATTTTTTTAGACTGAAAATGAAGCCGGTACACGTGATACGGCGGACGGACATTGCATTTTTGGAATCTACGCACCTTGAAACGTAATCGTAAAAGAAAAAATTTTGAGGGAGTGTTATAAATTTTTTTTGCTGAGCGATTACATAGGTGTATTATTCACAATAATAAACCAAAAAAGTCGGATATCTGGAGTACGGAATTACAAGATCGTAACGACGTCAGATACGCTGTAGTACAGAATGCTGAGGTCACCACGCCGTCGGATATCGTAGGACGGAATGATGAGGTCGTCACGAAGTCGTTGTAAGTCGCCAAGACGGTGGTACTACAGAGTTATGCACAAAAACTACAGATTTTAGTAAGATAGGTCGGAAAGTAGGTAGGCATCTACCTAAATTCTGCCGTTTGAAACAAAAACGCCTTATCTCCAATGTTGACGACCGAAGGTGAAGTCCAAATTTTAAAATTTCATTAAGAAGTGGGGGTAATTCCTACCCTCGAAATCAAAAATCGTTGAATTTGAAGGTAAAACGCCTCATCTAACTGTTTTTTAAGGTGAAACGCCATAACTCTGTTCAAAAACGCCTCAAACTTATGTTGATTCGTCAATATTTTTGATGGTGAAACGCCTTAACTCAGCGAAAATTGGGATAAGGCGTTTTACCTTCAAAAGTTTACTGTTTTTTTGGCTTCAGATTTAGGATCAGACAAATCTTCAAAAATTGCAAGGCGTTTCTCCTTCAAATGTTTGCTCAGCTGGTTTAGCGATGAGGTTTTTTCATCTTGAAAAATATACCTACCTAATTAGGTTATCCTGACTTGTTGTAGACTAAAGAGTAGAGGTGTTTTACCTTAAAAAACAAGAGGTCAGTAACACTCTTGTTTTTGAAGGTGAATCGCCTTACATGATGGTTAAGGCGGTTCACCTTCAAAAACATGGCAAAAAAATCAATTCGATTTGATTTCCCCGCCTTAAGTAGAGTTTTTGGTTTCAAAATCGATTTTTTTCGATAATTTTGTCAATTCAAGCATTATCGATGTGTCTCTAAAAAACGCTGCAAAGTCCTTGTCACATGGGTCTATTATTCTATTGGACATACCTACAGAAATGCTGGCTGTTCGTTTATTGTTTCTTTCATGCGTAATAATCGAAATAGCTATTTCTAATGGTTTCCATTAATTTTGGCTCCCAAAACTTGAATTAGGTACTACGCTCCTTTTTTTTCAAATTACCTTTGATCATTGATTGCACCATTTAATCGTCTTGATCCACGTGTTGACACTTTTTCTAGTGTAATTATAGAAATTGATGGTGATTTCAGACGATTTCGCAGGTTTTTGACTCATAAAAAATCAATTTTGGGAGCTGAACATCTGGTACAACCTCAATTTTCCACTCCTTGGTCAAAATCGACTTCATATTCGGTCTTCCCGTCCCCAAAAACATGGAGAACGATATTATCTCAAAAGCTCATTTTACTACTATGGTACTAAAACACAAAAAGTACCTATTTTTATACACATTTTCACTCATAACTCCCCTGGATATATTCCGATCGGGCTGAAAAGTTTCGGGACACAACTAGGGCCCAAATGGAGCATGTGTGCGAAAGAACGATTTTTTTAGACCGAAAATGAAGCCTGTACACGTGATACGGCGCACGGCGGACGGCGGACGGACATTGCATTTTGGTTTTGGTTTATTATTCTGTGAATAATACACCTATGTATTCGCTCAGCAAAAAATTTTTATAACACCCCCTCAAAATTTTTTCTTTTCAGTTTCAAGGTGCGTAGATTCCAAAAATGCAATGTCCGTCCGCCGTCCGCCGTACGCCGTACGCCGTATCACGTGTACAGGCTTCATTTTCGGTCTAAAAAAGTCGTTCTTTCGCACACATGCTCCATTGGGCCCTAGTTGTGTCCCGAAACTTTTCAGCCCGATCGGAATATACCCAGGGGTGTTATGAGTGAAAATGTGTATAAAAATAGGTACTTTTGCGTTTTAACAACATGTTAGTAACATGAGCTTTTGAGGTATCTTTTTCCATGTTTTTGAGGACGAGAAGACCGAATATGAAGTCGATTTTGACCAAAGACGCGGAAATTGAGGTTTTACCAAAGGTTCAGCTCCCAAAATTGGTTTTTTATGAGTCAAAAACCTGGAAAACTGTCTGAAATCACCATCAATGTGTACAATAACATTGGAAAAAGTGTAAACAGGTGAATCAAGACCATTAAATGCCACTACCAATGATCAAAGATGATCTTTAAAAAAAAGAAAAAAAAGCGTACCTATTTCATGTTTTGGGGGCCAAAATTGGTGGAAATCATCAGAAATAGCTATTTCAATCATTCCACATGAAAGAAACAATACATTTAACAGCCAACAAAAATCTCTAGAGCTCCAATAGAATAATAAACCCATGTGACAAGGACTTTGCAGCGTTTATTATTCTGTGAATAATACACCTATGTATTCGCTCAGCAAAAAATTTTTATAAAACCCCTCAAACTTTTTTCTTTTCCGTTTCAAGGTGCGTAGATTCCAAAAATGCAATGTCCGTCCGCCGTACGCCGTATCACGTGTACAGGCTTCATTTTAGATCTAATAAAGTCGTTCTTTCGCACACATGCTCCATTTGGGCCCTAGTTGTGTCCCGAAACTTTTCAGCCCGATCGGAATATACCCAGGGGTGTTATGAGTGAAAATGCGTGTAAAAATAGGTACTTTTTGCGTTTTAGCAACATGTTAGTAAAATGAGCTTTGAGGTATCGTTTTCCATGTTTTTTGGGACGAGAAGACCGAATATGAAGTCGATTTTGACCAAAGACGCGGAGATTGAGGTTTTACCATTGGTTCAGCTCCCAAAATTGGTTTTTTTGGTTTATTATTCTCTGAATAATACACCTATGTAATCGCTCAGCAAAAAATTTTTATAACCCCCCCCTCAAACTTTTTTCTTTTCCGTTTCAAGGTTCGTAGATTCAAAAAATGCAATGTCCGTCCGCCGTCCGCCGTACGCCGTCCGCCGTATCACGTGTACAGGCTTCATTTTCGGTCTAAAACAGTCGTTCTTTCGCACACATGCTCCATTTGGGCCCTAGTTGTGTCCCGAAACTTTTCAGCCCGATCGGAATATACCCAGGGGTGTTGTGAGTGAAAATGTGTGTAAAAATAGGTACTTTTTGCGTTTTAGCAACATGTTGGTAACATGAGCTTTTGAGGTATCGTTTTCCATGTTTTTGGGGACGAGAAGATCGAATATGAGTTCGATTTTGGCCAAGGAGTGGAAAATTGAGGTTGTACCAGATGTTCAGCTCCCAAAAATGATTTTTTATGAGGCAAAAACCTGCGAAATCGTCTCAAATCACCATCAATTTGTAGAATAGCACTAGGAAAAGTTTCAACACGTAGATCAAGACGATTAAGTGGCACTACCAATGATCATGGATAATTTGAAAAAAAAAAAAAAAGATCGTACCTACCTAATTTGTGTTTTGGGGGCCAAAATTGGTGGAAACCATCAGAAATAGCTATTTCTATTATTTCACATGAAACAAACAATAAATGTAGGTACAGCCAACATTTCTGTAGAATAATAAACCCCATGTGACAAGGACTTTGCAGCGTTTGAGTCAAAAACCTGGAAAACTGTCTGAAATCACCATCAATGTGTATACGAACATTAGAAAAAGTGTAAACAGCTGAATCAAGACCATTAAATCGCACTACCAATGATCAAAGATGATCTGGGGGGAAAAAAATGTGTACCTACCTATTTCATGTTTTGGGGGCCAAAATTGGTGGAAATCATCAGGAATAGCTAATTCAATCATTCCACATGAAAGAAACAATAAGTTTAACTGCCAACAAGAATCTCTAGAACTCCAATAGAATAATAAACCCATGTGACAAGGACTTTGCAGCGTTTTGGTTTATTATTCTCTGAATAATACACCTATGTAATCGCTCAGCTAAAAATTTTTATAACCCCCCCTCAAACTTTTTTCTTTTACGTTTCAAGGTGCATAGATTCCAAAAATGCAATGTCCGTCCGCCGTACGGCGTCCGCTGTCCGCCGTACGCCGTCCGCCGTCCGCCGTACGCCGTCCGCCGTACGCCGTCCGCCATCCGCCGTCCGCCGTATCACGTGTACAGACTTCATTTTCGGTCTAAAAAAATCGTTCTTTCGCACACATGCTCCATTTGGGCCCTAGTTGTGTCCCGAAACTTTTCAGCCAGATCGGAATATACCCAGGGGTGTTATGAGTGAAAATGTGTGTAAAAATAGGTACTTTTTACGTTTTAGCAACATTTTGTTAACATGAGCTTCTGAGATATCGTTTTCTATGTTTTTGGGGACGAGAAGACCGAATATGAAGTCGATTTTGACCAAAGAGTGGAAAATTGAGTTCTACCAAATGTTCAGCTCCCAGAATTGATTTTTTATGAGTGACAAACCTGGGAAATCGGCTGAAATCACCATCAGTTTGTATAATAACACTGGAAAAAGTGTCAAGACGTGGTTCAGGACGATTAAATGGCACTTCCAATGATCAAAGATAGTTTAAAAAAAAAAGAAAAAAAAGAGCGTACCTAATTTGTGTTTTGGGGGCCAAAATTAATTGAAACCATCAGAAGTAGCTATTTCGATTATTACGCATGAAAGAAACAATTAATGAACAGCCAACCTTTCTGTAGGTATGTCCAATAGAATAATAAACCCATGTGACAAGGACTTTGCAGCGTTTTTTCTTTTACGTTTCAAGGTGCATAGATTCCAAAACGCTGCAAAGTCCTTGTCACATGGGTTTATTATTCTATTGGACATACCTACAGAAAGGTTGGCTGTTCATTAATTGTTTCTTTCATGCGTAATAATCGAAATAGCTACTTCTGATGGTATCCATTAATTTTGGCCCCCAAAACACAAATTAGGTAGGCTCTTTTTTTTTCTTTTTTTAAAACTATCTTTGATCATTGGTAGTGCCATTTAATCGTCCTGAACCACGTCTTGACACTTTTTCCAGTGTTATTATACAAACTGATGGTGATTTCAGACGATCTCCCAGGTTTTTCACTCATAAAAAATCAATTCTGGGAGCTGAACACTAGGTAGAACTCAATTTTCCACTCTTTGGTCAAAATCGACTTCATATTCGGTCTTCTCGTCCCCAAAAACATAGAAAACGATATCTCAGAAGCTCATGTTACCAATATGTTGCTAAAACGTAAAAAGTACCTATTTTTACACACATTTTCACTCATAACACCCCTGGGTATATTCCGATCGGGCTGAAAAGTTTCGGGACACAACTAGGGCCCAAATGGAGCATGTGTGCGAAAGAACGATTTTTTTAGACCGAAAATGAAGCCTGTACACGTGATACGGCGGACGGCGTACGGCGGACGGACATTGCATTTTTGGAATCTATGCACCTTGAAACGTAAAAGAAAAAAGTTTGAGGGGGTGTTATAAAAATTTTTTGCTGAGCGAATACATAGGTGTATTATTCACAGAATAATAAACCAAAATCAATTCTGGGAGCTGAACATTTGGTAGAACTCAATTTTCCACTCTTTGGTCAAAATAGACTTCATATTCGGTCTTCTCGTCCCCAAAAACATAGAAAACGATATCTCAGAAGCTCATGTTACCAATATGTTGCTAAAACGTAAAAAGTACCTATTTTTACACACATTTTCACTCATAACACCCCTGGGTATATTCCGATCGGGCTGAAAAGTTTCGGGACACACCTAGGGCCCAAATGGAGCATGTGTGCGAAAGAACGATTTTTTTAGACCGAAAATGAAGCCTGTACACGTGATACGGCGGACGGCGTACGGCGGACGGCGTACGGCGGACGGCGTACGGCGGACGGACATTGCATTTTTGGAATCTATGCACCTTGAAACGTAAAAGAAAAAAGTTTGAGGGGGTGTTATAAAAATTTTTTGCTGAGCGAATACATAGGTGTATTATTCACAGAATAATAAACCAAAATGCAATGTCCGTCCGCCGTACGCCGTCCGCCGTATCACGTGTACAGGCTTCATTTTCGGTCTAAAAAAATCGTTCTTTCGCACACACTCTCCATTTGGGCCCTAGTTGTGTCCCGAAACTTTTCAGCCCGATCGGAATATACCCAGGGGTGTTATGAGTGAAAATGTGTGTAAAAATAGGTACTTTTTACGTTTTAGCAACATATTGGTAACATGAGCTTCTGAGATATCGTTTTCTATGTTTTTGGGGACGAGAAGACCGAATATGAAGTCGATTTTGACCAAAGAGTGGAAAATTGAGTTCTACCAAATGTTCAGCTCCCAGAATTGATTTTTTATGAGTGAAAAACCTGGGAAATCGTCTGAAATCACCAACAGTTTGTATAATAACACTGGAAAAAGTGTCAAGAGGTGGTTCAGGACGATTAAATGGCACTACCAATGATCAAAGATAGTTAAAAAAAAAAAGAAAAAAAGAGCGTACCTAATTTGTGTTTTGGGGGCCAAAATTAATGGAAACCATCAGAAATAGCTATTTCGATTATTACGCATGAAAGAAACAATTAATGAACAGCCAACCTTTCTGTAGGTATGTCCAATAGAATAATAAACCCATGTGACAATGACTTTGCAGCGTTTTTGGAATCTACGCACCTTGAAACGGAAAAGAAAAAATTTTGAGGGGGTGTTATAAAAATTTTTTGCTGAGCGAATACATAGGTGTATTATTCACAGAATAATAAACCAAAATGGGTTCGATAGCACAAACTGGATGGGAACTACAGCCTGATTTATATAGAAAACTTAAAAAGTGATTTCTGAAATAGGTGGTTTTCGGAGATAAGGCGTATTTGCTTCAAACGGCAGAATTATAAAGGACAAAATAATATTTGCACACGGTGGACGGACGGATAAATAATTATTATAGGTACCTAATGAAAATAAAAGACCGAAAGTTGTATCTTTCCACGGTATTGTGTTTTTCATCCACCATAACGTTGTAATAAAACTTTGATTGCGCCGTTCAGAATACGTTGCACAGCCCCTAATATTTTCATGAGTAGAGGCTTCTTGTTTCACTGAACATTTACTGCTCCTCCCAAGAATTATATTGTCCATTCAAATTATAAGTACCTACTTAACTTGTGGCTCTAAATCGGAACAGTGATCTGGAACAAATCTAAGCGCGAGTTAGTGTCATAATTTTATTACCTACTGTTTGTGGGTGAGGAAATTATACAAGTGTGGCTTTCCTCAATAATTACACTGATATATTATTACCCATTTATTATCCGTATAAGAATATTATAGGGGTATGGTTATTCATGAAGCATAAGGTAAATAATAATAAACCGTTGTGTAATAATTTACCTGTTAGATGCCTCTTCTGCGCAGATAGTATAATAAACCGGTGTGTCATAATTCAGCGTTTCTAATAATTTACCAACAATACCAGGAGAAGCAGAGAAGAAACTCCATGAAAGCTTGAGGATCCTTGGGTTGCCCGGTGGGCTTTACGAGGACATGCAGACGGCCGTGCAGATTGCTTCGTGTAGCCTGGTGTGGCAGATTTTCTTGGGGGAGACTATTATGCCCGACCCAAGAAAGGGTGTCACCCCGGTGACAGACAAAACCAGGGGAACGCTCCCACATCTTCCATATCTCGTTAGCAAGGGATAAATACTTATTTACCTTCTCCCTGTGCTTGGCTTCGGGGTTTGATGTGAGAGGTACAGATATGTCAATTAGGTAGGTCGTTCCCTCCGCCTTGTGCACGAGGACAATATCAGGCCGGCACGCTGTGATTGGCAGATCAGTCAGTAGCTCCTTGTCCTTGTATTATAATTATATTATTATTATTTGGGTGGTCATCACCCGTGGGGGGTAAAAAGTGCCACGGGGTGACGCGAGTGGAGGCCCCAAGGGCCTATTCCCACCCGCAAGTGCATGTGGAGGGCTCAGTGGTCGGGCATAATAGCCTCCCCCAAAATCTCCCTCACCAGGCTACACGAAGCAATCAGCACGGCCTTCTACATGTCCTCGTAAAGTCCACCGGACAACCCAAGGATCCTCAAATTTTCATGGAGTTTCTTGGGTATCACCCCGGTGGCAGACAAGACCACGGGAACGATCCGTACCACCTCCTGCTCCCACATCGTCCTTATCTCGTTAGCAAGGGATAAATACTTATTTACCTTCTCCCTGTGCTTGGCTTCGAGGTTAGATGTGAGAGGTACAGAGATGTCAATTAGGTAGGTCGTTCCCTCCGCCTTGTGTACAAGGACAATATCAGGCCAGCGCGCGGTGATTGGCACATCGGTTGGTAGCTCCTTGTCCTAATACATCTTGTAATTTTCATTCTCCAAGTACCTGACTGGCTCATACTGGAAGTAGCGCGTCCTGTCCTAAACAAGAGCGTGCTTTAAGGCCAGCTCTTGATGGACTATAGGCGCCACCATGTTGTGCCTATACAGGTACTTGGTGGGAGCAAGGGCCGGGCAACCCGCCAGGACGTGGTCTATTGTCGGACCAGTGGCTCGACAAAAAAATGCGACACACGTCCTGTAATCCAGCTTGCCGGTACTTCCGGTAGTTGCGGGTCGCCACGACCTGGTCCTGTAAGGCGATCATGAACCCTTCGGTTTCGACATACAGGGAACCAGTCACCAACCATCTGCAAGAGGCAGAGCTGTCGACAGTGGGGGACAGGAGCTGTGAGAGGAATCGCCCATGCAGCTCCTTCGCTCCCCAGGTCTCACCTTTGGCCACATCCTCAACCACTTTCCCAAGAGGGTCAGCATTGGGCACGCACAGACTGAGGGGGGTAATGCCCGAGTCCACCTGACAAACTGCGTTTGCAATGGGGCTGATGGTAACGCGACCAAGAAAGTACTCCCGAAGCCCGCCCACCTACCGATAGCAGAGGTTGGAGATGTCAGGGAATCCCCAACCCCCAACACTGCGTGGAAGCGTGACTCTCTCAACTGCCGACTTGGGGTGATGAGCCCGGAAGGCAGTCGATTGAGTCCTGACTGGGCGGTCCAGGGATTATTATATTATTGTTATTACCTATATTATTATTATTATTATATTATTATTATTATTATATTATTATTATTATTATATTATTATAATAATCATATTATTATTATAATATATTATTATAAGTATATTGTACTATTATTATATTATTGTTGCTATTATAATATTATAATAATATAAATTATACAATAATAATAATATTATATTATAATGTTATTATAATATATTATTGTTATATTATATTATATTATTATTATATTAATATTATAATTATAATAATATAATAATATAAATTATATACCTAATAATTGAAAATGGACAAAACTTCGGAAGAAAGGAGTCATGAGTTCCTAAAAGTATAAGCAGTGCTACTTCAGCACATACCAAAGCTCAAGTATATAATATATAGATATGCATAGAAGGCTAATGATAACAAACCATATCAAAACTTACCAATATCTCCTAACCCACAACCACAGTAGCGGAAGGCATACGGTTTTATGTACGAGTACATTTAGGCGTTAAGTTCCACTATTAGTAGTGCTAACAACATGTCACTAACCGGAAAGGAATTGCGTAACTTTCGGCTACCTATCTCAGTAATAACTCTACGAAACAGTTTTTGTCAAAACATTTTTTCATCAACTATAACCGTTGGATTTTATTATCATCTGATCTTTCTCATCTCGTGATAATGTGGTCTCAGCAACTCAAGTTTTATTGGAAGGAACTTTAACAGTTTTTCTGGGTACGACTTGAGTCGTTGAAAAATATAAGTTCATTAAAAAAAACCATAATCAACTGAGAGACCCATCAGCTTCCAAGAAGACGAGTTTAATGGGAGGGGCCCCCGAAATAGCATGCTGATTAGAAAGGAAACTATTAAGATAGAGGAATAAGAAAGTTTCAGTTAAAAGTAGGGAATTAAGAAGAGCTGTGAAGGAAATAAAGTTTGAAAGTACCTACTTTTCTACTCTGTTCATTTGTTGACAAATTGGATTAAAAGTACCCACCTACTTGGAAATGAACTGTGGGTCTAACGATACTCATTATTGACAATAATTAAACTTCAGTGGTCAGTACCAGTACTGGTAAGCAGTGTACTGGGATAGTTGAAACAAAACATTGTTTGGAGTATAGAAGTACGTAGGTACTACTTAGTGTCATGTAGTGTAGTTAGTAAAGAATATTTCGAGTGGATTACTTGTAAAGGGGCGCGTGAATAATTTAAAGAGACATAAAAAGGGTAGCTGGCTTATATTCAACCACTTCATGACAAGATGTGGGAGCAACTGACGGCGGGATGTAGGAGTAATAATAGCACGTAGTACCCGTTATTTTCGAAAATAAATTTCTTGAGAATTACTAGATAGGAGTTTCTCGGTTTTGAAAGTGAAGTAGGTATGCTAGTGCCCGAGATAGAAATTTACGTGTAACTACCTATTGGTGTAAACTAGGTACTTTTGTTATTTAGGAATAATTAATTGTTCATCTTCAATTATTACAAACAGTCGTATATATCTTACCCCAAAAGATTATATTCATTCGAGGGTTGATATTAGCACAATTGAACTCCTCCACCAGTGGCGTAGCCATGCTTGGGGGGGGGGGGGGGGGGGGTCGAAAATTAAAAAATATAAGGTTTGACTTTACAAACAAAGTTGAATATAAATTTAACAAAGCACTAAATGCTACAGGTAACTTAGGTAAGATAAACTGATAAAATAAAACATATTTACTTGGCAACATTGTTTTTACTTACGCAGGATTGTGTAACAAAATAATACATACTATCCATGTTAACAATAATTAAAATTTAAACATCATAATCATAACTTAAACACGAAGCTTTAACGCATTTTCTACCTTCTACATGTGCCGTGGTCAGCCGCGCAGCCGGTCTCTCCACACTAGACCGGCAAGAGGCCGGCCCGTTACCGTCACGGACGTCGGCAGGCGTGGCGTAAAATATAATATGTTATTATTATTATTCTCAGTATTTGAACGGAGGTGTTTCCGGGTCGTCAACGTTCAGGCGCCCACAGATCGCTCGCCGTCACCGAGCCGTCATCTAGAACTTTCTTGGCGACGATATCCTGCGGGTTTTGACGGCCGCCATATTCCATTTCCTTGAGGTTTTGAGGTTTGTTCTCAGTTTTAAGATTGTTATTAGTCCTTAACATGGATGACGAAAAATTGATTGAGAAACTGACATATCCCCCGCTCTACGATCTCTCCAATCCAAAATACAAGGACACTGATTTCAAGAACAACATCTGGGGTAAAATGTCGAACAACTGGTAAGAAATATGTGTATATTTTCATGTTAGATGTTATTATTATTTGCTCAGTTCTCACTTCCCAAACGACTGATGCTTTACACTGTTCTTCGTCGGATTCATGAAGGCTGAAACTGGGTCCGATGTGAATAGGAATCACGGGCCGTCACCTACCGATCTCGGCCGCTGGAATCTCGTGACGGTGACGGGCCGGTCTCGAGTGGAGTGACCTTTATATATGGAAGTCGGGGAACCCTCTACAAACACATCCCACACCATCCACCACTGTAATTAACTGTTTATTCATTTAAACTTTACATTTAATCTGTGGCTGTAGTATTTGTTTCTGTTACCTACTTTTTTATCGTTATTGAAAATTTAGATTAACTTTTGATGAATTAAGTATTTGTTTTTGAACCAAAATGCGAGCCCCCCCCCCCTCCCTCTGGCTACGTCACCATCCAGATAACTGTACTCTCCAATCAATCGTCCTAGCGAGCCACAATACTTCGTTGTTAGAAATACAAACACATTAAGATTCACGATTTCTTGAGCAGCAAAGTGCACAACGAAATACAGCGAGATTTTGATGTTTCAATACTTATTCTTACACACATTGATACCGAAAGTTTTGAACAAAACAATTCACTAAGAAAAATAAGTTTGGGGTGAACAAGTAAGTACGTAACCTCAACAATGGACAACAAGGAATTGTATCTACCACTTCTGCACAACTTTTGGACATGAACGCAATATCCATTTAGAATCACTTTCGGAAATGATAAAAATTGCAAAAAATAAAAATAACAATATTTTGGTGTTCCGTCGACCATATCAAATATTACCCGAAAAGCCGTAGAGAAATAAGAGCTTGAAAGGATCGAGGGAGAAAAGAATACGCAGAAGGGCGGGTTGACGTGTAGGATTTATTGATGACCCATCGAGAAACAGGTTGGAGAACAAGAGTAATGATTGATCGGGAGTCCGAGATATTTTACCATCAGGTTCAACATTTCCTGTCTCACTCGCCTTCCAAACGATAATCATTTATGAGACAGGCCCCCCTCCTCACCCCCCCCCCCCACCATCAGAAAACACCTGACACATAAAAAACGTCTGCCAAGTTGAGTGGGCAGTATAGCTTCCTCACTTACTGTAACATGAACGTATAGAATCAGTTGGTAAAATATCGATTTTGATGGAACCAACACCTCCCCACCATCCCGCTTTACGATGATTTTCAGGGTAGTTACGAGCGCTACAAGGATCTGTCGCTTGCGCATGCGCAGACGAAAGCTAAGGTGCGACTTCATTATTTTGATATGAGACCGCCTGCGATACAAACCGCGTGTACCCTCAAAATTCCAGCTCTCTACACTACTTTTCGCTTAGTTAGAAGCGTTACTAGCAAATGGTCAACATTCCATGTTCGCGCATGCGCAGAGAAAATTATTGTAGGATTCCAATGAAATTCATATGGAGCCGTCAAAGTATTAGTGCTGATCGACCTTCCAAGTTTGCACTCATTTCAACGATATTTAAGGTAGTTATGAGCGTTTCAAGTATTTCAAGTTCGCGCATGCGCAGAAGAAAGTTACAGTAATCTATCTGTGACCCAAACCGCACCTACCCTCCAAATTGCAGCCCGTTTAGACCACTACTTCGGGTAGTAATGGGCGTTACAAGGAATTGACCACAGACAGACACGGAACCAAAACGCTGCAAATTCCTGCACAACGGTTTATTATTTTGTACATAATACCCTTCTGTTACAGATCACAGCTCTCTGTATAGATAACCAGTCTATATAACATAATATCTACTATTCTATACTCATATTATGTAGATCGCAGACCCTCCGTAGGTTAGTACCTAACCCCGTACTCGTTACTGGGTACCTATCTAAATCACGAGTTAAATGTTGCTGTAATTTATTATAAATTTGTTTGCTCCAATGGTGTTGTATAATAATTATTTTCTCGTTTGTTTTTCCACGCTGTATTTATCTATGTAATTGGGCTTGCCCGTATTCAACAAAATAAACAAATAAACAAAACAATTCTGTCGATGACAAGCAGTAACTAAAACGGCAAAAAGAAACGCAAATAATGAAGTTCTGAAGGAAAATTGTTGATGTGGAGTGAAATAGATGCCCCTTCCTCATAGATCACTGTTTTCTGTCGTCAATACCTATAATGAACCGTTGTGTAATAACTTGCCATCAATAATACTTCAACGGTTGGTCAAGTTGTAAAAGTAACGATCAACAAAATCCAGCCCCTTCTTGGTTGATGAACCGTTGTGTAATAATTTACCGTTGTGTAATAATTTACCGTTGTGTAATAATTTACCGTTGTGTAATAATTTACCGTTGTGTAATAATTTACCGTTGTGAAATAATTTACCGCTATGTAATAATTTATCGTTGAGTAATAATTTGCCATTGTGTAATAATTTACTATTGTGTAATAATTTACCCATCAGTAATACTTCAACGTTTGTTCAAGTTGCATTTGTACCGATCAACAAAATCCAGCCTCTTGTTGGTGGATGAACCATTGTGTAATAATTTACCATTGTGTAATAATTTACCCATCAATAATACGTCAAAGTTTGTTCAAGTTTCAGAAGTACCTACCAACAAAATCCAATAGTCCATCACTTATCAAATGAAATAATATCGCAGAACAACCAACTCGACTTCATACAGCCATCCTTGATTATAATCAGGTGCTCCCTAGTGATGATTATCTGGGCCGGATTTATACCGTTTGATTCACGATCGTGTTGACGAAGCTTTTTGGTGCACAAGTACAATGCTTACGTACGTGCTTTTTGGTACAATGCTCGGGGTGGTCTCAAAAAATTGTTTAGCTCAAGACAAATTTAATAACGTAAAAAACCATACCCTTCTATTTCGAGCTACGGCGTTCTGAAAATGTCAACTCCTATTTTGAACCCCTTGGAGATGACTGACAGTAACGTCGAGCTTCGAGGACCAACTAGACCCCGAACGGAACCTATAACCCGAATTTAATCAATTTTGTTTCATGGTAACTAAGAAAAGTGGCCATTACGGCGTACGGCGTACTGCGGACAGACAGAAATTTTTTTATTGCAGTTTTGGATTCTACATACCTTGACACGTAAACCATCAAATTTTGAGCGGGGGGGGGGGGGGGGGGGGGTAGAATTTTTGTTTCATGCTCGATTCCAATGGTTCATTATTGAAAATAATAAACCAAAATGTTCCTTGATGTCTGAAACGCAAAATGGTAGTGGACATTTTTATTTTGGAGGACATACATTTTTTACTCAATCACGAATCCAAGGCTTCCCTACCTTCCCGTAGTGAGGAAGAAAAACATGATATGTTTAGTGCTACACTACATAGTTTAAACACAAGACTCATCAGTCTTGTCTGCTTGAAAGAGATTTGGGTCAAGTATGTACTCCGGTCGCAGCCGTTCACAATAGGTTTCAATGGGGTTTGTGGGAGCTTTATTTATGTCTCAGATGATAGCACAGATTGCGTGTACGTGTGTGTGTGTATTGTGTGTTGTGTTTCTGCACTCGCGCTGTGTATTTGGGAGGGAAGGGAGGGGTTGAGGTCACTTTTGGGAGGACCTAGTTCCAGCAAAATAATAACTGCGAGAATAGAAATTTCAGTTGGTAGGTATATACCCGTAGTTTCTTGTAAACTCTGTAACCATCCACCAGGATTATCGGCTTAGGATTATCGGAAGACGAGGCCACATTAAAATAACCACAGTAAAATAACACCCTGCTAACTGGTTCAGATGGACCTATATTAATTCTAACGTGACTGTTAGCTATCTACCTAACTACCGATAGTAAATTTAATCCAACTACTGGTGAGGAGAATTATTGGGTAACCCAAATAATCACCTTTCAGTTATGTTGGCTGAGTATGTACGAGCAGGTAACGTTTGAAGGGTTGTTGAGGATGTTCGGTATATAGTGATCAAATAAAAAGAGGAGCATTTAAAGCATTACTCAATAGCTTGCTACCTAGACACCGCAGATGTACTTACGATTGGGTACCTACCAGAAAACAGGAAGTGATCCCGATGGAAGTTTCAGTCCTATGTTAATTACATCTAAGCGAATGTTCAGTATTAGAAATCAAAACTTGTGACCAACTTGACAAGTAGGTTGACAATGGAATAAATTACGAAAAATAACTAAGAACGGGCGGGGTAATTTTAGACAGTAAAAAAATTAATCAACTATCCAAACCGTTTGGAGGTGGACTTTTATGGCTAAAATAGCAGAAAAATGCCAATAATTTTGTAGGTTTCGAACGTATATCAACATATTTACATAAAACACCTTCAAAATCCGTGTAATGAATACACTTACCTACTCCGGAAACTCCCGCATTAGGCCATGCATGGTGCATGACTGGAACTTGTGAGAACCGGTTTTACTAATCGAGGAACAGCTAAACTCATTATCCAGTCGGAATAGTAAAACTGATTATATTATGCTCTCGACGCATTAATAAAAATGAGCTATCCACTACAATCCATCTGGAGCACCAGGGCAAGGTCACGAATGGCGTGAAATAACCACAAAATGTACTTTCGTGATTCCATTAATTGATTGATATGAGTTTAGAGAGCATCGTTTAAAACTGCTAATCCCCCGTTTATCTATCAACTAATCTGGCAGTTTGTGTACCTACCCGTCAATGTACTTAATTTACTTAATTTGTGTCGTGAGTCCCTCCCGGGAACACTCCTCTAATTTAAGTTCTCACCAATATCCAAACGCTAAAGTTAAGTTTCCATCAATAAACGAATGAGTGGGGAGACAAGCCACAGAACCCAGGGTACACAACCTGGGGCCCCACCACCAACCCCTAACAGGGGGTTGGAGGGAGAGGCCTCCATTTCCTATAAAACCCTGGATCCTGGGGCTTTAGCTTCATTCGACACTTCCTCTAACCAGCTCTCTCTTCTCTCCTCTACCTTGCTCTCTCTCTCTCAAAAGATCCTAGATGTCGGTGGATATCCGCCGCCTGGGCAAAACCTCCCCTCCTTCAAAAGATTCTAGATGTCGGTGGATATCCGCCGCCTAGACAAAACCTCCTTCTCCAAAAGATCCTAGATGTCGGTGGATATCCGCCGCCTGGGCAAATTCTATCACTCACCTCCACCTTTTCACTCTCCCAAAAGATCGTAGATGTCGGTGATAACCGCCTGCGCATTTCCTCACGCCACCGTGATGAACCAATTTTAAATTCATCACAATTTGCAAAGATCCTTCACAGCAATAATCCCATTAATTCTCATCACAGCGGAACATAATTATCACATCAAAGGAGAATGGCGAGAACTTGAATTGAGTTGTTGTTGAATGCTCTTGAACCAAGCACACCCACCGAAAGTTTGTATTGTAACCAAATATTTTACGAATATTTAATATTTTTGCCTATCCGTTCTTCCGTATTGGTGACCACCTCCTTCTTGAATCTGACTCCACCTTCAGGCCCGAAAGGGCCAGTGCCTCTTTTCTCCAAAGAAGCAGATGGGTTTGAAGGGTCAGTTCATACTAACCTAACCTGAATATTCAGAGTGAATATGAACCTTTTAAAAAAAATAATGGCTGACTTCCTTTTTTTCGTTTTGACTTATACTTGCTTACTTTATTTTGCTGGGACCATTGTATTTTATTTTTCTCTCGCTACCGCCTCTTTAGAATGATATAATATTGTGTAATTTCGTAATTGGGCTCGCCCAGAAGAAAAAGGTATTCGTGTTCCATGGGATTTTGTTATCGCTATTATCGTGACTTACCTATGGACTGATTCATACGAAAGGCGTTGCCCAACCGCACAATAAAGCAGTGCAACGGGCGCGAATAGATTTTGCGTTATATTTAGTCACACGTGTCTGTCGCTGCATTGATTGTAACGCAAATGCAGCGTTGGAAGTTGACATGGAGCGGAGGAAGTAAATGAGTTTTAGAGCGCCACGTATGGCAGCGGTAGGAAGGGGCGAGAGGACTCGCGGAGGTATATTTCATCATTTTGATCCCACGCAGCTCTTCAACCGCTCTGACTCCTGGATACACCGCACTGTTACGCAGTTACGCCCTCATCTCATTCGCCTCCTAATGGAAATAATTTGTCTCTGAATTCCAAACGAGCAATCTCATACAACGTTGTCTCTTGGCGAATCCGGAGTATCTACCTGCGGGCAAGGAAAAACCACAGCGAGACAGCCAACTGTCACACGTCATAACTTATTCCATAAGCGTTGATTACGCTTCCCGAGAATCCCTCTGTGAGTGAGCCTTTCTGACAGCACAGCACATGGATCCCGAAAGAATGGATTTGAGTCACGGAAATCCGTTTCCTTTCAATGTTATTTTTGAAGACTTGAAGTTATTTTGATGTCACTTGAAAGTATCAGTTCTAGTTTCATTTGTGGAGGCAGCTCATTTTTTGTAGTAGGTAGCTACTTGCTCCAATATTTCTAAGAAATTCGTTATCGGAGGTGTTGAGGAAAAATGGGTAAAATCCCAGTTAAGGTGTACAAACAAAGAACATCAACGTATTCAGTCAAAATTGCAACGTTGAAACGTTGACATTCTTCATTTGTGTACCTCATGGTGTACCTACCTATATTAGAAATTTCATCGAAAAGTGTGGTCGCGTTTTTCGTTTCCTATCTCATGAGGAAACTGTTTCAGTATTATTAATGTTCAGTAATACTAATCTGAGGCAATATAAATAGAATACCTACTAAGCAAATTCATATGTGATCAATTATCTGACCAGCTGATGTATACTTATAAGAACATCATGGGCAACGCACGATTCATACACCTCGGAGCCAATGCTTTGTCTAGTGCAGTAGGAAAAGGGACGTTCGTTTCGCTGGCACGACCAAGCACCTACAACATACCAGCTTTACTTGCTGACTAATTTTATGAGAACATAAAATTTTATTGCCTTGGGGACAAAACAGCACAATGGACGTGGGTCGGAATTTGCAGCTTTTGACCTCAGAATCGGATTCAGCACCCTCGAAAAAACCTGAACCCCCATTTGGAGCCCCGAAATCGGGGTAGTTTAGCGGGAATAAGCTAAGAAAAAAGGTTCCAAGGTTCATTATCGAAAAACGCTGCAAATAATTACACAGCAATTACCCCTTCTGCATAGATCAACGTTTTCTGAGGTCAGTACCTGCCCTCGAGCTCCCACCAGGAAAGCCATTAATGGAGTACTGGAGCCGGTCCGGGAATTAAAGTCTCACACAAATGCGCGGGATTCAATAATTCAGTCAATAATTATTTGCAGTTATTCATGAAGCATAAGGTTGGGTAATAATTTACCTGTCTAGATGCCTCTTCTGCGTAGATATTATGATAAACCGTTGTGGAATAATTTACCCAATAGTACTTTAACATCTGTTCAAGTTGCAAAAGTACCTATCAACAAAATCCTTCATTTTTCAAATGAAATAATATCACAGAACAGCCAACTCGAATTCCTACAGCCATCCGTGATTATAATCAGGTGCTCCCTAGCGATGATATCTGGGCCGGATTCATACTGTTTCATTCACGATAATGTTGACAAAGCTTTTCTGCGCAAATGGACGGCTGGTCGTACATTGCTCCGGGTGGTCTCTAGAAAGTCGTTAGTTCAAGATCAATTTAAAAACGTAAAAAAAACCATACCACCCAACCAACTATTGAAAGTTTTCGAACTACGGCGTTCTGAAAATTTCAAACCCTATTTTCCACCCCTTACCTTTAGAGACGACTGACAGTAAAGCCGAGCTTCGAGGACCAAGTAGACCCCAAACGGGACCTACAAACCAAATTTCATTAATTTTGTTTCATGGTAACTAAGAAAAGTGCGAAGTACGGCGTACGGCGGACGGACAGCAATTTTTCAATTGCACTTTCGGATTCTAGTACATACCTTGAAACAGAAACCATCAAATTTTGAGGGGTCTTAAATTTTTTTTTCCTGCTCGTTTCCAAAGGTTTATTGCTGAAAATCATAAACCAATAATAAACCAAAACTGATAAATTGGCACGTACCTTGAAAATACGAGTATAAATACGATCGATTGTGGTATGTACGAATCGTTTCTCTCTCTGCAGATGTATAACTTCTTTGTAGCTGCCTCAGAAAATCACACTCACCACTCACACTCGTCACTCGTCACTTAATTTAAATTTAATAGCAGTTCTCTTGCTCTTCGCCATCAGAAATATATTCATAGCATTCAGTTCTAAACCATCATTAGGTTCTATTGAACCTACTTCTTATATAGTAGCAGCATCTTCGTAATTAAATAAGAGATTATCCGCAGGTAGTTCCCCAAGCCAAATCAATTTCCTCAAGGTGGTAATAGTCAGCAATGGTCTCTAGAGAATGAGCTAAAGATGTAATGGAAACTTTCTTCTTCTAACCAACGACACCGTGGAGAAAGGAAAAGGCAAAGTTTAAGGCTCCGTAGAGAGTAGAAATGAACGCATAAAAACAAGTAGAAATGGTGGTGCTACAGCGTTCCATTCCCAAGGGTATGTAGGGCAATCCGTAATTTATGGTTGTTCGGGAGACAGATCGTGGTCTCTTGAAAGGAACCTCTCCTAGCACCGTTCTATTCTTCGGAAGGAAGAGTTGAGTAAATAATGTTTCCATGCATAATCGTGCACACGTGGGATTTAAGAACGTCGAAACCTCCATGAGTTTAATTCCAGGTGTGACGAGGTGGTTTATTATGAATAGTAGAACTTACGGGAACTCAAGGTACATAGTGCATTGAATGAATGACGCTAACTCTCACTGGTAGAAACAACAATTTTCTTGAACAAGCCAAATTTATTTCAAGTTAATATTGATTAGATTAGATAATATTAGATTGGATGTTATATTCGAAATAAATACTTAATTATTGAATTTTTTTCGCTTATAACTGAAAAGCCGGTTGAGAAAAGTGTTGATCCTTCCAATGAATCAAGGATGCGTCATTGTTATGGAATGTCAATATTATTTTTTACTCTTATGTATTGATATCTTAGGGGATGAAATGCGGGGTTAAAATTTGTTGTTCCTTCTGAATTGCGTTATTGATTGATCGTTCTGTTATCTGCAATAACGGAAAACTCCCTCAGTTATTCGATATGAACAGTATTTGCGGTATCTGCCATGAGACCCAAGGATAGCGAAGTTGCGGGACTGCGGTTGTGGTCGCGGTGGGACGCCCCGATCAAGGTGGATCCGCGGGCTGCATACCAAAGAGCCTTCCTCCACACACCGATCCATACAACACACGGCGGAGCGGAAGGTATAAATTCCTCAACGTGGGCTGGTGCTTCACCTCAATTTGGAACCGGTGCGCGATGATTACTGACTTTTTTCCCCAATACCCACTTCCCAGCGTAAGAAAAGTCTTGTACTTATCCACATCGGAACAAAACGGCGCTGCGAATTCATCCGTAGCGGCTCGTATTTATCACAGTTCTAAGCGTCAAACCCTTCAAGTGAGATATAATAAATTATATACTAGCATTTATAGCCGGCTTCGCCCGGGCGATAGCATTCGTCAATGCGTATGTTGTCAAAAGTTACTCGCGATTCACGTTACTCGGTGACTCGTATAAACCAAACAATCGAGTCGCGAAGCCCCGCACGTCGAAAGAGGACGTTTCGGCGTCTCAGGAACTCGCTGATCACGTTGAGACACCCCTCATTAAAATCGATTAAGCGGTTTAGACGTTTTTACACGTACCGTGTAACATATGAAAATAATTTTCTTGAGTGTTATAAGATACCTATGACTTGACCACGTAGGGCTTTAGGATTGTTTTTTCCTTTAAATTATACATGTTTTTATAGCACCAAGTACCTAATACAACTCATTAGCAACATTTCTTTGACAAGGATTATTTGACATATGGAATGAGACTGTGATACATAGCATAGCTGTTTATTGTTTCGACTGTTATAGTGCAATTTGACGCACTAAAGTACATTGAGAGTACAGCGCTCACTGAACAGGTTTTCAAGGAAACAATCTCACTATTGTTACAGATCATGAGATTTTTTTCTTTTCAGACGCCTGAGTAGATCGTAACGTCGAGTAACTGGACAGCCTCTTCGTTGATATGACCCTGAAGCCTCCGATAATGGGCTATTGCTTGAGTCTTGATGACATAATTTATTTTTGGGATTTGGAGATCCTTATGAACATATATGACCGTAGTAGGTACGTTATTCTGGAATCGCTGTATGATGTCGCGGTGCAGGCTGTACCTTAGGATGGTGGCTCATGTTTGATGAAGTGTCATTTTGCTTCCCCTGAACGCAAAATTATTTGTATTATTGCTAATGGGAAATTTTCACGGTCGCAAGAAGCCAGAATTAACTCGAACGGGGCTGCTCACTATGGATACGACTGAAGTATCCATGTCACCCTTGCGCCAGGCGATAGTTGCGACACCTGCGTTGACAGCAAATGCCAAATAGACCTTCATGTTATTGACGTTCAAAGGGCCAAAGTTCCACAGTTTGATTCATGCTCATGTAGATGATGTATTTAGGTTTAAACCTCACTGTGAACAAAGCTGCTGGTCGTACAGCGGCTATGAAAGAATCATTCGATGTAGAAGATCTATTTAAAAAACGGTGCGAAGTCCTTGTCACTTGGGTTTATTATTCTATCGGGCACACCTACAGAAATTTTGGTGTTCATTTATTGTTTCTTTCATACTCAGTAATATTGAAGTAGTTATTTTAGATGGTTTCCACCTATTTTGGCCCCCAAAAACACGACCTCGGCTCCTTTTTATTTTTTTTTTTTTACAGATTATCTTTGAACATTGATGGCGCCATTTAATTGTCTTGATTCACCTGCTAATAATACTTCTAGTGTTATACAAATGTATGTTGATTTCAGACAGTTTCCCAGGGTTTTCACCCATAAAAAAATGAATTTCGGGAGCTTAACCTTTGTTACAACCTTAATTCTTCACTCTTTGGTCAAAATCAACTTCATCGGTCTTCTCGTCCTAAAAAACATGGGAAACGATACATCACAAGCTCGTGTTCACTAAAAGCTCAAAATAACCTCGAAAAACCCTATTTTTACACCCATTTTTGTCCCATAACGATCGGGCTGCCGAGCTTTGGAGCACAACTAGGATCCAAATGTGTTCCCAAATGGGGACCGAAACTGTGTGCGGAAGAACGACGATTTTAGATCAAAATTTAACGTACATTTAAGGCTGAAACTTCGTTAGAACCTCAATTTTCCGCTAATTGGTCAAAATCGACTTCATATTCGGCCTTCTCGTCCTAAAAAACATGGAAAACGATACCTCAAAAGCTCATGTTACTAAAACACAAAAAATACCTATTTTTATACCCATTTTTCACTCATAACACCCCTGAGTATATTCCGATCGGGCTGCAAAGTTTCGGGACATAACTAGGGCCCAGATGGAGCCTGTGTGCAAAACAACGAATTTTTTGGACCGAAAATGAAGCCGGTATGCATAATACGGCGGACGGACATTTCATTTTCTGAATCTAGGCACCTTGAAACGTAAAAGAAAAAATTTTGAGGGGGTGTTATAGATAGGTGTATTTGTAGTGATTGAGGAGGAGAACAGACGAGTCGATCGCTTTGATTGAGAATGGTTAGTTTATTGGTGGCACTCGGCTCTTTTATAGCCCTCTGACATGATCAGAGGAGGGTCGGGGGGTCCCCACTCTGAGAGAATACATGTCTACACATGGTGTAGGTTGTGGAGGAGCAGCCGATCACAACACTGCTCCCCCCAGAATTTAAGTAACGCATTTAGTTAAATTTTGTTCTTCGTGCCGTTGCGGTGGCGGTTGTCGGGCGTGGGAGGTGCGTGTGCTGGTTGCGGTGGTTGCGGTGGTCCGTTGTGGCTGTCCGGGTCGTTGTCGTTGGGGGCGGTACGTTTGCGGTAAGAAGAGCCGGGATGTAGATTGAGTGCGTGGGTACGGCCGTGGCGGCTGATCGGGCGGGGCGTTGTTGCGGGCGCCAGGTGCATGGGGTGCGGCATTTTTGTGCTCGGGGGTCCCATGTGCGGCGGTAGAAACACGAGCCGTTCGTCGCGCGGCGTGTGGTCGGTCGTGGCTGCGTCGGCGGTCGCTGCTGTCGTCTTCGGTATGAGGCGATCGGCGAGAGCAGCGAGTTTCGTAAGATCGGGTTCGTCGTGCGCCGCGAGGTGAAGGCGAAGGCTGTCTAGAAGGGCTCGCAGATAAGCTGCCGGTTGAGCGGGGTCGAGGTGTCGGCCGGGTGTGCTCTACGGGCGAGAACTGACGGTAGCTCGTCGTCGGAAGTCGGTTGGGGTCGGCGTAGAGGTCTGCTTGTCGGGGCTCGAGGGCGAGGAAGGCGCTGGCGAATTTAGCATGCGGCGTCGTGAGGCCTTCGTGAGTCAATGTGATCTCGAGTTGGGCGAATCAGACGTGCGGGAATGCGGGGTCGTACGGCCGGAGCTGGAGCGTTGATGTCGGTGGAGTTGTTTCTGCGAGTGTCGGTGGTTTCGGGTCCGTTTTTTCGTTCTCTTTGGAGGCGCCAGTCCCGGAGAGGTGTCGTCTGGAAGTGAGTCTCTCGCAGGCGTCCGTGAGCGTTATATAGAAAACGCGGGGTAGGGCGGTGAAGCGGGGAGTCGCTGCGGTCTCCGTTGACGCTGGCGTCGGGGTGGGGTGGCGCCGTGGGGCGTCGGAGTGGGGCGCGTGTGCCGGGCGTAGTGCTGCGGAGGTGGGGCTCGTCGCAGACGGTCGGCGGGCGCTGAGCGGCGTTGTTCGTCGTCGGAAGTCGCTGTCGTCGCACCGCGGTCGCAGACGGCGGGCGGAGGCTGTGCGCTGCGTGTCACCACTCGGGGTCACCAGTGTAGTGATTGAGGAGGAGAACAGACGATTCGATCGCTTTGATTGAGAATGGTTAGTTTATTGGTGGCACTCGGCTCTTTTATAGCCCCCTGACATGATCAGAGGAGGGTCGGGGGGTCCCCACTCTGAGAGAATACATGTCTACACATAGTGTAGGTTGTGGAGGAGCAGCCAATCACAACAGTATTATTCATAGAATAATAAACCAAAATGCTGCTTAAAACATAATTTTTCACCTGTTACGATAATCCTAGGGCCATGAAAAGTTTTTAGTATCATCGCTGGCTCGATTGGAGCCTGGATATCATATTTTTACGAGTTCGACTAGTGGGGAAAATCCTTGTATATGGTGGAATATGAATTTTCATTCTAATCTATTAGGGATTTTACATTCTTTGAAACACAAACTAACAGTTTTCAATGGAGAGGGTGATTACTCGGGTCTAAAGGTATTATGGGAAAAATAATAATGATAAATTAATTAATAGAATACAGAATGTTGTAGCGAAAATTCTCACCTTATTCCACCACGAGAATTGTCGAAATTTAGGACTTTGGTGCCCCACTTCCATAGGATGATTTGTGCCTCTGGGATTTTGTTGACGGTGCACTGTAGTTCGATTGTGCTTCCCGAGTTATAATATTTATTTCTGATGGGATGCCCGCGCTCGTCAGCGATATTCATCTCGGGAACTGAAATGGAAAAAGAAACTCAATTTAGTCGGTCAGTTCTTAGTCGGGTCGAACGAATAACAGAGGGAGAGAAAATGATGGGCTCGAAACGGATTCGTGAGGATGGAAAGACTCGTGGCTTTTCTATTTGAATAAGAAAATTATTGGAAAAGTGAAAACTAGAAAACGGATCAAAGGGCGGTGAAGGTCTGGGGCATGTATACGTTTTGGAACGGTGAATTTACATTACTTTTAATTGGTAGGTAGTTTTAATTACTAGACAATACGTAAATAATGGGGCTTTATCTATGCTCTGTTGCATAATTTTTGATAGAAAGTTCCACTTATAACACGTTGGTCTGTATCGTTTCTTGCGAATCCATAATGTGGCTCAGAGTTTTGTAATCAAATATACTGTGTAAGTTCAGCCTTTAAATGGATCTGATGGAATTCATGTTTGAACAATTTAAGTCACGTACCAGGATCTTACAACATTAGTAGAACTAATGGTACCCTAATACTAACAGTAGGTACTAACCAGGAAATTTGAGCTCTTTTGTCATTGCCTAATAGAGGCACCAACTTTTAAGTAAAGCTCATTTCGTATATGATAAACTTTTCAATCAAATTAACCAGCAATTAACATGATGGGATTTTTATAGACCTATACGAGACTCTCTAATGATACAATAACGCATCTTCCAAATGAGCTGCCTGAAATTATAATCTTTGCTAAGCCCAACCATGGAAGAATTAGGTTTAAAGAACAGTGGAGGCAGACTTTCAGGGTTCAAAGCTTGATTGAGAGGGAGGGAAAATCCCAGAACACTACCTAGGAAAGAAATTAATCATCCTGACTAATTGGTTTAACCTGCGCTTGTTAACTGAGGGGTAACCCTAGTTGCTGATTGTTGATTGGCATCATTAGGGTTATATTCACTCCCGTTATTTGAGCTTATCCAAACAGAGCTTTCAGCTACCCAAGTTTGATTTACAAAGGAGAAAAAAGGGAGGCAAGAGGAAGGATTTACTTTGCATTATTACGGCAGAACCCGGACGGTATGAATGGCAAAAAAGGTTAATAGAGGGGGGGGGGGGGGGTTCACGAACTGTATCAGTTATGACCTACATAAAAAGTCTCTCAGTATATCAACAATCAGGTTGAATGGCCCGAGAGAGTGACCTGAATTTATCTCACGTTAATTCGAGGAAATCGTTCGAGAAATAAATTGTTTACATTTTTCCCGAGGGAAAAATCGTAAATACACCACATTCTCCACCTAACGTGGAGTTGTTGGCTTATTTTTTGATTTTCATGCGAAACAGAGCGAAACGATTTGGTAAAATATGAACGAGCGACTTATATTATGTATCAAGAATGTTTTGAGAGTTTCATAAAACGCTGGCAAAATAAAAAATATGTAAACAGAAATGCGTAAAAAATGAAGAGTTGTACATATTTTGAATTGCTATTCACCCAACAATGAACAGAAAAAGCTTAAGCCTTCCGTACTAAAGCCTTCCTTTTGTGAACATAAATCGAGCGCCGAAATGGATATTTGTTACAATAAGCGTCAAGCTGGATAGTTGGAAGAGGTTGTTTGACCAAACTAGACTTGTTTTTTATGGTTTTTGTTTATTCCATTTCTCAACGTTTCCACCTAGGTAGTGTACTAGTGTAATAATAACAATAATTGTGGAATTATTGTCATATCATCTAGTACTCTAAGCCACAAAACATCACTGTTATCCCACCATATTCCACCAATTAGTTAATGGGTAGGTAAAATAATAGCAATTCTAGAACAAACTTCCTCCATCCCCTCACAGACTACAAAAAAATCCTTCCTCCACCTACAATACACACCATAATAGTATCCATTGCAATTCCACCCAACTTCCACAGCCATCTCCTTCCTTGTTGTTAGCCATTCGTAATTTTATGCAGCCACTTCAAGTTTTTAGTCATCTGAACAATTCTACTCAGTTACTCATCTGAACAATCATCCTCATCATATAAGTAAGTAGCTCTTAACATCGAACAATAGTTCAGTTTTACCTTTTAATTTGAACGATATAACTAACCGTTACTCTCAGTAGTGTGATTGTAGAGACTGATGAATAGGACCTAGTACACTAGGTAGAAACGTTGAGAAATGGAATAAACAAAAACCATAAAAAACAAGTCTCCCCCGGTGGTTTCGGGGGCTAGTGAGTCTTCGATGCTCCGTTGGAATCATGACTGGTTCCCTCACGAATCTACCGTGGCCTATGATAGTACTTTGAGGGAATAGGTGGATCCTTCGGGAATTATTGCCCAACGTGAAGAATCCGTCGCCCATAGCTGATTATTCACTTAATTAAAATTTGAAATGTAGAAACTTGAAGTAGGTATACACTATTAAAAAAGCTGCAAATCTCTGCACAACGGTTCATTATTTTGTACAGAATGCCCTTCTGTTACAGATCACAGCTCTCTGTATAGATAACCCGTCTATATAATATAATATGTACTACCTACTCTATAAATATTATGTGAATCGCAGACCCTCCGTAGGTTAGTACCTAACCCAGTACTCGTTACTAGGTACCTAAGTAAATGACGAATTAGATGTTGCTAAAATAATTTGTCGATGGCAAACAGTAGGTAACTAAAATGGCGAAAAGAAAGGCTAATAATGAAGTTCTGAAGGAAAATTGTTGATGTGGAGTGAAATAGATGCCCCTTCTGCGTAGATCACTGTTTTCTGTGGTCAATACCTACCTTCGTGGTAAAGGATGATGAACCGTTGTGTAATAACTTTCCCATCAATAATACTTCAACGGTTGTTCAAGTTGCAAAAGTACCGATCAACAAAATCCAGTCCCTTCTTGGTAGATGAACCGTTGTGTAATAATTTACCGTTGTGTAATAATTGGCCTTTGTGGAATAATTTACCATTGTGTAATAATTTAACCACCAACAATACTTTAACGTTTGTTCAAGTTGCAAAAGTACCGATCAACAAAATCCAGCCCCTTATTGGTAGATGAACCGTTGTGTAATAATACCTACATCAAGATCCAATAGTCCATCACTTACCAGAAGAAATAATATCGCATAACAACCTACTCGACTTCATACAGCCATCCTTGATTACAATCAGGTGCTCCCTAGTGATGATATCTGGGCCGGACTTATACCGTTTGATTTACGATCGTGTTGACGAAGCTTTTTGGTGCACACGAACGGCTGGACGTAGGTACAATGCTCCGGGTGGTCTCAAAAAATTGTTTAGCTCAAGACAAATTTAATGTCGTAAAAAAAACCATACCCTTCTGTCGAAAGTTTTCGAGATACGGCGTTATTAAAATGTCAACCCTATTTTGAACCCCTTAGAGATGACTGACAGTAACGTCGAGCTTCGAGGACCAACTAGACCCCGAACGGAACCTATAACCCGAATTTCATCAATTTTGTTTCAGGGTAACTACCGAAAGTGGCCAGTACGGTGTTTGGCGGACAAGCAGATATTTTGGTTTATTATTTTCAATAATGAACCATTGGAATCGAGCATGAAAAAAAAAAAAAAAAAAAAATTCTAACCCTCCCCCTCAAAATTTGATGGTTTACGTTTCAACGTAGTAGAATCCGAAAATGCAATAAAAATATTTCTGTCTTTCCGCCGTACGCCGTACGCCGTACTGGCCACTTTACTTAGTTACCATGAAAGAAAATAATTGATGAAATTCGGGTTATAGGTTCCGTTCGGGGTCTAGTTGGTCCTCGAAGCTCGACGTTAATGTCAGTCATCTCTAAGGGGTTCAAAATAGGGGTTGACATTTTCAGAACGCCGTATCTCGAAAACTTTCGACAGAAGGGTATGGTTTTTTTTACGTTATTAAATTTGCTTTGAGCTAAACAGTTTTTTGAGACCACCCGGAGCATTGTGCGTCCAGCCGTTCGTGTGCACCAAAAAGCTTCGTCAACACGATCGTGAATCAAACGGTATAAATCCGGCCCAGATATCATCACTAGGGAGCACCTGATTATAATCAAGGATGGCTGTATGAAGTCGAGTTGGTTGTTCTGTGATATTATTTCATTTGATAAGTGATGGACTATTGGATTTTGTTGGTAGGTACTTGTGAAACTTGAACAAACGTTGAAGTATTATTGAGGGGTAAATTATTACACAATTGTAAATTATTACACAACGGCAAATTATTACACAATCATCTCCCAAGTTCATCTACCAAGAAGGGACTGGATTTTGTTGATCGGTACTTTTGCAACTTGAACAACCGTTGAAGTATTATTGATGGCAAGTTATTACACAACGGTTAATTATAGGTATTGACGACAGAAAACAGTGATCTATGAGGAAGGGGCATCTATTTCACTCCACATCAACAATAAGTTTCTCTTAGAACTTCATTATTTGCGTTCCTTTTTGCCGTTTTAGTTACTGTTTGTCATCGGCTGTATTATTTTAGCAACATTTAACTCGTGATTTAGGTAGGTACCTACTACCTAGTAACGAGTAAGGGGTTAGGTACTAACCTACGGAGGGTCTGCGATTCACATAATATGTATAGAGTAGTACATAATTATATTATATAGACGGGTTATCTATACAGAGAGCTGTGATCTGTAACAGAAGGGTATTCTGTACAAAATAATAAACCGTTGTGCAGGGATTTGCAGCTTTTTTAATAGTGTACCTACTTCAAGTTTCTACATTTAAAATTTTAATTAAGTGATTAATCAACCATGGGCGACGGATCCTTCACGTTGGGCAATAATTCCCGAAGGATCCACCTATTCCCTCAAAGTACTATCATAGGCCACGGTAGATTCGTGAGGGATCCAGTCATGATTCCAAAGAAGCCTCGAAGACTCACTAGCCCCCGAAAAGACTGGGGGAGACTTGTTTTTTTAATGGTTTTTGTTTATTCCATTTCTCAACATTCTACGTATCTTGTAACGTAAACCATCAAATTTTGAGGGGAGGTTAGAATTTTTTTTCATGCTCGATTCCAATGGTTCATTATTGAAAATGATAAACCAAAACTGGGACAGGATAAGTTTGACGAAATGGCGAGACTGGCGATGGTATGGGATTCACTTGCTTCCTGAATTTGGGGTTGGAGTAGCTGTATCTTGATTTTTTTTCCATAAAAGAAAAATAATTCTTTTTATTTTAATTATTCTAATTATTTTTCTTACAGTTTCCATTCTCATTTAAGAGGGGGAAACAGTTGGTGGAACGCCCCCTTTTAGTTGTTAAGGCAAAGTCGATTAGTTTTTTCCCCCTCAGTTTTAGATTCTTTAACCTGTTAGAGTTAGAAAATTTGCTTTCAATTCCTGTGACCCAGGAATAGGTTAGAGTACGGAAAAACCCCTATCAAAACCATCTTTGCTCCGCCCGACCTCCCCACTGCGTAACATTGGATCCCCTACCACGATGGATCTAGGGCCTTCTTCTGTGTTTAGAAAGCTCGACGTTTCCTGCAAAATAGAGGCATACTATCGATACGTTATGTGAAACATAATTAGGTATATAATCGCGACGAGCAACAGAAGTCATGCGCGCGAAAAGGGTAATAGAGGTATAAGATGTACCAGTCAGAGCTACACACCTAGTTGATAAGGGTTTTGAAAGGCTCCTCCTGGTGGGTGACCTTCAACGCCACTTTGACAGCAGTTGGTGAACTCCCGCCACATCTTATCCACTTACTGAGATTAAAGTTAATAATCAGAAACTGTACCACCCCTTGTTCTGTCTACTGTTTTAACCCCACTCACTAATTACTCGGATTTGATAGAAGCTTCCATTAATGATATAAGTGAGGTTCAGGACACTAAGCGGATTAAAGCGTAGGTAGGTCTATAGCTTCGCATAAAGGAGAAATTCTGTATCTCTGGTAATGAATTCATCAAGATACGAAATTGTGAAATATCTGGCAAGAGCAAACTATTTTTACACTTTTGCCGCATTGGGGGGGGGTCTTAAGGTTCGTTAGGTTCTTTATTTAGCCCACCCAACAGAAACCTGATAAGCCAGGAAGAAAACGTATGAAAGTTGAACAGTATTTTTCCCCGACTGTCGATACTGCCGATAGCAACATTTCCGTTCGCCCCTATTAAATCTTTTCAGAGGGAATTTTTCAGTCCTCATAATTATGGGGCTTCGAAGCTGTTATTCTCTTTGCATTATTTGCGCCTTACCAAACCCAGGTCAGATTAATAATAATTTAATCAGTCATTTGAACACTGTTTTTTAAACTTACTGAATATTCAATTATATTTCCACCTAGGAAGCAGGAGTACATTGTGATCGAATTGCGCAATCCAACTAAAAGCGTAACGCACATTTTTGACTGACGCTCAGCCATAATACATATTATGTCGAAAACTGTGATGAGTCAAAATGTTGAAAGTCAGACGCATGCGCATGTATGCAACCGTGAAATCAATACGTTGACAATCAATATCGTAGATACATACTTACTGGTTTACTTACTATTTTCAGTAGGTAATGAACCTTTTGAATGGAGCATGGCAAAAATTTGATGGTACCTACGTAGAATCCGCACTTTCCTTAGTTACCATGAACCAGAATTAATTGAATCTGGTTTGTAGGTCCCATTTGGGGTATAGTTGGTCCGCGAAGCTCGGAGTTATGTACTGTCAGTCATCTAAGTGGTGGAAAATAGAGGTTGCAATTTTCAAAACGCCGTAGCTCGAAAACTTGCAGCAGAAAGGCCGTTTTTGTTTATTGATGAAGTTTTTGAATTGATTCCGAACTTGAGAATTGTTTGAGACCACCCAGAGCATTGTACTTCTAGCCGTTCCTCCGTAGTAAGGCCCTGATGTTTGCACCGAAAAGCTTCATCAATGGATGTGAAATGTGAATCATACGTCCAGCCCAGATATAACACAAACATCTACCCCAAAGTCAAATCCCTAGTTTGATTCCCAGCCGCTAGCGGTTTGTGTCTGCATTCGTCCTCAGCTGCATAGAATAGGAATAGAAAGTTGATATGAAACGGTCGGGACCGCGTCGGTCCTCGCAAGGTGCACCGTTCTATACCATTGTTTTAGTAACCGTTCCAAGCCTATTCGTTCCTTCGTTTAGTAGCTGATCTGCACTCCCGCTTCGAGTGATGCCCCCGCTAATTTTCACACTAACTATACAGTAAAACGGCTTCTTTTTAACTTGTTTAAAAATCCACTGTCAACCAGGTAACTGCTTCTGTCATGTACTTGCATTGAAGGCGCCTGCATGCCTTTTATACACTGAAACTTTCGAATAAATGAATACTTGTATAATATCTTAATGAGCAAATGATTAAGGAATACATTAGATGATAATAATGTTCTTTATCAAAAGTTTATTATTCACCAATCAAAGACATTTCAAAATTTGTTTTCTGCTGGTTACAGTGGTATATTTTGTATAGCAAATATCGGTATAAAATGAAGCCAGTGCATCCTTCTGGACGATATCTGATCTTGAGAACATGATACAAAATTGCGAGTTTTGAAAAAATATAGAAAAAAAGACGTTCGAAGGACAGCACTTTTTGTGCGCAAAAAGACGCTAAACTTAAAAAAAAAATTACTACAAAACCATGAAAAAGACAAACAAACTTCATCCTTTAGGCATCATATTAATAATATGAAATTAACTCATTAACTTCAAGTTCCCAAAGCTGGGTGGAACTGTTACTATTTTGAAAATGAAGTTAAATTATTAAAACACTATTAATATGCAGTACAATAAGATAATAGTTATCTTTGTGGTGGGGGGGGGGAGGGGGGATTCAAAATGAAATGCGAAGAAATTAGGTTTACAATTTCAAGAATAGAACGTTTTGTATTAATTTACAAAATAGGCACCTAATTATGAGTCCTCTTTACAAGGAGCAAATTCTTTGTAATAAAAGTACAAAAAGCATTACTACGTAAGTACCTACCTTCCAAAAGTCCTTTTTATTTTATTGTGGTCAACGTCTTCATTGGTACCTACCACATCTCTATCTGGCTATGGGATTTCAAAAATAAGAGAGAAAAGTGCGGGTATTTTAAAATACGAGGGGAAAGCGGCTGCAGCGGCTGCAGCGGCTATGGGATTTCAAAAATAGGAGAGAAACGTGGGGGTGATTTCAAAATACGAGGGACGACTGCAGCGCCACAAATGGCTAGCGGCTAGGAATCAAACTAGGGATTTGACTCGAGGAGTAGACTTTTGTAGATATAACTGCTAGGGAACAGCTGATTATAATTACACGCACGGTGGCTTTATAAAATCGAGTTGGTTGTTCCGTGATATAATTTCATTTGAAGAAGGATGTTTATTTTGGATTTTGTTGGAAGGTACCTACTTCTGTAACTTGAACAAATCTGGTTAGGTGTTGAACGAATGGCACGCGGTGTCCGTAAATCCTTGCCACACGCATAATTTCGTAAATTCGAATCCGATTTTGCTGAAATTTGCTGGTTGGGCCCCAGATGGTCCCCTACGAATTACAAAACAATTGGATCGTGAGTGCGGCCACTACGCAAGCGCAAACCGAGAAAGTGACGGGCACAAATAAACGCTTACGCTCAAACAGAAAACAGTATCTACACAGAAGGTGATACTGGAAAAATAAGATAAGATGATAATTCGAGATGAAAAATAAGGTTCTTTCTATAGTTATCGGGTTTGTGGTGGCAATGAATCATTTAGGATTCACGAAAGAAAATATTTGGTTAGGCGTAATTGAGGAAACTGAACTTCCAGAAGAGCGGGATTTGAAAGATTCAGTGAGACTGTGGTACCTATATAAAGCAAGCGAATGCGTAGTTACGTTTTGTGAATAATGTTTGTTGGAACGATGACGATACAGAACTGAACTCGGTAGGTGAGAGGGAGAGTGCAAGGTACATCCCTTATCACATTCCTCCCTGTTTTATAAACATGTCAGTATTGATAAAATAAAAGAAAGAACGCCTCTATCTCGGAAAACATATTTTTCTGATCATAACTTGCATTCTCGCCAGGCAAAGTAAATAAATAAGAAAAAAAATCTCACATCGGTACCTGCTACCGCAATCTTTAATTATCTGTTGTCCTGTCCTTAGCCTTAACTTATATATCTAGGCATAAAAATTGATATACCTAATATATATCCCACAAAAACAAGAGCTTCTTCAAGGCTTTTCCCTGACTTACAAATCTTATGCACCTTGTCTACCCACGAAATTCTCGGCTGCACCGTTCGTGGCCGGGTGGTAGGGGAGCCAGAAAGTTTGTTTGACACCACAAAAAGACAAAAAAATGAACAGAATTCCCCACTCCGAAACTGGGGGCCGTTATCACTCACTAGATCAGTGGTTCTCAACCTTTTTAAACCTGCCGACCCCTTTAGGAGTTGAATATTTTTCAACGCCCACCTAACGTGAAAATCCTTGAGTTTGGGTATTTGTTATGAATGTAGTACACACAGCTGTGTGTGGGATTGTTGTGGTTCAGAGCCCATTTCTTAAAATGAGGTTCAGTGTTAGTGAGATGAAGGCGCAAGTCTCACTTACAAGATGTCGAGGCGATTTCTTTTAGCATGGGCCTACCGGCCGAAACGTCACTACATGAAAAAGCGACCCAAAAAACGTTACTGACGTTCTTCCTTTTCACCGTCGGTGCTCCGGTGGTACCAGACATTCCGTGGAAATTTCGAAGAGGTACCTATAAAAATGGGTTGTGAAAGGAAGGTTCCGACACATCTTTCAACCAGTACGGTTGTGAAATTTTCTGTCGTTTCCCGGAAAACGCAGGGGTAAAAATGGATTCTAACATCAGGACCTCCCATTTAGGACCCCCTAGAACTGGATGCAAAAATCTCCATCAAAATCCGTTCAGTCGTTTAAAAGTTGGGCACAACTGACCTTTTACCGTCGCATCGAACCTTGAATCGTCGTATTATCGGTATTTTGAGCAAGACCACGTACACCCATGTTTAATAGTTTCATTCGAACGAACTAAATCACTTGCGGAGGAATCGTGGAAACCCATTTCGAAGAATAAAAACTGAGTTATTGAAAGTTTGTCTGTTTCCACCAATACACGAAAAATACGCCGGTTCCAAGCTATACCGGCTTCATAATAACTAATAACAACAACCGTAACAATAGCTAGCTATTGTTTGTTACTGACGATGGTTTGACGGTGTTACTAGCGATGGTATAACAGCGTATTTTTCGTGTATCAGTGAAAATAGACAACCTTTCAATAACTCCGTTTTTATTCTGTTTCATTCGAAGTAAGTACAGAGGCATCATCCGGAGTCAAGGGGTGGATTTGTTGTTGTTGTTGTTGTTGTTGTTGTAATATTAAGTAAACCAGTCACACTAATGAACGCTCGATCGACGAGGTAGAAGAGGGAGGCAATTGACAGTTTTTTGAAGACACTGAAGACAGTCCGCACTCCAGCGTAGAGTTAACTGATATTAGCTTGAAGCCAAAATTCCATGAGCCTACCATCATCCTGGGAACTGACTTTCTGCGTTCCATTAGTTGAAAGTTCAGTCAATACTTCCTGAATCTCAACCTCTTTTTTCTCAATGTGCACAGAGGATTCATGACCCATTGATGGCAAAATATCCTCAAACCGTTCGGAAAAGGTCTTATGCAAAGACTCCAGTGTTCACAGTAAACTGTTTCATCAAAGGGATTTCAATATTCTTATGCAGGATACTATTCACTATGCTTATCCGACAGGATTGAAAACTGGCAAATCACAACTTCGTTGCGGCCAAAATTCAGCTTGCACAAAGTGAGATTATTTTGGAAGACAGAAGTAACAGATTTCGTTTTTATTAAATTGAGTTCATCACCTTGAATTTGCGAGTTGATCCCATTGAATTTGGCGAATTTATCGGTCAAGTAAGCCACATCGATTAGAAATTGTAGCTATCGGCCTCAGGTATACCTAAATACATCTCAAGCACAGAATCAAAACGATTCCTAAACCAGGCAGGCGCCCACCGCCCCCCTACCGCCCAAAACAAGTTCGCCGCCCCTCAGTACCCCTCTACCGCCCCCACGGGGGCATTATCGCCCCCGTTGAGAACCACTGCACTAGATGGTCGGGCAGGCCAAAGCGAGAAAACAAGGATTTAAAAATTTTGACCACTCTCCCAGCCTTGGTGTTCGATCCCATGTCGTAGGCCTCAGGCCATTTCGAGTAGGCATCAAGTATTTATACACTCGACATGAAGATCACATGGTGAATCTTGTATCCACGGATAGATCGGACTGTTTGTGTTAAATGTTCAATATAGTTTGTGACATCGTTGAGTTGCGTTAATGCTCAAATAAAACTGATAACAAAGGTTCTGGGACCAGGATTACTCTGCTAAAAATGGAAGCAAATGACAAGGTAATGGAAGAAGAATATAACAAGGTAAAGATGAGTGGAATTGTGAAGTTGAACCGGAAAAATTATAAAACTTGGTCATTCAATCTGAAACTAGAATTAGAAGACCAAAATTTATGGGAAATCGTATCTACTGAAGACGACACCAAATTTGCGACATTCTCAGAAGAAAAAAGAAGAAAAGCTTTCAGACTGATTGCAAGGACTATTACAGAAGAAATACAACAAGACATATTGGATTTAACTTGCCCTCGCAGCCTTTGGAGGAAGTTGGCTTCAAGATTCCAACCTATAACACGGTTGCGAAGGCTTCAAGCGTCCAAAAGTCTATACTCGGCCAGAATGTTACCAAGCGAAGACATGGAGTCGTACGTAAATAGAATAATGGGGTATGCTTCGGAAGTTGTGAAGGCAGGGAGCACTAGAATAGATGATGAACAAATTTGCAACGTAATGATAAATGGCTTGCCTGATGAATACGAAACATTAATCAGTGTTATATGTACCTTTAAAGACGACGAATATACTCCAGA
The DNA here is from genome assembly GCA_954871275.1 of Leptopterna dolabrata. Taxonomy (NCBI): domain Eukaryota; kingdom Metazoa; phylum Arthropoda; class Insecta; order Hemiptera; family Miridae; genus Leptopterna; species Leptopterna dolabrata. The sequence continues at coordinate 22,487,767 of OX940979.1, forward strand.
AAAACTAGAAAGCTTGCTCTGTGGAGAATACAAAAGGAAAACTCTAAAGGAAGTTGATTTTAAAGAACCCAATGCTTTGTTTGTCCGAAGGAATTTGGATGGTAAAAATCTTGATCGCACTAAACGATTCGATAGTCCTCGGAAGTGCTTCATTTGTGAAAGAGAGGGTCATATAGCGAGGTTTTGTAGGTCCAGGAAAGATCAAAAGATTGACCTGCCCAATAAGGATGACAAATCAATGTATGCTACATGTTTAAATGTTGCACGTTTACCTCGAGACAATGAGTGGCTGATTGATAGTGGAGCTAGTAGCCACTTTAGTCCATATAAAGACGATTTTATCGAATATACAGCACTGAGTAATCACAAGTCAGTTTCATTGGCATCAAATGTCAGTTGCAAAATTGTAGGTACGGGTATTGTAGCATTCAAGTCTAGAACCATCTCTGGGGAATTCAATATAAAATTACATGATGTCTACCATGTTCCTGATTTTTCTTTCCGGTTATTATCAATCGCAAAAATGGAAATGAAAGGATATAAAATTATGATCAAAGATGGCAAATGTAAGGTTTTTGACGGGAAAGATATAGTCATTGAAGCTGTTCGAGGGGATTCTAATTTATATACATTGAAAACTCACAATACCACTGATTTGAGAGAGAAGAATAGTAACGAAAACATCATAAGCCTATACGCAAAAAATTGGCATGAAAGATTAGGCCATGTCAATGCAGATACCATCAGGTTAATGCATAACAAGGAATTGGTCATAGGTCTGGATGAGGGAACATTGAATGCAACAGAAGGATTATGTGAACCGTGTATGAAAGGCAAGAGCAAGAGAAAACCTTTTCCTAAACGCTGCAAATCCCTGCACAACGGTTTATTATTTTGTATAGAATACCCTTCTGTTACAGATCACAGCTCTATGTATAGATAACCCGTCTATTATGTACTATTCTATGCATATTATGTAGATCGCAGACCCTCCGTAGGTTAGTACCTAACCCCGTACTCGTTACTAGGTACCTACCTAAATCACGAGTTAAATGTTGCTAAAATAATTCTGCCGATGACAAACAGTACCTAACAAAAAGAAACACACATAATGAAGTTCTGAAAAGAAATTGTTGATGAGGAGTGAAAAAAGTTGCAAACGTACCTACCAACAAACTCCAGCCCCTTCTACGTAGATGGTATAATGAACCGTTGTGTAATAATTTACCGTTGAGTAATGATTTACCGTAGTAATACCTAATTTACCCATCAATAATACTTCAACGTTTGTTCAAGTTTCACTACCTACCAAAAAACTCCAAAAGAGCCATCATTTTTCAAATTAAATAATATCACAGAACAACCAACTCGACTTCATACTCCGCCAATATAATCAGGTGATCCCTACCAATGATTGGCCGTATTCACAAATTCCTATTGTGGGCGCGTCTCTGGTTACGAGATTTGGTTTGAATTGTATACAATTTCATTCACACTGGAGTCGAAAATGCCTGTCGGTGCAAACTTCGGGGCCTTACTGTGAACGAACGGCTGGACGTACGATGCTCCGGATGGTCTTAAAAAACTCGCAAGTTCAAGAAATATTTAAAACCGTAAAAATATTTACGTAAAAAAATGGTATAGGCGTTTTGAAAATTTCAACCCCTATTTTGAACCCCTTAGAGATGACTCACAGTAACGTCGAGCTTCGAGGACCAACTAGACGCCGAACGGAACCTATAACCCGAATTTCATCAATTTTTTTTCATGGTAACTAAGAAAAGTGGCCCGTACGGCGTACGGCGTACGGCGGACAGACAGAAATATTTTTATTGCAGTTTTGGATTCTACATACCTTGAAACGTAAACCATCAAATTTTGAGGGGGGGTAAGAATTTTTTTTTTCATGCTCGATTCCAATGGTTCATTATTGAAAATAATAAACCAAAATTGGAAAACAGTTCACAACCCAATTACTTGAGCTCATCCACTCTGACGTATGTGGACCAATTCCTATTGAATCGAATGGTAAATATCGTTATTTTGTAACATTTATTGACGATTTTTCCAGACGTGCTGTGACTTTCTTCCTTAAGCGGAAAGATGAGGTTTTCGAATGCTTCAAGAAGTTCAAGGTGATGGCTGAAAAACAGACAGGTCACTCTATCAGGTGTTTGCGGAGCGACAACGGAAAGGAATACATGAACAAGAAGTTTGAGGAATTTTTAGATAGTCAGGGAATTCTCCACCAGTTGTCTGCCCCATACAGCCCCCAACAAAATGGACTTGCTGAGAGATACAATAGAACACTGCTCACTGATCAATAATTGGAAGATCCACCAAATGGATGTCAAAACTGCCTACCTCAATGGCGAATTAAAAGAGGAGATTTACATGGTCCAGCCAGAAGGAGCAGTGAGCGCTGGTTCAGAAGGTAAGGTTTGCCGTTTATTAAAAAGCTTATACGGTCTTAAGCAATCTGGTCGTTCATGGTACGAGACGTTGGACAGAAAACTCCTTGCGGAAGGAATGAGAAAATGCAAAGCTGAGCCTTGTATATATTACCTTGAAACAGAATTAGCAAAAAGTATTGTCTTAGTGTATGTAGATGATTTGATAATAATCTCAACAGATGACCGTGGAATTGAAGAAACAAAAGCAATGTTGAGGAGGAATTTCGAAATGAAAGATTTAGGAGAATTAAAGTATATATTAGGAATAGAAATCAAAAAAAGGGAAAACGGTTCTATTGCCCTCAATCAGTCGAAATACATTGCTGAAATACTGGAGGAATTTAAGATGGATCAATGCAGGCCTGTGACAACTCCAATGGACCCAAAACAACAGTTAAACAAAACGCAATGCCCAAAAACAAAAGAGGAAAAGGAATTTATGGCTGAGCAACCCTACAGGAGATTAGTAGGAAAACTAATGTATTTAGCACAAGCTACCAGACCAGATTTGGCATTTGTGGTGTCCAAACTAGGACAGTTTGCCGCAAACCCGGGCCGAATTCATTGGGCAGCAGGGAAGAGAGTCCTCAGATACTTGAAAGATACTATTAATCAAGAGCTAATAATAAATAAAGGGGGTGAAGAAATTTTAGCGTTATCGGATTCTGATTGGGCTGGTTCAGTTGATGACAGAAGGTCGACTACGGGGTTTGTCGTCCAACTTGGGGGAACGCCAATTATTTGGAAATGCAACAAACAAAATTCAGTGGCTCTTTCAACCATGGAGGCGGAGTTTGTGGCCTTATCCTCCTGTTGCGTCGAGATGATTTGGTTACATTATATTTTGAAGGAACTGAAATACCCAGTGGAAGGTGAACCTGTCATCCGATGTGATAACCAATCCGCTATAAATTTCGCAAAGGGGAACAGCGTAAATTCACACACTCGACACATTGATATTAAATACCATTTCGTTCGTGATTTAATCAAATTTCAAAATTTCAAATTGGAGTACATACCTACAGTGGACAACGCAGCGGATCTTTTGACAAAGGCGTTACCAAGACAGAAGAATGAATTCTTCAAGAATGTTTTACTGGGGGAGAGGTGGAGAGGCGAAGAAAAGGGAAAAGAAGAAGGCAGAGTCTGATACACTCGACATGAAGATCACATGGTGAATCTTGTATCCACGGATAGATCGGACTGTTTGTGTTAAATGTTCAATATAGTTTGTGACATCGTTGAGTTGCGTTAATGCTCAAATAAAACTGATAACAAGTATCACAAGGAAATCCGTATGGATTTGCCATAGAATGGCACAAGGAAATCCGTATGGATACGGCTCCATGGTTTATTAGGGTATGGGCCAATGAGTGCTGGTCACTTTTGGCGGTTGTTTCCGACCTCCTAGGCAAATGTAACACGTATTTGCGACCTGTTCAATGTCCTCATCTACGTTGGACTACAAGAAGTACGACCGACAAATGGACTTCATTTTCAAGACGCCGAAATGTCAAGCACAAGCATGTCAGGTATTACGATTCCCCAAAACAAACAATTTTGATCCATAGAAAGCTGATAATGTTTACTGTAGAACCTTTTTCGGTGGGGGTTAGGGACTGGTCATTTGGAGGCCATCCGTTCTGTACATGAAGTTACTTTCTTTAGCATGGGATCTGACGTAGTCGCTTCAGCAATGGTTTTAAATGTTAGTTGGGAGCAGAATGTTAGTTGGGGACTCAATGTAATTTGTTGAAAATTCCTCAGAAAACACAGGCGTAAGTTTTCTCCTTTGGCTTCGCGGGGGCACACAATGAACTGACTAGGGCGTAGGTTTCGGTGTCAACTTTGATCAGTAACTCGGCTGCTTGTTTAGCTGCTCGGGTATCTTCCGTGACGAAGTACAACTCCAATCGCTCCGCAAAATGAGACCATTTATCTCGCCCCACGGTGTAGGAAATTTTCTGCGAATCACCCATTTTTGAGCGCGGAGGTTGCGATGCTAGGTTCTCGAACGTGTGTACAACTTTGGGTAAGGGTGTCACGAGTTTACCTTCCCGCAACTTAGTACCTTTCGTAGTCCGACAATAGAAGACGACTCGATCCCTTCTAGTCCAAGAGGATTCAATAATTTGATTAAGGTAGGTTTCGATAACTTAAACCCACGAAACGCGCACTTCCCCAGCAGAAACCAAATCTGACAAGTCCTCTGAATCCGACATACGAACACGATTTATCCTCTCGCCACTATTTATGGTATATAAAGCAAGCGAATGCATAGTTACGTTTTGCGAACAATGTTTATTGGAACGATGACGATACAGAACTGAACTCGGTAGGTGAGATGGAGAGTGCAAGGTACATCCTTTATCACAGAGACTGCTTTGTTTCTCAAACGCAACTAATCGAAAATTAATTGCTCCGCCACAGGATGAGGACTCCGGACTCTCTTCGCCTCTGTACAGGGAAGGACAAAGCGTAAATCTGTTACCCAATGAATTTTCGACCAAGAGGTTCAATAAAGTGAGCGACCCCCCTCGATAGAGAACGTAGATGGCGGTATATAAGCGAGGTAAATTATATTATGTACTCTTAATATACCAAAAAGTAGTTTAGGATTCACAACAGTGATTATCAGTTATTTTAAATGCTGATTCATCCAGAGATAGGAAGTGGTGAGCATCACCGCGCCCCCTCTTTGTGGTTTATTATTCTGTGAATAATACACCTATGTATTCGCACAGGACATTAAAAAAAATCAAAACCCCTCCAAATTTTTTTCTTTTCCGTTTTAAGGTGCGCAGATTCCAAAAACGCTGCAAAGTCCGTGTCACATGGGTTCATTATTCGATTGGACATATCTACATAAATGGTGGTTGTTCACTTATTGTTTCATTCATGTGAAATAATATTGGAATAGCTATTTCTGATGGTTACCACCAATTTTGGCCCCCAAAACAAGAATTTGGTACGCTCCTTTTGGTTTATTATTCTGTGAATAATACACCTATGTAATCGCTAAGCAAAAAATTTTATAACACCCCCTCATAATTTTTTCTGTTACGTTTCAAGGTGAGTAAATTCCAAAAACGCTGCAAAGTCCTGTCACATGGGTTTATTATTCTATTGGACATACCTGCAGAAACGTTGGCTGCTCACTTGTTATTTCTTCCATGCGTAATAATCGAAATAGCTATTTCAGGTGGTTTCCACCAATTTTGGCCCCCAAAACACGAATTAGGTAGGTACCTACGCTCCTTTTAATTTTTTTAATTTCAAATTATCTTTGATCGTTGATAGTGTCATTTAATCGTCTTGATCCACGTGCCGACACTTTTTCTAGTGTTATTATACAAATTGATGGTGATTTCAGACGATTTTCCAGGTTTTTGCCTCATAAAAAATCAATTTTGGCAGCTGAACCGTTGGTAGAACCTCAATAATTTTCCACTCTTTGGTCAAAATCGACTTCATATTCGGCCTTCGCGTCCCCAAAAACATGGAAAAAGATACCTCAACAGTTCATGTTACTAACATGTTACTAAAACACAAAAAGTACATATTTTTATACACATTTTCACTCATAACTCCCCTGGGTATATTCCGATCGGGCTGAAAAGTTTCGGGACACAACTAGGGCCCAAATGGAGCATGTGTGCGAAAGAAAATAACGACTTTTTTAGACCGAAAATGAAGTCTGTACACGTGATATGGCGGACGAATCCTGGCGGACGAATTGGAATCTACGCACCTTGAAACGGAAAAGAAAAATTTTTGAGGGGGTGTTATAAAAAATTTTGCTGACCGAATACATAGGTGTATTATTCACGGAATAATAAACCAAAATGCGATGTCCATCCGCCGTACGCCGTGCGCCGTCTGCCGCATCATGCACACCTACTCTAATGTCGGTATAACAAATTCTTTGTTTCGCACACAGGCTCCATTTGGGCCCTAGTTGTGTCCCGAAACTTTGCAGCCCGATCGGAATATACCCAGGGGTGTTATGAGTGAAAAATGGGTATACGACTATATATTTTTTGTGTTTAGTACCATGAGCTTTTGAGGTATCGTTTTCCATGTTTTTTTGAGACGAGAAGACCGAATATGAAGTCGATTTTGACCAAACAGTGGAAAATTCAGGTTCTGCCAAATGTTTCAGAGTTAAATTTGCGTTAAATTTTGATCTAAAATCGTCGCTCTTCCGCACACAGTTTGGATCCCCATTTGGGAATACATTAGTCTAATTTTTACCCTTATATGTTGGATTTCGGAGCTGGTGGCGCCCTTAATTTATTTTTCGTATTCTAGGTGGGAGATCACCCAGTGATATTTTGGTATTATTCTGTGAATAATACACCTATGTATTCGCTCAGCAAAATTTTTCATAAAACCCCCTCAAAATTTTTCCCTTACCGATTCAAGGTGCGTAGATTCCAAAAACGCGATGTCCGTCTCCCGTACGCCGTCCGCCGTCTGCCGATGTGTACCGGCTTCATTTTCGGTCTAAAAAAGTCGTTCTTTCGCACACATGCTCCATTTGGGCCCTAGTTGTGCCCCGAAACTTTGCAGCTCGATCGGAATATACCCAGGGGTGCTATGAGTGAAAATGTGTATAAAAATAGGTACTTTTTGTGTTTTAGTAACATGAGCTTTTGGGGTATCGTTTTCCATGTTTTTGGGGACGAGAAGACCGAGTATGAAGTAGGTTTTGACCAAAGAGTGGAAAAATGAGTTTACCTAATGTTCAACTCCTAAAATTGATTTTTTATGAGTGAAAAACCTGGGAAATCGTCTGTAATCACCATCAATTTGTATAATAACACTGGGGAAAGTGTCAACACGTGGATCAAGACGATTAAATAGCACTACCAATGAGCAAAGATGATCTGGAAAAAAGGAGCCTACCTAATTCTCGATTTGGGGGCCAAAATTGGTGGAAACCATCGAAATAGCTATTCGAATAATTCAAATGAAAGAAACAATAAATGAACAGCCAACATTTCTGCAGGTATGTCCAATAGAATAATAAACCCATGTGACAAGGACTTTGCAGCGATTTGGAATCTGTGCACCTTGAAACGGAAAAGAAAAAAATTGAAATGAAAATAGTTGAATTTGACTTCGTCAAGGTGAATTTGGTTTGGAAAAGGTTGGCTTTGGTTTGGAAAAGGTTGAATTAGACTTGGAAATGCTATATATGTATAGTGGGAGTGGGGGGTAGACAATGATACTATAAATTTCGCCAACTATGTACTTTTTAGTGAAATGAGAGTATGCACCTAAACATTTTGCAGTAACAGCATAAGCCCTAGTATACTTTATTCAAAACACTAGGTCGGTTAGCCCCTCACACTGAATCGATAATGAACGCAAAAATAACAGAACAATAATCATAATCAGTGTTTTAATGTCATCTCTGTCTTTTAAAAACTTTCTGGCTTGGTTCCTATCAAATAATAGTAAATGAGGTAACCAAGCACTGGACTTCTGTTCTCGATCTCCCTTCAGAGTTATAATCTACAAAAAAATAATGAGGAAAATCCATGATATATTGGACAAAGCAGTTGTAGTAGATGACCCCCGACCAGACCCAAACAAACTAGGAAAAATCTAGGAATTAAAATATTTAGATATCTACGATGTCATCCAATAGGTGGCTCATGAATTTATTAAACTGAATGCCAGTTGAATAATATGTGGCTGCACCACGGTCACCACAGCTAAGGAGGCGAATACTAAACCGGACAACCACCCGGTCGTGCAGAATGGTTGCTCTGTAACGCCGTTGACTCTTTTAGCGGTTACTTGTAATATTACATTATTGTAAACCTTGGGCATTGAGGAAGATACATAACAATATTTTTTATGTTCCTCTATTCTACAGAAAAATTCGAAGTTTCAAAGTACGTAGAAGTCCAAAGATTGTTTCACTTCTTAGAGATATGCCCCCCACTCAATGAGCCACAATGCTTTCGCGATTTTCATTTTGAATTTGTTCGTTTTTTCCTCATACAAAACCTCGGAAACCTCTCTAGATGTAAAAAAAGGTTACATGGTTACTGTCAGCTGTCCGCGTATCCATGCAAAGGTATAGCCCCCTCATCACATACCTACAGCAAGCTATTTCAAGCTCACATTTTACACCAACAGCAGATTGACTCATACCGGTACACTTGCAAGTCCACAGGTAAAAGAAACAAACCTACATAAGTTGCTATATTTATGTATGACGGTTATTAGTACATTTGTATGGAAATAAATACGTACCATCGATCCTTAATAGATACGATTCATTAATTCAAAATCGAACATAAAAAAGAAAATTTCCAGCCATGCAGCACGATCAAATGGGTCACCAAATGTTTTAAATCAGGCAGGTAACCTAACTAAGGATATTTGAATAATCGTTAGTTTATATAATTAATTAGTATATATTAGTTATATTAGTATATATTATATTAGTATTATATATTAGTATATATATTAGCTATATTAGTGTATTTATATAATATAATTAATTAGAATAATTGGTTAGTTTATATTTTTAAATGAATGTAGGTTTCATTCAAAGAATTTGGAGACTAACAGCACTCTCCTAAATGAGCAGTCTTTCGGTTTATTCTCTGAATAATACACTTAGGTACGTATTCGGTTTCTGAAAATCTGTTTTGAACACCCCCTCAAAATGTTTTCTTTCACGTTTCAAGGTGTGTAAATACCAACAATGTCCGTCCGCCTCATCGATATCTACCTTAATTTTCTGTCTAAAAAAAATCTTTCTTCCACACATATGCTCCATTTGGGTTCTAGTTGTGTCCCTTACCACGGCAGCTCGATCGGAAAACACCCAGCGGTGAGGAGACCAAATATGAAGTTTATTTAGGCCATTGAGTGAAGGATTGAAGTTCTAACTCTCAAAATTCAGTATTTACGGGCCAAATTCCGTGAAAATGGCTGTAATCACCAGAAATTTGTATAACAACACAGGAGGTAGCACTAACAGGTGAATCAAGAAAATTCATTGGCAATTTCACTGATTGAAAATAATTTGTCTAATTGCTAATAGCTAATGCCAATTGAAATTCAAAAAAAAAATATATATAGATATATATTATTTGTCAGACATAGCAATCTAATATTCGAGTTTAAAACCGTCAAATATAGCCTTGTGGGTCTCTTCACCGAGTTCCCAATCGTGATGTATTCAGTCGAGAACCATAAACCAAAATGGGACAAGGATTTTGCAGCGTTTTTCTATGGGCTTTCAAAGTTTTACAGCAGGTGACGTCACACTCGGCAAAGGGCCCTGCCGGGAGGAGTGCAATGACGTCACTTTTCAAAAATGTTAAAGATCATAGAAAAAGAACTATTCATCGTAGGAGAGTGCGGTTGGTCTCAAAATTCTTAGAACGGAACCTACTTTCATTCAACAATGGAGAAGTAACAAACAGAAGTCACGGGTACTCCTCATTGGACTGCCCTTCTCTCCTCGACACCAGAAGCCGAATATCCATAACCCCCTCGCCGCCACTCAGAAAAATGTCATAATGAACAGATACACGTTTTCGATTGATTTTCCTTCTTTCCTGTTATTTAAAATGAGGCAGGTGCATTGTAATCATGGTGATGATAGATGTATCTACACCAAAATAATTATCAAGTGCATTTCCTGTAAAATATCAGAACATTTTAACACAAAACGAACTTCATGGACTGATTCGAGAAAGAGCAGTGACAATAAATCCCACCCCCTCCCTATTTTGCTATATGTTTTTCAATAATGGACCTTAAGGGTTTGTTCAGATATCGTCGCATTTTGAATTTGTTCGTTTTAAGCGTTAGAAATTGAGTGTTATATCTTGATGTATTCCTCTCTGCAGGCAGGTTGGATCCGGAGAGTCATTTCCTATTCTCTTTGCAGCACCTGGCTCTCTGCCATCAATTAAGAACCCACTTACCCCGCCTGATGGGCGGGTACCGACAGCCATTCTGTTGTAGAATTCACGAACCAATAAATTTCACCCTCGGGGGAATCTAATTTATTTTTAATTCGTTTTGTAATCTTTGGTGAAACGCCTTAAGCCGCGTAAGTTGTTAAAATTAGTTTCTAAGTGACATGACTTCAGTTTTTTTTTGTGAATGTATAACGTAGTTAGCTTTATAAACGGTAGACAATCCGATGATTCTAATTATGCTGAAATGCTGTAATCCTTACAGACACGATTAATAGCGAAACTTTTCTAAATCTAAAACATTTGCGGGTGGATGATTTTGAATGTGAATAGAAAAGAATCTCAACCTTATGTAAACATTCACACATCGAAGGATTTTGATACCTACGCAGCGGTCCTAAACTGATGACATTATATTACAGGAAGTTTCATTCTGATTAAATAGATACCGTATTAATAGCTTCTGGAATGGGCTTTACCCATATTTCAAGGAAAAAAGAAGTTCTCCTCTGATTTTGGGAATGAACAACTCAAAAAATACTTCGAAATTCTTTTAAGAAAATCGAATTTTGTGTTAAATGAGACCGATTTCATCTCTCAAAGTACCTACCTATGCAGTTTTGACTCTTAGGGCCGGTTACACCAACGCGGATTATCCAGAGTTCAATCTCGGCTGAGGTTTAAGCCATCGATTTTGAGAAAAGACAGTTTCACGAACGCCTAATCTAGGAATAAGTCGCGGCAACGGCGCATTAAGTTAATACCTCGTTTCAGGTGGTTTAAACCTCTGATCTACGGTTGATCTCCGATTCTCCTCCAGGCCATCACCATTTTGAAATCTATAATCAGTGTTTTTCATATGTACTTCTCAACTTGCATCAACATTTAATGCGATGAATCGTTACATTGAAGTGTTTGAGTCATCCTTGGATGAATATTTCAATGAACTTCTGGAAGTGGCCGCGCCCAGACGGCGATAATTCGCGAAAGGGTCGAGCATTTCCACAAGTGGGATGACGGCGATTTTTTCGCGAGGTTCCGCCTTCCAAAGGAAGGGATGAGCTTAGTGCTCGATGCAAGAGAAAGCCTTCTAGTTCTCGAAACAGAAATGTGAGTGCAACCAAAAATGTGTAATAAAAAAATATAATTTTACACCAAACCAGGTAGGCAACAACGTCGGACCCATCATTATTTATTTAGTAGGTAAACAAACCTTCATTGTCCGTGGTTGGTTCTCGCAGACTGCGCTAATAAGTACATGTATAACTTCTTCTGCATAGTACAGCGAATTATTGTAAAAAAGTAGATACCTTTTATAGAAGAGCCTAGGTAGGCTATCTATAATTTATTACAAGAGCTGTCTCGAAAGATGTAAGATGGTCTTTTGTAGTAATGACAGAGTGGAGTCGAGCAGAAGTTCTCAGAATGAGAATGACAGAGGCATGTGAGAAAAAATCGCGAAACTTCCGCAACTGGCTACTATTATGCAGTTTAATGTCTCCACAACAGAGGATGGCGGACAAAATTTAAGTATCCATAGAAGAAATATCAAAGATCCACAACTCATGGATGAGCATCTCTCCTCCATGTCATCTGTAATACGGGATTTGTGTTTCTGGGGATAGCAATGCTGATGCAAACTGAACAATCCCGGCTTAAACCCAAGTTCGGCTAAACCGCGGATCAAAAACGTTGGTGAAACTGTCGAAGCACTGAACCACAGATCAAATTTGAATCCAGGATTTATTGATACCAGGTTTAAGCTGCGTTGGTGAAACCGGCCCTTAATAATAAATTTTCGGGTATAAAATTGTTTGAGAAACCTGGAGATCAAAACTTTCACGGCAACGATTTTGAATAATTTAACAATAATGATATAACCCCCCCCCCTCTTCTCCCATCTAATTTGATATTTTAAGTTTCAAAGGTAGGTAAGTAGAATCTGAAAACAGTAATAAACGAGTCTCGACAGCAGGTCCAATTTGGGGTTTAGTTCTGCACCGAAGCTCGGCGTTACCATCAGTCATCTCTAAGGAGTGAAAAATAAGGGATACAGTTGTCGCCTTAGCTTTGAACGTTCGATGGAAGGGTACTGTTCAATTCAAATACCGATTGCTGAGGGCAATGCCATCTGCAAGGTGGTCTCCGAAAGTAAGTTTCCAGATTTTGTTGACATGCTTTTTGTGCCAATTTGTAGCCGAATAAATTTTAAATTCTATGTAGGTACTTACCAACTACGGTCAGATAGTATGGTTGGACAATTGGTGGATGAGAAGACACTTGGCACTCGTAGTGTCCCTCGTCCGAGTGCTGGGCTCCTTCAAGTTTGAGCTGCCAGTCGTTGGGCGAGCGAAACGAAACGCTGTAGCGGGGGTCGCTGCTGTACGCTTCCAATCCAACAGACACGAGCTTCAGTTTGTCGCCGTGCCTTTTCATCCAAGACACCTAAAACAAAGGAAATGTCGTATTTGATGTAGGTACCTACTCACAACTCGCCAACATCCAACAAGGGTACCTACGTTGATTGGTCTCAGGGTATTCGTAGTCGCCTTACTTTCCATAAACTCTTCTCAACACTTTATAAATTATTATTACGGAAAACACTGATTCCTTTACACCAACTGCTCTATAATATATTTTTACAAAATATGATTTAGATAGTGAACAACTTCATGATGCCAATAAGTTAAGAAGACTGTCTCTTTCAAACAAATTACTGAGCAACCATTCCTTGGATTGGCTTGGGGGATGATGCGTTTTAGGTTTTACGTATACGTTCAGGTCTCAAGAATGGATGGTCGATTATATTAATGAGGTCTAACGGCATGGGATTAACCAAACGTGATGGTTAGTGATTACTGATTATATTATAACGGCAACATCATGCGGTACCACCACAAACAGAAGTTTTCAGCTGCCGAGTCCTCTGAGGATTGGCTTACAGGAAGCTTTATACATTTCGTAGTATTTTAACCAGCGTATCAAAATAAAGTCTGGATGTCTCACACCCTTCCATCCCTTGTCTTCATGATAAAAATATTTCGGCAGTACATATTCTGAGAATTGCGGTCATGTTTAGAAATCCTCTTCACACTCTCCAAGTTCCCCAGAAATGTGAACATTCACATTCAGTTCATACAGACGATGCGTTTGTGAAACAACATTATTGAGAAGGCTCCAAGAGCAATTCATAGGACCAGACTTCTCCTGGGCGGTTCGTCAGATCTAAAAATTCTTCTTCTACACCTTCATCTCAATCGGAAATAAAGACCCCCGCCCCACTCAACCGAACAACCCTGTTTAACAAATTTACCCAGCAAAAAAAAACTCCTCCGTCGCGAAAATAATGATATCCATTTTTCCCGCCAAAATAGCAGGCTCGGTGCTTCGCTCCTCGCTCTTGGATGTGCATATATTATATACAAAAATGATCCTTCCCCCTAACCTTCGAATTTTTTTCAACGCTGTTTGGCAGGGGCTTTTCGTCTGGGGTGAAAAAAGCTGGTCGCCAGGGTTGAAAGATATTTCAAGGTTTGGAGGAAATGAACAGGATTCTATATACATATCCAACAGAGATGGAAGGAACAACGCACATCCAAGAGCGAGATGCGAAGACCCATAGCACGGTACTTCGGCGGGCAAAACGGATATCAGTCCTTTTTTCAGAAAGAGGTTTTTTTTTGGCGGGTAAATTTTTACAACAGGGTTGTTGGGGGGGGGGGGGGGATATCACATCTTTTACATTGATGAAGTAAAAATTTTTACGCAGTACCGAAACGTTTTCTCAGTCCCTACTCACTCAGTACCTACTTACTGATATCTACTCAGTACTACCTACTTACAGTAAATATTCAGTACCTAGTTACTTTTTGTGCCGGGAAAATTTTTACAACATGGTTGTTGGTGGGGGGAGGGGGGGTCACATCTTTTGCATTGATCAAGTAAAATTTTTCCCAGTACCTAAAAAAATTTCTCAATACCTACTCACCTAAAACTCTTCAATGGGGGGAGGGGGGGGGGAAATGCACAGAATGTTACCAGAGTCTGTTTAACGAACCAGTGTCTATTCTATAGGTAGTATCACATTCACTCTCCTTTATTTGTAGGTAAGGTTTTTGAATTAGTTGGCGCACATTCGACAGGTTTCAAGATGTATAAGGAATCGGACAGTTGTGTCTGCAAATAGATGAATGGATGAGTTCATGATGGGATAGGGGGGAATGGCTCCACGCACCGACATTTGCGCTACTATGTGGGTACTGCTTGACAAGAAAATGTTCACTATGTATGTGCTTTGTAGGTACCAACACGACTTATGGGCTTTTGTATTCTCACTCGACAAATACAGTAATGACGGAGTGTCCTTCCAGATTTGTTTGAGCAACTGAATTATGTGTCGTTACCAACGATGTCAGTTTCATTTCAGCTTCTGATAATTTTTATTAATTTGAGTAGTATCGCGGGCTTTCCAAAATATTATCTAAACTCCCTTATTGGTTTATTATTTTCAATAATGAACCATTGGAATCGAGCATGAAAAAAAAATTCTTACCCACCCACAAAATTTGATGGTTTATGTTTCAAGGTATGTGGAATCCAAAACTGCAATAAAACGCTGCAAATCCCTGCACAACGGTTTATTATTTTGTATAGAATACCCTTCTGTTACAGATCACAGCTCTATGTATAGATAACCCGTCTATATAATATGATATGTACTATTCTATTATATGCATATTATGTAGATCGCAGACACTCCGTAGGTTAGTACCTAACCCCGTACTCGTTACTAGGTACCTACCTAAATCACGAGTTAAATGTTGCTAAAATAATTCTGCCGATGACAAACAGTACCTAACAAAAAGAAACACACATAAAGAAGTTCTGAAAAGAAATTGTTGATGAGGAGTGAAAAAAGTTGCAAAAGTACCTACCAACAAACTCCAGCCCCTTCTACGTAGATGGTATAATTTACCGTTGTGTAATAATTTACCGTTGAGTAATGATTTACCGTAGTAATAATTTACCCATCAATAATACTTCAACGTTTGTTCAAGTTTCACTACCTACCAACAAACTCCAATAGAGCCATCATTTTTCAAATTAAATAATATCACAGAACAACCAACTCGACTTCATACTCCGCCAATATAATCAGGTGATCCCTACCAATGATTGGCCGTATTCACAAATTCCTATTGTGGGCGCGTCTCTGGTTACGAGATTTGGTTTGGATTGTATACAATTTCATTCACACTGGAGTCGAAAATGCCTGTCGGTGCAAACTTCGGGGCCTTACTGTGAACGAACGGCTGGACGTACGATGCTCCGGATGGCCTTAAAAAACTCGCAAGTTCAAGAACTATTTAAAACCGTAAAAATATTCACGTAAAAAAATGGTATAGGCGTTTTGAAAATTTCAACCCCTATTTTGAACCCCTTAGAGATGACTCACAGTAACGTCGAGCTTCGAGGACCAACTAGACGCCGAACGGAACCTATAACCCGAATTTCATCAATTTTTTTTCATGGTAACTAAGAAAAGTGGCCCGTACGGCGTACGGTGGACAGACAGAAATATTTTTATTGCAGTTTTGGATTCTACATATCTTGAAACGTAAACCATCAAATTTTGAGGGGGGGTAAGAATTTTTTTTTTCATGCTCGATTCCAATGGTTCATTATTGAAAATAATAAACCAAAATATTTCTGTCTGTCCGCCGTACGCCGTACGGGCCACTTTTCTTAGTTACCATGAAAGAAAATTGATGAAATTCGGGTTATAGGTTCCGTTCGGGGTCTAGTTGGTCCTCGAAGCTCGACGTTACCGTCAGTCATCTCTAAGGGGTTCAAAATAGGGGTTGAAATTTTCAAAACGCCTATACCTTTTTTTACGTGAATCTTTTTACGGTTTTGAATATTTCCTGAACTTACGAGTTTTTTAAGACCATCCGGAGCGTCGTACGTCCAGCCGTTCGTTCACAGTAAGGCCCCGAAGTTTGCACCGATAGGCATTTTCGACTCCAGTGCGAATGAAATTGTATACATTCAAATCAAATCTCGTAACCAGGGACGCCCCGACAATAGGAAATTTAGCCGGAGATAAAATCATTGCTAGGGGCCACCTGGTTATATTGGCGGAGTATGAAGTCGAGTTGGTTGTTCTGTGATATTATTTCATTTGCCAAATGATGGCTGTTTTGGAGTTTGTTGATAGGTAGTGAAACTTGAACAAACGTTGGGTAAATTATTACTACACGATGGTAAATCATTACTCAACGGTAAATTATTACACAACGGTTCGTTATACCATCTACGTAAAAGGGGCTGGAGTTTGTTGGTAGGTACTTTTGCAACTTTTTTCACTCCTCATCAACAATTTCTTTTCAGAACTTCATTATGTGTGTTTCTTTTTGTTAGGTACTGTTTGTCATCGGCAGAATTATTTAAGCAACATTCAACTCGTGATTTAGGTAGGTACCTAGTAACGAGTACGGGGTTAGGTACTAACCTACGGAGGGTCTGCGATCTACATAAAATGTATAGAATAGTACAATATTATATTATATAGACGGGTTATCTATACAGAGAGCTGTGATCTGTAACAGAAGGGTATTCTGTACAAAATAATAAACCGTTGTGCAGGGATTTGCAGCGTTTTTACTATAATATCGACCGAATATTGTGACCCATTGTCACAATAGCCTGACGAGATGGTGTTCATTTTGGGGAAAGGCAACTTATCGCAAACAAAATATAAAGGCAAATAATAATGTATCATAATTTGAACTGAGCATAACCGCACCGTTAAAATAAAATTTGATCTGATTGAATGTTGATCAGAATAGAAAAGGAAGAATGTTGCAATATTCTCATCGTGTATTCACGTAGGGCTCCAAAAGGCACTACAACGCTTATTCAAACAAGGTCCGCTCCAAGGAAAAATGAACTTAGTAGGTAGGTAGGTCTTTGTCGGCGTGGAATGCTCGAGTTTCGAGCTACTTTTAGTGAGGTCCCCAGTTTGAAAAGTTGAAGCGGCTTAGTTGAAATAGAAGGGGGAAAGAAAAGATCAAAGGGAACTGGAGACGAGTTGAAACTTCCGAGAGCAACAGCGGTTCCACACAATGATAGTTCTTGCGAAATTTTCGTAAGGTTCCCAGACAACGCCTTTACGTTTGCCCTCAATGGTGTATTCCCAAGGAAGAGGGTGAACGAGAATTTCCCGTTTATGATGTTCCCATAACCAAATGATTGCTTCCTTAGAGATGAGCTCTGCGGAACAACTACGCCCCAAATAGTACCTACAAAACCATGGTCATTAATTTTGGTTTGTGGTACCGAACAAAGAAAGTTTTTCGTTTGTTGGAAATCGACATTATATTTATTGAATATTAGTAACTTAGGTAAATGATCAGTTTATTATGTTACTAATATTCAGTAAATATAATATCGATTAAAAAAAATCTTAGTTACCACAACCAAAATTAATGAAATTCGGTTTTTAGGTCACATTTGGGATGTAGTAGGTCCGAGGGTCTCATCTCTAAGGGGTGAAAAATAGAGGGTGCAACTTTCAGAACGCCGTGCCTCGAACATTTTCAATAGAAGGGTATGGTTTTTATGACATTTTTAAATTGATTAGGAACTTGAGGATTTTTTGAGACCAGCCGGAGCCCTGAACTTTGTACCGAAAAGCTTCGTCAACATGCGTGTGAATCATACGATTGTGGCGATTGTGGGTTAGGTGTCTAGGTGGTCCGTGAAGCTCGGCGTTACTGTCAGTCTTCTCTACCTCCAGCCGTTCGTTTTCACCTGAAGTTTGCACCGAAAAGCTTCGTCAACATGATCATGAATGAAACGGTATACATCTCAGCCCTATGACTGCTAGGGAACAGCTGATTATAATCACGGCTGTATGAAATCGAGTTGGGATATTATTTTGGATTTTGTTGAAAGGTAATTTTGTAACTTGCACGAATTATCCGTCCGGCCGTCGCTGTCCGCAAATCCTCATCATCCGCATAACTTCCTCAGTTCGAATCCGATTTTGCTGAAATTTTCAGATACCATGTTGGCTGGGACATAGAATTATTTATAGAACAATCGGATCATTGGTATGGGGCGCACGTGCAAACGCGAATCCGAGGTACTCGATTTCTCGCGATTCATTGGCCCGATTTCGTTCAAAATCAGTGGGTAGACGTGGTGTAGCTTCTAGATGGTACTCTATGGATTACAGAGCGAATGGATCTTGAGTACGACCACTCTGTGCTGCAAACGCGAATCCGAAGCACCTACCTACTCAATTTCTCCCGAACTAATATGAAATACGTACGAAATGAACTGAAGTATGACATTTCTGAATACAATTCGCCGACAGCGAATAATCAATGGTTATATCAATCTCAGTAATATGGAAGGGAGAAGTGATTCGCAAACCAACGCTTTAAAACTCCGCATTACGACAATCAGCGGTTCAAGAATATAACGAGAACCAACGTTCCAGTTAAGGTAAGTGGTGCTATTTCAAAGGTAATGAAGCTGTTCGGTTAATTAAATTCAAACCTATAAAACTGATAAAATCAGAATCTTGTCATAGATCGTTCATTCCAGTCTAGGTAAATTCACTTTGGTGCATTGTATTTTCAAACTCTCATCAAGTTTTCATAGATTTTATAGTAAATTTTTTTCGGTTCATTAGAAATGTAATACATAGTAATAATGAATTGAAATGCCACTGAAACTGACTAAGAAAAACAAACCCATAAAGACTTCATAAAACTGCAGGGTATAATAAACTATACCTGTGCAAAATGTAAGTGAATATGTACTGACCGAGTGAAAGTGCACTGTGGTAGGCTAAGCTTGATGGGGCGGCTTAGGCTGGCGAATTGAAGAGTAACAAGTGAACACTTATTGATTGCTAACGAACCTTTGAATCGGCGCGCTAATGAATTGTAAGACCGCAACGCGGGGAGTTTCATCGTCAACACCGCGGGTTGTGGTATTAATTAAGTATTAGAACTACCTGACCCACAGTATATCCAGTCAGAATATTCAAGCACGGCTATAGAGTTGGAAGTACAGGAGGGGCTTGAGGGTTCCGTCATTCCCAGAATGTGATATTAATGTTAATGCCTCGCATTAATTTTTCATTCATCCTGTACTGGAACGGTCTCAACGTCTCGTTGTGGTTTTAAAATCGGTTTCACTGGAAAGTTTCTGAAAGAATGTACAATTTCAAACTAGTTCACGTCAAATATCGAAGTTACAGGTTAGATATTCAGAATGCACAGCCACATTGGATGATGGGATTTGCTAGTGCTGCATCTCTTCAAATGGAGTTTTCACCAAGATCTAAAGAATGACAATCCAAATCGATAGAAGCCAATTTTTTTGGTCTTGGCTGCTCAGTCAAGAGACAATGAGAAACTTGAAAAAACCGGGTCCCTCTGAGAGGAGAGCTAGACCGTCGGGCGCAAACCCCCATACCAGGGTGAACGGCTACCACTGAAGGAGCATATTTATTTAATGCACTTCCTGAGATCGTCATCAGCATAGATCTGGGTGAAAATTGAATCTCATTGAAGTAATCTACTGAATTTTCACCCAGATCTATGCTGATGGCGATCTAAATTGATAGAAATTAAGTTGATATTTATTAGAAAATTCTAAACCTAACCGAAAGCCAGGAAACGGCGCAGCCTATTCTATTATTAGTCCATGGAAATTCGCCCGAGAAAAACCTCTTCAACCTACAGTATTAGAATAGTACTAATAATAAATTATGAATTTGATTTGTAAGCCCTTTGTACACGCAAATACTCGTACAAGGATTTTGATAAATAATGCTGTTAGGATTGCGCGGAATTCCACCTATATTCATGAGGTGAGAAGAAACTATCAGAGTAACATTTATACAAATTTCAATAAAGGAATATTAAACTCCAAAGTTCCCTAATTATAATGTGTGTAATGTGTAATGTTATGTTTATTTATAATGTACATGATTTTTTATGTTATCCAGTACATGGGATTTCTAGCTCAAGATAACATACTTATTATATTAACTGATATTGATTGATAATAATTTTTTCGACTATCACCTGAATACATAACAAAATGAAATAACGCACGTATTTCAACAACAATATTAATAGTAAGCAACAGTAAGTATCACAGGGCATTATCACTGACTTAATCTCTAAAATAACTTGAATGACACGCACAAATTTAATAAGGAACTTGAAGGTCGGAAGCTCAGCATATTGATCAATGACTTAAGAAGGTAGGTATCACAGCGCAAACCGATCGGCAAAAGAATGTCATTCCAGTAGGCAGAATGCTCTTAATCGGCATATCTCCTTCATGAAGTAAAAGGTTTTTCTTATCAGGGATGGGGAAATTTCCCACGACAAGTACCTCCGAAACGGCACCACAGACACCCCGTTTCCGTCAGTAAGTGGGCTCTTGCACATCCGTAAATAGGGCAGCACGCCAATACGTGGTAAAAATCCTTCTGCTCCTCGAGGTTGCACACCGTGCAAAGTTCTTTCGGTCAAAATGTATAAAAGTATTTCGTGAGAAGGCTTTCGACTCGTAACAAATACGCAGCTGTTGTACCTACCAAAAAAATCGAAAATAACCATCTCTCTTTCGAATGAAGTGATAATCACAGAACAGCCAGCTCGATTAAAAAAATCATGCGTGATTATAATCAGATGTTCCCCTAGCAATGATATCTGGGCTGTATGTATACTGTATGATCCACATTCATGTTGAGCAAGCTTTTCGGAGCCAATTTAAGGGTCATAACTGTGAACGAACAGCAATCAATTTAGAAACGTCATTTTAAAAAAAAACCATACCATTCTATTGAGTTTTCGAGTAACGCCGAGCTTTGCCGCCCTACTAGACCTCAAATAGGACCCACAAACCAAATTTCATTGATTTTGGGTTACGTTAACTAAGAAAAAAGCGATGTGCGGCGGGCAGACAGAAACTCTGTTATTCTATTTTCTAGGTAGGGAACCCTACTTTGAAACAGTAATCATTAAATTTTGAGGGAAGGTTGAACAATTTTTTGCAAGCTCGATTCCAAAGGTTAATTCTTGAAAACAGCAAACTAGAATGAAAACTGGAGCTTAGAAAAGATGGGAGCAACTACGACTCGAAGTTTATTAGATACATTTGAAAAATCTATCCGAAGATTGCAATCTACCTGGCGTGCTGTAGGGGGTGATTTGAAGAGACTGGAGCGATGATGCGAATTCGTAGCAGCTGTCTTCGATTTGAGTCGCATTAATCATATTCAATTCAAATAATGCTGGAACTGTTGTGTTAGAATGGGACGGGATTTCAAAGCATATCATCACATCACGCATCATGAAGATGATGCATATCACGCCGGATTAATTCGATATATCCACTTAATAAAACTATCGATAGTGATTAAATCGCCTTAATCACTTAACCGCAACGAGATGAGCTAGGTGGTAGGTAGGTAGACATCATCATGTCCCCTTTCTCGTTGTCTGCAACGAACCAATTGCCTCTCTATCTATTTGACGATGTAGGGTTATCCACTGGCATTACCTACACACGTTGCACTACATGGCCGACAAATGAGGGTATCTAGAAGTCCTGCGAATTCGTAATCGAGTTTTCCACGATATCGTCGAGCTGAGTTGACTATAATACCGGCTGTAGACTCGGTGCTTATAATAAACGAGGGAATAAACGTAAAATAAAGTCGGACGTTATTTTTGTTTTAATCAGGGGCTAACCGAGCGCGGAGTAGTTGAACGCTATTTATTAAATCACAGCCTTCTCACACAGCCTGATTTTAGTTGCAAACTGCCTCAACCTACTTCGTTCAAGTAGGACCAATCGTTTTAGATACCTGCTAATTTGCTGCACCAACCTACAAGGAAAATAAGAGGCTGCAAAAAAATAGTAGACCGCACAGTCACGGGTGTGATGGTTTTACTAAGGGGAGGGGGGGATGTCATACAATTATGCATTCAAGAAAAAGTACTCGTACCCAATTAATCCTTTTAACTACGATAATACTCAATGAAACAAAAATCCAAATGACCTAATTTTCAGGATATAAAGAAAAATAAAGATACACAGATGGTTTTTCGACAGGAGAGTCTGGAGGACTTTGTAACGAGTGCGCATGCGCCAAGACGGACGATTTTCCTCACTCTTCGCACTTTCCGATGAGTCTGATAAACAGAATTAATTCACCGTTCTTCTTAATACATATCCATGATGTAACAACAGTTTTTGAGTTGATTTTGTTCTTCAGTGCAACGAACTCAGTAGATGTAGGTAAATATTTATTTTTACCATACCTACAACACGTGTGTCCAACATCCCTTGTTTGTGGAGGTTGTAAGTTATGTCTGCACTTTTTCCAAAGTTCGTTTGCCTTTGCATTACAAATAACAACTACATAGATATCTAATTCGGAACTTAGGGAAAGACAAAGAAAAATGTGAAATTCGATAATTTGATTTGACAGTAACCCATCTTGTTGATAATGATAAGCGCTAGCATCGCGGCACGCTGACCACTGCTGATCTAAGGGTTCTATTATTAAAAGCTAACCAGAAGTGGAGAGGAAAATCGTCCAAGTCTTGGCGAATGCGCAACTCGTTAGGAAGCGGCATCGCCGCATCAATCCTCCAGACTCGCCTGTAGTTCGACAGGCAGTTAGGGTTCATTGACTACTTTGCACTTAACGATCAATACTTGACAAGCATAATATACCAACAAACTATCCACATGAATATAGCGAGAAAATGACGAGAAATTGCCCACCCACTTGGCAGGACTTTTTTTTACGCTTTAGGAGTGAGGCAGCACAACTGAGTAGGTACTAATATCATCATAAATTATGGAGAAAAATATTTGTTTATAATAGAGCCCAACTTTTTCATATTATTCAAGGAAGATCAATGGCCATGTCAACAAGTCTTCAACCACTGAGGCAAACGCATGCACTAACTGATCTGTTTCCCGGCATATCTCAGAGTGAGCTGTGACTAGAATCGGGACGAATGATTTGTTAAAAGATCCACACAACCTTTTTTCATTTTAAATTATACACAACCACTCAATAACTCCAAAACCTTGAAAAACAGACACACCTTTGTTGATGGGTCACTTTGAATAACTATTTCAAAGATGAGGGCTTCAATATGATTTCGTTAGTTAGACACGGAGTGCATTCATTTTAAATCAGCAAAAACGTTGGACGTCGAAAAATTGATGAACGAAGGAACCTATTTAGTTCAACATTAAATTTATGTGATGGATCAAAATCTAGCACTCAGCGTCAAACTGAGAAATGACAGGAACGGGTCACTTGTTGTGTAGGAGTAGACTGGTTTCTGAAAAGCCCACCCAATACCTACAAAAATAATCATTTGAAAGTTTCAACATAACTTTCTAAACAAAAGCGTTTTATTCGGATCTCTCCTGCAAACCGACCGCAACCCCAGGAAAGGTAGTATTATTCAAATAGGTATTTTGAAAGTTACGAGAACGCTGTCATCAAAATTTGGTTTTACGTTTCATGGCACTTACGTTAAGAAAATCATAACAAACCGACTCTCCGGCATTTGCTTGGAGTTTTTCGGTTTTTCTTCCTGTAACAGGTATTTACCTACTTCTACTTATCAAGTCTCCATACATCATATATTTATGTACCTCTACTTATTTTGGTAATCGGGATCAACTAGGTAGGTATCAAATATAAAAATACGAAGTACCCAAAGGTTTATGAGAACGCTCAAAGCTATCGCACCGCACCTTTATTGTTCGAGAAGCGCTATTGATACGGTTCATCTCCGATTCGCTCCTCAGAATGATCTTCCACATCCAGTCATATCACGTTGCAGCCAGGAAATCGAAATTCGAAATAACAAAGAAACACGTGCACACTTTCAACTCTGCTTTCATCCTACGTTCACATCAGCTGCTTTATGGAACATCAGATGTTAAATAGTAGTTTACATTCTATCGAGTCATAGAAACGTAATACTATCGACTAGAGTGCCTTCCTCGTTCGTGGGAATTGGGAGAACATTGTGTCGTTGCAATAAGTGTGTTGAAGGGTGTTGGAGAGCCGGGGGCCAGAAGCGTCCTTTCTTTTCAGTCGCTCGATACTACTGTTAGGGAAGTTCACTCTATAGGTTCGGATACTTTCTTCGAACTCGTATTATACCATCGTATTGAGGCGCTCTTTCTTTATTCACGGGTGTACCTACCCGTGTTATCAAACTCAAAGATTATAATAATGTATTCCAAAATCTAGTACCGACATAAAACCGGAAGTTGGAAGGAATTTTCGCGCAGATTCTGAATATACCCCATGTTGCTACATCATAACCACAAAACGACATGCGGGCGACAGAGGATCAAAGGGGAGTGTAAATGATGGTTTTAGCAACCCTAGGTCACTGGCAGCTAAACGTCCCCCATGTATATTATATTCACTTCAACTCCCTTCCAAGGCCAAGGAGTGGAAGGTATCCCTAGCTTATAGAATTATCAGTAACCATTATTAATTTCACGTCGTATGGTTGAATTATAGAGGCCCACTGCATCATGCTTTGTTCAGTTTCAAACCAACCACGCAAGTGCATTTCACGTGCTACGGATTCACAAATTTCAACAGTAGTAACGTGTCCAGCCACACATTTAACAGGTAACATTCTAGGGAAGGAACTGATAACCCGTCTGTTCGTTTATATTTCTCCGCCCGTGGCCTTTGTTCTATTGAACAGCCACGGACTCGACACTAGTGTTCTTGAAGTCTGTAACACAGGTTAAGGGATAGTAACTCTGTTAAGCCACGATCAGTGTTCACCAGTTGTCACATAATCCCAGTCTGTAGAGTAAGCACAACAAGCGAATGAGAGAGTCATGGTTTATGTTTTAGGTTGCCCTTTGGTATTTGTATTGAGTGTTTTACTATTCTTTCCTGTATATTTGGTACCGTGCCTATCTAATAAAGCAATGTGCTCTCATCAAATTGACACCCTGCCCTTGTGTTCATGTGTAAGCCGGTGCCCTGCTAACAAAGGGGACCTGAGGAGGGTAGATGCGCCTATAAAAAGTGCCTAACTTGCCTAGCGCGGACATTCATCCAGTTTCTCTCCAACAAGTGCCTTCTCTCTCAACCTTACCTCCTCATCACCAACTAAGCCTTCTCCGTTCTCAACGAGGTGAAAACGGGTCTCAAGGAGGTGAAAAGGGGGGAGAACATTCTTCAATACTAACAAGGTGAAAACCAGGCCAGTATTCTCCTAGATATTCAACGAGGTGAAAACCGGGTGGATATCTTCCTTATCACTTACCCATATATTCAAGGAGGTGAGAACCACATGGATATCTTCCTATCCCAATATTCAACGAGGTGAAATCCGGGCGAGTATTTGCCTAAATCCCAGAGGCGTATCCAAGGAGGTGAAAACCGCGCAGATACAATCCCTCGCGCTCTCTCTCTTCCAAAACCCCTACCTAGTCAAAATTCAACTCAAAGTCACATTTTCCTTCAAGCCAAAGTTTATAACATTTAAAATTTAATCAAAATAAGAGTCATCACTGTGGTAACACCGACGTTTCGAGACAGCTGCTAATCTCAAGCCAACAATGCTGAACAAACCGCACACCACCACAACCATCACCACGACCACCCCCACGACCGACATCATGACCGCCTCCATGGATACCCCGCTCGCACTGCCTCTGTTCTATATGCATGACCCCACCCTCTGGTTCTTCCAGCTCAACACCACATTCTCCGCCTCCAAATCAAGTCACAAAAATCAAAATACTACAGGACAATTTCGCTCCTGCCCTACGGCATCCTGCTCCAAACCTCAGATATCTCAACGGACTCGCCCACCTCCTACGGCGACTTATGCACCCACCTAATCGACCTGTACCAACCCTTCAAGCAAGCTCGGATCTCCGCCCTCTCCCAGCCTCAACAACTCGGCGACATTAAGCCCAGCCACCTCTTCCGCCGGCTTCGACATCAACTACACGATGTTCTCACCACCGACATCACGAAGACCTTCTTGCTCAGGGCGTTACCACTCCACATCCAGATTTCCCTACCCCCGTACCTTGCGAAGGACGATGAATCATTGCTCTGCCTCGCCGATAACATGTTTGACACTAGCACATTCTCTACAGTCTACGAAATCTGGCCACCAACCGACCTCCACCCTCGCTCATGCTCCCAGAACCCCTTCTCACCCACCCGACCCAGAAGCCCCTCCGTTGATCGTCGAGACCGACCTCCCAGCCGAAGCTCCATCCCACCACAAAACCTAGACACCCGACCCCCTCTGCAGCCCCAACAACCATCCACCCCACCCCGGTGGTGGTACCACACTAAATTGGGGACACAATCCCGCAGTTGCAAGTGGCCCTGTGATTTTCATGCTGCCGCCTCCCAGGGAAACGCCAACGCCCGCCAGTAAACCCAGCAAGCACCACCCTTCGCTCCACCTCAAGTGGAACGGCCTGCCTAACGCCTCCGACACCTTCTTCGATCTCTGCCGTCGCCTCCACGGAGAAGAAAAGGGTACTGTTCCAAGCCATCTCCATCATCCCCAACAACGTTCTACATCACAAAACGCCATCAAACGATCAACTCCTGTACGCCGCCAATGGTACACACATATCTTCCTACAGTACCTACAAATATGAACGGACCTTCACCGTGGCCAACGTCAAGAAGTCTATCCTTGACACCAACTTCCTCTCCTATTTCGGATTGCAAGTCGATATGAAAAACTCTCGACTGATTGACCCCGTTTAGCAGAAACCGATAGGAGGCTTCATCAGCTCTGTCACACCTCCTCCTCAGATCGCCCCCAAATTTTCCAGACTCCTAGACGCCTACCGACCCAAACCTAGACCGACGTCCCACCTCTCGCAAATTTATCAATAAATTGAGACGACCGCCTACCGCTCTCCCTGAAAGCTCGACGCCTCCATCCCCTCCAGCTTTTGCAGGCCAAAGCCCACTTTGATAAAATGATCAAAGCGGCAACTATCGAAGGCTAAATTCCAGGATGACTCCGGACATGTACAACATTCCGCATCTCCGAGACTTCTCGTCCCACCTCCATGGCACCACCATCTTCTTCACGCTCGACATCTCCCAGGCATTCCACCACATTGAAATTTATCCGCCCGACATACCGAAGACCGCCATCATCACACCGTTCGGCCTCTTCAAATACCTCAAGATGGGATTCGGCCTACGCAACACGGCTCAGGGCTGGCAGCATTACATGGACCAATTCTACGTGGGCTCCCCTAAGTTTTCTGCTTCCTCGATGATGTTCTGATAGCTTCCAACTCCACCAAGCAACACTACGACACCTCTGACACGTCCTCGAAATCTTCCATACTGAAGGCCTCACCACCAACAAGAACAAATGCGTCATCGCCCAACTTTCAGTGAAATACCTGGGACACTTTGTCACCGTCGATCAAGGCCACCAGTTCGAATCGGTGCAGTTCGCAGAACTGCTCTAATCACTGGGGATTACGAAACAACGCACCACGGCCTACCACCCTCAATCCAACGGGAAGGTCGAGCGATGGCACTCCATTTTGAAATAGGCCATCTCAACTTCCAGTAGCACGGCCTCCTGGACAAAGGCCCTCCCCTACAACTTGTTGAGCCTCCGCAACGCGGCCCAACCGACCGATGGCCTTAAGCAGGGTTCACATCCATCCGGAAAGCTATCCGGAAAGTGCGTACGAGCAGCTGATTGGTTGGACATCAGCTGGGGAGGGGGGAATATTCTTTCCGGAGAAGCACTTTTGAAGCGAACTGTACGCTTCAGATTTTTCAGATATTTTCCACTCCGCATCTGCGCAGTTCACTACTGCGCATACGGAATGGCGTCGGGAACCGAATCAGCTGTGGGAGGAAGCGCGAGAAACATCTGTTTCGGACAGCCAAAATTCCGGATGGTTATGAACGCCTTCCAAACGCCTTCCCAACTTCCGCGATTCCCCTCCATCCCCTCCACTGCTTTTCACTAGCTTCCCCTATCCGTATTTCCAGACGGCTCCGGATGGATGTGAACCCTGCTTCAGTCCCGCCGAGCGGACCTTCTGCGCTCCTTTGCGCCTATTGGCCGACATATTCCTCGAAGGAACATCGCCTGCTCTCGATCAAACACAACCAACATACCTCAGTACATACAGACCCTCGCGCTCCTTTCTCTTCCAAAACTCCTACCCAGTCAAAATTCAACTCAAATTCACATTTTCCTTCAAGCCAAATTTTATTACATTCAAAATTTAATCAAAACCATAGTCATTACAACAACATTTGTTTTATACGAAAACGAGTTCAGTGGGTTCCAATGGGCAATTTGAAGAATGACGATGTTTTGAAGAAACGGCAACTGGTGAGCTATTTAGGCATAGGAGCATATCCGGAACTAAAAATATCGCTCCCTCAAGCAGCATCTGTCCAACTGTGACCGACAAAATTGTAAATTTTTTCATTAAATGACGGTGAGTGAATTATGTACCTATTTGGTCGGTCTTATAGAAATAGAATACAGGTATTAGGCTATGCTAAGAAGGTAATATTGAAATAATCCAATCCTGTGAAGCAAAATACTTCAAAGTATTATTTGACCCCCCCCCCCCCCCCAGGTGGTGCATGCGAAACGAGGGTATTAACTGCAATTTAAAGATACATCTGACGAATAGTAAAATTTTTAGTAGTTTTCAACTGTTCCAAGTTTTGGACAATGAAGATGTTCGGCGGGTCAGGAGTAAAAGCCATGAAGGTTGTTGCGCTGATTTTACCATGTTCTATAACGACGAACAGGGTACGACGAATTGATTATTTAGTATGACCTCATAATATGGAATGAATTACTTACTGTAAAGATTATTCCGTTTTGGAAGAAGTACGATAGAAAAAGGCTTTTGAAGTGGGGGAAAGAACTTGACGCCAGGAATCCAGAAACTACTGCTATGTTCTTACCGGTCAGAATACCAGGACTGCATTATAGTAGCTAACATCAAGCACAGGTGAGATTTAGACATGTTCACAGGCCTCTATCAAGTCCCTGTATTAAGAACGAATGAAGAAATAATGTAGAAAAGAATGAATGTATAATACTAATTAACGTCGAGGTCGGATGAAAATACATAATTAGGTACCTATATTTATTCGTGGATTTACTTTCATGGGATGTTTTGACAACTCCTCTTTAAGTAAGAGTGAGTATTTCCCCAACAACAGCCTCCGAGCTCAAATTTCCTATCACTATTACCAACAGCATTTTATGAAAAAAGTTCTGTCCACGTTCTTTTACGACCTAACAACCATCAACTTGAGTTGATTGATCCCTTAAATTGAGGATGAAATTACTCTTATTACTAGCGTGGTATCTTTCCTAAATAAGGACCAATTCTCGGTCTAATGTTACGTCGAGAAACACTTGTTTGGTTAATAAATGTATTTACATCTTTTTCGTCCATAATTACACTTTTACTATTTATTGGCCAGGCAAAAAAAAAAAAAAATTATAGGCATGGCTTATTCTAACAAATGCCACCATACAACAAATGTCACCATACTTTAGTTTAGTGATTAGAGCGTCCCCGCATGAATGGGAAGTGAAACAAGACCCACTTTAGTGCAGTCACACTGTTCAAGCAGACGAATAAAGTTTTTGAAACCATCACTCCAGTCTTCTATCTCGTGTTGAAAGTGCTCTAATAGTTCAAAGCTGATTGGGACGGAAATCCACTCCCAAACTGAACAGTACTTTTCGAAACACGAAAGGTTATCACATTAGAACCGGAGAGCAATGAAAGTTGGCTCGCATTTTGCGCCTCTTCTTGTGTCCAGGATAGTTGCAGAAACGAAAAGTTGCGATCAGTTTTTAGATCCTTCCAACGCACCCACTCCACCGTCCTTAAAACCCTTAATTGAACCGAAGTGGGTCATTTCCCGAGCCAACTCATCGAAACAAAGGGTAAAGCTCCGGAAAACCTCGAGGCCAACACTGTCGGTTTGTTGATTTCACGGTTCTTTAAATTGAATTAGCTTGCAATCCACCCGATCTCCCCATTGAAATAATTGAGAAAAACCGCATTTTTTAGGTTGATTGGTAGCGTATTTTTTCACGGTCAACAATAGAACTTCATACGGTTTTCTATCGACTCCACGTAAATGTTGGTATTGATGAGTCTGAAAATACGAGCTTGAAAAACCAATGTCGCTTATGTAACAAATTTACACTGAAAACTAAAGGATGAGTTCGAAGATGCGATGGGATCTTATAGCCTCCATAATTTTTAGTTACCTTTTCTGACAATTCGTCGTCACTTGAGTGGGCGATGATCGTTTCAATCCTGCCAGCTTAAATACATTTTTTCAGATTTCCACGCGTTATCTCGATCTATTTGTCCAAATAATCTATAGGTATTTTATTTTACTAAAGGACTGATTTGGTGGAAATTTTGGTTAAAGGTATCAGTCTAGCTCCAGAATCTTCGCCTTAAATTCAGCTTTAGGTACATCTTTCCCGTACAGGTATCTCAGAAAACAGGCGAGTCATTTCTTCGGATGCATCTCTGCAGAATCGTTGTATTCGTATTCGTTGTTGGGTCACCAGCCCATTCTTGGAAACCAGCCTTCCTGAATTATTCAATCCCGTCAACCCCACGGCCGGGGGTTCCGTTCTCTAAAAAAGAAGTCGGATCCCTCAAAAGAAAGACGCCTGGGGCTGAGAGACTGAACCGAAAGTAACTCGCAGGCCAAAGCCCCTCAACTTCGTGAATATTAAAAATTAAGGGGAGCCGTTTGGTTCCTGTGGAAACCCCAAGTACCTCCTCGTTCCGAGAGTCGGACGATGAAGAAGGGGAGAAGAAGTGCGGCGATAAAAACGAGGGTTCCACTTTATCACGGGAGATGCCGTCAAAGATTTTAGGTTTAAGGGCCCCCGTTGGCCTAATCAGGTAGCCCCGTCGAAATGAGTGAGATGCTTGTGTTTGAGTGAGGGGGGGTCAAAAGCTCTCTCAAAGTTCCATAAACGTTGAAAACCGTAATAGGCCCTGCGGGTCTTAATGGGATTACACTGCTTTACCCCTTTCTGCAATGAGCCATGAATAATCAACAAGGCCGTGACATCATGGAAGAGCAGTAGAGGTAAGAAATGAATTATCCAAGATGCTGAAGGTGTTTCATTATCAACCTCACCAAGTTTTTATTTTTTATTAAAAAAAAAAAAACATATTATTGCAACGACTGAGTAATGCACTAAGTAATAAATGAATCGGCAACCGAAGGATTTCAAATAGTACCTATAGTTAACCATTCAAACAGGAAATTCTAGCGAATGTTCGAAGAGAAAAGACAAAGACGCTATTGGCGTGGGTCCGAAAGTTTTAGTTGGTGAAATTCATGTGTGAATATTTATATTTATGTGTCACTCCAAATGTCCACAAGGTAAAACGTCTGCCAAGTCGGGTAGGCAGTATAGCTTCCTCACCTATGTAACATGGACGTACATAATTAGTTGATGGGTCCATTCGGTGGATCCATGGAGAATTGACTGACGCGTATGGAATTGAGAAGCTCAAAAATGACAATGTATTAGGATGGAATAGGAACTGCAGTAATAGGATTAATGATAAGCGTAATAGGATTATTATAGGCATTCATATAAGTGTTTTGAATATTTGAGGTATCATACCACTTGAAGAATAAGTATTTCAAAAGTGTCGAAGCTATTCACAAAAGATTTTATACAAATAAGTAAAACCAATTAAAATTGAGAGAGAAATCCAAATATCGTCCTTTTCTAGGATAGTTATGGGCTCTACTAGGATTTCACGTTTGCGCATACGCAGACGAAAGTTACTGTACTTTATCAATGGGTACTTTAATATGGGACGATCTGTTGGCCAACCCTGACCTACCCTCCAAACCTCATCGCCTCACGACGATTTCTAGGGTACATGTGGGCTAGAAGGATTTAATTTATTTATTTATTGCAGATTTAATTAACTAATTAATTGCAGATTTAATTATTTAATTTTTTATTGAATGCGCAGACGAAAGTTACAGTACTTTTTCAATAAATCAGATATGGGACCATCTGTGCTTCAACCTGCGCCTACCCTCCAAATTTTAACTCACTATGACTATTTTTTCGGGTAGTTATGGGTGTTCAAGAAATTGGCACACATATCGTGTTTGCGCCTGCGCATCCGAATGTTACACTCCGAATTTGATGAAATTGGTTAGGAACCATCAGGGCACCATTCTGAATCTATCTTGCAACTTTCAGCTTCATTATGATCTTTACAAGGTTTTCACGTTTGCGCATGCATAGTTGGTACTTCTTTAATGAATTTGATATAGGACCATCTGTGGTCAAACCCGCATCTACCCCAGTTAAAGTCATTACGACCATTACATCGTACAGTTTTGCCCGGGAAACGGGACTGACCACAGACAGACAGACAGACAAGGAACCAAATAATATTATGTTCCTTGATGTCTGAATAACGTAAAATGCGAGTGGAAATTTTCATTTTGGAGGACATAAGTACATTTTTTTCGACTCTGGCGTGAATACAAAGCTTTCCTATCTTCGGTAGTGAGGAAGCGAAAATTACAAATTTTGACGAAAGTTCTGAGATATGAGCGATTTTTGAAAATAAGAAGATTGTCAATTTTGCGTTTTAGAATTGATATAAAATAGCTATAAGTTTTGTAATGATACACTACGTTATATCATAAAAAAACAGTTGCATTTGTTGATACAAACTTAGAAAAATACACTACTTGGTTTAATACGACTTACAAATATCTGCCGGATATTACGTTTTGGCGCAGACGTAGGACTATTTTTTCGGGAGACAAGTCGATCCCCGTCAGCCTCCGTTTCAAGCAAGACATCTCGGAATACGTCCGCAGTAGTCATGAATGTCAGGTTTTTAAATTCAAGTTTAGACCTAAAGCTGATTCCACGGTGATCCCTACATCAACGGCTCCTGAGCCCTTCCACACCCTTCAGTGGGATTTCGGGGAACTCTCGAAGATGTCTGAGGCGTGGCACGACAAGATTTTTTCTAGTTATGGTTGACGAGTATACAAAAATTCATGTTCGTCAAAAGTATGAGAGAAACATCTGGTGCGATCATCACACTGCTTGGTTTAATGCGACTTACAATATCTGCCGGATATTACGTTTTGGCGCAGTCGTAGGAGAATTTTTTTGGGAGACATGTCGATCCCCGTCAGCCTCCGTTTCAAGCAAGACCTCTCGGAATACGTCCGCAGTAGCCATGAATGTCAGGTTTTTAAATTCAAGTTTAGACCTAAAGCTGATTCCACGGTGATCCCTACATCAACGGCTCCTGAGCCCTTCCACACCCTTCAGTGGGATTTCGGGGAACTCTCGAAGATGTCTGAGGGGCGTGGCGCGACAAGATTTTTTCTAGTTATGGTTGACGAGTATACAAAAATTCATGTTCGTCAAAAGTATGAGAGAAACATCTGGTGCGATCATCACACTGCTTGGTTTAATGCGACTTAAATATCTGCCGGATATTACGTTTTGGCGCAGTCGTAGGAGAATTTTTTTGGGAGACATGTCGATCCCCATCAGCCTCCGTTTCAAGCAAGACCTCTCGGAATACGTCCGCAGTAGCCATGAATGTCAGGTTTCTAAATTCAAGTTTAGACCTAAAGCTGATTCCACGGTGATCCCTACATCAACGGCTCCATCAATTCCCTTTCCTAGAGAACGTAAAAAAATGGTTGCTGATAATGGCCCCCAGTTTGTCTCCAGAGCCTTGAAACATTTTGTGGAAGAAAAAGGCATAAGTCTGGTTCACACAACGCACTACCATCCTGCTGGAACGGGTTGGCAGAGAGGAAGATTAGGGACTTAAAGCTATTCCTGAGCATGTGCCCACAACTCAGAGGGGTGGGTACATGGTCAGAGGTATCTGTGCTTAGAGGCAGCAGTAAACTAGCAAAACAGGTCTCGTTCAACCGGAATCGGGTGTTCCCCATGTTTCAAGGCGTTTGGGAAAGTACCCGTTTTCCCAGCCGATAAAGCCTACGGGACTACGCTGAAAGAGTCACCTCATTCGGAAGAAGCTAGGCTAAGTACCAGAAACAGCTACAAGAAGGGGATCATATTCTGGTCCAGGCTGGGTTCGATGGCTACCCCAAGACCGTGGTCTATGAAGACGAGAAAAAGAAGGATCAGGTTGCGGCCATAAAAAGTGTTCTCCAACACCATAGTCGGGACAATGGAATACCTTAAGTTGAGGGGAATGTAACTATACACTGCGTTATATCATGAAACCATTGATGCCTGTGTTGATGCAAACTTGGAAAAACACGGCTTGGAATAGTGCTTTAATAGACTTACAAATATCTTTTGGATATTACAAGTTTTATTAAATGTAGATACGGGGGAAAAAATTATGAAGTCAAAAAGGTTTATTTGAAAAAAGTGGGCCAATTTAACATTGTTGGGGGATCATAAATTGCTATAAATTACTAAAATTATGAACAATTTATAGATAAACACCACAAGTTTGCCCCCGCTATTTGTATCCATTTTCGATTTCCGATATGTTACATTTCACCGAACGTATCATAGCGTGTTCCGTTCAGAGCTTGTGCGGCACAATCGTCGAAACGCTGTAATATAATCACTTCCGCTTGCCTCAGTAGGGAGTGGCAGTTAAATCGATGACATCGCGTAGAACCGCTCGACTGATGGCAACCCTCTTTCTTCACTATACATCATGTAACGCTCGATGATTTTAATAACAACGCATCACAGCTTTTGGCGAGTTCCCCCTCGACACTCATTACCGGGGGGATATCACCAATCATGCCGTTTAGTGGGATACATTGCGTTACTAATAAATTTTTAAAGCTTTCCAAATCCATAACCTCCATAACACAATACCCATACCTCGATACCCTCCCCTAATTTTTCCTCTGCTCTAAGGATACGGACAAGACGGGAGAATCCATACACAACTGAATACTAGCAATAGGGAACATTGATGCTTGTTATTAAATTGTTATTGAAAATATTTTGAACGTAGGGGCGATAGATAATGAAATTGCATTCACACTGCTGAGTGAGCGTAGACTCGTTCTCACTGAATGAAGCCAATCCGAGCCCGATTCGGCAAATCTGCATCTTTGAAACAGATACAATTTGAAATAAGATTTGAAGATAGTAACTAACTAGGTACTGAAAACTTCCAGAACAGATGGCGGTGGTTCCACAACTCGTTTTTGACACGTATACCCATAATACAGTGACAAAAAAATACTATAGACCTAAGGCGCTTTTTCAAAGGGGCAACTTTTTCAGTGTGTTTTGTTAACATCCGCAACGAAGAATTTTCATATTATGTATATTATTATTTTAATCGAATGTAGTTCCTACCTACCTTTTGAATGAACCGTGGGATATTGAAATCTGTTCATTGAAATAATCACTTACTACAATCGGGACTTGTCTTAGAATAATGTATAGCCGACGATATTTTCTGCAAGGCATTAATATAATGACACGGGCGCTGATCTCTCCACAACCTGCCATGGCTTAAATTATGTTTTTTTTCTTCTGATAAGTCGTGAAAAATGTTTGTTGAGTTGATTTTTCCGATGCACTTCGTTCGAACTATAAATCTTTGGTCGGAGGTTTCACTGCTATTATTTCTTTTGGGCTAACTTTAACATTTTTTTATGATCTATATACGGTCAACACGATCCCAAAGGCAGACGTTGAAAAATGTATATTAAATACACATCATGTGCATTCAAATCACATAACGGGCGTGCATTCCCTGGGTATACAACCCGTTTGGACTGGTACAATGAAACACTTTTGAATTCACATTTGCAAATTATACTGAATCAATTCACATTTGAAAATCATCTGAATCAATTCATGCTGAAAATCATACTGAATCAACTTCGTTCCCCGATATTTTACTTCCATAAAACTTAACACAAACATCTAGTAGAAAAAGCTTTTAGGTAATAATGATTGGTTACTGTGAGACTACTTTACTGCATGGGCAATACCCAGAGATGTTTATGGTTGACTCTTACACCTAAGCAGTTACCGTAACGTTGTTCGAACGTTCAGTTATTATCCACCAATTCGAATGAAACGGTTGTTCTGACTTTATAATGGGTTTATCTAATCAACTGAATCTGGGCTCTTATGAAGCCAGGAACTTCTTAGTCCGTCCCATTAAATATACTCATTTTCTTCCTTCCCAAGTTCATCTAGTCAAGGGATCCGTCGAGCCTTCCCTCCGGTATGGTATGGTGGGGGGGGGGGGGGGGGGTGCTCAACTCAATGAATATTTCATCAAGTTCCTTACTCAAGGGAATATTTTGACTTGTTAACAAGTTGAGAAACTGAAAGATGCTCCGGAGCCTGGGAATACTGTGTCTTTTCACCGAATTGCGCTGTAGGTGTAGCGCAGACTCAAGTTTATGGCAACGGTGTGCATAACACCAAGCTTTTCAGAGAGCTCTCCTCACCGTCCCAGCGTGATAAAAGCGACTCGTTAATTATGGTGGATATTACACCGAGGAGGGTAAAGATTGATAAATAGCTTCACGCTCTTGAGGCTTAACAAGCTCATTTAGCAGGGATGTACTCTCTGCAAAATGCTGCCTGGGTGTGAGCGCCATTTTGACACATAGCACCCCCTAGGTACACTTTTACCCATAAACATTGGATTTCTTTAAATCCATTGTCATGTTTTCAGCCGGTGTCATGGTAAATCCGTGGTTTTAAAAAGCTGAGAGACAAAATCAAGCGCAATAATGGCGAGGCAAGCAATTAGGTACATTGAAGTGACTTCAAGTCTCCGTAGGCATAATGAATAAGACGATACCTACTCGTAGGTTGCCAACTGATAATCACAATATTATCATAAATAATTATCATTAAATCTGTAATTATGCCAGGAAAAGTCTGCAAGTGAGCGATGGTAAATAACACTGGGGCCCTCTAACCTTCAGTATACTCACTAGGTACTACGCGTAATTTTGATATTTTCAAGGCTTGTGCTTTAGTTTCACTATGAATTTCCTCACCATCGAAGGAGCCATAGTTTCGCAGAGAATACCTAAGAGTTCAACTGTTTCCAGAGTATAAAACGTGAAGTTTTGACGCACGTTGGAGTGCTGCGTTTTACAGGCGCAACCTAAAATCTGTAATGGATAGGCAAATCCATGGATTAGTCCCATACTATCTTAAAGGACCACTAAGGCCAACAATTCTATATTGGCACGGGGGAGGGGGGAGGAGTTCTTCAAAAGAATTTTAGGGCCAAAGGTTTTTTAAAAATCGACCCCGTAGTGGTTCCTAGGGCGATAAAAAGATATAGGCGGCCCTGTTGTTCTCCGTCTAGCCGGGCGTACCGCATTCCCTTAGCTTCTCATCAGTTGTTCGTTAGTACTACTGTAGGCTGATTTTCCCCTCGTTGCGTATTGTTAGTTTTTTTGCGTGTCACTAGGTGCATTCAGTAACTGTGGCCCTGTAAGAAGAAAAGTGAACCGGGATCACAATAGAAGAAAAACGCTGCAAATTATTAAACAAATGTTTATTATTTACCTGTATAGATGCCCTATCTGCGTAGATCACTGTTTTCTGTGGTCAATACCCTCGTGCTCCCCCCAAGAAAGCCCTAAATCGAGTACTGGAGCCGACTCCTGAACTAAGTTTTCTAAAAATGCGCGGGATTCAATAATTCAATCATTAATTATTTTGTAGTTATTCATGAAGCATAAGGCAAATAATAAACCGTTGTGTAATAATTTACCTGTATAGGTGCCCCTTCTACGTAGATGGTATAATGAACCGTTGTGTAATAATTTACCGTTGTGTAATAATTGCATTGTGTAATAATTTACCCATCAATAATACTTCAAGGTCTGTTGAACTTTCACTACCTATCAACAAAATCAAAAGAGCCATAATTTTGGATTATTATTTTCAATAACGAACCATTGAAATCGAGCATGAAAAAAAATTCTAACCCCCCCTCAAAATTTGATGGTTTACGTTTCACGGTATGTAGAATCCAAAACTGCAATAAAAAACGCTGCAAAGTCCTTGCCACATGGGTTTATTATTTATTGGACATACCTACAGAAATGTTGGCCGTTCATTTATTGTTTCTTTCATGCGTAATAATCGAAATAGCTATTTATGATGGTTTCCATTAATTTTGGCCCCTAAAACACAAATCAAGTAGGTACTTTTTTTTAAAAATTATTATGTTTAAACAATCTTTGATCATTGGTAGTGCCATTTAATCGTCTTGATCCACGTGATGACACTTTTTCCAGTGTTATTATACAAACTGATGGTGATTTCAGACGATTTCCCAGACGGTTTTTGACTCATAAAAAATCAATTTTGGGAGCTGAACATTTGGTAGAACTCAATTTTCCACTGTTTGGTCAAAATTGACTTCATATTCGGTCTTCTCGTCCCCAATAACATGGAAAACGATATCTCAGAAGCTCATGGTACCAACATGTTGCTAAAACGCAAAAAGTACCTATTTTTACACACATTTTCACTCATAACACCCCTGGGTATATTCCGATCGGGCTGAAAAGGTTCGGGACACAACTAGGGCCCAAATGGAGCATGTGTGCGAAAGAACGAATTTTTAGACCGAAAATGAGGCCTGTACACGTGATAGGGCGTACGGCGGACGGACATTGCATTTTTGGAATCTGCGCATCTTGCGCAAAAAAAGTTTGAGGGGGTGTTATAAAAATGTTTTGCTGTGCAAATACATAGGTCTATTATTCCCAGAATAATAAACCAACAATTTCTGTCTCTCCGCCGTACGCCCTGCGCCGTACTGGCCACTTTTCTTAGTTACCATGAAAAACATTGATGGAATTCGGGTTATAGGTTCCGTTCGGGGTCCAGTTGGTCCTTGAAACTCGACATAACCGTCAGTCATCTCTAAGGGGTTCAAAATAGGGTTTGAAATTTTCAGAACGCCGTATCTCGAAAACTTTCGATTGAAGGGTATGGTTTTTTTTACGGTATTAAATTTATCTTGAGTCAAACAATTTTTTGAGACCACACGGACCACCGTTCGTGTCCACCAAAAAGCTTCGTCAACACGATCGTGAATCAAACGGTATAAATCCGGCTCAGATAATCTAGGGAGCAACTGATTATAATCAAGGATGGCTGTATGAAGTCGAGTTGGTTGTTCTGCGATATTATTTCATTTGATAAGGGATGGACTATTGGATTTTGTAGATAGGTACTTGTGAAACTTGAACAAACGTTGAAGTATTATTGATGGGTAATTAATACACAATGGTAAATTATTACACAATGGCAAATTAGCACACAACGGTAGATTATTAAACAACGGTAAATTATTTCATAACGGTAAATTATAACACAACGGTAAATTATTACACAACGGTTCATCTACCAAGAAGGGGCTGGGTTTTGTTGATCGGTACTTTTGCAACTTGAACAAACGTTGAAGTATTGTTGATGGGTAAATCATTACACAATGGTAAATTATTACTCAACGGCAAATTATTACACAACGGCAAATATTACGCAACGGTAAATTATTACACAACGGTTCATCAACCAAGAAGGGGCTGGATTTTGTTGAGCGGTACTTTTGCAACTTGACCAACCGTTGAAGTATTATTATGGGCAAGTTATTACACAACGGTTCATTATACTTGACCACGAAGGTAGGTATTGACCACAGAAAACAGTGATATACGCAGAAGGGGCATCTATTTCACTCCACATCAACAATTTTCCTTCAGAACTTCTTTATTTGTGTTTCTTTTTGCCGTTTTAGTTACTGCTTATCATCGATTAAACTATTTTAGCAACATTAACTCGTGATTTAGATAGGTACCTAGTAACGAGTACTGGGTTAGGTACTAACCTACGGAGGGTCTGCGATCTACATAATATTATGTATAGAATAGTACATACTATATTATATAGACGGGTTATCTACGCAGAGAGCTGTGATCTGTAACAGAATGGTATTCTATACAAAATAATAAACCGTTGTGCAGGGATTTGCAGCGTTTTTCAAATGAAATAATACCACAGAACAACCAACTCGACTTCACACAGCCATCCGTGATTATATCAGGTGCTCCCTAGCAATGCTTCTTTGCAATTCCCGATTGTTGCCGCGTCCCTATGATGATATCTGGGCTGAATGTACACAATTTCAATCACCCTTCTGTTGAAGAAGCCTGTCGGTGCACACTTCTGGGCCATACTGTGAGCGAACGGCTGGACGTACCGCGGTCTCAAAAAAACTCCCAACTTCGAGAACTATTTAAAACCGTAAACAAATCGAGATACCGGCATCCTGGAGATTTCAACCCCTATTTTGCACCCCTTAGAGATGACTGACATTAACGCCCAGCTTCGAGGACCAACTATACCCCAAATGGGAATTATAAACCGGATTTCGTCAATTTTGGTTCATGGTAACTAAGAAAAGTGCGAAGTACGGCGTACGGCGGACGGACAAACATTTTTTTATTGCATTTTCGGATTCCACATAGGTACCTTGAAACGGAAACCATCACATTTTGAGGGGGGGGGGGGGGTTAACTTTTTTTCCTTGCTCGATTCCAAAGGTTCATTATTGAAAATAATAAACCAAAATTAAGACGTGTGCACGCTGAGATATCATAACCCGGAACATGATTATACCTTGGTCCTAGAACTGGATCCGGGTGTCAAATGATGCCTACTAATCAATAATGTCATTGTTGTACAGAAAGCATGATAATGAATGA
This sequence comes from Leptopterna dolabrata, assembly GCA_954871275.1. Taxonomy (NCBI): domain Eukaryota; kingdom Metazoa; phylum Arthropoda; class Insecta; order Hemiptera; family Miridae; genus Leptopterna; species Leptopterna dolabrata. The sequence continues at coordinate 22,529,091 of OX940979.1, forward strand.
CTTACGTGGAACTGCTCTGTGTATAACAGCAACTGAGTGTTTCCAGCGTTTCGCTGTTGGTAAGGAGTCTCTCAATATTTTCTACACACTCTTATTGTGAACTGTAAAAATGAATGCGAGCGTGTCGTTTTGATGAGCGACGAAAGTCGAGTATGGAGTATCATGGTATCATACAAATAGTTCGTCTACTGGATAAATTCATAGGATGCATTGTGTAAATACTTACCTACCTAATTTTTGCTTCCGAGTCTGCAAGGCAGCGGAAGCTTTGTTTTCACTTCCGAAATGAAAAATTTTTTTGTGCTCCAAAATCAAAATTTCCACTTGCATTTTGCGTTTTAATACCTCCTGAAAAAATTTGGTTTCGTTTCTGTCTGTCCGTCTGTCTGTCTGTCCACATCTCCTTGCCACAGCCATAACTTCCACAATTTTGATCTGATTTCATTCAAACTTTCAGAAATTGTGTGGGTTTAGCGCTAGATGGTCCCCTGTCAGTTTCATCATGATCGAATCAAGGTAGCCTCTGCGCAGGTGCTAACGAGATTTTCTTGTTACTGTCATATCTCCATCAATTTTGAACGGATTTTGGTCAGATTTTCAGGGATGATGCGGGTAAGGTCCCTTGAGGTCCCGTACGACATTCATCATGATTGAATCAGCGGATTCCGCACCCTGCTTAGCTGATGTGCTAAATTCTCTCCTGTTCACCCGAGGAAGTTGAAATTGATAGGGTCTCATTGCGTTCTCAGTTCTGTACGTGGAGTAATTACTTCATCTTAAAACATGAATACCAGCTTCGAATTAGGTACCCTTATTATTAAATAACAGGTAAATAATTCCGTTAATATTAATCTGAATCTTTATGTTGATTAATCCGTTAATTAATCTGAATCTTTATGTATGAAAATTTAATGGTGACATGTCCTTGGCAGTGTATTTCCTGATGCATTGCAAGTTTATTACTACTAATAAATTATTATTCCAAACATACCTACTACTACTTATTAATACCATTTCCAGTTTATTACTAATTATAGCTTTTCCGAGTCAAATTAAAGGTTTTCCGAGTCAAATTAAAGGTTTTCCGAAACAAAATAAAGGTTTTCCGAAACAAAATAAAGGTTTTCCGAAACAAACTAAAGGTTTTCCGAAACAAAATAAAGGTTTTCCATTTCAAAATAAAGATCTTCCATTTCAAAATAAAGATCGTTAAGATAAGTTCACTGTAGCGGACTGAAACACTTGATGAAAACAAGACAAGGACAGCCTGCCTGTCCATTCTCTATCGAGTTTGATATGGACTATTCCTCATGCATGATCAGGGAGATTTCTGCCGCATGCGTGCATTCCTTCTTTATGTAGCGTATTCTAGCAATCGATTCTCCCCCTTTGTCACTCCTAACGTTTCGATCTTGCTGCGGTGCAAAAATCTTGAGAAATTTGAACATGGATAGTGACAGCGATTCCGTGATTGGTGTCCGTCGGCCCGGCGACCCCCACCGTGGTCGAATTTCGAGCGAAAGTGAACCATCCAGTGGTGAACATTTGGAAGGAGTCCGATCTCGTCGACGAACAGGTGTCAACCGGAAGTATTCCAAAGAACAAAAGGTCATGTTTTTTAGGTTATACGAGGAAGGGCGGAGCATTAAAGATGCGGCAACTGTTGCTGGTATACACGTAGCGTCAGCTTACTTCATGGTCACCAAGTACAAGCGGGATCACAGTGAGGTTGTCATTGGAGTAAGAGGTGGCTCACGTCGCACCTTAATGACTCCTCATGTGCTTGCGGAAAGAGACAATTTGCGAAGAAAACCCAGCAAGGACGCTGAATCAAATGAAGGCAATTTTATCCTCAAGGAATATTGATTTAGCGAAGTCTTCAATCGACAAAGGACTGAGATTGTTGAAGATCACCCTCAAACAAGCATACAAGGAAGTAGATCGAATGAATGCTCCTGTTACGAAGCAGAAGAGAAAGGAATACGCATTAGGATTTCAAACATGGGCCCCACAACAAAGATGTCATATGATTTTCATCGATGAAGCAGGGTTTAATCTTCATCTTCGCCGCAGTCAAGCTAGATCCAGAAGGAATACTCGTGCCGTAGTTGTGGTTCCAACGGTTAGAGGAAGGAATACTACTCTTGTGTTGGCGATGAACACTCAAGGCATAGTGCACTTCAAGACGTTGTCCACCGGAAATTGCAATGCACACGAGTTCAGTCAATTCCTAACTGACATCGCTGGAAAACTCCCAAATATAAGCGACGCCTTGTTGATAATGGATAACGCTCGTATTCATCATGCTCATTCATTCCAACAGCGAATAGATGAACTCGGACTTCATGTGAAATATCTTCCCCCTTACTCGCCTCAACTGAATCCTGCAGAAAAGGTGTTTTCTAAAGTGAAGCTTCATGCAAGGAATTTGCTCAACGAGCCATGTGAAAATCATGACTTGGTTTCAGTGATTGCTCGTGTGTAGCCACTGTTACCTCAACCGATTGTTCCAACTATGTGATGGACATGATGCTACAGCTTCCTGCAGCAGCAGCTGAGAATGATCTATAACATTATTAGTTTTGTTTTGTTCAATTTTGATCAAGTTCCGTTTTGTTCTGTTCAATGTTGTCAAGAAACCAAAAAAAAAATCAATTGAAAAATGTAAAAAATGTTAACAATGTACATATATACTTGATAATATATAATATACTTGATACATATATAATAATTGATATATATGAAAAGAGGCAATTTGAAACGAGAAACCTTTAAAGTAAAAAGCCTTTATTTTGAAATGGAAGATCTTTATTTTGAAATGGAAAACCTATATTTTGAAATGGAAAACCTTTATTTTGTTTCGGAAAACCTTTATTTTGTTTCGGAAAACCTTTAATTTGACTCGGAAAAGCTATATCTCCTAATTACTATTTTATTACTGCTATTTCCAATTTATTAATATTTCCAAACATTTATTACTGCTTACTAATTTATTACTATAAACATTTATTACTGTAGTGATGTAGGAAGCAACAGACGAGGCCGGAAGATTGATTGAGAATGGTTGTATATTTAGTGGCCCCTGGCTCTTTAATATTCCCCTGACATGATCAGAGGGGGGTCGGGGGGGTCCCCACTCTGAGGTACTTCATGTTGGCACAATACATGAGTTGTGGAGGAGCAGCCGATCACAACACTGCTCCCCCCAGAATTTAAGTAAAAAATGAGTTAAATTTTCGTTGTTTCGCTGTGGCGGGTGCCGGGCGTGGGAGGTGCGTGTGCTGGTTGTGGTCGTTCCGTGGTGGCTGTCCGGGCACAACAATACATGAGTTGTGGAGGAGCAGCCGATCACAACAATTACTAATTACTAATTTATTACTACTATTGCCAATTTATTACAAATTATTCCAAACATTTATCTATACATGTAATAAAACAGTGTCTGTTTGTTTGTCTGTTTGTTTGTTTGTTTGTCTCTGCATCAATTGAGAACGGCTGAACGTAGAAAGTTGCGGCTGGTACCATTTGACGCAGAATTTATCTGGGAAGGTTTATGAAAAATCCGCATTTGAATCTGTCCATCCGTTGAAACGCTATGAATGAAATACTACTAAAAAACGTGTTATAATCACTTCTATGAGGACGTTTATGCTTATAATAACTTTGAACGGTTGGACGTAAATCCGATTGTAATTAGATTCTGGATTCAGCTCGACGAGTACATTCAAGTGGTACTTCAATCAGGATGTTAGTGGGAGGGGGGTACAGGTTATGAGAGGGGGGGGGTCTACAGAAATTTCAAAACTACTTGACCAATTGGAGTGCAACTTTGGGAATTTGTTGTGTGAACATTGAGGAATGTTTCTAACCAGGTAGGGAGGGTTCATAGGATACGGGGGGGGGGGGGGGGGTTAAAGGCAGTTAGGGTTGGCATTGGGGAAGGTTTCTGATCAGTTGAGGAGGGGGGGGGGGGTACAGGGGGTGTCTGTTCTAACGTTGCGAAGCGCGGGTACACAGCTAGTTACTAATATTTGCTTCCAAAAATTTTGTTTCGTAGGTTTTCCGTAGGTAGTTACGTGGTTCCTAACTGGGATTTTCACAGGAAAAAAAAACAGAGTTATCCCTTCACGAGTGGTTTCGTCAGTACGTTTGGGTACCCACAGGAAGGCTTATTGCGACTTCTAGAAGCAGAAGGAACTGTAGCCGAATTGTTCAATGAATTAAAAAAACTAATTTATTGAAATGGTTGTGGGTACCTACACTTATTTGATCACTCATCGTACCCTCCTGTACCCTGTCCTTCTTACGAGACCCACAATTTGAGGGTAAGATTAATAGAAAATGATGAACCAAAAGATCAACCGAACAACGACTGTCCTTTCGAAGTAGACAAAAACAAAGCAGCCCGAGCGCGGATGGGGGTTGAAAGAGGGACTGCATGACAGCTGAGTAACAGGCGTGACGACAGCAAAAACCCTCGCATCTTCTATACGAGCTCCTATAACATTGCTATTTGTAATAGAGAGACAAACGAATTTCGGCGTTGCGTTTCTGTAGCTCTGTTCTATCGAAGAGGACTTTTTTTTTGGTAGTGGTCCTTTAACAATTTAACGCAAACAAATAAATGTAGGGTTGAGACAAAGGGAGTAATAAATGTCCCTTTGTAATATGGAGTAATCGTTTTAAAGGGGGATATTACGAAAATCTGGTATGTGAAATTGTTTCGGATGACGTTAGGAGTGTGAGGAAGAGGAATATATTATTATGACTTCAAACGACCCTCCAAAGGGGCGATAAAAAAGCTGTGACGCATTTGTCGTGCCGACTTTGGGCCTAGATCTCATCTTACCCCATAAACTAAAAACGTTAATCTCTCAAATTCCTTGGAATGGGAATAACAGTGCTAACTTTAATTGCTACTATTAATTGAATACCTACTATTAATTGCTACTGTGATGGTCCTTGTTTGAAATATAAAATTTTATGGGAAGTAAAATTTGTTGGGAGAATTTTGAATTTGAATGATGTTGATTGGATAGGAGTTTTGGATAAGATGAAGGGTAAGGAAGGAATATGAGAGGAGTTGAATCCACGTGGTTATCACCTCCTTGGATATCCTCCGGGAATTTAGGTAAATTATTCGCCCGGTTTGCACCTCTTTGAATATTTGAAACATGAGAAAGATATCCACCCGGTTTTCACCTCGTTGGATATCTGGGAAAATGCTCATCCGGTTTGCACCTCGAGGAGTATTTTGAAGGGATGCTTTTGCCCGGTTTTCACCTTGTTGAAAGCTCTTAAGGAGGGAAGAGATTGGATGAGTGAGAAGGCAAGGTTTGAGAGAGAAGGTAGTCGTTTGAGAGAAACAGGATGAATGAATCCGAGCTAGGCATTTGGCCGTATTTATAGGCCCATCTACCCTCCTCGGGTCCCATGGGAATGACCCTTGGAGACCGTTGGAGGAAGAGGTACCTGGGCTTTGTCCCCTTGTAATGCGTAGCTCGGCTTCTCTGTCTTTATTGGTGAAAATCTTATAACTAGTAAAGGAGTGGTATATGAATAAGGTTAACACGACAGATGCCCCCCCCCCCCCCCGATTTTGCAAATAGGAGTGAACGAAAATTTACAAAGTAGGTGCTGAAGGCAATGATGAGGTTGTAACAGACAAAGTAAGAGCTGAAGTCAGTAACAGAATAAGGCAGCTGAGATATTGGTGGGGCAGTTGGACAGCGCAGATGATGGCTGCAACATGGAGGTCATGATGGTCACGCAGCGTAAAAATCGCATTGAACCGGGGCGAACAGGAGTTGCATGACGGACGGAAGCGAGGAACAGACGTTGACGATCGGGTTGTTGATGTGTTGGAGGTTGGTATTGTGGTGGAGAAGTGAGGTTGAAAGCAGGCTTGCAGCGAGTGAGTGCGGCGGTATAGGATTTGTTGTCGATTAGGAGAGATTAGGGGAGATTAGGAGTAGTAGTGTCTGTCGTGCGGATAACCTGAAAGTGACCGGAATAAAGGGGCCGCAAGATTTTATGCATACCGGCTTCCTTTAGATACATGTGGGTGGTGGAATGAAACCGTTTGGGGTGAGCGGTGTCGTTGACAGGGGTCGGCAGAGTTTGATCTCGATCTTGTGTTGGTACTTTTAGAAAAACGACTGCCGGTAGACGCAAGGGAGCGCGGAAGGTCCGTTCTGCTGGACTGAGACCTTCAGATGGTCGGGCCACGGTGCGTAGCCTCAGCATGACGTACAGGAAGGCCTTTGTCCAGGAGGTCATGCCACTAGAGGTAGAAAGGGCTTGTTACAGTACAGAGCGCCATTGTTCGATCTTCCCGTTGGATTGGGGGTGGTAGGCCGTTGTGTGCTGCTTCTGAATGCCCAGTGATTTCAGGAGGTCACTGAATTGGGAGGACTCAAACTGCCTTCCTTGGTAGTCCGTGATGATCGATGGACAACCATACAGGGCTATCCAGTTGTTAAGTAAGTGTCTGATGATAGCCTCGATTGGTGATATCGGCGAGTGGTGCCCATTTGATCCAGTTGATGTGGCGGTCGATCATGGTTTGGTCGGTTTTGATGAAGAACTGGCGGCCTTCAACGAAATCCCTGAAGTGTTTGATCGCCTCAAAAATAGCCAATAACTCCATGTCGAAGGTTGAGTATTTGCGCTGAGCGTTGGCTAAGGTTTTGGAGAAAACCTCTAAAGGATATGTCGTGCCGCCAATGTGCTTTGTAGCACCGCTCCTATGGCCAAATCGGAGGCGTCCGTGGCGATGGACACTGTCGCATCGGGGGCTGGGTGCGCGAGGAGGGCCACTGTCTCGAAGTCGGTTTTGCACTGATTGATCGCCTCCTGGAATCCCATCGGAATGTCCGTTGGAGACCGTTGGAGGAAGAGGTTCCTGGGCTGTGTCCCCTTGTAATGAGCAGCTCGGCTTCTCCGTCTTTATTGGTGAAAATCTTATATCTAGTACAGGAGTGGTATATGAATAAGGTTAAAAGGTGACAGCTAGTATTAATTGCTACTATTAATTGAATACCTACTATTAACAACTGCTACTATTAATTGAATACCTACTATTAATTGCTATATCCAACCAAAGTGATTCCATATAACAATAATCATGGGGCTATTTGTAGCAGGTTCCGTTTCAAATCGAAATGTATTAGCTCCGGCGCATTCGAAATCCTGGTGTCTGACGATCGTACGGATTTGTCACCTAATTTCGAGCTAGTACTTATATATACTGACAGTTCCGTGTTTTAACAATCATTCGTAAAACGATGGTTCCATAGAGGTAGTCCATGATAACCAGAGAGTTAACTAGTTAGTAAACTCTTTAGTTCATGATGACTAGAGAGTTTGATCAATCAATTAAGAGTTTGATTCACGATCGTGTTGACGGAGCTTCTCGGTGCAAACGAACGGCTGGTCGTACAATGCTCCGGGTGGTCTCAAAAAATTCTTTAGTTCAAGATCAATTTAAAAACGTTAAAAAAAAAACCTTACCCTTCCAATGAAAGTTTTCCATCTACGGCGTTCTGAAAATTGCAACCCCTGTTCTTCATCCCTTAGATAGGACTGACAGTAACGCCGAGCTTCGCGGACCGACTAGACCCCAAAAATGGGACCTTAAAACCAAATTTCATTAATTTTGGTTCATTGAAACTAAGAAAAGTGCAAAGTACGGTGTATGGCGGACGGAGAGAAATTTTTTATTGCATTTCCGATTTTACGTACTACCTTGAAACGTAATCCATTAAATTTTGAGGGTGGGGGGGGGGGGGGGGGGGTTGAAAAATGTTCATGCTCGATTCCAAAGGTTCATTATCGAACATAATAAACCAAAAGGCTACTTTATAGAAATGTTTGTAGACCCTGTTCGTGTACAATAGGTCTGTGTAGGTCAAACGTTCGTTGGTACCTATACCTACACTTATACATACACTTATTTGACCATACACTGTACGGTGTCCTTCATAGGAAACCCGCAATGAAACTGAATAAGGTTATTAGAAATTATGAACGAGAAGTCACCGAAAAACGATTGTCCATCACATTAGACAAAAACCAAGCAGCAGCGTGGTGGGGGGGGGGGGGGAGGGGGTGAAAGAGGGACTGCATGACAGCGGAGCAACAGGCTTGACGTCACCAAAAACCCTCGCATCGTCTGTACAAGCTGTGACAGTGGGGGTGGACCCTCTAGAGTCCCCCTCCTAGACCAGCGAGATTATAACCGGTTAAGAAGGGATATCGATTAGGCTTCCGCTCACGATCCAGTCTCCACCGGACCATAAACGACTCGAGAAAAGCCGCACTGTCACACTCCTCCCCACATGGCATACTTTTCATTCCCGCTTTTCAGCGTTCTGGTTCAGGAAACGACATCTGAACAACTTCAAGGTGACTAACCTCCATCGTAATGGTACTACCTCAATACTATTTACTTGTGGAGAACAAAGCTCCTACATAAGAGTATTGGCGGATAATGTTGTCAGAGGTTGTTGTCCAGTGAACTGCGCTTATCTGGGCAACCTCTAGGTGATCAACCTCCATCGTTAGGATGGAAAACTATTGGGACTTGTAGTTTGGGACATGGTTCAGTCGCCTTCAAATGAGCTCAGTATATTTTCGTTATACTGACACTCTAAAGGGGTGGAAAGCGGGTGGGGAAGCCGATTGATGTATGTATTATCAATGGGACAGATTGTTAGTAAAGAATCCTTCTGGGAAACCTTTGGGCTTATCCTTCTGGTAAGTCCACAAAAAGTGGATGGAGTATGGTGTGTTGCTCAGCGCATACTACTCTGCCACCATGTGACAGAGTGTGACAGTGGGGGTGGACCCTCGAGAGTCCAGCGAGATTATCACCGGTTAAGAAGGGATATCGATTAGGCTTCCGCTCACCAATCCCGTCTCTGCCGGACCAAAAAACGACTCGAGAACAGCCACACTATTACAAAGCTCCCATAACATTGCTATTCTTGGTACAGACAAACGGATTTCGGCGTTGCGTTGCTGTAAGTAGCTGTAGTCTATCGATTAGAATTTTTAATTTTTTTATTTCTTAGTTGTCCTTCCTTTGCCGGAAACCTGAAATCCTTGCTGTGGAGAGTAGATTCAGGTTTGCCTCTAGGTCCTCTACATAAATATTATTTTATCTCTGTTTGATCAAGATCGTTCTCCGCATGCGCAAACGTAATTTCATTGCTGCACGCATAAATCCTGTTCTGGTCAACAGATTGTAATGAAATTCACGGAGGTCATTCGGTTAAATGCACATGTGGCTCCATATGATTCGAAATTGGTTCATAAAAGTCATTTTCATTAGCTATAAATCGAGCCTTTGTATAAATCATTGCGAACATATTGTTTATCGAAAAGCTTTGTACCTCACCTTGGCAAGCGTTTTTCTATGCCAAAATTACTTTCGTACCAGATTGGCCGTTTAGACAAAACTCTGCGTTATGAAATTCCAGTTGTAAAGCATACGTACATGTTATTTATTTATTTGTTTTGTTACGGGAGAATCCAATTACACGAGAGGAGTTACAATGATAGTAATAAATAAAAGAAGATAAAAAGACGGAAAAGAGAGTTGAACGAAAATTTACACATGTGCATGAGTTGCGCGAAAGTCGAAAAATAATGGAAATCAAATAGATATCAACATTAAAACAAAAATAAATTAATAAATATTTGCACTGAAGGTTAGAAGGCCGGGGAAGATGCCATTGTGGATGTGAAGGTATTGACTAATGATGAGAAGATTTCAAGTTCTGGGTGGAGATCCAAGAGGCGATTTGCAGTCCTGGGAAGCCTGCGCATCGGCCGATTCATGAGGGAGTTTGTGGGTGAGAACGGTATGGAGCGGTATGAAACGGTTGGATGAGCGGGTGAAGAACTTGAACGATATACGGGAGAGAAGGTCTGGTGAGTCGAACTGATTGTTCAATAGTTTGTGCACGAAAATCATATCGGAAGACTGTCCGCATTTACCAGTGGCATGACGCATGAGGTTAAATCAATTAAGAAGTGAGCCAAGTCCGGCCCAGATATAATTGCTAGGGATCACCTGACTATAATCACGGATGGCTGTATGAAGTCGAGTTGGTTACTGTGATATTATTTCATTTGAAGGATGATGGCTCTTTTAGATTGTGTTGATAGGTACTTTTGTGACTTGAAGAAATGTTAGGCTTCATGTATAACAACAAATAATTTATTAATGATTGAGTTATTGAATCCCTCGCAGTTTTGTGAACAGGTAATTCCCGGGCCGGCTCCATTACTCGATTTAGGGCTTTCGTGGGGGGAGTAGGAGGGTAAGTATTGACCACAGAAAACAGTGATCTACGCAGAAGGGGGACCTATTCAGGTAAATTATTACAGAACGGTTTATTACAAAACGGTTTATTATTTACCGTATGCTTCATGAATAAGAACAAATAATTAATGATTTAATTATTTTTTAGCCCCGCGCAGTTTTATGAACCTGTAATTCCCGGGCTCCAGTAGTCCATTTAAGGCTTACCGGGGGGGTTAGGTATTCGTGATCTACGCAGAAGGGGCATCTATACAGGAAATAATAACACAACGGTTTTTATTTCTTACACAACGGTTTATTATTTACCTTATGGTCAGTGAATAACAACAAATAATAACTAATTATTGAATTATTGAATCCTGCGCATTTTTATGAAACTGTAATTACCGTGCCGGCTCCAGTACTCGATTTAGGGCTTTCCTGGGGGGAGCTCAAGGGTAGGTAGGTACTCACCAAAGAAAACAGTGATCCTTACGCAGAAGGGGTATCCATACAGGTAAATAATAAACCGCTGTGTAATAATTTGCAGCGGTTTCTTATTAGTCTAAAAATTCTGCTACAGTTCCTTCTGCTTCTTTGAAGCCGCAATGCCTTCCTCTGGATACCGCAAACGTACTGACGAAACCAAACAGGAAGGGATAAACACACGTCTGTTTTTTCCTGTAAAAATCCCAATTAGGAACCACCTAAGTATACCTACGAAAAACTTGAATTAAAATGTGTGGAAACAAAGAGTTGAACAATTTTTACAGAACAGTAGATAACTAAAGAAGTAGTAGTAATGAACCAGTACATGCGTCAGGAAAAAAATAGGTCGTAAGTACTTACTTAAATAACGACAGAAAGAGAGACTATTTTGATGGTAAAAGAAGTTTTTTATAAAAAGGGTGGGTCAAATTTGATTTATAGGGGTCAGCAAATGGGTAAAAATGACTAAAATCACGAAAAAATGATATAGTGTTACGAAAAGGGGTATGGTTTCTCGCTATATCATCTTTTCACACAATTGCACGAATTTATTTGAAAATTCGCTCTTATAGCCATGCTGCATTACTGGCATTTTTTTGGGTTTCACCTCGGCCTAGAGTGGCTTTTTGTCAAACGGTGTTATCAGACTTGTGAAAGCGATAAAATATCAAGATGGCTCGCCACTGAAAAATAACAGGTAGGTACTCTAAACAGTCTTAATGAAAAATACTCTATTACTTGGAGCTTCTTTTTGTCTCTAGAAAATGAGCTAAAATTAAAATTAGACTGCCTTATTACAGCCGAGACAGATCCCTGGTAGAGGCCTAGAGATAAAATTACCCCGAATAACTTAAGACGATTATGGTCAGGGGACTTCAAATGACAAATACCCTCGTCTCTAGCGTCCCGGCTTGAACCGCGTTAATGTCAGGCATTTTTCAGAGTCAGGTGTAATTTCCTAACAGTTGAGGCTGCGCGTGAAGTTCTTGGCAGCATACTCCGTTTAATGGTTTGTGATTTAATTCCCTGTTTTATCCCGCATGAACCCTGTTTTATACCTTCAGCTTAGAGCAATGAAGTAAAAGCATGGGCTTTTTTTTAGAGACCTCCAACTACATCTGGCTACTTGGCTGTTAACATATTTACGCCCTCATTATTTATCTTCTGTTTTACATCAAAAGCTCACTGATCTTCCTTCTTATTCATTTCACCACGGTTAATTTTGTCATACAGAATAGATGCATATCTTGTGTTATTCATCATTGTATTTTGACCATCGAAGGAATAATTAATAGGTTAAGAATTCACTACTCACTCGATAGTATAATTTCAGTGCCCATAATCCAAACAATTGTGTCTCTAGTATCTGAAAAAATTCGAACTTATTATTATAGTAGTTATATTAGTATTGTAATTGAATGATTTTTTTCTCACAATCACTACACGCAACAGGAATAGTTTTGGTCCAAATGTAATCGAGTAACTGCTGATTGTTGAATAGTGCGCAAGCGCTCCAGGATATATGTTCCGACTGAATTGTCTGCTCCATTATTCATCACTACCCTGAAGAAAGTTTGGTTGCGGAAATGTGTATTTCGTTATACTGTAGGAGTTTAGAGGTCAAAAAGGCTAAATTCCGTCCCATGCCTATCTCTCATTGTTATTAGATATTAATCCTGATACAAAATCACCGAAGTAATCCTAGTAAGGAAACAGTAGTAAGGCGAGTAGTAACTCGACTGTGAAGCACAGCTGTGTGGGAAATAGTATGTTGAGTAAAGAATATGAGATATGAAATTATTTCGGTTTACACTATTCATTTGTATCATTATGGACAACATTTTAAAAATGCATTAAAATCCTACCTATCTGATAACTGCTGACTTTCTGCTGCGGGTTTTCTTGAAAGTACTTCAAGCTTACAAAAGGCCGTTCTTTCAACATTCGAAAGAGGCTCCCGTGTATAGAAACCATTGCCTCCTTTCAATGGGTAGGAGGCTGTTAAAGAATCCTTGAGGAATCCGAAGCCTCGCGATTTTTTCCTCTCTTTTCGATCCATTAGGAACGAATTAGTTTACGATCACCAGGTAGTGGGTACAATTAATTCACCATACTGCCAATGGATGTTCACTGAGAGTGTAGGTTTCGGAGTAGGTAATATAATCCAGTATTCATTCGGATCCTTAAGGCAAAAACAAGTTGAAAAGTAGGCGCGACATCACAACTTTAAGACGTAGCTGGTCCCATTAGGCAAGAGGAGAGTCAGTGACGTCTAAACACTAATACGTATAATTTAGCTCATTGCACAGCCATAATATGGCAACATTTTGCAAAGCCTCCAATGTTTCGTTAGTCAAGCAAGTTTCCTGTCGTCCATTCAGCAACAACTATTTTATGATATTTGACACAAAAAAGCGGTCGTAACTTCCACTTCACCAAAATAACAAAATATGGGGTACCTATGATTAGTTGGGTGGTAAGTGATGAGGTCCAACATGAACATCCTTACCTGATTTCAGGCCTAGTAGGTAATTAGGTTTATAGAACCCACAGTAAGTACGAGGTCGTTGATGGGATATGGATAGTTGGGAGCTCATGCAACTACTAAACAGGTGACAGGATAGTTACTGGGACTCGAAACATGAGGTGAGGAGCTATTCACTGACCTATAACGAGAAGTACGCCAAGAGGAATGTCACTGGTTTTTCTGTTGATTATTGAGATGGATGAGGAAGTCGAAAGGTCTCGATACTTTGGCAGGAGTAGTGGATCTGAGTCCCGAAACTTCGGGTTGTTCAGGAACAAGGTAAGTGAAACAAAAAGTTGAAGTTCATTAATACCTGGAGCCCAGGGAGGTCAATGGGAGGCTCAACACAACTTGGGAGATCAAGTTTTAGTTGGTCCTTGATAGAACTTCGGTCGATGGAAATGACAAGTTGGGAAAAGAAAAGGAAGGAAGTCGGGGCAGATATAGATTTCAAGACAAAAGCGATATTATAATACAATAGAGAGTGGTTGTAGCAACCAAAAATTGAGATCGGAAGAGAGTACGTAAACGCAAGTGTTACGATAGAGATGTAAGTTTTTTAGTGTTTTCGACATTTGCGTTGTACGTAACTCGATAAGTAAACTTCTTCGAAGATGACCAAATTCCATGGCTACGCTATCGGGAAGATTTTCCGCCGTTTGAGTTCTCTCTGTTTTGCGTCCTCTTTAGGTATATTTGGAAGCCTGATTTTTAGTTGGATCATGTAACTATTCATCTTGAGCTTGGCAACCGAAAGCCATGAGGATGGTAAGTGGCTTGCCGTATGTATGGAAAGAATTGAGGGTACATGAAATTATACAAATACCCGAGGTCTCACCGTGCCACGCGTACGGTTGTACAGGAAAAGGGCACGATTGGTCTTCTAGATATTATTGTTCAAAACTCATAGAAAACCGTCCAAATGGAATAATTACTATTACTGAATAACTATGTTACGAGTTAGTATGAGGAAAAAGAGGTTAACTGGGCAGACAAATTATATATAAATGACAAATTATTACGCTGTCACTTCAACGTAATATGTCCGGAGTTACGTGAACACGTAACTTTCTCACGGAACTTACGTTGGATAGTTAGCATCTGAGTTTGTTGCCCTAGAACACATTTTTTAAAAATGATTTATTTCCAAAATAGATTTACAAGACATATATATTATAATAACAAAAAATTGACAAGAAATGAACTGAACTGCCCACTTATGCAACAGAGGAAAGAAAAGGAAAGAGAGAGAAAAAAACGCTGCAAATCCCTGCACAACGGTTTATTATTTTGTATAGAATACCATTCTGTTACAGATCACAGCTCTCGGTATAGATAACCCGTCTATATAATTATGATATGTACTATTCTATACATATTATGTAGATCGCAGACCCTCCGTAGGTTAGTACCTAACCTCGTACTCGTTACTAGGTACCTACCTAAATCACGAGTTGAATGTTGCTAAAATAATTCTGCCGATGACAAACAGTACCTAACAAAAAGAAACACACATAATGAAGTTCTGAAAAGAAATTGTTGATGAGGAGTGAAAAAAGTTGCAAAAGTACCTACCAACAAACTCCAGCCCCTTCTACGTAGATGGTATAATGAACCGTTGTGTAATAATTTACCGTTGAGTAATGATTTACCGTAGTAATAATTTACCCATCAATAATACTTCAACGTTTGTTCAAGTTTCACTACCTACCAACAAACTCCAAAAGAGCCATCATTTTTCAAATGAAATAATATCACAGAACAAACAACTCGACTTCATACTCCGCCAATATAATCAGGTGATCCCTAGCAATGATTTTATCTCCACCAAATTTCCTATTGTGGGCGCGTCTCTGGTTACGAGATTTGGTTTGAATTGTATACAATTTCATTCACACTGGAGTCGAAAATGCCTGTCGGTGCAAACTTCGGGGGCCTTACTGTGAACGAACGGCTGGACGTACAATGCTCCGAGTGGTCTTAAAAAACTCACATGATCAAGAACTATTTAAAACCGTAAAAATATTCTCGTAAAAAAATGGTATAGGCGTTTTGAAAATGTCAACCCCTATTTTGAACCCCTTAGAGATGACTGACAGTAACGTCGAGCTTCGAAGACCAACTAGACCCCCGAACGGAACCTATAACCCGAATTTCATCAATTTTGTTTCATGGTAACTAAGAAAAGTGGCCCGTACGGCGTACGGCGTACGGCGGACAGACAGAAATATTTTTATTGCAGTTTTGGGTTCTACATACCTTGAAACGTAAACCATCAAATTTTGAGGGGGGGTAAGAATTTTTTTTTTTTCATGCTCGATTCCAATGGTTCATTATTGAAAATAATAAACCAAAAACCAGCATAGTTCAACCTTGCATAAAACAAAGAGGAGAGTCTCTTATCATGTAGCAACACTGGAAATGTAATCCCCAATATGGGCTAAATGCCCGTGTTAGGGGATGAGTAGCTGAGGCGGCTCCCACTCATTGCGACATAAGTGCCCATTATATTATTAAATAAATAAGAAAAAAGAAACACAATCACTCGGTAATTAAATGTTAACAACCATAAGGTCATTTTCCTTGCAATACACTAAGAAAGTGCTTCTTTAAATATACCGACATCTTTTGGTTTATTATTTTCAATAATGAACCATTGGAATCGAGCATGAAAAAAAAAATCTAACCCCCCTTAAAATTTGATGGTTTACGTTTCAAGGTACCTATGTAGAATCCAAAACTGCATTAAAAATATTTCTGTCTGTCCGCCGTACGGGCCACTTTTTTTAGTTACCATGAAACAAAATTGATGAAATTCGGGTTATAGGTTCCATTCGGGGTCTAGTTGGTCCTCGAAGCTCGACGTTACTGTCAGTCATCTCTAAGGGGTTCAAAATAGGGGTTGAAATTTTCAGAACGCCGTAGCTCGAAAAATTCCGATAGAAGGGTATGGTTTTTTCACGTTATTAAATTTGTCTTGAGCTAAACAGTTTTTTGAGACCCCCCGGAGCATCGTACGTCCAGCCGTTCGTGAGCACCAAAAAGCTTCGTCAACACGATCGTGAATCAAACGGTATAAATCCGGCCCGGATATCATAACTACGGAGCATCTGATTATAATCAAGGATGGCTGTATGAAGTCGAGTTGGTTGTTCTGCGATATTATTTCATTTGATAAGGATTTTGTTGGTTGTGTTTTTTTTTTGGATTTTGTTGGTAGGTACTTCTGAAACTTGAACAAATAACGTTGAAGTATTATTGATGGGTAAATTAGTACACAATTGCAAATTATTACACACCGGCAAATTATTACAAAACGGTAAATTATTACACAACGGTAAATTATTACACCACAGTAAATTATTACACAACGGTAAATTATTACACAACGGCTCATCTACCCAGAAGGGGCTGGATCTTGTTGATAGGTACTTTTGCAACTTGAACAACCGTTGAAGTAGGTACTATTGATGGGTAAATTATTACACAATGGCAAATTATTACATAACGGCAAATTATTACACAACGGTAAATTATTACACAACGGCTCATCTACCAAGAAGGGGCTGGATTTTGTTGATAGGTACTTTTGCAACTTGAACAACCGTTGAAGTATTATTGATGGGCAAATTATCACACAACGGTTCATTATTTCATCTCCGTAGAAGGGGAACCTATACAGGTAAATTATTACACAACGGTTTGGGTAACGAGTACGGGGTACCTACGGAGGGTCCGCGATCTGCATAATATGTACAGAATATTACATATGTTATATAGAAGGGTTATCTATACGGAGACCTGTGATCTGTAACAGGAGGGTGTTCTGTACAAAATAATAAACCGTTGTGCAGGGATTTGCAGCGTTTTGCGTTACTTTAGTATGTAGACTATTTGAATGTGCCAAAGACTGATTTTTTACAATGAAAATTTATTCACAATTTGAGTTCTAGACCTTTCACTTTGTCCATTGCGTCCCACCCCGTGGGACACATTGGACAAGGCATGGGGAGGCTTTGGAAAAGATACAAAAAGTATGTTTCAACTTCTTCATTGAATCAAAATAACGGTAACCTCCTTTTTTCTGTCACATCTCCAATTTAATGTGGTCAGAATTTTTACAATCTAAATGTGGGTCCAATGTTAGGTACAATATTATATATTTTTTCATCTTCTGGATGAATAATTTGTACCACAAAGAAGGTAGAAAACGAACAAGAATGGCCCTGGCTGACCAGATGCATAGGCATCACAGGCTGAACGATAAAGGTAGGTAAAGAAAATTTGGCAAAATCAACACAAGAAAAATTTTGCAATAAATTGACATAAAAAAATAATACTTTTATTAAAAACCTTTAATAAGACAGACAATTAAAATAAATAAATGAAATTATAAAAACCAACATTTATTGTTACTGAAGATGGTTTGATCACCGAAGCTGGTGGGATAACAATGTTTTTGAGTTTCTTTGTGATTTAGTGGAAATAGACAACCTTTCAATAAAATGTATTTATTTTTATTTTACATTCTTTGGAATGGTTCTCCACGATTTCACCGCGATTTAGTTCCTTCATAACACAGCGGGACATGAGAGAGACGCTTTGGACAAAGCTGTCCAAACGCTCCCCCAACACTACTTTCTTTATCATTAGTGATGACCAAAACTCTACTCCCCAGGAATGCCTGGCAACAATGCAGTCACTTTCAATGCACTTATAGTTGGTACTATTAGTCGAAGAAGTCAAGATTTCGAGTTAATGAAGTCACGATGCCTTCCAGTTCAGCTGTCAAAAGTTACATCACAGCGCCACCAAACAACAAAAAAGTGAACTGCAACTAAACTAATCTACTTGACTGGGTATCCTCACATGAACTTTTTCTTCTTCTATTTATCGTGTTTCCCCGATTTTGGTTTATTATTTTCAATAATGAACCATTGGAATAGAGCATGAAAAAAAAAAAAAAAATTCTAACCCCCCTCAAAATTTGATGGTTCACGTTTCAAGGTATGTAGAATCCAAAACTGCAATAAAAAAATTTCTGTCTGTCCGCCGTACGCCGTACGCCGTACGGGCCACTTTTCTTAGTTACCATGAAACAAAATTGATGAAATTCGGGTTATAGGTTCCGTTCGGCGTCTAGTTGGTCCTCGAAGCTCGACGTTATTGTCAGTCATCTCTAAGGGGTTAAAAATAGGGGTTGCAATTTTCAGAACGCCGTAGCTCGAAAACTTTTGATAGAAGGATATGGTTTTTTTTACGTTATTAAATTTTTCTTGAGCTAAAAAATTTTTTGAGACCACCCGGAGCAGATGATCATCACTAGGGAGCACAAGATTATAATCAAGGATGGCTGTATGAAGTCGAGTTGGTTGTTCTGCGATATTATTTCATTTGATTAGTGATGGACTATTGGATTTTGTTGGTAGGTACTTGTGAAACTTGAACAAACGTTGAAGTATTATTGATGGGCAAGTTATTACACAATGGTAAATTATTACACAACGGCAAATTATTACACGACGGTAAATTATTACACAACGATTCTGCTCTGACTCGATACCTTTTTATTGGGTAATTAAGGAATAAAGCTCTAAGATAGTTGTTTGAGGGGCGAAAATGAAGGGGAAGCTAAATTTACCCAAGGGGGGTGGATTGATATATTTCTCAAAGGGTGAAAATTTCAAGGGATTATCGGGCAACCGCAGAATTGTTAAAAGGATGAAGTGGTTTAAATATCGAGTGATATAAATACAAATGAGGGAGGTGTGATCTTACCTTGTTGAAGGCAGGAAACGGATTGATTGTTCTCCTTCCTATCGTTGGGACGGGTGGCACCGTTCCTGAGTAACAGTTCTGCGTGCTCATGCATTAGGAACACTGTTACAGCTCCCATTTATCCTCGGGATACATGATTCAATATACTTGGGCACGAAGTCTAGGTGGCCGACCGATACGATGAGCACCTTGTTTCGAGTCAGCAGGAGAAATTTTGCTTGAGACGGCGGGACCTCGAGGTTGGCTTGGATGTAGGCTGGGTCGCCAATCCTAGATCGATTCTCCCTCTGGAGTAGAAGGACTATGGAGGTCCACTGTTTTTAGCAAATTGAAACAACTAGCAATCATTCAAATTTTTTTCCCGTGAAACAAATCAAATGAAATTCCAAATTTAACTAGACAATTTGTTGAGAATCAATGGGCTACCCTTATTTTTTTTTAAATTGTGGACCACGCAGTTTCTAGATCGCAGGTCAGTGCGTAAAAACTCGAAAATCATAGTATTTTACAATTTGGCCTGAGGTATCGTGATGGGATCTGGGTTTCTGTTTATTTGAACGTTTCACCGTTTTATTGAGTGCTTGCATTATCGAGACGCAAAAAATCTTGAGCTAATCCGGTGCATCCCTTACGAGTATACCGTCAAAATGTCAAGTCATGATCCCCATTCGGGTTGTCTTTTTTCACGGAACAGACACAATGTGCTCAAAAGTTCGGCATCTTCCTAAAATTGAGAAAATAGAGAATTTGTAATTGAACCACCGTATGATTAATGATTTCAAATACCTAATGAAGTATTGGGGGATCGCTCCAAGGAAAGAGATTTCTCATTATCCATAACAGGGTTCGAAGAATGATAGGCTAAAACGACTAGGTAGTTAGGAGGTACAACAGCTTTCCAGAAAATAGTTGAATCGGAGAAACCCCTAAAATGTAGTCTTCCTGGTTGAGGTTCTTTATGCAAATGAATGAGTACCCAGTGGGCGAAGGCGAATGATAATCACTCTCTTTACTAGAGCCATTCCGGAGAAACTTCTCGCGGTCAATCCTCCTGATTGTACGCCTAAGGAAGATTCGACTTAATGAATTCGCCCCCCCCCCCCCCCCCCCCCACAAACCATTACTATCCTAAGTTATAGGAAGTAAAACTTCGAGACCGGAGAGGAAGAAATAAATTATAATAAATTAGTAGCTTTCCTTCCCATCCAAAGACAGGAAAAGGCTTTTTAAAAAACGGAAACTGAAGAGCCCCCGAACTGATGCGCTGTGAGGACCAAGAGTTAAGTGACTTCGTAGAATCCAGACGCTTGGGGCTAGAAGACTGCAAAGTGGGTGACGGGAAATTATTTATCTACAATTCCTCTGTTGTACTGTATCCTTCCTATTCCACCGTTGCCACTATCTTTTCCGCCGTTTCGGAAATAATGGGGCGGCTCGTGGACGCAATTAATTGATTCAAGTAAGTACCTTCCTTTATTTGGCTGTTGAAAACGTCATGAATTGAATATTCTTGGTCTAAATCTAGGAATCAGAATAGCCCATAATCATGTATTGGTATTAATCAATTCTTCGTTTGACATACTAATTTGTACCTGAATATAAGATTGTACCCTATGAGAGAGGCTGGTGCATATGTATTGTATATTTATATTATATTTTATGTAAGCTATATAACCTAAATTATGTCATTAATATGATTTGATTTCAACTTCTCATTGGTAAAACCATTAACCTCTAGCAGTATATAGAATTAGATTATACATGCAACAGCAATATCAGGTACGCCAATTTTGACACTAGTTTTTTCAAACTAGTGTCTTTTATCCCTCTTCCTTTATCGTTATCACCGTACGAGGTACCACAAAGGAAATCTTTTCTCAAATATTTCAATGTGTGGCTAAAAAAAAAAAAAAAAAAAAAATTCAACAAACTATTTTCTATTCCACTGCATTCCTACAAGACACTTCTATATATTATACAGTTTTATGTCTAGATAAAGCTGACACCAGAGTAAACCTGTGGAGATAGATATCGGCACAAGGGATTTCGGGGATAAGGCCTCAACCTCATTTGTATTAGCCGCCTATTCAAACTTGCGATCCACTTGTGACCCCTTCCTCATACACCTCGTTCCTCAGGGAACATATTGAGTGGTATGGTATAACATTATCAGAAGCTGCAGTTAAGAGGATGTCAGTGAGGCGATGATTGGGGGAGGGGAAGTACGGAGCTGCAGTTTTATTGGAACGCTCTCTGTGAGGTGTGTAAATCGATGACTTGCCTAAGACCTAAACGTTCTGATGGTTTATGATAATCGGCTTGTGCACGTTTGGCGGAACGTAATAGATAACCGTCACGTACTAACTGAAAACACTAAAATTATTATTTTATCGTCAGAAACAAGAAACGATCCAAATTCTTCCCGCACCTACATCTTTTCTGTATAGATATCTCTAGTGCCTCGGTCTATATCACTGTTCTGTGCAATATCCTTGAAATATCGGAATAATTATAGGATCACTGAATTGATTTATGAATATCTTTAATATTTTCGCCGTCATTCATGGACTGCTCCTACGTTCGTCAATAAAAATTTGTAGAAGTAGCTACCAACAAATATCCAAAATCTTCTATCCGTTGACACACAAACTACACCAGAACAAGAAACTCTGTTTCACTCTACTTGTGATTTTTTGCTATGAAAATTCCCGACCATAAAAATCATATTGATATTTTGCTGTTTGATTCACGTTCATGTTGTTGATAATTAATGTCAGTTAAAATTTCGAGACTAAACCTTTGGTCGTAGAATGCTTAGGGTGGTCCCTAAAATCTTAAGATGGAGATCGATTCAAAATTGTGAAACAAAACTACCTACATTTACGGAAGCTATCGAGCAGTGGTGTCTTGACAATGTAGACCCTTCTCTTTTCAACTCCTTCCAATTGACCCAGGCATATGTAACTTTACGGCAAGTTTCTGGGATCATCCTCCGCTGAAATGGCCATGTTGGATGAGCCTCACTATAAAGTTCTACGCCAATTTCAAAATATTATGATTAATCTAAAAGAAAGATACGAAAAACGAATCTGAAAATATCATCCTCGAAAAAACGTATCTTGGAGAACGAAGAAGAAGAGGAAAAGTATTGATAGAAGAAAGTTATTGGAAAGTTACGCCAACAACCTGTTGATACACGTGGAGGCTTCCTGCATGAGACCACGCCAAGCGTACGAAAAAGTTCTCAACGTGAGAAGATGAATATGTTGAGAGGATGACACTGTGAAATCGTTCTGGAATTTCGTCAACAGTTCAGGTATACCTACCAATATTTTTTATAATGACCAAACACAACGCTCAAGACTATCTAACCATACTAAATAAGTATTAAGCTTAGAATCGAATCGTTCTTAATAACCTACAGCTTTCTTGAGTGGAAAGTACTATAAAAACTTACGATTGTTTGATAAAAAGCTTGAGAACTTTCGCCACCTGTGCTATGTCGATTTCTAGCTTAACTGGAGTTCACAGAACTGGCAGCAAAATTTTATAACATTTTTAGCATTAAGTATTCCTTACCTAAAAGTAGGTAGATAAGTACCTACTAAAAAGCGGAAGTATAGGGAGGAGGGAGCAGGCTTTGTGTTTTCAGGCGGTCTGGATCGAGAATTTTATCCCTGATATTTCCAACAGAGCGAAATATAGGTGTTCCTTTCCGAAAATGTCACTGTCGACACCTGTTCACTGGCTCCCACGGAAAATAATATATGGAACTTATGGGACCCGCAGGCCAAATTTCACGCCGAGCTTCGCAAACCACCCAGACCGATCTGCTAAGTACGCGGCGGACAGTCAGAAATGTTTGAAACGCATTTTCGGATTCTACTTACCTTGAAAATCATAACATAAAATTTTGAGAAGGTGGGGGGGGGGGGGGGGTTGGAACGTTTTTATTCATGCGCGATTCCAACGTTACGTAAAATGTTAAAATAATAAACCAAACATTTCTCTGTCCGCCTGTCGTACGACGTACGAGGCCTCCTTCCTTACTTACCATGAAGCAAAATTACTCGTAATGATGTTTGGTCTGTAGGTCCCATTTATATATAAACAGCTGTTTATAATCACTCAGCTTTATAAAATCGAGTTTTATTTGTTGTTCCGTGATTTCATTTGAAGAAAGATGGTTATTTTTGGTTTTGTTGATAGGTGGTTACTATGTTACCTATTTGTTGATAGACACAAGTGTGTTGTTCACGGCCAAACGAATCATTCAAATTATGTGAAAATTTGGGAATATGTCAAAAGTATGCTACACAGGTTCAGCTTCCATCAGAATTTACCAAATTGGGAGGTTCTTGGGGCCGAAATGGGGCGTTAAAGTAGATGGGAGAGGAGCAGTGGAAGAATGCACATTTATGTAACTGTAATTGCCGAACATTGACGTGCTTATTATGTACCTACTTCAAATCTGGTGGGATTTTTGCGTACGTTTGCGTGCGTCAGTAGGCAGGTCCTCGACCAAAAACACTCTACTAATTCGTGGTCTGACCACTGAGAATAGAGGAAAAAGAAGATTACCTTCTTTTCTCAGTGGGTCTACGCTAATAGAAATTCAGTGATATAATATATGCAGGAAATTTTTAAACCGTTATGTAATCATTTGCAGCGCTTTTTATTCCATTTTCAGATTCTACGTAACCTTGAAACGCAGTCCATCAAATTTTGAGCGGAGGTTAAGATTTGTCCTTTCATGGTTCCATCGGTTCATTATTGAAAGTAATAAGAGAAAGTAAACCAAAAACGCTGCTAAGTCCTTGTCACATGGGTTTATTATTCTACTGGACATACCTACAGAAATGTTGGCTGTTCATTTATTGTTTCTTCCCTGTGCAATAATTGAAATAGCTATTTCTGAAGGTTTCCACCAACTTTGGCCCCTAAAAACACGAACACAAGCTGACACTTCTTATAGTGTTATTATACCAATTTCTGGTAATTTTAGACAATTACCCAGGTTTTTGACTTGAAAAACAAAAAAAGAATTTTGGGAGCTGAACCTTCGTGACAACCTTAGTTCCTCACTCTTTGATCAAAATCGACTTCATATTCGGTGTTCTCGCCCTAAAAAACGTGGAAAGATGCATCAAACGATCATTTTACTAAAACACCAAAAGCCCCTATTATTTTTCGCTCATAACACCCTGAGTATATTCCAATCGGGCTAACCGTGCGCATACGGAATTTACGCAACTGGAAACGTAAAAGAACGCTGCAAAGTCCTTGTCACATGGGTTTATTATTCTACTGGACATACGTACAGAAATCTTGGCTGTTCATTTATTGTTTCTTTCATGTGCAATTATGGAAATCGCAGGAAATTATGGAAATTTTTGATGGTTTCCACCAATTTTGGCCCCCAAAAACACGAATTAGGCTCGGCTTTTTTTTCAACAGATTATTTTTGATCATTGATAGTACCATTTAATTCTCTTGATTCATCTGTTGATACTACGTCTAGTGTTATTATACAAATGTATGGTGATTTCAGATAATTTCCCACGTTTCTGACTAATAAAAAATGAATTTCGGGAGCTTAACCTTCGTTATAACCTCAATTCTTCACTCTTCGGTCAAAATCAACCTAGTGTGGCTAGCACAATTAATTTCCTAAGGTGTTTTTAGGAGGAAGATATTGCTAGGAAGAGAAATTCCCTTTTCAAGCCACAGAAACGAACTAATTTATTTTCCTAGGATTTCTCCAGCACCTGTTTTGGTAACCGCATTACAACAGGTTGGGAATAATAATTTAGAATTTGGAGTTGAACAATATCGAACAAAACGTTGTCGAACCACCACAACGACTCCCCTCCCTTAATAGAGGATGACGTCGTTCCGAAACCGGACTGGAAGGTTGACCCGACGTCCCCTTGTCGATGTCTTGGGACGCGCAACCCAAGGCGTCACGGGCGCTGGCCGCTCAGGCCTCGCCGCTGGCTGCTCGGGCGTGGTTGTCGTCTCCGGAGAACCTTCCGCGCTGTCTTCCCTGGATTCGCCGGCATTTGCCCTGGGAATATCAAACTGCTGCGGTTCCCAAATGCCCTCCCTGACGAAGTGCGCTGGCTTCAACCGATCAATGGAAACTGCCACTTCCCGCCCGTTTCGCAGAATGACGAAATTCTTTTCGGTGCGCCTGACTACCCGGTACGGGCCGTCATATGGCGGTTGCAGGGGGCGGCGAACTGCGTCATGCCGAACCAGGACATGCCCGCACGTGCCCAATTCGGGGTATACGAAAACAGCGGTTGCATCATGGCGCGTTGCTGCCTGCGGCCTAAGAGAGCGCATTGTCTGAAGTAAATTTTGCATAAATTCTTGTGTCGGCCTCGTGGTACTATCCTCCTCCCTAAACTCGTTAGGCAGTCGCAGCGTGGTCCCGTACACCAATTCAGCTGGAGAGCAACCAAGATCTTCCTTCACCGCTACACGCATCCCTAGCAACACGGTTGGCAAAACTTCGACCCACTTTTCGGTATTATGGCACCTTATCGCTGCCTTCAGCTGCCTATGCACCCACTCCACCAGACCGTTTGCCTTGGGGTTATAAGCTGATGTGAAGCTATGCTCCGTCCCCATTAACGATGTGAGTTCCCTAAAGAGCGTACTATTAAACTGCCTCCCCTGGTCTGTCACAATTTTTCCGGGCATACCAAACCGACTGCACTATTCCGCATAGAACGCTCTTGCCACCACCTCCGCTTTGCTGTCTACCAGAGGTATGACTTCCGGCCATCGGGTGAACCTATCCACGCAAGTCAAGGCATACGTGTAACCCAGCGATGGGGTCAAGGGTCCTATGAGATCGATGTGGATGTGCGTGAAACGGTCGGATACCGGTGGGTACTGCTCTAACGGAGAATGGACATGTCGTTGGACTTTGTTTTTCTGACATTCCATGCACGCCGTAACCCAACTGCAACAATCCTTCGACATTGCCGGCCAAACAAACCGCTGCTGCATAAGCTTCAAGGTGGCTTTCACCCCAGGGTGGGCCAATCCGTGAATACTCTCGAAAACTCTCTTACGCAATCCTAGTGGCACGAAAGGTCTCACAAATCCAGTTGAAATGTCGCAGAACAGTGGTTTATCGACTCCTGGCATCTGCACCTTCTTCCACACTAAACCTGTATCGTCCCTGGGTAATTCCTCTTCATTTTGCTGGCCAGCCATCTGAGCGAAATCGATGGCATTGACCGACCCTATGCGGGATAAGAAATCAGCTACGACGTTTTCTGCCCCAGCCAAATGTCGAATATCAGTGGTGAACTGCCCTATATACTCCAAGAAACGAGCTTGCCGCGGAGACGCTTTATCCAGCTTTTGATCAAAAGCATATATCAGCGGCTTGTGATCTGAGAAGAGAGTGAAGATTTGACCTTCCAGGAGATAACGAAAATGCTTCACACCGGCAAATGCAGCCAGAAGCTCCCGATCATACGCGCTGTACCTTCTTTCAGTCTCACTCAGTTTACGAGAAAAGAATGCCAGTGGCTGCCAAGTATCACTAACCAACTGATTCACGCTGCCCCCGATCGCTAACTCCGATGCGTCAACCATCAAAGCCCAGGGAACAGAAGGCAATGGATGAACAAGAAGTGTTGCATTGCAGAGAGCATCCTTGCAATCATCAAACGCCTTGCGAGCTTCATCAGTCCAGCGAATCAAAGAATTTTGCTTCCCCGTATGATTTTTCAGAAAACCATTGAGAAGAGCTAAACGCTGAGCACACTGAGGGACAAAACGACGGTAAAAATTATACATCCCCAAAAATCGACGAAGTCCTAAGATATCTACTGGCTGCTGAAATTTCTTGATGGCTTCAACCTTCTCCTGCAATGGCTGTATTCCTGCTCCGCTTATTAGGTGTCCCAAAAATTCAACTTTCGCCTTTCCAAATTCACATTTGGCAGGATTAATAACAGCCCCGAATTCCCGACAGCGTTCCAAAAATGCCCTAACATCTTTAACGTGCTCCTCCTCAGTTGCGCTGGCAATCAAACAATCGTCGATGTAGACCTTAACATTCTCCAAACCTCTAACCATCTCATTCGCAAAACGCTGAAATGTTTGAGCAGCATTACAAAGTCCAAAGGCCATCTGTGGAACTAAGTGTAACGGACTTGCCCACGGACTCCTTGATGGCCGACAAATCCCTTGCTCCAGCATCACATCAAATTCTTTTTTAGCGAGCTTATACTTAACAGGATCTAAACGGCGAAATTTAGCAACTACTGGGGGTCCCCTGGTCTCGATATAGTGTACTACAGTATGTTTGGGCTTATGGTTTCCCAGAGAAAGTCGGGTTTTGTCCTTAAACTCTTCCAGGAGAGCTGTGTAGACCCGACTGTGTCCTTTCCCTACCGTTGTCACCGATGGTACCCCGCAGTTCTTACTGAGTCTCCCTGACGTCTTCAGTGCAGTCACAGAATCATGTAGACAGAGATTCCTGAGGTCAACATTCAAACCGTAGTGACTAAGAAAATCTGCCCCAATTATGGGTTTCGACACATCAGCTATCACAAACGGCCATTTAAACGAGCGCCGTAATCCTAAATCAACCTCCAACAAACGAACACCATAAGTTGAAATGCTGGACCCATTAGCTGCAAACAACTGATGACGAGAACTATTTTTCTTATCTGCTGCCGTAGGAGGAATAACCGAAACATCTGCGCCAGTGTCGACTAAAAAACTCAATTTTGAAGAACAATCGCTAACAAACAAGCGGCTGGTCGTAGGGCCAGACTCGCTAGCCGCAACAAACGAGTGGCCTTCTAGTTTTCCGACTTCTTAGCGTAAGCACATGGCGACTCGCAGCGCCAGGCTTTATCCCCAAATTTGAAATGAAATCGACATTTCCACGTGCCTGCTACCTTCTTCCGTTCCTGCACTCCCCGAGGTCCTCGCCCCCGAGACTTGGAACGACTCCTACAACCTGAACACCCCGAATTTTGCCGAGGGCGAGAATTCAATTCGTCAAACCTTCTGATCAGTGCGGCTATTTTATCTGATAACTCGTCGATGCTAAGACCCTTTCCTCGATTTGTCACCTCTGCCTGAACAACCTCTACGCTGCTACCCGGTCCCACGACTTCTACAATTTTGTCCGCCAAAGAAACAAGCGTCAACAAATCGGAATCTGTACTTACTGAAAGAATTCCTTGCACATTAACGGGTAAATTGCGCAACCACAGCTTCTTTAACAAGTCATCATTCACGGTACCATTAGCTAGCTCCTTCATTTCTCGCAGCAGCTGACTTGGTTTCCTGTCACCGAGCGTGACGTCCTTCAGCAACTTCCGCAATCATTGGTCTTCTGATTCTGTATAGCAATCTATTAATCGTTTTTTAATACTTCATACCTATCGTTTGGAGGGTTCGTGAGGATATCGCTCACTTGCCCTAAAATGCTTGAATCAATTGCGCTTAAAATACAATCATACTTCTCCCGATCGCTCGTGATCTTCTGGTGCCGAAACTGCGCCTCCACTTGTGCAAACCAAACCGGCACATTTGCTTTCCAAAACGGTGGCACTCTGAAATGCGTTGATTGAGGCGGCGACGGCGTTGCAGCATCCCCCGCTTGGGCCATCACGTCGGGGTCACCAATTTGTGGCTAGCACAATTAATTTCCTAAGGTGTTTTTAGGAGGAAGATATTGCTAGGAAGAGAAATTCCTTTTTCAAGCCACAGAAACGAACTAATTTATTTTCCTAGGATTTCTCCAGCACCTGTTTTGGTAACCGCATTACAACAGGTTGGGAATAATAATTTAGAATTTGGAGTTGAACAATATCGAACAAAACGTTGCCGAACCACCACACTAGTATTTGGTCTTTCCGCCCTAAAAAACATGAAAAACGATACCTCAAAAGCTCATGTTACTAAAACCTCAAAAATCCCTCGAAATCCCCTATTTTTACACCCATTTTTCTCCCATAACACCCCTGGGTGCATATGCCGATCGGGCTGCCGTGTTTCGGAGCACGCTTAGGACCCAAGCCCGAACTGTGTGCGGCAGAACGACGATTTTAAAACGGAAACTTCGTTAGAACCTCGATTTTCCACTCTGGTCAAAATTGACTTCATATTCGGTCTTCTCGTCCCAAAAAACATGGAAAACGATGCCTCAAAAGCTCATGTTACTAACATGTTAGTAAAACACAAAAAAGTACCTATTTTTATACCCATTTTCTCTCATAACACCCCTGGGTATATTCCGATCTGGCTGCAAAGTTTCGGCACACAACTAGGGCCCAAATAGAGCATATTATGTGCGAAAGAACGAATTTTTTAGACCATACGGCGGTGATACGGCGGACGGCGTACGGCGGACGGACATTTCATTTTCTGAATCTAGGCACCTTGAAACGTAAAAGAAACACATTTTGAGGGGTGTTATAAAAATTTTTTTTCTGAGCGTTTACATAGGTGTATTATTCGCAGAATAATAAACCAAAAGTACCTTACCTATTTTTATACCCATTTTCACTCATAACACCCCTGGGTATATTCCGATAGGGCTGCTATGTTTTGGGACACAATTAGGGCCCAAATTGAGCATGTATGCGAAAGAACGAATTTTTTGGGCCGAAAATTAAGCCGGTATACGTGATACGGCGTACGGCGTATTGTTTGCTGAGCGATTACATAGGTGTATTAGCCACAGAATAATATACCAAAATCAGTAAAATTAGTAATTCGGAATTGCAATCACGTAGTAACGGTAAACGTTTTGAAAATTAAAAATCCCCTCAGGTCTTGCTTACTTGACTAGATTCATTGGCCAAGTATCAAAATCGTCGATCTTAGTGCCAAAATTTCACTCTTTTCTGTGGGCATGAGACTTATTTAACGGAACTAAAAAGTAGATGTTCCCGTAACTACAAATCATCTCTTAGCAATAGTTTTGATATTTAGAATCGTGCTGTACTTCGTTTTCACCAGGAAAATTTAATGTTTTGAAGGGAGCCAAATCCGATTTGTGGTAAAAAATGCGAAAAATCCGAAACATGCAAATTTCTCATCGAATCATGCTCGCATTTGCCAAAGATAGATAGAACTTCGTGAACTAGCTTTGTCAGCCTATGGGTTAGCTCGACAGAAAAGTAATGGATCGTTCTGGAAGCACGATTTCGCGAAGTTGGTAATTGGTAAACGTTATAGGAAACTTACCGTGGTGTGCTCAGCGAGGTCGTTCACATTGCAG
The DNA here is from genome assembly GCA_954871275.1 of Leptopterna dolabrata. Taxonomy (NCBI): domain Eukaryota; kingdom Metazoa; phylum Arthropoda; class Insecta; order Hemiptera; family Miridae; genus Leptopterna; species Leptopterna dolabrata. Next base: position 22,559,463 of record OX940979.1, read on the forward strand.
TGGAGTGTAACTTCGGATCCGAGCTGAACCGTGTTGTTTGGCGAGTGCTCTCCTTTCACGAAATAAGGGGGAGACCCAGTTGTTCTGTCGTGATATCCGTGATACTTTTGAGTCGTTGTGTCCATATAGAGAAGATTTAGGAGCTCATCGACGTTGGGATCCTGATTGTGACCTGAAATGAAATATCAACAGTATTAGGAAGACTCGTCCTTCGAAAATGCAAACTATTCAGGTTAGATAAATAAACTTCAAGAACAATACACTATACTTTCGTGGACAGAACACACAACATCGAAAGATCTTAGTCCGGAATTGGTTTGGGGGGTTTAGCTTTTGCAGCACTGCTGCTTTCCGTTTCTGATAATCGGGGATGTATTTCCGGTCAGTTCAGTCGGGCTGGGAGGAGGACAAATCTTGGCTCAAGGATTTCTATTCATGAATGACGAAACACCTATTCCTTTCAGGAGGTCTATGTACGTAACTCATATTAAAAACGCTGCAAATCCCTGCACAACGGTTTATTATTTTGTACAGAATACCCTTCTGTTACAGATCACAGGTCTCCGTATAGATAACCCTTCTATATAACATAATAAATATGTACTATTCTACACATATTATGTAGATCGCGGACCCTCCGCAGGTTAGTAACTAACCCCGTACTCGTTACTAGGTACCTACCTAAACCGTGTGTATTAATTTACCTGTATAGGTTCCCCTTCTACGGAGATAGAATAATGAACCGTTGTGTAATAATTTGCCCATCAATAATACTTCAACGGTTGTTCAAGTTTCATAAGTACCTATCAACAAAATCCAGCCCCTTCTGGGTAGATGAGCCGTTGTGTAATAATTTACCGTTGTGTAATAATTTACCGTGGTGTAATAATTTACCGTTCTCTAATAATTTACCGTTGTGTAATAATTCGCCGGTGTGTAATAATTTACCCACCAATAATACTTCAACGTTTGTTCAAGTTTCAGAAGTACCTACCAACAAAATCCATAGTCCATCACTTGTCAAATGAAATAATATCGCAGAACAAACAACTCGACTTCATACAGCCATCCTTGATTATAATCAGATGCTCCGTAGTTATGATATCCGGGCCGGATTTATGCCGTTTGATTCACGATCGTGTTGACGAAGCTTTTTGGTGCTCACGAACGGCTGGACGTACGATGCTCCGGGTGGTCTCAAAAAATTGTTTAGCTCAAGAAAAAATTTAATAACCTAAAAAAACCATACCCTTTTATCGGAAGTTTTCGAGCTACGGCGTTCTGAAAATGTTGAACCCCTTAGAGATGACTGACAGTAACGTCGAGCTTCGGGGACCAACTAGACTCCGAACGGAACCTATAACCCGAATTTCATCAATTTTGTTTCATGGTAACTAAGAAAAGTGGCCCGTACGGCGGACAGACAGAAATATTTTTATTGCAGTTTTGGATTCTACATACCTTGAAACGTAAACCATCAAATTTTGAGGGGGGGTAAGAATTTTTTTTTTTTTCATGCTCGATTCCAATGGTTCATTATTGAAAATAATAAATCAAAAAGAAAAAAAGATCGCTTCCCGCCGTGATTAACAAAAGCCACTAAAACAGAATGCTGCTGGGTCAAATGTTAACAGGTACCGGGAATATCACTTGCAAGCCTTTTTGAATAACATAAATTTAATATTCGTTCGTATTAGCTCACACTATCCAGATTGTTTTGGAATTTTGGCGAATTTTTCGGCCGAGAGTTGTCAGTGTTACCTACAGTGAAAAATGAGTTGTACAATGTAAATGCGACCTCTAAAAAACAAAATTTTTGAAAGGTTTGTTCCCGAATGGTGCTATGTTTATTTTATGAAACTAGCATAATACATTTGAAATTTGGTCTGCATATTTCCACACCAGTTTCCGTTAATACCAATTATACTCTAGATCCCAATGTAGAGGGCAGTTGGGGCGACCTTACAAATGGCAAGAATCACAATCAAGTATATCCGAATTACACTTTAACCAATTAACCCGGCACATAAATCATGCAGTATAGTATACAAACATGTAATGTAATACATTGTACAAACCTTTGATAAAATTCATCATACAGTTCATAGTTAATAACTTTTACCCATTTTCTTACACTGGGGGATTGGCTAGTTGATCTGAATAGTTGTATCGTCGATCAGTTTGATCAGACGACAGAGGTATGTGAGCGAACACAAATTCTAAATAGAACCTTTCGAATAACCTTGGTTCAATAAACTACAACTTCAAAACCTCTGTAATACCGATGTTTATACCGACGCAAAAAAGATGAAAAATAGCTTTTGTTTAAGAGATAGGAGATTAGAACATAGGAGGGGCAAATTGAAAACCTTTCGGAAAATTAGCTTCAGTAGAATTCCGTAACCATTTGCGGAAACTTTCATACCACGGAAGGGATTAGGATAATAGCTAGAAAGGTGTGGGAAATGCTTGAAGTACTGGAGTGGACCAAGGACCAAAAGCGAACGATAAAGCTATACGGATCCAAGGTTATTCGAAAGGTTCTATTTAGAATTTGTGTTCGCTCACATACCTCTGTCGTCTGATCAAACTGATCGACGATACACCTATTCAGTTTATGTGCATCAAGTTCTCACGAGTAATGTAACGGAAAGAAATGTTGTGCTTCTCCCTTACGATTGGCTGTTTAGAAACCATACGAATATTATGGTTTCAGCTTACCCTTGAGATGGATCTTGTTTGTACGACTCACGAACAGCGGCGGCGCTAGCATAATTCATTGGTCGGTTGGATTCATTGGGGGGGGGGGGGGGGGGGGAGATAGAGAGAGAGACAATTTTAGCAACTTTGTGTCCTAGCTTTACAAAAAAAAAGATACAGTCATGCAGCATGGCTATTAGCTGATTTTCAACGACTTATTCGTGCTATTGTGTAAAAAGATGGTATAGCGAGAAACCATACCACTTTTTGTAAAATTATATCATTTTTTAAATCGCTAATAGTGGCTAAAAATCACCGCTATTAGCTATTTTTGATCATTAAAAAGTCAAATTCGGCATTTTTTTGGAGAAAAATATTTTCATTATCGAGATAGTCCCTCTTCCTGTCGTGAATCACCATCCCACACGATGTCGAGTGAAATAATATTTATTTGACCCCCAAAATCCACATTTGACTGCTATTCTGTACAATAAACAACTGAAATGGTGTTTTTCAACCTTCCACACCATTTTCAGTGATTCTAAATACATTTTTTGTGATTTTAGCCGTTTTTACCGATTTTTGATCCCTAAAAACTCAAATCTGACCCCTTAGAATTTTTAAATTTGCTCATCTTCAAACTCATCTTTCTGTTTGACAATCCGTACATTTTGGGTAAATTTGGAATTTTTATCATTTACCCAAGGTGTCGTCTGGAGTGATATATCAAAAATACGTAGGTAGGTATTACCTATATACTTATACAATTTAGGGATGAATTTCATTTTGCTCTGGAACGGATTTGCCTAAAAAAAAAGTTCAAAAATTCATGTTCTGAAAATTTTGGACCCATTGCAATAGCTTAATATTTTCTTTGAAAATTATCTATAATGAACCCCTCGTGCCTCTCATTAGGAGTGGCTAACCATCAAAATTCAACTGCAACATTCAGCAAGTTAACATATGTACATAACACTAACGAGTAACCTGGACTTGCCACGTGAAGCGGCTGCATCAAGTTCCTTCCCATTCACCCAAATAATTCAATTAATGGCCCCCTCCCCTTCAGCCTTCTCTCTTCCCTCGCCCTTTGTTGTGCCTTCTCTCTTTCAACTCGCTCCATTTTCTCGCAATTGAGTCGAAATCAATGCTGGCTGCCAATGGGAATTACCCATGGGTCTGAAAAGTGTACTTTTATATTTATTAAATGAAAGTAGATTCCACTTCGAGAATTTTGGCACCAACCGCACTATCCTACGACAAGTAGTTTTTATTATATAATATTTTTAGAAGTTTCGTGTACTAGTGCCGCTCAGGTGAGAGGGCAGCAATGACGTCATTGGTGCACGAAACGTTGAATAATCATAGAATAAAAACTAAATTTTGTAGGAAAGTGCGGTTGGTGTGACAATTTTCAGGATGGAATCTACTTTCATTTAGAAAACTTAACTCAACGCTTGGGTCTTCCCCATTGTCTTGTAGTAAAAGGAAGATTCTTGCATAGTTTTAAGCAGTAAAAGGTCATCTAGCTGTTCGTCTGTCATACCTAGCAGATTTAGAAAGTTCTTGACGACTGACTGGCTAAATGGCCTTTCATTTGACAGTAAAATGTCATTTAGACGTTCGTCTAATAGTAGATCAAAATTCCCAACGATCTTTCATTTGATGGGACGCCATGTATCCAGCTGTTTTTGTCAGCTGAATACTTTGACAGGCCTGCTTCATCACACCCTTAAGTTCGTCTGCTTGCAAGTCAAATAGATTAGTGGCCGAAGGGAACATAGAAAAAAGGACTTCTAGTGCTAGGCATCTTGTGGACACTGATTCAGAATTTGGAACCAGAAACGCCATGTGAGGTTTTGATTATGGTTTATTATTTTCAATAATGAACCTTTGAAATCGAGCACGAAAAAATTTTTTTTAACCCACCCTCAAAATTTGATGGTTTCCGTTTCAAGGTATGTAGAATCCGAAAATGCAATAAAAAAAATTTCTGTCCGTCCGCCGCACACCGTACGTCGTACGCCGTACTGAGCACTTTTCTTAGTTACCATGAACCAAAATTGACGAAATTCGGTTTATAGGTCCCATCCGGGGGTCTAGGTGGTCCTCGAAGCTCGGCGTTAATGTCAGTCATCACTAAGGGGTAAAAAATAAGGGATAACATCTCCAGGACGCCGTTATCTCGAATTTGTTTAGGTTTTTAAGTAGTTATCGAACTTGGGAGTTTTCTGAGACCACCCGGAGCATTGTACGTCCAACCGTTTGTTCACAGTAAGGCCCTGAAATTTGCACCGACAGACTTCTTCAACAGGAGGGTGATTGAAATTGGATACATTCAGCCCAGATCTCATTGCTAGGGAGCACCTGATTATAATCACGGATGGCTGTATGAAGTCGAGTTGGTTGTTCTGTGATATTATTCCATTTGGAAAATCATGGGTGTTTTGGATTTTTTTGACAGGTAATTTTGCAACTTGAACAGACGTTGAAGTATTATTGGGTGAATTATTACACAACGGTAAATTATCGCACATCGGCAAATTATTACATAACGGTTTATTATACTATACACGCAGAAGGGGCAGCTATACAGGTAAATTATTACACAACGGTTTATTATATACCTTATGCTTCATGAAGAACTGCAAATAATTAAGGATTGAATGATTGATTCCCGCGCATTTGTATGAAACTTTATTTCCCGGGCCGGCTCCAGTACTCCATTTAAGGCTTTCCTGGGTGGAGCTCGAGGGTACTGACCACAGAAAATAGTGATCTACGCAGAAGGGGCCTTTATACTGGTAAATAATAAACCGTTGTGTAATAATAATTTGCAGCATTTTTCAAATATTGCTACTGTTTATCACCTTGCGTACCTTACTACCAATTTGCAACTGTGCCTGTGGACTCTAATTTGTCAGCTGATCGATTTCCTCTGATCACGGGGGGCTAGGGGAGGGGGGCTATTTTAATGAAGTTTTGGCGCTACAACGATGTGCTTAGGTACCAACAACGCGCCCCCCCCCCCTCCCTCCTCATCACAACCCCATGAAACCGGCCTTGTTCACGAAATTGTGTTAGCAATAATTACCTATAAGTATATTATATTCCGTGAGCCATAAAATTCCTTTACAACATGGATTGGTATCTAAGGAAAACAGGAAGTCTGGGTTTATCAGCATTAGATTGGGTTGAACCCCCGGTTTCTCGCGATAGATATTATGTATTATATTATAATAATTTGCAATTAAAACTATGTACCATTTATGTATCAGATTTTAATGAAAATTAATTAAATAAAGTATGTACTTGATTGAAAAATAGATGTTTCCTACCACATTGATGGAATAGAACCCCTTGAAACAAATGGAGACTCGTTGTCCCGGCTTAATGAGTTCCTCTCTGGGATATTGCAGGCAGTTGGGGAAGAACACCCTCGATACACACGATGAAGTGCGTGTTGTCGATTGGGACAAATAACAGATTGTGGGGCCCAGCCGACCGCAAACCCGACCCCAGCGGTGCCTACAGCCTCCATTGACGATGTAGCCATGAAATTTTATTAACCCTCTACCCTTATCACGCAGTCCCATGGGTGTCAGGTGTCAGCTGTTAGAGAGTCGAGTCAGGTGGAAAGGTCCTGAGCTCGAGATACGTTTCAACCCGAAGTTTTCAATTATGCAAGTCTTGTGTGAAATGTATTCGCGCTCGCCTTACCTTGACACGTGGAGAAACGAATGATAGAGTGGGGTGAGTCTGAGAGGTCTTGTATTCTATGTATGTATCAAATTCTCTGCGACATAAAATCAAAATCGAACTTCGAACAAAATTAATGAGAATAACGGCAAGTGAGGTTAACAAGGATCTTTCCGCCAAGTGCCAACTTATTGTGTACCTACTTATGTTTCTGGAGGTTCTTCATCGTTCATATCAGATGACCCAATACGGACGGGGTTGTTTATTTATCTATAGGTATATTTAGAAAATGTGAGGGCAGAGTTCAATTACACGCACACACACACACACACACACACACACACACACACACACACACACACACACACACACACACACACACACACAAACACACACACACAAACACACACACACACACACACACACACACACACACACACACACACACACACACACACACACACACACACACACACACACACACACACACACACACACACACACACACACACACAAACACACACACACACACACACACACACACACACACACACACACACACACACACACACACACACACACACACACACACACACACACACACACACACACACACACACACACACACACACACACACACACACACGCGCGCGCGCGCGCGCGAATGAACGACGGAACTTCCGCTGGTGATCTTGTAGACCAAAGCGTTTCATGCATTGATACTTATTCTAATTTGTTGGCTGTTCATTACTATTATCAGTAAACATGTTTATCGTTCAATCAATCAATCGTTCATAACAGAAAAATACCCAAAAATTTGACAGAAACTGACATACTCTTATTTGTTTCCCATGCATTGGCATTTTGATTGAGGGGAGGGAGAGTTTTGTTAACAACAACGTAGCAAATTTATCCACGACGGTTCCAACTTCATGGATGATTCTAACTTGATGAATGGTGAGCGATAGTTTTTATTTGTAGAACATTCATAGATCTGGAGATTCATTAACATTTGATACTCGGTTTTCTCTTATCGGGATTTGCATACAGCGTTAGCGGCCGGAAAGAGATTGGTATAATATAGGTCTTAGGTATAAGCTTCTTGTAACAGGAATATAGATAGCAAAGAGATTACTTGAGTTAGCAAAGTTTCTTGTGATGGCAATAAAGATAAGCATAGATATGATTAAAGAAGACAATTTCGTAAATTTTCAAAAATCCCGTAAATTTTGCATAAATGTAAATTTAGAAAATTGTCGAAAAACCGACATTTTCGTAAAATGTTTTCGAAAATTTTTGAAGTTAACAAAATTTACGCAAATTTCGAAATGTAGGTATTCAAAAAGTTCGTAGCGTTGCGGGTTTTGTGTGGTGCGGGACTTGCATAATTACCGCAGGTCTTGCAGGGTGACCCCTGTGCCAGAACATACCTTTTTCCTCCACTGCTAAAGACATGAGAGAGCTGAGAGAGAAGAAGAAGAAGAACATAGCTGTGGTAAGACCTGGACTGCAGTGCTGTGATAATTATGCTAACAGCATAACCAGCTAAAACTTTGTCATCAAAGTCTTTGTTTGTCAACTAAATCAGATGTACCTATCTGCGGAACTACCTACCTACAGTATAACCACAAATTGTTTGTGAAACTAGTGAACTTACACATTCCATCCCCTGTAGGTAAAATGCCATGTAATGAAGACCTGATCATATATTTCTACTACTTTCTTCAAGGTAAGAAAGGCAACAGCCTTTCTTTGTCATTGCAACACTGTTTATCATGCCTCTGTATTTACCTAGTTATATTACCATATTTTGGTTTATTATTTTCAATAATGAACCATTGGAATCGAGCATGAAAAAAAAAATTCTTACCCCCCCTCAAAATTTGATGGTTTACGTTTCAAGGTATGTAGAATCCAAAACTGCAATAAAAATATTTCTGTCTGTCCGCCGTACGCCGTACGCCGTACGCCGTACGGGCCACTTTTCTTAGTTACCATGAAAAAAAATTGATGAAATTCGGGTTATAGGTTCCGTTCGGCGTCTAGTTGGTCCTCGAAGCTCGACGTTACTGTGAGTCATCTCTAAGGGGTTCAAAATAGGGGTTGAAATTTTCAAAACGCCTATACCATTTTTTTTACGTAAATATTTTTACGGTTTTAAATAGTTCTTGAACTTGCGAGTTTTTTAAGACCATCCGGAGCATCGTACGTCCAGCCGTTCGTTCACAGTAAGGCCCCGAAGTTTGCACCGACAGGCATTTTCGACTCCAGTGTGAATGAAATTGTATACAATTCAAACCAAATCTCGTAACCAGAGACGCGCCCACAATAGGAATTTGTGAATACGGCCAATCATTGGTAGGGATCACCTGATTATATTGGCGGAGTATGAAGTCGAGTTGGTTGTTCTGTGATATTATTTAATTTGAAAAATGATGGCTCTTATGGAGTTTGTTGGTAGGTAGTGAAACTTGAACAAACGTTGAAGTATTATTGATGGGTAAATTATTACTACGGTAAATCATTACTCAACGGTAAATTATTACACAACGGTTCATTATACCATCTACGTAGAAGGGGCTGGAGTTTGTTGGTAGGTACTTTTGCAACTTTTTTCACTCCTCATCAACAATTTCTTTTCAGAACTTCATTATGTGTGTTTATTTTTGTTAGGTACTGTTTGTCATCGGCAGAACTATTTTAGCAACATTTAACTCGTGATTTAGGTAGGTACCTAGTAACGAGTACGGGGTTAGGTACTAACCTACGGAGGGTCTGCGATCTACATAATATGTACGTAAAAAAATGGTATAGGCGTTTTGAAAATTTCAACCCCTATTTTGAACCCCTTAGAGATGACTCACAGTAACGTCGAGCTTCGAGGACCAACTAGACGCCGAACGGAACCTATAACCCGAATTTCATCAATTTTTTTTCATGGTAACTAAGAAAAGTGGCCCGTACGGCGTACGGCGGACAGACAGAAATATTTTTATTGCAGTTTTGGATTCTACATACCTTGAAACGTAAACCATCAAATTTTGAGGGGGGGTAAGAATTTTTTTTTTCATGCTCGATTCCAATGGTTCATTATTGAAAATAATAAACCAAAATTGATGAAATTCGGGTTATAGGTTCCGTTCGGCGTCTAGTTGGTCCTCGAAGCTCGACGTTACTGTGAGTCATCTCTAAGGGGTTCAAAATAGGGGTTGAAATTTTCAAAACGCCTATACCATTTTTTTACGTAAATATTTTTACGGTTTTAAATAGTTCTTGAACTTGCGAGTTTTTTAAGACCATCCGGAGCATCGTACGTCCAGCCGTTCGTTCACAGTAAGGCCCCGAAGTTTGCACCGACAGGCATTTTCGACTCCAGTGTGAATGAAATTGTATACAATTCAAACCAAATCTCGTAACCAGAGACGCGCCCACAATAGGAATTTGTGAATACGGCCAATCATTGGTAGGGATCACCTGATTATATTGGCGGAGTATGAAGTCGAGTTGGTTGTTCTGTGATATTATTTAATTTGAAAAATGATGGCTCTTATGGAGTTTGTTGGTAGGTAGTGAAACTTGAACAAACGTTGAAGTATTATTGATGGGTAAATTATTACTACGGTAAATCATTACTCAACGATAAATTATTACACAACGGTTCATTATACCATCTACGTAGAAGGGGCTGGAGTTTGTTGGTAGGTACTTTTGCAACTTTTTTCACTCCTCATCAACAATTTCTTTTCAGAACTTCATTATGTGTGTTTCTTTTTGTTAGGTACTGTTTGTCATCGGCAGAACTATTTTAGCAACATTTAACTCGTGATTTAGGTAGGTACCTAGTAACGAGTACGGGGTTAGGTACTAACCTACGGAGGGTCTGCGATCTACATAATATGTATAGAATAGTAGGTACATATCATATTATATAGACGGGTTATCTATACATAGAGCTGTGATCTGTAACACAAGGGTATTCTATACAAAATAATAAACCGTTGTGCAGGGATTTGCAGCGTTTTTTCTCTCGTCCCATTGTCGAATCCATTGCTAATCCCTACGTAGTTCTGTATGTTAGCGAATTTTCGAAGAAAAGGAAGCTATTGTTCTCGGTCCAAAATTTTTAAAACTCGAATTTCCGAAAGATTTTTATACCAAAATCCGTTTCAGACCATCCTGAATTCCCTGCCGAAAGACACCAAAAATTATATGTATATATATATATATATATTTATATATTTATATATTTATATATTTATATATTTATATATTTATATATTTATATATATATTTATATATTTATATATGTATGTGTCATTCCAGACGATAACTCTCGAAAGAATTGAGATAAAAGTTCAAATTTGCACGAAAAATCTGTCTTGGCAATCGACAGGCTAAGTTCGAAGATGGGCAGAATCGGGTCACCCTAAGGGGGAGTTTTGGGGAGTTTTAGGGGGGGAAAATTACCCATAAATTCCCAAAATGAAAAAGTCTGACAAGTGACACCTCATTTTAAAGGTTTTTGTACGCTGAACACGATGGTGGAATCAGAATTGCGATATCTCATTCCATTCTCAAACTGGAGCACTTTGAAGATGAAGGAACGTGGTTATTTCTTGAGATGTTCTTCCTGGTTCGTCTGCTCTAATCTGATAACGGAATGGGATATCGCAATTCTGACTTCACGATCGCGTTCAGCGTTGGAAAATCTACAAACCGAGGTGTTACTCGGCAAAAAATGGAACAAAAAATTTGTTACGTACCCAATACCTACTCTTCTGGTATTCAAAACATTTTTGATTTCCCCCTCCCCCTCCTTCCACCCCAAATTTTACTTTGCGTAAAACTACTCCTGTTTTAATTTTGTATGGTATCAAGTTGGGAAAACATTGGCCGAAAATTAATTTTCAGAAAATTTTAGGCGGAGGAGGAAGATGCCGAAAACGTCGAAAATTCGCTCTTATAGCCATGCTGCATGACTGTGGTTTTTTCTTTTTTGTTCTCTCTTTTTTTATAGGCCTGAGGATGGGGTGTACATACTTCGAAACGTCGGCCTGAAAAAGTCTTCCATTCACCCCGACCGACTCGCAAGAATAAACCAGCCTTCTTGTGATATATTATTCAGTTACATACATGCTTCTGTCGCTTAAGATATTGCTCAAGTGAGGTATCCCAAAGGTAATGAATATAATATTATTGGAATCCTAGCAGAATTGATAAGGGTAGGTTTAAATGCCACCGCACTCAATATAATACGTTTCCGCCTCTACTCTGGACTGATATCAAACCGCCAAGCCCCCTGGCCAACTGGGAATATGGAACCAGTAAGCACATAACATCCAAATACCTATTTATTACCGATGTTCATTACACCAATGGACATCAGCCGTACCGATGTTCATCACCCGATATAGATCATAGTTTCAATTATCTACCAATATAGCATTTCCCAGTCAAATGTAACTTTTACCAAAACAAGTTATACCACTCTCCTGGCAAATGTAAACATTCCAGATTTTATTCTCGTTGAACAAATTTAATTTGCTTGAAAAAAAAAGATCCATTTGGCTGAAAAATGCTGTTGAAGCTAATTTTAGATATCCATTCATGTTGCTGCTTCAAGTACCTATCGTCAATGTACGTACATTATCAAGTTAATGCCTAGTTATTATGACAGGTGCCTAAAAAAATATCCCGACTGTTCGAGGTAAGGTGGCATCCCCGTCTTTTGACAAAGTGGTAGTGTCCTTGTGGCGCGGGCCAGCTACCAGTCTTGGCCTAGGTGATGCGTCATCCATGCTGGGCTAACCGGGCGCTGAAAATGTGTTGCTCGACAATGATCTGAGGGGATTACGAGCCCTGAGGATAGTGGAACACCTCCCTCCCCTGGAAGTGGCAGCTACAGAGCTACATTCTCTGCTGGCGGTCCTGCGACCGGTCTGGACTCTGGGTGTGATGCAAAGCCAGGCAACTGGGTTCTTGCACTCACCAGAACTGTTACCACGGTCGGGGGGAGCCCCAAGCAAGCGGCACATCACTTCGGCAAAGTGCCTGTCTGCCCCCCAGTTCAGGTTGGATTCGTGGTGGTCCTGGTTGTTTACCCAGGCGCTGGAATTGAACCAATTGTTGCGGGGAGGTGCCCTTCCAGATGGTTCGGGAACCATCTAGATAGGCATCGGCATGGGAGTTTTGTGGGAAATCAAATACTCGGGAACCAACCTGCTAAGTTGGTAGAGTGAGCTAGAGCACTCGCATCCACCTGTAGGCGCAGCAGGAACTTGTGTATATCCAAGGACTCTGACGGATTGTACAGTCGCCTCTCAGGAGGGCTTCTCTGTCTACTTGCAGCAGGGGCTCGTTTAACTATTGGACAATATTCGAGGTAAGGTGCTCTACTTTCCATTTTAGAAATCTGTAAATAGTATCTATGCAATTCATTGTTACGGGAAAAAACTGACTTATACATATATAATTATATTACTATATGTTCATATTCATATTCATATATTTATTTATATTCATGGGTGAGTACCCATAATTAGTTGAACTCAATTTCAAGTTCTCATTTGTGGAATAATAATACCTGTTTGACTGGGTCAGGAACTAATTAATAGTTACTATGGTAGAGTAGATCCGACAGATGAATCAAAAGAGAGAGAGAGAGAGAGAGAGAGAGATGGAGAGGAAGTTCGAGGTCAGGGTGTATAATATAGGTAGGTACGAGTATCTAGGTGGAGATGACTCCACGTACGGTGCCTAGCCGCTAAAACTACAGCGAGATAAACCGATACAAGCGTGTAAACTTGAAACTAATGAACTGGGTTCATTAGCGGCACCTACAACAACCCACCAAGTCCACGAAGTTGTCATCAGAGTTCCCCTTGACAAGCTCCACAAATACTCTTAATCAAATAAATAAATGCATCAATAAACTTTATTGATTATTCATTTTCGTGTCTCCAGTTTTATTTTTTCCGAATTTAACTATGATTTATTTTTTTTAAATACAGAAAATGGCTATAACCGAAAAGGTATCCATAAGTAGTACTGGTAGGGGTGCCGTTCTCGTGTGTGATCTCAGTGCCCAAGCGGGGCGCGTTTCTGTTCTCGTGTGTGATCTCACCCCCCGTTTCTGTTCTTACCTTAAAAGGGTGTTACCTTAACAATATGTCGACTTCATGTCCTCCAGGAAGGCTACGAACAAGTCTGGTGCGTTACTTCGCCACATCTTCCAACAGTAATGGTCTAGGTGAGACTGGAGCATCTCGTTGGGGACTCCTCTCAGTAGCTTCATAGGTAATTCGATTTTTCGCGTCCAGCCACGACCGCTCGACACCCTGGGTATGGGCGCCAGATCCCGGGTCTACGTAGTGATGCTGGTGGTTCACAGTTTTATGGACAAAACCTTGAGCCGCTAAACAGCGGTAGGCTGCCCATTCGTCAGAATGAATTTCCGAGCCATCAGCACATTCCCTCTGAATAATCGGGAGAAGGGTCGCTTTGTCCCGGCGTGGTACGTAAAAATACCGGCAATCGTTGCCTTGCACTAACCCGAACACCCACGGTCCATCAACTCTCGCTCCATGGTTACGGTTGTTCTGGACGTCGGCCTCCTCATCTTCGCTGCACGGAGCGCGGTCTCCAGTCAGCATCCGTCCACGATGATACTTCCGTTTGCCAGCAAACCTGCTTTCTTCAATTTGTATCGGATTGTCAGCGGTACCAACCATTTGTCTTTTTTTTGAAACTGTTACTGTGCAAACTTCTCTACACCTGTTGAACCAACCCGTGACCGTGCCCCTTGACCTTCCAGTTCTTTCAACTACCGTGTGGGTGGGTGTTTCGAGAACAAATAAAAAAACGAGTTCTACAATTTCGCAGAGAGTCAGATTACAACGGAGTTTTCCAATAGCTGCCGGGTCGGCTATCAAGCCGTTTTCTCTTAAAAATACCACGCACTTCTCCTCAGACGCAACAACGTTCAGATAAAATTCTCTATAAAACATCATGATGAAACTTAACAAAACGAACACGAACACACGAACAAAAAAATGACTAGGTGGGCGGACTAGAACTCGACTAAGGCAGGGCCACGAGGTAACTGGAGCTTAACCCATGATCTCCAATTATAGCTTTGAGACCTACCTATTGCCTTCCTTCAGCTTTGGAATGCGCCCTGGCAGAGAACTGAAAACAAGACACATAATAAACATCACCGAGATCACGAGAGATCACACTGACCTCGACGGCCGCGTGAGATCGCACACGAGAACGGCACCCTGATAGGTACAAGAAATATGGACTCTGCAAAGGTGGCGAATGCCGCGTTGACTGGAACCCACCCGAAAGAAAGTTTTGTATCTACGGATCAACGCCCGAAGATTTTGTTCAAGCGTTGGTGAAACAGCCATTTCGTTATATTCCAAAATCCTTGGTCGCCGTCTGTGAAACGGAATTTAGAGTTGGTTGTTCGAAGTCCACTTGCATTAACAAATATGAGAAATCCCATATATCAGTTGATGTCAGGCATTCTGTATGATAGTGTTAGTTAATGAATAAGGTAAAATAAAATAACTAGTACAAGTAGGTAACTACCTCTTTCCTTCCTGAGTAGGTGATCAATGTTACACGCAGTTTACAAACATTTTGTCGCACTACGAATTTGGTGCCAGTTGAACTGCTCATGATATTGGGGTGGTTAAGTGATTACTGCGGTTCAAGACGAAATGGCATGATGAAGAAATAGTTCGGCGTTCTGAATATATTAAGGGAAAATAGCGGTCCATCACTTCCATCATTAACGCGAATAATACGAAGACATCGTCCTCCGTTGAGCCCACAGCGAATATATTACTGGTGTGTGAAGGCACTCGACCCCCCCCCCCCCCACCGCCGCCACTAACCACCACGGAATGAGTCGGCATAAACGTCTCACGGTACTTTATCTCCGTTCCACAGACAGAAACCACCTTAGGCTTGGGGAATTGGGGTATTAAACTGATTTACATTAACAAGAAACCCCCGTGGGCAGACGAGGGTGCTATGGGCCATTATAGGCGATCGTACAACGATCCTGGAGTTACTAAGGTTGAAATGGGAGCCGCTCCTGGAAAGACTTTTCAAAGACCGTATTACCAGCTTAACTTACTTTTAACTACCACATCATGCATTTGCATTCGTTGCCTCTGAAAACGCGTGGAAAATAGTATAATCATTATCCATACTAGTTGAACCACGATGCGTTCAGTGGTGGGCCCTTCTTCAATAAACTACCTATTCACTTATTAAAATGTCGTTTACAAACATGTTACTCCAGTGTAAGCGTTCAGTGGTTACTCAGTTACTTAATACTCGTATGGAGTAACTGAGTAACTGAAGTGAGCGTTCAGTGGTGGGCCCTTCTTTCAATAAACTACCAATTCATTGATTAAAATTTTGTTTATAAAATTTTTGTTGTAATAATTAAAATACAAATTGAAAATTGGGAGAACGGGAAGCTGCGCGAAACACTCTGTGATTGGTTGACGAGCTTGTGACGCCACAGTTCTCTAATCCTCGGGGGACAAGGCGATTTCCATGCTTCTCATCAACTAACAACTGCATTCTTGTAATACGTTTTCTTTTCGTTATTTTCTGCGATGATTCAACATCTTTTACACAAGCATTACCATACTGTATAACAAAAAGAAAATACCTTGAAGAAGAAGAAAAATTGAACCAACAACCAAACAAAAACAAATGTGGAGGGATTGTGGATGCAGAAATCAGAGAGTTCGCGGTGCTTCATATTTTGTTGTTATGCCAAAAAATGTCGTAAAAAAATTGTATTGTGCCAGCTCAACACTGCTAAATCAAATAATATGGTTTACTGTTGTGCCAACTGGCCAACGAAATCGGAACAAGTGGTTCGACCTGATAAGGAGAAAAGGCTATAGGTAATATCACTGGCCCGCAAAGCTATGTAAGAATGCGGAGATCCTCGTAATGTAAGTATGTACGAATATTTAATAATACAGGTAGGTACCTGACGGTGATCAAATCTCAGTCATACCTTTGCTTTTCATCGATTGATATATTTCGGATAAGATAAAATTATTCGTCAGTTTTGTTTCGTTACCAATACCTACCGAAGGTAGAAAAAGCTGTGTATGCAAAAAGTCAAAAAATTATATCCTTCAAAATTACTAAACATCCTTTAAGTTTATTTTAGGTATTTAATTTTATAAACGAAGCTTTTCCCACCTATAAACATACAGCATTTCGCAGGACATTTGCGAATGAGCAAAAGGTACCACACATTTGAGGTCATAAAATTTTTGTGAGGCCATCCATCCCCAGCTACTCTGAGCCGTAAGTAAAGAAAGAACAGTTGACTTCGAAGCAGTATAATGAATTTTATAGAAAATACATAGTTGGTAGGCAGATAGCTGAAACGTTTTACCTACATACTATTCGAAGTTAGAAAGAATCTTTCAAGGGGCTCTTTTGAAGATTTGTAACAGCAGTGTTGGGAAGTCCTGTAAAGTAATGTACTGTAAAGTACTGTGAAGTCCTTACTTTACCAACTTAGGCCAGGAATAGTTCGATAATAGGTACCTAACTAGTAAAATTAGGCCAGCCTAGGTATTGTGGTGAACTAATAGGCTAGGATAGAATACGGTTTTGGAAGAATAATATAGGTGAATGGTTCCTACGAATTATGGTAATCAGGGGCAAAGGTTCAGCAAGAACTCAGTGCGTTTTGCACCCACCTACGAATCAATTCCTCTTGCTGGCAGGTTAGTTAGGTACCTACCTAATTTTATAGAAAACTAATTAGCTACTTGTAGTAGTTTATTCACATAATAATAGCTTACCTCGTCATCTTCACTCTTTTCATTTCGAAATTCCCAAAGTTTTATTTTTGACGAACTCGCACAGGCCAAATGAACTGAGAGGCGGTAGGCTGAAAGACGACGCCTCATACCACCTGTCGTGATTCCCTCTCAGAAACCACTCCTGCAATATTACGAGAGATTTTACCAAATAAACGCGGAGAACGTTGAGCTGGTCAACAAGATTTTCACCCAACCTCCAACCGCCTCAAACGGTCTTAACGGCCGACTGTGGACCTGGGATGGGTGGACAAGTCCCTATAAAACTAGCCCTTCTGGCCCAGCTCTTCATTCGACGATCCGACCCCCGACTTGCGACTTGTCTCTCTCTCTCTCTCATCCTCTCTCCCTCCTTTCCTCGTACGCGGGGTACTCTATTCTGGTATCTGCTGTGGTGAAAATCGTGGGACACCTCCCTCGCCACTAGTACCTGCTGTGGTGAAAACCGCGGGCTACTGGCTCCTCATCCCAGGTGTCTGCTGTGGTGAAAACCGCGGGACACCTTCCTCTCCACTAGTACCTGCTGTGGTGAAAACCGCGGTGTACTAGCTTCAACATCCCAGGCGCCTGCTGTGGTGAAAACCGTGGGGAGCCACTTCCTAAAGCGCCTGCTGTGGTGAAAACCGCGGGGAGTTAGCAAGAATACTCCATAGGAGCACATCCGTCTCTTCTCAACTCACTCTCCCGCTCACAACAAACTGGTGACCCCTTCTCTCCAACTGACAGTCGTGAAACCCCTTCACGATACCACCCTTCACTTTCTTTAGGTATTTCTTCCATTATTGCGAATTACTGTTGCATCAATACTGAGTACAGCACGAAAAGTTGAATGAACAGCACCAAAAAGTCGCGAAAACACATGCACCCAACGATTCAGTAACGCATTATTTGGATCCGCCACTGGTTCAGCGGTTACGTGTTAGGTTGATCAAGCGTATGGGAACACTCAGTGCCAATAATTAATTACTGCAAAAATCTTTAATAGCTCGATAAATATGAACAGCTCAGAATCGATGTAATGAAAGACCGGTAGTGATACCGATTTGAGCAGAAAACGGCATGAAATCACCACTCATGATAGAGCATATTTTCAATATTTTCAAAAGGAAGTTTTCGCAAAATAGTGCAATACTTCACTCATGTACCTGCTGCTAACTGTCACGACACTAAATCGGTTCGAACGTGTAGTTAATTTTCGGCGTTGATTGAGAGCTGCATAGGGCGCTGAATGCAATTTCGGGTGTTCCGTCGTGAAATGGCTTTCCCCATCCAAACAAATCCGTTCAAGTACGATGGGTTTCGTCCCAAACACAGTTTGCGAACATCAGGGTGAGAACGTGTGTGAGAATGCGGTTCTGTGCCATACCAGTTGAGATTTGGTAAGGGAACAGCAGTCACTGTTTTCTCGTAACTGGTTACTGGTGGTCCCAGCAGTAGTACCTATGCAAGCAATAATATTAATAAAGGCCTGATGCGCTCATTTCGAATGTACTTACCATATTTTGTAAATCTCTGAATGGGCCATACTCATAATAGTCATGATCAACACAAAACATATTTTGGTTTATTATTTTCAATAATGAACCATTGGAATCGAGCATGAAAAAAAAAATTCTTACCCCCCCTCAAAATTTGATGGTTTACGTTTCAAGGTATGTAGAATCCAAAACTGCAATAAAAATATTTCTGTCTGTCCGCCGTACGCCGTACGCCGTACACCGTACGCCGTACGCCGTACGGGCCACTTTTCTTAGTTACCATGAAAAAAAATTGATGAAATTCGGGTTATAGGTTCCGTTCGGCGTCTAGTTGGTCCTCGAAGCTCGACGTTACTGTGAGTCATCTCTAAGGGGTTCAAAATAGGGGTTGAAATTTTCAAAACGCCTATACAATTTTTTTACGTAAATATGTTTACGGTTTTAAATAGTTCTTGAACTTGCGAGTTTTTTAAGACCATCCGGAGCATCGTACGTCCAGCCGTTCGTTCACAGTAAGGCCCCGAAGTTTGCACCGACAGGCATTTTCGACTCCAGTGTGAATGAAATTGTATACAATTCAAACCAAATCTCGTAACCAGAGACGCGCCCACAATAGGAAATTTGGCGGAGATAAAATCATTGGTAGGGATCACCTGATTATATTGGCGGAGTATGAAGTCGAGTTGGTTGTTCTGTGATATTATTTCATTTGAAAAATGATGGCTCTTTTGGAGTTTGTTGGTAGGTAGTGAAACTTGAACAAACGTTGAAGTATTATTGATGGGTAAATTATTACTACGGTAAATCATTACTCAACGGTAAATTATTACACAACGGTTCATTATACCATCTACGTAGAAGGGGCTGGAGTTTGTTGGTAGGTACTTTTGCAACTTTTTTCACTCCTCATCAACAATTTCTTTTCAGAACTTCATTATGTGTGTTTCTTTTTGTTAGGTACTGTTTGTCATCGGCAGAACTATTTTAGCAACATTTAACTCGTGATTTAGGTAGGTACCTAGTAACGAGTACTGGGTTAGGTACTAACCTACGGAGGGTCTGCGATCTACATAATATGTATAGAATAGTACATATCATATTATATAGACGGGTTATCTATACATAGAGCTGTGATCTGTAACACAAGGGTATTCTATACAAAATAATAAACCGTTGTGCAGGGATTTGCAGCGTTTTTCAATGTGTTTTGAGTGATTTCGGGCAAAAATTACCTCATGAAGCGGCACTGGAGTCGATAAACATTTAGGTAGTAATATCAAACATCGAAGGAAACTGATTCTGCATCGACTGAAATATAATTAGGTCCTCCCTATATGTGGTGTAACTTCGAATGAATTTTCAGCTTGTTTTTTCAGAATTGAGAAATTTATGATTCAATAACATTTATGAAGCAAAAATTAACAGAATCTGTGGGGTTTTAATTACGGGCGTTAAAGATTCGTTGTAGAAATGTCATCACATTCCAAAGGTATGTTAAAGTATTGGTCCAGTTATTCTTATGGTACTAGGTACTATGGCCACTGTCTTCATACAGCCATCCTGATTATAATCAGGTGCTCTCTAGCGATGATATCAGGGCTAAATGTATACAATTTGATTCACACTCCTGTTGACGAAGCCTGTCGGTGCAAACTTCGGGGCCTTACTGTGAACGAACGGCTGGACGTAGAATGCTCCAGGCAGTCTCAAAAAACTCCCATGTTCAAGAAATTTAAAAACGTAAAAAAATTCTTGGTAAAGGCGTCCTGGAGATCTCAACACCTATTTTTCCCTCCTTAGAGATGACTGACATTAACGCCGAGCTTTAAGGACCAACTAGACCCGAAATGGGACCTACAAACCAAATTTCATCAATTTTGGTTCATGGTAACTAAGGAAAGTACGAAGTATGTCGTACGGTATACCTACGGCGGACGGACAGAATTTTTTTTATTGCATTTTCTGATTCTACATACCTTGAAACGGAAACCATCAAATTTTGTGGAGGGAGGTTTTTTTTTTTTATGACCGAAAAGCTTTGTCTACATGAACGTGAATCAAACGGTATAAATCCTGCCCAGATATCATCGCTAGGGAGCACCTGATTAGAATCACGCATGGCCGTATGAAGTCGAGTTGGTTGTTCTGTGATATTATTTCAGTTTAAAAATGACGGATCTTTTGGATTTTGTTGGTAGGTACTTGTGAAACTTGAACAAACGTTGAAGTATTATTGATGGGTAAATTATTACACAGTGGTAAATTATTACACAACGGCAAATTATTACACGACGGTAAATTATTACAAAACGGTAAATTATTTCATAGCGGTAAATTATTACACAATGGTTCATCTACCAAGAAGGGGCTGGATTTTGTTTGAAGGGGGGGGGGGGGGGGCTCGAGGGTATTCACACAGAAAACAGTGATCTACGCAGAAGGGGCATCTATACAGGTAAATAATAAACCGTTGTGTAATAATTTGCAGCATTTTTAAATGAGGAAATAAGGGGAACTATGTACAATAAGGTTTAATAACGTACAATAAGTCCTTCCTCCCCGAATGCCTCCCAGTGTCCTTTCCTCGATGGAAGTATTTTTCATACGTGTGTCCAAATGGTGCATTCTCGTTTCCAAGTGCTTTTCCATTAGTGCGGGAGACATGGCTATGGCCTAGAACTGACATCTCCAGCAGTTGCAAGTTTACTAAGTTCAGTTCGTTTCTCCCCATCCGGCCGGTCCTCGTGAATGCCTAACAATAAACAATAGGCCGCCGATCGTGGTAAACGGCCATGGGCTCACGAGAAGCTTCTTCTCAGCGTGCACAGAAACCACTTGGACGTCCCATGGACCTTTTTGTAACGGGCGAGGGGAAGCCATCCCAACGCCGAGCAAAGTGCTCCTGGCGACACTGGGGCATCAGAGACTCCAGCGACCAGCTCTGTCCATACCCTTGCCCAGCATGGCGCCTAACTCAGGACGACTCATCCAAGAAGGACGATCTGGACAGCCAGGGACTGTCTTTTTCTGGCGGGGATCAGCGGTGCTGATTAGCTAAACACGTCGAGTCGTGACGACAGGAGAGGGAACAACGAATTTGACATCCAGAGGTGCCTCGTTCTTCGCAGTCGTCATCCCCGAGCTCTCCGGTAGTTAGGCCACAGAGTGGTTGGTTTATGTAAGGAGTAGAAATAAAAGCGTGAACTAAGTTCTTATGCATACTGAGTGCTAATTCACCCTACGAAGGATCCATAGCAGTAAACATTTCACCGAAAATGACTACCTATATCAAACCTGGATTATTACCTACCCAAAAAAGCTATCCCCTCAATATTCTACTTTCCCATAGTGGATGGTTACCAGAATTCATATTATAAGGATAATGCCTTGTCTTATGTGTGCGGTTTTATGGACGTACGATTGGAAAAAAAACTTGAAATGTGGAAGTGCAAATGTGGATGCAAATTATCCTCTTCACAACGGAGGATAATTTGAACCCCTACACTAATTTTAGTGACTTTTCCAGCAAAGGCTGTTTGAAGTGAGCATATAATGGCTAGGTATTCAAAATAGTTGAATTTCTTCATCAAATAATCATGTATGAAACTGAAAACAAGAAAAATATAGACAACGAGTAAGTAACCCTACAGGCGGTCTCATATTTAGGTGGGACGGTGTTTAGGGGTCACGTATCGAAAATGGTGACCGTCAGAGAAAGCAGTGATCTACGCTGAAGGGGATCTATACAGGTGGATAATAAACTGTTGCGTAATAATTTGCAGCGGTGTTCCGTCCAGGTGTATTATGTTTATGGACCTGATTACGTCAGGATTTGGTTTAGAAAGAAATTTCTACGGTTTAAATCACATGTTGAAAATTCATTTAAAATAAATTACCTTAGAGGGTTTCACTATACCTCACTCGACTCAAAACATATACATGTCTACAAAGCACAATGAGATCAGGTAATATGTTGATTTTCAGGAACCCATAAAAAATATGGCATACTTTTTTAGGTATTTGACGGAATTTTCTTACCAGACCTTACGATTTGCTACAAGTTTGTGATCCTCCAGTATTTATGACGATTGGAATTCTGAACTGCTTACTTCATCATTCTTTCATTTATATAGTCCAATCCTTGAACCCCGTACATCTTTCGTTGAAAGCTCGTTAGAATACAGATAAATTTCAGTGACACTTCAATGTTCCCTATGAGGAAATTTCCAACTACTTCCTAGTTAAATGAAATGTCGAAATGAACGTCGTACTTGCTACTAGGTAGTGTAAGAAGTGTAGTTACGTTTTCACATCGACAATAAATTTCTGAAGAATAATTAAATGTTTATTAACCCACGGGTGGTAGACAATTAGACAAAAGGAAACTCAAGGGGCTCAAACAGGACTCTTAATCATAATAACAGGATATATGTACAGGGATGAGAAATGAGACGAAGCGCATAGAAACAACTCGCTCATTCCTTTCAGCTGTTATTTTACTGGAAAACCTAATTTTCCAATAGATCTCTCTAAGAAGCTCCGGAAAAATACCTAGCTAATTATTTATATGCGGGTTATTTTTCGGATACTTTTCATTGACCTGTAAATTATATTGGTTCATGTAAGATGTTAAGTATTACTCATTCCATGACTAGGTATTGGCTCCAATGTAAATTTTTTGTAACCAAATAGCTGGAATTACCCGAGCACTGCCCCGTGTGGGATCGTACAGTGAGCTGCGCGGTGGGATTGGATTCAGCTACGAGAACTGTATATTACTTGGAAGTCATTAACGGTAGCGGAAACGTAGTGAACTATGGAATGAAACTTTCTTTTTCACCTTAAGTATCAAGATTTCCATTCGCGTTTTGTGTTTCAGACATTCACATGCAGTTTTTAACCTTGTCTGTCAGTCGCGTACCTGCGTTTCCGAAAATTCTTATATGACACATAAGTAAGTAACCCGAATGATCATTATAGTGTGCTAAAATGTATGCTAAAGATAGATGCGGTTTGATTTGATGAAATTCATCAAGCTTTCATTGAAATATTTGTAGCGGGCATAACTGTAGTAATATTCATACGAATGAATGCCTACTACAGCCCTACATGAATTTCAACGGATTCCCACCAGCACATTCGCACATCACATAACTCAGGTGCTATTTATGTAAATTTCAGGGGTCAGTTTCGTTTCGTGGACAACGGATCCATCCCATATCACCTGAGCAACCAGACCGCCGGATTAATCGTCAAACTGAAAGTTACTATTCAAACTGTTCGACAAAAATGATTACTACTTATCGATCAATAGCTATAGGTTACCCATAAAATTAGCCATTAGTCGTGGTCCTAGCCCTCTACGGTGATTCTATACTTCCCAGAACCCGCCGAAAAGTGTCCTGTGAGGACCACAGTTAGTAATATAATGCATATTAATGAACTAAATCCACTTACTCTGAAGCAGGACTTCCTTCACGTCGTGAGCTGAAACATACCAAAAAAGTCTGTTATATATTATTTATGGTTAAAAATTAAAATTAAAAATACATAACTGTAAGGGAATATATATACTCACAAATTCTGTGAGGGCTTCATTTCTTATACTGAAGATAATCGGAGAATCCCACCCCTTACCTTGAATACAAAACACACGGTTGCCTCTTTTCATGCAAAAACCTTATATTTATAATAACACAATTAATCATCATATTTGTTCAAGTACTAGAATGTTTCTTGTTGTTTATCATACATACATCAGAAGTACTTGTTGATTATTGGATATTTTCCTTCGCTTATCGTAATCCATAGTCGCTTATCATAGTCTTCGCTTCCTCGTCTCACGAACACGTAGGGCCGAGTACCTATAAAGCTGCACATCGAGTACATCTGAAGGTCACTGACGATGACTGTAGTCACTTAATGTGGCATGCAACGGGAGTATTCAGTTACAACAAAATATACCGTTTGATCACAGTGCCCCACACAAAGTAAAATCCAAAAGGCGTACAGAAGGATTTAGATACATAATATGGAAAGCTTGATAATCACAGTCCTGTTAGTAGAACCATGGCAGCGTCGATATTTCTTACCAAAGGCCATAATAATTTAGTTCATGACCCGTTTTTCGATTTTTAATCTAGCTGTTCTTAATAACTAATCAATGGTGATCTAGAGCGCTGATCTAGGCTGTAAATTTAAAAATTCAGAGAACTAAGGCGTTTTTGTAGAATGAATCGTCCATTACAGGAGCACATCATGCTTCCCTATTATTGGGAATCACATGATGTACCTTTGTACTAGGAAACATTTTCATTTGTATAGGCCTTGTGGATGCGCCGAAAAGAAAATATAGTTTTTCTTAATATGCATATTATTCTTAGCTACAAGATCGATGATTCCTAATTTCACACACATTTTTGTATTAACGCACGAAAAGATACGTTACAAGATGGCAATTTTGGTTTATTATTTTCAGGTAATGAACCTTTGGAATCGAGCATGGGAAGAAAATTTAACCCCCCCCCCCCCCCCCCCCCGCAAAATTTGATGGTTTCCGTTGCAAGGTACGTAGAATCCGAAAATCGAATAAAAAAATGTCTGTCCGTCCGCGTACGCCGTACGCCTCACTTCGCACTTTATGCACTTCGCAAAATTAAGGAACGTTGGTTTGTAGGTCCCATTCGGGGTCTAGTTGGTCCTCGAAGCTCGACGTTACTCAATCATCTCTAAGGGGTGACAAATAGGGGTTGGAATTATCAGAACGCCGTAGCTCAAAAACTTTCGATAGGAGGGTATGGTGTTTTTTACGTTTTTAAACTGATCTAAGTCTAACTAAATAATTTTTTGAGACCACCCGGAGCATTGTACGACCAACCGTTCGTTTGCGCCGTAAAGCTTCGTCAACAAGATTGTGAATGAACCGGTATGAATCCGGCCCAGATATCAGAGGGGTTTTGCAGCACCCTCACGCCGGATCGAAAGCAGTGCTGCGCATGCGCACTTAAGACACCGAAAAGTTTGATGAACCGTGACGACGAAAGATACCGGGGTCTCACGGTGTCAGCTTTCGTCGTGTTGAGAAGTTGAGATGACGAAAGGTAATTTAACCTTACATCTGTATAACGCTACCTACCTTCTTCTGTTTTCCTTGGAAAAGAAATGTCGAGCGTCGTATTCGCAGCTGCTTTCTCGCGTCTTTCTATGTTTATGCAGACTCAGGGGCGCCATTTCACCAAACTGTTGGGGGGGGGGGGGGGGGGCAAACACCAGGGGTATGGGGGTATGATATATCTACTAAGGAAAGGGGGTCCAGGGTTTTTCCCCCCGCAAATTTGTTTAAATTAATAGTACATTTAGATGTAGGCTAATTTCATGCTTCCTTTTACATATTTAAAGTTTCAATAAAAGAATAAATACAAACAAAATCAAAGTACCCTTTTTCAATTCATTAAATTAGCATTGCTACATTCCAATAATATTCATTCAAAATATTCCTTTTTAAAAGAATAACTTTTTAAAAGAAGGCTATGATATTCTAGATAACTCCTGTAGTCATTTTCATTATTTATCAATTCCTCGGGGGGGGGGGGGGGGGGCCTAGGCCCCCCCCTGCCCCCCTTAAAGGGCGCCCCTGTGCAGACTTGACGCCATTTGTGGACAAAGATTTGTATTCGCCACGGAGTAAACTGGACGAAAGAGAGGATAACGTAACGTTAGCGTGACTTCAGCAGCCGGTAGATGTCAAAGCTGAACGAAAACTGACCCGAAAAAGGCTAGCATTTGACTTCGGTCGCCCTATCCGCCATTTCCGTTTCGGTGTCGTTTTCCGTTTCGTTTCGGCTGAGGGTGCTGCAAAAATTATCGCTGCTCGCTGGGAGCACCTGATTATAATCAAGGATGGCTGTATGAAGTCGAGTTGATTTTTGTGTGATAAATATTACCTATTTCATTTGAAAATGATGGATCTTTTGGATTTTCGTCGACACAACGGTAAATTTATTACACTACTGTATATTATATATTTGCGCAGAAGGGGCATCTATACAGGTAAATTATTACACAACGGTTTATTATTTACCTTATGATTCATGTATAACTACAAATAATTAATGAATGACTGAATCCCGCGCATCTGTATCAAACTTCAATTCGCGGGCCGGCTCCAGTAGGTACTCCATTTAGGGCTTTCCTCGGGGGAGCTTGATGGCGTTGACCACAGGAAACAGTGATCTACGCAGAAGGTGCATCTATACAGGTATTTTAAATGAAATAATATCACAGAACAATCAACTCGACTTCATACAGCCATCCGTGATTATAATCAGGTGCTCCCTAACAATGATTTATCTGGACCGGATTTATACAGTTTGATTCACGATCACGTTGTGAAGCTTTTCTGTGGAAACGAACGGCTGGTGTTAAAGTGCTCTAGGTGGTATCAAAAAATTCTTCAGTTCAAGATCAATTTAAAAACGTAAAAAAACCTTCTATTGAAAGTTCCCGAGCTACGGCGTTCTAGAATTTCAACACCTATTTTTCACCTCTTCGAGATGATTGACTGTAACGCCGAGCTTTGAGGACCAACTAGACCCCAAACGGGACCTATAAAGCAAATTTCGTTAATTTTGATTCATGGTAATTAAGAAAAGTTCGAAGTACAGCGAACGGCGTACGGCGGACAGGCAGAAATCTTTTTATTGCATTTTCGGATTCTGCATACCTTGAAACGTAAACCATCAAATTTTGAGGGGGATTAATTTTTTTTTTCACGCTCGATTCCAGAGGTTCATCATTGAAAATAATAAACCCAAATTTCCGTCCGTCCGCCGTACGCCGTACCCCGTACTCCGCACTTTTCTTAGTTATCATGAATCGAAATTAATGAAATTTGGTTTGTAGGCCCCGTTTGGGGTCTACGTGGTCCTAGAAGCACGGCGCTACTGTCAGTCATCTCTAAGGGGCGAAAAATAGGGGTTGAAAATTTCAGAACGCCGGTGCTAGAAAACTTTCACGAGACCGGTATGGTTTTTTTTAAACGTTTTTAAACTGATCTTAAACTAAAGAATTTTTTGAGACCTCAAGGAGCATTGCACGTCCAGCCGTTCGTTTGAACGAAAAGCTTCGTTAAGATAATCGTGTATCAAACGGTATAAATCCGGCTCAAATATCATTGCTAGGGAGCACCTGATTTTAATCATAGATGGCTGTATGTCGTCGAGTTGGTTATTCTGTGATAGTATTTAGTTTGAAAAATGATGGCTCTTTTCGATTGTGTTGATAGGTAATTTTGCAACTTGAACAATCGAAGTATTATTCGGTAAATTATTACACAGCGGTAAATGATTGCACAACGGTAAATTATTTCGCAACGGTTCATTATAATATCTACGTCGAAGGGGCGTCTATACAGGTAAATTATTACACATCAGTTTTTTTTTTAATTGGCTTCGGCAAACACCATTCAGCCGTTTTTTACAAATATTTCAATATTACATCAAAAATACATTAAATAAAGTAATTCAAAAGGTTAAAAATAAAATAAAATAATTCATATTACATTATTATGGCGTTAAAATAAAATAATTCAAAAGGAAATTTCAATTCTTGTGAGATAATCGTTGATTGATAAATACACTTCAAAACTTTCGTGAGCGCGAACACAGCAGTTTGATATTTACCTTATGCTTCATGAATAACTACAAATAGTTTTATTGATTGAATTTATTATTGAATCCCGCGCATTTTTATCAAACTGCTATTCCCGGACCGGCTCCAATACACGCCTTACGGCTTTCCCGGGGGGAGCTAGAGAGTAGGTATTGACCAAGGAAACAATAACCTACGTAGAAGGGGCATCTATACAGGTAAATAATAAACCGTTGTGTAATAATTTGCGGCGGTTATTGAATAAAAGAAGCGGTGGGCCGCTTTGTGTTTTTGCAGACAAGTCCAAAATTGCAAAAAATAAGTTTAAAAACGCCTAAAAATTCTAAAAACTAATTATCTAAAATGATCGTCCAAAAAATTGTAGGTATAGGATCAGTAGCTGTGCGTGGGCTATAAAAACGGTTGGGCACCAAACCATAACATAAACCAGAAAAGGGAAAAAGGGGGGAAAGTCGTCATCCTGTAATAGGATTGTGACTTTCTGACGCAGAGGTCCACTATCTTATCCCGCTTTTAGTAGGTAAATAACAAATTGTTAGTGACTTTTCGAAGCTATTTATACAGATTTTTGCTCATCTTTGAATTCATTCATTGTTTGACCTAACAAATACCTATTTTTACGAAATATGGAATCAAGGGTTGGATTTAGAAGGCTCCAAAACGGATTTGTAATGATACATTTATTATTATTAAATGTATTGTAGTTACACTAAAATGATGCTAGCAATGACGCATGGTGTAATTCCAGTGTTGCCTGTTCTTTTACTTCACACTACGAGACCAGACTCCTCAGGCAAATCTCCTGAAACCCCGTCTTATCTCCTCATTATCTTGTTCCGAGGTGCAGGGAATACTCGCTTGGGCTCACAGAGTGGAGTGCAGAGACTCGAGATGTTATTCACTCTCGTATCGGAAGGGTTTAAAGGCAGGGAGATTCGAGGGGAAACTAAGTGAAGCATACGAGGTGATAAGGCCGCCATTACGTTACAGGCTTCCTCACCGACTGCGTTCCCATCGCTATCCAGCCGCTTACACCATCAGAGAACCAACAGTGACCTTTCATCTATCAGCAATCAACCTTCTCAACTATTTTATAAACCGCAAGCAGAAACTTCTGCAGAGAGTTAAGCCCCGCGGTGCTCAACGAAGCGGAAACTTCCGCTCCCTCGAACGGTCAGAACAAATTACCATGTAAGCATCCGAGAGGTAACTTTAACTTTATAATTTACACTTGACCCTGAGGTCTATTGATCCTACTGATTATTAAAGTTATCTTCATAACTTTGGCCGAAATCCTTTTACGACGGCAGTCATTGAGTAAGTAAATTAATACGACGGGCTGGGTAAGGAGGCTTCAATATAGCGCCCGGTTTGGATAACTTTGACCTCAGAAGCCACTACTACCTCTAAGCTCCTTGTTGGTTTATTATATTCAGCAACAAACCTTCCTATTTAACCTTCCTTCAAGTAATATTCAGATATAAATATATACCCATAAACTAGATCAGGATTTATATGAGTGTTGCATTTCTACGAGAACAAGCGCAAATGAAAATGAAATGAAAATCATCTTTATTTCAGAAATTATAGTGTAACAGAATTTTGTATTTTGTATTTTAAAATTAACTTAATCTTCTTCAAGGGCATTGCTTGCAGTAGGGAGATGAATAGGTAGGTACGTTCTCATCGTCAACAGTTAAAAAACTATGCAAATTATTACACAACGGTTTATTATTTACCTGTATAGAAGCCCCTTCTGCGTAGATCACTGTTTTCTCTCGAGCTCCCCCCAGGAAAGCCCTAAATCGAGTAGTGGCGTCATAAAAATGCACGGGATTCAATAAGTTGATCATTAATTATTTGCTGTTATTCATGAAGCATAACGTTTGTTTGAATAGTAAACCAAAATTGTTACATGTTTAGTGTAGGAGAACGATTCAACACAGGTTCAGAGAAAAATTCCTATAGCATTAATTGATTATATACCTACCTATTCCATAATCCCCCTCTTTTTCAATAATTGAATTCTATCTAAGTACATCATTATTTTTTACTCATATGCTGTCTCATTCATCTACCTTGCAACTAGCGATGGGATACAGGTCCTGTTTAATCGACCTTATATTATTTGAAATAAACTATTTGAATTTGAAAAGTCTTATAATGTGTTTACTGGATTAATAATCCCCTTGAAATCTGAAGAGAAATGAATGTCAATTACAGCGCAAGAGGAGCCAAGAAGAAAATTAATAAATTTTTTTGAATTTTAGATATTTATAGCAATATTTATTTAGGTATTCATGAATAAATAATCAAATTCATCAATATTTTTTATATAATGAAAAACGTTGCTGAATTTGATTAATTGCTAAATGGTAAATTTGATTTGGCAATTTTTTCCTAAAAAAACAAAAAAAAACACGGCTTTGGCTACCTTGATAGGGTCGGAAGCAAATAACAAAAAAAGAAAATGTTTGTGCTTCCAGTGTAAAAGTGAGTGGAAATTCAAAATTAGGACCCCCTCCACTCTTTTCGACAATACAAGACCGAGGTTAAAATTATCATAAGTAGTAGATAATTCTAAATTAGTGGTGTTGGGTTTTCATGGAAAACACTATACTCATGCGCAGACGAAACTTGGTGTCACACATACTTAATGCATATAATAATTTTACCTACATTATGGTATGCCATAATGGTAATGCAGACATGTCAGTGACCTAAGCAAGATGACCTACAAGTGCAGGAAATAATAAACCACTGGAGGAGTTTTTACATCCTAATATTTGTTTTCTGCAATCTGTTTTGTGTAGGCAGTTTCGCCCAGAATTGAAGAACGCCTCATTAATTTCCTCATTCAAAATATAGACATGTATCTATCTCCGAGAGCGTCTCTATTTTAGAACTCGAAGCCCTGAGCGTAGAGCGTTAATGTTCCATGAAACTCCGGTGCTTTGTTTGCTTGATAGTCCTTCGAGCCCACAACTTACTGTTTACAGTCAACTGATACTGTAATGGCCTACCGAATAGTCTCGGCCGATGAATTTGATTTTATAAATTCAGTTGATTCGGATTTTGATGAATACTGGAGGCAATACAGTTCAAACGTAATAATTCGCGTCTCATTGATTCAGCCCGTCTAAGAATTAGACAGAACGCAGCTATGACCAATGAGAGAATGGGTTAACGGTATTACAGGCTCTTTAATTTCAATATTCTTTTGATAAATATCATGCTGCCTGACTTACCGAATGCTTAAGAATTTTATGAATTAAGCCATGTTCTCTCTATGGATCACTCATCTGCTTCTTTGTTACACGCTATGTTACCTCTTGTTCTCTGTCTATTTCTTTCTCTTTGTTATGTCTCTATTTTGTTGATAGATTTTTTGTTTCTTTTCAATCTATTTATAGGTATAAGCTTGCTGATAAACGTCAAACGAATCAGGTGAAAAGTTTGGAATATGCCTACTCAGGTTCAGCGACAATCAGAATTTCAAATATGGGAGTTCATGGGGCAGAAATGGGGCGTTGGACAGGATATAAGGGCGGTGGAAAAATGCATATATGTATGTAACTGCGACTGCCGCACTTTAGTGAGCTAACATATTATTTCGACTCTGGTGACGTGTGAGTGTGTGTGTGTGCGCGCGCGCGCGTGTGTGTGGGGTCATGTATTCACCGCAAAAAACGACACTACTAGTTCGAGGCAAACGCTAATAAGGAGTCTAGTGATCTAAGCAGAAAGAGGATCAATACAGGTAGTAATGCAGAGTGTTTGTTATATATTTTTCTAGTTACAGAAAAATATTTTTTGTTCACAGGTTACGTCGAGAGGATGAGGAAAGGCGCGAACTCAGGTCTCATGTTCAACCGCCCATTTTCATAAACGTCCCATTGGATGGGTCCAACTGCGGTGGGCCTCGAAGCAATAAAACTGAGTTTAGAGCGTAGCTATCAAATTAATGTGGCTTCACCTTTGTGGACACAACCACGTCTGCAAGACAGTGGTGTTATATCGCTCTTATCACCTCATGTTATCCAACTCAAGAGTAGTGGGTAACTACCACAAGTTAGCCCAGTCAAATGGTAGCTTTACGTTGCAAAAAAACCAGTAGTCGGTTTTATCATCGTTTTTCATGTTTTTGGGGATGCTGAATCCGAATTTGAAGTTATCCAACATTTCCCGATGCGTTTTGAGATTTTCGCAAAAAATGGCAAAATCGTCGCACTTTTTTTTTCGCTTATAATTTCGAAGGAACGTGTGGCAGCGAAAAAATCACCCAAACCTTTTTTTAAATTAGACTAAATTGCCACAATTTGAGCTCAACTGTAGCTCTGTGAGTTCTGGATCAAAATGTGAGTAGCCGTTTGGGGTGGAAACAAGCATGCAAATTTATTTGGACATACCTTCACTAATGTAAGTATGAGTGTGGCAGGTACTACTTAAACAATAATTAGTATACATCCTAGCTCCATTAGAAGGTGTTTGGGTGATATATAAAAAATTAACCTAGATTAATACTGTTCCATGCAATGCACCTAGCTAGTAACGAGCCTTGTAGTGAATATATTATGAACGTTATGATCATTATTCGACCTGGCTTTTGTCCAGCTAAAATGTTCTTTTGTCCCACTGTGCGTCCCATGTATCACCGGTTGTCTTTCTTAACTCGATATGGCTGCTGATCTGCCTCCAATGTTAGGTACGCGTTGTATAATTTTCAACCCGTCTCAACCTCAAGCCCCCGAGGCAGGTATACGCGACTAACCTGATTAACTGATTTGCTAAGAGGAAATCAACTCCACGGAGTTAGCACAGCGCTTTAACGGCGTGATAAAGCCCGTCGAGGACCCGTCTGGGAACGCTTGACCTCAGGTGTGCCGGAGGATATTTGTATTAAGAGCCTTAATTAAGTCCTCCCTCCGTTATGACATTAATGACCTTCTTCAGTAGCTTGATAGAACGCCCTTTGTTCTCTCTGTTCAAAGGATCTACCCATCCTGCATCTTTGGTTATTCTCCACAGGCAAATCCAACGGCATGGCATAGCCTGTTTATCGTATCCATTTCATCTCCATACCTACCTTAGATCGAATAACATAATCATAGATTGAATCCCCATCCATACACAAACAAACATAATTCGTTACCTGCAGTAGGGTCTCCTGAAATTATCGTGATATCTAATATATTAGATTAGGATGTGGAACCTCTGGTTTTTTAATTTTTTATTTCATAAAAAAAAAAAAAATCCTGGATTTAACCTTACTCGGTATATCCCGGGGAAACTTTTACTCGAAAGCTAAACACTACTTCTTATTTAAATCTTTAGTCCCTGTTGCCTTCACATACTTGATTGATGGTGACCAGCCAGTCGCTTGTCGGGTAAGCACATGCAAGCTTTTCAAAGCTTGTATTGGTGATCACCAGAAACGAGAATCAGACGCGGCAAACTTTTATCCAAAACGGGGATATAAAGATCAGATGCTCTCGCCCGCTTGGACACCCCGGCCCCTTTGTAATCCATGGTTACCTACATGGCTGAGCCCGGAATCATCAGGGATTTATTGAATAGTACAAATCCAACGTAGGCCTCGTAAATTATGTGTTTCACGCTGCTATTTTGCCTTTTGGTATTCAACAGTTCCACGTAAACCGTCACTTCGAGAAATCTTCAGCTATCCGCTAGTCGCAACTCGCTGCTTCGAAGAGTGATAAGAAAATTTATAAACAATGAAATCCTGGTAGGTAAGTCCTTACTCGAAAATATTCTAATCTTGAATGAAAATATGAGTTCAACGATGAGCAATTTCGGAATCTAAATAAAATTTACATGAAAAAGAATAGCTTGATAACTAAATGAAGTAAGAAACTTGAAAAGTTCGTAGTGTATACCTACGTAACTGTTTCACTCTTATAGGTCCTACAGAAATCGGACTGGTGTCGTTGAAAAGTGATTTGCAAATCTACAAACCAAGTCGATTAAAATGATCCATCTAACGTCAAAACCAACGAGAATTCAAGGAGAAACAACGCTCACAAAAAAAAGCTCCTTGTAAAATAATATAGAGAGATATTCAGCAACTTGAGCGAAGTCAGAGAATCTTTAATAATATTGGGTTATGGCCAGTCTTATTTGAATAGAGGTGATATATCATAACCTTCGACATGGGTGTCGAATGCGTCTTGGCTCATTTTCAAACTGCCGAAGCCATAGAAGTGACACAATGAAAAATCGGGGGAAAAAGGCAGCAGCCACAATTCATAGCTTTATAGCACAAATACACGAACCAGTCAACCCTTCGAACACTCGGAATATAAATTGCATCGGGAACTTGCATCAACGATGCTAATCAAACACAAACTCAATATTCAAATATTGTTGATATTATTGTGATATTTTTTAACGTCTTCTGCTACCTATTCATTTTCGCCGCTTGAATAATGGTGCGAAACTTTTCCTAATTCCCAAAAAATGAACAGAATACATAATTGAATAAATGACGTTTTTTTAAAACGAATAAAGTAGTTCATGGGGGAAATCTGTACTGGGCAGGGGTGGGGAGACGAGTCGGGTAAGCAGGAAATAGATTTACTCGTCATTATTACCTTATCATCTCCTTTTATGATACGGTAGAAATCGCTTCTCGCAACCCCCCGAGGGACCGTGTAATTTCGTTGTTATAACCGATAGTCGCTATTCCAATGTTCCTAGAATTCCCAGGGTATAGGCCCAAAACTGATGAAAAAAAACTGGGTATGTGATGTGGTAAATATGTAACTGGAAAACCAATTTTTATTTAAGAAGACGGTAAGTAGTTTTTTATTGTATTTTATCAGTAAATTCGGCGAGGTCTAATCACAGTATTAAACTGGTTGATGTCGAAGTGGGGACTCGAATGGGGATTCAGTCGTCCAGGAAATGTGACGTTCGATGCCCAATCTCCAAGTGATTCTCCAGGTTCGTCAACTGGGTGGGAACCCATTTCCTCGCAAACTTGAGATCGAAATCCTCAATGGCGAAAGCAATTGGCGATTCTTACTTTTTCCACGCGGTCCCAGGATGTGGAAACAATCAATATAGCGTTTAAAGGCTCGATTAAATTGAGCGAGTGTACAATCCACTAGCCAGCGAATCCACTATCTGCCAGTAAATTCGCCCAGCATTAGTAGGAAACCTGGGGATTTGAGCACAGGGGCACTATCTTTATTATATTAAGGAGGACTCGACCACTCGTTGATCTGTGTCTCTCCCGCCCATTGCAAGCAGCGGGCCATCCACATCGCCGTCCCTTAGTGGGACGTCGAGGGGGCCGGAATAACTCCCAGCCGTGGAGCCCCCGTGGGGAATGGTAAACCATCCCCCATGGGGTACCTGTTTGCCCTAGAGCGCCTCAGGTGCAGGCCGAGTGTTCTAGCTCCACTCTCCCAACTTAGCAGGTTGGTACCCGAGTTCATAACAGAACTCACATGCCGGGATACATCCTCAGGGAACGAATTCCCCAAGCATGAGATCCCTCCCTCTAACGTCCCAGTGAGTCAAAATGAACCCCCTGGGTGAGGTACACGCAACCACGACCACCACGAATCCAACCTCAATTGAGGGGGCAGACCGGTGATGCTGTGCTGGGCGGACCATGCGGTGCATCTGTGGCCTGGGGCTCCCCCTCTCCCGTGGTACTGATTTTAGGATGCAGCATCTGCCAGTGAACTGGCATGCAGACTATCCCCAGATGCCAGATCAGATCACAGGCCCAGGCAGAGAAGGGGTCTCTGTCCCTACTGCTTTACCACCAACTGCTTGGCCGAGGCTTACAGCCTGAACATTACAGGGGTTTGGCGGAGGGAGGCAAGGGAGAGTTTGGCTGGCGCCATCCTCTTGACCCCTAGCACAACAGTCCCCAAGGGGGGGGGGGGGGTGACGGTTTTTGGAGGAGGCCTCCGGCTCGACCGTCAGCTGCCTTTGGTGAGTTGAGGTCTGGCGGAACCCACTCACATTGGTTGTGCTGCCATCAGCGGTCCATTCCTCCGGCACACACACACCACTAGTCACTCCTTGCTGTCAACGGTCCTATCCTCGGCACAAGAGCACTTCACACTACGCGGTATAAGGTCCTGTCCTTCCACGCACGATCCGTCCATGATGATTCCGCCGTTGTTCCAGTGTCCACTGGTCTGGATCCTCCGTACTCAGTCGCGTCCGTGTTGAAGCCCGTGATCCGACTCAGCCTGCCTACTATTCCCCTTGCAGGAGCTTGGGGTGTTCAGCGCAGGTCAAACCACCCTGGCACAAAGTCTTCTGCTGCTCCTCGGTGGCCTACTATTCCCCTCGCAGGAGCTTGGGGTGTTCAGCTCAAGTACACAGTATGTAGTCTCAACAAGAGAACCGCCCGGTTTGCTTACTATTCCCCTAGCAGGAGCTTGGGGTGTTCAGCCCGGCCTGAGCTCTGAGGTTTCCATAGTCGACATGGTTAGCCTACTATTCCCCTTGCAGGAGCTTGGGGTGTTCAGCTCCGGTTGTCTCCAGAAGGTCGCTTGTTGGCTTGTCGATTGCTGGGGCCAACGGCTTACCTACTATTCCCCTTGCAGGAGCTTGGGGTGTTCGGCACCGTTGGCCTCTGGGGGTCACTTGCTGGTTGTCGTTGGTGGGCTAGACGGCTCGCCTACTATGCCCCTTGCCGGAGCTTGGAGTGTTCGGCACTGCCAGCACTCTTCCTATTTCTTGGTGGGTACAGCTCTGCTTGCCTACTATGCCCCTTGCAGGAGCTTGGGGTGTTCAGCGCAGGCTCATCCCTAGATCTTCAGTGAACTCGGTTTGCCTACTATTCCCCTTGCAGGAGCTTGGGGTGTTCGGCACCGTTGGCCTCTGGGGGTCACTTGCTGGTTGTCGTTGGTGGGCTAGATGGCTCGCCTACTATGCCCCTTGCAGGAGCATGGGGTGTTCGGCACTGCCAGCACTCTTCCTATTCTTGATGGGTACAGCTCTGCTTGCCTACTATGCCCCTTGCAGGAGCTTGGGGTGTTCAGCGCAGGCTCATCCCTAGATCTTCAGTAAACTCGGTTTGCCTACTATTCCCCTTGCAGGAGCTTGGGGTGTTCAGCACTTGCTCATCTCCTTCCAGTGGGTGCTTCGGCTTGCCTACTATTCCCCTCGCAGA
The DNA here is from genome assembly GCA_954871275.1 of Leptopterna dolabrata. NCBI lineage: Eukaryota > Metazoa > Arthropoda > Insecta > Hemiptera > Miridae > Leptopterna > Leptopterna dolabrata. The sequence goes on from OX940979.1 coordinate 22,597,043, forward strand.
AGCTAGGGGTGTTTAGCGCCGGCCACACCCTCCCGGATCAAGGAGGCTGTTGTTCCCTTCTTCTAAGGTCAAAGTCATGGTGCCTACGGGCCAGGAGTGGCAGAACCTCTTCTGCGAATTTTTGCAGACAATACTGGCCCGCAGGGTCTTCCAGTATCTGTCCGAGCTCGCGATTCATGCCCCACCTCTGTCGTTCCTCCACATACTCTGGACATGTGGTAAGCACATGCTCCGCCGTCTCTGCCTCTCCACAGACACAGGGTTGGTAGTCGCGCAGTCCGAATCCCGCTAGCTTGTTTGCAAATTCGCCATGCCCAAGCACAAACTGGACCCATTCATGCTTTGGGCACATCCATTTCCTCTTCAGTCTCTCCCTTACATCGGGAAGGAATCTGTGAGGGAGTCTCCCTGTTATGGCGTCGTTCCACTCTCAGGGGCGATGGACTCGGCTGAACATCGCTATACTACACCTGGTCGGCAAAGTTGCATCTCGCAGATCAAGAGGGATTCGAATCCAGGAGGCGCTGCAAAATATTTACAAACGTCTACTCCAAGAGTCAAATCCCTAATTTGATTCCCAGCCGCTAGCGGTTTGGGCGCTGCAGTCGTCTTCAGCTGCAGTCTCAATCCCTATGTGTTTTAAAATCCCTGCACTTTTCCCTCCTATTTTGGAAATCCCATAGCCGCTGCAGCCGCATTCCCCTCGTATTTTAAAATCCCGCACTTTTCCCTCCTATTTTTGAAATCCCATAGCCGCTGCAGCCGCATTCCCCTCTTATTTTAAAATCCCCGCACTTTTCTCTCCTATTTTTGAAATCCCATAGCCAGATAGAGATGTGGTACCAATGAAGACGTTGACCACAATAAAGTAAAAAGGACTTTTGGAAGGTAGGTACTTACGTACCTAGTAATGCTTTTTGTACTTTTATTACAAGGAATTTGCTCCTTGTACAGACGAAGAATGTCGTGAGGTAGGTACGTTTACGATATTGAAATCATGTTTTTTTTTGTGTAATCAATTATTTTCTTGCAACTCACTGGTACCTACCCACCAAATAATTCTCATCTTGCTTACCGATCTGCTTATCTGACATCCTATCTCTTTACGTTGTTAAGTTTCACTAGTGAGCTTCTCACGTTCCAGTAATTCTTTGAATGTTTATTGGTACCTATGTCGTTTCTGCTATCAACTTTCTATTCCTATTCTATGCAGGTGAGGACGACTGCAGCGCCACAAACCGCTAGCGGCTGGGATAGACTCGGGGAGTAGACGTTTGTAAATATTTTCGTTACGAAGGCTCTACTGCTCTACTACTAGATAACAGTGATGTTTTTATGCCTCAATAATGTAGTTAGTCAGCATTGGTGAACGAACGGTTCGTTGAAGTAGTTAAAGATTGAAAATTGCGTTTTAAACTAGGGTTCTTCGGACTCGTAAATTCGAAACAAACCTTAGGTATACCTGATTTTCTATTGGTACCTAGAGTCTCCAATACATTAAACTTATGCTGAGTAGGTAACAGGAAAAGAATAATGTTTGACAAACAAACATAGGCGTGAGCAGGGGCAATAATCAATCACCAACCCCAATCAATCAAACCTACATATCCACCAAATGTGAGCCAAATCAGCCGTTGGTTCGTAAGAAATCAGTAATACGGATTTCGGGTATCCACATGCACAATGGCCATACTAATAAACCGATCGTTCTCAAAGTCACAGTGGACCATCTTGGAGCAGCCACCAAGTGAAGCCACTACAGTCGTCCCCCGTCACATAGTGTCAATAAGTCTTTTTGGAACTTTTACTTGTCTTCCGCTTCTTGCGCGTCCTGAACAAGTTTCGGAAGTTGGTGTGATCGCGAAACGGATTTCTGCTTCATTCTTGTCACGTTTGGGTTGGGCAAAATAGCTCGTTAGCGCAGATGATCTGTCTTCCGTTGGGGGGACTAGGTCACTGAGAGTAGGTGTGGTTGGAGGCTCTTCAGAAATGACAGGTTAGGATTCCCCTGTTTCATTTGATCTATGTGTCTCTCAAAAGTCTTCCCTTCTCCTTCTACTTGATAATGCAAGTCTCCTTCTTTCTCCTTAAAAATTCCAAACAACCATTTACACGAGGGACCATTATAAATTCGAATGGCTACAGAATCACCAACCTCGAAGGAGCGGTTAACGTAGGCTGGGTCGCAGTTAAGATGTCCAGCCCAGTTTGGCTCAGTGGGTTTCATCAGGTCCAGCTTGGTGCGGAACGATCTGCCCAAGAAAAGGTTTGCTGGGGATTCACCAATGATGCTGTGTGGGGATCTCCTGTAGGACACAAGGAATTCGTGAACAGCGTCCCCAGTGTTCACACCATCACGCACCGCTGCTTTCATTGAGTTTTTAAACGTCTGTACTGCCCTTTCGGCTTGACCGTTGCTTGCTGGGTGGTAAGGCGCAATGAGTTTCTCCCTGGTCTCTTGCAGAATTGAGTGAATTGTGAGCTCGTAAATTGAGTCCCATTGTCAGACACAAGGACATAAGAGATCCCGAAGTTTACGAAGAGTCGTTTCAGGAATCTAATAGTACAGGTGGTGGTAATTTTTTGAGTGAGGAAAATGTCGACCCAGCGGCTGAAATCGTCAACTATGATGAAAAAACTCGGCGCTCCGCGCCTCGCCAGGGGGCAAGCCCCCTGGACCCCCGGTTACCTCTATTTACATACTTCGGACGAAATTATAGAAACGCAGAATGTGTTTTAGCTCACGCGTTTCACATAAACCTTTTTCGACTGATATATTGACTGCTCATAGGTTACACCAGGTTACACGATCCTTAGTTCCGTATCATCGGTACTTATATAAAGCTTGCAATCGTGTTCACAATATAAATTATTGAGAATGATCACCTGTGTGTAAACAATTATTATTTAAACAATGACGCTCATACCGCAGCTTGTCGGCCACGCACTCCGCATTGGTTAACGTAATATGGTTAGGTAAATCGAGAGCTATCCAACGAGTGGTGAACGATTTTTGTACGATGATAACTGGCGAAGTTAAAGTTCCTTAGCAACGAATCGGTTGTACCTACGTGAAAATCATTAGAAATTTTTCATAACAGCGTCCCAGATTTCGTTACGAAATTTCGTTACCTTTTTTGGCTAGTTAGTCCATGGCTAAAACACATTCTGTGTTAATATGAACCCTGGAAAGGGCCAATGTAATCTACATGGAGTTGTTCCATAGGAGCTGTTGGTACCTGCCATTTATGGAAAGTTTTGTGAGGGTCATTTTTATTTTCGTTACAGACCCGACAAGATGAGGTTGTTCCTTCGATGTCCCGGTCAATGTTTGACCACCAAACATAGCTCCTAGCCAATGCCTTCGCCTTCACCATCCCAATATGTCCAACATGCAATTCATTCAAAACCCTTTTTCTGAAAGAAGCAGGAACGTAAACCCTATGACCCCAGAAGAGGCAACCATGAAAGAGAGAAAATTCTTCAGTCTTGTGTTCCCAAGTCTGAAATGTTGGAAGCGAGGTGCCCTTCCTCAACGCTTCAACCAGAGAAAACTTTTCAGCATCGAATTCGAGTTCTTTCTTTATGTCATCAGATGTGACTGGTAAATTTTCTAATTGAGAAACCAGGAAAACTTCAACGTCATAAGCGTCATCAGCGCTCTTAGACTTCTTCCTGGGCAACCTTGATAGACAATCAGCATTCCCATGGTCATTACTACGTCGGTATTCTACATCGTACTAACACTACATCTATCTACATCTACTACTACTACTATCTACTATCTAGCAGTAGATGTAGTACTACTACATCTACTATCTACGTACTAACTACATCTGTCACTAACACATGCAAGGAGGGAAAGAACTTTTTAACCCCGAAAATGATTGATGCCACCTCTTTTTCTATCTGACTCCATTTCTGTTCTGAAGGATTTAATGTACGGCTAGCGAATGCGATAGGCTTCTATTCCGTCAGGGAGCCAATGTGAGACGGCTGCACCCAGACCATAAGGGCTTGCGTCCGCGGGAAGTACAATTTGCTTCTGTGGATCGAAATGGATGAGTACACTCTCTGACATAATACTTGCTTTTATGTCGTTGAATGCTTTCAGACAACGGTCGTCAAAATCAAATCTCACATTTTTCTTCAATAAGCTATATATAGAGGGTGAGCTAATGTACTGAAATTTTTAACAAATTTGCCATAAAAATTCACTGCTCCAAGGAATGATTTTAACTGGTATGAATAATAGCCTTGGTTTTACTCGGGCATTTTTTAACCCGTCCCTTGTAACAATGAAACCACAATATTTGATGGAGGGTTTCATAAATTCACACTTCGATTTGTTAGCTCTAATACTGAATTCTGACAGCCACTGGAGCAAATGGTCAATGGTACGAGTGTGTTCTTCCTCAGTTTTGGATGCAATAAGAATGTCGTCATAAAATATGTGAATTCCGGAAATGGGCTTTAGTATTTTTTCTATTTGGGCAGTCCAGATTCTGGGAGCTGTTGATATGCCAAAAAGTAGACGGTTGTATTGGTAAAGGCCCTTGATTGCCTTGATGGTTAGGAAATGCCTGTCCTCTTCGTGTATTTCTAAATGATTGAACGCCTACGACTTATGTCTATCTTGGAAAAATAGGAAAAGCCGTTTAAATTATACATAATTTCTTCAATATTAGGAATTGGGTGATCTTCATTCTCTATTTGAAAACTCAATGTCACCTCGTAGTCACCACAAAGCCTAATGGTTCCATCCCCTTTCAAAATAGGCACAACAGGGGTGGCGAAATCGGAGTTTGGTAATTTTGTAATTATTCCCTCTTTCTCGAGTCAGTTTAATTCCGTTGTAACCTTGGGAATAAAAGCGTATGGTACTGTCGGTGCTTCTTATAAATGGGACGGAAATTTTGCTTAAGTCGAATAAGTGCTTTGACGCCTTTTATTTAACCTACACCCGGCTGAAATACATCGTGGTGCTTAATAAGTACGTCATCTAGCATTTTCCTAAGTGCTTTTGAAAACTAAGCTGAGCATTTATGCGCATGAATAACAATATAACCTATCATAGATTTTAACAAATTTTGATTTAACGCACGTGCACAACACATCAAAATTTACTAATTCATTTAATTTGTGTTTTTGGAGTTTTTTCTCAGGACTGAGGAATTGAAAGCAGGTAAGTACTTACTAGGAGACTGTGGAGTGGCACTTACACAACTGCTGTACAGACTGTAGATCCATGGGCCTTGTCCTGAGAGTATATTATATACGCATTTCCCCACACGACTTTCGATGTGTTCAGCGAAAGGTAGAGTGAATCTCGGCAATCCCCCCCCCCCCCACCCCAACCAGAAAGCCCTCATCATCCAAGTACGTACCCATGGTTTGTGTGGAAAGGAAGGTATATAAAGTAGGCTTAAAATTGCACTAGTGCCGACAACCCGCGTGTAAAATGCAAATTTCCTACTTAAACTAGGTACTTCAAGGAACCGTTCAACAATAGTGTCAAACGAAACTATTGAGGCAAAAACATCGTATATATACCCGCTCCGATCTTCATAAAATCCTCGCTGAGAGGGCTCAGATGTGCACCATTACATGAATAATGAACCTCCATCGGTTAATATAAACGCTCAAAACCAATAAAATCTTCTCGAAGGGGATTGAGAACGATGCGTGCTCTTGATCTGCGAGATGCAACTTTACCGACCAGTTATAGCAATGTTCAGCCGAGTCCACCCCTTTGCTTAAACCCCCAAGTTTCCTGCCGAGAAAAGTTGAAAGCCGGGCTGCTTTGCTCGCTACTCGCTGGCGTGCGGGCTTGCTGGCTAGAAAACTAACCATGTTTCATCATAGTTGCTAGTGAGATAGCTGCGAGTATCTCATTTTCCTACAGAAAGTCGACGGAATTAGCTCGCTAGCTAGCTGGCTACAGAGCCTGTGGAAAGTTTTGTGTGTCATCATCACTATCGCACACGCCAATTCGCCCGTTTGTAAACTCGCTGGCTAGTAGATCATAAACTCGCTCAATGTAATCGAGTCTTTAAACCAGAATCTGTTTACTATAATCGATATGTCTGCCCAGACAACGTCGTTAAAATCTGTCTCGTTTCAACGTTAAAGTAAAGCGGCTCAACCAACCACTTGGAAATTCGTTACGGTAAGCGGTTTATTACCGTAACCGACTTTGCACTAAGTGATTTCTATTGTATTCTGCTTCCGAGTCTGCCACGCCACCATAACGTTTGTTCAGGTTACAAAAGTACCTATCAACAAAATCCAAAACAGCCATCACTCTTCAAATGAAATAATATCACCCAACAACCAACTCGAATTCATTCAGCCATGCGTGATTATAATCAGGTGCTCCCTAGCAATGGTATCTCGGCCGGATTCATACCGCTTCATTCACGATCATGTTGACGAAGCTTTTCGGTGCAAACGAACGGCCGGACGTACAATGCTCCTGGTGGTCATTCCCCGGCTGACTCCAATACTCGATTTCGGACTTCCCTGGGGGGATCGCAGAAAAAAGTGAACTAACCAGAAGGGGGACCTATAGGTAGATAATAAACCGTTGTGTAAACATTTGCAGGTTGTTTGATTCCGAATAAAAATTTTGACTCGCGTTTTACGTCTTAGAGATTTTTGCTCAAATTCTGTGGGTATTTGGAGTGTTGCTCCAAGATGGTCCACTGTGACTTTGAGAAAGATCGGGTTATTAGTATGGCCATTGTGCATGTACCCGAAATCCGTATTACTGATTTCTTACGAACCAACGGCCCGATTTGGCTCACATTTGGTGGATATGTAGGTTTGATTGATTGGGGTTGGTGATTGATTATTGCCCCTGCTCACGCCTATGTTTGTTTGTCAAACATTATCTACACATCACTGTTCGCAATAGTCCTTGTAATAGCGGAATCGATAATAGAGAGAAAGAAAAAAAATACTTCTGCAGTAGATTTAATAAAATTAATGAAATCTCCTGAGATATGAAATTAATATGACCTACCTAACGAAACCTTGCGCAAGGAAAAAAATGAAATAAATTCAGGCTTGCTGAGGTCGAGATGATGACGAGAGGATGCCGCATCTGTCAGGAGGAAGATAATGTGCTTCATACATTCTTCAGGTGTAAAAAGTGGACAGTAGAACGGACTCAAATACAGGAAGACCTGGGAATTTCAGCAGCCAGCTTGACACCAGAAACAGTGGTCGCCATGATGCTGCAAAGCGAGCAGCATTGGTATCAAGATGCAGCTCGAACGAGAGTGGCAAAGAACAGAGGGTGCGGACCTACAAACGAGGACTGAAGAGATCTCCTTAGGACTCAGCCTGAAGTAATGTGTCAAACAGTTCCAGGCTGAGTTCCAACTTGGGAGAAGGTAGGTGAGGTTTTAGTACGGTTTGAGTCCCACATAAAACCTGGATGGTGCGGTCCCCTCCAGTTATCTTACGAAGTCCAAATCCCACCTATGGACCTCCTTTGAAGAAACCCCCGCTTATTTTGGGTTTTGTTGATAGGAACTTATGAAACTTGAATAAACGTTATGCTTCATGAATAACAACAAATAAAATTAATGATTGAATTATTGAAATACTCGATTTGGGCTCTTCTGGGGGGGGGGGGGGGGGTAGGTATTGAACACAGAAAACAGTGATCTACGGAGAACGGGCACCTATACAGTAAATAAACCGTCGTGTAATAATTTGCAGAGTTTTTGTCGTGTGGGTGTGTGCGTGTGTGTTCGCGCGGACACACCCCACCAACCTTCCGCACCTTTTTGAGGTGCGTGGGTAGTTATGTATTCACCGCAAAAAGGTGTGGCGGAGGGGGGGGGGGGGATTAGGTTCATGTAGTTTAGTCCAATTCGAAACGTAGCTAATTCTAGTACGTTGATGTTTCAATAATTGTAGAACGTATAAGAATGTATATAATTTAATGTTATCGCATTCTTCCCGTGGTAGCGGAAGTAAATGAATAGCTAACTCATAATGGCGGTAACAGCTGAATTTCTTGCATGATGAAAGTCTGTGTATCGACGACTCGGATCATGATATCCACTCCTTGACCGGAATGGGGATGGCTATTTAGACCACTTGCCTCACTCGTATATCTGACATCAGCTGGTCAGAATCGGTTAGGGATAATGGCCACTGCCAGCTTGGTATCGAATGGTATCCAATTACGCGTCCGAAGCGCTATGTTCTTGGGGGATCGTCCGAAGCTTGACATGAAACGGGTTCTATTGGTCGACCACATGTCTTCGTCCTTCAAACCCATTCTGGGAGTATTGTTCCCTCAAGTTGAGGATATAGAAGTTCTTATGAGAATTTCGAGTCTGTATCGCGAATATGGTTATTGGACCTTCGTGGAACACCACTCTTTCTTAATAATGTGAGGTACCTAAGAACGTTCATTTCTTGGTAAGACCATACTTAGTTGCTGATCGTACAAGTTGTTGAGCATCGGTCATAATATGAAAAGTAATGACATATGTGGGGCAATCACTGTAAAAAACTGTTCCGATTTCCCTTGTTTTCACTGGATATACCGATGGTTTTTAGGAATTATGGAGTGTGTGTGTGTGCCACCATTCGTTGGTCTGCTTCACTACGCGTCCCTATAAAATGTTTCGTCAACCCGCTCCGCCAGCCTTCAAAATATGGAGGGCCACACGTATGATTTTTACGTTGAGAGCGGGTTTTTTCAAACTGTAATTCTGTAGATTTGGCATGTCTACTGTGCCACTGTAATCCTGGGAATTATTAATATTTTGATTTTAGGTAGATACAAAGTTGCACTCCTTTCAATTTTGTTGTCAGCAAATAATATTATTTTTCAGAATATATTTGAATCTGTCTGCATTTTCATTGACTTGATCGATGATTTTATTAAAATAATAACTTATTGTTATTGGGTGCTGTACTTAGTTCCACAGCACTAGCTTGAACCCCTGAATCCTCCAACGCGAATAAAATGGATGAAACCACTAACAATTTATAATATGAAATCACTCGGATTGGTATATAATGGTGGAATAAGAAATAAGAGGACTAGTTCCATAATCAACGATATTTTTGGGGGTAAAATTCGAGTTTATAGGTGGACAAAAATCGCTCAAGCTCGTTAAAAAAAGTAAGTCACTGAATTTGTAAGCTGGGTCATATGGACATATTGCATGACAGGAACTTTCTATTCACTTTTGCTCCTAACATTTACAGCAACCCTTTTCCTCCATAGCGTCTCACTTTACAATTCCCGCAGAACTATTTCGGCTTTCCTACAAATCAAACCCTAGAATTCCGTGAGGTAGGTACCTATAACGCCAGCCACTGATAGAAGAGGGCTAATGGCCACGCAGTGTTCACTCTACCAGGCACCCACCACGCCTGAGGCTAGAAACTGTATCGTAGGGAGAGTCCTTCCAGCTCAAAATATAATAGCTGCTGGGCGTTTACGTGTTTTTGGGATGAACACGGGACGGCGAATGTGGCCCAGTTATCCACCTCTTCCCTGTTGAGTCCCTAAAATAATTCACGTCCCCACCACAAAACAAGAGGGAATACGTCCGAAGGAAACACCCATCTCGTGTCATACTTTCGTTCTCCAGCCCATAAATCTGACAAAATATTCGCCGGAAAAACACGGAAGGTTTCCTGAATACATTTATCCCTTTCGTTTTCACTGACGCTGACTTGACAAGGGTAGGTATTTCATTCCTGGTAAAACAAATTCACAAACAATTAAGGGGTGGTACCTATACGAAACAAGTAGGAATTTAAGAGATAGGTGCATGCAGAAATACCGACAAGTGATGTCGGGTAATGAAGGACATCGCATAAAATGAGATCACATAAAACAACTGCATTACCTAAAAACGCTGCAAATGCCTACACAACGGTTTATTATTTTGTATACAGTTCACACTTCTCTGAACAGTGATCCGTAACAGAAGGGTGTCTGATACGGATCACATGATCAGCTCTCTGTATAGATAACCCTTCTATATATTTAGGTCGCAGGCCCTCCGTGACTTAGTACCTAACCCTGAACTCGATACTAGGTACCTACCTAAATCACGAGTTGAATGTTGCTTAAATAATTCTGCCGATGACAAACAGTAGCTAAAATGGCAAAAAGAAACACAAATGAAGTTCTGCAGGGAAATTGTTGATTTGGAGTGAAAAATATTCAGTCCCGGTTGGGTTTCGATCTCGGAAACGTCCAGTCTGTCCCTTCCAGGCGTTGAAGTCCGCCGGTTAGACCACTGCGCTACAGCGCCAATCTGGCCGAGGGATCAGTGATGTGCGCTCTCAACACTGCTTGATGCCCGCTTACACCCTGCTCTTTAGGGCAAGTTTTATAGCAAATTGTATGGCAACATCGCAGAATGCTCCGGATGGTCTCAACAATTCAGAAACAAATCAAACTATTTCAAAATGGGAAAAAACCCTCACCTCAACATAAAATTTTTCGAGATAGGGATATTCCAGATAGTTCAACCCATATTTTTCACCTCTTAGCGTTGAGTGACAGTAACGCCGAGCTACGAGGACCAACTAGAGCCCTAACGGGACCCATTTACCAAATTTCTAAAATTTTGGTTCACGGGAACTAAGGAAAGAGCCGCGGACAGCGGACGGACGGAAATATTTTAATTCGATAATCGTATTCTACGTCCCTTGAACCGTAACCCATGAAATTTTGAGGGGGGTTAAAACACATTTTTTTCATGGTCGACTCCAAGGGTTCATTATTGAAAATAATAAAGCAAAAGCACCGAGGGTTTGCACTTGGGGAATAAGTTAAGGAATTCTGTGTCTTTCATTTCAACCAAATGCTGGAGGTGAATCTGGCGCGCAGTGTTCAGTGATTCAGTAGCCGATATGCTTCAGTGATTCAAAACAAACCAGCATGGATGATGAGGGTGCTGTTCGTTTTTAAGAATCGTCAATCAAATGTTTGACATACTGAACTCTTATTCTCTGCTGCAGAAAGGTTTCAAAAGAGCAATGAATCATTTTTCAGCACTGAACTCACAATATTTGGGACTAGGTTAACTTGTAGGCGAATGAATGAAACTTCATTCAACTGACTGGTAGATACCTGGCTATAAAATATCAAGTACCTAGTAAGGTAAAAGCACCAACAGTCGAACCTTTAAAGCCGGATTTCGCTGGTCTTTATCTCCTTGGATAATTATTGGAGAAATTCTTGGTATTTATTTAATTGGTTTAACAAACGTCTCCTCTATCGTACCAAGTATTGAAAGAAAAAAAACCCTTATATATATATATATATATATATATATATATATATAGGTAGATACCTATATAAAATAATAATAATAATGATAATAATAAAAATACTACCTAAATTATACTTGAAACGACTGATATATAATTTTTTCCGAGACAAATTTTTTAAATATATTATTATGAACTTTCGAAAAAATAAGTAAATGAATAAAAAATAAAATTAATATTTCAAACCCCCTCAAAATTTGGTGGTTTCCGTTTCACGGTACGTAGAATCGAAAATGGAATACAAAAATTCTATCCGTTCGCCGTCTACCGTACTTTGTTTTGGTTCATTATATCCAATAATAAACCTTTGGAATCGACATGAAAAAAAAAATTTCTAACCCCAACCTCAAAATCTGATGGTTTACGTTTCAAGGTACGTAGAATCCAAAAATGCAATAAAAAACGCTGCAAATTATTACACAACAGTTTATTATTTACCTGTACACATGCCCCTTCTGCGTAGATCACTGTTTTCTGTGGTCAGTACCCTCGAGCCCTCAAGGAAAGCCCTAAATGGAGTACTATAATAAACCGTTGAGTAATGATTTGAACTTTTCTGCTTCCTCACTACCGAAAGGCAGGGAAGCCATGGGATTCGTGGTTGAGTAAAAAAAAATTGTGTCCTCCAAAATGAGAATGTCCACTATCATTTTGCGTTTCAGACACCAAGGAACAGTTTTGGTTCCGTGCCTGTCTGTCCGTCTGTCTGTGGTAAATTCCTTGTAACGCCCGTAACTCCCCGAAATAATGGTCGAAATGGGCTGAGATTTGGAGGCGAGTTGGATGATCCCGTACCAAAATCATTGAAAAAGGTACTGTAACTTTCGTCTGCGCATGCGCAAACGTGAAATAATTGAAACGCCCACAACTACCTTAAATCTCGTTGAAATCAGTTCAAACTTGGATGGTTCATCAGGAATAACACTTTGATAGTTCCACATGAATTTCATTGGAATCGTACAGTAACTTTCTTCTGCGCATGTGCGAACATGAAATGTTGACCATTTCCGGGTAACGCTTCTAACTACGCGAAAAATAGTTTGTTGTAGAGAGCTGCAGTTGGCGAGATTGCAGATGATCTCACATCAAAATCATTGAAATCGTACCGTAACTTAAGCCTGTGCATGCGCAAGCGTCAGATCCTCGTAGCGCCCATAACTACCCTGCAAATCATCTTAAAGCGGTGAAATTTGGAAGATAGATGGAGGTGATTAAATGCATTCGATCAAGATTGGGCTATAACTTCCGTCTGCGCGTGCGTAAACGAAAAATTCTTGTTGCGTTTGTACGTTGTCCAAACTATCCACCGACAGGACCTACCCAACTAATTAATTCTGTTAGTCCATGTGACCTGAGTCACGTTTAATCATTAACCCATGCATGGATACTCCACCTGTCCACTGAACGAACCAACCCAACTATTCTATACGTTCATTGTGATTCAAGTGAGGAAGCTATTATACTGCCTCGAATTGGCAGACTTTTTTTTACTATCATCAACTTTAAAGTTTCAAAACTGGTCATTTCTGAGCACATCCATCCTTCAGTTTCATTTTGGAGAGGTTTGGAATTTTTCAACATACCAAGCCAAGTTCATATATCATCTGGAAGGGCACATACTTACATACCAGTCTGATACGAGGATTTTGTCCATAGGCTTGGGGCAGTCTCTCTCATATCATCCGAAAACAACAGGGCATTCCACATGCAGAAGCATAGCTTCTAACGGGTGTCCCTAAAATGGAACTTCTTCGAAACCCATTGGCAAAATCCGAGATCAACCAAAAACCTTGGGTTCGGAGCACTTTGTCAGCTGTATTCAAGACTGAAATATCACGGTTGCCACTCCAATATCGGCGCCCTTTGCGGGAAGAAATAGTTATTCATCAGCTATCCGATAAAGGGGCCTGATGTTGAGAGATTGTTCCCCTCCTACGCCGGTGGTTGTAAATCACAATCCACCAATTAACTAATCAATGTGTAAGTGATTAAGACGAAGTGCATGAAACCTTGGGTGATTGATACACTCCCAACCTGAGGCACTATACTGAAGGCTGATGGATGGCCCCCCTCCCCCCTTTTCAATAACCCCCCACCACTCATCCCTGTTCGGTAATCCGAACTCCCACTGATCCTCTTTCCCCTGATAAAAACCAACCCTTCCCAACAAACAAATTGCAGCTGCTCAACGCTCTAAGCTTCATTCTTCCAAATCTCAGAAACCGCCCATTTCGCGAGAATTCGCGCTGAGTGTGTTTTTTCTTCTCACGGAAAGAAGACGTATTTCGTATTGTTCGATCTCGAGTTTGATTGATCTGATTCCAATTGTCGTGGAGGATGAACCGCAGGTTCGAGCCTTATCGTTTCTTTTCCGTTTGCTCCTCTCGTCGAAGACAGCAGAGGTTGACTGTCGTCTAGATTGTCAACATTTGTCTTTCCGCTCTCGTCCCGTTTTCAAGGTTTGCTCCCAACTCCCTAACGGTGATATGGTTACGATCCTGATCAAATAATAGTGATATATCCTCTTTATTGCTTTATACTTTTGAGACCCACAGTCAGTAGAGTATAATGTCGACGAATCTGCAGTGTTTCAACTTTCAGGTCTTGATACTACAAATAATATACACGCTGCTACATTCTGCTTAGGAGAAAGGGAGTTAGGAAAGTCATTTAGCGATAATCGAGTCAATTCCTATCCTTGGCATGATTGACCTGCTCTCAAGCACACAAATATTCGGTCTAGTGAAATCTATAGATTACTTGAATTGAATACGGATTACACCGAATGCCGAATGTAAAAGAGCTGCACACAACGTTCATTATTCTCCTGTATAAATCACTTATTTCTGTTTGAGCATAATCGGACCATTTATTCACCGTGAGAAAATGAATAACTTGGAGATGCGTTTGCGTATGCGCAGTGGTCATATCCATGGTCGAAGCGTTTTGAAATTTATAGGGGCCCAATCCGCAAATTTCTGCAAAATTGGATTTGAACTGTGGAAGCTGAGTGTTCGTGTGTTTGTTCAAGTTGCGGAAGTAGAACAACAAAAATACAAAATAAACATATTTCTTAAATGAAATAATATCACGGAACAACCAACTCACGGACGAAGTAGACCCCAAATGGGACCTGCAAATCAAATTTAATTAATTTTGGTTCATGGTAACTAAGAAAAGAGCGAAGAGGCGTCGGCGTACGGCGGAAGGATACAATTTTTGTTTATTCCTTTGAACAGAAACCATAAAATTTTGAGGGGGAGGGGTTAATTATTTTTTCTCATGTTCAATTCCAAAGGTTTATTATTGAAAATAATAAACCAAAACACGAATTAAACTAAACTACCTACACTAAACTGACTATAACTATAAAACTCCAACACATCCTTACATCACTGACCAGTAGGGTGGTCACAAAAAGTCAACTTTCGAAATTCAATCGTGGCAACCCCCTAAAAGGTGCCTTTGACTAGAAAATGAGATTCCCAAAGTTTTAGGCCGATCGGATAACATTAACCCGTGCCGCATCGAGGTTGAAGTTTAGAAAAACTCACTTTTTTTCATAAAAATATTATTTCTTTCCTCATAACATAGTAACCATTTGTCCTAGAGACTTGAAATTGGTCTTATTTTATTTGAAATGTTATCTTCTTCAACTTTCACTCCAATAATGTTTTCACTAGATCCTATAGATTTTATGTTATTCAGCTTTTCCCATCTCAAAACGTGGTCCGTTTCAGCAAATGTGCCTTTTTACGCATACCCCTAAAAACCACACACCAGTCAATGAAATCGACCTCTAGGCAATTTGATACTTCTTTATCACTCTGGTATATTGAAAATTGATACATTTGAATCTAATATATAATATATGGAGGGGGTAGGGGGGAGATTGGTGGGTGGTGGGTGCTATGAAATGCACAAAAAACAATAAAAATTATGTAAAAAGTGTTTTAATAATACAAATTGAAAGTTTTTTGTATAGAAAATAATAGCCTGGAACTTATTTTACAACACAATATATCTATTCCAACACCACTGAATTTAGAACTACATTAATGGCTTAGATAGTGAGGCTTTATCGACATCAGGGTAAATTTTCCTACATTCTGACACAACTTGTAATAAAAATTGGCGCTGTTCTTCGTCTTTTGTCAAGCAAGAGTTGAAGTCTTGTATCAATTTCACTCCTCTTTCAGCAGTGTCGTTGACTACCCTTAAACCGTTCACTATGTTTTTAGCATGCAAATAATGAGGATTTTTGTTCCATAAGCGTGTATCGGTGTTTAAAAAATCTGTCTCTATGGAAAACCGCTTGAAAAAATTCAAGGTTTGGGAGGTGACAAAAAAAAAATCAAGTTGCTTATCCAAAATTTGCTCTACATGTGCAAAATCTAAAATCGCTTCTCTATCTCTACCACCAATTTCACTATCGGGTTCACCTAGGGAAAATAATTTCATGGCCATACTTTTTTTAATGTTGTCGTCTAAAGTGTGGTCGAAAAACGAGAACGCTATTTTCTCTGAGCTGAGGTACCACAGATGGTTTACAAATTTTGACAAAGCCTTATCTGCTATTTCTGTGTCAATTTTCCTATACTCTACTAATGCTTTCAACATTTCCAGATCTTGTTTAGGGGCAAAGCAGGTTTGGGGGCATTGAACCATGCCTTGGCGTAAATATTTATTATAAAAACACAAATTTCTTCTATTCCTTTCATTTCTTTTTGAGTTAATAACAATAATTGATCTCTAAAAAGATAAATTTTGAGGCAGTAAATTGCTTTGGCCATCCACCTGGCGTGATGAATTGCACCAGGTGATTTAAAAGAAAAGTTTTGGGGAGGAAGCCCTATAAACACTAAACAAAGTTGAAGAAACTCTTTGTAATCCTCTCTGGGCTGCAGGGTTCCCGAATGTTCCATTAAAAAAAGTGAAACTTGATTAATGTTACTAATTTTGCATCTAATACTCGTATTATCATCATGTAGACTAGTTTTGTATTTAGTTTGGTCGAACTTAGGCCACCCAACTTGAAATTTTTTGAAAACGCTAGGTTCAGGACCAGTGGTCGAGAATCGATGATTCACAGTAATAGAGATAACAGATAACAGCGAATACAAAGCTAAAGGTCACACTTCCTTACCTTTCACCGGTCTAAATACCCTTCATTACCTAGATCCCCCCCCCCCTTATTACAGCCTCAACCTTTACATTTATACCTGAAACATACTCATTTTCAATAAACCAGAGTGATAAAGAAGTGTCAAATCGCCTGGAGGTCGATTTCATTGACTGGAGTGTGGTTTTTAGGGGTATGCGTAAAAAGGCACATTTTCTGAAACGGACCACGTTTTGAGATGGGAAAAGCTGAATAACATAAAATCTACAGGATGTAGTGAAAAAATTATGGAAGTAAAAGTTGAAGAAGATAATATTTTAAATAAAATGAGACCAATTTCAAGTCTCTAGGACAAAAATGGTTACTATGTTATGAGGAAAAAAAGAGTATTTTTATGAAACAAAGTGAGTTTTTCTGATCTTCAACCTCAATGCGGCACGGGTTAACGTTATCCGATCGACCTAAAACTTTGCGAATCTCATTTTCTAGTCAAATGGCACCTTTTAGGGGGTTGCCAGAAGTGATTTTCTCAAAACAAATTTTGCCTATTGCCTTGTGACCACCCTACTGACCAGCTTTTAAAATTTCAAAGGTATATATACAATTGAACGGGGTTGGAGGAACCAGCTATTGGACAGGCACCAGCTATTGGACATCTCGCCTTATGTTTTGATTTCATAAGGTTTTAGGCAGGAGTTTCACGGTGCCACTATTTTTATTAGTTAAACGAACTTCCCTAGATTGCGCTGATGTGCTTTAAAAACAATCGGGATGTTCATACAATTTTCGGTCCGCTCTGAAATTTCGAGAGCATTAGATCGGACGAGTTCCTTGTGAATTTGGTAAGGAATCGACGCGCATTCACTATGTTATTTTCATACTATTCCATTGATTTTATGATTTCTTTTTGTTTGCCCCCATTACCCAAGTAGTTTACCTAGCAGTTGGTGTGCAGAAATAGTAGTTTTATAGTTTTTAACTAATTATAATGAGGGTGTCCAATGGCTGGATCCAGAAAGTTGATGATGTTCAGCTATTGGACGGGTGTTCGATAGCTGGTAACGCGTTGATTTTCCGTAGGTTCCAGCTATTGGACAGGTGCAAGTAATTAAGAGAAAACTCTCTTTTCACCCACTTTCCGTTCCATTAGTGGGTCTCTAACCTAGGTACTTATTCCTTAGACACAGAAGACGAATTCGAAACCTAGAAACGCTGCAAATTATTACTTAACAGTTCATAATTTACCTGCATAGATGCCCCTTCTGCGTAGATCTGTATCATGCCTCTTCTGAGCTCTCCCAGGAAAGCCCTAATGGAGTACTGGAGCCGGCCCGGGAATTATAGTTTCATAAAAACCAGTATGTAAAACAGCAAAATTCAGATGTAGTCCTGAAGGTAAATTGTTAATGTGGGGTGAAAAATAATTTTTGTTCCCGGATGGGAATCGAACCTGCGACCTTCAACGTGGGATTACCGGGCCTAACCAACGGACACGCTGCTCTTTGGGGCAAATTCAATTTTATGGCAACATCGTAGAATGCTCCGGATGGTCTCAAATGTTCAGAAAAAAATCAATCTATTTTCAAATGCGAGAAAACCCCGCACCTCAAAATACAATTTTCCGAGATAGGGATACTCTGGATAATTCAACCGCTATTTTTCACCCCTTAGAGTTGAGGGACAGTAACGCCGAGCTTCGAGGACCTACTAGAGCCCAAACGGGACCCATATGCCAAATTTCGTGAATTTTGGTTCATAGAAACTAAGTTCATGGGAAATATTTTTTATTCAATATTCGTATTCTGCGTCCCTTGGAACGTAAACTATGGAATTTTGGCGGTGACGAAACTGGTTTTATGCTCTCTTTCTCCCCCCCCCCCCCCCCCAAGGTAAATTTTTAGCAAAGAAGGGAGCAAGCAACGTATCCAAAGTGGATTGTGCGCCAGCTAAGAGCTCATGTCGACTAACCGCATTGTATGATGAATAGGAGAAAAATTGGCCTTATTGCTCATTCTCGTAACGTTTTTCTGCTGGTAAGCAGGTACATGCAAGCCACATGCAAAAGCAAAATACGAGCAGAAGTCACGATAAATACCGAAAGTCCAATCAAGTTCCCATAGCCGTCTTGGCTTCGGCAGCCTGCTTCGGTCAACAGCCTACAATGAATTTAGCTAGAAAGCCCTTTGCAGTTCAGTATACCTACGAGTAGTGACAAGATTTCTGACGTTGCAAGAAATCACCTCGGGAAATCACGTTTCCAGTCGTCGCAACCCAATAAAATCTTGTCAATGCTTCTTTTCTCGCCCACTTACTTTATTTCATGTGAACCTGCTCTCATCCCGCGGCAACCTTCCGTGACGCCTTTGCAGGCATAAGCTTCGTGACAAGCCGTCGTTCTTCAAGGCAACACCGATAAGTCCTACCATTTCCCTCTCGCTATAACTTTCTTTCTTTGTCGATTTTCGATTTATAACCAAATGGGACTTTGTAAA
Source organism: Leptopterna dolabrata (assembly GCA_954871275.1). NCBI lineage: Eukaryota > Metazoa > Arthropoda > Insecta > Hemiptera > Miridae > Leptopterna > Leptopterna dolabrata. The sequence goes on from OX940979.1 coordinate 22,615,979, forward strand.
TTCATTTACCACCTCAAAACTATCTGCTCATATTATGGGTATACGCCACTCACTGATACTTTAGTTCTCTTGCTCTGCAGTTGTATCGACTGGTGTAGTTCCTCTTACGTCGCTAGTGAAAATCTGGACGGCTATCTTAGTAGACTCGGAAGCACAATATTAATGCACCTATCTATCGTTATTCTCTATTGTTTTCCGAAAAAATTTTCGCATCTACCCCTCAATCCTTTCTCTTTTCTTCATCTACTAACGTGCTCATTTTGCGTTGGTCACTCCGCAGTTTCAGAGTAACTTATGTACTAATTCCAATAATCTCAGTCGGCACTCACTCAGCAAAATCAGTTCATAATCAAAACTTTGATCAATTAAAACAAGTACAAAGTGGAAAGTTGGGAACCACTAATGGATCTACCAGGTCGTATGAGGCGCTAGTGAAACTCCAACGACCATCTTCTTTCCTCATGATTTCCCTCGGGCTACGTGGGAAGTCGGGAGAGAAACTTGGTTGACGTTGGAAATCCTCTTCTGTAAACGATTACCTGCCAACAATCTGTTGTTACCCCACACGAAATTTGAGTCATAGAAGAAACTCAGTGCCTAATCTGTCGCCGCGTATAAATAATAAACAACAACGTTCGATGAAGTGAAGAAGTGTACCTATCTAGCTTTTAGGCTGAAAAATACTTTCTGTCCATTTGATTCGCTTCTCTATGTTATTGTTTAAATATTACTTTAGAGTGTTTATTTACTCGGATTTTCTATGAAAATCGCAAGAAAATTTTTTGGAGCCGTTGGGTCCGTCCTGTTCAACATAATTATTATCTATCTATACATATAATAAAACAGTGTCTGTTTGTCTGTTTGTTTGTTTGTCTCGGCATCAATTGAGAACGGCTGAACGTAGAAAGTTGCGGCTGGTACCATTTGACGCAGAATTTATCTGGGAAGGTTTATGAAAAATCCGCATTTGAATCTGTCCATCCGTTGAAACGCTATGAATGAAATACTACTAAAAAACGTGTTATAATCACTTCTATGAGGACGTTTATGCTTATAATAACTTTGAACGGTTGGACGTAAATCCGATTGTAATTAGATTCTGGATTCAGCTCGACGAGTACATTCAAGTGGTACTTCAATCAGGATGTTAGTGGGAGGGGGGTACAGGTTATGTAAGGGGGGGGGGGGGTCTACAGCAATTTCAAAACTACTTGACCAATTGGAGTGCAACTTTGGGAATTTGTTGTGTGAACATTGAGGAATGTTTCTAACCAGGTAGGGAGGGTTCATAGGATACGGGGGGGGGGGGGGGGGTTAAAGGCAGTTAGGGTTGGCATTGGGGAAGGTTTCTGATCAGTTGAGGAGGGGGGGATACAGGCATATCCCTTGACCCTTGAACCGTGGCTTACGGTAGCAAACAACCACTCTTTGTCAATCCTGAGGTGGTATCTGTTATGAGTGGGGCCTGTCCTAAAGGGGGTGTCTGCTCTACCGTTGCGAAGCGCGGGTACACAGCTAGTCTATACATATAATAAAACAGTGTCTGTTTGTCTGTTTGTTTGTTTGTTTGTTTGTCTCGGCATCAATTGAGAACGGCTGAACGTAGAAAGTTGCGGCTGGTACCATTTGACGCAGAATTTATCTGGGAAGGTTTATGAAAAATCCGCATTTGAATCTGTCCATCCGTTGAAACGCTATGAATGAAATACTACTAAAAACGTGTTATAATCACTTCTATGAGGACGTTTATGCTTATAATAACTTTGAACGGTTGGACGTAAATCCGATTGTAATTAGATTCTGGATTCAGCTCGACGAGTACATTCAAACGGTACTTCAATCAGGATGTTAGTGGGAGGGGGGGTACAGGTTATGAGAGGGGGGGGGGTCTACAGAAATTTCAAAACTACTTGACCAATTGGAGTGCAACTTTGGGAATTTGTTGTGTGAACATTGAGGAATGTTTCTAACCAGGTAGGGAGGGTTCATAGGATAGGGGGGGGGGGGGGGGTTAAAGGCAGTTAGTCCAAATAGAGAGGTGGTATGTCCATCCTGAGGTGGTATCTGTTATGAGTGGGGCCTGTCCTAAAGGGGGGTGTCTGTTCTACCGTTGCGAAGCGCGGGTACACAGCTAGTCTATTATAAAACATAGAGAGCTTTAATAAAAAATGCTATTGCCGGGACCGACGCGTTTTCAAGGGATTTTTTTTAATGGTACTATATCATCGGCACCACGCCAAACTCACCAAGCTGCTAAATCATGGTTCTGATAAAATCGCATCAGATTTCGCAAAGCCCTGAAAAATGGGCTAAAAACTGGATGCCTCCTATGCGAGTAACGGATGCTTATGGCGGCCCTGCTTGTATAATTTTCATCAAATGCGGACTGTAGCTTTCTCGTCTGTGAGTACGTAACGTGTTCTGGTTAATTATTCGGCGAATATTACACCTATGTATCGCTCAGCAAAACATTTTTATAACACCCCCTCCAAAATTTTCTTTTCCGTTTCAAGGTGCGTAGATTCCAAAAATGCAATGTTCGTCCGCCGTACGCCTTCCACCGTATCACGTGTACCGGCTTCATTTTTGGTCTACAAAAGTCGTTCTTTCGCACACATGCTCTGCTGGGGCCCTAGTTGTGTCCCGAAACTTTTCAGCCCGATCGGAATATAATCAGGAACATAATATGAGGGAAAATGTGCATAAAAATAGGTACTTTTTGTGTTTTAGTAACATGTTAGTAACATGAGCTTTTGAGGTATCGTTTTCCATGTTTTTGGGGATGAGAAGACCGAAAATATGAAGTCGATTTTGACCAAAGAGTGGAAAATCGAGGTTCTACCAAATGTTCAGCTCCCAACATTGATTTTTTTATCAGTCAAAAGCCTGGGAAATCGTCGTCTGAAATCACCATCAATATGTATAATAACACTGGAAGTAGTATCAACATGTGGATCAAGACGATTAAATGGCACTACCAATGATCAAAGATAAATTGAAAAAAAAAAGGAGTGTGTGTTAGATACACGAAAAATGACCAAACAAAAATTTGCAACTTTGAAGTTGTTGTCGAGACGGGCGGCTTTGAATTACGTCCCGTCGTCTCATTAACTTGACAACAGTAATCTCTGCCTAATCCAGGCGGCTTATAAACTTGTGTGGATTCCGTCCCGAGGGGAGTAAGGACGGTTGTGCGTCAACCTTGGGAAATCTACCTGAGGTAAACCCAAGAAAACCTTGGGACTCAAAACCCCGTCAAATTGGTTTTCCAGGGTGAAGAAACCACCTATTGGACACCTAAGGTAAAATGTTGACTTCCGATGCTTCTGAAAAATCACCCGTTCAGTTCTCAGGGCTCCCGATTTTTTTCTCGTCATCTACAAGACCTCAGCAGTCGATTGCACTAGGTACTCAATTTCTAATTTTTTTCTTTATTCAGCAAATACTTTATACAACAAATATAATGATTTTTAGAGAGTCTATATACATAATAAAAGATGTAAACTTATGTTGGTTTATGAGCCTAAGGTCAATGACCCGTCCAGGCTCGTCTCTTCCACCACTATTTATTACTGCGTATGTTTGTACCAGCAGTTTCGTTGAAAAAACACAACTTGAGTGTTTGGAGAATGAGTTACATTGATCAAGAATCAACAGTATTTACAGGTTATTCCTAAGTAGTCAGTAATACACTTAATGCTACGAAGGCTGATTTGTATTTTCATCCTCATTTAAACTTATGTATTTATAACAACACTTTCGTTATTTTCAAGCTCAAAATATTCTAGGACTAGTTTTTTAAATTTTCCTGTTGATGTTGAAGTCTTGGTTAGGAGCGGTAACTGTTCAAATTGGGCTGGAGCTAGCCATGGAAATTGTCGAGTGTAGAAATCAATATGTGCCTGTGGTATCTGGAGGAGATAGTTGGCATTTGTTCGCGTCGGGCTAATCACCGCTTGCTTAGTAAATAAATGCAGGTGTTTATGCACATAATATAAAACATTTCTATGAATACAAGCCATTCTGGGAGTGAGAACACCGAAGTGTTTGTATACAAATAAGTTGCAAGTAAAAATAAGATACATAAAAATAAGTAAAATAAGTTCCTTAAAAATAAGTTGCAAATTATTTTCATGTTAATCAATTTAGGCTGAAAAACATGAAGGAACCAGCTATTGGACACCTAAGGTGAAATTTGATTCTTCTGAAAATTCACCCGTTCTCTTCTCAAGGCTCCCGACATTTTCCTCGTCGTCTACAGGCCCTCAGCAGTCGATTGTACTACTCAATTTTTTTAATCAGTTGCAAATTATTTCTATATTCATTGATTTAGGCTGAAAAACTTGTTTACCCCGGCTATTGGACACCTTACCCCAGCTATTGGACACCCAGGTGCCCAGCTATTGAACACATCGAGAAACTGGGTTTTCGGGGCAGTTCTTCTCTCCTTAAGGGGCTTAAACGCTGCTACGTCAGCAGGCTGTATCAGTCTCGAGGCATTTGGATACAGAGGCACTAAGGCAATCCCATATCCGTGCACAATTCACCGATTTGGACTGTCAAATGGCTCTTATGACCGTCAACAAAAAGAATAACTGGTCGCTTGAGTCGCTTGATGTTATTAATAGTCAAATAGCGGTTGAAAATTATTGCGATAAACTAAAAAAAAAAAAAAACGGCCGACTCCCCAATCATTTGGAACTGAATCTGCAATCTCTTTGGGGACTCTTTTGTATGGATAAACAATGGTCGGTGGTACGAGGTCCCCAGTTGCTGAGAAAGAAAACAGAATGAACCCTAAGGCTAATTTCTCGTCATTTCATGTCATTCCATATACCTACATTTCTCTTGAGGAGCTGATTACTGAGTACACACGGTTCGTCTCAAAATGGTCCATATATTTGTACATGGCTACAAGTATCTGCGCATCTGCAGAACTTGAATTTGTACTAAAATGGGTAGGGTAGTTAAAAACTGGTCCAGTGATGGGTTCACAGAAGAAATATTTCCAATTAAGTTGCGGGTTATTCGTGAAATGTGAGTAGTACAGGTCTATTTATTGAATCGTTCATAGAAAGTATTGTTATTACAATGAATATTTTTTTGTACACCCTTAATCAGAGAAATGCTCCTGAAGAATATACAAAAAACGCAGCTTACCCAATTCTTTAGCAGAGAATGCGTGGAGGTAGACACTGAGAATGATGACGAGTAACCCCATCATCACGCCCTCCAAAAATATCTGAAAAAAAAGACAAACAGTAAAATGAATGAATCATTAAAAAATGCGCTGCAGATTATTATACAAAGGTTTATTATTTATCTGTATCGATAGGGTAAAGTCGTGTACCTTGGGACGTTTGTACCTCAGGACAGACGCGGGATAAATATGAAGGAAAGAAGGAAACAATCCCCCAAGGACAGTAGAAGCAGGCCATGGCAATGGCAACACTAGGTGAAGACTGCCTTTTCGATTATCTGCTGCCTTATTGGACTGATAACAGTTTTTCGATTTCCGGGTCATCAGAAAAAATTATGAAGCTGTAATCAATCGCCGTTCACAGTACAGTGTTGAATATTTCATTACTTTCGATTGCATATTGTTCCTTGAGGTTGGCCCTAACGTTGATAACGTTTCCAGGATGATTGTGACACTTTTCATGCCATGGAAACGATTTTGGTGAAAAGTTGTATTTCTTGTATATACCTCGGGACATTTTTTGGTGCTTGTACCGTGGAACACTATGGGGCACGCATAATACAGTGTCCCACGGTACACGCGCCAAACTGTTATATTATTTTGGTGAATAATTCTAATATAAATAAATCATTTTATGGAACTTTTGTTGTTTTCAGATGCCGCGTTCAGCCCGTAAGCCGTGCTCCCGTTGATCAAAAGGGGATACAGAAGGCCGCCAACGTCATTTTGGAGGAAAAATGGGACTGAATGTTATTGAATTTATATTTTATTACACAATTTGAAAAGTTTTGATGCTTTCTTGAATAATTTAGCCTTCTCTTCCGAAAGTACAAACATATCCCGAGGTACAGAACAGGGTGTCCCATGGAACATGACTGGTCGTGTACCTCGGAACAAAAAATGGTTTTCGAAAAATGCATTTTAAAAATATGTAGAGTACTCTGAAAGATTTGAAATAAATCATGGAGCTTCAGTATTATATAATATTACAAGAAAAGCAATCAGGGTTCCAAATTTTCTATTCAAGACTTCACAGGAATCAAAAAACCAAAATCGTCCCAAGGTACAAGACCTTCCACTACCCCTTCTGCGTAGACCACTGTTTTCTGTTGTCAATACCTTCGAGCTCCCTCCAGGAAAGCCCTAAATCGAGTACTGAAGCCGGCTTCGGAATTAAAGTTTCCTACAAATGCGCGGGATTCAATAATTCAATCATTAATATTATTTGTTGTTATTCATGAAGCATAAGGCAAGTAATAAACCGTTGTGTAATAATTTACCGTTCTGTAGCAATTTATCGTTGTGCAATAATTTACCGTTGTGTAATAATTTACCATTGTGTAATAATTTACCCATCAATAATACTTCAACGTTTGTTCAAGTTTCAAAAGTACCTATCAACAAAATCCAATAGATCCATCATTTTTCAAATGAAATAATATCACAGAGCAACCATCTCGACTTCACAAAGCCTTCCTTGATTATAATCAGGTGCTCCCTAGTGATGGTATCTGGGCTGGATTTATACAGTTTGATTCACGATCGTGTTGACGAAGCTTTTTGGTGGACCCAAACGGCTGTTCGTACAATGCTCCGGGTGGTCTCAAAAAATTCTTTAGCTCAAGACAAATTTAATCACCTAAAAAAACCATACCTAAATTATAACACAGTGGTAAATTATAACACAGTGGTAAATTATTACACAACGGTTCATTATACGATTATACCATCTACGTAGAAGGGGCTGGAGTTTGTTGGTAGGTACTATTGCAACTTTTTTCACTCCACATCAACAATTTCCCTCCAGAACTTCATTATTTGCGTTACTTTTTGCCATTTTAGTTACTGCTTTTCATCGACAGAATTATTTCAGCAACATTCAATTCGTGATTTATGTAGGTACCTAGTAACGAGTACGGGGTTAGGTACGGAGGATCTGCGATCTACATAATATAGAATAGAACATAGACGGGTTATCTATACAGAGAGCTGTGATCTGTGACAGAAGGGTATTCTGTACAATATAATAAACCGTTGCGCAGGGTTTGCAGCGCTTTTATTGCATTTTCGGATCCCTCATACCTTGAAACGTGAACCATTCAAATTTTGATGGTTGGGGGGGGGGGGGGGGGTAGCATTTCTTCTTTTCATGCTCGATTCCAAAGGTTCATCATTGAAAATAATAAACCAAAATTAAATGTGCTATCTTTTATAGCGACTAGATCTTCTAGGATAACCTTCTTGGACATTTCAAATGTGTATGGAGCTCTCTCTGAGCCAATTTTAATTCGTTTCCGCCTCCTCTGGTTCCGATTGAAATCAAATAATGGATATGATTATTTATATACTCGGTAAACTTCTGTTATATTTTATCGGACTTATAAAATGTACAGGATTTGATGAGCATGAGGAGGATTCATAACGAGGATTCCTAATGTACTAATGAAACGTTAGGTGCAAGAGGAAATTTTGGAGTGCCTTGCTACCACTGTACTCAACATTTCGGGAAATAAAAATATCGCCACTATCTTCGATATACCTATGTGTGGGTGCTAGGGTATTTAAAAGAAAACAGTCACGGTGCTCAATTGGAATGTCAACGTGCACAGCGTCTGAAGTGAGGTTTGAAGTCAGTCGAAACCACCATCTCATCACAGCTGCGGGAATCCGATTTGGTCGTGTGACAAAAGATTGCAATTGTTATAACTGGAATACCTGAACTTTACCACTGAAATGAGCAAATTATTAAGACAACGGTTTAGTATTTTACTGTATAGATACAACTTCTGTAGAAGATAGATCAGTGAATTCCTATTCCCTGAATTAGTAGGAGAATTTTGCGGTGCGGGTGTGCATGCGCGCACACAGTCATAAACCTCAATGGAATATTAAGATTAAGATTAAGATTAAGATCCTTGAGTTTTGATAATTCAAGTAGTGAACCCAAGTTTCCCACCCGGTTAAGTTGTGAGCGTAGTGTTTGGTCATTATAAACTCTTTACGGATTGTTGGTAGGTAACCACTAAATTATAGTAATGTACGTGAACGAGATATTTATGTAGCGGTGATTCAAAATTTCAGAACGATTGCACAGTACTTATCACCCTCTCAAAATATTTATCATCTCACGTTGAGAACTTTTCATAAGATTGGTGTGCTGTTAAGCAAGAAGCCTCCACGTGTATCAACAGGTTGGTGGCATAACTTTCTTCTGTCAATACTTTTACCCTTTTTCTTCGTTCAACAAGATTATTATATTTACGAGCAACGGTGTTTTGAGTACTTCAACCCCCTATTTATTACCCCATAGATATGACTGGAAGCAACCGAGCTTCGAGGACCAACTAGACCCCAAATGGGGCCTATAAATTTCGGCGTACGGACAGAAATGTCCACTTTCGGATTCTACGTACCTACCTTGAAACGCCCCCATCAAGAGGATTAAAATTTTTTTCTAAGCTCGATTCCAAAAGTTCATCATTGAAAATAATGAACTAAAATTAAACTCGACTGCGTCTCTCTCAATTCGGGTGTTGAACAAGATGGATCTGGATCAAACCAAGGTTGCAATAAATACTAATAGATCGACCATAAGACAAAAATGATTCAGTGGATAGTGGCTTAATGGTGGGAGAAGGATTCGAAAGGAAAGCGAGGAAGATAGGTGCTTTGCGTCCACCTTTGAATGGCAAGTAAACATTTCTGTTTTCAAGGAGAAATTGGTTTGATCTTCGATCAGCACTAACACTATTATTTCGAATAGCACCACCCGCCATTTCATAACCGACCACCTTCACTGTGAGAAGATACTTATGTTTGAGGGTCCTCAATTTTTATCGCTCCTCGAAAAAGGATTTCGCAGTGAGTATTTCGTCGGGTCGAGAACGCTCTAATGGAAATCTCCAGGGGCGCAGTAGGGCAGAAGAGCACGATCCCAAACGTGATGAAATGGATGTACACTATTTGCAGCCGCCGGTCGATCTCATACATAACATACATATTTATCATGGACGTCTATCTGACAATCAGCCGAGGGGAAATCTCAACGTGACACTTCCTACATTTTTTCTGTCTATATCAAATAAATTACCGTCTGTCGTGGGAACTAATTCGTTTTCTTGTAGGTACCAACGGGGGTGCTATGCCTAATAGGTAGGTCCGTGGAATCTAGTTGCCATCAAGTGTGAGTGCCAGCTGAAAGAAATCATACTTTACACTAATTTCCAAGTGTGTGTCTCTCTGTGCTTCTTTCAATCTTGAATGTTTACATGAATCTTTATGGGATGGTTGCAAAACTATGGGAGGATTCCTGGCCCTATTTCTGTCAGAAACCGTCCTTGGCTAAGAAATACGTTTGTACCTGTGACAAATGTTCAACTTTTCATGGCAAGTAAGTGGGGTCTGTAGGAAAACGCTGTAAATGATTAGACAACGGTTCATTATTTTCCTGTATAGATGCCCCTTCTGCGTAGATCACTGTTTTCTGTGGTCAATACCCTCGAGCTTCCTCCAGGAAAGCCCTAAATTACTTGTATATTCAATTTCTACCCCAACTCTCGTATCAACAAGCGCTGAGGCGCGGAGTGGGGATCGATCCTATGTAGCAATAGTTGACCAAGCTAGCACAACAATGGATTCCCATATCGGAAATGCAGAGCAGCATATTGCCTGTAATAGATTCTCCTTCCGGATCTAGGGTAAACGCAGTCAGCCCAGTTCTCAGTTGTTGCGTAACAGGTGCCCTGATACATGCGCCGGCAATGGCGCCGCTAACGGGCAATTCATATTCTTAAATAAAATGAGGTCCAATCATATGAATTTAAAGAGGGCAAAAAAAAAATCGGTGAACCGGTGAAAAAATTGTTAGTGAACGCGCGTGTTGCCTGATTCAATTGTCGGGGTCACCACTGTGGTGCAGGGGTATCACTTGTCGTGAACGACGGGTTTTCACGACAGACGGTTGAAGAGAAGGGGTCACTAGAAAGTCATGAGTTAGTCACGAAATTTTGGATAGGAACGGAAGAGAGATGATGGTGAGAAGATTGAGATGATGGATGTGGCAGGAGTTAGTTGGATAGGTGGCTAGAACCCCACGGGTTTCACCAACAGCAGGGACTAGGTGAGAAGGATGTGTCCCGCGGTTTTCACCTAAAGCAGACACAGGGAAGATTGAGGCTAACACCCCGCGGTTTTCACCAACAGCAGGTTTTAGAGGAGAGGGAGGTATCCCGCGGTTTTCACCAACAGTAGATACCAGGAAGGGATGCGCCCCACGGTTTTCACCTACAGCAGGCGTCAGGATGGGTATGAGAGAGGGAGAAGGCGAGAGAGAGAGGGGATTCGAGTGAGCAAGAGAGGTTCGAGAGAGAAGTCGCAAGTCGGGTGTCGAGTCGTCGAATGCCGAGCTGGGCCAGTACGGCGAGTTTTTGTAGAGACTTTTCCACCCGTCCCCGGTCCAAAATCGGCCGTTACGGTCGTTTGAGGCGCATGGCGGTTGGGGAAACCCCGCGTTCGACGCTCTCCGCGTTTATTTGGTAAAATCACACAATATTACAGGAGTGGATTCTGAGAGGGAATCACGATACGAGGATTTTCCCCTCAGCTTAGTTTGTGCCTGGTATGACATCAGTAGTTGTTCGACACAACCATGGCATGGCGGCGCAGATATTGCTCACACATTATCTTATTTATTTATTTATTTATTTATTAGCATCATACAATAAACCAATGGTACAAAAAGAAAATTGAAAACATTTTTTAACAAACAAAAATATTACACTTCTGGTAAACAAAATTAACGAAATCATATGCTAAAAGAAAGAAACTGATGCCCACCAAAAAATAAGTTCCTAAGAACTTGTGGTATCTGGTGGAGAAGCTAAGGCAAACAGTCGTAAAGGTATATGATTTTTTTAAAAATTATTTATAAAATTATTGTTATTTAAATACATACATTAAGTTTTGTTGTTGTATGTTATGGTTCTTATTTATTTTTATTTTCATCATTTTTTTAATATAAAGGGGAATTAAATCAAGAGAAAAAGAAAATGAAAAAAAGAAAATGAAAATGAAGAGAAAGAAATAAAGAGGTACTCCCAAATTCTCAAAAACTTTACACATACCATGATAATATTATATCAATGTAACACCAATAAACATAGTAAAATAGGGAAAAATCAAGTTTTAAAACAACCATTTAGCATCTTCTTAAAGTTCAAAACATTGGTAAAGGAACACAAATTTATATTTCTGTCATAGAAAAATTTCAGAGCCTGAACATATGCATTTCTTTTGTAAAATTCGGTATTAGTTTTTGGCAAAACAATACCAGAATTAGCATAATTTCTGGTCTTATCAAAAGGAGCCAAATGCTTCTCACAGACGCCCTTATTAAAAACATGAATACAAGAATGAAACAAGAATAATTGTTGAATAGTTTTTACATTAAAATACTTAAAGATATTAGCCGACGGGTACCTTGAGTTCTTATTGAGGATAATTCTAATCAGCTGATTTTGCATAATCTGGACTTTCCTCACGTAAGATTTAGCTGCTCCCCCCCCCCCCCCCCCCCACAAAATAATCCCATACTTGATTATTGATTGTGCCAAGCCAAAATAAATTAACCGCAATTGATTTTTAAAAAGAAATTTTCTTGCTTCTTTGAAAACGAAAAACAGTTTTCTCAAACGCACAATAAGGAAATCAATATGGGATTTGAAATTTAAATTATGATCGATTAACAAACCAAGATATTTACAGTGATCCACAAAAGGAATCTGGGGACAATCACACTCGCCATCATGGGTAGGACAATTTCCTGTAGAGGGGAACTTGATTCTACTATACTGTGGGAAAGACTTATTGCCTATTCTAAAACGAAGCACAGACGTTTTGTCCACATTCAAAGCCATTCTATTAAAATCTGTGATGAATTTAAATTTATCATCACGGTGGCGTGAAGGAGTGAATAGATGAGAGCGAGGGGAATTTCACCTAGGCGGCGGTAATCCACCGATGTAGGTGAGAGGAAGGAAATTCACCCAGGCGGCGGTAATCCACCGATGTGAGTGAAGGGAGGAATCTCGTCTAGGCGGCGGTAATCCACCGATGTAGGCGAGAGGAAGGAAATTCACCCAGGCGGCGGTAATCCACCGATGTGGGTGAAGGAAGGAAGGTGCTTGTCTAGGCGGCGGTAATCCACCGATGTAGACAAGAGGAGAAGGTAGGAGGTGAATTCCCAGAGCGGCGGATACCACCAGGCATCTGGGAGGAGGAAGGTAGAGAGAGAAGAGAGAGCTGGTTAGAGGAAGTGTCGAATGAAGCTAAAGCCCCAGGATCCAGGGTTATATAGGAACTGGAGGCCTCTCCCTCCAACTCCCCTGTTGGGAGTTTTGGGGGGGGCCCAGGTTGTGTCCCCTGGATTCTGTTGCCTGTCTCCCCACTCAGATGTTTATTAGCGGAAGGTAATTTTTACATAGGAATATTGGTGAGAGCTTTAAGGTTGTAGTGGAGTGTTCCCGGGAGGGACTCACGACAGAGGTCCCCCCAGTTCGAACCAATGTTTGAGGTAGCTGAAGGCTCAAGTTGACAGTGGCTGAGGGCTGCGGAAACAAAAAGGGGAAGCTGAAGGCGCAAGGATACAGGAGCTGAAGGCTGAAACAAACAATTGCAGTGCTGAAGGCAGAAGAGTGACCGGAGGTGTCTTAAATCTAGGGTGATATACAAGTAGTAGAATAAGGAGGCATAAGTTGACCTAAGTAGACATAAGTAGGGCTAAGTAGACAAAAGTAGACATAAGGTGACATAAGTAGATAAGTAGATGTAAGTAGATGTAAGTAGATGTAAGACATAAGTAGAAGTAAGACATAAGTAGATGTAAGTAGATGTAAGTAGACGAAATTTGATGATGGGAAACATATGTACAAGGAGGGTGTGATGAAAAATTTGATGAAGTGACAATATTTACAAAGGTGATGAGTTCGATGATGATGATAAGAGGGGTGATAGTCAGATAGATAGCTAGATATTTACAGGTGCAAGGTATTTACAAGTAGTATTTACAGGTATGTATAGGTATTTACAGGTATGTACAATTTTTTGGTACGGTTTCAGGGGAGGCAGATCGGAGCGGGGTTGTGAAATCCGCCGTTCCCTGGGTGTGGACAGTGTGCAGTGTAATGTGGTGAATGTGTAATGATGGTGAGGTGATGGGGTGAGGGAGGCGACTCCCTCTAACAGTCTTCACGTTAGTGAAGACTGACAGAGGGGCCCCTTCACTGCCGGGGCGGTGGTGAAGGGGAAGAGCCGGTGGGAGCCGGTACCCGGGACGTCGCGGAGGTGGGTGGCGACGTTGGGGTCCGGCGGGCGAAATGGAGGTGATGTGTGGCGTGTGTGGTGTAGGGGTGGTCGGGTGAGTGGTGTGGGGCGAAGTGTCTGGGAGGACGGGGGCTGGTTTACATCGGGCGAGGGGTACAGTGTGGGGCTTCCCGTCAATTAACAGGGTAGCCGTGGTGTTTGTGGAGCGGATGACGTGGAAGGGCCCGGCGTAGAGAGGTGAAAATGTTTTGTGGATGCCGGGCTCCTTTAAGTACATGTGTGTGGCTGTGTAAAAACGTGTGGGATAGGTGGTGTCGTTGTGTGGTGTTGTTGTGCGGAGTGGTTCCCTGTTAATTGACGGGGTGGGGTGTGGGGTGAAGATGTCGGCTGGCAAACGTAAAGGGTCACGAAAAGCGTGTTGTGCGGGACTTGTGTTGTCTGAAGGACGGGCGGAAGTGCGGAGGCTAAGTAGAACGTAGGGGAGGGTTTTGGTCCATGAAGGGGAAGTGGCTGATGTGGAGATGGCTTGCTTGAGGACCGAGTGCCACCGCTCTATTTTCCCGTTGGATTGGGGGTGATAAGGAGTGGTGCGGATTTTCTGAATCCCGAGGGAACGGAGCAGGTCGGCAAAGTGGGCTGATTCAAATTGCCTCCCCTGATCGACCGTGAGTGTCCGCGGACAACCGTAGCGGCTGATCCATTGAGTGAGGAAGGCCGCGGCGACGGCGTCCGCGGTAATGTGGGCGAGTGGGATACACTCTACCCAATTTGTCGCACGGTCGATCATGGTGAGGCAATACCTCTTCCCCTCGGAGGGGGGAAGAGGGCCGACCAGATCCATGTGGACGTGTTCCCACGGGAGAGAATCGGGGATAGGTTGAGGAGGTACATGGGGGTGAGCCGAGACCTTGAATTGCTGGCACTTCTGGCACCCCAGAACCCAGGTACGTATATCCGTGTTCATATGGGGCCAGAAGTACCGCGTTTTGATGAGGTCCCGGCTCGCCCGAATGCCGGGATGATGGAGGGAGTGGTAGTGTAGGAACAACTGCCTCCTCAGCTCCGGTGGGACGTACGGGCGCGGTGTGTCGGCCGATACGTCGCACCAGAGGTCTAGGGGAGGCAGCTGTTCCAATTTTGAGGCGGAGATGAGATGGGAAAGAGCGGGATCGGAGGTAGGAGTTTGATGGTTTTTGAGGGTTTGCGGGGAAGGGAAGGGCAGTAGCTCCGCCACCGGCGCAGGGGTGGGGCGGGAGAGGGGCGTCGGCAACGCAGTTGTCGGCCCCCGGCAAATAACGAATATCGGACGTGAATTGTCCGATAAATTCGAGTTGCCGGAGGCGACGGGGGGAGGCTGATTTTCGATTTTGGAGGAGGGCGTGGGTGAGGGGCTTGTGGTCGGTTATGACAGAGAACTGCCTGCCCTCCACGAAGTCACGAAAGTGTTTGATGGCTTCGTGGATGGCGAGGAGTTCTCTGTCAAAGGTGGAGTAATTTTTTTGTGTGGGGGACAGAGTTTTGGAGAAAAAGCCGAGAGGTTGGGGGGTGGCGCCGGTGTGTTGGTGGAGTACTGCCCCGATGGCCCAGTCGGACGCATCTGTGGTGATGGAGAGGGGGGCATGGGGATCGGGATGGGCCAATAGAGCGGCGTCAACTAGGTCCTGTTTGCATTGTTGGAAGGCGGTAGTGAGGGCGGGGGTCCATGAAATGGGGCGTTTATCGTTTTTGTTAGCCGGTTGTGGGATAGCGTGTATGAGTGGTTGTTGGTGTTGTGCCGCGTGTTTGATGTGTCTACGGTAAAAGTTCAGCATACCCAGGAAACGGCGGAGTTCTGAGACAGTGTTGGGACGTGGGAAATCGGTGAGGGTGTGAACCTTGTCTGGTAGGGGTTTTATTCCTTCGGACGAAACCTGGTGGCCGAGGCAGCGGACGGAGGGCTGGGCGAGGACGCACTTTGGAGTGTTAATGGTGAGGCCCTCGGCCGCGAAGATGTCAAGTACTTGTGTCAGGTGTGCGAGGTGTTCGGTTGGGTCTCGGGAAGCGATCAGTACGTCGTCCAAAAAACAGAAGACGAAGGGTAGGCCTCGTAGTATGTTGTCCATGTAACGCTGCCATGTTTGGGCAGCGTTACGGAGGCCGAAACCCATTTTGATATACTCGAACAGGCCGAAAGGGGTGATGATAGCTGTTTTAGGAACGTCAGGGGGGTAGATGTGAATGTGATGGAAGGCACGGGAGATGTCGAGTGTAGAAAAGATGGTGGTGTTGTGCAGGTGGGAAGAGAAATCCCTGAGGTGCGGGACGTTGTAAAGGTCTGGGGTTGTACGGGCATTGAGGCGGCGGTAGTCGCCGCATGGGCGGATATCCCCGTTAGGCTTCTGCACAATATGTAGTGGAGAAGCCCACGGGGATTTGGAGGGACGGATAATGCCGTCTTTGATGAGGAGGTCAAAATGTTTGCGGGCCTGTGAGAGTTGGAGGGGGTGGAGGCGTCGGGCTTTCGCGGATATTGGGGGGCCAGAGGTTTCTATGAAGTGTTGGGTCTGTGAGATGTGGGCTGAGGGGCGGCGCTGGGGTTTGTAGTTGAGGAGGGGTTGTTCAAACTTGGAGGGGGGTCGATCCACCGCATGTATGAACCCGGGGATGGGTTTCTGGGTGGAGGGGTCGAGCAGGCGCGCGTTACGGACGTCTACCTGGAGGCCGAAATATGCGAGGAAATCGGCCCCCAGGATAGCTTTCTCTACGTCCGCCACGGTGAATTCCCACTCGTACGCGAGCCCGCTCATATGAATTGATGAGCGGTACGTCCCGTACGAGGGGATGGTAGTACCGTTGGCGGCGTAGAGGAGTTGCCGGTAACAACGCGCCTGTCGCCGGAGTATGTTATTGGGGAAGATAGAGAGCGCCGCCCCTGTGTCAACGAGGAAGGGGACGTGCGTCTTTGAACACTTCAGGAACAGGCGTTGATGAGCTGGGGCGGAGTGAGGTAAAATTGGCGAGGTGTTGGAGTCCGTCGGAGGGGGGGGGGCTTGGTTCGTCCGAGGTGATGGGCGGGTGCGATGGTGGTGGTTGTTCCCCCGCGAAGGAGACGCGGGGTGATTTTTTGCCGTTCCGGGGAGGGGGAACGGTAGTGGCGGCGCGAGTGGCGGCCGGAGGGGTGGTTGTCTTGGGGGCGGGGTTGGAGGGGCCGTTCCGTGGTGGGGGAACGGTAGCGGCGGCGCTAGTGGCGGCCGGAGGGTTGGCTGCCCTGGAGGCGGGCTTGGAGGGGCCGTTCCGGGGTGGGGGAACGGTAGCGGCGGCGGTGGTGGCGGCCGGAGGGTTGGCTGCCCTGGAGGCGGGCTTGGAGGGGCCGTTCCGGGGTGGGGGAACGGGAGTGGCGGCGCTGGCGGCGGCCGGAGGGTTGGCTGCCCTGGAGGCGGGCTTGGAGGGGCCGTTCCGGGGTGGGGGAACGGGAGCGGCTGCGCTAGTGGCGGCCAGAAGGTTGGCAGCCCTGGAGGCGGGCTGGGGGGGGCTGACTCGGGGTGGGGGAGCAGTTGATGGAGAGGTGGGGTGTTTAGCGGCGCCGTCAGATGCGGTCGGGAGGTTGGCAGCCGTGGCGGCGGCGTAGGAGGGGTAGCGAGGCGAGGTGGAGGTGGTGTGAATGCGGGCGGGGAGGGGTTGGTGGTGGTCCCCCCCGTGTTGGCGAGGAGGGGGGCCCGCCGGATTTACCGGCGGGCGTCCGCGTTTCCCTGCTTGGAGGAGTAGGAGCAGGGGGGCTGGCATTTGCGGGCCTCCCCACCGAAGTTCACATGGTAGAAACATCGGTGGGGGGGGGGGTCCGCCGGGAGGTAGGTCCTGGTGGGGCGCGTGGAGTTGGAGTGGGGCGCCGTTTTTGGGGACCTCCCTCTCTGTTGCTGGGAGGGGGAGACGGTGCGGCGGTCGGCCGAGCGCTGGCGTTGGTGGTCGGAGGAGGGGGGTCGGCCGGCGATCGACGGAGAGGGAGCGGCGCCGGTGGAGGGAGGGGGGCCGGCGGCGCTCTTCAGACGGCGATCGGTCCCTGCGGGGGGTGGGGAAGCGGGGTGCGGCGACCTCCGTGACGCTGGCGGCCGCGGCGAGGTCGTAGACCGTGTCGGCCAGACGGAGAAGCGGCTCGTCCGGTCCGTCGAGGTGGCTGGCGAGCGCCATCTGGATGGGGTGGGGGAGGGCTCGCAGCCAGAACGTCCGAGCGATGTCGGCCGTCACGACGTCGTGTAGTTGATGACGTAGGCGACGGTACAGGTGGGAAGGTTTCAAATCGCCGAGATGTTGGGGCTGGGACAGCGCTGCGACACGTGCGATCTTGGAGGGCTGGTATAAGTTGATGAGGCGGCTGCGGAGGTCGTCGTAGGCGGCCGTGGCGTCGGGGGAGATGTCAGATGTCTGCAGGAGGATCTCATATGGTAACAGGGAGATGATGCGTGAGTAGCGGGTACGCTGGCTGCGGATGTTGGCGGCAGAAAACGCAGCGTCGACCTGGAAGAACCAGAGTGCGGGGTCGTGCGTGTAGAAGGGGGGTAGCGACAGCGGGAACGACGCAGAGGCCGTCGTGACGTCGGCGGCGGCGTGTGCGGCAGCTGCAGCGGCGGCGGCAGCGGCGGCGGCGGATGCGGTGGAGCCGGGTGGTGAGAGGCTGGTGAAGGGGTTGTCGGTTGCGTCAGATGTCGCAGCGGTCGGCGGCTGCAGCAGGGACGGCCGGAGGAGCGGCGGTGACGGCGAGTTCGGGTCCATAGTTGAGGTGTCTGGAAACAAAATTCAAATTTGTTGAGGTTTTGAATTTTTCAAAATTCGCAATTTGCGGCGGCGGAGGTGGTTGCAGCGGAGCGTTGAGAGTTGTGTGAGCGGATGCGGGTGGGCCAAAAATTGCGAATTTAAACTGACTATTTTAAATGTGAATTTAAAATGCGGGACACCGAACTAGACTGGGGGCGACACATGAGGTGGTAAGAAGGGAGGAAGGGTAGAAGGTTGGATGAACGTCGGGTTCACCACTGTGATGAATTTAAATTTATCATCACGGTGGCGTGAAGGAGTGAATAGATGAGAGCGAGGGGAATTTCACCTAGGCGGCGGTAATCCACCGATGTAGGTGAGAGGAAGGAAATTCACCCAGGCGGCGGTAATCCACCGATGTGAGTGAAGGGAGGAATCTCGTCTAGGCGGCGGTAATCCACCGATGTAGGCGAGAGGAAGGAAATTCACCCAGGCGGCGGTAATCCACCGATGTGGGTGAAGGAAGGAAGGTGCTTGTCTAGGCGGCGGTAATCCACCGATGTAGACAAGAGGAGAAGGTAGGAGGTGAATTCCCAGAGCGGCGGATACCACCAGGCATCTGGGAGGAGGAAGGTAGAGAGAGAAGAGAGAGCTGGTTAGAGGAAGTGTCGAATGAAGCTAAAGCCCCAGGATCCAGGGTTATATAGGAACTGGAGGCCTCTCCCTCCAACTCCCCTGTTGGGAGTTTTGGGGGGGGCCCAGGTTGTGTCCCCTGGATTCTGTTGCCTGTCTCCCCACTCAGATGTTTATTAGCGGAAGGTAATTTTTACATAGGAATATTGGTGAGAGCTTTAAGGTTGTAGTGGAGTGTTCCCGGGAGGGACTCACGACAAAATCAAACCAGTCTTTTACCGCAATGAGACTTTTATTTACGGAGTCAATTAGAGCGCAGTAATCATCACCCCAGAAAACAATAGCTGTATCATCGGCGAAGCCATAAAACTTTCCACCTATCCTCAGTTTTAACAAATCATTTATGTACAGCAAAAACAAAATGGGCCCCAATACAGAACCCTGAGGCACTCCAATGTTAGTAATGGCCTCATTACTAAGAGAATCGCCAATTCTTGTAACCTGTGGACGATCAGTTAAAAAAGACCTAATTAAATCCAAGGATAAACCACGTATGCCATAACGTTCCAATTTATTGTACAGGATTTCATGGTTCACTGTGTCGAAGGCCTTACGAACATCAAGAAATATCCCCACCACATGGAAACCTTCATCTAGCTTTTCAGACACAAAGCTATTAAAATCAAAAAGAGCATGATCAGTACATATGCCTTTCTGAAACCCATGTTGGTTTGGAGCTATAATGTCATGAGCATTTAGAAAACTTAAAATTCTTGACTTGATGCATTTTTCAAAGAATCTTAGACATCGAAAGAGTCAGTGAAATAGGCCTGTAGTTGCTCATAAATTTCCTGACACCTTTCTTGTATAGCGGGATGACCACAGTACTTTTGAAAGAAGTAGGAAATATCCCTAGAGAAAGAGAGAGGTTGTAAATGTGTATTTGTGAGTGTATTTTGTCTAGCACTCATCAAAAATCCACTGTTCCTCGGCATTTCGCTGTTTCAAACGCCCTCATCAAGAACCAGCCATCCAAAATCCAATCTTGAGACCCACAGGAACTGACCACTGACACTGTCAGTTTAATGCAAGAAGGAAAATGTAAAATTTTATTTAGTTGAAGATTGGGTAACTTCTTCAGAAACGCGATGATTCCATAATCATGGGTCAAAATATTTAAACAGATGCTGCGCTCTCTGACTCGGTGTTATGAAATGCGGAGCGCCCTTCTAAACTATCAGTTCGATGGCCTCTGCCAGTTCTCTATTATCTACCAGGGGACCCGGATGAGGTTGAAAACGTTCTTACTCGTTTCCCTCCCACCTTTCAATGACCACATCATCACTAGAATTCAGTTGTACACTTTTGAGGCGGGGATAGTGGAGGGGGGGGGGGGGGAATTGACAGAAATCAAGGGAAGTAGGTACATAAAAGGTAATTTCCTTTTCCAGAAATTCTATCAAAGCGTTCGATGGTCTCAGAGGCCCAGACGAACATTTCTGGATGGAGCTGTGCTAGGAAATGTCGCTAATCTCCGAGCGATCGCTACTGCCCCGTTAATTTCCTCCTTCTCCCCCCGCCACCACGCCAATAACCCCAGCGTTCGAGGGGCTCCCCAAATGTTTTCCTGATCGGAGGAAAATTTCATCTGGCTTTTCTCCGCCCCAGAAAAACCTTTTCGATTCTCACTCAACTGCCAAGGACCATTAGGATGGTTTGAGGCGATTCAGAATTCCGCGCACCTACCTACTGAGGGGGAACAAAAGAAAAGAAAAAAAAACCGGTCGAAATGGAACAAAATCAAACTAGCCGCCCTCCGTTTTACTGATGATACCGACTTACGCGTTTGAAATATCGTTACGATCATCACAGCCGTTTGGGAGGGAGCGCTATCATTTCTTTTTCCGGCGTTCATAAATATTGAATGTTTTCTATTCCGCTCAGCGCAGCTTTTCTACGCAAAACAACCAAAATTGATCTAGAAAATGTTTTGCTCTCTTCCGTAGTTACTCCTAATTTCAGGCATAGTTCAAGTTCGGTTCTTGATATTTCAACAATGCCTGGATGATAAGGCAGACGGCATACGGCGTTTTTTCTAGCGACCGGATTTTTGCGCAGTGCGAACCGAATTGACTCAATCGCGTCGGCCGGTGCGCGAAAATGTTTTCCTTGAGCTGCGACACAGGCTCAGTATGCTCAGTATGACTGTAGTGAGCCTACGAAATGGAGGGAAGAAAACGAAAGATCGCGATGATTCTGCCCATTAAGGAAAACATGGACAGTGACGGGGAAGAAGCTATTTACTGGAAAAATTTATGAAATTAGGGAAGGATGCCCCCGTGTATTCCAAATTCCAATCGGAGAAATGAGCCTTCAGAATTTTGATCAACAGTCATTTCGTCGACGAAGAGGAAAGTTTCGAAGGTACTTCAGATTGTCCTGTGAGAGGTTCTCAGTTTTGGTTTATTATTTTCAATAATGAACCATTGGAATCGAGCATGAAAAAAAAAATTCTTACCCCCCTCAAAATTTGATGGTTTACGTTTCAAGGTATGTAGAATCCAAAACTGCAATACAAATATTTCTGTCTGTCCGCCGTACGGGCCACTTTTCTTAGTTGCCATGAAAAAAAATTGATGAAATTCGGGTTATAGGTTCCGTTCGGGGTCTAGTTGGTCCTCGAAGCTCGACGTTACTGTCAGTCATCTCTAAGGGGTTCAAAATAGGGGTTGAAATTTTCAAAACGCCTATACCTTTTTCTTACGGTTTTAAATTAATAGCTCTTGAACTTACGAGTTTTAGCGAATTTTCAAAGAAAATGAAGCTATTGCAATGGCTTCGAAATTTAAATAATATAAATTTTTGGAAATTTTCTTCATAGAAATCCGTTTCAGACCATTCTAAAACGATTCCTGAAATTTAACACTTTTTTATATGTATATATACATATATTTATTTATATATGTGTCACTCCAGACGATAACTCTCGATAGAATTGAGATAAACAGCTCAAATTTGCACAAAAAATCTATCTTGGCAATCGAAAGGCTAAGTTCGAAGATGGGCGAAATTGGCCTACTCTAAGGAGGGTTTTGGCGCATTTAAAGTGCGCAAAAATTACCCAAAAATCCCCAAAATGTTATTTTCCAACAAGTGACCCCTCATTTTAAAGGTTTTTGCACGCTGAACACGATGGTGGAATCGGATTTTAGATATCTTGATCCGTTCTCAAATTAGAGCATTTAAAGTGCGCAAAAATTATCTAAAAATCCCCAAAATGTTATTTTCTAACAAGTGACCCCTCATTTTAAAGGTTTTTTGCACGCTGAACACGATGGTGGAATTGGATTTTAGATATCTTGATCCGTTCTCAAATTAGAGCATTTAAAGTGCGCAAAAATTACCCAAAAATCCCCAAAATGTTATTTTCCAACAAGTGACCCCTCATTTTAAAGGTTTTTGCACGCTGAACACGATGGTGGAATCGGATTTTAGATATCTTGATCCTTTCTCAAATTAGAGCATTTAAAGTGCGCAAAAATTACCCAAAAATCCCCAAAATGTTATTTTCTAACAAGTGACCCCTCATTTTAAAGGTTTTTGCACGCTGAACACGATAGTGAAATCGGATTTTAGATATCTAAATCCGTTCTTAAATTAGAGCATTTAAAGTGCGCAAAAATTACCCAAAACTAGGATAATCTTTAAACTCTTACCCCCACCCCCTTAGAGTGGTCAGATTGAAAAATGTGAGAAGTATTAATTGAAGACGAGAGTTCGAAGCAAAAAAGGGGGAGGCAAACGATTAGTACAACTCCTTGAATTTACCCACAGCGATCAAATAAATAAGCACTTAGTACAATTACGTAATAAACAAACGGTAGAATCAGGATGGACAAAACGTACAAATTAAAATAAATACGAAGAGAATATACATAGAAAACCAAATTTTAGACCGAAGTTTTCCTTTATTCAAAACCATAGCCATTAATTCGAATATTTCTTTGAAAATTCGCTCATTAAGTCATGCTGCATGACTGATTTTTTTTAAGACCACCCGGAGCATCGTACGTCCAGCCGTTCGTTCACAGTAAGGCCCCGAAGTTTGCACCGATAGGCATTTTCGACTCCAGTGTGAATGAAATTGTATACATTCAAACGATATCTCGTTACCAGGGACGCCCCGACAATACTTACTTAAGAAGATTTGAATCAATTCTAAGGCAATGACCTAACTGGTAGGTATCGCGCGATGCCTGCCCAATTAGGACAGATCCTAACAAAAATACGTCTTTCTTCCTTCCCTCCCCGACATACTAACTGTACCAGAATGCTCTGAACCGGTCTCGGATCAAGGGAAAACGTCAAAAATTAATGTTCTCATATTAGGGAAATGGTAGACCCATTGCAATGGCAGCATTTCTTCGCTAGATTTGAACATGTAATTCATGAAACGATGAAATAGTTTTCCATGGGAAAAAAAGACCACATCAGCAATGCTAAATCCCCTCTGACATGTTGAATACCATACTATAAGTAGCATTTGTATAGAATACTACTCAGGGCTGCGGGAACATATAATAATTATTATTATTATCGAATTCCGAAAATCACAATCTGAGTATTTGTAGTCGCGTATGCTCAATACATTCTTCCCACACAAACCACCAAACCACCAATACCTAATCCATGATATCGAAACCACGAAATTTATAACACTAATACCTGCGGTATTTGCCAATAGCCGGAAGTTTACTGGTTGGGCTGCCCCGTCTGGGAATCCTAAGGACATGAAACGTGAGAATCATGAGAAAAAACGTAGAGCAGCCAATAAGAAAATGTTCTGGGCTCGCCAACATTTTTCCTGTAAGCCGCCCGGTCGCTTTCATTTCGCTTATACGTATTTTTAAAACGTGTGCCCTCAAGGGGGTTTCAGAGGACGTTAGCCGTTTCTAACAAGAAGAATAAAATTTTACTGCTCCCCCCGCGAAGCAAAAGGACCCGGAGTTTTTTCTGATCCTGTTTTTATTTTATGAATTTACGAGGTAAACATGTTTTTACTGCACTAGGGGACACGCAGTTCTCAGTTTGCTAATAAACTTTACAGCGTTACTCACAATCAGTAACACTTTCGTTGTGATTTTAGGTCCGGTCCTCGTGTCGTTAACGTAAGTTAGTGGCATAAATCAAATTGTGACAAAATTTTATCAAGCATTTCATCAACAACCAATCGTACATGGATGGCATTGAAGCCTAATACTTAACACGCCTAATGTTTTTATTAGTGTAACGTAGGTGTAGTCATTTACAAATTTACGAGACAGCCTAAGCCACAACCACGTGCAGGATTTACTCGGACCTCATTTCGAAGATGTTAGCACTGTGAATGGTGAACCGCGTTGATGAAAGCTATAAATAATCACAACTAGAGTAGTCTGGAATGAACCAAAACGTGCCTAGAAAAGAATGAAGCTACACTGGAAGAAGTCCATTTTGATCTTGTGATAAATTTACCTGAAATTCTTCATCGCATTTACATAATATATCTATGTGTTCAATGATTATACAAAGGCATCAATGAAGGTACCTATAATAATCCTCTCCTTTATAATGGCTTTAATCTTGGACGGCGGAAAGAATTGATCCCCCAATACAAAAATTCATTCGCCTTCGACAGTTTTTGGCTTCGTTAACGATTATGTATACAATCTTTTTCAAGAATAGATCGTCCCCGCGTCTACCAGTCTGTTCATCGTTTTGCAAAGCTCATGGAGAATGGAGAAGAATGGAGGTAATGCGTAGAAATTTGAAAGGTAGGCAGCGTTGGACCCTAAATGGTCCCTTATCAATGAAACCGAAACCGGTCTGAAACTTTCGTCCGCGCGAGCGTAAAGTCCATGTAAAGAGCATAGCTTTAAGACGTTAACAATTAAAAGTAAACGCTGCAAAGTCCTTGTCACATGGGTTTATTATTCTATTAGACATACCTACAGAAATGAGGGCTGTTCATTTGTTTCTTTCATGTGAAATAACTGAAATAGATAGTTCTGATGGTTTCCACAAATTTTAACCTCCAAAAAACACTCATTTTTTTCAAATTATCTTTGATCATTGATGGCGCCATTTAATTGTCTCTATTCACCTAGACACCGTATCTAATGTTATTATACAAATTGGTGGTGATTTCAATTTCCCAGGTTTTTGACTCCTAAAAAATGAATTTGGGAGCTGAACATTCGTTAAACCTCAATTCTTCACTCCTTGCTCAAAATCGACTTCGTATTCGGTCTTCCCGCCCTAAAAAACATAGACAAAGATACCTCAAAAGCTCATTTCACTAAAATACCATGAAACCCAATTTATACACGCATTTTGGTATACTATTATGTGAATAACACACCTATTTATTCGCTCAGCAAACAATTTTTATAACACCTCTTCAAAATTTTATCTTTTCCGTTTCAAAGTGCGTAGAGTCAAGAGATGCAATGTCCGTCCGCTCTCCGCCGTCCGCCATACGCCGTCCGCCGTATCATGCATAGGCTCTATTTTCGGTCTAAAAAACTCATTCTATCGCACACATATGGGCCGTAGTTGTGTCACGAGACTTTGAAGCGCGATCGGAAGCTACCCAGGGGTGTTATGAGTGAAAGCGCTGCAAATCCCTGCACAACGGTTTATTTTGTACAGAATACCCTTCTGTTACAGATCACAGCTCTCCGTATAGATGACCCTTCTATATAATATAATATTATGTACTATTCTATACATATTATGTAGATCGCAGACCCTCAGCAGGTTAGTACCTAACCTACTGTTAAAGTTAAATGTTGCTAAAATAAGTCTGTCGACGACAACAGCAACTAAAATGGCAAAAAGAAACGGAAATAATGAAGTCTGAAGGGAAATTGTTGATGTGGAGTGAAAGGAGTTGCGAACGTACCTACCAACAAACTCCAGCCCCTTCTACGTAGATGGTATAATGAACCGTTGTGTAATAATTTACCCTTTTGTAATAATTTACCATTGTGTAATAATTTACCCGTCAATATTAATTCAACGTTTGTTCAAGTTTCACTACCTATCAACAACCTCGAAAAGAGAGATCACAGAACAACCAACTCGACTTCATACTCCGTGAATATAATCATATAATCAGGTGCTCCCTAGCAATGATGATCTCGGGCCGATTCCCGATTGTTAGCGCGTCCCTAGTGATGATATTTGGGCTGAATGTATACAATTTCATTCACCCTGCCGTTGAAAAAGCCTGTCGGTACAAACTTCTGGGCGTTACTATGAACGAACGGCTGGACGAACGATGCTCCGGGTGGTCTTAAAAAAGGGTAGGTACCCATTTAGGAATACATCTGGGTCCTAGCTGTGCTCCATAGCACGGCAGACTGATCGGAATGCACCCAGGGGCGTTATGGGGAAACAATGGGCGTAAAAATAAGGGTTTTTCGAGGTTTTTTTGAGGTTTTACTGAACACGAGCTTGAGAGGTTAGCGTTTTCCACGTTTTTTAGTGTGAGAAGACCGGATATGAAGTTTATTTTGACCAAAGACTGAATTGAGGTTTTAACGAAGGTTCAGCTCTCAAAATTCATTTTTTATGAGTAAAAAACATGGGAAATTGTCTGAAATCACCATAAACTTGTATAATAACACTGGACGTTGTATTATTAGCAGGTGAATCAAGATTTTGGGAGCTGAACCTTCGTTAAAACCTCAGTTCTTCCCCCTCAGAAATTTTTCTTTTACGATTCAAGGTGCGTGGATTCGAAAAATGCCATGTCCGTCCGCCTTCCGCCGTATCACGCATAACTACTTCATTTTCGGTCTAAAAAATTCGCTCTTTCGCACACATGCCCATTTGGGCCCCAGTTGTGTCCGTTAACTTTGCAGCCCGATCGGAATATACCCACGGGTGTTGTGAGTGAAAATGGCTATACAAATAAGTATTTTTTGTGTTTTAGTAACATGAGCTTTTGAGGTATCGTTTTCCATGTTTATTGGGATGAGAATACCGAATATGAAGTCGATTTTGACCAAAGAGTGGAAAATTGAGGTCCTACCAAAGGTTCAGCTCCCAAAATTGATTTTTTATGAGTCAAAACCATGGGAAATCGTCTGAAATCACCATCAATTTGTATAATAACACTAGAAGAAGTATCAACACGTGGATCAAGACGATTAAATAGCACTACCAATGATCAAAGATATAATGTGAAAAAATAATAATGTGAAAAAAAGGAGCGTAACCTAATTCGTGTTTTTTGGGCCAACATTGGCCATAGCTATCGGAAATAGCTATTTCAGTTATTTCACATGAAGATAATAAACCAATAGTATGGAAAGAGTTTCAAATCTAGTAGGGAAGCTAAGACTGAGGAGAAGATTTGGATCAGTATACCTAACTATGGAATAATTTCGGACAAAACTAGTAAAATATTTACTTGTAATGCGTTCAAAGTAGGATATTAATCTAAAAATAATCTCAGATCTCCATTAAGTTTGGTTAAAGATAAAATATTAATGTTCAAGATAAAAGTGGTGTGTATAAAAGTGTTTGGACTTAACTGTTGTGGTCAAACTGGTAGGAAGTTTAGAGGAAGTACATGAAAAAATTTCAAGGATAACAAGGGTGATTCAGCCTTCGCACGTCACTCAAATGAATCCAGTCATTCAATTTCTTCAGTTCAATTTTGGTCTTACAGATAGAAAGTTTGATGAGAATTTTCATTTCTGCCCGAAATGGAGCATGTTGTATGTACTTGAAAAATTCGAAATTATTAAGAGTGATGAGGTGGGCAAATATATGCATGATGTAATTCCTTTAAGTTTTTCTTCATTATTGCGTTAATTTCTGCAAAAGCTTGGTCCCCCCCCCCCCCCCTTCCTCCCTACCGCCAATTCACTGGGCCAATCAGAATCGACCCCCTTCACTTTGTTAACCTCTCCATTCATCTTCACAACAAATATTAATCTACCAGCTTTCACTATTTGGGACTATTGATACGGTCACGTCTCTCCAATGTGCCTTCAGTTAGTGTTTGTTACTGATGATGCCATTTGGGCCCTAGTTGCGCCTCGAAGCTTTGCAGCCCGATCGAAATATACCCAAGGATGTTATGGGTGTAAAAATAGGGTTTTTGGTGTTTTAGTAACAAGAGCTTGTGCGGTACCATTTTACATATTTTTTAGGGCGAGGAAATCGAATATGAAGTCGATTTTGACCAACGAGCGAAGAACTGAGGTTCTAGCAAAGTTTCAGCCTCAAATGTACGTTACATTTTGGTCTAAAATCGTCGTTCTTCCGCACACAGGCTCCATTTGGGTCATAGTTGTGCTTTGAAGCTCGGCAGCCCGGTCGGAATACACCCAGGGTTGTTATGGCAGAAAAATGCGTGTAAATATGGGGGGTTTCGAGGGGTTTTCAGGTTTTAGTGTCGTTTTGGATGTTTTTTTTTAAGGGCCAGAAGACCGAATATGAACTTTATTTTGACCAAAGAGTGAAGGACTGAGGTTATACCAAAGGTTCAGCTCCCAAAATTCATTTTTTATGAGTCAAAAACCTGGGAAATTATCTGAAATCATCATACATTTGTATAATAACACTAGAAGTAGTAGTAACAGTTGAATCAAAAAAATTAAATTGCACTACCAGTGATCAAAGATAATTTGTCAAAAATAGGAGCCTTACAGCCAAAGTAGGTGGAAACCATAAGAAAATAGCTATTTCAATTATTGCACATGAAAGAAACAATAAATGAACGGCCCAGATTTCTGTAGGTATGTCAAATAGAATAATAAACCAGCGTGACAAGAACTTTGCAGCGTTTTTTCTTTTTCTACCTTAACTCTTATGCTTTTTTCGAAATTGAAAATTTCATCCCACCTGACTTTTCTCGCACAATGAGGGGTTTTGCCAATATTCGGTTCAAAACTTGAAATTTTCATTCTTGGGGAACATTGTAAATTTTTGAAGGCCATACCTCAGGAACTATTGTACCTAGAGTGCAGCACTTGGGGTTAAATTTTTGGAAAATGTACTTTAAATGTGGTAAGGGCCAATCTCGAAAAACGCATAGTTTAGGAGTTATAAGGCAGAAACTGAAAAATACCGAAAATCTAGCAGTTTTTGGTTTACTATTCTGTAAATAATACACCTATATATTCGAGCATCAAACATTTTTTATACTTTTTTCGTTTACATTTCAAGGTGCGTGGATTCTAAAAAAGCTAATTCCGCTCCCAAAATTCAGTTTCATGAGTATAAACCTGGGAAACTGTCTGAAATTACCATATATTTGTATGATTACACTAGAAGTAGTATCAACAGGTGAATATCGACAATTAAATGGCACTATCAATGATCAAAGGTAATTTTTCAAAGGTATGTAGGAGCCTAATTCGAGTTTTTGGGGTGCCAAAGTTGGTGGAAACCAACAAAAATGGCTATTTAAATTGCTGCACACGGAAGAAACAGTAAATGAACAGCCAAAATTACTTTAGGTATGTCCAATAGGATAATAAGGACATTGCATTTTTGGAATCTATGCGCCTCCGGAAACTGACGATTGAATACCTTATGTTTGAGTTAATTTCTGTATAAATGAGAAGAGTGGACCGCCAGGCCTAATATTTCTACAGATTTATAAATAAGAGTTCGTAAATCAATCAATAGTCACCTTGAAACTTAAAGAGGGTGTGTTATTTTTTTTCACAATTTTTCTCTCATAACACCCATGGGTACATTCCAATCGGGCTGCAAACTTTCGGGACACAACTACGGCCCAAATGGAGCCTGTGTGCGGAAGAAGGAACTTTTTAGACCGAAATTGGAGCAGATATGCATGATCCGGCGTACGGCGGACGGACATTGCATTTTTCGAATCTACGCACCTTTAAACGAAAAAGAAAAAATTTTGATGGGGTATTATAAAAAATTTTTGCTGAGCGAATACATAGGTGTATTATTCACAGAATAATAAGCCAAAAACCAGAACTGCATATCTGCCGTATGAAGGACTCAACTCAATATTTTTGAGTTTTCAGAAATCAGCTTCGAAGTTTTCTAACGAAAACTCGCTATAGATTCACTACAGGGCATTCCCGCAACACCCTTTTTTCCAAATGTCCAATCATGTTCAACTTGATCGATAGCTGTCAAAAAATACTCCAAACACACGTTTTTTCAATCGATTTATTGCAGTTGAGTCGAATATCGATTATTCATGGTTGATTTTTGAAATGTTTGTGGAGTAAAAACAACTCAAATCCCCTTTGAGTCCAACGGTTTGGAACCTGATCCTGAAGCCAACGGTTTGGAGGAAAAACGACTCAACGGCGTTTTTAGCTAGTTGAGTCGTTTTTCCTCAACAAATAAATAACAAAACTCGCAAGTTAGGGTGTTTCAATCGAGGCGTTGAGATGTTTTTACTAAAAAAACACGGAGTTGAGACGTTTTTCCTGAAAATTAAGCAATTTCCAGATTTCATCCCTAACAATTTCAACCCCTTCTGGGTCGAATTTCGGAATTTCGATTTGACCATCAAAAAGGTGAGGTTGAAATTAGGGGGGTTACTTGAAAATTCTATTTTCGACAATTTTTGAGTTGAGTCGTTCTTCCTTCACATGGCAGATATAACTTTGCGATTTTAATGTATAATTTGACTGGTCTATTTCCAATAATGAATCTTTGTTATCGACCATGTTAAAAAATTGCAAGAAAATGTTCGGAATCCCCTATTTTTCACACGTTAGAGATGATTGAAAGTAACGCCTATGTAAGTTCGCATAGCGGCATCATTAAATAATAAATTCAGCTGAAGTTCAACTAGGCGTTCACGTAAAGAAATAACAAGAAAAACTGAGATGAAAAATGTGTATCATTTAATGAAAAAAGCGCGTACAAAAATTATCGCTCGCATTATTTACTTAGTACATTCGGTAAGCCTTTGATAAGGAGCACTTGAAGCTTCTTCTAGAGGAATAAGAAAAATAAATTCATTCATGAATTACTTCTTTCGTTTTTCTACAAAGCCAACCTGGTCGGTTTTTAGCTCTCAATCCTCGAGGCCTAACCGAATGAAATACTGCGGCGTTTAATTCTGGTATAAAAAGGGGTTGGTGGTTCGGGCGGAGCTAATTCATTTGGAACAAGGGCAAGGGGTGGTTGACATTATTCAAGGTATAAATCTAGAATGCGTATTTGAGTTAGTTTTTGCTTGCGAGTTTCCAGACCCATCGTCACTTGGATCTCTAAAAATTTAGGGCACACTGAGGATGTGTGATCGATGACGGTTGTTTTTTTTTTCGTCACTAGCAAGCTATTCAAGGCGCAGATTTCTCTGGCTATGGATATTCAATATTCTAGTAGAGTATCCATAGTGGTTCCTTCATGTTAGGTCCATAGACCAAGCATGTTATCGGAGTAAAGCAACAGTGTTGCGACAGTAATCGATGTCCTGCAATCGAAATCGAAACCTAGGCTCCTGAAACTGGCAGGTAGGTCCTGGGACCTAGCGTTCCCATGGCAACTGAGAAAAGTGGCCCGTCCCCGCATGCTCAGTCGAGTAAACATGTTGTTCGCCACACCCACTTTGGGCCCTGTCGCCTGAATCTGATTTCCACCTCAAAATCGTTCCTTTTCACAATCGATTCGATTCCTTCGATTCAATCTGTCATCTCGATACGAGATGCTCCTTCGTCTTCTGATTTGTTAACATGGAACATGTTTTTACGGGAGTAAACTGGGCTGGAGAGCGTCCCGTCCGAGTCCGCGTAAACACTCGGCCCCCTCCCCGTCGCCCACACAGTTCTTCCTCTACCCCACTCCTACCACCCAACTCACCACCGCTCCTACCACACCTTCGCCGATGAGAGCACGGCCAGACCCCACTCCGCCGAAAACTGCCGAGGGGGTCCTACCTACCCGAAAAACGTGGAAAGCAGCTGACGACGTGTATTACATTACACTGCGTTAGGTCGCTGGTCCAAGGCTTGGAAATCCCACGAAGTTTTTTTGCTTCCTCACTACCGAAGGCAGGGAAGCCTTGGATTCGTGATTGAGTAAAAAACAGTCATGTCCTCCAAAATGAAAATTTCCACATCGAGGAATATGTTTGGTTCCGTGTCTATCTGTGGTAATTCCTGGCAACACCCATAACTACCCGAAATAAAGGTCGAAGTGGGCTGAAATTTTGAGGGTAGGTGCGGGTTGACTCACAGATGGTCCCGTACCAAAATCATTGAAAAAGTACCGTAACTTTCGTCTGCGCATGCGCAAACGTGAAATAATTGAAACACCCATAAGTACCCTAAATATCGTTGAAATGAGTTCAAACTTGGAGGGTCGTTCAGGAATAATACTTTGGTAGTTCAAAATTAATTTCATTGGAATCGTAACTTTGATCTACGCATGCGCGAACATGAAATGTTGACCATTTCCTTGTAATGCTTCTAACTACGCGATAAATAGTCGCAGATAGCTGAAATTCTGAGGGTATACGCGGGTTGGATCGCAGATGGTACCGTTTCATAATCATGAAAATCGTTTAGTCCGCGCATGCGCAAACGTGAAATACTTGGAGTGCCCATAACTACCTTAGTTTGAAATAAGTTCACATTTGGAGAGACGATCAGTATATACTTTGATGGTTCCATTATGAACTTCATTGGAATCTTACTGTAATTTCCCTCTGCGCATGCGCAAACATGAAATGTTGACCGTTTCCTTATAACGCTTCTAACTACGCGAAAAATAGTCGTAGAGAGAAGACATTTTGAGGGTACACGCGGGTTGGATCGCAGATGGTCCCGGATCATAACGAACCTATACAACTAGTCTATACGTTCATGTGATTCAAGTGAGGAAGCTATAGTGCCTACTCGAATTGGCAGACGTTTTTCTACATATTATCTCCATATCCTCTGTTATCATGTACCTATTCGAAAAACATGATCCATGTTTCCTTGCTTTGATCCTTGATCTAAACTGTTTTTTTGTTGTCTCGTGAATAACATTCGCTTTCTCTGTTGAGTCTGCCTATGTCTGACATAAAAGGTGGACAGTTAAGCTGAGAATTTTCATTCCATTCCATTCTGTTGAGTCTGTTGTCAGTTCTCAATTTTTTGTGTTCTGATGACAGATTTGTATTTGTGGTACTCACGTGTGTTTTGTCCTGTTTGCTATTTGTGGTCTTGTGGATTGATTGGCGCCTAACACACAGATAACTACCTAGCTTCGAGTCAACAGCTTCTCCATTCAAATAGGTACCGTCCAACGGGTGGTTGTTTAGTTGTATTTTAGTTTATATTTTTGTAACACATGAATTCGGTGGCTAATTTGCAGTATATAATATTTTCGACATTTTCGTACGACGTTGATTAAAACAGATAAGCTTTGCTGAATATCACTCAGTCAGTAAATAAGAGAAGGGTGTTGTTGCCTTGGGGTATTTTGTAGACAAATCTGTTGGTTGTCGTGTTCTGGTTTGGTGCCCCACCGTTTTCAGAGCCTACGCACCGCTACCGGGGACAGCAATTGTTTATAAGATTTATACCGAAACAGACATACTAGGACATAGTGAGTTAGGTGAAAGGGTGTAAATGTAAAAATAAAACGAAATGTTACACAACATTGGCTGTGGAGATTACTCTTGTGCCGGTATCAATGCTATGTGCGCAGAGCTGTCACTGGGACAGTAATTTTCAGTTGTGTATGTACAAACATAATATACATACATTCCTTGAACCACCCATGTTCTCTAGAATATCAAAAATCCTACTTTGAACCAATCTTTCACTCATAAAAATCCGGGGTGTGGACGAATCGGGCGTCCGAGCCAGGAGGCACAACTAAGGCCAAAATGGAGGCTGAGGGCGATAAAGGTGTTTTTTCACCCATAAATTAAGTAAGTAAGATATCGATGACACTTGATGACATGGACGGTAATTACAGATCTGAATTCTATACATGTTTGAATGTAAAGTCTGAGAGGAAGGAGAGGGGAGGGGGTTGTTAAAATAGTTTCTCGAAAGGACCATAATCATAATTATATATGTATATTATTCAGAAAATAATAAACCAAAATGTGTTGACAATAGAAGTTGGGTTGTGATCTGTTATAAGAATAAATTACCTACCTCAATGGTTCCGAAAGCGTATTAGGTACATAATATGCGATTATTACGAAGATTGGGAAATCTGTTGCGATATGTTAGAGTTTTGTGTTAATAATAAACCTCGGGATGTTTATGATGTCATTTCGTTCCAGTACTTGCAGTTTTCGAACGAAGCAACCCAAATGGGGTTGTGGTTCAATCCGTTACCACATCGTCGCGTTGCCGCATCATTTCACAACTGCTCCAATTACCAAGAGCCGTTCAATCAAATGCGACAGATTCCGAATGCGTCTACCGAACGAACCGGCTGACTCTAAAATCTCACTAGGGCGATGCTTGTTCTCCAGAAACTCTGAAAACTCTTCCGCAACTTGACGTTGCGGGAGAGTGACGGAGCTCGAAGTTAGTTGGCTTTGCAATGCGATATTGTTCTTCCTAATGGGGTTGGTACAATTGGAGATTAATGGATCGGCCTTCCCGAACCACTGACAGTGGCCTTCCTAGCCCTGTGGCCCCGGGGTCCCCTTCCATCAGCTTCCATCCTACCAATCATTGTTCTGATTGCACTCTCCATCTCACACTACTTCTCCCTCCGCCACTACTCCTCCCGTTCTTCCTTCGCTGGGTCCTTTCCCTAATCCTCTACCCTCGTTCCACAACAGTCGGCGGATCGAGCTCTCAAATCAACTCCCTCTAAAATCTCTAACCCCCCACTACTCAAAACTTATCACACAGCTCTTTCTTCACGAATATCGTTAACA
The DNA here is from genome assembly GCA_954871275.1 of Leptopterna dolabrata. NCBI lineage: Eukaryota > Metazoa > Arthropoda > Insecta > Hemiptera > Miridae > Leptopterna > Leptopterna dolabrata. The sequence goes on from OX940979.1 coordinate 22,650,751, forward strand.
CCATCAATCAATACTGGAGTGAACACTCAATTCTAAGGAGACGGCAATACCATTCCGCTGACAACTTCGGCTAGGTACCAAATTTAAAATCACGCGGCAGTTGTCAACAATTAAGATATCGACCCTAGAGCCAGCCACTCCATTCTCAAGATTGAACACACATTTTTATGGTCTTATTATGAATCACCGTGGGACGATATGAAACATGAGAGCAACAACCTACCACCCACGCGATTATTCTGAAGATGAAACCACGTTCGCCGGATAAATTCTTAGCAGCACGTCCCAGCAATTTCTGCAGTCCGCATTTTTTTGTTAGCACTTTGTTTTCGTGAGTTTTTTTCACTTTTCAGATTTTTTTTCAGTGTTTTTCGACCTTGGACCACTAATAATGGTCCCCCCCCCCCCACAACCTCCCTTCATCGTCACCTATCAGCGAGCAAAGCCGGTGAGTCAGCGAAGGTAACTTGGTTCCATATTTTATGTGGGTAATAATCCAAAAATCGCTGCAAATCCCTGCACAACGGTTTATTATTTTGCACAGAATACTCTTCTGTTACAGATCACAGCACTCTGTATAGATAACCCGTCTATATAATATGTACTAGTCTATACATATTTGTAGATCGCAGACCCTCCGTAGGTTAGTACCAACCCCGTACTCGTTACTAGGTACCTACCTACCTAAATCACGAGTTAAATGTTGCTAAAATAATTCTTTCGATGACAAACAGTAACTAAAATGGCGAAAAGAAACGCAAATAATGAAGTTTTGAAGGAAAATTGTTGATGTGGAGTGAAATAGATGCCCCTTCTGCGTAGATCACTGTTTTCTGTGGTCAGTACCTACCCTCTGGTCAAGTATAATGAACCGTCGTTTAATAACTTGCCCATCAATAATACTTCAACGGTTGGTCAAGTTGCAAAAGTATCGATCAACAAAATCCAGCCCCTTCTTGATAGATGGACCGTTGTGTAATAATTTACCGTTCCGTAATAATTTACCGTTGTGTAACAATTTACCGTTATGTAATAATTTACCGTTGTGTAATAGTTTACTATTGTGTAATAATTTACCCAACAATAATACTTCAAAGTTTGTTCAAGTCACAAGTACCTACCAACAAAATCCAATAGTCCATCACTTATCAAATGAAATAATATCGCAGAACAACCAACTCGACTTAATACAGCCATCCGTGATTATAATAAAATAAAAACGCTGCAAATCCCTGCACAACGGTTTATTATTTTGTATAGTAGAATACCCTTCCGTTACAGATCACAGCTCTATGTATAGATAACCCGTCTATATAATTTATGATATGTACTATTCTATACATATAATGTAGATCGCAGACCCTCCGTAGGTTAGTACCTAACCCCATACACGTTACTAGGTACCTACCTAAATCACGAGTTAAATGTTGCTAAAATAATTCTGCCGATGACAAACAGTACCTAACAAAAAGAAACACACATAATGAAGTTCTGAAATGAAATTGTTGATGAGGAGTGAAAACGCTGCAAATCCCTGCACAACGGTTTATTATTTTGTGTAGTAGAATACCCTTCCGTTACAGAGCACAGCTCTATGTATAGATAACCCGTCTATATAATTTATGATATGTACTATTCTATACATATAATGTAGATCGCAGACCCTCCGTAGGTTAGTACCTAACCCCGTACACGTTACTAGGTACCTACCTAAATCAAGAGTTAAATGTTGCTAAAATAATTCTGCCGATGACAAACAGTACCTAACAAAAAGAAACACACATAATGAAGTTCTGAAATGAAATTGTTGATGAGGAGTGAAAACGCTGCAAATCCCTGCACAACGGTTTATTATTTTGTATAGTAGAATACCCTTCCGTTACAGATCACAGCTCTATGTATAGATAACCCGTCTATATAATTTATGATATGTACTATTCTATACATATAATGTAGATCGCAGACCCTCCGTAGGTTAGTACCTAACCCCGTACACGTTACTAGGTACCTACCTAAATCACGAGTTAAATGTTGCTAAAATAATGCTGTCGATGACAAACAGTAACTAAAATGGCAAAAAGAAACGCAAATAATGAAGTTCTGAAGGAAAATTGTTGATGAGGAGTGAAAAAAGTTGCGAAAGTACCTACCAACAAACTCCAGCCCCTTCTACGTAGATGGTATAATGAACTGTTGTGTAATAATTTACCGTTGAGTAATGATTTACCGTAGTAATAATTTACCCATCAATAATACTTCAACGTTTGTTCAAGTTTCACTACCTACCAACAAACTCCAAAAGAGCCATCATTTTTCAAATGAAATAATATCACAGAACAACCAACTCGACTTCATACTCCGCCAATATAATCAGGTATAATCAGGATCCTAATAGCAATGATTTCATCTCCGCCAAATTTCCTATTGTGGGCGCGTCTCTGGTTACGAGATTTGGTTTGAATTGTATACAATTTCATTCACACTGGAGTCGAAAATGCCTGTCGGTGCAAACTTCGGGGCCTTACTGTGAACGAACGGCTGGACGTAAGACGCTCCGGATGGTCTTAAAAAACTCGCAAGTTCAAGAACTATTTAAAACCGTAAAAATATTTACGTAATAAAATGGTATAGGCGTTTTGAAAATTTCAACCCCTATTTTGAACCCCTTACAGATGACTCACAGTAACGTCGAGCTTCGAGGACCAACTAGACCCCGAACGGAACCGATAACCCGAATTTCATCAATTTTCTTTCATGGTAACTAAGAAAAGTGGCCCGTACGGCGTACGGCGGACAGACAGAAATATTTTTATTGCAGTTTTGGATTCTACATACCTTGAAACGTAAACCATCAAATTTTGAGGGGGGGTAAGAATTTTTTTTTTTCATGCTCGATTCCAATGGTTCATTATTGAAAATAATAAACCAAAACTTTCTAAGATATGGGAAATGAACTCAAACATCGATTCGTTGCCTCTTGCCGACCCTGTATACTTATGTAGACCGGGACAGCTTGTATACAGAGATAGTCATGATAGAAGAGGGGTCAGCACCTATGTTGTAGAGCCTGAGCTATATTTGGTCGGGAAGCAATTTTCTCGATCCCTGGGTTGAAAGGGCGGTGCATCGCTCGCCTCTTCAACACAAACTCAGCTCGCGGACTCTTCATTACATCACAGAATAGACCTTCGCTAACACGGAATCTTCCAGTTCCGCCGCGAACAATTTCCTAGCCGGGTTCGCATCCATTTTCATCACGGTCAGCCCATACGAGTCGCTCAACCCTGATGAAATTCACGTCGGTTCCCGTGAAGCGGGTACGGGATTGCGTCTTTTTTCCGCTCTTTTTCTCATTTACCGGACAATACATCACACAGAGGATTTAAGATTCCTAAAAATGAAACAACTCGGACAACAGAACTTATTTTTATCAACACGCTTGAGCTCCCCCAGATGAATAACTAGTAACTTTAATATAAATCTGATAATTTGCTATTGTGGGTTAGACCTCGTAAGGCCGTTTGTACTACATTAAAATTAAATATTTTAAGCAGATGCGCTGATCACGTACCTCACGTATGCTGAGAAAACCGATACAAGATACTACTGGAAAGTTTTTGTGAACCAATTCAACAGGACAATGAGAATTTCTAAATCTATATGAGACAATACCAACACATATTATTACTTCAAGAGCAAGTACCTAGGTGCCACCAAACACTTTCAGGTGTATACATTTACAGGAGTCGTCCTACAGATGTTTCAGTTGTAATACTCAAAATAAAAAGGTTTTCGAATTTTACAGGGGCATTGCTGGCGTTGTGGCCCCGCTTCCGTGGCATCAACACCTAGACCGCGAATCCATCTAGGTAGACCCTCAAAACATCAATTCACAAGATTAGAAACTAAGATTCTGGGCGGGAGGAATTCAGCTGTTATGGCAAGAAATTTCTCGCACAGCTTCTTAGTTACGGGGAAGTATCCGTTTCAAGCCGCGAACATCATCAGGCGCATTCAGAGCATACACGAACAACAACGTATGTATCAATATTTATCTACATAAAAAAACTTCTACGACACCTAGTACTGTGCATGTACTTCGAACTTACCACCGATCAACGAAAATAGACTCCGTTTGATGATTGAATTTGCATGGAACTTGAATCCATCTAGTTATTGAAACAAGTATGAATGGATTTGATGTAATTAAAAAAAAAAAAAAAAATTGAATGGGACATAACGGATCATACAGAATTATTGCCCATTGTAAATCACGATGGAGGTAAAGAAGCGTTTCAAACGATTTGACTCTATAGTGCTAACTCACGAGCCGAAAACGCGACGCCCCGATCCGTCGTGCCCATTCAAGAACGAGTTCACGGGGCGCTACGAATAAGAACTTTGAGACCTAGAGGAAATCGAGAATGATAAACATGAGGGCTATATTGCTGACATGGTCCAATATTGAAACGATTTACTAAGTCCCTTCAGCGAAGTCTCGTCCTGAACAATGCGAAAAATATCTGAAATAACGCAATAAATGGTTGCCCCGCTCGAACATGACTGAAAAGTATCTTCTGTGCCAATTATTGCACAGCGGTTTATTATTTACCTGTATAGATGCCTCTTCTGCGTAGATCACTGTTTTCTGTGGTCAGTACCCTCGAGCTTCCTCCAGGAAAGCCCTAAATGGAGTACAGGAGCCAGCCCCGGAATTAAAATGTCATACAAATGTGCGGGATTCAATAATTCAGTCATTATTAGTGGTTGTTATTCATGAAGCGTAAGGAAAATAATAAACCGTTGTGTAATAATTTACCTGTATAGATGCCCCTTCTGCGTACAAGGTATAATAAACCGTTGTGTAGTAGTTTACAGTTGCGTAATAATTTACCGTTGTTTAATAATTTACCCATTAATACTTCAACGTTTGTTCAAGTTGCAAAAGTACCTGTTAACAAAATCTAAAAGAGCCATATCATAAAACAACCAACTCAACTTCATACAACATCTCGTGATTATGATCAGGTGCTTCCTAGCGATCATATCAGGGGATTTATACCGTTTGATTCACGATCATGTTGACGAAGCTTTTCGGTGCTGGTCGTACAATGCTGGTACGACGGCAAGGGTGGTCTCAAAAAATTCTTTAGTTCAAGATAAATTTAAAAACGTAAAAAACCGTACCCTTCTATTGAAAGTTTTCGAGCTACGTCGTTCTGAAAATTTTACCCCCTATTTGTCACCCCTTAGAGACGACTGACAGTAACGCCGAGCTTCAAGGACCAACTAGACCCTAAAGGGAAAATACAAACCAAGTTTCATAGATTTTGTTTCATGGTAAGAAAAGTGCGAAGTACGACGTACGGCGAACAGACAGAAATTTTGGTTTATTATTTTCAATAATATACCTTAGAAATCGAGCATGAAAACAAATTTTTACCCCCCCCCCCCCCCATCAAAATCTGATGGGTTATGTTTCAAGGTACCTACGTAGCATCCGAAAATGCAAAAAAAAAATTTCCATCTGTCCGTCGTACCAAGTTTCATAGATTTTGTTTCATGGTAAGAAAAGTGCGAAGTACGACGTACGGCGAACAGACAGAAATTTTGGTTTATTATTTTCAAAAATATACCTTAGAAATCGAGCATGAGAACAAATTTTTACCCCTCCCCCCCTCAAAATCTGATGGGTTATGTTTCAAGGTACCTACGTAGAATCCGAAAATGCAATAAAAAAATTTCCGTCTGTCCGTCGTACGCCGTACTGAGCATTTCTCAGCAGCAGTTAACATGAACCAAAATTTACGAAATTGGGGTCTAGTTGGTCCTCGAAGCTCGGCGTTACTGTCAGTCATCTCTAAGGGGTGAAAAATAGGGGTTGACATTTTCAGGACGCCTATACCTTTTTTTACGCGAATCTTTTTACGGTTTTAAATTGCTCTTGATCATACAAGATTTTGAGACCACCCGGAGTCCCGTCGTTTCTTCACAGTAAGGCCCCCAAGTTTGCACCGACAGGCTTGGCCAACAGGACGGTGAATCAAATTGTATACAATCAGCCCAAATATCATCACTACGGAGCACCTGATTATAATCACGGATGGCTGTGTGAAGTCGAGTTGGTTGTTCCGCGATATTGTTTCATTTGAAAACGCTGCAAATCCCTGCACAACGGTTTAATATTTTGTACAGAATACCCTTCTGTTACAGATCACAGCTCTTTGTATGTACTATTCTATACCTACCCTCTAACTCTAACCGAACCCCCTACTCGTTACTAGGTGCCTACCTAAATCACGAGTTAAATGTAGCTAAAATAATTCTGTGGATGACAAACAGTAACTAAGATGGCAAAAAGAAACGCAAATAATGAAGTTCTGAAGCAAAAATGGTTGATGTGGAGTGAAATAGATGCCCCTTCTGTGTAGATCACTGTTTTCTGCGGTCAAATTGATGAAATTCGGGTTATAGGTTCCGTTCGGGGTCTATTTGGTCCTTGAAGCTCGGCGTCACTGTCAGTCATCTCTAAGGGGTTAAAATAGGGGTATGTACACAATAGTACATTATTAAACAACGGCAAATTATTACACAACGGTAAATTAATACACAACGGTAATTTATTACGCAAAGGTTCATCTATCAAGAAGGGGCTGGATTTTGTTGATCGGTACTTTTGCAACTTGAACAACCGTTGAGTATTATTGATGGGCAAGTTGTTACACAACGGTTCATTATACTTGACCACGAGGACAGGAATTTACCACAGAAAACAGTGAGCTACGCAGAAGAGGCATCTATTTCACTCCACACCAACAATATTCCTTCAGAACGTCATTATTTTCGTTTCTTTTTGCTATTGTAGTTACCTACTGTTTGTCATCGACAGCCTAGTAACGAGTACGGGGTTAGGTACTAACCTACGGAGGGTCTGTGATCTACATAATATGTATAGAATAGTACATAGTATGTTGTATAGACGGGTTATCTATACAGAGAGCTGAGAGAAGGGTATTCTGTACAAAATAATAAACCGTTGTGCAGGGACTTGCAGCGTTTTTGTTTTCATGCTCGATTCCAAAGGTTCATTATTGAAAATAATAAACTAAAATGAAGGCTATTTTCGATTGTTATTAGGTACTTTTGCAACTTGATAATCGTTGAAGTATTATTGATGGGGAAATTATTACACAACGGTTCATTATAGTATCTACGTAGAAGGGGCATCTATGCAGGTAAATTATTACAGAACGGTTAATTACCTAATGACTGAATGATTGAATCCCGCGAATTTCTAGGAAACTTCAATTCCGGGGCCGGCTCCAGTCAGTGAGTATAGAAGTAACTTACTTCTATACTCACTGGCTCCAGTACTCGATTTAGGGCTTTCTTGGGGGGAGCTCGAGAGTATTGACCACTAACCGGGCTTAATGAAATTTGGTTTGTAGGTCCCGTTTGGGGTCTAGTTGGTCCACGAGGCTCGGCGTTACTGTCAGTCATCTCTAAGGGGTGGAAAATAAGAGTCGAAAGTTTCAGAACGCCGTAGCTCGACAACTTTTAACAGACGGGTATGGTTTTTTTTTTACATTTTTGAACTAAAGGATTTTTTAAGACCACCCGGAGCATTGTACGATCAGCCTTTTGTTTGCACCGGAAAGCTTGTCAACTTGATCGTGAATTAAACGGTATAAATCCGGCCCAGATATCAGCCGCTGAGAAGCATCTGATTATAATCACGGAAGGCTGTATGAAGTCGAATTGGTTGTTCTGTGATATTATTCCATTTGGAAAATGATGGCTGTTTTGGACTTTATTGATAGTTACCTACTTTTGCAGCTTGAACGAACGTTGACGTATTATTGGGTAAAGTATTACAAAACGGTTTATTATACTATCTACGGAGAAGGGGCATCCATACAGGTAAATTATTACACAGTAAATTATTATTTACCTTATGCTTCATGAATAACTAGAAATAATTAATGACTGAATTATTGCATCCAGTGCATTTGTATGAAACTTTAATTCCCGGGCCTGCTCCAGTACTCTATTTCGAGCTTTCGTGGAGGGAGCTCGAGGGCATTGACCTCCGAAAATAGTGATCTGTGCAGAAGGGGTATCTATACAGGTTAATAATGAACCGTTGTGTAATAATTTGCAGCGTTTTTATTGCATTTTCCGATTCTACATACCTAGAAACGTAAAGCGTCAGATTTTGAGGGGAGTTTTAACATTTTTTCATGCTCGATTCCAAAGGTTCATTATTAATTCCAATTCGAATTCGAAAACATAAGGTTGGCCAACTCTGAAGGAGTACCAACACATGGTGCCAACGAAAACGTCTGGCAAGTTGGGTGAGAGTTCCTAAAGACTAAAGTCGGGAAGATGTGTTCGGATTTATCTCAACTGCGCATGCGCGTCGCCCAAGTTCAAATTTATTTCCTTAAGTTCGACTTATTCGGCCTTATACATAAGGCGCGTTATCTCCCAGGGCACAAACTTTAGGAATCGTCTTTAACCTTACTCAGGGGTAGCAGTGCACAGCTTTTTGCCGCGTTTTGTCGTTTTTTTTTAACGCGTCATGTGTCGTCGGTCCTCGCCATCGCCAGCGTCTTTCAAAGTTACTCCAAACCTAGGGAAAATGGACCCTGTAGCTCCAGTCGACGCATCGCACGAGGATTTTGATGTTCAAAATACACCTCAAAAGCACTTATAATATCGTCATCCGACAACAGTCCTTGTCCGTTGAGGTAGAGGCGAAAAAGATTTTCAAGCTCTTCCATGATGAACTTGAAATAAAATAGAATAAACTAAAAATGAAATGGAAACGGAACGACCAGGAAAGAAAGGCAGCTGAAGCTGAATGGATTTCGCGTTGTGCTAAGTTAAGTGACGCTACTTTTTAATTCACTCCTACCCCCACCACTTCTGTCAAACCGGACTTTTGGTTAGCATCCAAAGTTAGCTCGCCTTAGATGTGGCCAAAAGATATGGCCGTTCCCTAATGAACTTATCTCTTAGGAACTCTATATTATTATCTTCCTCACTTATTGTAACATGGACGTATAGAATCATTTTGTAAAACTTGGTAAAATGTCGACAATATTGGTAAGACTATTGGTAAAATATCGACACTATCGGTAAAACTACTGGCCAAGCATTAGTTCTGGTGTTTTGCCTATGTCAATAACATCCGATACCTGACCCCCACCTACCCAAGAAAACTGAGCGCGTCATACAAATTTTTGACCCTTTAAATCTTTGGTCCTCACTCCCCGAAGCCAGGCAAGCTGTCTGTCTGTGGTCAATTCCTTGCAACGCCCATAACTACCCGAAATAATCGTCGAAATGGGCTAAAATTGAAGGGCAGGTGCGGGTTGGGTTACTTCCGTCTGCGCCTGTGCAAACGTGAAGTACTTGAAACGCTTATAACTACCTTAAATATCGTTGAAATGCGAGTTCAATCTTGGGGATCGATCCGGAATAATACTTTGATAGTTCCACATGAATTTCATTGGAATCGTACTGTAACGTTCGTCTGTGTATGCGGGAACATGCAAATGTTGACCATTTCCTTGTAACGCCTCTAACTACGCGAAAAATGCTCGTAGAGAGCTGAAATCTTGACACATACAACAAAAAACGACTAGATTGGTCATTCTTTCACCTCCGTCATTTCGAAACTACCCATTCAAAAAAACGCTGCAAATCCCTGCACAACGGTTTATTATTTTGTATAGAATACCCTTCTGTTACAGATCACAGCTCTATGTATAGATAACCCGTCTATATAATATGATATGTACTATTCTATTATATGCATATTATGTAGATCGCAGACACTCCGTAGGTTAGTACCTAACCCCGTACTCGTTACTAGGTACCTACCTAAATCACGAGTTAAATGTTGCTAAAATAATTCTGCCGATGACAAACAGTACCTAACAAAAAGAAACACACATAATGAAGTTCTGAAAAGAAATTGTTGATGAGGAGTGAAAAAAGTTGCAAAAGTACCTACCAACAAACTCCAGCCCCTTCTACGTAGATGGTATAATTTACCGTTCTGTAATAATTTACCGTTGAGTAATGATTTACCGTAGTAATAATTTACCCATCAATAATACTTCAACGTTTGTTCAAGTTTCACTACCTACCAACAAACTCCAATAGAGCCATCATTTTTCAAATTAAATAATATCACAGAACAACCAACTCGACTTCATACTCCGCCAATATAATCAGGTGATCCCTACCAATGATTGGCCGTATTCACAAATTCCTATTGTGGGCGCGTCTCTGGTTACGAGATTTGGTTTGGATTGTATACAATTTCATTCACACTGGAGTCGAAAATGCCTGTCGGTGCAAACTTCGGGGCCTTACTGTGAACGAACGGCTGGACGTACGATGCTCCGGATGGTCTTAAAAAACTCGCAAGTTCAAGAACTATTTAAAACCGTAAAAATATTTACGTAAAAAAATGGTATAGGCGTTTTGAAAATTTCAACCCCTATTTTGAACCCCTTAGAGATGACTCACAGTAACGTCGAGCTTCGAGGACCAACTAGACGCCGAACGGAACCTATAACCCGAATTTCATCAATTTTTTTTCATGGTAACTAAGAAAAGTGGCCCGTACGGCGTACGGCGTACGGCGGACAGACAGAAATATTTTTATTGCAGTTTTGGATTCTACATACCTTGAAACGTAAACCATCAAATTTTGAGGGGGGGTAAGAATTTTTTTTTTCATGCTCGATTCCAATGGTTCATTATTGAAAATAATAAACCAAAATTACCACGACTTACTTAAATATACCTATACAATTATACACATATATACGTATACATTTTTGTTAAAATCTAGGGATGAATTCAGGATGTTCTAAATGGATTTGCCTGTATAAAAATGTCATAAATTCATGTTCAATACCCATCGCACCCCCCCCCCCCCCCCCAACACACTACCAATGACTCATCACAATAGCGTAATTTTCGTCGAAAATTCGCTATAAAGAAACAAAAGTTTGAACCATGTTGAGGTAAGTTGTCTCAACTGGGATGGAACAAGGTTCTTGCTAATGCAGCACCGAGATTATGTCGCCTCTCGCCTCACTTAGTAACTTATCATCCGAAAATGGGAAAAAATAGACCTCCCATGATGCGCGAAACTGAAAGAACAACGACGACCTTTGAACGAAGTTTTGCCGTAATATCAGCGGAACGTTGTTACTAGGGTGAACGAAATTCTCAGGCCTTTTAGTTGGAACTCGGGGGCTCATTTTGTGGACGAAGGGTGAACACTTTTGCCGTCCTTTGGTGTACAGGATTACATTTCCTCAGACCTGTTCTCCTCCTTGTTCCTACATTCAACAAGTTCGCTTTCGCAATTTTACCTTACGACATGGAAACCTCACAGATTCTACCAAAAATATTTTGGGATTTTCCTCGAATATTTCAATTATCGATGGAAATATCATAGCGGATTCAGATACCTCGGTTCAGATAAAAGGATATAAATACCTATTATCTCCTACACATGCAATTCTACAAACTAGGCATGAAAAAGAAGAAGAAGAAAAAACAAATTAATGATAGAATTACTGAATCCTGCGCATTTTTATGAAACCTAATTCCCGGGCTGGCTCCTTATTCGATTTAGGGCTTACCTGGAGGGATCTTGAGGATAGGTCACAGAAAAAAGTGATCTACGCAGAAAGGGCATTTACCTACACAGGTAGATCACCTAATCGGGCGAAACCTGTGCCTACCTACCCACTTACTTAAAAGTACCAATACAAATGAATTTTTTTGAGACATCAGCTCATTGGGGAGCTGAATAACATATTTTACCCATATGCAGGAAACACCAGAAAACAGTACCTATACTTACCGTTTCATTGAAGGTCACGGAGAAGTTAGATATTATTCATCAGAATTACAGCCCCCCATCGTTCCCCTTACCATTACAATATCTAAAGATATGAAAACTTCCTGTCAAAGACCCCCATCCCAAATGGAGCTAAAATGCCGAATTTCAAAGTTCTAGGTTAATATTATAACGAGCAAAAGTAGTGTGATCACGGCGAAAACGTACGTGTTTTTTGTTTTATTATTTTCAATAATGAACCATTGGAATCGAGCATGAAACATTTTTAACCCCCCCCCCCCCCCCCATCAAAATTTGATGGTCACCGTTTCAAGATGCAACTTGAACAAACGTATAACGCTTCACGTATGAACTTCACAAATAACAATAAACAATTAATAATTGAATTATTGAATCCCGTGCATTTATATGAAACTGTTATTCCCGGGCCGGCTCCAGTACTCGGTTTAGGGCTTCCCTGGGGGGAGCACGAGGGTGGGCATTAACCACAGAAAACAGTGATCCACGCAGAAGGGGCTATGCAGGTAAATAGTAAACCATTCTGTCGTGATATCACTTGTCGTGAGTCCCTCCCGGGAACACTCCACTAGTAACTTTAAGCTCTCACCAATATTCTTATGCCAAACTTAGTTTCCGTCAATAAACAACTGAGTGGGGAGACAGGCCACAGAACCCAGGGACACAACCTGGGGCCCCACCACCAACTCCCAACAGGGAGTTGGAGGGAGAGGCCTCCAGTTCCTATAAAACCCTGGATCCTGGGGCTTTAGCCTCATTCGACACTTCCTCTAACTAGCTCTCTCTCTCTTCTCTCCTCTACCTTGCTCCTCCTCTCAGATGATCGGTGGATTACCGCCGCCTGGGAAAACCCCTCTCCTCTATGTCTAGATGATCGGTGGACTACCGCCGCCTAGACAGCACCTCCTCTCTCAAAAGAACCTAGATGTCGGTGGATTACCGCCGCCTGGGCAAATTCCTACACTCACCTCCATCTCCTCCTAAAAGTCGTAGATGATCGGTGGACATCCGCCGCCTGCGTCTTTTCCTCACGCCACCATGATGAACCAAATTCTAAATTCATCACAGTGGTGAACCCGACGTTCACCCAACCTTCTTTTTCCTTCCTACCTCATGTTTCGCCCCCAGTCAAGTTCAGTTCGGTGTCCCCAATTTTTAATTCAAATTCAGTCAAACAGTCAGATTCAAATTCGCAAATTTTGGCCCACCCTCGACCGCTCGGCGATCACACAGCTCTCACTTCTCCGCTCAGCCACACACACCTCCGCTACCGATTTTTGCGATTTTCAAATTTGCACTTTAAATTTGAATTTTCACATTTCAGACCTCCGCTATGGACCCGAACTCGCCGTCGCCCCCACTCCTTCGGCCGTCCACGCTGCAGCCGCCCGCCGCCCCGACAACAAACGCAGCGGCCACTGCAGACAACCCCTTCACCACCCTCTCACCGCCCGGCTCCACCGCGTCAACCGCCGCCGCCGCCGACGTCATGACGGCTTCTGCGTCATTTCCCTTATCACTTCCCCCGTTCTACTCACACGACCCCACTCTGTGGTTCTTTCAGGTTGACGCTGCGTTTTCGGCCGCCAACATCCGCAGCCAGAAGACTCGCTACTCCCGCATCATCTCCCTGCTGCCATACGACATCCTCCTCCAGACGTCGGACATCTCCCCCGACGCCGCCGCTGCGTACGACGACCTCCGCAGCCGCCTCATCACCCTCTACCAGCCGTCCAAAATCGCACGAGTCGCCGCGCTCTCGCAGCCGCAGCACCTCGGCGACCTCAAGCCCTCCCACCTCTACCGCCGTCTGCGTCATCAACTGCAGGGAATAATGACGGCCGACATCGCGCGGACCTTCTGGCTACGCGCTCTCCCCCACCCCATACAGATGGCGCTCGCCAGCCACCTAGACGGCCCGGATGAGCCCCTGCTGCGACTCGCCGACACTGTCCACGACCTCGCCGCGGCCGCCAGCGTCACCGAGGTCCACACACCCAGCACCGCCGCACCACGGCGAGACCGCACGCCGTCGCGGGAACGCCGCCGGCCCCCCTCCCTCAACAGGCACTGATCCCTCTCCGTCGAGCGCCGCCGGGCCCCCTCCGCCGACCGCCGACGCCAACGTTCACCCGAACGCCGCACCACCCCTCCTCGTGAACAACGTAGGGGAAAGTCCCCGGCCGCTGCGACCCCCTCCACCACACATCACCCCTCCAAGACTGACTACCTCCCCGCGGACCCCCCCCCACCGGTGTTTTTACCATGTAAACTTCGGTGGGGAGGCCCGCAAATGCCAGCCCCCCTGCTCCTTCCCCTCCAAGCAGGGAAACGCGGACGCCCGCCGGTAAATCCGGCGGGCCCCCCTCCTCGCCAACACGGGGGGGACCCCCACCAACCCACCCCCGGCCCGCATTCACACCACCACCACCAAACAACGCTACCCCTCCTCCGCCGCCGCCACGGCCGCCAACCTCCCGGCCACGCCTACCAGCTCCGCCAAACCCCTCACCCCACCACCGACCGTTCCCCCCCCCCGGAAACGGCAAATCCACGCCCGCCACCAGGGCAACCAACCTTCCGGCCGCCACTCACGCCGCCGCTACCGTTCCCCCACCCCGGAACGGCCCCTCCACGCCCGCCACCAGGGCAACCAACCTTCCGGCCGCCACTCACGCCGCCGCTACCGTTCCCCCACCCCGGAACGGCCCCTCCACGCCCGCCACCAGGGCAACCAACCTTCCGGCCGCCACTCACGCCGCCGCTACCGTTCCCCCACCCCGGAACGGCCCCCCCACACCTACCGCCAGGACCACCAACCTACCGGCCGCACCTCACGGCGCCGCCGGAAAACTCTCCCCACCAACTACAGTTCCCCCACCCCGGAACTGCCCCTCCCCAACCACAACCAGGTCCTCCACCCTTCCGGCCGCATCTCACGACGCCGCTACCGTTCCCCCACCCCGGAACAAGAAAAGACCGCCCCGCGTCTCCTTCGCAGGGGACAAACCACCGCCAACACCACCACCCTTCAACTCCGACAACCCTCCCCCCGCCCAGGCACCCCCCCCCCCCACAGCCTCCGCAATTTTGCCTCACTCCACCCCAGCCCACCAACGCCTCTTTCTGAAGTGCAGCAAGACCAGCATCCCGTTCCTCGTTGACACAGGGGTGGCGCTCTCCATCTTCCCCAACAACATCCTCCGTCGTCAGGCGCGTTGTTATCGACAACTTCTCTACACCGCCAACGGTACCACCATCCCCTCGTACGGGACGTACCGCTCATCCATTTACATGAGCGGACTCGCGTACGAGTGGGAATTTACCGTGGCGGACGTGGAGAAGGCAATCCTGGGGGCCGACTTCCTTGCATATTTCGGCCTCCAGGTTGACGTCAGAAACGCGCGCCTGATCGACCCCTCCACCCACACACCAATCCCCGGTTTCGTACACACTATCGACCGCCCACCAACCGAATTCGAAGCCCTCCTCCAACACTATAAACCCCAGCGCCGCCCCTCAGCACATATCTCAACAATACAGCACTACATAGAAACCACTGGCCCCCCGATTTCCGCAAAAGCCCGCCGCCTCCACCCCTTGCAACTCTCCCAGGCCCGGCGTCACTTCAACAAACTGATCGCGGACGGAATTATCCGCCCCTCAAAATCCCCTTGGGCTTCACCACTCCACATAGTGCAGAAGCCCAATCGGGATATCCGCCCCTGCGGCGATTACCGCCGCTTAAACTCGAAAACAACACCTGACCTTTATAATGTCCCCCACCTTCGAGATTTCTCCTCCCACCTCCACGACACAACCATATTTTCAACCCTCGACATCTCTGGAGCCTTCCATCACATAAACATCCACCCACCCGATATTCCGAAAACCGCTATTATAACACCCTTCGGCCTGTTTGAATATGTCAAAATGGGTTTCGGCCTCAGAAACGCGGCCCAGACATGGCAACGCTATATGGATAACATCCTACGGGGCCTACCATTTGTGTTCTGCTTTTTAGATGACATCCTAATCGCCTCCCGAAACCCACAAGAACACCTAACACACCTCAAACAAATCCTGGACATCTTCTCTGCCGAAGGCCTCGAAATCAACACAGAGAAATGCGTCCTCGCCCAACCCTCCGTCCGCTGCCTCGGCCACCAAGTCTCCTCCGACGGTATCAAGCCACTCCCGGATAAGGTACATGCTCTCACGGATTTCCCCCAGCCCCGCACCGTCTCGGAACTCCGCCGTTTCCTGGGTATGTTAAACTTTTACCGTAGACACATCAAACACGCAGCACAACACCAACAACCACTCATACACGCCATCCCACAACCAGCCAAAAAAAAACGACAACCGCCCCATACCCTGGACCCCCGCCCTTACAACCGCCTTCCAAACTTGTAAAAAGGACCTAGTAGACGCCGCTCTATTAGCCCATCCCAACCCCCACGCTCCCCTCTCCATCACAACCGATGCGTCCGACTGGGCCATCGGGGCAGTGCTCCACCAGCACACCGGCGCCACCCCCCAACCCCTCGGTTTCTTTTCTAAAACTCTTTCCCCGACCCAAAAAAATTACTCAACCTTCGACAGAGAACTCCTCGCCATCCACGAAGCCATCAAACACTTTCGTGACTTCGTGGAGGGCAGGCAGTTCTCTGTCATCACTGATCACAAGCCCCTCACCCACGCTCTCCTCCAAAACCGCAAATCCGCCTCCCCGCAACGCCTCCGGCAGCTCGAATTTATCGGACAGTTCACGTCCGATATTCGCTACCTGCCGGGGGCCGACAACTGCGTGGCGGACGCGCTATCCCGCCCCACTCCCGCGCCGGTGGAGGAGCTACTGCCCTTCCCCTCCCCGCAAATCATTAAATCACACCAAACTCCAACTTCCGACCCCGCACTCTCCAACCTCATCTCCGCCTCCAAATTGGAACAACTGCCTCCCCTCGACCTCTGGTGCGACGTAACGGCCGATTCACCGCGCCCTTACGTCCCACCGGAGCTGAGACGGCAGTTGTTCCTCCACTACCACTCCCTCCATCATCCCGGCATCCGGGCGAGCCGGGATCTGATCAAGACGCGGTACTTCTGGCCCCACATGAACACAGATATCCGTACCTGGGTTCTAGGGTGCCAGAAGTGCCAGCATTTTAAGGTCTCGGCTCACCCCCATGTACCTCCTCAACCCATTCCCGACTCCCTCCCGTGGGAACACGTCCATTTAGATCTGGTCGGCCCTCTTCCCCCCTCCGAGGGGAAGAGGTACTGCCTCACCATGATCGACCGTGCAACCAATTGGGTTGAGTGCATCCCACTCGCCCACATTACCGCGGACGCCGTCGCCGCGGCCTTCCTAAATCAGTGGATCAGCCGCTACGGCTGTCCGTGGACACTCACGGTCGATCAGGGGAGGCAGTTTGAATCAGCCCACTTTTCCGACCTGCTCCGTTCCCTCGGGATTCAAAAAATCCGCACCACTCCTTATCACCCCCAATCCAACGGGAAAATAGAGCGGTGGCACTCGGTCCTTAAACAAGCCATCTCCACATCAGCCACATCCCCCTCATGGACCAAAACCCTCCCCTATGTCTTACTAAGCCTCCGTACTTCCGCCCGTCCTTCAGACAACACAAGTCCCGCACAACACGCTTTTAAAGACCCCCTCCGTTTACCAGCCGACATTTTCACTCCACACAACACTTCGTCAATTAACAGGGAACTGCTCCACACTTCAACACCGACAAACGACACCACTTACCCCAAAAGATTTTACACCGCCACTCACATGTACTTGAAAGAGCCCGGCATGCATAAAACCTTTCAACCCCTTTATGCCGGGCCCTTTCAAGTCATCCGCACAACACCGACCACCGCGACCCTGTTAATTGACGGGAAACACCACACTGTCCCGTTAGCCAGGTGCAAGCCAGCCCCTGTGCTCCCTCACCCAACAACCACTATCAGTCTCCCGCCGTCCGTTCGCCATGTCACACCTCTCCCGAATGCACCTCTCACCCCCGTCGCCGTTTCCGGACTTCGATTCGGATCCGGAAATGGCGGCCATTCTCCGGGACGTTTTCGTCCCGGACCCGCTATCCCCCCTACCCCCTTCGCACGGGCCCCCATCACCGCTTATGTTTGTTCCGCAACGGATCACCGGACTACCTCCCCGGCCCCGGCGGTGGAAGCACCCCCAGTGGCGGATACTGCGCGAATTTCGCACAGCACAAGCCACCGGGGTACACCCCCCCTACATCCCCATAGACCCCCTAATGTCCACCATTCTCCGCGAGTTCCGCCTCGCGGAACTCATGCCCCCGCCACCCCCCATTCAAATCATACACCCCCCCATCCAAAACAAACCCTCGCCCCCCGATTCTCAACCCAAATTTTCCGCCCCCGAATTTTCCATTTTCGACCCCCCCAACACACATTCTTCCCCACCACCCCCCCAAATCAGCAAACCCCCAACACCCCCTACCCCCCCAACACCGCCGGGGATATCCCCAATAGTTCCCGCCGGGACAAAACGGCCCGGGCGACGGAACGGACGGAGGGAGCGTCCCCGAATCCCCCGCGTCCGGGCGGCCCAGTCACCCACCCCGCTATGAGCAATCACGGCGGGGCCTTGAGATCGCGGGACAGTGCTTGTGTCTCATGTATCCACACGCACTGTACCGCCTCTCACAGCCCCGCCGCGGCCGCCCCATCACCGCCACCACATCGCCGAGACGCCCCCACACTTCACCTAAACCACACCTACACCCATCCACACACCACATCCTATCCACACCCAGGGAACGGCGGATTTCCGCACCCTCCCATCGTACCCCCACGACGTTGTACATACTTTGTAAATACTATCACCTTGTAAATACTATAACTTATCAATACTACAACTGTAAATACTATCACTATAACCTTGTAAATACTATAACTTTGTAAATCCTATACCTATACCTAATCTTACGCACTAACAATTGTCTAACTCATCTTTTTAAATACTCACCACCCTATGTAAATACTCATCTCCACCCAACTACTCATGTACTCACCTCTTTATGTAACTATCTACTTATGTCAATACGCCTAATTTTAAGTTCACTATCACCTAGGATTAAGAATGACGCCCTCAGCACTCATCCTGTTGCCGTGGCCCTCAGCCTTTGTCACCTTTTGCCTTCAGCCCCTCATATACCTCTTGCCCTGCCTTCAGCACCACTTTTGTTTGCCTTGGCCCTCAGCCCCTGTCACCTTGCGCCTTCAGCTCCACTTTTGTTTGCCTTGGCCCTCAGCCCCTGTCACCTTGCGCCTTCAGCTCCACGAATCTTGGTTCGAACTGGGGGGACCTCTGTCGTGAGTCCCTCCCGGGAACACTCCACTAGTAACTTTAAGCTCTCACCAATATTCTTATGCCAAACATAGTTTCCGTCAATAAACAACTGAGTGGGGAGACAGGCCACAGAACCCAGGGACACAACCTGGGGCCCCACCACCAACTCCCAACAGGGAGTTGGAGGGAGAGGCCTCCAGTTCCTATAAAACCCTGGATCCTGGGGCTTTAGCCTCATTCGACACTTCCTCTAACTAGCTCTCTCTCTCTTCTCTCCTCTACCTTGCTCCTCCTCTCAGATGATCGGTGGATTACCGCCGCCTGGGAAAACCCCTCTCCTCTATGTCTAGATGATCGGTGGACTACCGCCGCCTAGACAGCACCTCCTCTCTCAAAAGAACCTAGATGTCGGTGGATTACCGCCGCCTGGGCAAATTCCAACACTCACCTCCATCTCCTCCTAAAAGTCGTAGATGATCGGTGGACATCCGCCGCCTGCGTCTTTTCCTCACGCCACCATTATGAACCAAATTCTAAATTCATCACATCACTCCTTGTAATATAAAGATTTCGCAAATAAAATATACAAATGAACTGGTAGACGTGGGCAGGCAGCTCGAGAGAGCTGGAAGGGTCGAGTGGGAAGGGATCCCCACCATCCTCCATGAGAGTGGAGGATGGAGGGAGCATAGTCCCCAGACTATAAAAACTCGCCTCCTGCGCCTTCCAAGTCATTCTACGCTCTCCTTAAGTCGCTGACTTATCTCTCTCTCTCCTTGCCTCACTCCTCCTCACCTAAAAGATCCACAGATTGGTATATCCACTCGGGCACTAAAAGATCCCCAGACTGGTATATCCACTGGGCTCCTCCTAAAAGATCCCAGACTGGTATATCCACTAGGCATGTCCGAAAAGAATCCAGACTGGTATACTCCACTGGGCACGTCCTAAAAGAACCCAGACTGGTATATCCACTGGGCACATCCCGAAAAGAACCCAGACTGGTATATCCACTGGGCATCTCCCATGCCTTAGCTTCCTCTCTCATCATCAAACCACAACACGTTCTGTAATAATTTGCAGCATTTTCCGTAGTGTTCTGAGCACTCATTCGTCGAAATCTATTCGACTCAGCGACCCAAAATATGCTGTTCTGAGATATCTGTATACATTCAGCTAAGGTAGGCACCACAAGTTTTGGGGTCCCGAATCAATGTATGGATGGAGATACGAGTTAACAAAGCCGCTAATACCTAATAGTTTCATACGGTGGGAACAGCTGAATTAGTATTCATACGTCCCAGACCTTCGTCTTTGTGACATGATTGTAATTTGACAAATCCGACATCCTCAAAGCTCTACGACTAATGAACCCGGAGTTTGTCACAACGCGGTCTCTCCGAAACTTTGTAAATGGTAAAGTTGCATTAGTTAAAAGCGAAATCGTCACTCCCAGGGAAAAACAAGAACGCTGTGGTGATATAAATTCACAAATCAAACGCATCCACCATGTACCGTACAATATCATGGTTCCTTTGTTTTCAATAACAAATTTTCACAGTAGTTTGACGTTGGAAAATGAATACCTACCTACTTAATATGAGGTCTTCTGCTCGTTCCGGTATTGAACCGACTTATTAATGTGGCAGATGTCAGCTACTGTCTGTAACTTCGTGAGCAAATTCGGTTAGGGAATAAGTGGTGTGGATACGACCCCAGGGTACTCTTCCTAATACTTGTGGATTGGTTATTCTTCAAGTTGAACTATTTCTATCTAGTATAAATAGTTAGAAAAATCGTTCAACTCTAAGCGTCGTCAACTATGAGCGTACAAAGTTCTGTTACGTTGTAAACATTACACATTATACTAAATGACGCTGCAATTCGGCAGTAATGCACTATACGGCGACGGGCCATTATTTTCCGTTTATTCTATAACTCTGTTTGCACATCTAAAACACATCCAAGCAATAATTTGCTTACGCCCATGACTATACGAATCAGTGGTCGAAATGTAGTCGAATATTATTTGGAGTTTAGTGCAATGTAAGCAAACGGCTTTGCATCGATTCCATGAAAATCCGACAGAAGCTGTTCAACCTGCGCATTAGCAAAAGGGGGTTGAAGATACCATGTTCAGAATGTAGACAGTGGTTATTATCAAGCTCAGTGATGGCCTATTAGGTAGGTCTTCAGCGTTCCAGCAAAACTCCACGTTCATCGCACACTCGCCTGCACTATTCGCTCTAGCGGCGAATCCACCTACTGACCTCAACACGTTATCACTCTCACAATCTGGCTGTTTTTATCAAGAAGTGCTGCAAATTATTATGTACACAATGGCTCATTATTTATCCTTCTGCGTAGATCACTGTTTTCCGTGGACAATACCTACCCTCGAGCTCCTCCAGGAAAGCCCTAAATCGAGGAGTACTGCAGACCGCCGGGAAATTACAGTTTCATAAAAATGCACAAATAAAAATTAATTATTTGTTGTTATTCATGAAGCATAACGTTTGTTCAAGATACAAAACTACCTATCAACGAAGTCCAAAAGAAATAATTATTCTTCAAGAAAAAATTCTTCAAATGAAATAATATCAAAGAACAAACAACTCGACTTTATACAGCCATCTGTAGTTATAATCAGGTGCTCCCGAGCGCCTCCGGTTGGTCTCAGAAAACTCTTTAGTTCAAGATCAATTTGAAAACGTAAAAACGCTGCAAATTATTACACAAAGGTTAATTATTCACCTGTATAGATGCCCCTTCAGCGTAGATCACGGTATTCTGTGGTCAGTACCCTCGAGCTCCCCCCAGGAAAGCCCTAAATCGAGTACTGGATCCGGCCCGGAAATTAAAGTTTCCTGCAAATGCGCGGGATTCAATAATTCAATCATTAATTCGCACCTCCAATGCAATAGGGCCACATGTCGACTTTTGTGAATTTTTCAGGAGGAGCATTTAAAGATTTTGAACGCTTGTTGAAAATTCAGGCTACGGTCCCAAAACTGGAAAGGGCCAGAAAAGCTTTTCAATCTAGGTTAGAAACCGTCCAAAGTCGTTCTCTTTGATATTAGTTAGATAACTTAGGCCCCATACGAGATATGGCCTTATTGCACTGAAAATTTCAATGCAATAGGGCCACATGTCGGTTTTGTGAATTTGTCAGGAGCATTTAAAGTTTTTGAACGGTTGAAGAAAGTTCAGGCTAGGGTCTCAAAACTGGAATGTTCTACAAGAACTATTCAATATAGGTTAGAAAGCGTCCACAGTCGTTCTCTTTGATATTAGTTAGATAACTTAGGGCCCAAACGAGATTATGGCCTTAATGCACTGAAAAGTTTCAAGTTTTTGTAGTTATAACTTCATTTTTGTTATACAGATTCTACCTTTACTAATTTCCAGCCTTCAATAATTATTTTTCTCACTGTTACGATTTCGTACTTTTACCTTTCAAAATAATAGTAATTATGCATTAAAAAAGGCCTCCCCTAATCACAGTTAGTGATCTATACACCCAACTATCCTTTATAATTTTACTGATTGTTTGATGGTCGTCTTGTCTTATTTTCTTTATGTGCTTCCAGTTCATAACTTGATCAACACAGAAAACCGATATTGGATGAGGTTCACCCTAGTGTTGAAGGGGGGCGAATAACCATGGTCCATTATAATGTTATTGTCACGTTCAAAAAAATATAAACGAAAAAAATCACCCAAAGCCGTAAAAGTAGATAATTAATTTATTAAATATTTTTTTATGAACATGGCTATTATTTTAATTAGTGCTGCTACAGCAATATCATTGAATAAAATTTTAAATTATTTTTACGGACTTTCGTAGAACTTGTGAGCATGACAACCGATTCACTGCAACAAGGACGCATCTCGATATCTGGCTTCAGGACCGAGAAATTGAATTTTTATTTTCAGTGCAACAAGGCCACTTCTCGACTTGTGGCCTCGTTGCGGGAAATTAAATTTTTATTTTCAGTGTAACATGGCCGCATCTCGAGTTGTGACTGTGTTGCATTAACATTTTTCAAAATGCAACGTAAAGCTACCATTTGACTGGGCTAACTTGTGGTAGTTACCCACTACTCTTGAGTTAGATAACATGAGGTGATAAGAGCGATATAACACCACTGTCTTGCAGACGTATGAAAATGGGAGGTTGAACATGAGACCTGAGTTCGCGCCTTTCCTCATCCTCTCGACGTAACCTGTGAACAAAACGCTGCAAATCCCTGCACAACGGTTTATTATTTTGTATAGAATACCCTTCTGTTACAGATCACATCTCTATGTATAGATAACCCGTCTATATAATATGATATGTACTATTCTATACATATTATGTAGATCGCAGACCCTCCGTAGGTTAGTACCTAACCCCGTACTCGTTACTAGGTACCTACCTAAATCACGAGTTAAATGTTGCTAAAATAATTCTGCCGATGACAAACAGTACCTAACAAAAGAAACACACACAATGAAGTTCTGAAAAGAAATTGTTGATGAGGAGTGAAAAAAGTTGCAAAAGTACCTACCAACAAACTCCAGCCCCTTCTACGTAGATGGTATAATGAACCGTTGTGTAATAATTTACCGTTGAGTAATGATTTACCGTAGTAATAAGTTACCCATCAATAATACTTCAACGTTTGTTCAAGTTTCACTACCTACCAACAAACTCCAAAAGAGCCGTCATTTTTCAAATGAAATAATATCACAGAACAACCAACTCGACTTCATACTCCGCCAATATAATCAGGTGATCCCTACCAATGATTTTATCTCCGCCAAATTTCCTATTGTGGGCGCGTCTCTGGTTACGAGATTTGGTTTGAATTGTATAGAGAGGTGTGACGATACCGATCTTTATCGGAACCGTTCCCCGCTGTTCCAGCTCCACGACTGGAACAGTTCCAAATTACCGGTCCTGTTCCGCTTACCGATCCGGCGCGGGGGGGGGGGGGGACTAGAACAAGGTATTCCACCCCTCTCCCCACCGCATCAATCTCCTCTTGCTAACGCTCTTCTCCTGCTCCTGCCTAGGGTTCATTCGACTTAGGACTTTTCGGACTTCTTTCTGTATTTCCAGGATTATTCGTAAATAAAGAAGTCCGAGAATTCCAAAGTCGAATGAACCCTAAATCCTGAAAAGACGCTCAAATTCGGACTCGGGTCAAAGGCGGAGGGAGAAAGAGGAGGCAGCTTGTCTTTTTTTTTCAGTTTGCTTTCTGGGTTCCTCAGTTTTATTTCCAATTATTTCTGATGTCTTTTACATTTTATGGAATCTGTTTACTAGTTTTGACCAATGAAGGAACCCAATATGTAGGGATTTCAACCTGCTTAAAATACTTAAGGGGAAAAAGAGTATTAGGCATCACTTTCATAGTAAGAAGCAAAGGGAAGTCTGGTAAATTCAATCAAAATCCCTGGAGCCATTTAAGAGAAGGGTGTAAATATGTACCAAATGCCAAACAAGGCCGTTTTCGTTTTTACTTTTTAAAGGTAAGCACCTAGGTACATTATGTTACTTACTTCATTAAACATTTTGGTAGGTACCAAAATTTTAATACCAAAATTTTTAATTGCGTTAAAGGTTAGGTACATGTCGTATGCATTCTCAAAAAATAAAGGTTGGATATAATAAATTATGTGAGGAATAATAATGAATTTAATTTAAATAATAATGGCGAGGGAAATGTTTTCGGAATAAATGATCGCTAAGGATCGACAAAGCGGAAAGCGGTCGAGTCTGAGATCGGTAAGAGACCCAGTTCCGAGGACCGATAGGGCGGTATGGTTAGTTAGAGGATCGAGAACAATTTGAACGAGTCTGGATCGGGAAGGTAGAGCACTGGAGCTGGCACCCTTCACCAGCCAGTCTTCGGATCGGTAGGTGAAGCGGCCTGGAACAGTTCCGGAACAGTTCCATTGTGAGACTAGGTTCCACATTCCCGATCCGGCGGTATCGGCACACCTCTAGTATAGATACAATTTCATTCACACTGGAGTCGAAAATGCCTGTCGGTGCAAACTTCGGGGCCTTACTGTGAACGAACGGCTGGACGTACGATGCTCCGGATGGTCTTAAAAAACTCGCAAGTTCAAGAACCATTTAAAACCGTAAAAATAGTCACGTAAAAAAATGGTATAGGCGTTTTGAAAATTTCAACCCCTATTTTGAACCCCTTAGAGATGACTGACACTAACGTCGAGCTTCGAGGACCAACTAGACGCCGAACGGAACCTATAACCCGAATTTCATCAATTTTTTTTCATGGTAACTAAGAAAAGTGGCCCGTACGGCGTACGGCGTACGGCGGACAGACAGAAATATTTTTATTGCAGTTTTGGATTCTACATACCTTGAAACGTAAACCATCAAATTTTGAGGGGGGGTAAGAATTTTTTTTTCATGCTCGATTCCAATGGTTCATTATTGAAAATAATAAACCAAAAACACCAGTGCAACGAGGACGTTTTAATGTTTTTCTGTGGCTTAGATACGTAATTTTAATACAGGGTCGAGTGTGCTGAAAGAACTCATAGTAGCGATGTTTGAGGGCGAATGAACCAAAAATCACAAATTTTCGAGTTGTGGCCCTATTGCATTGGAGGTGCGAATTATTTGTGGTTATTTATGAAGCATAAGGCAAGTAATAAGCCGTTGTGTAATAATTTATCTGTATAGGTGCCCCTTCTACTTTGATAGCATACCTAATGAACTGTTGTGTAAAAATGTACTGTTGTGTAATAATTTTCCCCATCAATAATACTTCAACGGTTGTTCAAATTTAAAAAGTACCTACCTACCAATTCCAATATATCCCTCATTTGGAAATAATATCGCAGAAAAACCAAATCGACTTCATACGCCCATCGGTGATTATAATCAAGGGCTCCCTAGTGATGATATCTGGACCGGAATTATACCGTTTGATTCACGATCGTGTTGACGAAGCTTTTTGGTGAAATGAACGGCTGGTCGCCCAATGCTCTGGGAGGACTCAAAAAATTTTCTAGTTCAAGATCAATTTAAAAACGTTAAAAAAACCTTACCCTTCTATCGAAAGTTTTCGAGCTACGGCGTTCTGAAATTTTCAGCCCCTATTTCTAACACCTTAGAGAGACTGACAGTAACGCCGAGCTTCGAGGACCAACTAGACCCCGAACGGAACCTATAACCCGAATTTCATCAATTTGTTTTCATAGTAACTAAGAAAAGTGCTCAGTACGGCGTTCGGCGTGCGGCGTTCGGCGTACGGCGGACAGACAGAAATTTTTTTATTGCAGTTTTGGATTCTACATACCTTGAAACGTAAACCATCAAATTTTGAGGGGGGGTTAGACTTTTTTTTTTCATGCTCGATTCCAATGGTTCATTATTGAAAATAATAAACCAAAATGATGGCTCATTTGGAGTTTGTTGATAGGTAGTGAGACTTGTACAAACGTTGAAGTATTACTGGTGGGTAAATTACTACACAATGGTAAATTATTATAGGTACTACGGTAAATTATTTCCCGACGGTTGATTATACCATCTACGTAGAAGGAGCTGGAGTTTGTTGGTAGGGACTTTTGCAACGTGAACTTCCGTTGAAGTATTACTGATGGGCAAATTAGTACACAACGGTTTATTATTTGCCTTTTGCTTCATGAATGACTACAAGATAATTAGTGATTGAATTATTGAATCCCGTGCATTTGTAGGAAACTTCAATTCCGGGGCCGGCTCCAGTACTCGATTTATGGCTTTCCTGGGGGGGGAGCCCAAGGGTATTGACCACAGAAAACAGTGATCTGCGCAAAAGGGGCATCTATACAGGTAAATAATAAACCTTTGTGTAATAATTTGCAGCGTTTTCAATTTTCGTTCTTGGTAACTAAGGAAAGTGCGAAGAACGCTGTATGGAGGAGGACTGACAGAAATTTATGGTCTATTATTTTCAATGATGAACCTTTAGAATCGAGCATGTGGAGCAAAATATATACATATATGGTGGGTTTCGTTTCAAGGTACGTATAATCCATAAATGGAATTTCCGTCCGCCGTTCTTCCCACTTTCATTAGTTACCATGGACCAAAAAAATGAAATTCGGTCTGTAGGTCCCATTTGGCGTCTAGCTGGTCCTTGAAGCTCAGCGTTACTGTCAGTCATCTCTAAGGCGTGAAAAATAGGGTTTGAAACTTCAGAACGCCGGTTCAGATGATAATTTTATCCCCCCCTCCCAACCACATCCCGTCCGTCCTCCACAGCCTCCTAAGGGGCACATCCTCCTCTCTTCTACAACCTACCCAAACCTACCTTACCTCAAGACCACCACAATAAAAATACGACCATAACAAGTAACTGGCTCACGAAGAAAAGTGTAGGTCTTTTAAACCTACGAAAGGATTGAACGTGAGTTTATATTTTGGTTTCGCTGACAAAACACCAGCACCGTAAGTGTTACCCCATAAAATGCGATGGCCGCATGTAGGGGAGATGATGGGCTCGTTGAACTCGGTGAAATCCCCATGGGAGACTGGATCCGAGCCAGGTGTTGAATTCGACTGACTCAGTCCCTGTGAAGTACGCAGATATTATTTGCTTGGGTAAGCCCTTGGCGAACCCATTTGTCGGCAGTTAGGTGAAGTTTGGACTGATAACGTGTTGACTTCAAAAAAGAAAACAATCCTTTGCCAGAGGATCAATACCCAAAGCCAAGCAGCTGCGCCAACATTGTTTTGCTCAGCATTACTGAAGGTATTGGCGTCAGGCTCAAATTATGATGTGTAAATTGGGATCTACTGTAAAGAACCTGAAGCCAACACCTTCCGCAATGCTAAGCATTACGTGAACTTCTTTACAGATTTCCGTTGATACCGTCCTGTTTGAAATGCAGCTGAAATGTTGGTTGAGCAGTTGGCCGTGAAATATGTACAGACAGGCGAATTGATATTTATGATTTCATAGATGGATATAATACAGGTATTTCGATACCTGAGAATTCTGAGATTCGATTCAGAGTGAACCACACGTTACTATTTGTTATGTTCCATGGCTTCCGTGAAATATGCTGTTTTGGCACCTAACACGTTCTCACATCGGTACTCATTTGAGGCCCGGAGTCATCAAGCGTAACGCGCCCGAAGCGGTGATTGGATCTGGTTCTCATGAAGTCAGCTGTTTATGACCACAATAAATGGGCCGTAAGATGTACGAGTAAAGTACCTACCTGTTCCCTTCAACATAACTCTTATACTAACTTTCTTCAAAAATACTTAAAATGATCCATTCTTACCAATAGAAATTTAATTACGTAGGTAAAACGTTGAATAAAGTTAAGTAATAACTAATTCGTCTGTTATGTAATAGGTACTTACCGAGGGTGGTATACCAAGTCTGTCAAAGAAATCATGCACTGCCCCCGGGGCTTTTCATCTTCAACTTCATCCTCAAGGGACGAATTAAATAATAGATTTTTCTCTACCCGTAATATCATCGACGAATGGGATATTCAAATAAGATTACTTTGTTTATCGTCGGCGAATCGAAACCAAAATGAATGGGCGAGCCGGCGCGGCGGCGGAGATCCAATTAATCCTTTCGCACCAATCATCCCCTCACCGACTCGCAAACACAGGACCTTCATTGCAGTATGGCTCTACCTGAATTCCCCTTTTTACTGATAGCTGGACACTTCTGCCACAATCGCTCGGCTCTCCCTATCAGCTACGAACCGGTTTTGCATGCAAATTTTCCTACGTAGTACCTACCCATTTTGTTGATAAAAGCGCTGCAAACTATTACACAACGGTTTATTATTTACCTGTATAGATGCCCCTTCTGCGTAGATCACTGTTTTCTGTGGTCAATGCCGACACCTCCCCCCCCCCCTCGCCAGCAAAGCCCTAAATCGAGTATTGGAGCCAGCCCGGGAATTACAGTTTCATAAAATGCGCAGGATTCAATAATTCAATAATAATGATACATTTCTTGTTATTCACGAAGCATAACGTTTGTTTAAGTTACAAAGTACCTATCAACAAAATCCAAAAGAGAAATCATTCTGCAAATGAAATAATATCACAGAACAACCGAATCGACTTCAAACAGCCATAAGTACATGAAGACCCGCTTCCCAACGTTCCGTTATATACCTTATGAAAAATAAATATAGGCTGCGAAGATTGTGATCAAACTATGCTGGGAATTGCAACGTCACCAAAGAATTCGTCTTTCTCATTTCCTTCCGCACCAAAAACTTAGTATAGTTACAGTAGATTGTATAGTTATAGTAGATTGTATAGTTACAGTAGATTAATAGTTACAGTAGATTAGTATGCTTACAGTAGATATAATACGGTTACAGTAAGTAGATTAGTACCACTTACATTGTAATTAGTACAGTTACATCAGATTGTAATAATATAATTACAATCAGTCACAAATAACGGAGATTTTGTTCAAACTATGCTGGGGAAATATTGCAATTTCACTGGAGAATACGTCCTTCTCATTTCCTTCCGCACCTAAAACGCTGCGAAGTCCTTGTCACTTGAGTTTATTATTCTATTCGACATACCTACAGACATGTTGCTGTTCATTTATTTTTCCTTTCATGCGCAATAATTTAAAATACTTGTTTTTGATGGATACCGTCAACTTTGCCCCCCCCCCCCCCCCACAACACGAATTAGTCCCTTTTGGTTCATTATTCTGCGAATAAAACATATGCATTCGCTGAGCATAAAACTTTTATAAAACCCTCACAACATTTTTTCTTTTACGTTTCAAGGTGCGTAGATTCAGAACATGGAATAATGTCCGTCCGTCGCCGTATCATGCCTACCTGCTTCTTTTTCGGTTTAAAAAATTCGTTCTTTCGCACACACATGGTCAGCTTCGGCCCTAGTTGTGTCCCGAAACATTGCAACCCGATCGGAATATACCCAAAGGTGTTAGTGAAAAAGGGATATAAAAATACACTGCCAAGGTGATGGCACAGGAGCTTCCTCGTCACAATCAGAGTGACCCATTATAAAATAGAACAGTGACCCATTATAAAATAGAGGATTACATAACATTACATAACGTGAAATATACATATTACATAACATAACATTACACAACGTAACATTACATAACATTACATGAAATATACATATTACATAACATTACGTCCATAATACATTACGTTCATTATACATAATTGCGAAAGTTATGCGTGTTTGAAGAATTTCACGTTAGCGCATGCGCAGGGCGAACCGCTGGCTCTATCATGTTGAAATCTATATGGGACCTCAATGGGCCCTACCCGCTTAATCCCTGAGAATTACATTGAAATTGGGTGAAATCTTTGGTTACTACGGCTGTAACAAGGAAATTAAATCTATTTCACGCCAGCGCATGCGCAGAGCGCACCGAGGGTCCGATCATGCTGAAATTCATACTGGAACTCACTAGGCCTTCTCCAAACAACCCTTGAAAATTTGAGCGAAATTGAATCAAAATTGTGAAAGTTATGCGTGTTTGTTGAATTTAACGTTAGCGCATGCGCAGGGCGTACCGCTGGATCAATCATGTTGAAATTTGTATGGAACCTCAAGGGGCCTTATCCGCACCATCTCCCAAAATTTGAGCTGAATCAATTCAAAATCGTGGAAGTTATGGCTGTAACAAGGAAATGCGGACAGACAGACTCACAGACCCACAGACTCACAGACCCACAGAACGACAGACACGGAACCAAATTTGTTCAGTAGGCTTTGAAACGCAAAATGCAAGTGGAAATTTTTATTTCTGAAGACAAAAATTTTTTGGCTCACGAAAGTGAACACAAGGCTTCCGCTGCTTCTTGCGGCTTTCTTGTGTTTTAGTAATATGAGCTTTTCCATGTTCATAGGTATAATAATAGTTTCCATGTTTTTTTTTTTTTGTTTTTTTTTTTGGCGAAAAGACCACATATGAAGTCGATTTTGACCAAAGAGTGAAAATTGAGGTTGTAACGAAGGTTCAGCTCCCAAAGTTCGTTTTTTATCAGTCAAAAACCTGGGAAGTTGTCTGAAATCATCATAAACATGTATAATGACACTAGAGTTAGTATCAACAGGTGAACAAAGACAATTAAATGACACTATCAATGATCAAAGATAATGTGCCAAAAATATGAGCCTAATTCGTGTTTTTGGGAGCCAAAATTGGTGGACACCATACAAAAAAATAGCTATTTCAATTATTCCATATGTATGAAACAATAAATGAACAGCCAACATTTCTGTGCGTATGTCCTGTAGAATAATAAACCCATACGACATGTACTTTGTAGCGTTTTTGTTTTATTATTCTGTGAATAATAGCACCTATGTAATCGCTCAGTAAAAAATTTTTATAGCACCCCCTCAAAAATTTGTACGTTTCAAGATTCCAAAAATGTGCGTGTTTTTGAGAGCCAAAATTGGTGGACACCATTACAAAAATAGCCATTTCAATTATTTCACATGAAAGAAAAATAAATGAACAGGCAAAATTCCTGTAGGTTGTCCAATAGAATAATAAACCCCACTGACAAGGACTTTGCAGCTTTTTTTTTAATCTACGGTTTATTTGTGTTCATTTAAATAGTGCCATTTAATTATCTTGATCCACTTGATGATAGTAATACATCTATCATCTAGTGTTATTATAAAAATTTAAGGTGACTTCAGACAATTTCATATTCGGTCTTATCGCCATAAAAAAACAAGGATAACGATATATCAGAAGCGCATGTGCACTAAAACCTCAAAAATTCCTCAAAAAACCAAGAAAATCCCTGTTTTTACGCCCATTTTCCTCCCATAACACCCTGAGTGTATTCCTATCGGGCTGCCGAGCTTCCCAAATAGGGGCCCAAACTGTGTGGGGAAGAATAACGATTTTAAACCAAAATTTAACGTAAATTTAAGGCTGGAACTTCGTTAGAACCTCAATTTTCCACTCTATGGTCAAAATTGACTTCATATTCGGTCTCCTGTTCCTAAAAACATACGATACCTACCTCAAAAGCTCATTTTAATAAAACAAAAAAATACCCATTTTTATACCCATTTTTCACTCATAACACCCTTGGGTTTATTCCGATCGGGCTGCAAAGTTTCGAGACACAACTAGGGCCAAATGGAGCATGTGTGCGAAAGATCGAATTTTTTAGAACGGAAATGAAGCCGATATGCATGATACGGCGTCCGGCGGACGGACATTGCATTTTTGGAATTTACGCACTTCGAAACGTAAAAGAAAAAATTGTGAGGGGGTGGGGGTGTTATACAATTTTTTTGCTGAGCGAATACATAGGTGTATTATTCACAGAATAATAAACAAAAAACGCTGCAAAGTCCTTGTCACATGGGTTTATTATTCTGCTGGACATACCTACAGAAATGCTGGCTGTTCATTTATTGTTGCTTTTATGTTGTTGTTCTGGTGGTTTCCACCAATTTTGGCCCCCAAAACTTGAATTAGGTGCGCTCCTTTTTTTCTTTTTTTTCCAAATTATCTTTGATCATTGGTAGTGCCATTTAATCGTCTTGATCCACGTGTTGACTCTTTTCCTATTGTTATTCTACAAAGTGATGGTGATTTCAGACGATTTCGCAGGTTTTTGACTCATGAAAAATCAATTTTGGGAGCTGAACATCTGGTACAACCCCAATTTTCCATTCTTTGGTCAAAATCGACTTCATATTTGGTCTTCTCGTCCACAAAAACATGGAAAAAGATACCTCAAAAGCTCATTTTACTAACATGTTACTAAAACACAAAAGTACCTATTTTTACACACATTTTCACTCATAACACCCCTGGGTATATTCCGATAGGGCTGAAAAGTTTCGGGACACAACTAGGGCCCAAATGGAGCATGTGTGCGAAAGAACGACTTTTTTAGACCGAAAATGAAGCCTGCACACGTGATACGGCGTACGGCGGACGGCGTACGGCGGACGGACATTGCATTTTTGGAATCTACGCACCTTGAAACGGAAAAGAAAAAAGTTTGAGGGGGTGTTATAAAAATTTTTTGCTGAGCGAATACATTTATTATTCACAGAATAATAAACCAAAAACGGGAAATACTGTAATATTAGTATAATATCTCCTGCGACAAGATCAACTGCCATGCAACGTTTGCACTGATAACGCAAAATAAAGAACGTTTTCAGAACACCAACAGAATATATTTATACCTACCTTCTTGATAATGTATCTGTGTAGATATTATGTAATAATTTACAATGAACGATTAGAGAAATTCTATTGACTTACACTAGTGACAGAATGAGAAACGGTGTAATTTGGTTTGCAGTTTAAACCGCATTAATAATATTATGTTGAATAAGAAATCTATGATCAGGAGTAAATGAGTGCAGTATTCCCTGTAACATCCACGATCTCACTCCTTGGCGTCCCTTGGAGCAGAGCAATGTTGCTCCATTTCGGCCCCATTGTCTACCGGTAAAACTTTATATCCTGCAGCAGATTTAATTATGGGAAATCTAATTGGCAAAATGAGGAAACCATAAATTTACCTGTAGTATCGAGCGATGACTGGGGCGCTGCCTTTTATCGTCGA
This sequence comes from Leptopterna dolabrata, assembly GCA_954871275.1. Taxonomy (NCBI): domain Eukaryota; kingdom Metazoa; phylum Arthropoda; class Insecta; order Hemiptera; family Miridae; genus Leptopterna; species Leptopterna dolabrata. Next base: position 22,684,626 of record OX940979.1, read on the forward strand.
TCCACTTTTTGAAAATTCAGTTACCCGTTGCGGACTAATAATGAACGACAAGGACCACCTTTTTATGTGCCTCTCGCCGTTCAACAACAGCCTTCCTCAATCTTCTCGACTTAACGTGTTTCAACCCCCATGCGTCGGGTGCCGCACTTTCTCATAGCAGGAGCCAACAAGGCCATCTCATCTACCTTTTCTTATTACGGTGCCTCCACTGGAGGTATCCACAGTCTTGGCACAATGTTAAAGCATCCATCATCGTAGTGAACGTAAAATGCTGCATCCATCCTCCTCTCCCTTCCAGCATGTACCGTAACCGATTATAACTTCCGCTACTCTTTCTTGGCAGATCCTACGATAGCCATTCATTTAAAAACTCTAGAGTGCTAGCCTTCACATTGCTAGCATGAAATGGTTTATTTTCATTTTTCATCAGGTTCATTTTTATTTTTTTATTTTTTTTTCCCTTTCAGCGTAGACCATTTTAGCGAATTTTCGAAGAAAAGGAAGCTATTGTTCTCGGTCCAAAATTTTTAAAACTCGAATTTCCGAAAGATTTTTATACCAAAATCCGTTTCAGACCATCCTGAATTCCCTGCCGAAAGACACCGAAAATTATATGTATATATATATATATATATATTTATATATTTATATATTTATATATTTATATATTTATATATTTATATATTTATATATTTATATATATATTTATATATTTATATATGTATGTGTCATTCCAGACGATAACTCTCGAAAGAATTGAGATAAAAAGTTCAAATTTGCACGAAAAATCTGTCTTGGCAATCGACAGGCTAAGTTCGAAGATGGGCAGAATCGGGTCACTCTAAGGGGGAGTTTTAGGGGGGAAAATTACCCATAAATTCCCAAAATGAAAAAGTCTGACAAGTGACACCTCATTTTAAAGGTTTTTGTACGCTGAACACGATGGTGAAATCAGAATTGCGATATCTCATTCCATTCTCAAACTGGAGCACTTTGAAGATGAAGGAACGTGGTTATTTCTTGAGATGTTCTTCCTGGTTCGTCTGCTCTAATCTGATAACGGAATGGGATATCGCAATTCTGACTTCACCATCGTGTTCAGCGTTGGAAAATCTACAAACCGAGGTGTTACTCGGCAAAAAATGGAACAAAAAATTTGTTACGTACCCAATACCTACTCTTCTGGTATTCAAAACATTTTTGATTTCCCCCTCCCCATCCTTCCACCCCAAATTTTACTTTGCGAAAAACTACTCCTGTTTTAATTTTGTATGGTATCAAGTTGGGAAAACATTGGCCGAAAATTAATTTTCAGAAAATTTTAGGCGGAGGAGGAAGATGCCGAAAACTTCGAAAATTTGCTCTTATAGCCATGCTGCATGACTGTGGTTTTTTTTTCTCTGATCTACATATAACAACCCTCGTGCTTCCCACAGGAAACCCCCACCCAGTAATTTATGAAACTCTGACCGTCGCTGAACCTAAGTAGGATCTTCGACATATTCCTACATTTTCACCTAATGTGGATCATTCTCGGCCGTGAATAAGAAACATGTCCCAGCCTATCAACTTATAGGTAGAAAAGCACCTATCAACAACATCCAAAATAGCCATCTTTCTTCAAAAATAAAATAATTCCTATCACGGAACAACAAATTCTATTTGTAAACGCCACAAAGTAATTATAATTACCTGTTCCCTATAAATGATATTATCTGATGGCCTGGAGTTAGATGTACTATATTGTATGATTCACGTTAATATCGACGAAGCTTTTCGCTTCAAACTTCTGGGCCTTACTGTGAACGAACAGCTGGATGTGCTATGCTCCGGGTGGTACCTATCAAATCATCCGAAAGTTCGGAATTAATTTTAAAACACCATAAAAACCATACTTTTCTTTTGAAAGTTTCCCAGCTACGGCATTCTGTAAATTTAAACCACTACTTTTCTAGAAATTGCCAAGCATCGACGTTCAATTAGACCTCAAAAGGGACCCAAAAAACCGAATTTCATTCATTTTGTAACTAAGGAAAGTGCCGCGGACGGAGATGTTTCAGTAGGACTTCGATGAGACTGGTATGGGACTGTCGAGACAACAACCCTCACATAGTTTAGCTCATGAGTTTCGGATCTATTACACTTTTCATTATTTCCTACTCTAAGTCGAGTATCAAATTTAGCATTTTGACGCATAAAATTACATACCAATAATTTCATAAAACCGACTTATGGAGTTCAGTTTAGGGCTTGTTTTAAATAATATTGGCAGCTAGTTAGTTCAAAGTTGAGCCAACTCTGGTGATTACTCTGGATTAAATGTTTTCTTCCTCTTGAATACTTGCCGACACTAAAAGACAGTTTATCGTTGTCTAAAGTCTAGGTAGATCAATCCAGCCAATTCTGATATACAACCTACGGTCAGAACCAACCTATGGGTTGGCATTTGTAAAAATGAAACGATAAAAGTGTTATTCACCTGTTTGTTGGAGATGAACGGTAATTTTGGATGAGAAATCTGAATATCACCTCGCTGAATCCATTCATTCCGAATTCGGGTACTCCGGCATATCACAAACACACCATGGTATATACTCCACACAACTCTCCCAAACCATTTTGGTTTATTATTTTCAATTAGGTGGTTTTTATTTGGTTCACCTTTGGGATCGAGCATGCAAAAAAAAAATCTTCCCCCCCCCTCCACTCAAAATTTGATGGTTTACGTTTCAAGGTATGTAGAAACCGAAAATGCAATAAAAAAAAGTCTGTCTGTCCGCCGTACGCCGTACACCGTACTTAGCACTTTTCTTAGTTGCCATGAAAAAAAAAAAAAATTCATGAAATTCGGGTTATAGGTTCCGTTCGGGGTCTAGTTGGTCCTCGAAACTCAGCGTTACTGTCAATCATCTCCAAGGGGTGAAAAATAGGGGTTGACATTTTCAGAACGCCGTCGGTCGAAAACTTTCGATAGAAGAGTATGTTTTGGTTTATTATTCTGTGAATAATACACCTATGTATTCGCTCAGCAAAAAATTTTTATAACACCCCCTCAAACTTTTTTCTTTTCCGTTTCAAGGTGCGTACCTACATTCCAAAAATGCAATGTCCGTCCGCCGTCCGCCGTACGCCGTATCACGTGTACAGGCTTAATTTTAGATCTAAAAAAGTCGTTCTTTCGCACACATGCTCCATTTGGGCCCTAGTTGTGTCCCGAAACTTTTCAGCCCGATCGGAATATACCCAGGGGTGTTATGAGTGAAAATGTGTGTAAAAATAGGTACTTTTTGCGTTTTAGCAACATGTTAGTAAAATGAGCTTTTGAGGTATCGTTTTCCATGTTTTTGGGGACGAGAATACCGAATATGAAGTCGATTTTGGCCAAAGACGCGGAAATTGAGGTTTTACCATTGGTTCAGCTCCCAAAATTGGTTTTTTTTAAGTCAAAAACCTGGAAAACTGTCTGAAATCACCATCAATGTGTATACTAACATTAGAAAAAGTGTAAACAGCTGAATCAAGACCATTAAATCGCACTACCAATGATCAAAGATGATCTGGGGGAAAAAAAAGTGTACCTATTTCATGTTTTGGGGGCCAAAATTGGTGGAAATCATCAGGAATAGCTATTTCAATCATTCCACATGAAAGAAACTATAAATTTAACTGCCAACGAGAATCTCTAGAACTCCAATAGAATAATAAACCCATGTGACAAGGACTTTGCAGCGTTTTTTTTAACGTTTTTAAAATGATCTTGAAGTAAAGAATTTTTTGAGACCACCCGGAGCATTGTACGACCAGCCGTTCGTTTGCACCGAAAAGCTTTGTCAACACGATCGTGAATCAAACGGTATAAATCCGGCCCGGATATCATCACTAGGGAGCACCTGATTATAGTCAAGGATGGCTGTATGAAGTCGAGTTGGTTGTTCTGCGTTATTATTTCATTTGAAAAATGATGGGTTTATTGTTTTTTTTTGGTAGGTACTTTTGAAACTTGGACAAACGTTGAAGTATTATTGATGCATAAATTATTACACAGTGGTAAATTATTACACAACGGCACATTATTACACAACGGTAAATTATTACATAACGGTAAATTATTACACATCGGTTCATCTACCTAGAAGGGGCTGGATTTTGTTGATTTTTGCAACTTGACCACCCGCTGAAGTATTATTGATGGGCAAATTATTACACAACGGTAGGCAGATTATTACACAACGTTTCATATTATACTATCTACGTAGAAGGGACTGGATTTTGTTGATAGGTACTTTTGCAACTTGATAATCGTTGAAGTATTATTGATGGGCAAATGATTACACAACGGTAAATTATTACACAACGGTTCATTATAGTGTCTACGTAGAAGGGGCATCTATGCAGTTAAATTGTTACACAACGGTTCATTATTTGCCCTATACTTCATGAATAACTAAAAATAATTGATGATTGAATTATTGAATCCCCCGCATTTGTAGGAAACTTTAATTCCGGAGCTGGCTCTAGTACTCGATTTAGGGCTTTGCTGGGGGGAGCCCGAGGGTATTGACCACAGAAAACAGTGATCTACGCAGAAGGGGCATCTATGCAGGTGAATAATAAACCTTTGTGGAATAATTTGCAGCGTTTTTCCTTTCAGCGACCTCTCAACTGACATATACGAACTAGGCAATGACTACCATAACCCTGTCATCTCTTGCAACCCAGAAAACCACACCCCAAATCGATTACTACGAGGACTGAAGAGGAAGCTAAACACCAACATAATCTCGGTGGCTTTTGGGATAACTGTGGATATGTCAGTCATTAACAACGAGAGATTATTATATATTATAGCGATGGGATATACTGTTGAAACAACTACTAGCAATAATGACGATTCTGATCTAAGCATAAACAATGTGCCTCTGATACAAATCCAACGTTCTTTTTCAGTGGGACAAACCAACTTTTTTTTTAATTTTTTTATTTTAATCACTGACTTTTGCTCTAATCGCATTGCACTGTAAGCAAGGACCGTCGCCTCGAAGGTTTTAATTGAGTCTGACTGCATAATGATGGAACAATCTCCACGAGAATTAGGAAAAACTTTACAGCAAGGATGGAAATAATAACGGGAATCAGGCAATTCCAAATTTTCAAGTTAGCTGAAACTTTTCGCAATTTTCCACCCAAGTCTGACGCTTATTTCCTTGCGAGAATAAATATTTTTACTTTTAAACTTTCCACTCAGGAGTTCAATTAGAGGATAGTTTGAGCGACTATCGCCTGGTTCAACTAGGGAGATGGATAATCAGATGAAGAGCCACTTTCACCAATACTTCCTAATAACCATGAAGAAAAAAAAACATTGCTTCATGGAATCGGAGATTTGAAGAGCTGGTTAAGGACAAGTGGGTTTCACGAGCTGTTACACTGTTTTCATAAAAGGTTGTTTTCATAAAACGTCTATTTAACTTTTAACGGTATCATGGAGGCGTTGGCCCGCCAAAATGGAGGCATGGACGCGCACTGTGAGGTTAAGTGTCTTGTGCTAATCTGTTTTTTGGCGTTTGGTCTGTTGTTTATATTGTTGAGTGTAGCATTACGTTTATTTTTGAAAGAAAGTTTGTTCACTGTCGAAATGCGGAAACCAGCATGGATCCAGCGTCGCGAAAACGAAAACGCGGACCGGTGTGAAGCCAGTGAAAAAGAGATTTTGGTTGACATTGTTCTCAAGTATTTCAACATTAGAAATCCAACGGTGTTCTATCTGTCGTTCCTGTTATAGAATATGTTTGTTATGCAGTGCATCAGATTATCACTGTGTCCCGCAGCCTGCCATGATAGGTAGGTTATGTAACTGCACAACTTCTCACTAACAGTGGTCCGATTTCTCTCAAAATTTTTGGAATTGTATAGGTTTATTGCGGATTTTAAATTTTATAGGTCAACAACGCTTGAGCTAATATATAAAAAATAATAATAAAACATCCAAGGAACTGCATGATTGACCTTTGTTGATAGGTAGGTAAAGTTGTTTCTCCCTCCCATCAGTTCAAATAAACGAGAAAGCTCCAGTACGAACCGAAATGGCCTAGGTAATCAATCCCCTACTCATTTTTGTGGAAGAAGAAGAATAATAATGTCAAGATTAATAATAACAGAAGAATGGTTCGCATGAAAACTGTCGAACTGGGAAGATGGCGAAGTGGTAACTCGTTTATTTAGGACGCTGACCATCCAAAATCGGCTGGGTAGTTTTAATCGGCGATCTGTCTCTTTTGATCATTGATTTCTTAAACGAGGTTGGTGAAATCGGATGTAGTTGTTTTACGCCTGAGATCTTCGGTTTAATAGCTGATCAAAAACTTGGGTGAAACCGGCCCTAAAAGGTAGAATCTAAGTTATAGGAATAAAATGAATAAATCAATATTCCTACATCACTTTAACACAATAACGACTTAGCTTCTCAGCACGTTGCTAAAATTTCTCCGCAGCATAAAGCGGTCCAAAAAAGGATGAAAGGTGGATCGAACCTTCTAATCCTCCATATGAATATATTAATTTATTTTCTGTTCGGCATATTTGGCTGGGACAAGGCGCCAGGGAAGGATGGCGTTAAAGCGGAACTCCTTAACTGCCTAAATGGCTTAAATGCGGAGGCATACAAAGTGTTGGAATGATAACAGCAACGCGATTGGCCGAATTTAGTGAACGTATTCTAGGAGACTGCCAATGCGGTTTCCGTAGAGTCTGGCACTCTGCTCAATTCATGCTTGGAAAAAGTCACCAGAGCCATAGAGACGAACACAAATCGAACAATCTTCAGCAGAACGGTTCAGTGAACTGAACTAGTGACTACGGAGGGTCCGCGATCTACATAATATGTGTAGAATAGTACATATGTTATATAGAAGGGTTATCTATACGGAGACCTGTGATCTGTAACAGGAGGGTATTCTGTACAAAATAATAAACCGTTGTGCAGGGATTTGGAGCGTTTTTTAACTCTTATACAACGTTATTTTTAAATCTGAGTATATCAATGTAAAGCCTATTTGATGAAGAAGTTTTGTGAAATTGACAAGTTATAGGTATTTTTTTGTAACCTCAGTAGAACGTACAATCTTTTTCACAATTTTAAGTGTTGGAATTTTCAAATGTTCCAACTGATACTGGCCAACATTTTAAGAAACTCCGACCATTGAAAACAGAAGAATCTTACAGGAAATTCAACGTTCTTTCAAACGATGTAATTGGATTTGTTGTAGTCTCAATATTTTTGAATTTATTAGCGTTTTTATGTGGTAAGGTAATGAAAAGTTGGAAAAACACAAATTGTCGGATATCGTTAAAACGAAGAACTTTCCGAAAAATTTCTACTGAGTATTTTTTGTTTCAAATGAAGAGTAATTCGATTCCCTGAGTTTCTCCAGAAGGAACCGGGTCACCCTGTATATAAATCAATATTGTCTGCTCACAAACACCAGGGATCGGCTATACCTCAATTTCACGAAAAAGTTCCACTGACGGGTGACCAATGGGCCTTCTGAACAGAATCTTCGACAAACATTTTTGTGCGACGTAGAGAAGTTGCGTTCTTGTTGTATGAGGGGACCCCATGCCTCAGCACCATTATACACTAACAAAGATTGGGCCAAAGCGAAATACAAAATCCTTTTTACTTCAACCGATAGAAACCCACGGACCTCAAAAAAGGTCGAGGATATGGCAGTGATGTTTCCGGATACCCTGAAGGGACAGATCAATTCCTAAGCTGAATCTAGAAAGAAAAAAAAAATCCCTACCCTTCTACTGGAAGTTTTCTAGCTACGGGGCGTTCTGAAAATTGTAAACCCTATTGTTCACCCCTTGTAGATGACTGACAGTAACGCCGAGCTTCGCGGCCCAACTAAACCCCACATGGTACCTACAATATGAATTTCATCAATTTTGGTTCATGGTAACTAAGGAAAGTGCCGTGTGCGGCGTATGACGTACCGTGGACGGACAGAAACGTTTTCATTCCATTTTCGGATTCTACTTACCTACCAACTTTGAAACCATCAAATTTTGAGGGGGGGAGGGGGTTAATTTTTTCCCATGCCCGATTCCAAAAGTTCATTAGGTAGGTATCGAACATAATAAACCAAAACGGCATATTGTGGCGCAACATGAAAGCTCAAGAGTGCGGTTTTAGATATAATTACATTGGGGATGTACTTACACAACTAAGTATTTATTAAGCATGGAACTCCTTCAGTAAATAGACAAGTTCCGACATTAATGTGGTGAGTTCAGTTGTCTCTAATCCAAATAAGAGTATTAATCAAACGAAAAGACCACCTTATGAAGTGAAGATCACTATGCAGTATGCAGTGGAATATGTGAACACTACAAGTCTGAATATAAACCTCATACGGGATTGCCTCGAGGACTGGTTCTTGATAGCATTATAATCCAGTGTTCACTGACTTATTTTCTTCGTCAATGAACTATACCTAGTACTAGAGAACCAAAATTAGCTGTTTTTCGGCCGTACGCCGTATCATGCATATCCACTTCATTTTTGGTCTAAAAAGTTCGTAATTTTGCACAAAAGCTCCATTTGGGCCCTGGTTGTGTCCCGAAACTTTGCAGCCCGATGTGTAAAAATAAGGGTTTTTGGTGTTTGAGTAACATTAGCTTGTGCTCCCCGTTTTTTAGGACGAGGAGACCGAATATGAACCAGAGAGTGGAAAATTGATGTTCTAACGAAGTTTCAGCCTTGAATTTACGGTGAATTTTGGTCTAAAATCGTCGATCTTCCTCAAACAGTTTGGGTCTCAATTTTGGAACGCATTTGGGCCCTAGTTGTGCTCAGAAGCTCGGCCGCCCGATCGGAATACATCTACGGGTGTTATGGGGGGAACAAGGTTGTAAACTAGGATTTTACAAGGTATCTTTGAGGTTTTAGTGAACATGAGCTTGTGAGGTATCGTTTTCCATATTTTCTAGGGCGAGAAGACGGAATATGAAATTGATTTTGACCAAAGAGTGAAGAATTGAGGTTGTAACGAAGGTTCAGCTCCCAGTATTCATCGTTTATGGGTCAAAAACCAGGGCAATTGTCTGAAATCACCATAATTTGTTTAATAACACTAAAAGTAGTAACAACAGGTGAATCATGACAATTAAATGGCACTACCAATGATCAAAGATAATTTGTAAAAAAAAAAGTAGGAGCCTAATTCGTGTTTTTGATAAATACTTAATGAACAGCCAACATTTAGAAAAAAAAAAATTTAGAATAGAATAATAACCTCATGTGACAAGGACCTTGCCACGTTTTCAAATGTCCCCGTTAGGGATATGAGTTCGTGGGGACCCAAACTGTGAGTGGAAAAACGATGATTTTAGACCAAAATTTAACGTAAATTTAAGGCTGACAAGTCGTCAGCCTCAATTTTCCACTCATCGATCGATTTCATATTCGGTCTTCTCGTCCAAAAAATAAGGAAAACGGTACCTCACAAGCTCATGTTACCAAAACACCAAAAAACCCTATTTTTACATCCATTTTTCACCCAGAACACCCTTGGGTACATTCCAATCGGGCTGCATAGTTTCGGAACACAATTAGGACCCAAATGGAGCATGTGTACGAAAGAATGAACTTTTTAGACAGGAAATAAATATGTATGATACAGCGTAGGGCGGATGGACATTGCATTTTTGGAATCTGCGCACCTTGAAGCGTAAAAGAAAATTTTTTGAGGGGGTGTTATAGAAATGTTTGCTGAGCGAATACATACGAGTATTATTCATAGAATAATAAACCAAAAGTGACCTTGATCATTCCGAAAGTGGTTTCCGTTCGCGCAGGAATGTGTTTTGGTAACCCGCGCGCGTCCAACGTGAAATGTGTGGGTCGGGGAGAAGGAAATGATGAGCTGAAGTGAAGGTAGAGGTTGATTCATGATCCCCTGGAAATCCCCAGGGGCCTTGGAGGGCTAACAGAGAGCTTGTGCATGCAAAACTTGATGTGACGAGGTGGAGAGCGGATCGGAGTGATGAACCTCCCCCATTTCGACCACTTTGGCGTTGCGTCGTACAGGCCATCGCTCGTTCATCAATATGATTTGTTCCCCTTACAAGTACATGCATCCTGGTTATACACCATCCAACCAAATTGAATCAACCATCACACAACTTTTAGATTCGGAGGTCACACAAACTGATATATTTTATTCTACCATGAGATTAACAAGGCATTAACAAGGCATTGCTTGCACATAATTATATATATTATGGTTGCGTAATGATATTTATGTTAAATTGCAAAAAATTTTGATTGTCATAAAACTACACGCCACTTATCGCGCCCCCGTTGTTGAGGTTTAAAGTTCTCTTAGACCGAATTTCTGAAGAACATACGCTATCTACAGCAATGGTTCAAAACAATTTAGTAGGAGCAAGAGTTATTGCAAGTTGAAACATATCTGTTTCTTAGGATTCTGAGTTATCATTTTTTATGTGTCATTCCACACGATATTCAAGCTGTTGTAAACACAACAAATTCTTCTTTTCGCCAAGTTGTTGTAAGTACTAACAAAATAAAAATTATATATATGTCTACATTATAATACTGTAATTGTATATTATATTGTCGACGTTGTAAGACGGCTGAATAGTGAGCCTGGACTGACTCTTTACCCTGGAAATTATACCATAAGTACAACGCCGTTTGCAGATGACCAGGTGGTTTTGCAGGCTAGCGAGGATAGTTGCAGCAAACCGTAGATCATCTGAGTCACGTATGCAAACAGCATATAATAATATAACGTGAAAAGCATACAATATAAGGATTTCCAGCTCCAAAACCAATGTGAAAGGAAAGAAGCCTGTGCGTTCCAAAATTGTGGCCGACGTGAAAATAATTGAACAAGTGTCTCAATAGTGTTCCAATTCTTGTGATGTCCAGAAGGTTGGAAGATTCCAAATGATGTGTGCCAGGAGGGAGTGTGGAATGAGGCAGACCTCAAGTTTTATAACGTAAATGACAACTCCTGTTTTGCTTCATGGAAGTGAATTGTGGACGATGACTGTAAGGTATCAGCAACGGATTCAGTCGACTGAAATGAGGTTCTGAGACAAGTCAGAGGGTGCACCATCATAGAAAAGTTCAGAAACGACTATATAAGAGCCGACCCGGCAATGCGAAGTTGGTCAAAAGTCGTTCACATCCAAAGCATGGACTCGTCCCAGCATGTAAAGTGGGTCGTCCAGTACAGGCCCAATGGAAGACGTCATGTGGGACAGGAGAACCTCGACAGCGGAACAGGCAGCACCACTAACTGAAGACATTTAACAGGCTGCACAGCCTAATCCATAATATGGAATTAACTCCAATAAGAAAGAGTTCGAAGATGACAGTTCTTGGAATTTAAAAGCTCCATTAATGCAACATGACCATCATGACTAAATTTTCGAAAATGGCCACTCCGCTATTTTCAACAGTTTTAGAGAGCTCTGAGCCCAAAACACTCCAATATGATCCCGTTTTCACCATATATTTTTGAATATTGAAACAGTCAATGTAATAAGGAAAAGCTGGAATTTCCGAGTTTCAAGTATCCATTACACACTTCGATGATTTCATATAAGCATTAGGTGGTTTATATCCCATTTCACATATTTTATCTATTCTTGAACCACTTGTTATTTTCTTATTGTGCATAAATGTAAACATAGGTACCTTTCAGGTGAGTCAAACGATTATATCGAAAATCTAAAGCTTCTACTCAAGCGAAGGATCCAGTGGGGAAATACTTTCAGAAATCTCACTAGCGATTCGCTCCCGGTGATTATGGTCAGCAAGTACGCTCTTCTAGTTACAGTGGATAGTTTCACCATCGTTAGCGAATTCTTTTACAGCTGTTTCATTAAGTTCGGCCAAGTTTACTAATCTTCTAATGTGGTAAAGTTTGTGAGAGGGCGGTGATCACGCCGAACAAGAGTATTTAATCAGGAGAGGATGGGAAAACGGGGGATGGAGAGCCTGAGGTGCGAAAGTTTCAAGCTCGGGCAACTTGGTTCTGTTTCCAAGCAGAAATGCGGGGAAGTTACTGGGGCATCACTTCATGAGGTGATTTAGGCGTCACAATGACCGCTTCCCCCTCTGCCTGTCTTATCAATTCAGACCCACACGACCAGGATGTTGGATACTAATTCAGTCGTACTCGCCCGACAGCTACCTCTAGGATCCAGAGCTATTGTTGCAAATAATGACGTGTATCTAGTACCTAGTAGGGGGAACTGTTCAACTCTAGAGCAAAATATGACTTCCGCAGGTACCTACCTATACAGCTTGAAAGCTTATATAATGTATCTTTCACTATCTGACAGCTTATTCTTTCAATGGAAAGCAAGACTCAAACAATTTTCTTTCCAAATGAATTTTGGAGAATTTCATTATTGTGGGAAATGGTTCGAATACAACATTTTCCGTGTTTTCGGAGGAAATACTCCATTGCGATGGGGCGCAAGTCGAAAGTTAAGCATTTTGGATTCATTCCTAGATTCAACATTCCTAGAACAAAGGTAACTAGGTACATTAAAAAAGGATGATTAGGGAGATGAGGAACTGTCCAAAACAAAAGGTGGGTCAAATTTAAGATTATGTGAGTCAATACTCTATTGCGGAGGAAATACTCCATTGCAATGGCGCGCAAGTCGACAGTTTAAGCGCTTTGGATTCGTTTCTGGTTTTAAACACTGTTTATCAGTATGTAGACATGAATAAAGGTTACTAGGTGTTATTATGAAGAAAAGGATGAGTTAGGAGATGAGGAATTTTCCAAAACGAAAAGTAGGTCAAATCTAAGATTTGGTGAGTAACAAATCGGTAAAAATGGATAACATTGTCCCGTCATTAGAATATCACCAAACGTGGTGTAGAATGGTTAGTACCTGATGATCGGAATTCTATTTTTTCACATAAAGTGTGTCCATTTCGAATTTTCATGGGTAAAAAGTCACCAAAATTGTCTACAACATTTGAAGATCACCAAAAATATCACACATACATTAAATACTGGATTATCGTCGTAAATCAAATAAATTTTATTCAAAAAAAGATGCGAACTATTACACAGCGGTTTATTATTTCCCTGTCTTGAATATTTAACTTGTTTTAACCCCCCCCCCCCTCCCACAAAATTTGATGGTTTCCGTTTCAAGGCATGTAGAATTCGAAAATGTAATAAAAACGCTGCAAATCCCTGCACAGCGGTTTATTATTTTGTACAGAATACCCTTCTGTTACAGATCACAGCTCTCCGTACAGACAACCCGTCTATATAATATAATATGTACTATTCTACACATATTATGTAGATCGCAGACCGTCCGTAGGTTAGTACCTAATCCCGTGCTCGTTACTAGGTACCTACCTAAATCACGAGTTAAATGTTGCTACAACAATTCCGCCGATGAAAAACAGTAACGAAAGTGGCAAAAAGAAACACAAATAATGAAGTTCTCAAGGGAAATTGTTGATGTGGAGTGAAAAAGATGCAAACGTAGCTACCTACCAACAAAGCCCCTTCCACGTAGCTGGTATAATGAACCGTTGTGTAACAATTTACCGTTGTGTAATAATTTACCATTGTGTAGTAATTTACCCATCAATAATACATCAAAGTTTGTTCAAGTTTCACTACCTATCAACAAACTCCAAAAGAGCCATCACTTTTCAAATGAAATAATATCACAGAACAACCAACTCGACTTCACACTCTGTGATTGTAATCAGGTGATCCCTAGCAATGATGTTATCTCGGGCCAATTCCCGATTGTTAGCGCGTCCCTAGTGATGATATTTGGGCTGAATGTATAAATTTTAGTCACCCTGCTGTTGAAAATGACTGTCGGGGTAAACTTCTGGGTCTTACTGTGAACGAACGGCTGGACGTACAATGCTCCGGGAGGTCTTGAAAAACTCTCAAGTTCGGGAACTATTTGAAACATTTTCGGACTCTGCACATGCCTTGAAACGGAAACCATCAAGTTTTGAGCGGCGGGGGGGGGGGGAGGTTAAAATTTGTTCCATGATCGATTCCAAAGGTTCATTATTGAAAATAACAAACCCAAACGCTGCAAAGTCCTTGTCACATGGGTTTATTATTTTATTGGACAACCTACTGAAATTGTGGCTGTTAATTTGTTGTTTCTTACATGCAAAATAATTGAAATAGCTATTTTTCATGATTTCCACCAATTTTGGTCAGCGACACACAAATTAGGTACACTCCTTTTTTAAAAAATATCTTTGATCATTGGTAGTGCCATTAAATCGTCTTGATCCGCGTGCTGATACTTTTTCTAGTGTTATTATACAAATTTATGGTCATTTCACACGATTTCCCAGGTTTTTGACTCATAAAAACATCAATTTTGGGAGCTGAACATCTTGTAGAATCTCAATTTTCCACACTTTGGTCAAAATCGACTTCATATTCGGTCTCCTCGTGCCCAAAAACATGGAAAATAATACCTCAAAAGCTCGCGTTACTAACATGTTACTAAAACACAAAATGTACTTATTTTTACACACATTTTCACTCATACCACCCCTGGGTATATTCCGATCGGGACACAACTAGGGCCAAAAAAGAGCATGTTTGCGAAAGAACGAAATTTTTAGACCGAAAATGAAGCCGGTATGCGTGATACGGCGTACGGCGGACGGCGGACGGACATTGCGTTTTTGGAATCTACGCACCTTGAAACGGAAAAAGAAAAAGTTTGAGGGGGTATTATAAAAATGTTTTGCTGAGCAATTACATAGGTGTATTATTCACGGAATAATACACCAAAACCATACCCTTCATCGAAAGTTCTCGAGCTAATGCGTTTTGAAAATGGACTAACTAGATACCAAACGGGACCTACAAACCAAATTTCATTCATTTTGGTTCATGGTAACTAAGAAAAGTGTGAAGTACGGTGTACGGCGGATGGACATGAATTTTTTTATTTGATTTTTGGGTTCTACGTGCCTACCTTGAAACGTATACCATCAAGTTTGTGGAGTGGGTGGGGGGGGGTATATTCTTTTTTCTTCACGCTCGACTTCACAGGTTCATTATTATTCAAAATAATAAACCGAAAAAAGTCAAAATTGAATTAAAATTGAATTGTTGTTGGACAAATATCATCAAAAATCGTCAGAAATAGCTATGAAAATAACGCATGAAAACTCACTTGAAACCCACCAAAAATGTTATGAGGCTCAAAAAGGTACACTGTTGAATATTTCTTTTCCGAAAAGTTTAAGCATTTTTAGTATTCTACGTAAAACCATGCTAATGACCATTGTATTAACAGTGAAACGCATAACGACTACAATCTCGTATATAATATCAGTTACGTGTATAACATCACGTCGGATAACTCTGAAAAATTAATATTCTCGGAACTACATTCGTGTGTGATGTTGAGATTTGGCCTCGAGCGCCACCCTAATGAGTCAGCAACGAAGCCGGATTCCCATGTACGCCAATACGGATAAAGAGAGATGGATATCCATCGGTTGAATGTTACACCGAGTTCCGTCTCCTCCTCATTTTCGCCGAAATAGGAATGAGCTGTATTCAGTAACAGATCCAACGACTTAGGTTGATTGTTTATCATTTCACCAACAGCCCCTACCAACATGACATCGTTCTGTCAAAGATGCAGTCGCACGTTTCGCCGGGAAGCGAATTCAATTTCAACTTTCCATTAAACAAGCGGGCAATTTCCTCAAGCGCGGTAAATGCCTCTGTGACCAGCCTATCCTTCCTGGAGGGGGCTTCGACTCGTCAACTATTTGAAGCTGGAATTGCTTCTCGCGAACGAATTTCTCGCCAAATAAATACTAATACGGGTATCTTAGGATGAATGTGTATCAGTCCGTAATTAAATACCTATGTTATAACAATAAGCATCTTAACGGATGCTTCTCAGGCAACCTTTTGCTTCCTCACTACCGAAGGCAGGGAAGCCTTTTGCATGAGTCGAAAAAATTAATATGCCCTCCAACATTGAAATTTCCATTTTATTTTGGGTTTCAGGGATCAAGCAAGGACTTCGGCTACGTGACCGTCTGTAATTCATTCAGTCCGTATCTAATTCCGTTTAACCATCTTAACTTATCGAAAGAACTATACAATTGAGGTGAAATTCGATACCTAATTGATTGACCTACATTCTCATTTCCGGCACTTTCATTTAATCAATAGATTTATTTTGGTAGTTGAAATGACTTACTGTAGGACCAAATGGCGGGAATTTCTTCATTTCCCTCTCGGTCCCATTAGGAGTTACTGACATTGTATTACGTAGTTTGATACAAACCTGGCTGTTTGCTTCTAAAACTAATTTAAATGTACCAATTACACTTTCCCACCAATTACTTCACCACATAGTCGCTTTTCAACTCAGTTCGTCTCGTGACATGGGTTTTTTATGCCCACTTGCGTTGAATGAGAATAATATCAATATTTCACCATACCTACCTCAACTGCGACGGCTTAGAGGACGACAATCATAACATATTCTTAGAAATGCACATTCAGGTGGCGGTAAGGAGTTGTTTACAAGCTAGTAGCTCTGAGCGTAATGTTACTCGAAGTGGTGCCTAAAAAAAGAACTTGAAAAAGGCAGGTTGAAGGCAGGGGGAGGTGCATCAATTTGCCAATTCTGTATTCTTGTAGCACAGCTTAATACAAATCTGACCATCTGCTTATTTTCCCCGTATCAATGCTTAAATGCTCACCACCCACCCATTCGTTTTTGCTTTTTTTTGGAATTTTTAGGGTGGTGGTCCACTGCAAGCGTATACGACCTTCCAACGCGCTTCGCGCTACAAGAGCCGCAAGGAGAGGAAGATCCAACGCTGTTGATTTCTATTTGGTATCGTCCACGCAAGCGTATACGCGCTTCAAGCGGCGGATCTGAAAAAAGTTGGATGTGCCGCTAGTTCATAGTTTTATTCCATTTTCTGATTCTATGTAGGCAATTATATTGAAAGCAAACCATCAAATTTGTGTTGGTGGGAGGGGGGGGGGGGGTAAAAAATTGTATGAATGAAAATTATAAACCAAAATTCAACATTTTCATATCTGATCGACACTCGATCGGCCTCTTCCGGTCCATTTGGTAACTTGGTCCAGTCAGCTATAAAAAGAAAACCCCTGCAGCAACCGAATTACTCAATGGCCATCTACAGTTTGAAGGACTGCTGACTGCTTTGACTGAGGAAAATTACCTTGACTGGGCCAATCAAATGCTCCTCTCCATCATCCACCCTTCTGACCTGCCAATCAACGGAGGACAACTTAATGGGTGAATGTTTAGGAGGGAGAGAAACATTTCGTCTCTCGAAGGGCTGCTGTCAAACCAGCAAGGTGGGCAAGCCGTCTACAACCTAATCCTTTCTTGGTTGCTGACAAAAAACGCTGCAAATCCCTGCACAACGGTTTATTATTTTGTATAGAATACCCTTCTGTTACAGATCACAGCTCTATGTATAGATAACCCGTCTATATAATATGATATGTACTATTCTACACATATTATGTAGATCGCAGACCCTCCATAGGTTAGTACCTAACCCCGTACTCGTTACTAGGTACCTACCTAAATCACGAGTTAAATGTTGCTAAAATAATTCTGCCGATGACAAACCGTACCTAACAAAAAGAAACACACATAATGAAGTTCTGAAAAGAAATTGTTGATGAGGAGTGAAAAAAGTTGCGAAAGTACCTACCAACAAACTCCAGCTCCTTCTACGTAGATGGTATAATGAACCGTTGTGTAATAATTTACCGTTGAGTAATGATTTACCGTAGTAATAATTTACCCATCAATAATACTTCAACGTTTGTTCAAGTTTCACTACCTACCAACAAACTCCAATAGAGCCATCATTTTTCAAATTAAATAATATCACAGAACAACCAACTCGACTTCATACTCCGCCAATATAATCAGGTGATCCCTACCAATGATTGGCCGTATTCACAAATTCCTATTGTGGGCGCGTCTCTGGTTACGAGATTTGGTTTGAATTGTATACAATTTCATTCACACTGGAGTCGAAAATGCCTGTCGGTGCAAACTTCGGGGCCTTACTGTGAACGAACGGCTGGACGTACGATGCTCCGGATGGTCTTAAAAAACTCGCAAGTTCGAAAACTATTTAAAACCGTAAAAATATTTACGTGAAAAAATGGTATAGGCGTTTTGAAAATTTCAACCCCTATTTTGAACCCCTTAGAGATGACTCACAGTAACGTCGAGCTTCGAGGACCAACTAGACGCCGAACGGAACCTATAACCCGAATTTCATCAATTTTTTTTCATGGTAACTAAGAAAAGTGGCCCGTACGGCGTACGGCGTACGGCGGACAGACAGAAATATTTTTATTGCAGTTTTGGATTCTACATACCTTGAAACGTAAACCATCAAATTTTGAGGGGGGGTAAGAATTTTTTTTTTCATGCTCGATTCCAATGGTTCATTATTGAAAATAATAAACCAAAACCTGAGCTCACATTGCTTTGTTATGAGTTACGACATAGCTAATCCAGTGCATGTTGATTTCGCAAACCTCAATGCTTACTACATGCCCACGGCCTCAATATCATCATCCTATACGCCAATGAGCCAAAATACCTATGAATTACCTTAGATGCGAAACTGCGATGGAAACCACAAGTTAGAAAGACTAAGTCAGAGCTGGTTCTGAAACTTGGAAAAATATGCTGGTTAATGGGCAGACGACAAACTTGTCTGTTCAGAATAAGTTAACCCTGCATAGTCAAGTACTAAAGCCAGTATGGGCCTATGGAGCGCAGCTGTGGGGCTGTATAGCCCAGGGCGAGCGAGAGATCATCCAGCGTTTTCAAAACAGTGTACTCAGAAGCACAGTCAGTGCAAATTGGTAGATACCTACGTAATGACAGACGCCATCACGATACAAATAAAAAACGGGTTACTGAAAGGTTGTCTGTTTCCATTTGAACGAATAATACACTGTTATACCGGTTCCGGTGATCAAACCATCGTCAGTAACAAGGAATAAACCATTAAGAAAACAACAAGAAAATCTCCATCGCCCATCTGAAATGACTAGTCATGGATGGAAGTCGGCGTGGATGACCTGCTAAGAAGGCTGAAGAGGAGGAAACCGCACGAACAATGTAGCACAGTGAAAGTGATAACACGAGTATAATGAATTAACAATTCAGTAGGTAGTAGTTAAAAAAAGTGAACAAAACAAGTTTTGTACCTTCGTTTTGTAATTTATTGTAATAAATAAGACAAAAAAGGAATTGCTAATAAGTTTTAACTTGGTGTGAGTACCTACTTAATGAGAAGTACCCGTGACTTCTGCTTATATGACTTTCTCATTTTCAGATGAAAGTAGATTCAATTTTAAGAATTTTGAGCTTTTGAATTCTCCTACGATGAATAGGTCTTTTTCTGTGAGCTTTCAAAGTTTCGGCGACGAGTGACGTCAGTGAACCCCTCCCACCAGGGCGGGACCCCCTTGAGACAAACACGATCATTTCTCCAAGGAGTTGGGCTTGTGTGTTGCAACGTAGACTCATCGACTCGAGGGTAGGTGTTGGAATGCGGTTCGAAGCACCCACAGTTGTGGAAACATCATGTTGAACGTTACTAACGGGTTGTCTTTATATACATCAAGTGTTTCCACAACTGTAGGTGCTTCGAATCGTATTCCAATGGCAGTACGAAGCCCATAACCTAACGGAATTAATATACCTACCTAATATCTAAGTATATTTTTAAGTTTTCAAATTCACAGATTGCAAATCGTAGTCAAAAGCTTGAACCAGAATGTATTGCTCAACTTTTCGAAACACTTGATGTATAAATAAAGACAACCCGTTAGTAACGCTCAACATCCAAGTTTCCACAACTGCTGGTGCTTTGAATCATATTCCAATCCTCCTTATTGAAATATAATTTAAAAAATAAATAAATGAAAAAAAAGACCTTCAAGTTACTACCTACTTTTACTGTTTCTCCTAAATTGACAAACAAAGTTCTCCCTCGTCCCCCCCCCCCCCCTTCTTTGTAGAAAAACACGTCTTGAATGTGTAGATGAAATTTACAGTTGGATCTCGATTTAGAAGAAAATGGGGAAAATATCTGTGACCAGATAGGTATAAACCATTGTAACTGAAAAATTGGGGATGGATCACACAGATAGTAGGGGCAATGACATCGGTGAAATGGTGGCTCGACTGAACATGATCATTCTCAACAGAGGTAATGTGTCCACATTCAGGAGGCCCGGTTGTAGAGGTACCATCCCAGACATAACCTTTGCAACAGAGAGACTGGGAGGCCAAGTTAAAGACTGGCACGTTTCGGAAAGGTACACAGCAAGCGACCACCAGTACATTGAGTACGCAATTGTAGACCACAACACCCAAGCCCCACCAGGGCCCCCAAATCGTAAGACAGCTCAGTGGAACGTGGAAAAGATAGATGAGGGATTATTCTCTACCATAACCGCCATTGGAAAGGGTTCCCTTCAGTCTACCACATACCCTACAGCAGAAGACCTGATCAAGGCCACCATGAAACTTACACAGCAGGCCTGCAATGCAGCTATGCCTATGAAAGGAAAGGACCAAAGGCGACCTGCTTATTGGTGGAACGACGAAATTGCAGATCTCCGAAGAACATGCCTCAGACTAAGACGTAGGGCTCAAAGGACAACCAGGGACTCCCCGAACTTTCCCACCAGAACTGCTTAGTTCAAGGCAGCTAAAAAAAGATTAAGGCAAGCTATAGCCAGAAGTAAAGCTGCCAAGTGGAAGGAACTCACCGAAGAAATAGAAGAAAACCCATGGGGCCTGGGATACAGGATTGTGACCAAAAAGCTGAAGGGCATGTCAGGTGGGGCCAACCTGGATGCAGCTTTCCAGGACCGAATAGTGGATGGCCTCTTTCCTAATCACCCTGAACGAGACGGAGACCCTCCATATAGCTGTCATACATGGCAAGAGATCCCATTATTTACTAAGGATGACCTGACCAGAGCGGTATCATCTTTTAAAAATAAGAAGGCGCCAGGGCCAGACAGAATCCCTGCAGAGATCCTGAAACTTGTGACCAGAACCGAACCGGATATGCTGCTCCGAATGTACAATAGATGCCTAGTGGACGGAGTGTTCCCTTCCCAGTGGAAAGTCGCCCGCTTGGTCCTGCTCGATAAGGGAAAAGGAGATCCATCCTCTGTCTCAGCTTACAGACCACTATGCCTGCTGGATGCTGCGGGAAAACTATTTGAGAAGCTCCTCAAGCCCAGAATCATGGAAGCCAGCGCCCTTGCAGGGGATCTTGCCAGTAGGCAATACGGCTTTGTCAAGGGAAGATCAACCCTGAGTGCTATAAGGGAGGTGGTATCAGCTGCATGGGATATCGAGCATGGAAACCACCGTACAAGACATATGTGCATGGTAGTGATCCCAGATGTGAAGAACGCCTTCAATTCTGTGAGATGGGTGGATATCATCAACACCCTCCAGAGGCGCTTTGGGCTTCCATCTTACCTGCTGGCCGTCATAATATGTGACTACCTAAAGAACCGCAGCTTAGTGTATGAGTCCGAGGGGAAGGTGTGCAGAAAGAAGATCACCAGCGGGGCAGCTCAGGGGTCTATATTGGGGCCCGATCTGTGGAATGTGAGCTACGATGGGATCCTCCTGCTGGACATGCCAGAGGATGTGTTCCTGGTGGGCTATGCTGATGATGTAGCGGTGGTGATAAAAGACCATACTCTGGAGGGCCTCCAGTGGAAGCTTAACCAATCAATGAGGCGAGTCATGCCTTGGATGGAGGAGCATGGGTTGCAGCTTGCAGTACACAAAACCGAAATAGTGTTACTGAATAAGAGGCACATCAACCGTGTCACCCAATTTCAGGTGGAGGACGAAACCATTGACTCATCTCATTCGGTGCGGTGCCTGGGAGTGACCCTCGACTGCAGGCTGACCTTCTGGGAGCACATCAAGCGAGCAGGAGAAAGAGCAGTGTCAGTGACAGCAAACCTGAGCAGGCTAATGGCAAACATTGGTGGACCATCGCCCAAGAAAAGGAAGATGCTCATGACCATAGCCGAGGCAATCACGTTATATGGAGTGGAGGTGTGGTCTGAGGCTCTACAAGTTAAAAAGTACCGAGAACACCTTCGGTCAGTGCAGAGGAGAGGAGCCCTACGAATAGCAAGTGCTTACCGTACCGTCTCCTTCCCTGCCATTGGGATCATTGCTGCCACCATCCCAATCGACCTCCTAGCAATGGAGAGGAAGCGTATCTACCTCCGGCGATCCGCACAGGAGTCAAGATCCCTTATCAAGAAAGAGGAGAGAGAAATAACCTTGCAGCAGAGGCAAAATGAGTGGGAAACTGATGACAGGGGGGCATGGACACGAGTACTTATTCCACAGGTGCGCCCATGGCTTGACAGGAGGCACGGAGAAGTCGACTTCTACATCACTATGTTCCTGTCGGGCCATGGATACTTCCGGTCCTATCTGCACAGAAGGGCGCTAGCAGACACCACAACGTGCTGGTACTGTAAAGCACCAAACGACGACGCCGAACACACGTTTTTCCACTGCTCCAGATGGAGCAGGGAAAAGGAGATCCTAGAAGAACAGGAGGGCGAAATCACACCAACTAATGTGATCGGGAAGATGATCTCCAGGCAGAAAACCTGGGAGAGGATTGTGTCCTACATAGTCCGAATCCTCAAGGCAAAAAAGCTGGACGACCCGATCCTCAGATGAGCAATAAACTGGAGACCGCAAGAAGAGATCAGAAGAGGGCGTGACTCCGCCCAGTGATCGACCCCACTCCGAAGTAATGCTGAACAAGTGATTCCGGGGTGGATTAGGTCAAGAGGATCAGGGTTAGTGGGTTTTTAGTGAGTGAAACCTCACACGGCTGCGGAGTGCGGACCCTCCAAAGCGCAAGTCTTTTTCAAGATTTTCCCACTGTTTCCCTCGTAAAAAAAAAAAAAAAAATTGTAACTGAAAAATTGCACACGATCAGCTAGACGTACAACGTTACTGGTGGCCTAAAAAAATCCTGAAGTTCGGAATAAATATTTAAAAACGAGATAAAAACCACTTCTACTGAATATTTTCGAATTAAGTATAGCGTTCTGATAATTTCAAACCCAAGATTGTTACCAAGCTCTTCTGCAGTGCTATCGACAGCCCGGAGTTGTTACCATTGTTTGGCTTGAGAGTCCCTTCACACAATACTCGTCACCCTTTTCTCGTTGCCTCACACCGCCACCAACTATCTGTTTTAGCCCCATCACCAGAATGCAGAGGAACTTAAATTACTTGTCTTCCAGCGCTGGCCTCTACAAAAAGGCATTTAAAACAAATTTTATTAATGCAGTATTCTATTGTTATATTTTTTTTTGTCCATAATGCTATTGTTGCATATTTATATAGTTAAACAATACATTTGTAATTCCCTATTAAGTCTAGTAAGTCGATGAATTCCATATCTGTTTTTGTCCGTGAAATTGTTTACATTGTATGACTGACATTGACATTGACAATGACATTGATGACTGACAGTAACGCCGAGCTTCGCGGACCAACTAGACACCAAATAGGAAGGACGGATAGACATTTTTAATTTTCTTTTCCGATTCTTCGCACCTTGGAACGCGAACCATCAAATTTTGAAGGGGTTAAATTTTTCTTAAATGCTCGATTCCAAAGCTTCATAATAATGATAATAATAATAATAATACTATACTTCCAATCTTTTAGAATGATTTAATTTCCATAAATGTTTGAATAGCTTTATGCCCCTAAAATTAGATCTGCTTTTAGGAAACAGCTGCAAACTTTTAAAAAACTAAACCTAATCGGGCTCTTGGAAAGTTGTTTAGATTTTAGCGGTGCGACCTTAAGTGAATGTTTTGGGCCTTTGAATTAAGTATCTTGTGTTATTGTTGGGTCGCATAGGTTCTGTATGGATCCTATATTCCCACCTCACTCTTAGTTGTGCATATATGTGTCCTGTTTTTATGTTTCTTTCAACGCTGTATGGTGGGAGCTTGAAATTTCTATCAACGCTGTTTTGCGGCAGCTTTCTGCTCTCCAAGAAATATTTGAAACGACGTCACCAACTTTTTCTCAGATGCGCGGTAAAATGGAATTCTTGAGTTAAGAAGTAGGTACCAACCGTATAAAGTGGAAGAGAGCCGAGGCTTACCCAGAGCGACCCAAGAACAAAGGACTCGTGCATGTCTTTTGTCTCCCTGAATGCAAACAGGCGGGTAGCGGAATATCAACTCGACTCTGAGGCCAAGAATCCGCTTTGTATCAACCGTTCATTTTTCTTACGCATTTCGAACCTTGTTACTCTCCTCGACACGACAAAGGCAAACTTGACCCTCTTGTGCACCGACGAGATCAGAAGGCTCTATAAATGTTCATCCTTGTTACCTTTCAGGAGTATAAGTAGTGGCAGTATTATTCTCTATTCGGCTCCTGGCCATTATCATTATTATAGATACCATCATCATCACGCTGTTTCTCCTCCACTGGTGAAGCAAATTAACAATCCATTGTTACCCTCTACCTCTGTTACCAGCAGTTTTTGTTTCAACGGGTAGGAAATCTTAAATACCAAAGGAATAGGTATATTCATTATTAATACCTAGAGTTTCCTCTTGGTTGATGTATGGCTGTATGCAATTTTGGTATTTATAATACACTGAAATAAACGGCTCATAATACATCTTCTATTAGGTAGGTAGTTGCTATGAGTACAGTAGTTTTAGTTAATAGTGGTTATCATATTCAAGTTGCCC
Organism: Leptopterna dolabrata; assembly: GCA_954871275.1. Lineage (NCBI taxonomy): Eukaryota > Metazoa > Arthropoda > Insecta > Hemiptera > Miridae > Leptopterna > Leptopterna dolabrata. The sequence continues at coordinate 22,709,534 of OX940979.1, forward strand.
TTTTACATTCTCTACTACAGATAAAGATCAGTTACTGGCTGTTATTTACTGATAGCACATCTCTTATGTAGGCAATGCAAAACTATATCCTCGGCAGGTAATGAAAAACTCAGTTGCAAGAAAATATAAACTCCAGAAGCTAGAAAACAACCAAAGAAGGTAAAACCGTATAACAAAAAATGAAAAATTAAGTAAGTTACAATAAAAATGAAAAAAAAAGTGATGTGGTGGTAAATAGTGATATGGACACACTAGCCGTGAGAAGGCAAATGTTTTTCAATTATACTCTGGAAGGTGGAGAGGCGAATGAAGGAACGGCAATCTAGGGGGAGGGGGATTCCACAATCTCGCGCCAGCTATTTCAAGTAAAGGGTCTACTAAACACTATGGTGAGGCACCATATTTGGAGCGCAGAGCCCCCCTGATCCCTTGGAATACAAAAATACCTAAATTCAACCCCCCCCCCCCCCCCCTCTCACCGATACGTACTGCGACCTGTTGAAATGCTCCAGTTGAATTTGGCTCTGTTGATTCACGAAATTTGGATTGCGAAGTTCGGTGCGAAATTGGACGGTGTAATGCAAATACTCCCTTAACGACAAAATTGTCAAAATAGAGTTATGTGTGACAGAGTGTAACCGTGGGAGTTGACCCTCGAGAGTTGACAATCTCGCTGGTGTAAGAGGGGGACTCTCGAGGGTCCACCGTCACTCTCTGTCGCATGGTAGCAGAGCGTGGTTTGGCAGTATGCGCTGAGCAATTCACCGTACACCATCCACTTTTTGAGGGCTTTCCACAAGGATAAGCCCAAAGGTATCCAGAAGAATTTCTTTACTAACATTCTGACCCTTTTATAATACTTACATCTATGCCCCCCCCCCCCCCCCCCCCAACCAATTCACCCTTTAGAGCTCAGTATAGCTATATATTTATACTGAGCTCATTTCAAGGCGATTAATGTCTTGTCCCAATTAACAATTCCCAATAGTTGTTCCATCCTAACGATGGAGGCTGATCACCTAGAGGTTGCACAGATGATCAGTTCACTGTACAACAACCTCTGACAACGTTTTTCTTCGCCAGTTACACTCCTATAATGTAGAAGCTTTGTTCTCGATCAGTAGATCATTGAGGTAGTACCATCACGTGGACTTCAGTCACCTTGAAGTTGTTCAGATGTCCTTCCCTGAACCAGAACTTCATACTGCTTTTCAACACCTTTTTTCCCTCTCATACTTCTGCTACCCAGAAATATGTCATGTGGGGAGGAATGTGACGGAGGCAGTTCTCGAGTCGTTTGTTTTTCCAGTGAAGACGGGGGTGGTCAGGCGGAAATCTAATCCCTGCTTAACTGATGATAATATCGCTAGTCCAGGAGGGGGACTCTAGAGGGTCCACCGTCACTCTACTCACATTCTGTCACTAGGCACTATGCTCCGTGTGGTCTCAAACAATCCGAAAGTTCTGAATCGATTTTAAGACATCATAAAAACCATACGTACCCTTCTACTGAAAGTTTTCGAACTAAGGCATTTCAAAATCTCAACCCCTATTTTTGACCCCTTTCGGATGACTGACTGTAACGCCTAGCTTCGAGGACCAGCAAGATCCCAAATGGCCGTACCAACCAAATATCATTAGTTTTGGTTCATGGTAACTTAGGAAAGTGCCGCATACAGCGGACGGACAGACATTTTTGTACCTATTCCATTTCCGTGTCCTACGCAGCTACCAAGTTGACCATCAAGTTCATTGCTTTTACAATACATCCTTCAATACGCTGAACAATTCTCAAATCTATCTTGAACTACTTACCCCTAACCATAGACCACAAGGATCATTACAATATTATGAGATCCTTAGAATGAGTAAAGACTGTAGCAAGTTCGTAGCAAGTATGGAAGCCTTCCGAACTAGGTCTCTTTCCACCCCAGCATCTTCCCTGCAAACAACTATCTAATCCTCATCACGCTAATCTAAAAGCACTCCGGCCGCGAAAAAGTTGCTGTGCAAAAATAATCTTCTCGTTACAATATTCAGTACGCTCTGTATGTCTGAAAAATTGATCATGAGAGTCTGGTTTTGATGGGTTCCTACTTCCCATTAGTTTTACATAATGTATTTTACATTTTGGCATGTACTGAGGATTACATATTAGATTCTGCGGTTTGGATGAGTGATGGAGAGAGCATGCTCTCGGTGGAGATGGACCAACTAGATATCATTTTATGACTATGTCTACTGAGAGAATGTTTTTGCCCCTACAGAGAGGAGTTATGAATGGGGGTAATGAGACCACATTTTTGAAGATTTTCGCCGACATTGGATACCAAATATCTGAATTATCCTTTTTTCTTAAAACACACGCATAAATTAAAATTCGTCTCACTTTTTATAAATTAACAAACATCACCATACTAAAATTCCTCCTTTTGTTGATACTTTAAATATTTCTGCCTAATTTGGGATTTTGGTTTATTATTTTCAATAGCAAAACTTTGGAATCTACATCGAGCATGAAAAAAACAAAAACAAAAACTTCAACCCCCCACCATCACCACTCAATGCTTGATGGTATCCGTTTCAAGGTATGTAGAATCCCAAAATGGAATTTAAAACACAAAAACTGTCCGTCCACCGTACACCGTACTTCGCACTTTTCTTAGTCACCATGAAACAAAATGAATTAAATTTGGTTTGTAGGAAAAATTGGGGTCTAGTTGGCGCGCAAAGCTCGGCGTAACTGTCAGTCAAGGAGTAAAAACAGGGGTTGACATTTTCAGAACGCTGTAGCACGAAAACTTTCAGTACAAGGGTATGGGTTTTTTACGTTTTTAAATTGATCTCATACTAAAGAATTTTTTGAGACCACCCGAGCAATGTACGACCAGCCGTTTGTTAGCACCCAAATGCTTCGTCCACATGATATCAATGATAGGGAACGCCTGATAATCACGGATGGCTGCATGAAGTCGAGCTGGTTATTCAGTGATATTACTTCATTTCAAGAATGATATAGGTCTTTTGGAGTTTGTTGACAGGCACTTTTGTAAATTGAACATACTTAGATCAATGTTTTGTGTGAGGTCAGTACCCTCGCGCTCACCCCAAGAAAGCCCTAAACCGAGTACTGGAGCCAGCACGGGAATTACATTTCATAAAAATGCGCGGGATTAAATAATTCAATGTTCATGGTACCCTTCCCGAATACCACTCGAAATGCACATTATTTTGTCCTAAATAAGTCGAGTCGGTTGTTCTGCGATATTATTTCATTTAATAATAAAGTAAGTATAAGTATACAAGTAAGCATACAAAACGAATTTTTGTAGACGCGAAATACATGGACATTGACCTCAGTGTCTACATTTGATCAAGTTTTCTCTTTCCCTCCACCTCGCGAGCAAAATTACGACTGTTTGAAAATTCGTATAATAATATGAATGTCGAATAAGAAAATCCTCTAATATAATTATGATTAATCGCTCAGCAATATGTATTTTAATTTTATTGCACCTTGAAAATAACTCTAAGCGGCTTATAACCAGGTGTTCGCTATGTTAATTTATTGTATAGACGGGATACTTATCAAAGCGGTACACCATAATAATGAATAGAGCAGGAAAACAAAATTTCACTTAATATTAATTGCTATGCAATTTTAACGCCGGGGGTCATGTGAAAAAAATGTCCTGTCACAATATCCTGTCACAAAAACGCGTCACGCAAAGAGGAATGTGATGAAGATGAGCACAAAGAGGAATGTGATAAAGATGAGCACAAAGAGGAATGTGATAAAGATGAGCACAAAGAGGAACGTGATAAAGATGAGCACAAAGAGGAATGTGATAAAGATGAGCACAAAGAGGAATGTGATAAAGAATTACCAACGTTATCTTTGTTACCTATGAATAACTAGTTACCTACATTCAGAAATAAATGTAAATAAATAACGTTTAAACAGAATCGTTTTATTTTTTTGTGTGTTGGTGGTGTGGGGGGGGGGGTAAATTGCATAGCAAATTCTCCTTTGTTATACGAAGTATAAGAACACATCCTTCGGGGGTGAGGAACGGCGAAGCCGTTCCGAGGGGGCGGAGCCCCCTTTGGGGGTCCAGGGGGCTTGCCCCCTGGCGAGGCCCGAAGGGCCGAGTTTTAATGAATGAATATACGAATTGAGAATGAGCTTGAATTCAGTAGGTAATTAACCATAAAACCTCAGTCCTTGAACTTATCAGTGAAGGGAAAATTTGAGTAGTTGGAAAATTCCTTTGATTTCAATTCGTTTCCATCACATCTTGACACGCAATCACAGGAGGTAAGGGGAAAACTCCTCCGCCCTACATCCGGAATGAAATTAGGGCTGTTATTTATTATCCCTAACCATCCAGTTAACGAATCACAATTTCCCGCTCTACGGCCAAGTAATAACTGTTTAACTGTGGTAGCAGATTGCTCAGGCCCGAACTATTATTACAAATCGATGAACTGGCTGAATAAATCTACATTACCTACGTTAATGCATGTCATGCGTCAGTAACTCAACGAAATATCTGTAGAATAAGAAACTTAATAAAATAACAGTAACTCAAGAACTCATCTGCTTCTAAGCCTTCTAAGAACATCTCCGATTACAAGACAAAAATAGTAATAAATTTTGGACTTCAAAACCCGGGATACTTTTCTTCCTGAAAAGTTTGATAGCGTATTAAAGAAGATATTACCTATTACCTTCCCTCCGGGTTGAATGAAAATTGCCAATTATTAGCTCCATTAGCTTTTAATGCCCGAGATCTGCGACTATATTAGATACCCTTCAACTTTCAATCAACGAACGCTTCTGATGAATAGGGGAGAATGAGATGAGTAGATACCTATAAAAAAAATTAATTCAAAATCGATGCAATGTAGAGTACCCTAGGGTTATGCAAACTATATTTCAGATGGAGGTTTTTTTTTGAGACATCGGAGGTGTTGGACCAGTTTCAACTTGCGCTTACATAGTAATCTGCGTGGCTGTTACGAACATTAATCTGTATTAAGTACTTAGTTCTAGTGATGTACAATTACATAAACCTAATGGGAACGCAGCGGATGAACATATTTGTATACTGTGCTCCCTAAGGCTAGCGGTGAACTATACATGGTGTTCCTCTCACTTCTTATTGCTGTGATGATCAATGCTCAATGCTTAAATATACCAGAAGGGGTTGATAAATGTATACAACAGTAGCAAAGAATGCATTTTCCAGGGTTATTATATGAAAGTAGTAAATTAACTTGATGGCCTGTTCAGGCAAATAGGTGTTAGGTACCTATATTTTACTCGAGCAGTTTGTCTTATTTATTTTATTTGTTATTTTTGCCGACGGATGTGTGCGTGGAAGTAATTTTGCGCGCGACCTTTTTCCGATCATCCCACCAGCCCCGTCTCTGGCCTTTTATCGGATCAACGCCGGATGGACCCGGATCGACGATTCCTGCAGTTTCATGTTGAGTGCTCATACAGCTAGCAATGTGTCGACACCTCTCGCTTTCGTCTAGATCAGTGGCCAACTATCCCTTGTTCTGGATTTCGCTGTTTCACTCGTATAGTGTTGAGAAATTGAGGTACCTAGTTCCTCTACGATATCCCTTCATACGTTCATATCATACCTACGCGGGATCCGCAACGCGTCATCTCGTTCAAACAACTCCCGCCAGATGGAAGATCAGCAAGACTGCGTTGTCCTTCCCTTTACATTCGTGATACAGAAGATCCCGCGATAATTCCTGGTGCACTGAAGTGAAACACAACGATGTATTTGCAATCACCTCATATAATTTAGTCAAGATATTCACCAAGTTACAGCGGTGTCAGGTTGCCTGGACTTACACCGGCCTCCTTACCTTTTCTATTCTGACGCTGTGATAATAAAGTTGCTCTGCATTTTGCTTTCTATAAAAGTGTCTTGAATCGTTAATTTAACATAATATATTTCCGTTGGAAGCGTATTATTTGAGTTATTTACATGTCACAGGAGAAAGGTATGTTACCCATTCACCCATTGAATTTAACATGAGTGATCCGGCTCTGGTTATAGATTCTTCTGTGCCAGATACTTCTATGAGAAGCATTACCACCTATGCGATCTTTGTCGGCTGACTTCGAACGATTCAGCATCTTGGAAAACGCTGCAACCTTCGCGTTGGAGGCACCATCGACGAATTACCAACCTCTAGGCATCACCACACAGGTCGGATCTTATCGAATTTTATTTTTAGGATTCGCGAAAGACGTTTCTGAAGAGATATGATTTAGTTTCAAATTTATTTTTATTTTACTTCAAAGGAAGTAAAAGTAAGTTTTCTTTCTGTACCTACCTCTCTATAGAAGTACTTACGTGTTTTCTACATTTATAATTTCAAAATCTGGTTTTGGTTATACTAACCTACTATTATAAGCTATACCTATTATTAAAAGCGGGCGCACAGACGGACTAAAAGTGAACCAAATTTGGTCAGAAAACTCTGAAACGTAAAACGCGATTGCAAATTTCGATTTTGGGAACAAAACTTTTATCATCGCAAATGTGAAAACAAAGCTCTCGCGACCTAGGTAGACTCGGAATCAATACGGTGAGGGGTTATGGGGGATTGTTTGAACAAATATTTTTCCTTATTCCACTATTCTGCGCCGAAAGTTCCTTTCGATAACTGAAGTTTACGGCTAACAACCTGAAAAGTTACGATGTCTTCATGTTCCGCAGAGGTTTCGGTTCCGTAACTGATTATTTTCTCGTTGTAGATCCGTGCATATCGCCCTGTCAAATGAGCAAGTGGGTTATTGCTAGCGGTCACGTTATAAGCTGTCGTAAAGAAAAGAGTTTTTTATTCTACCGCTAAGGCGGTAAAGTGAGGATTATAAAATATATAAACGAGATGAAGCACACAAGTGGTACAATGGTGTGTGTAGGAGGGGGTGGGGGGTCGCAAAGTTTTTCGAAGATAATTTTTGGAAAAGGTTCCTACCAGATTAGCGGCCAGACTTGAGAAAAAGGCCTTCAAGTAGAGCAATATGTTGGCCGCCTTGCGGTGTGTCCCCTATCGCTTATGTGGGACGATATTTAGCATATATATTACAGTTTGGTCGCTCTGTGAGAGGCAAACCCGAGGAAAAAAGAACTTAGGGAAGGGAGACGATTTCAGGGAGAAAACCTGTCGCGTAGTTGGGGCGAAACCTCCCCAAGAAAGAAATGAAATAAAGAAGAAGGAAAAGTAGTACCTACCCAGCTCATATGGCTCCTTTTCGCGTCTTTTTATTCCTATTTCCTGAAGCCATTTGTTCTGTTTCCTTCAGTTGTTCGCTTTAAATGGGAAGTTCATGGAGAATAATTTTCTTTCTTTTCTTGGTCTCAGTTTTGTTTACCTTTGTCAGACGACGGGATGAAATCATGGTTTTCACATAAATAAAGCAGGTATTGGCCTGATAGATACGGCCAGTAACCGCCCAATTTTACCGAATGCCACTCATAAAATAATATTGCATAGTCCCTTTCAAAGAACATCTGATGTGATCTTTATTTTATTTATTTTTTTTTTTTTTTGTGCGTTTTCCCGAAAGTTTGGGAAATGCCACATAGCCCCATTAAAAAAAAAAAAAAAAACGCCGATTCGTTCGTTCCCATTATGCACCCACAAACTTTGCTGTTATATGATGATGAGTATGGATAATGGGCGGTGTTATCAACTTTCACTTACCTAGGAACCTACATTTTACAATAAAGATAGAGCTGATCTTGCCCCAAAAATATTCACATGGATATAAAGTTTGTGATAGCGCGCTTCAGTCACTAAACTTTTTTACCCACTACATTTCATGCGTTGTTTGTTGAATACCTATTCAATTTTGGATTATTATTTTGAATATGAACCTTCGGAATCGAGCATGAAAAAAAAATTTTAACCCCCCTCAAAATTTGAGGGTTTCCGTTTCAAGGTATGTAGAATCCGAAAATGCAACAAAAAACGCTACATACATTATTACACTAGTACATTATTTTGTACAGAATACCCTTATGTTACAGATCACAGCTCTCTGCATAGATAACCCGTCTATATTACATAATATGTTCTATTCTATACATATTATTTAGATCACAGAACCTCCGTAGGTTAGTACCTAACCCCGTACTCGTTACTAGGTGCCTACCTAAATCGCGAATTAAATGTTGCTAAAATCATTCTGTCGATGACAAACAGTACCCAAAATGGCAAAAAGAAACGCAAATAATGAAGTTCTGAAGTGAAATTGTTGATGTGGAGTGAAACAAGTTACAAACGTACCTACCAACAAACTCCAGCCCCTTCAACGTAGATGGTATAATGAACCGTTGTGTAATAATTTACCATTGTGTAATAATTTACCATCGTATAATAATTTACCCATCAATAATACTTCAACGTTTGTTCAAGTTTCACTAACGGCCAACACACTCCGAAAGAGCCATCATTTTCCAAATGAAATAATATCACAGAACAACCATCTCGACTTCATACTCTGTGAATATAATCAGGTGATCCCTGGCAATGATTTTATCTCCGGCCAATTCCCGGTTATTAGCGCGGCCCTGGTGATGACATTTGGTTTAAATGTATGCAATTCGAATTCATTCACCCTTCTGTTGAAATACTCGTTACTGGGTACCTACATAAATCACGAGTTAAATGTTGCTAAAATAATTCTGTCGATGACAAACAGTAACTAAAATGGCAAAAAGAAATGCAAATAATGAAGTTCTGAAGGAAAATTGTTGATGTGGGGTGAAATAGACGCCCCTTCTGCGTACATCGCTGTTTTCTGTGGTCAAGTACAATGAACCGTTGTGTAATAACTTGCTCATCAATAATACTTCAACGGTTGTTCAAGTTGCAGAAGTAGGTACCGATCAACAAAATCCCCCCCCCCCTTCTAGCTAGATGAACCGTTGTGTAATAATTTACCGTTGTCTAATAATTTACCGTTGTGTAATAATTTGCCGTTGTGTAATAATTTACCATTGTGTAATAATTTACTCATCAATAGTACCTACTTCAACGTTTGTGTCGTGAGTCCCTCCCGGGAACACTCCTATAATATTAAGTTCTCACCAATATCCAAACGCCAAACTAAAGCTCCGCAAATAAAGATATGAGTGGGGACAGGCGACAGAACCCAGGGTTACTCAACCTGGGGCCCCACTACCAGCTCCTTGCAAGGAGCTGGAGGGAGAGGCCCCCAAGTCCTATAAAACCCTGGATCCTGGAGCTCAAGCTTCATTCGACACTTCCTCTAACCAGCTCTCTCTTCTCTCTCTTACCTTCCTTCTCAGATGATCGGTTGACTACAGCCGCCTGAGAATTTTACCTCCTCTCCTCCTCCTTGTCTAGATGATCGGTTGAATACAGCCGCCTAGACAAGGGACTTCTCCTTTCCTCTCCTTTACCTAGATGAACGGTTGACTACAGCCGCCTAGGTAAAATTCACTCATCCACCTCTCTCTCCTCCCAAGTCGTAGATGTTCGGTTGACTACAGCTGCCTGCGACTTTTTCCTCCTTTCCTTTCCTTTACCTAGATGAACGGTTGACTACAGCCGCCTAGGTAAAATCTCACTCATCCTCCTACCTTCCACGCCACCGTGATGAGAATTTTAAATTCATCACAGTGGTGAACCCGACGTTCACTCAACCTTCTTCCTTCCCACCTCATGTGTCGCCCCAGTCTAGTTCGGTGTCCCCAATTTTAAATTCAACTTTCAAACAGTCAGTGTAAATTCGCAATTCTTGGCCCAACCTCACCGCTCAACTCTCAACGCACCTCCGCTTCCGCCGATTGCGAATTTCAAAATTCAAAACTACCTCAAATTTTTGAATTTTAGTTACAGACATGGACCCGAACTCACCGACGCCGCCGCTCCTCCGGCCGTCCCTGCTGCAGCCGCCGACCGCTGCGACGACTGACGCCGCCGACAACCCCTTCACCAGCCTCTCACCACCCGGCTCCTCCGCATCCGCAACAACCACCGCAGCCACCGCCGCCGCTGCGGCCGCGGCCGCCACCGACGTCATGACGGCATCCGCAGCTTTCCCTCTGTCGCTGCCCCCCTTCTACGCGCACGACCCCGCACTATGGTTTTTCCAAGTGGACGCTGCATTTTCGGCCGCTAACATACGCAGCCAGAAAACTCGATATTCCCGGATCATTTCGTTACTACCATACGATATCCTGCTCCAGACTTCGGATATCTCCCCCGACGCCGCCGCTGCGTACGACGACCTCCGCAGCCGCCTCATCAACATCTACCAGCCGTCGAAGATCGCCCGAGTCGCCGCCCTCTCCCAACCTCAACACCTCGGCGACCTCAAGCCCTCCCACCTCTACCGACGGCTGCGACACCAGCTGCAGGGTATTATGACCACTGACATCGCACGTACATTCTGGTTACGTGCCCTCCCCCACCCCATACAGATGGCCCTGGCCAGCCACCTCGACGGTCCCGACGAGCCCCTCCTGCGACTCGCGGACACCGTTCACGACTTGGCCGCAGCGGCCGCCGTCGGCGAAGTACGTACGCCACGTCACCCCCCACCTCTACGGGACCGCACCAAGTCCCGAGACCGCAACCGGCCCCCCTCCCTCGACAGACGTCGCCCCGCTTCGACGGATCGCCGACGCGACCCCTCCGCCGACCGCCGCCGCCAGCGCTCGCCCGAGCGCCGCAATGCATCCCCTCCTCGCCAGCGCAGAGGGCGGTCCCCGGCCGCTGCACGCCCCTCCACCTCCAACCGCCCCACCAACACCACCTACCTCCCAGCGGACCCCCCCCACCGATGTTTCTATCATGTCAACTTCGGTGGGGAGGCCCGCAAATGCCAGCCCCCCTGCTCCTTCACCCCTAAGCAGGGAAACGCGGACGCCCGCCGGTAAACCCGGCGGGCCCCCCTCCTCGCCAACACGGGGGGGACCATGACCAACCCCCCCCCCCCCCCCGCCCGCATTCATACCACCACCACGAAGCCCCGTTACCCCTCCTACGCCGCCGCCACGGCCGCCAACCTCCCGGCCGCGCCTGCCAGCGCCACCAGAACCCTCACCCCACCATCTACCGTTCCCCCACCTCGGAACGGCCCCTCCACGCCCGCCTCCAGGGCAGCCACCCTTCCGGCCGCAACTCACGCCGCCGCTACCGTTCCCCCACCACGGAACGGCCCCTCCACACCCGCCTCCAGGGCGAAACCCCCTCCGGCCGCCACTCCCGCCGCCGCTACCGTTCCCCCACCCCGGAACGACCCCTCCACGCCCGCCTCCAGGGCGACCACCCCTCCGGCCACCACTCATGCCGCCACTACCGTTCCCCCTCCCCGGGGCGGGACCAACCAACCTCCTACGAAGCAGACCAGCCTCCCTACCAACACCACCGTTCCCCCCCACCGGAACGGCAAGAAACCGCCCCGCGTCTCATTCGAAGAGGACCGCCCACCGCCAGCACAAATACCCACCTCCGCAATCCTGCAAAACACCCTACCTACCCACCAGCGACTTTTCTTGCGATGTAAGATAACTAACATACCTTTCCTGGTGGACACAGGGGCGGCGCTTTCAATCTTCCCCAACAACATCCTCCGGCGTCAGGCGCGCTGCCACCGGCAGCTTCTCTACGCCGCCAACGGCACCACCATCCCCTCGTACGGGACATACCGCTCGTCAGTTCACATGAGCGGTCTCGCGTACGAGTGGGACTTCACCGTGGCGGACGTGGAGAAGGCGATCCTGGGGGCCGACTATCTCGCCTATTTCGGCCTCCAGGTCGACGTCCGGAATGCGCGCCTGATCGACCCACAAACCAATAAACCCATACCCGGGTTTATTCACGCAATAAACCACCCCCCCACACAATTTGAGCGCCTCCTCCTCAACTACCGCCCCCAGCGCCGCCCCTCTGCCCACATCTCCACCGTCCAACATCACATCGAGACTTCCGGCCCCCCCATCACAGCGAAGGCCCGACGACTCCACCCCCTTCAACTATCGAAAACTCGACAGCACTTCAACAAACTAATAGCCGACGGTATCATCCGCCCCTCGAAATCCCCTTGGGCTTCTCCACTCCACATCGTGCAGAAGCCCAATGGGGATATCCGCCCCTGCGGAGACTACCGGCGCCTAAACGCTAAAACCACACCGGACCTCTATAACGTTCCCCACCTACGAGATTTCTCGTCACATCTACATGGTACTACTATCTTCTCTACCCTCGACATTTCAAGAGCGTTCCATCATATTAACATCCACCCCCCCGACGTCCCGAAAACCGCAATCATTACCCCGTTCGGTTTGTTCGAGTACGTAAAAATGGGCTTCGGGTTAAGGAACGCAGCACAGACATGGCAACGGTATATGGACAGCATCCTGCGAGGCCTACCGTTCGTCTTTTGCTTCCTCGACGACGTCCTTATAGCCTCCAAAACACCAGACGAACACCTCACCCATCTACAACAGATACTCGAAATCTTCTCCGCCGAAGGCCTCCTCGTTAACACCGACAAATGTGTTCTCGGCCAACCCTCCGTCCGCTGCCTCGGCCACCAAGTCTCATCCGAAGGCATCAAGCCCCTCCCGGACAAGGTCCACGCCATCATTGATTTTCCGCAACCCCGCACTGTCACGGAACTCCGCCGCTTCCTGGGTATGTTAAATTTTTACCGCAGACACATAAAACACGCAGCACAACATCAACAACCACTCATACACGCCATCCCCCAACCCTCAAAAAAGAATGACAACCGCCCCATCACCTGGACCCCCCAACTTACAACCTCCTTCAAAATTTGCAAGCAGGACCTAGTAGACGCCGCTCTATTAGCCCATCCCGACCCTCACGCTCCCCTTTCCATCACAACCGATGCGTCCGATTGGGCCATCGGGGCAGTGCTCCACCAGCACACCGGCGCCACCCCCCAACCCATTGGCTTCTTTTCCAAAACACTATCCCCCACCCAGAAAAATTACTCCACTTTCGACAGGGAACTCCTCGCCATCCACGAAGCCATCAAGCACTTTCGCGACTTCGTGGAGGGCAGGCAGTTCTCTGTCATCACAGATCACAAGCCCCTGACCCACGCCCTCCTCCAAAACCGCAAATCCGCCTCCCCGCGTCGCCTCCGGCAACTCGAGTTTATCGGACAATTCACGTCCGATATCCGATACTTGCCGGGGGCTGACAACTGCGTGGCGGACGCGCTCTCCCGACCCACCCCTACCCCCGCGCCGGTGGCGGAGCTACTGCCATTCCCCTCCCCCCGATCCCTCAAAAACAAACAGGACCCAACCTCTGACCCCGCCCTTTCCAACCTCATTTCCGCATCCAAGTTGGAACAGCTGCCTCCCCTCCACCTCTGGTGCGACGTAACGGCCGATTCACCGCGCCCTTACGTCCCACCGGAGCTGAGGCGGCAGTTGTTCCTCCACTACCACTCCCTCCACCATCCTGGCATTCGGGCAAGCCGGGACCTAATAAAAACGCGGTACTTCTGGCCCCACATGAACACAGATATTCGTAACTGGGTTCTGGGGTGCCAGAAGTGCCAGCGATTCAAGGTCTCGGCCCACCCCCATGTTCCCCCTCAAACCATCCCCGACTCCCTCCCGTGGGAACATGTACATCTGGACTTAGTGGGCCCCCTTCCCCCGTCCGAGGGGAAGAAATACTGCCTCACGATGATCGATCGTGCCACCAACTGGGTGGAGTGCATCCCGCTCGCCCACATCACCGCGGACGCCGTCGCGACGGCTTTCCTCACCCAATGGGTTAGCCGTTACGGTTGTCCGCGAACAGTCACGGTCGATCAAGGGAGGCAGTTCGAATCCGCCCACTTTTCCGATTTACTACGTTCCCTCGGGATCCAAAAAATCCACACTACCCCGTACCATCCCCAATCCAACGGGAAAATAGAGCGGTGGCACTCGGTCCTCAAGCAGGCCATTTCTACATCAGACCAAACCAGCCCCGCACAAAATGCCTTTAAAGACCCACTACGTTTACCAGCCGACATTTTCACCCCAAATCACACACCGTCAATTAACAGGGAGCCGCTACACTCAACAACACCGACAAACGACACCACTTATCCCAAACGCTTTTTCACCACCACACACATGTACCTGAAAGAGCCCGGCATCCATAAAACTTTCCAACCACTTTATGCCGGGCCCTTTCAAGTCATCCGCACAACACACACCACCGCAACCCTGTTAATTGACGGCAAACCACATACAGTCCCGTTAGCCAGGTGTAAACCCGCACCTGTGCTAACCCTACCCCCTAACGCTATCAGTCTCCCGCCGTCCGTTCGCAATGCAACATCCCCTGTCTCCACAACGCCCGTCACCTCCGTCGCCGTTTCCGGATTTCGATTCGGATCCGGAAATGGCGGCGATTCTCCGGGACGTTTTCGTCCCGGACCCGCTCTCCCCCCTACCCCCTTAGCCCGGGCCGACATCACCGCTTTTCTTCGTTCCGCCACGGATCTCCGGACTACCTCCCCGGCCCCGGCGATGGAAGTACCCCCAGTGGCAAATTCTGCGCGAATTTCGCACAGCACAAGCCACGGGGGTACACCCTCCCTACTCCCCCACAGACCCATTGATGTCCTCCATCCTTCGCGAGTTCCGCCTCGCGGAACTCATGCCCCCCCCACCCCCCGTTCAAATCGCCAATTCCCCAGTAAATTTCGACCCCCCAATTTCAACGCCCCCACAATTTTCGATTTTCGACCGCCCAATTTTAACTTCTCCCCTTCAAACGCCCCAACCCCCCAAACCCACAACGCCCCCTCCCCCCCCCTCCATCGCCGGGGATATCCCCAATAGTTTCCGCCGGGACGAAACGGCCCGGGCGGCGAAACGGACGGAGGGAGCGTCCCCACATTCCCCGCGTCCCGGCGGCCGAATTCCCCGCCCCGCTCTGAGCAATCACGGCGGGGCCTTGAGATTCCGGGACAGTGCTTGTGTCTTCTTAACCCACTCGCACTGTACCGGAACTCGGAGCCCCGCCGTGCCCGCCTCGCCACGAGCTACCACCACCCACCACCCCCGCACACTTCACTCACACACTCACTATCACTCACCACACAAAACACACACCCAGGAAACGGCGGATTCCAACACCCCGTTCCGATCTGTCACCCAAATTTGCACAGATATTGTAAATATTGTAAATGTTGTAAATGTTGTAAATATTCCTTCATCTCGCCCATGCCGATCACTTTTATAAATGCCCAATGTTTATAAATACTGACCACTATTGTAAATATCATCCTGTAAATATTCTCATCATCCTTTTAATGTCACCCCTGTAAATATTCTCCTACCAACCTTGTACATATTCGTCAACTCATCCTACTTACTTGCTATACTTACTGCCTATGCTTACTTCTATTCTTACCATGTCACTACTACCTACGCTTACTATTCCATGTTCATACTACTTAGTTGCTATGCTTACTACTATACTTCCTATGTCACTACTACCTACGCTTACTATACCATGTTAATACTACCTATGCTTACTATACCATGTTACTCCTAGAATTAAGACACGCCTTCAGCTCAACCCCTTGTTTGCACCGGCCCTCAGCCCCTGTCACCTTGCGCCCTCAGCACCACCTCTTGTTTGCCGTAGCCCTCAGCTCCTGTCACCTTGCGCCTTCAGCAACCACCTTTTGTTTGCCGTAGCCCTCAGCTCCTGTCATCTTGCGCCTTCAGCACCAATATTGGTTCAAACTGGGGGGACCTCTGTCGTGAGTCCCTCCCGGGAACACTCCTATAATATTAAGTTCTCACCAATATCCAAACGCCAAACTAAAGCTCCGCAAATAAAGATATGAGTGGGGACAGGCGACAGAACCCAGGGTTACTCAACCTGGAGCCCCACTACCAGCTCCTTGCAAGGAGCTGGAGGGAGAGGCCCCCAAGTCCTATAAAACCCTGGATCCTGGAGCTCAAGCTTCATTCGACACTTCCTCTAACCAGCTCTCTCTTCTCTCTCTTACCTTCCTTCTCAGATGATCGGTTGACTACAGCCGCCTGAGAATTTTACCTCCTCTCCTCCTCCTTGTCTAGATGATCGGTTGAATACAGCCGCCTAGACAAGGGACTTCTCCTTTCCTCTCCTTTACCTAGATGAACGGTTGACTACAGCCGCCTAGGTATAATTCACTCATCCACCTCTCTCTCCTCCCAAGTCGTAGATGTTCGGTTGACTACAGCCGCCTGCGACTTTTTCCTCCTTTCCTTTCCTTTACCTAGATGAACGGTTGACTACAGCCGCCTAGGTAAAATCTCACTCATCCTCCTACCTTCCACGCCACCGTGATGAGAATTTTAAATTCATCACAGTTTGTTCAAGTTTCACAAGTACCTACAAACAAAATCCAATAGACCATCACTTATCAAAAATGAAATAATATCGTCGAACAACCACCTCGACTTCATACAGCCATCCTTGATTATAATCAGGTGCTCCCTAGTGATTATATCCCGGCCGGATTTATACCGTTTGATTCACGATCGTGTTGACGAAGCTTTTTGGTGCACGCAAATGGCTGGACGTACAACGCTCGGGGTGGTCTCAAAAAATTGTTTAGCTCAAGACAAATTTAATAACGTTAAAAAAACTATACCATTCGATCGAAAGTTTTCGAGATAAGGCGTTCTGAAAATTCCAACCCCTCATTTGAACCCCTTAGAGATGACTGGCAGTAACGCCGAGCTTCGAGGACCAACTGGACCCCGAACGGAACCTATAACTCGAATTTCATCTTTTTTTTTTTTTTTTCATGATAACTAAGAAAATTGGCCAGTACGGCGTACAGCGTACGGCCTACGGCGGACAGACAGAAATTTTTTTATTGCATTTTATGATTCTACATCCTTGAAACGTAAACCATCAAAGTTTGAGGTGGGGGATCAGAATTTTTTTTTTCCTTGCTCGATTCCATGGTTCATTATGAAAATAATAAACCAAAATTTTTGTCCGTCCGCCGAACACCGTACGCCGTACTGAACTTTTCTTAGTTACCATGAACCAAAATTGACAAAATCCGGTTTATAGGTCCCATTTGTGGTCGAGTTGGTCCTCGGAGCTCGGCGTTACTGTCAGCCATCCCAAAGGGGTGAAACATAGACGTTGAAATCTCCAGACGCCGTTTTTTCGAATTTTTTACGGTTTCAAGTAGGTAGTTCTCGAACTTCGGAGTTTTTTAAGACTGCCCGGAGCAATGTACGTCCAGCCCTTCGTCCACAGCAATGCCCATAAGTTTGCACCGACAGGCTTTTTCAACAGCAGGATGAATGAAATTGTATACATTTAGCCCAAATATCATCACTAGGGACGCGCTGATAATCGGGAATCGGCCCGAGATCATCATTGCTAGGGACCACCTGATTATATTCACGGAGTATGAAATAGAGTTGAGTGTTCTGTGATATTATTTAATTTGAAAATGATGGCTCTTTTGGTGTTTGTTTATAGGTGTGAAACTTGAACAAACGTTGGCAATTATTGATGGGTAAATTATTACACAATGGTAAATTATTACACAACGGTTCATCCACGTCCATCTACGTAGAAGGGGCTGGATTTATTTTGTAGGTACGTTTGCAACTTTTTCACCCCACATCAACAATTTCCCTTCAGAACTTAATTATTTGTGTTTCTTTTTGCCATTTTAGTTACTGATAATCATCGACGGAATTATTTAAGCAACATTCAACTCGTGATTTAGGTAGGTACCTAGTAACGAGTACGGGGGTAGGTAATAATCTACGGAGGGTCTGCGGTCTACATAATATGTGTAGAATAGTACGTTATTAGGTATATTACATAGGCGGGTCATCTGTACAGAGAGCCTTGATCTTCAACATAAGGGTATTCTGTACAAAATAACAAACCTTTGTGCAGGGGTTTTTCTGATTATGGGTTAGTGAATAACCCAAGAAAACTCGGTTTTCGCTAGTCATGGTTTTAGTGTAAGTAATGTTTTTTACGTGGTGTTGACGGGAATAACGTGTATGGTAACGAGATCCGTAGGTAATGATCTCATAGGTAGCACACAGTAATCCCTGACAGGTCTTGCAAAACAGGCCTCCCGGCACGGGGACTGGCGCCATTATCCTGCTAATATTTTCACTTCAAATGCGTAGTCATACAAATCTGTATGTAATCTTACAAATAAGGGATGTAAGTATACAAATAAAAATATAGGTAGTTAGTTCGAATGAACCCATCCAATAATAGTAGGTACCTGTTTTGGAAGATATTTCTTCCAATTATTTGATTTGAACATTCAATATAACATAATAGTCGTTAACTGGTTAGAAGGTAACATACTGAATTACTGTATCACCTAAAATAAACAATCGCAGTCCTAAAGTTGATTTTTTTGGATTCTACGTTCATACCATAAAACGGAATTTGAAGGGGCGATAAATAATAAAATTTACAAGAAAAAAGTCCTCTGTTCATACTTAATTAAAAACTCTGCAAATCACTGCACAACGGTTTATTATTTTGTACAGAATACCCTCCTGTTACAGATCACAGGTCTCCGTATAGATAACCCTTCTATATAACATAATATGTACTATTCTACACATATTATGTAGATCGCGGACCTCCGTAGGTTAGTACCTAACCCCGTACTCGTTACTAGGTACCTCCCTAAACCGTTGTGTAATAATTTACCTGTATAGGTTCCACTTCTACGGAGATAGAATAATGAACCGTTGTGTAATAATTTGCCCATCAATAATACTTCAACGGTTGTTCAAGTTGCAAAAGTACCTATCAACAAAATCCAGCCCCTTCTTGGTAGATTAGCCGTTGTGTAATACTTTACCGTGGTGTAATAATTTACCGTTGTGTAATAATTTACCGTTGTGTAATAATTTGCCGGTGTGTAATAATTTACCCATCAATAATACTTCAACGGTTGTTCAAGTTGCAAAAGTACCTATCAACAAAATCCAGCCCCTTCTGGGTAGTGAGCCGTTGTGTAATAATTTGCCATCGTGTAATAATTTGCCATTGTGTAATAATTTACCCATCAATAAACTTTCATCGGTTGTTCAAGTTGCAAAAGTACCTATCAACAAAATCCAGCCGGATCGCACACCCTCCGTACGTTAATACCTAACCCCGTATACTCGTTACTAGGTACCTACCTAAATCACGAGGTAAATGTTGCTAAAATAATTCTGTCGATTGCAAACAGTACCTAACAAAAAGATACGCACATCATTTTTCAAATGAAATAGTATCACAGAACAACCAACTCGACTTCATAGGTACCCCACCAATAAAATCGGCGCGTCCCTGGTGACGAGATTTCGTCTGTTGTATACAATTTCATTCACGCTGGAGTCGAAAATGCCTATCGGTGCAAACTTCGGGGCCTTACTGTGAACGAACGAGTGTAAGGCCTTTCGACAAATGGATTTGAAAAGCGGCTGTTTTGGACAAAGGAAAGCGGGTCCGTTGGACAAGGGAATGAGGGGTCCGTTGGACAAATAAATTGCTATAAATATCGAAATATCGTTTACTTACTATCAAGATGATCATAGTTCAATTATTCTGCACAGCATTGCTGTTCCGTACGTCAATAGGTAATACTTCATTGCGAAAATCTATTTGCTGCGTCGCGGAGATAGCACATCACGTCTTTGTCGGCCTGGTACTTGTCCCAGAGGTTAATCAGCAATTCGTTGCTATCCCTGATGTGTCTTCTCGGAGGGTTGAGTGTCCTTTGTTGATACTTTTAATTTTTAGAGTGGTCTCCGCCTGAACTTCCTTCAGTACGTTAAGAACGGTATGAATATTTGGATGAGGATTATAAAATTGGCGGTTGAAGTCCGAATGAAAAGACTCTGCGCCGTTGGTTGTACGGATGTCTTGCAGATTAGGTGATTTAGCCCAAATACGAGGGGGAAAAGCACAGTCATCCTCAATGTAATTTGTAAGAACATAGTAGCTAAACGACATTCCTTCATCCAGTGCTACTGCCATTAAAGAGGTAAACGCGTTGTATACAGTCTCGTGAGGTAAAAAACACAGTCCAAGTGACGAACATATTTTATCTCTCTCGGTTGTTTCCTCGGAAGGAGGTTCGTGAGTATGCTCACCTTTAACAGAAATAATGTACTTCACACTTGCATCGGTATTAATTAACACTTTGCACTTACGATTAGAACACCTGAAAGTAATACAACCATCTTGCATAACTCTGATTTGCGTCAGCTTAAAACCGCCCACTATTATTGCACTACCTCCTCTCCTGCTTGGAAATTTATCATCAACACGCAAATCCATTCTGAAATTAATGTTACCGACGTGCACTGAGTGTGATAGCTACAGCGGGACTGAGGAGTCAAGGAAAACCGGATGGTACTGACAACAGGGTAAACGATAGAAATTATTGTCATGTTGCCTCAGGAATTTGTTTGTCCAACGGAGCTATACTTACCTCACGAAACGGAGTTGTCGAACGGAGTCCACGTAAACAGCCCCCTTCGACAAGCCATTTGTCGAAAGGTCTTGCTCCGGAACGGAACGGCTGGGCGTACGGTGCTCCGGGTGGTCTTAAAAAACTCGTAAGTTCAAGAACTATTTAAAACCGTAAAAATATTCACGTAAAAAAATGGTATAGGCGTTTTGAAAATTTCAACCCCTATTTTGAACCCCTTAGAGATGACTGACAGTAACGTCGAGCTTCGAGGACCAACTAGACCCCGAACGGAACCTATAACCCGAATTTCATCAATTTTTTTTCATGGTAACTAAGAAAAGTGGCCCGTACGGCGTACGGCGGACAGACAGAAATATTTTTATTGCAGTTTTGGATTCTACATACCTTGAAACGTAAACCATCAAATTTTGAGGGGGGGTAAGAATTTTTTTTTTTTCATGCTCGATTCCAATGGTTTATTATTGAAAATAATAAACCAAAATACCAAACAAAATAATGGAAACCCTTCAAATAGGAAAAAGTCTATGAGGGCCTGAAAACAAGACATGGAAAAATATGGACATGTTCCACTTTGGAGGAGAGTTCCTCTAGTTTGTGCCTTGTCGGAGTATTGAAAACTGAGAAAGTCTCAGTATGAGACCTGAAAAAACGATGACAAAACGCCAGCTGACATCAGTTAATGTAAATTGACTTCTTGTCAACTGTCGAATGAAGGTGACTAACCGTTGGGAGGTGACAAAGTGACACCGCTTGGAGGCTGCCTGATATGTGTTTCACGCCTCAGACACCAGAGCTCGGCCAAATTTTTATTTAGCGGCACGAGGAAAGAGAAACAAAAGCTCCTGCCAACATACCAGAGTGATATAGGTGTCTGACTAACTGCAGAAGAG
Organism: Leptopterna dolabrata; assembly: GCA_954871275.1. NCBI lineage: Eukaryota > Metazoa > Arthropoda > Insecta > Hemiptera > Miridae > Leptopterna > Leptopterna dolabrata. The sequence continues at coordinate 22,730,966 of OX940979.1, forward strand.
CGTGAGTTAATTCCACGACACGGGAACCCTTTTAGGTGGGCAGCAGTTCATCAAGCGCCCGCAATGCAGGGATTGTTGCAAAATACATAGGTGCCTTTCGGACAGATGTTACACCTATCAAACCCTTCTCTCCTTCACTAGAAATTACCGTGGGCGGTAATAAAAATTACCTACTGCTCCCTTTCGAACCATGTTATATTTTAATCGACTGCTCATGGTCAAGTAAGTGTCTACAAACCTTTGAAGAACAGTAGGCAACATCAAACGGATCAAAATATTTCCGCTACGTACACCTACGCAGTCAGGTTTGGTCAGTAATACACCCATGACCATATGAGTGAAGCACCTAACCTATTTTCGCAATGTTGAGCATTTTTGATGGTTTCCTCCTCAAACAACACTCATTTGCCCTGAAACTTTTCCTTATTCAGAATAATATTGTATATATTATCATGTCAAATTATTACCTTCCCCCATTTTTGTTAATTTCACTGATCTTATTCCAATGTTGAGCAGTTGAAAAAAAAAAGAAGAAAATATGGAACTTGCACAAAAATGGGAAAAATCGTGTAAGAACGAATTGGAACACTGTTCATGACTCGTGGTGCATTAGTGGAAAAATGTTAACGGTTAGTATTTCTGGCGTTCTCCAAAATTTCAACATTTTGTATTCTTATCTACGTTCATTGAATTAACAACAACGCTGCTGCAGAGTGAGTAGAAAATTGGGAACAAATTTATCAAGATCCATGTTCTGACATTTCTGTAGAGCCCATGTCCGTGTAAAACCGCTAAAACTAATCAGCTGATCCGCAGCAATGATATCTGGCCGGATTTATAACGTTCTATTCACGGTCGTGTTGACGAAGCTACAAACTAACGGCTAGACGTACAGTGCTCCTGGTCGTCTCAAAACTTCTTTAGTTCGAGATCAATTTAAAAACGTTAAAAAAAACCATACCATTCTACTGAAAGTTCTCGAGCTACGGCGTTCTGAAAATTTCTACCCCTATTTTTCACCCCTTAGGGACGAATGACAGTAACGTTGAGCAATGCCGAGATTCGTGGACCAACTAAAACCCCAAACGGGACCTGCAAACCGAATTTCATTCATTTCGGTTCATAGTAACTAAGTAGAGTGCGAAGTACGGCTTACGGACAGAAAGTTTTTGTTTATTATTTTCAACAATGAACCTTTGGAATCTAGCATGAAAAAAATAAAATAAAATTTAACCCCCCCCCCCCCAACCACTCAAAATTGGATGGTTTCCGTTTCAAGGTATGTACCTAGAATCCGAAAATTGGATTTAATATTTAAAAAAAAATCTGTCAGTCCGCCGTACTCGCACTTTCCTTAGTTACCATGAACCAAAGTTAATGAAATTTGGTAAGTAGGTCCCATTTGGTTCTTAGTTGGTCCGCGAAGCTCGGCGTTATTGCCATTCATCTCTTGGGGTGGAAAATTGGGGTTGCAATTTTCAGAACGCCGTAGCTCGAAAGCTTCCGATAGAGGGGTACGGTTTTTTTTAACGTTTTTAAATTGATCTTGAACTTAACAAATTTTGAGACCACCCGAAGCAGTGTACGACCAGCAACGACAGTGAATGGAACGGTATAAGTCCAGCCCAGATATCACTGCTAGGGAGTGTTGTTGATTGTTCTGTGAGATTTCATTTGATGGATGTCTCTTTTGTCTTTTGTTGATAGGTACTTTTGTAACTTGAACAAACCTTATGCTTCATGAATAACAAGAAATATTATTGAATCCTGCGCATTTTTATGAAACTGTCATTCCCAGTCCGGCTGGAGTACTTAATTTAGGGTTTCCTGGTGGGAGCTTGACGGTAGGTAGGTACTGACCACAGAAAACGGCAATCTAAGCAGAAGGGGCTTCTATACAGGTAAATAATAACCCGCTGTGTAAGTATTTGCTGCGTTTTTATTCAGTTTTCGGATTCTTCATACCTTGAAACGGATCAAATTTTTTTGTCATGCTCGATACCAGAGGTTCATTATGGAAAATAATAAACAAAAACGGTAAAGTAGGACGGCAATAACAGCGGGAACGCTCAGCACTTCGATTTTCAAATCCATTAAGTAAGCGTAACTCACACGAGCGCTAATGGTTCTTGTTCTTAATCACCTCATTTTGTAATTACCCCAACTAATCCTTCGTTGCAGTACCATAACCTCCAATTTAAATACTAAATAATGAACCAGAGATCCTCATCATGATTGTCATAGTGCTACTCACCTCCCGAGTTCCCTGCGTAATTATTCTTTGATCCGCAATATTTTCCATCGAGTTTATGTGAACGAAAACAAGAGGGCTGGCCAAGGCCTGTTAATGATATTCTGGTTTCGTCGAGACCCAATCCCCCTCTATTTACCGCACAACACCAATGCGTCCTGGCCCTTGTAATTAAAACACCATCATTTTCACATTTGCGGCCATGAGACGCATAATAATACAAGTTATACTTACTATTGATAACGCTGTTTTGTAATTATTATGTACGTAGGTCACCGCCGCATCCCTATAATTTTCGATTTGGCTCTCACGTATTGATCTTTGTGTAAAACAACGCTCTTATGACTTACATGAATTTTAGCAATGCTTGCCTATCAAAATAGTATTATCTAGGTGACTCAACCTGGAGGGTCTTGAGAGGACTGTAGGTGGGGGTGGTGGGGAAGCGTCGGAAATACAATCAAGTAAATTTTGATCCATAGGAAATTTTATTTGAACGTTTCTGGAAAACCGATGACAGTTACCTGAATGTGACGAAATCCTGGTTGTACTTAACATACCGGTACCCAAAATCCCAGGATTATGCCCCCCCCCCCCCCCCCCTTCGCAATTCTCGTACATAGATCACCTGGGCAAACAACATTCTACTATTCCATTGTCACAAGTCACATCGCCGTTCTCTCTGTCAACGCCTCATATACCGTCTCGTAATAATTGGATCATTACGTAGGAAGTGAAAAAATGTGTCTGTCATAACCCCTTCAGGTTGTACCGCCCCTACTGAGATGCTTTTAAAATAACTTTTGAGGGGGCCCATTAGAGGCGGGTCCCTTATTACGAGATTACCAGAGAGCTCAGTGTCTCCACTAGCCCGTTTTCCGCTGCCGTTTATTTCCTTGATTAGGGATGACTCAGAAAAGGCTGCTCAAGTTTCCACGTAAATTAAGCAAGATAAATAACTTGACAAGGGCTTGAATAGTAATTTCGAAACGTACAAATTCGAATAAACGTTGCAATTTACACTTGGAAAACAATGCTAGTTCAGATGAAATAATTTGATAGCCTTTCTACTCGCGAGCGTCTATTTGAACTTCAATGTCATCAGTAGGTAATTATTATCCTAACGATTAGAAATCAAATTGGCTGAGTTCAGCGTTATGATGACAAATATTAAATGATGATGTCTTCTCAAGTTGTACTCAGCACGTATAAACAATAGTTGAACAACATTAACTTGTTGGACTATCACTGAACGTTTTCAAAGCAAAACGTTGTGCAAAGAGATAACTGGAATTCGTGCAAAGAACAGATTTGGAATAAGTAAAATGTCATGAAAAATGCCGCAAATTCTTCAACGAATGTTTACTACAAAGTTGACTATATTTAAAGAGATGGAAACTGCCCCACAAAAGAGAAACAAACTAAGATCATTTAGTGCTCAACTCATTTCAAAGCTGACCGTAACGAGATAATTACACATTTTGACTTTGTCATCGGTGGAATTGAGGGTTTGAGTATCACCATCCATCTTTATTCACCTTAAACGGAATCAAAAGAAAATTACTCCATCAACATTTTTCTGCGAAGAGGAACCTATCTTAATCTATGTACACCAACATTATTATTCGTCTGTTGTTTCGTATTGTGCATAATAATATAACGCATGATTATTGTAATGAAATGTCTTGCAGGGGTTTGCCATTCGGCTAAAAAATGGGCAGGGTCACAAACTTTTACCTGCTAGTTGTGAAGTTTGGAACCACTGTTGTAAACACACACAAACAGGTTTTTACTGGATTCTATAAAATAATAAATAGTTAGAAGTAGGTAACTACATTCTAAACTAAGAAGGTTCTTAGATTTTACCAGTACATCATAAATCAACACCACCTATCCTGTGCTAATCCATTCTAATCCATAGCTAATCGTGTGCTGTGTTGAACCATATAGTTATAAAATGAACCTACACAAACAGGTCCCTGCTAGATCGAAACTTCAATTTAGAAGGGCTTTGTCATTGATTGATTTCTTAAATCCACTAATCTGATCAATGAGGACAAGAAAAGGTTCCAAATTAAACGAAACGCGGGCAGCACATACAAAGAAAATAGATAGGAAAGATTCGCCGGGATCCTCGTCGATGGGAATGGAAAACGGTTGGATGTTTGAACTTCATTTGACAGAAGGAAGAATGTTTCATTAAAATGGGAGCGGAGACAAGTCCTGCGTCAGCGTTGAAAGAAAGTTGGTAGAGGGTTGAATGAAGGGCAAAGAATGAAGGAACTCTCTTTAGTCAGAGAAGCCTACGTATAATATAAAATAAGAGAAAGATAGCAAACGAAGACGGGAATAAAGGAATACGAATGAAACTGGTAAGAAGGAAGGAGAAAGGACCCTTGGTGATTCTTAACATCACTACAAGCGGTTTGAATGCTAATACCATTATCTACGGGGGGGGCGGCATTACTTTCTAAATAAAGATAGAAGGGTGCGGGAGGGCATTAAAAGAGCTACTGTGCACACTGAGGAGAAGATGCGGCGGTGAGTTGTGAAAAAGGGGTTAAAAGCCTAGTGAACCGTTGCAGGATAATAGCTGGCAATGACGTGGACAATCGTACCTAGTCTTGGACCCAGAAAGTTACCGACAAGGGGGGGGGGGGGGGGAGGGGAACTACTCATCACTTTTTTTTAACTCTAAAAACAAGTAATGTAGTGCATTTTTAATAATCAGACGTTGTATTCATTGGTGCGTAGCAACCTACAATACCATGCTGTTCCGCCGGCCCTACATTATCTCTATAGTTGAAATCAACATATTTTACTGACCAAGTTTCTGAGCATTTCCGTGTCAATTTCGACTAAATTGATACCAACTTTGATTGATACCTTCTGACTGGGACCACCTGAACACCAATCCACACTTTCACACAAAATTTCAGATCATTTCGAACAGCCTATCGTGTAGATATAGGCGTTCCAAGGAAAACAAGGTAGCACAAAAGTTAAAGTAGAAATTTGATTAAATTGATTTGGATCATGTTCACCACAGCTTGAAGAATTTGCGTAAACACACTCGCGCACACGAACATGCACCACACACACTACTACTACGTGAAGATAGTTGAACTTGTATCGAGTACTTCTGCGGGGCGTGCCTAAAAAGTAAAGAATAATTTTATTGTGACCGAGACTATTTCAATTTTTATGGAACGCCCCTAAATTACTAATAGTTTCATTGTTGCAACTACATTTGTCCAAATCTCCCACAGTTTTAACTAGCCCCCCACCCAACGCTGCCCCGTTCTCGGCGGAGTACGCTGACATGTTTCATCAGAGGGCGGTTCATTTTTGACTTGTTTCTGGCGAATTAAACAAGCGGTGTCCGCCCATGTATTAGGTTAGACGACGTTTTGTTAGGGCTGGATGTTGTTAACCCCTTCCCCACCCATTAATGATATTCAGCGGCGAAAGGCCGCCGCACAATTTCGAGAAAAGGCCTCGTTGCCAAGCCTGCGCATCTTTGTGGTCTTGCGGAGGTTTCGCCGTAACGTAACCCTCCGAGGATTTACGAGAAAGCCTCGCCAGAAGAGGCTTATTACGGGAGGGATGAGGGACGCGTGGATGTATGAATCGTTCTGGAGGAGGGGGATGTGTTGCGGACGAGCCTTTGGACATTCGTAATGTGTTCATGCCTCGAATCAGTTATCCGTCCTGAATTTCGCAAATATAATGGTCGAAGAGTGGGTCCATGCTCTAACGAAAACAAGAAGAGTAGGTACCTATCCAGTCATGCAGTATGATCGTATGAGCGAACATTACACATTTATTCCAATTTATTTTATGAACACAAAATTGAAGTAGTTTCTCGGGATTTTAAGTTATTCGACACATTTCAGCGATTTATGACCCACATTTACGAAAATTTAAGGCACATTTTTAAGAAAAATAGTTTTGAATATTCTGAGAAATATTATTTTTCCATCTCGAGCCACCACTTACTACTCGAAATACCATTTTTGGTGTATTAACATATAACAACTTTCGTGTTTTAGTCAAGTGTTGGTTTATTATTTTCAATAATGAACCTTTGGAATCGAGCATGAAAAAAAAAAACGCCGTACGCCGTACTTCTCACTTTCCTTAGTCACCATGAACCAAAATTAATTACGATTTGTTCAGAAAGTTCTAGTAGGAGGGTAAGGTTTGGTTTATTTTCGAAACATGAAAAAAAAAAGAAAAAAAAAGAAAAAAGAAAAGAGAGTGCCCATCTACAAATGGTGCTCTGGAACGGAAATTGATCGGAAATAATTCATGTAGATAGGCAGGTAATTAAAAATTAGGACGACTGTTGCAATAGCGTGTTATTGCCGCAAATTCCCTGAATATACGTACTGCTGAAGGGGGGTACGTGCACTTATATAACTAGATGCTAGAAGCCGTAATAGTTTCCATTTCGCCCACCATCAAATTATTATGGTCTCGTAGAAAGCTGTGTGTTGGATACTCAGGGAAACATACCATCTATATCACTGACTCGTAGCTATAGTGATTGCAACCGGCAACTTACCTGCAACAAAAACATAAGAAAATATTATAATATCAGAGTTCAGTTAAATAAGGTGAAACTGATATTAATAGGTAGGTCTACCTAATCCAACATATTACCTAACCTACCTAATTTAAGGTATTATTACCTAACCTTAGGTAATACCTAATAACAACTTTTTAATACACAACTTATTCTAGTATTGTGCTGATTGTAATGAACCTATTCACTTATTTGGACGTCTAGAGCGTCCTAATTATCTAGGCCAGGATAGGATTACCTATATAGAGCATCTATATATATGTTATATGTACCTATATAACATATAAGCAACATGTCCAGCAACCCGTGCTGGATTAAATTGCAAAATAACATTCACAAAAGCGACAATGAACCGAAACTTTCAACAGTTTACTCGTCCAAGACTCGCTGAATTCCTGTTATCGGCGGATCAAATTAATAATGTCACCAAGTTATGGGAGATTGACGATCCCATTTCCATTGAGCTGTATTTGACTTTCATTATGATGATTACTTCCTCGCCCATCTTATTAACCGGAGTAATTGGTATGAATTGTATCAACGACCGACTTCGCCGTGGTAGAAAGTACGTAATATGATATTCCTATATAGAGCCTGCCTGACAGTAGGTACTATAATGCCTATATAACTTCGCTTCTTCACACGCGTGTCCTGGGATCAACTGTAAAAGCGCGTCCATATATACGTTAACCGATCGGCCGCACGCGGGTAAGTCCCGCCCGCCAAGAAACACGAAAAACTCGAAAGCGACCACGAACACGAAGACTATTCACTAAAATAGATAGTGGAAAGAGATTATCTATTTTGTATATCTCCCGCGAGAGATAGTCTCCCCTGGGAGACAGTCTCTTCCACTGTCTCCCGGGTTCGTCTATTTTACTGAATAGCTCCAGAGACTTTGAGAAAGAGATATGGATCATAATTCACGAAAATGCCATAGTATCCATGAAGTGCGAGATGTTTATGCCCCCGGGAGTTCAATTCCTTAATAATGAACGCATTTCTTAGTAATACCTATTCAATGGGTATTACCTACCTCAATCCATACTTGGACGTTTTTACTCACGAATCGGATAAAAGTTTAAATTAAATTGAAAAAAGTCTCAATTATAAACAGAAAAAGTCGAATTAGGGGGCGTAATGCTTCCTTTTTTCCATCGTTCTTTTATTGATTTTTATTTTATTTTTTAATTTTATTACAATAAGTTACATTATATATTTAATTAGTAAAAATCTATAAGGAAGGCCCTCCCCAATTTTCCTCTGTATACGAGGGTGTAGATAGTATTGGTGGAATTATAATTGTCTATGTCTTCTTGAGTGAGGGCTTCGGAGATCCTTTTAGGCAGGTATACCCTGAATGTATTCTCTCCCTCATTCAGTATCTGCCCTTCTTGAAGTTCCTGCAGATGAACTTGAACTGCAGGTCCGTGTTGAGTTTGCACCCTCACCATTTTCATTACAGCATACGGTGTGTCTATCACTAGACTGTCCACCGATCTAAGTTCGAGAATGGCGGCAGATTGTTGGATCTTGTTAAGTAAAGAGTTCATCTGCAAATAATATTATTCATGAAACATAAACATAAATATAATCATAAGGAATAATTTATTGAAGAGAGTATGTAAATGTTAATTACCTTGTATTGATGGAAGGGGTGATCACGGAGAAGAAGTCTCTTGATTGATTTCTCCAGACAGAATGAGTTTTCAGACGGGTGGGTACCTATTTGGACAAACCCCCCACTACAGCTATCTAATTATGTAGGAGGGGATATAACCTAGACATCGGTTGTGGTAAGGGAGTGTCGGTAACCTTCGGATTCATGAGAATACATGCATAGCTGACCAAGCAGTTCTCTGTAGAGCTGGAAGGTGACTTTGGTAGGGGCTTCATTCTCAAAACCCTGTTACGACTTGCTCCGTGCTGACAGAGCTCTTTCCCACGTTCATTTGATTCCTGTGAGATAATCAAACAGGTTTCATGTATCAGGAGGAATCATCAGACAAAAACTCAATAGCGCGATATACCTAATCGACGCTTTCTGGTATTACCTTCTCGAAATTTGGTATAATTCAGGGTGTGTGACGAGCCTTACTGATTCCACAGATCGGTAAAAAATAAATTATTCCAAATTTTAATATGATCGATGTGACGTTTTTATACTTTCATTTAGTTATAATTGATTTTTATTGTAAGTACCTAGTAGTTGTACAGACCCCCAGAGCAAACAAATCTGTATGAACCCATTTCTAATTATATACCTACGTGAATAATTATTGAGAAAATATAGATATATTTTTTAACTCATGTGTGAATTTTGTGTTGAAATCCTTTCTTCCACACCTGACTCAAGAACGACGATGATGATTATAAAATATTTTCGGCTGCGGTGATAGGAAAATCTGTAATTACAAAACTGATGATAAGTGTTTTGAAATATATTATTGTTGGTGTAGGTACCTTATGTTTCAAACACTGGAACCTACATTTATTTCAAAGTATTTTTCTCAATATAGTATGCATCTACCTTGGTACCTGATGGAAGTTCAAAGAATGGATGGTGAAGATAATTGATTATATCGACTGCTACGACTTGTGTCAAAACGGACGAGTCCCGAGGTTCCCGCAGCTTGCCGATGTAGCGCCTCATATTACACCCTTTTTTTCTCCTTCAACGTCAACCGAGGTATTCCTCGCGTGTTTCCATATTTCAATCTACCGATAGCTCCTTCTTGTTTCTGTTTTCCTTATAAATCTCAATGCTTTCTTGTACTACCATCTCGAAATTTGGTATATTTTGGGGGTTTTAAGGGGTTCGAGGTTCCTATATTCCTCACGTCCACTGAAAGAGCTTTCATTTGAGGGGTTACACATCTATGCCCCTACCTACTTCACATCCAGGACCTGTCAAATAGAGGACCACCACCGAAATAGGACAACATCTTACTATTTGGTTCACCCATAGATGTCGATTCTCCCAGAACAAGTGCTTTCTTTAGAGCCCCAGCAAGCCTACATAGGTTTAGCTCGAGTAAATTGCCTAAATTTGGGGAAAGGACCCACCTACCAACAGTTTGATGGACCCAGGTTCTTGAAATCTGCAGACAGAATATGAAAAGCCACGTGTTTTTAAAACTTCGCGGGAAAACCCTCTTCTCTTTCCAGCACCATCCTTTTCACAGTAATTTGGAGGGGAACCAGTTTTTGAAAATCAGCGCCAACCAGGATCTATTAAGCGGCAAGATAACGCCCAAAAAACAATAGGAGGGGCATGACGTCACACCAATTGATATCTTGTATGATAAAAGAAGGTGGAGGGTCCTCAGCTGATTATGGTAAGTGGTTGAGAAGGGGTACTTGAAAATTCGAGGGAAAAAACATTAGGTAAGGAGAGGTTAAGGGAAGGGGAAAAATAATTTTAAATATCTGAGGGAAAACCAAAAGCCACGGGAAAGATATGTGGAAATGGATGGACCTTATAATTTATATTATGATCCATGAACTGATCCAAGTTGTGTTAAAGGTATGGGGGAGGGGAAAACGTATAGGTTATCATTTTTATGAAGTCATGTTTGAAAATTGGCGGTTAAAAACTGGAGGGAAAGAGAATACTAGCTGATTCCTGAGCGGGAGTGGTCGTGGTGGGAGAAATTCAAAAATTGGCGGTCATGATGTAGGAGGCTTTGACATCACATCAGCTGTGACTTTGGGCGGGGTGGAGGGTGGTGATAGGGAGAGGGAGGGGGGGCCAGCTGATCTTATGTCACTGATGGGTGGGGGCGGGGTATTTGATAATGATAGGGAAACCATACGATGATGTGGAGGGGCGGGAGGGGGATGACAGTTTGAAAAGGCAGGAATTTGGTAAACAGCTGGTCTTATGTCATTCATGGGATGGGACGAGGGGGAGTATTTTGAAAATGAGAGGGAAAAGCCTTGGGGGTTGAAAACTGGAGGTAAAGTGAACATCAGCTGATCGCCGAGGGGGAGTGGGAGAAATTCAAAAATTGGCGGTAAGGCGGGAAATTGATTACCAGTTGATCTAACCTATTATTAGACAAAGGGAGGAGGGGAGGTATTTGATAATGATAGGGAAACCATATGATCAGGCGGAGGGGTGTTGAGGGGGCGGGGAGGGGGATGACAGTTTGAAAAGGCGGGAATTCGGTAAACAGCTGGTCTTATGTCATTCATGGGAGGGGGGAGTGGGAGAAATTCAAACATTGGCGGTAAGGCGGGAAATTGATTACCACCTGATTTAACATATTATTAGACGAGGGGTGGAGAGGAGGTATTTGATAATAATAGTGAAAAACCATATGATCAGGTGGAGGGGTGGGGAGGGGGATGACAGTTTGAAAAGGCGGGAATATGGTAAACAGCTGGTCTTATGTCATTCATGGGAGGGGGTGAGCATTTTGAAAATTAGAGGGAAAAGCCTTGACAGTTGAAAACTGGATTCAAAAATTGGCGGTAAGGCGGGAGATTGATAACCAGCTGATCTAACCTTTTATTAGACGAGGGGAGGGGAGGGTGATGACAGTTTGAAAAGGCGGGAATTTGGTAAACAGCTGGTCTTATGTCATTCATGGGAGGGGGCGAGGGGGGAGTATTTTTGAAAATGAGAGGGAAAAGCCTTGACAGTTGAAAACTGGATTCAAAAATTGGCGGTAAGGCGGGAGATTGATAACCAGCTGATCTAACCTTTTATTAGACGAGGGGAGGGGAGGGCAATGACATTTTGAAAAGATGGGAGGGGGTGAGCATTTTGAAAATTAGAGGGAAAAGCCTTGACAGTTCAAAAATTGGCGGTAAGGCGGGAGATTGATAACCAGCTGATCTAACCTTTTATTAGACGAGGGGAGGGGAGGGCGATGACAGTTTGAAAAGGCGGGAATTTGGTAAACAGCTGGTCTTATGTCATTCATGGGAGGGGGGGAGTATTTTGAAAAGCCTTGGCCGTTGGAGCATCAGCTGATGGCCGAGGGGGGAGTGGGAGAAATTCAAAATTGACGGGAGATTGATTACCAGCTGATATAACCTATTATTAGACGAGGGGAGGAGAGGAGGTATTTGAAAATTAGAGGGAAAGAGCATTTGAAAGATTGGCGGGAACCAGTTAAGGAGGAATTTACATGGATACTGTAGCTTGACTTCATCCATGGGTCATAAATCACTTTATAACATCCATGGAAATGGAGGCTGTGGCATCACATCAGCTGAGGCCGTGACGTCAGAGGTCATGACGTCAGCGACCTTCTTATCAGTGTTATCAGATAACAGTGATACCCAGAAGCCCCTTAATACCCCTACTGGTAGTTGTTTACAATAGGGTTGTTGTGGGTGGGGGGGTATTATATAGGTACCTTGGATATTAGGATATATATCTTCTGGTCATCGATATAATCGTAACTAGGTGGATTACCCATGCATTGCACAGGTTGGTAACAACTTGGGTTTATGTTGATAACTATCATTCAAATCTGATCAAACAAGAGATTACATAACAACAACGTTACGCCGCCCACTCTCCAATGAATCCCACCTGGTCAGATCTGAATAGAAAGTATCATGTTTCCATTCCCTCTCTCCCGGCAATCCCATACCTCCACACCCTCACCATCGAATCGAGCGGAACAAGGAAGTTAGTAGTAAAACCGCCTGAGATTCGGGAAAATGGAAACGGTCCAGCAACTAAAGCGTAACAGCATTTTGATAAAGGGAAAATATAGTCTCGTCGCCTCCAGTTTTCGTTACGACAGTAAAATTTATTGAGAGAATACCTGAGATAAAATGACAGTATTTTCCTGCAAAAGACTAAGGCTCCAATTCCCACTTGCATTTGACCAGGGAAAGTAATATGAAACAGTGAGCGAGTAAGCGGGTGGAGAACGAAAGAGGGTGGACAGGAGAGTACAAGAGGGAGTGGGGGAAAAGCTCGCGTCCTCCTGCACTCGAGGTTGGTAAAGAGGTTACCGCTATCAATCTATGCTAATGCACTTATTCTGTATAGCAGGGCTTCGCATCGTCTTGTAGCCCCATAGGCAGTGAACTGCTGCATTCAAGCAAAAGGAACTACAGTAGGTATTTAAATAGAATTTCGATAGCGTTTTTCAAAATGACATATTAGGTAAGTAGAGACAGATTGCTGAGTTGGTCAGCATCGAAACCAGAAACATCGATGCTGTTACACAGTAACATGGAGTGACAGACCATTACGTGTCGATAATTACCTAAATTATTGATCACATTTATAATAATGAGAGAAAACCGCTGGAAATTATCACAACGGTTTATTATTTATCTGTATACAGATGACCCTTCTGCGTAGATCAATGTTTCGTGAGGTCAATACCTACCCTTGTGCTCCCACCAGGAAAGCCCCAAATCGAACCTTGAAATATTGAACTGAATGTACAGGGATGTTAAAAGGGAAAATATTTCCTCAGTATTTGGCGGTAGCTGTCTGTCAGCTTGAATACGTAAGTTTCGGAGTGCGCTACACACTAAAGGCATTCCAACTGCTTGGCACCATCAAGCCATCACATTGTGAACTTCGTGCCTATTATATTACATAGTGATATCCAAGTACTGTGTACATCGCAGAGCAGCTTGTCATCTGCAAACCCTTTTATGTCAGATACAATATTTTTCAGACGGTCTTGCAAAGACAGTCACAGTCCACAGTAAAAAGTTTGCTATTGTGTCACTGTGGAAGAAGCTCGGTCTTTTCAGCTCTTGATCTTCACTGTTCTCCTTTCGTCTATCTTATTTATCGACACTTAAAAACTTCTCGACATTGTTAGGGAGACAGCCTTAACTGAATAGGAAAATTATGTGCTTGCATTCATTCGTTGATGTATTTTATTTATTTATTTATTTCATTTCATTTTTTTACTTCACTGCAATAGCTTATCTATTTGCTGATTCTGAATTAGGATATTTAGATATTGCTGTAAATACAATGAGTTTCCCACTTCGTTTACCCCCAAATTTCTTATTACCATTAAATATTGTGAACCTGCTCATAGGGTTATGGTCATCATTCTCAATCGCCATTTTTCAAACGCCCCTATGTTCTTATCACTATTAAATATTGTGAACCTGCTCATAGCGTTATGGTCATCATTCTCAGTCGCCATTTTTCAAACGCCCCTATCCTCGTTTTGACGCAAGGAGTAGTCCATCTCTTATCAAAATTCTGTGATCCACCACTAAAACCACAAGTACATGTTGGTATAATAGGGGGCGGTGGCATATATCAACTTCTAGCTTACCAAAATGGGGTTCTAGCCACTGCTCTACTTCCTCGTTGTTTTGCTTGCTTATAATTAATAGGTATGTACATGCGTCGGTGGAGGGGGTCACCTCACGTCTGTCAAGCCGGAAATTTGACATTTCCAACGAGTGTGAACGGCAGGAGAAATGAAATTCGGAATTGCCGGGCCACTGGAATCGCCTTATTGAGTTTTTTGCAGGTAAATTTTTTGTGGGTGAAAAAACAAAAATGATGACTCGTACAACTTCGCGTATTATCACAATATTGACCCATCTTCTGCTCCCTTTTACCAGTGTTCCGAGGGCCTAGACGACGTCGCCACTTACCCCACTTTTCCTCGGTGGGTTTTGGGCGGGAAAAAAGCGGTAAAGTTTCAGCCTGTACTACACTGATAAGAAGCGCTAAGTAGTACAGTAAACAAAAGTGCGTAGCGTCGCTATCGCAACTCCAAGCAGTCTCCCGTCTGCTCCATCCAGGGCTTGACCTTATTCAAGGGAGTTTTCCCCTCTCTGAAAGATATTTTCCTCACCCCCGCCACCAACGTTTGTCGCCTTATCCCACACGAAACATGTTGGCTCAAACCAAGACTTCGAAATCTCCTAGCCGCTCTTGAAGTTTTGATCCTTATATCTGGGAATCTCTGTGATGATTATGTTTGATGAAGTATGTTCAGTTGATCATATTGATGTTGACGCCCATCATTTCGTTCCCTGAAAAATTAGGAAATAGAAGTGTATGGTTTTGTTATATTATGTTTTTTGGTATATTATTGTTAATAATGAACCTTTGGAATCGAGCATGGGGAAAAAGAAGTCCCCCTCCAATTCTGATAGACAACAGGGGCAATGCTAAGCAAAACGAACTCCTTTCTTTGGACCCATCTGACGGCTCGCTGTGGAAGAAAATGAAATGGTTGACAACTCAGAGTAGAGTAATACCACGTCTCAAAATCAATGGGAAGTTTCATTGCACACCAGAAGAAAAGAGTAGGGTATTTGCAGACCAGTTAGTGGACCAATTCATTCATTTAACAAATCATGGTTTCAGTGATGCCCTCAACGAAAAACTAGCAAGTCCACTCCAAATTTCCCCATTTTCTCTGCACTTCACCCCAGCTAAAGCATGTAATACTATCAATCAACCACCTCCAAAAAAATCACCAGGACATGATAACATAACATTACCACTCATAAAGGTTGTGTGATGTGATCATGTCCTGGTGATAAAGGCGTCAAGAGAAAAGCTCTCGTATTCCTAACCCAAATTTACAGTGCCATGCTGCGTCTAGGTTACTTTCCCAAATCCTGGAAGTTTGCCATTGTAATCATGGTACCAAAACCTGGCAAACCGAAAACCGATCCTACGAGCTATCGGCCAGTCAGTCTCTTGCCCATTTTCTCCAAAATTTCTGAAAGATTGATGCTCCCCTTCCTCCTGTCGCAATTTATTGAAGCAATCCCTATAACATGCATTTCGGCTTCAGAGAGAAGCATTCCTGCACAGCTGCTCCGAGTTGTGGAACACCTCCTGGACACGCATGAGGAAGGTACAACGCGCAATGGTATTTTCCTTGAACAGAAAAGCTTTTGATCGAGTGCGGCATCAGGGTCTTCAGGCAAAGCTCAGAAACTTCTTAAACGATTCACACTTCAGGCTTGTGCAGTCCTACCTTTACAGGAGGGCTTTCTCTGTAAAATGTGACCACGCTTGATCTTCAATCAAGCCGGTTAGTACAGGCATACTCAAAGGAGGGGTATGGAGTGCACTCCTGTACATTTTCTATACGTCGGACTACCCAAATCCGCCAGAGGTCTTGCAAGCACACTTCGCGGACGACCTGCTCTAGGTAAAGGACAAGACGGGACAAACTTTAAGTGTTCGCCAATGAAGTAAGCGAATGGTGCGATAAAAGGCTTATGAAGGTGAACCCTACGAAGTCATCCCTGGTGTGCTTCACGTAAAAGTTGAAGATTCAGCTTACATAGTATCGATGCAGGGAGTTCCGATTCCTGAGACAAACAACTTGAAATACCAGGGTCTCGACTTGAACAGGAAATTCACTTGGGACACTCACATAAAATATCCAACTTGCTACAATGGCTTCGGTATCGGTTGAAACAACTGAGGATCCTCATTCAAAGGTCGTCTTATTCACTACCGCTACATCTCAACAGGCTTGTCTACTTGACCATGCTGACGCCAATGTGGCTATGTGGTGAAGAGCTCTGGGGAACAGCGAGTGATTCACAAGTCTGAAAAGGATTCAGAAATTTCAGAACAGAGTGCTACGCATCATCACGGCTGCGCCTTGGTTTGTTCGACATTCTACGCTGCGCAATGATCTGAACATCCTCGCCGTCAAAGATTCCATGCGAAGAAAATTCGAAATATTTCACGACGGAATATCGACCCATCCTAACCCCCTCCTAACGGAACTGGCAGAGAATCCGCCCCAAAGAACGTCTCAACGAAAACGCCCAAGTGACTTCCTCGACACATAAAGACCGACAAAGACAGATATATTTCAGGACTATCACTGGATAGAAGCCTCCTTCAAGTTTCATGTTACTTTGCCTAAAATTCTATTTTCCCAACAATAGTGTATTTTTTATACAATTAAGCTTTCTGGAAATTTAAAAAAATATAAAAATAAAAAATGAAAAAATCCTATAGAAACTATAGGCGATTATATAATTATCTGTGGATGTTATTTTGTACGGCTATCCTATTGTAAGATTTAGCTGTATCATTTATTCCAAATATATGAGCCTGGTTGACGTCCTGCTGTTCTTAGCGTAGGTGCCATCAACACTACATTAAATTTCTATGATTGTTCACCTGATTTTTTTTGTCTAATAAATTGTCAATCGACAATATTATAACAAAAAAATACATTTTGAACATCGGGAGGGGAAACAGAAAAATGATCAAATCATATTAACTCAATCATTTTTATAAAAGAATCTGAATGTTATACATGACAATTACTTTATTTTGAATCAACACGATCCGTCAACCATCCATATCAATATAGTTATCAGTACATACAAGGTATTCTTATTAGGCATTTATGATCCGTGATGTAAGTTAGTTAGTTATAGTTGTTGACAGTCACTGGTTGGAATTATGTAAAGCATATGCGCCCGCCAATGAGTAATGGTTGAGATGTAGTTGTAATAATGTCAACTAGATGAAAGCAGCTAGTTGATAAATAATACATTTCAGTAGGTACGGGTTGGTTAACATTTTTATTGAATGGGTTTCCCTGGCGCAACAACACCATCAATCTCCGTCTCATCATTTTTATACTCACTGTCTTGGGTTTCCTTCTCATATTCAGGTAGGAATTTTTACTAGTTTTCCTTCAGAACCAGTTTCTCCTTTCATCACCATGATATATTGTTTTGGGTCTCTGCTCTTTTTCCCACGAGTCCTAATTTCTATTAAGTACGGTCAGCGGTTTTAAACCTTTGAATACCATCCTTATAATGTATGACACTGTATATACGATCCGTTCCATATACATATTTATGAGTTTCCCTGGATATTCGCGCCAACTGACAGTTTATGTGGGAGAGGAAAGTAATGACTTTTCCGGGCCATGGATCGTTGGAGAGTGTGGAAAGCCTTTTCTATAATGCCAACCTTCCTGTACTAACGAACGACGCCGTCCTCCTCTGAAACATGCGGGGGGACATTCAGGACAGCATCAGAAGTATAGAAGCTGATAAATAGTAAGAGGCATGTTGGGCTGGATTTTATGAGAACGGATTTCCTGCATAAAATTTTCCATTGTCGAACGAGGCACACGCCGTTTCACTCTACTGACTGGGCCGACTCTTTATTCATCTTCTAACACGTACAGAAAAGCGTGTGAGAATTTAACGGTAACCTTTTCCAAATAATGGTGTTTTGATGTTCTGATATGGAATGGAAAAAACTCTGTAGAATGTAGATCATGTTCCAGAATATCTTTACTTGAAAATGTAGGCAAAGCACCGAACATAGTATTACAATTTTCTGCTGTCATTTTTTGCTGTGTGAAGTTTTAACTGTTGTCTAATAAAAGGTATTATCTTCGAATCTACCAGACACGTTCTTATATTTTGGGAAACCTGGTCCT
Organism: Leptopterna dolabrata; assembly: GCA_954871275.1. Lineage (NCBI taxonomy): Eukaryota > Metazoa > Arthropoda > Insecta > Hemiptera > Miridae > Leptopterna > Leptopterna dolabrata. The sequence continues at coordinate 22,749,210 of OX940979.1, forward strand.
CATATATTTTTATATTTATCTGTACTTTTGGAATTTTCAGTATGAACCATACTTGAACTGCCAGGGGTGCATGACCAACGATCTCGTGGTTTTATTATTCGATATTTGATATCGCTACCAGCGTGGTTTCTCACTAATTACGGATTGTCAATGTTGAATTTCTGCAGAAACATACACATTGCACCGTAATTAAATGCAATACGCTACTCACAAGGCATAAGTTTTCATGCCACGAATATCATTCACTACTCGCCGAAAGCTGAGGTGCACCACGTTGACGATGGACTAAGCATTAATAATTGAGACCTGAAAAGAGAGATGAAAAGAAAACGGCTCCAGCCGTTTGGCGAGCGAAGCGAGCCTTTCAACTACTTACATACTCGTAGTTTGGTTTATTATCAGGAATCAGAAAAGCCTCCATCATGCAGAAAAACCTTCTGTATATTAAAATTATAACAATATTTGGTTGGAACATGACATGTAAATTTTACATGACAGTTCGGCATAGTTGATAGAAACAACACATCTCAAAACAGAACACAGTTCGATCGAGTGGGCAGTTCGAAATTTGCAGTCGACTAATGTGAATTAGGTTACTTCACAATAGTAACATCAGTATTATTAGTTCCTTCAGTAGTACCACAGTTATCACTAGTATTAGTTATTTCATAATACAGTAATTCGTTACGAATTTTTATGTCATGTAGTTATGTTGTTTTTATATTTCTAAGAAAGTGTTGACAATTAACACCCCCCCCCCCCCCACAATGAAATACACGAGTTGTTCATTATTTCATTCATTCACTTCAACATGTTACATCGTTACATCATGGTCGTCTATCCCCACTTAATTACGAAACAGTTTATATCAACAAACAAAACCAAAAGCCGGAGGTGAACCATCATAATATATCAATTCTGCCCAGAAAATATCATCCTCGCTCACCACTCTCAAAGTTCAGCTTCAGCCTTTTACGGCTGTAAAAACGACCCCCTATCCATTTCACCGCGGTCCCGCCACCTCATGATTGTACTAGGTTCGCCTGGGTAAGGTAGATATAGTATTGCGATAGCCCCTTGGTTTTGTGGTAGTAAGCATGGGATGCCATCTGGCCCAGCCTTTCCATTTTATACCGGAACATGAACCCAATAGCCCGTGTTCCTTCCGCTCGGATACTATGTATCCGGCCATTACTATGGCCTCCCGTTACCCTTTCGCCAATCTAATTTTCTCTTCCTTTCCCGACATAAGACATCCTAGACCGGAAGACTTTCATCTATTCACCTACTCACCGTCCTAGACCACTACCATCAGAATATGACATTAACATCTACGTACGACTATAATATATGTTCCATTAGGCGCTGTGAGCCGATACAGTGTGTGAAGAAAACCAATCTCGAAATCTACATACCTTGAATACCTTGAATTTGAAGGGGGGTTGAACACTTTTTTTGGTTTATTATTCTCAGTAATGAACCTTTGGAATCGAGCATGAAAAAAAAGAGTTTTAACCCCCACCTCAAAATTTGATGGATTACATTACAAGGTAGGTATTTAGAATCCGAAAATGAAATGAACACGCTGCAAATTATTGCGAAAATATTTATGTTTATTATGCCCCTTCTGCTTAGACCGTATAAAGAACCGTTGTGTAATAATTTGCCCAACAATACCTAATACTTCAACGGTTGTTCAAGTTTCAAAAGTACCTATCAACAAAATCCAGCCCCTACTACGTAAATGGTATAATGAACCTTTGTGTAATAATTTACCGTTGTGTGATAATTTATCGTTGTGTGATAATTTACCGTTGTGTAATAATTTACCACTGTGTAATAAGTTACCAATCAATAATACTTCAACTTTTGTTCAAGTTGCAAAAGTCGGTACCTATCAACAAAATCCAAAAGATCCATCGTTTTGGTTAGTTATTTTCAATAATGAACCATTGGAATCGAGCATGATAAAAAAAACCCTGCAAATCCCTGCACAACTGTTCATTATTTTGTACAAAATACCCTTCTGTTACAGGTCACAGCTCTCCGTATAGATAAACCGTCTATATAATATAATATGTACTATTCTACATATTATGTAGATCGCAGATCCTCCGTAGGCTAGTACCTAACCCCTTCTCGTTACTAGGTACCTATCTAAATCACGAGTTAAATGTTGCTAAAATAATTCTGTCGATGACAAGCAGTAGGTAACTAAAACGGCAAACAGAAACGCAAATAATGAAGTTCTGAAGGGAAATTGTTGATGTGGAGTAGCATAGATGCCCTTTCCGCGTAGATCACTGTTTTCTGTGGTCAATACCTACCTTCGTGGTCAAGTATAATGAACCGTTGTGTAATAACTTGTCCATCAATAATACTTCAACGGTTGTTCATGTTGCAAAAGTACCGATCAACAAAATCCAGCCCCTTCTTGGTTGGTGAACCGTTGTGTAATAATTTACCGTTGTTAATAATTTACCGTTGAGTAATGATTCACCATTGTGTAATAATAATTTACTCATCAATAATACTTCAACGTTTGTTCAAGTTGCCTATCAACAAACTCCAAAAGAGCCATCATTTTCCAAATGAAATGATATCACAGAACAACCAACTCGACTTCATACTCTGTGAATATAGTAAGGTGATCCCTAGCAATGATTTTATCTCGGCCAATTCCCGACTGTTAGCGCGTCCCTGGTGACGAGATTTTGGCTAAATGTATACAATTTCATTCACCCTGCTGTCGAAAATGCCTGTCGGTGCAAACTTCTGGGCCTTACTGTGAACGAACGGCTGGACGTGCGATGCTCCTGGTAGTCTCAAAAAACTCGGAAGTTCAAGAACTATTTAAAACCGTAAAAAGATTCACGTAAAAAAAAAGGTATAGGCGTCCTGAAAATTTCAACCCCTATTTTGAACCCCTTAGAGATGACTGACAGTAACGTCGAGCTTCGAGGACCAACTAGACCCCAAACGGAACCTATAACCCGAATTTCATCAATTTTGTTTCATGGTAACTAAGAAAAGTGGTCAGTACGGCGTACGGCGGACAGACAGAAATATTTTTATTGCATTTTCGGATTCTACATACCTACCTACCCTGAAACGTAAACCAACAAATTTTGAGGGGGGTTAGCATTTTTTTTTTTTTTTTTTTTCATGCTCGATTCCGATGGTTCATTACCTATTGAAAATAATAAACCAAAATTGAAAAATGAAAACTGAAAAATTGACTGCCTTAACACTATGGTGTTATCTTCAACCCTTATCCTCAGTTCAGTTCACTTCCGGATATTTGGGGGAGCAGCCCAAATAAAGTTTGGACACATCGCATTGCTGCCAAGATATTAGCAGATAGTATGCCATGGTAAGTACTGTATCAAGGGATAGGCATTGTAACACTTGGTGGTTCGAGAAATCAATCCGTACCATCAGCGGGATGAGATCCGGTTCCACACTTGTCCTTAAGGCATGAGCCCGGAGTGTAGCTGTATAGGTATGATTATCAGCCAGTCACGAGGCTCGGTTCGATCTAATGATATTGCACCTGCTTATCGAAACTAAGCCTTGACTCAATCAATAGCTTTAATGGATCAGCTTTCCTCATTATGTAGATCATTCTGATTGAAAACGAGTACATTTTCAATCAATAGCAATGCTAACAGGAATTAGAAATAGCTGCCCGAGGTTATTTAGTCTACATAATAGAGATAATATCAGGCAGGGATATCTGTATAGATATAATTTGTTTTACTGGAATAAGGATTACATAATAAAGAACCTAATGATGAAACAGTTTTGTGGAAGTAGAATCAACCTTGAGAGTGTCACAGAGCAGTAGGTTGTACATTCCATTTTCTTTAGAGAACATGTTTTACAGTTCAGCAGCAGATGAATTTTTACGAAGTTAATTTTGGAACAGAGCAGCCATAACTATTCACGCGCAATATTTACATTTACAAGTTAGAGTTAGTAGTTAATGTTAAAAGTAACAAAAATATTGAATGAATCGTGGATTTAGGGTTGGTTATCATGCCCAAGGTGGCATTATTTTAACTAAAACTAAAATAATACACGTCTTATTTAAAGGGCAGAATTTGTGATATAAACTACAAGAGGCCACAGTGAAATGAGAGTTGATCTCCAGAAATATGGTGATATTATACTAGCTATGGAATGAGTAAGAAGCTTATTATAAAATCAATCGAAAATATTCAGTAAGTAAGTAATCGAGGTATTGGTAAATAATTATTGTTCACCTAGTTTATTGCATTTTTTACTTCTCCCCACAATCGAACACAAGAAAATATTCAGCCTTGTTTATTCATGCAGGCATGGACTAATATTTTGTTACCCCTGCGACCTGTGAAACATTATGAGCGACGTGCGAAAATAACAATTCTTCCAAATGCTTGAGTTTTCCGCCGTCGACGAAAAGAAGCGGAAATTCTTCGACGTCAGAATCTCGAATATGGGACAATGTTTGGCAAAGCGTGTAGGAGATGAATTATTGAAAGCTTGCGGAAAGAGATAAGGCGTTTAAAGACGGGGAAGGACCCACTTTATGAGGTATCGCACACAGGGAAGTATTACATTAATGGGGCATAACATTTCAACCTCCCACGTCGGCCGAAATCAAGGATAAAAAAAGTGAAAACTCGATTTGGATTCCTCTCGAGAAAAAACGCCAGCTAATCCAATTTTGAATGACTAAAGGGGCTTAGCAGAAAAAGGGAAGCGGAGCCTTGAAACTGGAAGTATAGGGGCGGGAATTGTTCCCGCGTTGGTTGGAGGGAAGTGAACTCTCGTGATGGCTGTTAACGGCTTACATGGCATACTAAATAGCGCTCTTCTCGTCTTCCTAGCTTAAATAAGAAGTACTTACGATGCGTTAGTAAAGACGTGAAAGAACTTAAAGGAGGGTCTTTGCAAACTCATTTTCTACACCTCCGCAACGTAAAAACAGAAAAGAAAAAAAACGCTATTACCTCGACAAACCAGAAGATGTAAAAAACAAAGAAGACGTAAAAAAGACCGAGGTAGTGACACCAGAGGGGGTCGAGCCGTTTGATATCTTGTACCTACTTACTGAAACTAGTTGGTAAGCCTGCAAGCACGGAACATCTTTGTTATGCAATATTCTACTACATACTTGAAATCCAAGGAACACACCAAAGACTGTGACAATCAAACTATCCAGGTATTTCGCTTCTTCAGTCTTGGACCACCCTGGTTATTTCCGAAAACATACTATGTACTTTCATAGTATAAATCATGCTTTTCGGGATGGCTCAGTATATCGTACAGCTGGCTTTCCCAGTCGTACCAAAGATACCTCACAGTCTAATGTCATTGGACCGTACTCGATTTAGGGCTTTTCAAGGGGGGGGGGGGGGGGGGGAGCACAAGGGTAGGTATTGACCGAACGGTTGCTTACGCAGGATGGGCGGGATGGGATGGGGGGGTCTACACAGGTAAATAATAAACTGTTGTGTAATAATTTGCAGCGTTTTTTATTCCTAATTTCTTACGGTTTCCCTAACTCGTGTCAAAAGCGAGATTAAATAAACTATCTAAACCTCATATCCTAACTCCCCACTCTCAACTCCATATCCCAAAAAAAAACGGAGTTATTAAAAAGGGTGCCTATTCCACCAGATACCTAATACACGAAAAAACAATGTTATACCGGTTTCTTTATTGTATGTTACTGATGATGATTTGATCGTCGAAACCGGTACAACAGTGTATTTTTCGTGTATTAGTGGAAATAGGCAACCTTTTCAATTACTCCGTTTTTATTTTGAAACGGGTTTCAACAATTTCATCGCGAGCGATTTAGTTTGTATCCATATCCCCACTTATTTTAGTTCACTTAGTGTAGCACTAAAATCCATCTAATTCACAATCTGATTAATAAGTAAACATTTACTGGTGAGTACGTTTACACAACATTGGACCTGAATAAACTATTATTAATTACATAGCTATACAAACTGAAATAAGTTATCGGCAATTACAAAGTGAGTATCTTGGAGGAAACAAGAATTGAATATACGGAACATCTGGGGCATCCTATTCTGCTCTGAATCCGAAATGTTACAAACATCACAATTTCAATAGTGACTCGGATGCAGCACTTGCTAGTCAGTATTGAACTAGGTAGATCCAGAGTCGAATTACAGAACACCGACGGTGAAATAACTTCAAGTTTTTCCTTCCACTTCACCAACCAACCCGTAATTTGAGATATCCAAGGGCCATCGTTACAGCCTAACTGATACACTTGTTATAGGGAGAGCGAGATCGTTAAGCTGAAAGTCAAGAAATATGATCGCCTCCTGCGGTAGGTATCAAATTTTCCGTCATGCATTGCGTATTTTTAACTTGAATTTTAACTCCATCACTTTGTCAGTAGATAATACCTACTTCATATAACATACTCCAGCTCGGATAACATTGCGTTTGATTATCGATCACCAAATTTTCGATTTGCTTAAATTCCCTCCATTTGTCGCATGCGGTTGTATGCAGTCAATGATCCAAGGTGAGAATAATATGGAATTTTCCAAGATGTTTAATAGATCGCACGTGTTAGTGGACTCAATAGCGACTGACTGAAATCTCAACCCTGCTAGATGACGTTATTTAGTGAGCCACAGCATTAACTTCCAACTACTTACTCATCTTATTCATATGCTGCTACTGAAGTAAAACGCATTAATTTCGACAAATATAATTCGACCAGTTCATCACTATATCCAAAACACAAACAACATTAATCCTCACGCCAACGAAAGAATTTCTGAAATCAATATCGTAAGTAGTTTGATATCTTCACTGTAACTTTACAGAACCCATTTACAGAGAATAACTCCAAAAATGACGTTTTGCAATTGAAATTTAGTTGGTACTAACATTGCCATGTAGGTGTGCACCTATATTTGAGGGGGAAACAGTCAACTGTTGATTAACTAGATATTGTGGAGTTAGTCAACAATCATTTTTCGTATTCCATTATTATGATGGGGTGGTACCTCGAAAAAGCGCCTGCCAAGGAGTGGCACGAAGCTTACATGCAGGAAGATTTACCATACTATAAATTTATACGGGACCAACAGGTTTCCCAACCAAATAAGCTGCGAATTTCTTCGAAGACGATTACTCAGTAACAACCGGAGTTATGAGCGTTGTCTGGGTCTGACGTTTGCGCATGCGGAGACCATTATGATCACTCTTAACACTTGTGTGCGTTGCAAGGATTTGGTGAGACACACGGACGGACATAGACACAGAACCGAATTCGTGTTCAGTCACGGACAGAAAGGTCTAAAACGCAAAAGTGTAAATTTAGATTTTGGAGGACAAATCGTTTAGTTCCTCCAGAAAAGACACAAGGCTGAGAGGTGGACCGGGAAGCATTAACAACGAGCTCACATGACAATTAATAGTGGGTGATTTTTAACTCGAATTTGTTTATTGACGAAGTGACTCGTGTGAAAGGCCTCACTATTTTGTAATTCGATTCTTTTTTTCTCGTACGGGGGCCTTGATGCCTGAAATTATTATGTGTGAGGAGGAACTATCCTCTTTCTGGACTGAAACGTGTGAAACGAACCAAGTATCACAGATAGATTACGGGTCAGGGAGCATAGGTAATCGCTTGTTTGCTTCTCCACACTGTCACCCATTGTCTCATCCTCCACCAATTCCTTCTTTCTCACCCTGCCGGTTTTCTTTCATCTCGTGAAACCAAGCATCCACACCCTCATCGATTCAACTTATGATAGGTACATTCGGATTTGAAAATTGGTTGCCCATGTATTTTATAATATATCTATACAAATATTTAAAAATGTTTAACTTCTTTCATAACCCTGGATTCGAGCTCGGCTGTAACGAGAAAGTGACGATCCTCAATAATCGATGAATCAGTGTTGTAAGGAAAGCGCCTATCTCCTCTCGAGGAGAGCGCCAACAGGCGGGTGTTAGTTAGTGGGTCCAAATTTCCTTCTTCACACAGCATTCCTAAGTGGAAGATGCATTCTGTGATCTTATTTTTGTAGCACCTGATACCTACAGGATGAAACACCTCTTTTCAACTTCGCTGATTAGGTACATCCACGATACTACTTACATTTCGGAAGAAGCTCCCTCCCACCAGCTACTTTGAGTGAACCTGTATCACACGATCCGAGGACGACTAATACTGCTGAGAGTTAACTGATAGGTACGTACGTGTTCTACAGCTCGAAGCCCTCAGTACACATATTAATTTGCAACTCTCTCTTAATGAAAACAAAAGGAAAAAGAAAAGTCACAGGGAGCAAGGACGAAGAAAAATTTTACAACTTTGTAAAACGATATAATTCTTTTGCCTTCCAAGTGTACCAAAGTAGCTGAAAGCTTTGTTTTCACTTTTGAGAGAAATGCTTGCGTACAAGTCCGCAACACAGTGAGACATTTTCATGTTGCATCATAAGCTTTATCTTGACAGTAGGTAGGTAACAAAGGAATCTCTTCTTTCTTGATTCAGGACTTGAATGAAAATACAACAATTTAGGGGTAATTTTATTTACGGAATCATTTACGGGTTGCAAGGTTACCACGATCCGGGTTACACAGTGGTGCAAGGTTACCACATTCGATACTAGTAAACAATGACTTTCTTCATTACCTATGTTGCTGACTACCTTGTTTACTCACCTTTTTTTTCATCTTGCTCGGCTCAGCTACCGCGCAAGGTATGGGATTACGGCTAATAAGAAAATATTCAATGAAATCACGCGATTCCAACGAGTGGTGAACGATTTTTGTACGATGAAAAATGGCGAACATGAAGTTCCGTAGAAACGAATCGGTTGAAGCGAAAATCATCAGAAATGGTGCAAAACACGTTTTCCTGTCGCTTTTTTTTTTAAAAAGCTTTTCGAGTTTGTGTGCCAAAGTTAAGACATGAAAATGTCAAAAATTCACTTCATCCTAGAGAAATATATGAAGAGTAGGTACAAAAGAATACCTTCTGGAATTCCCATAATAACTGGTTGGATATGCACACTAAACCCACTACTATGACGACAATCCGATATTTTGCGGACTACTACGCAACGACCGTTTACACCTACCAGATAACTTTCAGTTCAGTGATGTGCTTCTTCGCAATTTCATAGTTGCCGCTTTCCTATAACTCATACATATACAACTGGCAGTTTCCCGTTAAATTTTCAGAGGATTGGCGCATTCCTGTTTTTCCGTTGACCTCAGTGGATATACCCCCCCCCCCCCCCCCCACAAAAATTTCACAAAAATGATTATTATCAGAGGTAAAGAGCTAATCGCTGGTCAGATAAGCATACACAAGCTTTTGAAAGCTAGCTTTGCTGACCGCCCGAAACGAGAATCAGATACGCCGCAAATTTTTATCCCAAACGAGGATATAAGATCGGACGCTCTAGCCCGATCGACCCCCCCCCCCCCCCCCCCCCCTTCAACACCTCAAAATGTATTATATATGTGGGATCCTGATTCTCATTAGACGGACTGCCACCAGACGCCGCCACCTACCGGACTACCCCGAGAGGCCGCCACTGGAGGGAGAGCGCCATCAGCGCTACGATATAGAAGGTTGTGCAGTTGTGATTGTGCATTGAAGAGTAAGAGTTGAAAATACAGTGCAGGAGTTCAGATAGAAATCGCGTGTGTTTATTCAAAACCATGTCCCGAGAGCCACCGGAGGAGTTTTCCACATCAGAAGTGGGATCACAACGCCCTAACTCGGATCGTGATGCCCTTCCTACCATGTTTGGTGAGATGTTGGAACGATTTTTCGACTACGTATCAAAGAGTAAGCCAGAATCCGATGTTTGTCTGCCGATATTCAACCCCAGCGATTCCGACAGTAATGCGAAGGCTTGGTGTACTGCTGTAGATATCGTGATGAATGAAATCACATTGGAAGGAGGAAAATTGATACTGTCCTTGAGTAAAGCCCTCAAAGGACCAGCCACGTCATGGTTTGTTCAAGTAACTCACCCTCGCTTAACTTGGGAGGAATTCAAAATCCATTTCCTCGCTCAATATGATGTAAGCGATACGTCCACAGCTGTCCTTCTGAATCTGTTCGATTCACATCTTACAGACGATAATTATGTGAATTTCTTCACGAAGATGACGTCTGCCCTCACTAATAAGTGGCAAGAACTTTCCATGGAACAAATGGCAATGTCAACAGTTTTGGCACATATGGCACGTAATGATGCACGAGTTCGCCGACTAGCCTACACCACAGAAATTCAAACACGTGAAAAACTCGTCAAGGAATTGAAAGCCATTTCTCATGGAAAGCGTCCTTTCCCTTCACCAGTTCCCTCCGGATCGGGTAAAATGGCCAAACTATCTCAAGACCAAAACCCTCAACCTTCTACGTCACACTTTTCCCGACCTTGGTTTCAAAAATGCATGTATTGCGGCCTTCAAAACCATTCGTCCTCTCAATGTCGCCGAAAATCTTCCAAACCTCAAGAGAAATATTCGACCCGAGCGTCTACTCCAGCGACTTTCAACCCACCCCGACCGACGGACAGGAAGCTGATCTGCCATCGGTGCAAAACGGCCGGACACATTGCGGCCCGATGCCTTGCCGCCAGCCCAGCTAACGACAACCCTGTTGAGCGTCGTGTAGACGTTTGCGAGGTCAACCCCAAGGGCCTTCTCACTCACAAAGGTGCGATATTTCCTTATTTGTTTGATTCAGGCGCTGAATGCTCACTTTTATCGTCTACCATAAGTAATAATTTCATAGGCTCAACGTTCAATAAAATTGTTATCCTAAGTGGTATTGGAAAAACACATATTACCTGTGATAAACAATTATTATGTGACGTAATTTTAGATGGTCACAATATTGAAATTTTGTTTCATGTAATTCCTGACGAATACCTCAGCAATCCAATCGTAATTGGCCGTGAAATTTTATCGCACGGTTACATAGTGATACTTTCACCTGATCTGTGTAAAATTGAGACAAACAGTGAAATGTTAAATGTACATACTAATATTGAAAGTTCTGTTGAAAATGTTCAATCAGACATACATTCCCAGAATGAATTTAATAATTTTGACGGCGTCCATGATAGCATCACACACGAAAATAATTCTTCATCGGGGGTGGAATTGATTGACTGTGTTGAGTCAAGTGAATCAACTTTCAATTTTGTTGCCTCAGTTGGGGTTACCGATAGCACAATTTCAATTACTGACATAGAGTCTGATATTTCATCTCTCTTGAAACCTAATTTGATATCAATTTTAGAAAAATATCACAAATTTTTCAGTACAGGTATACCCCATACCAGAGTGACAACGGGCGAAATGATTATTCGATTAAGTGACCCAACCAAAATTATTCAAAGACGTCCATATCGCGTAGGCCCTGATCAACGAAAAATCATTAGGGAAAGGGTAGCTGAGCTCGAAGCAGCCAACGTAATCCGCCCAAGTAAATCACCGTATGCGAGCCCTATACTTTTGGTACCAAAGAAAACAGGCGGTCACAGAATGTGTGTCGATTATCGCGCTTTAAATTCGATCACAGTCCCAGAGCAGTACCCCCTCCCTTTGATATCTGACCAAATTTCTCGTCTAGCGGGTGCTCGATTTTTCAGTTCCTTAGATATGGCTTCTGGCTTTCATTTAATTCCCATTCACCCTGACTCGGTCGAGAAGACGGCATTTATCACACAGGACGGCCTATGGGAATACCTAACGGTCCCGTTTGGCCTCCGAAATGCACCTGCTTGTTTTTCTCGTGCGCTCATGTCCGCACTTGGTCCTTTGGCTCATGAGTTTGTTGTAGCGTTCATGGATGACCTTCTGGTGATTGCGGACTCGGAGCAACAAGCACTTGAACGATTAAATGTTACATTAGAAACACTAACTGACGCTGGATTTTCTCTAAACTTTTCAAAGTGCAGATTCGTTGTAAAAAGAGTCCATTTTTTAGGCTATGACGTTTCTGATGGTGAAATAAGACCAAATTCTCGCAAGGTGGAGGCTCTCACTTCTCTTTCCCCACCTAAATCCGTGACTTCATTACGCCAATTCATTGGTCTGGCGTCATACTTCCGCCAATTCATTCCAAATTTCTCTCGAATCATGGCTCCTTTATTCCGAATGACAAGTTCCAAAACTGAATCTAAACATTCAAAAATTACTTGGCTCCCTGAGTACGAATCGATCAGGCAGGATATAATTGCTCGCCTCACGAGTGAACCGGTACTAATGATATTCGACCCAAAGTTTCCTATCCAGCTCCACTGTGACGCATCGTCCGTGGGTTTTGGATCAATGTTGTTACACATAGTTGATAGAAGGCCCCGGGTGGTCGCGTACTTCAGCAAAAGAACCACCCCTACTCAGGCGAAATATCATTCCTATGACTTGGAAACTTTAGCTGTTGTTGAATCCATCTCGCACTTTCGGAGCTTGTTGCAAGGTCGTTTTTTCACAGTGGTAACAGATTGTTTATCGTTAAAGGCTACACAGAATAAACAAGACCTAAATCCTCGCGTACAGAGATGGTGGGCATTTTTACAATCGTTTAACTTCAAATTGGAATATCGTGAGGGAAAACGAATGGCTCATGTTGACTATTTCTCGAGACACCCCGTCAATGTCGATGACCCGATGGGGCTAGTTGATATTTGTGAGCAGGATAGTAGTGAAAACCCAAGGCCGAACAAACCTATTAACCGTTCACCTGCTGAATTTTCCCCTTCAGCACAAGTTCCAATGCGCGATCTCCGATGTGAACAGAAAAGAATCGATCTAACTAATTTATCTCATGATTGGCTCAAGGTTGCCCAGATGCGCGACGAGGACATTTCAGAAATCATGAAAAAGTTATCGGATAGTGAATTAGATGAGACTGTGCGGCAAACTTACGAATTTCGGTCAGGCATTCTATGTAGGAAGATTCAAAGAAACGGCCGCACTCGTTGTTTACCAATAGTTCCCCGCAAATTCCGTTGGTCGATTGTTTATAATGTGCACGACTCTCTCATGCACTTGGGATGGGATAAGACCCTTGAAAAACTTTACGACCTCTACTGGTTCGAAAGGATGTCTAAATATGTCCGTAACTTTGTTAGCAACTGTGTTACCTGTCAAGTTTCGAAAACCGATTCTGGAAAAAGGCAAATAGAGCTTCACCCCATACCAAAGGCAACTATTCCTTGGCACACCATCCACATCGACATTTCTGGGAAGTTGAGTGGGAAAAATGATAGGAAAGAATACGTGATCGTATTGATAGATGGGTTCACAAAATATGTCCTCCTCATGCACTCTCTTCACTTGGACTCCGCCAGTTGCATTCGAGCGGTAAAATTCGGAATTTCTCTTTTTGGCGTTCCAAGCCGCCTTATAGCAGACCAAGGTAGGAGTTTTGCTGGGAAAGACTTTAAACAATTTTGCGACCTAAACCAAATTGACCTTCATCTAGTTGCTACAGGTGCCAGTCGTGCAAATGGACAGGTTGAGCGAGTTATGTCGACTCTCAAAAATTTGCTGACCGCTGCTGAAGTAGACGAAAATAAGTCTTGGCAAGACTCATTGCCAGATGTACAGTTAGCGCTCAACTGCACCCACAATCGGGTTACTAAAGCCTCCCCTATGGAGCTCATGTTTGGGAAGATAGCAAAACCTATGGGTGTCGTTTCAGTGAGTGATGATATCATGCAACCAGCTGAAGTGGACGTTGATGAGCTACGAGCTAAGGCTTCTCAAAATATAGAGGCTGCTGCTCGTTATAGTGCAAAGCAATTTAACAAGACTAAAGCAACAGTGATCAGACATTCGGTAGGGGATTATGTTTTCATCAAAAACGAAGAACGTAACCAAACAAAATTGGACCCAAAATATAAAGGGCCATTCCAGATCACTGAAGTCCTTGATGGTGATAGGTATGTGTTGAAATCACTATCATCAAAACGTTTTTACAAGTATCCGCACGACAGGGTGCGTAGAGCCCCAGATAATCTGGGTGATGATGCATTTTCCTCCAGTGAGGATGATGATGTACGAAATGTTGAAAATCAGGTTTTATAAAGATGTTTTAAAATTCTTTGGATGGCAGCTCTTTTTTGTATTCGTGTTCCGCTATGGCCCCATGTTGGCACATTATGTCGTCATACATAGTGTCTGCTCTGCATGGCTCCGGTAGCGGTACCTAAAATCTGTATCCAAATGAGTAGGGTGCGTCAGACGTTGGGCGGTTGCAACGCGCTCCATCAATTTGGCGTCAGACATCATGGATGTGCAATGCACCAGAGGGTGTCAGACATTGCAGGACATCATGATGCGCCGGCTGTAATATTGTGAATGGGCATTGCACCTGTGGGTGTCAGACAATGCATTCCGTTAAATTACTATTGATTGGCGTCAGACGCCAGTTGGGCGCGCCTCCTCTACAGATTTTGTGGTGTCAGACACTGGAGTTCCAGTGCACCCTGTGTAATGTTGCTACAACTCCTTGCCCATCTCTTTGTCTACTGCCTGCTACTCTTTGCCCAAATTTGTGGGTTTTTGTTTGTTGTATACTGCGGGTCCCTGTTATTTTCAGGGCCTTCGTCCGAGGACGTCCGCCTGTCAGAATTGGCCGTGTGGGATCCTGATTCTCATTAGACGGACTGCCACCAGACGCCGCCACCTACCGGACTACCCCGAGAGGCCGCCACTGGAGGGAGAGCGCCATCAGCGCTACGATATAGAAGGTTGTGCAGTTGTGATTGTGCATTGAAGAGTAAGAGTTGAAAATACAGTGCAGGAGTTCAGATAGAAATCGCGTGTGTTTATTCAAAACCATGTCCCGAGAGCCACCGGAGGAGTTTTCCACATATAATAGATGTGAATCAATTACGAAACCGCTGCAAATTATCACAAATTAGTATACACACCAAGCAAACGTAAGAAAGTATTCCAAATTTGAACTGAAAAACGCTGCAAATCCCTGCACAGCGGTTTATTATTTTGTACAGAATACCCTTCTGTTACAGATCACAGCTCTCTGTATAGATAACCCGTCTATATAATATAATATGTACTACTCTATACATATTATATGTAGATCGCAGACTCTCTGTAGGTTAGTACCTAACCCCGTATTCGTTACTAAGTACCTATCTAAATCACGAGTTAAATGTTGTTAAAATAATTCTGTCGATGACAAACAGTAACTAAAACGGCAAAAAGAAACACAAATACCTAATGAATTTCTGATGGAAAATTGTTGATGTGGGGTAAAATAGATGCCCCTTCTGCGTAGATCACTGTTTTTGGTGGTCAATACCAACCTTCGTGGTCAAGTATAATGAACCGTTGTGTAATAACTTGCCCATCAATAATTCTTCAACGGTTGTTCAAGTTGCAAAAGTACCGATCAACAAAATCCAGCCCCTTCTTGGTAGATTAACCGTTCTGTACTAATTTACCGTTGTGAAATAATTTACCGTTATGTAATAACTTACCGTTGTGTAATAATTTGCCTTTGTGTAATAATTTACCATGGTGTAATAATTTCCCATCAACAATACTTCAACGTTTGTTCCATTTGCGCAAGTACCGCAAGTTGCGCAAGTACCGATCAACAAAATCCAGCCCCTTCTTGGTAGAGGAACCGTTGTGTAATGATTTACCGTTGTGAAATAATTTACTATTATTTAATAATTTACCGTTGTGTAATAATTTGCCGTTGTGTCATGATTTACCATTGCGTAATAATTTACCCATGAGTAATACTTCAAGGTTTGTTCAAGTTTCAGAAGTACCTACCAACAAAATCCAATAGTCCATCACTTATCAAATGAAATAATATCGCAGTACAACCAACTCGACTTCATACAGCCATCCTTGATTATAATCAGGTGCTCCGTAGTTATGATATCCCGGCCGGATTTATACCGTTTGATTCACGATCATGTTGACGAATCTTTTTGGTATACACGAACGGCTGGTCGTACAATGCTCCGGGTGGTCTCAAAAAATTGTTTAGTTACGTTTCAAATACTACTAGTCGTTCTATCCCGTTATGAATGTAGTGTTAACTTTCATACATAATTCGCTAATGTATCCTCAAATTATATTAATTGTACAATAAACACCTATCCGGGTAGGTGAAAAAATAATTCATCAAAATCGGGCGTGATCGTAATGAAGAATTTTGCATGGCATCCGAACAGCGTAGCAGGTACCTATATAATGAGGGAGGGTGGTTGTAGAAAAATCTTCACTAAAATAGGCAGGTGACCCATCTTGACGTTTTTATTTGAATAAAACAAATGAAGTATGCCGAGGAGTAAAGCTGGTGCAGTCCAAACTGAAAGAACTGGAATTCGAAAAATTTGGAGGTGGTTTAGAGAGATGGGGAGAGGAATGGGGAGGATTTACTTCTCCAATATTCATTACCATCAAATTTATGGTTTTATTCGATTATTATTTGAATGAATACATCAACAATAATGTGACTATACATTTCGAGCTACTGGAAAATCGATCCAGGAGCTATGGTCGTTTTGATGGAATGAGGTGGGAGTGGGGGGGGGGGGGGGTAATGTACCTACTTCCCAGTAATATTTACGGACTGTAAAAAAAGTAAGACAAGTAATTTTCTTTTTGCAGTCATTAAATATTACTGGGATGTACCTACAGTGATATTTACTCACTGTAAATAAGTTACTTTACTGACTGATTTAGAGCTTCATGGAGGGGAGAAGTACCAGGCATTCTAGGTTGTCTACATGTGTGTAAATAAAACCCTAGGTACTCAAAAGTTGAAGCTTTCTACTAATTGCGGGCCAGAACTCATGCGTTTGTTTTAAACCAATACAAATCAAAATGGGAATATGTGGTACTACCTACTAGGAGTACAATGAAAGGGTTAGCCAGCTAGTAATCATTATAATCGAGCTTCGTAGAATATAAAAATCATGTTTTCAATGGCCCTGAGGAATGCGCAATATCGTATTTTATGGAATCTGTCTCAGCGAACTGAGAGAGTGAGAAATGTACGCTTGAACTATCCAGACAGGATTTTCCGTAGGCATCTCGTACATGATGACCAACCTTGAAAGGAATCTTGTAACAAATAGTAGGTGCCTAACAATATTCCTCGCCCACGGAATAGACAAGAGAGGAAGCTCGATCTGTACCTCATTACAAGAAAAGCGGAAGATGGATTGAATCCTCTTGTGAGCGGGTTTATAATCATTTAGTCGTCCTTCCCCGCTGCAACACTTAGTTTTTCTGCGACGGAACGATTCGTCTGACACTGACTAAGCGCTGGGCGTTTGTCTTATCCGATCCTCGCCCTCGCTCTTTTATCATACTTCCCGTGACGGCAGCCGAGAAATGTTTCTGTTGCCGAAAACTCCCGTAGCGAAAACTCCCGGTTTGCCCCTCCCACGGGGTAATTTGAAGCTCGTGAACAATGTTCAAATTTGTCAGGGAAAATGATGGAAAATTAGGTTTTAGAGAGATAACTGAGGTAATGCGTTAGTGACTGAACGATTTTTAGGAAACAAAGAAGGAATTTCCATAACACTTTTTCTGGTTCAAAATCGAAAACCACGATGGAATTAAATTTCACCTCAAAAATACACCTTACCATAAATCAAAGACATCTGAATTTTGAAGTGTCGGGATGTCCTGCTACCGTTAGCTAATATAAATAAATAATGATTACCTAACTACATCGTGATTTTTCAGAACTGATGATCATCATTTCAAACCGTGACGTGTACGTCATATATGCTCGGTCTTGGGATAGATTCGAGAGTATAGATACAAGTAAAAAGAAGCATTTTTTGCCACTCGGTCCTTGTGCTTGTTTCACACAACGTTCCGTAACTGGGGTTAATGATTAGAAATTACCTATTATGTCCTGCTCACTGGATCCTTCCCCCAAAAGTTAAACCCCATGAGAAAATGAAAATAGGAAAAAATGTGCATGTTCTCATATCTAGGCGACAGCAACACAAGAATGAACATCAGAGATAATCATTAATAACTTAACGTTTATTCAAGGTGCAAAAGTACCTATCAACGAAATCCAAAAGAGCCATCATTCTTCAAATGAAACAATATCAAAGAATAACCAAGTCGACTTCATACAGCCATCCGTGATTATAATCAGGTGTTCCCTGCAATGATATCTGGCCGGATTTATACCGTTTTATTCACGACCATGTTGACGAAGCTTATCGGTGCAAACGGCTGGACGCACGATTCTAAGAGTACTCAAAAAATTGTTTTGTTTGACATCAATTTAAAAACTTAAAAAAAAAACATAGTACTGAAAGTTTTCGAACTACAGCGTTCTGAAAATATCAACCGATTTTCCACCTCTTAGAGGTGCCAGTAACGCTGAGGTTCGCGAACCAGTTAGACCCCCAAAAATGTACTATAGCTACAAACCAAATTTCATTAATTTTGGTTCATGGTAACTAAGAAAAGAACGAAGTACGGCGTAGGCGGCCGGACAGAAATTTTTTTATTCCATTTTTGGATTCCACATCCCTTGAAAAGGAAACCATCAAATTCGAAGTTGCTGAAGGGGGGGGGGGGGGGGGTGTTAACTTTTTTTTTTCTTTTTTTTCATGCTCGATTCCGAAGGTTCATTAGGTATTAAAAATAATAACCCAAAAATTTCTGTCCGTCCGCCGTACTTCGCACTTTCCTTAGTTACCATGAACCAAAACTAATGAAATTTGGTTTGTCGGTCCCACTGTCAGTCATCTCTAAGAGGTGAAATATAGGGGGTTGAAGTTCCCCGAATGCCGTACCTCGAAATCTTCCAATAGAAATTTTTTACTTTTTAAATTGATCTCGAACTAAAGAATTTTTCTAGACCACCCGAATTGTGTACGTCCAGCCGTTTGTGTGCACCAAAAAGCTTCGTCAATATGATCGTGAATGAAACGGTATAAATCCGGCCCAGATGTCATTGCTAGGGAAACCTGGTTATAATCACGAATGGCGGTCTGAATTCGAGGTGTAGGTTCTGTGATATTATTTCATTTGAAGAATGATTACTCATCTGGGTTTTGTAGATAGGTACTTTCGTAACATTAACAAACGTTATGCTTCATGAATAACAACAAATAAACAATCAATGACTGAATTATTTAATCCCATGCATTTTTATGAAACTGTAATTCCCGGGCCGGCTCCAGTACTCGATTTAGGGCTTTCCCTGGGGGAGCACGAGGGTGGGTATTGACCTGTATTTACCTTTATAGATGCCCCTTCTACGCAGGAGGGGTATCTATACAGGTAAATAACAAGCAACTGTATAATAATTTGTAGCGTTTTTTTCTAGTTTATTCATCCTTCTCCCCTCCCCCTCCCGAGAAATCATGTTGACATGCCAGAAGTTTGTTGCTCGTTAAGACCCAAAGATGAGCCGATTGCGAAATTACTATTATATTTGGATAAAATAGCTGCCTGGGATTCGCGAACTAAGCAGTACTTTAGAGTGACGTGGATGGAAATAATCATGGAAATTCCAGCCTCGCCATTACAAGCTGTGTTTTTACAAATTCAATTATCCCCGGCCTAAGCTGCTTAGCCTCGTTATCTCTTCCGAATCGATCAACTTATTTCATTTTGTGTTTACGATCATTATAAATACAAAAAGAGGGTCCACTGGATAGGCTTTCTCCGTATTTTTGTAAACAGTTGTGATGTTATATGGGAATCCCGTCCATATTGGATCCGGGCTCTTCCCGATTTTTTTGACACGCGGCTGACGGGGATGTCGATTCGCGAAAACGAATCGTTAACTCCTGGAGGCATTGCCTAATAATCAAACCAGTGTCTCCGGGGGTAGCGGTCACACTGCCACCCTACCTTTCCTGAGTGGATAGAGGGAAACTACGCTCTATGGGCGGCGTCGTTACACCCCCTCCATCATTACACAGTTCAGTTCCCAGGATTCGCTAAAATGCATAACGAAGTATTCCTCAATATCGCTTCAACTTAATTGGTTACTCTTTCGGAGTACATTATAAATATAATAGAATCAATCCTTTTTACGGCTGAGGAAAACCTTCATGGCGGGTAAATTTTTAGAGCAGGGGTTTTTTTCAGGGAGCATCACATTTAGTTGCACTGATGAAGTAAATATTTCTCCCCAGTACCTGAAAATTTTTTTCTCAGTATGTGTCTCTACCTGTTTAACGAAAACATAATTTCCCCGTAAAACAGTTTAACTGGTTGAAATTGTTTCCCAGTCAAAATTTTTAATCTTTTTTTTTAAATTTTAGTTCAACCATTTTTCCAATGAGTTTCTTTGAAAAATTGTTTAAATGTTTAAATTTTCTAAAAATGTTTTTTAATTTGTTTTTAACTCTTTTTAAAAAGCGCTACACAAAATTAATATGTGAAAGTTACATCGCTCCAAACTGATGTCGTCAATTAGATTACCTGACCATAATTTGCAGCTTTCAGTCAGTTATAACGCGGCTTCCACTGAACCGGTCGGGTTAAGATATTGAACACTTCCTCACGGAGCCCCAGTGAACAAGTGCGCCAAATTTCAGCTCTTAAAACCCTCCCTAACCCACTCTTAGAAACTAACCCCCCCCCCCCCACAATAGGAGGGGACAAAGTGCATTTCCTTGGAAGAAATGTGTGTGCAAAATTTCAGCTCGATTTGTTATGTATGTGAGGCTGTTGTCCTGTCAAAGAACAAGAAGAAGAAGTAGTAGAAAAACATTTAGCGATTTTCAAACCTGTAAGTCCAGCACCTGAACAGATTTTCTCGAGGGTTGAGATTTGGTACATGTCCTCAGGGGCCCCTCGAGAAAAAAATCAACACCTTAGACCTCCAAGGAGCCGAGTTATGGGTGGGGGGTTCGCACTGAGATCTTATAATATTAATTAATTATAGATTTCTATAGAAAATGAAATCTGTTGTGACAGTGAAGGGCTCCAGCTCCCATTGAACCTTCATGCTCGAATATACCTAATATAATTAGCAAACACTTTGACCAGCATAGATGTCTGTTGATGATGAATTCGTATCACGATTTCCTCAGTTTTCCACTAAAAACAATAGGTACCAAGTGGAGTGCCGTAGTAGAATATCGAATTGCGATGAAAGCGTATTCTTCTTTACTAGCTATGCATGTTCTACAGGAAAGATACGCCGATCAGACAATGGAAAAGCGCGATATGAAATCCGAAGGGAAAAATGGGGACACCTTGGAAGTACGTGAGCGGAGTGTTGACTCTATCTCAAATTCACTATCTGCTTCCCTCGTCGAGGGCCCTTCTCGTAGAATCGATATGCATCCAATCGGATTTGCGGACCCAACCAAATCATCCCATTACCCTCTTCCCCTTGTTGAACCATCGTCCTGAAATCTACTATCCAAAACGTAGGGACGAGATCCATTCTGAAAAGGGTGGAATTGACCTATGAAGCGTCAGACGGAATATACAAAAACTCTTTGTAGGGTCACATAATATATATCCTGCACAAACCTACCGATGAACATCTCTTACCAGAAATATGGTTATTTTTATTGAATAGTATATTCAACGCAGCATTTTCATCTCCACGGTCAAAAACAACAAGAGCTAAGTAGGCTATCGAGGCTCGATTTACGTTCACCAAAGAAAACAATTTTTGTAAAAACATAGGTTTTTAAGGTCCGTTATCAGGAGAACTATCAAAAATAGGCTATACACCCCCAATTCAAGCATCTTTCGGCCTTTTCCCCAAAAACCATTTCGAGATCTTGGTGGAAATTATATTAATTACCCTTGTTTTTGCCTCTCATACCAGTTGAATGGATATTTATTGCAGAAAAATATGAAGCCTCACTTCATGATTTACTAAATTCAAAATTTACCTCAACAGTTTTGGCTATGATAATAATATTATCATATTAAGCATGTGTTATACATCGAAGTTCATTAAAACTTGTGTTTTCATTGTGAAAAGTGTTTTGTCCCAATCTAGCTCTTCTAGAATACTTAAAAGGTTATCGGAACCAGACGATTCAACTGCGAAATAGCAATTTGAAATATTTGCTGTTCTAACAAACAATCGATGTCAAACTGCAGATTGACAAACTAGAAGGAGCTGAAGATTGGGTTCGCTGGAAGAAGGAGGTCACGCTTTTGCTAAGGCACAGCAAAGTAATGGATGTCGTTGAAGGCAAGGTTGTGCAACCTGAAACGCCTGACGAAACTGCTGCTCCGGGAGAGCAATTGAAGTACGAGACCAACTTGGCGAAGTACAATGATGCTGACATATTGGCACAACTAATTTTGGTCAAAAGTTTGAATAGGGCCAATGCAGAATTAACCAATACATGCATAACTGCGAGACAAGTTTGGCTAAAGCTGACATCTATCTACGAACAAAGTTCAGGGCAGCGGCTCGATAGATTGTTGGAGCAGTTTTTTAATTACTCCAAGGATCCAGCTGAAAATATAGCCACTCATGTTTCAAGACTCCATAGAATATTCGCGGAAGTAAACGAGGAACTTCTGAGGTTGACTAATAAATCAATGCCAGATTTAGTACTGATGAGCAGAGTGATGTCAACTCTTCCACACGAATATTTCGAGTTCAAAAGTGTATGGGAATCCGTCCCAATGGAGGTTCGAACCATAGAGAAACTGACAGAACGCCTACGCTTGATTGAGATGAGACTGCCGAACAAGGAGAATGAGAAATCCGCGCTTTTAGCGAAATCGGGAATTAAGAAGAAGTTCAACAAAGCAATGAAGAAAAAATCAAGTGACCAAAGAAGGAAATCTGATGACAATGAGGACCGAACTTGCTTCGTTTGTGGTTCAACTGATCACTTTGCTCGTGAATGTGATCAGAAGTTCAGGAGAATCAAAGATCAAAAGTCAGGGAAGTCAAAGGAGCCAGTTGGTGGAACTGTCCTTTTCTGCGAGACTGAAACCGAAGTGAATGTATGTGAAGCGAGGGGGTCAGCTTCAAGAGTGTGGATAGCGGACAGTGGATGCTCGGTTCACATGACGAGTTTCAGAGAATATTTCCAGACATATGAAGAGTTCCCTCATCCAAAGCAGATTTTCGTGGGAAATGATGAGATCATTTATGGTTACGGACATGGCACTGTGAGTGTAGAGATGCTGATTGAAGGGGCGTGGATTCAAAATCAATTACAATCAGTTTGGTATGTTCCGAAAATCGGGAGAAATTTATTGTCAGTAGGCTCCGTGGTGAGCAAAGGTCTAACCTTTTCTGCTGATGAAAATACTTGTACCTTTTGTAAGAGTGGAACAACAATAGCTGTGGGGAAGAAGACCTCAAATTCTCTGTACAAAATGTGTATACGGACTGTGATGCCTGGGAAACCAGTTGAAGTGTTTGCAATGTCGTCATCTGAGAAGTTACAGCTATGGCATGAACGCATGGGACACCAAGGGAAGAAATATGTCCACAGTTTCTTGAAAACTCGAGGCATAAAAGTAGAGTACGAGAGTGCGCTGTGTGAAGCATGCGTGCTGGGCAAGCAGTCGAGAAAAAGCTTCGGGGACAGGTCAAGATACAGACCCAAGGAAGCTGGAGGCCAAATCAATGTTGATGTATGTGGGCCAATGGAGGTAGACTCATTTGGGGGCTCTCGCTACTATGTTCTTTTCAAGGACGATTACACAAGATATCGGAGAGTATTTTTCTTGTAACAGAAATCCGAGGTTTCCTCTGCACTAGAAAAGTTCATAGCTGAAGCTGAAGCCGCAGGTGTCCGTTTCAAGCAAGTGCTAAGTGACGACGGCACCGAGATAGATAATGCGGAGGTGAAACGAATCCTTGAGTTCAGAGGGATAAGTCACCGTTTCAGCATGGCATACACACCACAACAGAACGGCGCTGCAGAGAGAGAACATCGCACACTATGTGAGTGTGGATTGACCATGATGTTAGGTGCTAAGCTGAGTAAGTGCTTGTGGGCAGAGGCTGTCAACACTGCGGTGTACTTGTTGAATTTGACGGGACCTTCTTCAGAAAAAGGGAAAACACCCTATGAACTGTGGTTCAAGAAAGAGTGTGCCCCGATTGACCAACTGAGAGTGTTTGGGACAGAGTGCTTCGTTCGAATTCCTAAAGAGAAAAGGAAGAAATGGGATAAGAAGTCTATGAAAGGTTTTTTTGTTGGGTATTGCGATATCAAAGATGGATATCGAGTCTGGGTACCTGAAAAACGAGACATAGTACTC
This sequence comes from Leptopterna dolabrata, assembly GCA_954871275.1. Lineage (NCBI taxonomy): Eukaryota > Metazoa > Arthropoda > Insecta > Hemiptera > Miridae > Leptopterna > Leptopterna dolabrata. The sequence goes on from OX940979.1 coordinate 22,773,477, forward strand.
AGCAGGGATGTAGTTTTTCAAAATGAACCCCTATACCCTACGAGATCATCTGACCGTGATTCAGAACACGGAAGTGCTGTTGATATCTCAAGTCAAATCGAGATAAGACAAAAGGAGACCATTCAAAGCAGTAGTCACGATCAGGGAAACGAGCCTGAAGAAGAGGAGGTACCACAGCCAGAGGAGCCAGTGGAGCCAGTTCCTGGGCTTGGAAGTCCAACACCACCTGATTCAGTTGAAGTCGAGCATGGGATGCTACTGCGGGATCGAAATCTGATCCAACCACCAGAGAGATATGGTGAGTTTGTGATGATGGTTGCACTATGTCATGAACCATTGACTTTCAAGGAGGCCATGAAAACGGAGGAAGCAGCCAAGTGGAAAGCAGCGATGCAAGATGAAATAAACTCCCTTGCAGAGAATAACACCTGGGAACTTGCTGAGCTACCACCAGACAAAAAGCTGATTGACTGCCGCTGGGTTTTCAAGGTGAAGATGAAAGCAAATGGTGAGCTGGATAAGTTCAAGGCTAGGCTAGTTGCAAAGGGGTATTCACAAACAGCTGGGATTGACTACGTTGAAACTTTCAGTCCTGTCGTGCGATTCAGTACTGTGAGAACGCTGTTGAGTGTAGCAGCTTGTGAAGGGTTCGATTTGATTCAATTTGATGTGAGAACAGCATTTCTTTATGGAGATCTAGACGAGGAAATCTATATGAGACAACCTGAAGGATATCATGATGGAACAAATCGTGTTTGTAGGCTCAAAAGGAGTTTGTATGGCCTGAAACAAGCACCGAGATGTTGGAACATCAGATTCACGAACTTCATCAAATCTCAAGAACTGGTGGCTAGTCAAGCTGATTCCTGTCTGTTTTACCGCAAAAAGGGGAGGAAAAAGATGTTTTTGGCGATATACGTAGACGATGGAGTTTTATGTGGATCAGACACTGAAGAGATGGACGATTTTATGACAAATCTGAAACGTGAATTCCAGGTGACTGAAGGCTCACTGGGAAGCTACCTGGGGATGCAGATCTCGCGGAACAAATATGGTTCAATTTTCCTCAGTCAAGAGAACTATGCGAGAAAGCTGTGCGAGCAGTTCAAGATGGCAGGTGCGAATCCTGTGGCTACTCCCATTGAACTTGCAAATAGAGACGGCACTGAGGCTGAGAAGCTCGGGGAGAGTGTGCCTTATCGTCAAGCTGTTGGGAGCTTGATGTACCTGGCATCAGTCACACGCCCTGACATTGCCTACGCTGTCAGCATCGTATCCCAGAAAATAACAGGACCAACCAAGGCTGACTGGGTCACAGTGAAGAGAATTTTCAAGTACTTGAGAGGAACACTATCCTATGGGCTGTTGTACCAGAAGTCGTATAAGCCAGGGCTGTTGGAAGCATACTGTGATGCAGACTATGGAGGGGACACTATCACTCGAAGGTCCACATCCGGAGTTCTATGCATGTATGCAGGAGGAGCAATTTCTTGGATCAGCCAAAAGCAGAAGTCCGTAGTGTTGTCCACAACAGAAGCAGAATTCGTCGCAGCAAGTGAAGGAACGAAGGAGGTTATATGGATAAACCGGCTTCTACAAGAAATCGCTGACTTGAAGGGGAAACCGACTCTGAAAATTGACAATGCCAGTGCGATAAAACTTGTGAAAAACCCTGAGTTTCACAAGAGATCAAAGCACATTGAAATCCGGTATTACTTCGTCCGCGAAAGGTATATGGAAGGCGCGCTAGATGTACAGCACGTCGATGGAGAGCATCAAGTCGCCGATGTTTTCACAAAACCGTTGAGGAGAGTGAGGTTCAGTTGTTTACGACGATCTATGGGTGTTGTAAATAATCTTCGTTTTCAAGGTTCAAGAGACTAAATTTTGGGAGGAAGTATTGCAGAAAAATATGAAGCCTCACTTCATGATTTACTAAATTCAAAATTTACCTCAACAGTTTTGGCTATGATAATAATATTATCATATTAAGCATGTGTTATACATCGAAGTTCATTAAAACTTGTGTTTTCATTGTGAAAAGTGTTTTGTCCCAATCTAGCTCTTCTAGAATACTTAAAAATATTGCTCGAGCCGTTCTGAAGGAAAGTCGAAGAATGAGAGGATCCCCTGTTAGAACAGAGGCGAACTGTTCGCGTGAACGTTTTTCACTCGAAATCGCGTCCAGAGGACGGCCAGCCTGAGAGCCTCTTCTTGAATTGGGTTCACCACGGATAGTAACTATATCCGTCCGAGGATGAACCAAGGAGTCCATCGCTTCACGCCTTCATTGGCGGGAGCTGCCAATTCGTTTAAACTGAGGCGTTCCCCCGCCCTGATTAACGTGCCCTGATTAATTGACGTGCTGATAGAACTCTTCCCGTCCAACCGGTCAATCAATCTCTCAGTGTGTTAGCAATTAGGCAATCGAAATTCCGAAGCTTTCAACCTTTGGGAAATTAGATCGTATTACCTTAATTGGATGAGGCACTACGGAATAAGCCATTTGACCGCCAGACAATCACTACTATTTCTTCAGGATGAAATTAAGACTTCACTGATGTTCTTGTAGTATTGTGGATTCATCTTTTTTATGTAAGTACCTACGTACACTTTTGGTTTCTCAAAAATGTTCATATTTGGATTTTTATTATTAAAAATGTTGTTTGAGTCAATGTAATACAAGCTATCTACACATCGTCCAGTGGGCCCTTTTCATGCATGCACTACTCAATGTTTTTAATAATGAAGATTTCCCTAATTATGAATGTATCAACCTACAACAAACTAATAACATCAAGTCATCCATAGGAATATTGGGTTCATTCATTGCATGTTGGAAGGTTCAGTTCCCGCAGACCCAAGAGGGAGCAATCATTGTGTTGCGAGGTGGAACAATGGACTAAAACTGGGACAGTAAATCATTTTGAATTCGTAAAATTCGCGGAGAGGGGAAGTGTGAACCCGCAGGACCTATCCCATAATATAATTGCAATCCTACCTTATTCATGTTTTGAAAAGAGCTCAGAAATCCCGGAGCCCTCGTGGAAACCTTTAGCACAAAAGGACTGCGGTTCAAGCGGTTAGGGGTTGGAACGGGCTGCAGGTAAATTGTTAGCCCCTAATCCTTTGAAGCTATTTACACAAATAGGTCGCTCTCCCCTATCGCAGGATTAACCTTCACGATTAGTAATGCAAGTTTCTCAGCCTATCGAGTCTCGGTTTTGTTACTGATCGAACCCTGAATATGTATTAGCGAATATTTACGTCTCTATGGAAAGGTGTTGTGCTTTATGAATGAAACTCATTTTCATATAACGCCTTCGTTTATTTATTTTTCTCCAAAAGTTTCTACCTGTTTAGCGAACTAGATTAGCGAATGATAGCTAGTTAATTTATTGTATTTAATTTTATAGAAATTAAATTAATTAATAGATATTCCTCCTCAAACCATGTGAGGAATTGCAACCAAGTTTAACTAAGGTCACGATACATGTACGAGAAATAGAAAGTTTTCATGTACCTACCAACGTGATAATATACTTACGACAATATGTCTGTAATATACTTACGTAATATACCTTACTATTCAACGAGAGATGGTTTACAGTATAATAAATTGACTAAAAATAACAGAACTCAAAGAATCCGTTACTATGCAGGCAATAATGTTGTACTGAATTTGAACAAGTTTTGTATAGGTATTCATGTAGGTAGTTGTAGGTAAAAAGGTGCTGATATTAACTGCATTTAAGCAAATTATTCTGCCACTTTCTTGAGTTAATATCATGCTTCCCATCGGTGTAGGAGAATGCGCAACTTTCAGGAAAGTTTGGAAGGAAGTTTGAAGTGGTTGACGACCCTTGGGATCCTGTGCTTATAGAAAAGGAGTTAACGTTGTACACGCCCCCGAACTTATCCTGTTCCAGGTCGAAGGGTGGGAGGGGTATTTGTGGATAAAGAAGCAAACCATTTTTTGTTTAACTTATATCGATATATTTGATGCGGTTTGGGATTAGTCCTAGTAATTGGAGGAGGGTCTATAATAATGGTCAAATGGGTCCTTCGTTACGAAATCAGGACGCGATACTGTAACACTTCAATATTACCAAATTAATGAAAGCTATAACTATTAGGAAGTTATTATATTTTTCCTTTCATTTGTGTGAAACATGAACTCGACTAACGAACTTACGTGAAGAATATGCCTCCTGATTCATAGTCAGGTGGAGGTAATTGGAAACAAAGTATTTTTAAATTTCACCTACGTACTGCCACTGCATGACCACTGTAAAATTCACAGTTCAATATTTGAAGAAAGAAATTTGTATTTTAGATCACTAAATATCCGGTGTTCTCGATCACTCACATTTTCCCATTTGCCCCATAGGGTAGGGGTGTTTACGATTACCTACTACCTAATTAGTGAGCATTATAAGACACCAATAACTCGATTCTACAGCATCATTTTACGAATTTCCCGATACACCTTTGTGGTGGATGCATAGGTGAGGGGTGAGGTAGGTAGATGCGCCTGATGCCCCGGTTAATACCTAGAAGGTATCCACCACTGGAAGCGTCAGGAGGACCTAACACCCCCGGTTAATATCCAGAGGATATCCACCGCTGGTTAATGCCCAAAGGATATCCACCACTTAAGGTTAATACCCGAAGGGATCCATCACTGGAGGCGTTAGGAAGAGCTTTGCCCAGTTTGGTTACAGCTTGGAGGCTGCCACCATGTCTGGGATCTTTTAGGATGAGGGGAGCGAGAGGAGGAGCGAGGTTAGAGAATAGTCAGCGACTAGAAGGAAGCGTAGAATCAGTTGGAAGGCGAAGGAGTCGAGTTTTTATAGCCCCTGGGGCTATCTCCCTCCATCCTCCATACTGGTGGAGGATGGTGGGGGTCCCCACCAGGTTCCCTGGGTCTCCTGTGTCTGCCATCCCATTACTATGTTTATTGTGAGATCTAATTATACAAGGAGTAGTTCTGGGAGGATACCACGATAACATTGTTATTTGGCATAGTGGGGGGGGGGGGGGGTCAGTGCATGAGTTTTTAGTGAATTTGCGAAGAAAATAAAGCTAATACGAATTAGCCATTACGAATTTCAGTACCTACCTACACTGAATTTAGAAATTTGTTCTTCATACCATATTAATGGTTTCAATTAATGGTTTTGTGACTCTCACTGGTCACAAAAATGCTTTTATACATAACACTGATCAGACCGATATGGCTCTACGCGTGCGAAGTATGGGGATCAGCAGCGAAAAGCCATATCAGCAAGATTCAAGTAACGCAAAATCGTGTACTCCGCCTCACAACAGGAGCAGAATGGTACGCCAGAAACACTACGATACATCAAGACCTCGACATCCCTATGGTTGCAACGCTGATCAAAGAAAGATATGCAAAAATACACAACAGCATGCTAGATCACATCAACCCACTAATAGAAGCTATTCCAGCCAACCTGCCCCCACATCCAACAAACCGCCGATTGAAAAGAAAGTTACCACAAGACAATCTATTATAAAGTGCAATATATTAAATTAAGATCAACTAGAATTAAGATTAAACTATTCAACGTTTGAAACGTTACCTGGTTAAGGGCAGCCACTGGGCTGTACCTTTACACATGTTCCATGTGAATTAGAGTAATGCTTATTCTACCGTATATGAAAATCAGCAAAACTGAAAATTTTGAAAAATAATAAAGTTATATTTAAAAAAAAAAAATCGTCGAAAATAGCTAGAAGGTTCCAACTTTAAAAATCGAAGTGTGTAGGTACGTTGCTTACTAGCCAGTAACACTAACACTAACTATTGGTACCTACATACTAACTAGTGTAACAGTATAATAACAAAGAGCGAAAGTCTGTTTCCAGTATTAGATCAGCACTTGGGTGAACATCTCAGAGATAATATTGAGAACCTTCGTACACAACTTCTAGAAAATAGTAGGCCTAAATTTTCATAAAATACTGTTGATTGATTTATCAAGCCATAATTATAACCACCGACCATGTACAACTCCTACTTGACCACAGGTTTCAGTTTGCATATCCAATTTATCACAGAAGGTAATGTCAAATCGAAACGCGTTGTATAAATATTTCTAGTAGGTATGGACAATCAAGCTTAAAAAAGCAGTTTCGTCCGCTTAAATCCCAATTACCCCACCAGACCTAACTCGTCCATCCAACGCAACGAACCAGGAACAACGTTCACTCACGCGTAAGAGATTGGAGAGGTGATTTACCATCTGATTCTAGATCCGAGTTTATCTTGGTAGAACGGAATACAACAGAAATCAATCGAGGTAAAGGCTCAGATTGGGACAAGACGAAGCCACGGGAGGATCGGATAGAACACGAAATCTGGTAATACCGCGAAGGAGGCGCATCAGCCTCGAAGGAAAGTTCAAAGGGATTGGCTGAACAGAGCAAACGGCTCTTCGATGAGAGAGGAGAAAGGGAGGTGGTTCAAAGACGCCTTCCAACAGAAAGATTCCACAATCAATACCCTCAGCAAGGGATCGACGATGCCGTTAGAATGGTTATGACTTCATTATAGAGGATGGAGATTACACTGAAGACAAGAAACGAATAGGGATATTGGCGATGACCAAAAGTAAAATTCCAAATCATTTGGTACAACATTAATGAAGGTCCTTCCTGGACACCAGGGTGCTTTCCTGGCCTACAGCTTCTTTATAATGAGCTCATCAAGATTTAGATCATAAAGATTTAGTGCTTCCCTGGGGGACCACGAGGGTAGGTACCTGGGTATTGACCACAGAAAACAGTGATCTACGCAAAACGGGCATCTATACAGGTAAATAATAAACCCTTCTATAATAAACTGCAGCGTTTTTCTTGGTTGGTTCAATCAAAATCAAAACAGATGCTCCCTGAATCAACGTCGTTGAGTCGCAGTCGGGTGAAAATTCCTATAATTTTGCTTCCTCACTACCGGAAGATAGGGAAGCCTTGGATTCGTGATTGAGTAAAAAAAAATGTATTTCCTCCAGAATGAAAATATTCACTACCATTTTGCGATTCAGACATTAAAGAACATTTTTCTGGTTCCGTGTCCGTCTGTTGTAAATTCCTTGTAACGCCCATAACTACCCGCAATAGTGGTCAAAATGGGCTGAAATTTGGAGGGTAGATGCGGGTTGAGTCACAGATAGCCCCTCACTAGAATCATTGAAAAAGTACTGTAACTTTCGTCTGCGAATGCGCAAACGTGAAATACTATCTTAAGTGTCGTTGAAATGAGTTCAAACTTGTACGGTCGATCAGGAATAATACTTTAATAGTGCCACATGAATTTCACTGGAATCGTACTGTAACTTTGTCTGCGTATGCGCGAACATGGAATTTTGACCATTTCCTTGTAACGCTTCCAACTGCGCGAAAAATAGTCGTAGAGAGCTGACATTCTGAGGTTACACGCGGGTTAGGTCACAGACAGTCCCATTCCAAAACCATCGAAATCGTACCGTGCATTTCGTCTGCGCGACCGCAAGCGTCAGATCCTCGTAGCGCCCATAACTACCCTGCAAATCATCGTAAAGCGGTGAAATTTGGGAGATAGATGGAGATGAGGTGTTGGATGGTTTCAAATGCATCAAAATCGATATTTTACCAACCGATTGTACGCGTCCACGTTACAATAACTGACGACTGCCCACCCAACTTGGCAGACGTATGGTATGTTATTCATCAATCTTCAAGAAATTGTCAGGAAGAGTAGCTACATATACTTCCCTCTGGTAGCCACCCAAAGTGGTAATGTTGAGGTAACCCAATGAGTGAACGATACATAATTGCATTAGTTCAAACCAACTCAAGCGGTAAATACTATTGGTACAAAGCTGCGGTTCCACGATGGCGCAGTCGGATTAGCATTGTACGAAGTCCGGAACTACCTCCTTGCTCGTCGAAGGAGGATTCCCGGCTAGAGTTCCCTTCAGCTGAATGTTTCATCACGAACTGACGTAAAGGGCATTGCACTGCAAAGAGGCTTGTAATACTGAGATATCTTCGAGATTTCCAAGAGAACCTCAGCAACTTGAACAGTCACCGAGAAATAGGCAGCCCTAAGACGGATCAAGAAGTTATCGGAAATTACTACCCTCTTCACCCCTCACCACACCTTCAATCACGAGGTACTGAAGTCCTTCTACAGTTAATTATAGATAACAAGGTCCGAAGAGCCCGTCTTCGATAAAGACGGCGTACTCCGCCCACTGAGCTTCTGAAGGTGGCGTACCGGAAGACCGGGTTTTTCCCCCAATTTTATCTCACGGCGCCAGGCGGCTTGTGACATTATTCACGCTGATTCATGAATACCGAAGTGCCAAAGATAACATTGTGTACGTAGATTGCACATTTAATTTGCCAATTCTACACCAAATAATGCGTAAATTGAATTACCATTTACCAAGGGTGAGTGCCAAAGTTTCTGTCACAGCTAAGAAAGGTTAATCAATAGTTATTCAGCTCGATTTCAATCAATATTTATTCAAACACAATTCATCGATGTTTAGACCCGGCCATAATATGTTACGAAATCTACGAAAAGTGCTAAGTACGGCGTACGATGGACGGACAGAATTTTTTTTATTGCATCTTCGGAATCTACATACCTTGAAACGTAAACCATCAAATTTTAAGGGGGGGGGGGGGCTAAACTTTTTTTACATGCTCGATTCTAAATGTTCATTATTGAAAATAACAAACCAAAATGTCTGTCTGTCCGCTGTACGCCGTACGCCGTACCTAGCACTTTTCTTAGTTATTATGAAAAAAAAAAATTGATGAAATTCGGGTTATAGGTTCCGTTGGTCCTCGAAGCTCGGCGTTACTGTCAGTCATCTCTAAGGGGTTGAAAATAGGGGTTGAAATTTTCAGAACGCCGTAGCTCGAAAACTTTCGATAATAGGATACGGTTTTCTTAACGTTTTTAAATATTGATCTTGAACTAAAGCATTTTTTGAGACCACTCGGTGCATTGTGCGACCAGCCGTTCGCTTGCATCAAAAAGCTTCGTCAACACGATCGTGAATCAAACGGTATAATTCCGGCCCAGATATCATCACTAGGGAGCACCTGATTGTAATCGCGGATGGCTATATGAAGTCGACTTGGTTGTTCTGCGATATTATTTCATTTGAAAAATGATGGATCTATTGGATTTTTTGGTAGATACTTTTGAAACTTGAACAAACGTTGAAGTATTATAGATGGCTAAATAATTACACAATGGTAAATTATTACACAACGGTTCATCTACCAAGAAGGGGCTGGATCTTGTTCATAGGTAATTTTGCAAGTTGAACAACCGTTGAAGTATTGTTGATGGGCAAATTATTACACAACGGTAAGTTATTACACAACGGTTCATTATACTTTCTACGTATACAGGTAAATTATTACACAGCGGTTTATTATTTGCCTTATGCTTCATGAATAACTACAAAGAATTAATGATTGAATTATTGAATCCCGCGCATTCGTAGGAAACTTTAATTCCGGAGCCGTCTCCAGGCTTTCCTGGGGGGAGCTCGAGGGTACTGACCACAGAAAACCGTGATCTAGCCAAAGGGGCACCTATACAGGTGAATAATAAATCTTTGTGTAATAATTTGCAGCGTTAGCAATACATTGCTGACTTAATTCTACTACATAACATTATCACAAGACAAGATACAGAACTTGATTGTGTTCATTTGATAACCATTGTGAATAAATCATTCATTTCACTGCGTTAGTTTGTGTAGCTCTTTTTACTTCAGTCTTCTTAGCGAATCCATCCTCTTGAAGCAACCGGACAGCTCCTGTGTAGACACGACTACAGCTCAGGTGGGTGGAGACAATTTTCTTTATGGTTTCGTCGACAATCTCTACCTCAAAATCCTGGTGGAGTCAGTCATTCCGAATGTCCCATAGTGCATTGACTATACTCCCAAGTGCGCTGTTCTGGAAGCGCTGGATTATCTCCCGATGGCTATGAGCAGTGGAGCCCCACAGCTGCGCTCTTTAAGTCCAAACAGGTTTCAAGACTTGGTTGTACTGTGGCGTTTATTTTGCATAGACAATCTGACCGTCTACCCACTAGTATATTTTTTCGGGACCACCTCTGATTTTTTTTTCTTTCGAACATGCGCTTTCCATCTCAGTCTCGTGAAATAAATATCATTCCTAGATACTCCGCATCGTTGACGTACGGAATCATATTATTGCTGAGGTAGACGGGCATGTAGTCAATTTTGAGATTTGCGAAATCTAAATGCATGAGAAAAAATATACATTTATAAATATAATAATATAAGTAGGTATATTTTTTCCGCGGCTTAGTTATCATGGGCCGAAATTACTATGGAATTCGAGATGGAAATCTCTCCTGTGGGACACAGGCTGTCCTCGAAGCTCGGCGATATTATTAGCCATCTCCATGGGTGAAAAACAGGAATACAACTTTAAAGCGCCGTAGTTCTGAAACACTTTTTACTATGGACGGTTTTCCTTACAGCTTTTAGGATTATGAGACCACTTGGAGCGCAGTGAATGGACTTCGTGAATGGAAAAAAGAAAATCGACAAGATTGTGAGCGCAGGAAATAGGTACAAGCTTCTTCCCTCCTCTCCCGGTTCGCTCTCGTCTCGGTCATTCACTTGGAGTGGGAAGTTGTCGCTCTCGCTGTCACTTTCTGGTGATTTTTCTCCATGCTTTTTTTCCATTTGATCAATGATATCGTAGCGGATCACACCAAGAAATGTTCCCACTGAAGGATCAGAACTCTTCATGTTTAAAACGCAAATTATTTCGTACGGTAACTCAGTTTGCATGGTAGTTCGCAAAGTAGTTCTTATGATTCGCGCTCAGTTCGCAAAGTGTTTCTTATGGTAACTCGTATGGAAAATCATCCGATTTTCAATCGACTGGCTGCTGACAAGGTCTTACGTCCATACAGGGTTCTTATCAAACGAGAGGAACAAAACCCCGAGTCTACCAAGGTCTTCGGCGAAGCTCGGCAAATGAGTAAACAGAGTTGAATGCGGTCCGGATAGACTTCATTTCCATACGGCAGTTGTTCTGCGGGATTCAAGAAAACATTTCAAGGGGGCTGTGGGTCGGCGAATATAAAGAGGATTCTGAGGTTTTATCACATAGCTCCCTTCTCGTCCACACCAACATTTTTGCAGCCTTTTGATAAGGAAATAAAAGAGCCTTCTCTGGAAACTCGTTTGTTGCGTTGACATAAAGACACATTTAATTTCATGTCACGTGTATGTTGTCGGATGTAGGAAACAATTCAACTTTATTTTCCCTTCATATTTTACATCAAGAGACTACTGCTAACCTTACTGAAAACGTCTATTACCCTTTTAAAATAGTTTAACAGTGATGAAAATACGGCTATTATAGTAGCGATATAAAGTTCGATTTAGAAAATATAAGTTAATTCATGAGCCAATCATATTTTTAATCAATTTCCAGCAGAATGTAATCTATGTATCCAGATATAGATTTTTATCATATTTACAGTATCAATTTCTAAATATCCGGTTCATTACAAATCTTAGTTCCACAAAAGAATGAATAATTGCCTATATTTCACACACACCTATTTACAGAAACGTCACCTACCGACTGTTGCCAATCAAATTTTCTCCTACTAGCCAATTGACCCACAGTGAGTGTCCCACAGAGCTTAAACTTATACAGAACCATTTTGACTACCAAATGGGTTTCAAATGATTAAGTTATTGTAACTCCCTACCCAAAGAAAGGCTTCAGGAATACTAACTTTTAGAACGGAGTTCAGATTAGACATCACCAAGCTAACATGACTTAGTCTGAAAAAGATTATATTATATAGGTTTGAAGGGCCTATATACAGGGTGTCCCAGTTCCTTCTGGGGAAACTCAGGGAATCGATTCTTCTCTTCATTTGGAACAAAAAATTCTCGGTAGACATTTTTCGAAAAGTTCTTCGTTTGAAAGATATTCAACAATTTGTGTTTTCCTAACTTTTCGTTACTTACCTACCTTAGCACATAACGTCTATACCTACCTTTTTTTACGTGAATGTTTTTACGGTTTAAAATAGTTCTCCAACTTGGGAGTTTTTTAAGACCACTCGGAGCATTGTACGTCCAGCCGTTCGTCCACAGCAATGCCCAGAAGTTTGCACCGAAAGGCATTTTCAACAGCAGGGTGAATGAAATTGTATACATTCAGCCCAAACATTATCACTAGTGACGCGCAAACAATCGGGAAATGGCCCGAGATAAAGTCATTGCTAGGGATCACCTGATTATAATCACGGAGTATGAAGTCGAGTTGGTTGTTCTGTGATATTATTTAATTTGAAAAAAATGATATCTGTTTTGGATTCTGTTGATAGGTACTTTTGCAACTTGAACAAGCGTTGAAGTATTATTGATGTGTAAATTATTACACCACGTAAATTATTACACAACGGTAAATTATTACACAACGGCTCATCTAGGGTCGAGTTGGTTGTTCTGTGATATTTCATTTGAAAAATGATGGCTCTATTGGAGTTTGTTGATAGGTAGTGAAACCGATTTTATTGGTGAGGTACCTATGAAGTCGAGTTGGTTGTTCTGTGATATTATTTCATTTGAAAAATGATGTGCGTTTCTTTTTGTTAGGTATCTACTGTTTGCAATCGACAGAATTATTTTAGCAACATTTACCTCGTGATTGAGGGTGGTACCTAGTAACGAGTACGGGGTTAGGTATTAACCTACGGAGGGTGGGCGATCCGGCTGGATTTTGTTGATAGGTACTTTTGCAACTTGAACAACCGTTGAAGTATTATTGATGGGTAAATTATTACACAATGGCACATTATTACACAACGGTAAATTATTACACAACGGCTCATCTACCCAGAAGGGGCTGGATTTCGTTGATAGGTACTTTTGCAACTTGAACAACCGTTGAAGTATTATTGATGGGTAAATTATTACACAATGACAAATTATTACACAACGGTAAATTATTACACAACGGTAAAATATTACACCACGGTAAATTATTATACAACGGTAAAATATTACACAACGGCTCATCTACCAAGAAGGGGCTTGATTTTGTTGATAGGTACTTTTGCAACTTGAACAACCGTTGAAGTATTATTGATGGGCAAATTTTTACACAACGGTTCATTATTCTATCTCCGTAGAAGTGGAACCTATACAGGTAAATTATTACACAACGGTTTAGGTAGGTACCTAGTAACGAGTATGGGATTAGGTACTAACCTACGGAGGGTCCGCGATCTACATAATATGTGTAGAATAGTACATTATGTTATATAGAAGGGTTATCTATCTCCGTAACAGGAGGGTATTCTGTACAAAATAATAAACCGTTGTGCAGGGATTTGCAGCGTTTTTTACTCCACATCAACAATTTCCCTTCAGAACTTCATAATTTGCGTTTATTTCCCCATTTTAGTTACTGCTTGCCATCGACATAATTATTTTAGCAACATTTAACTCGTGATGCAGGTAGGTATTTAGTAACGAGCACGGGGTTAGGTTAATATGTATAGAATAGTGCATATTATATTATATGGACGGGTTATCTATACAGAGAGCTGTGATCTGTAACAGAAGGGTCTTCTGTACAAAATAATAAGCCGTTGTGCAGGAATTTGCAGCGTTTTTTTTATTGTATTTTCGGATTCTACATACGTTGAAACGGAAACCATCAAATTTTGAGGGGGGAGGGTTAAAAAAATTTTGTCATGCTAGATTCCAAAGTTTCATTATTGAAAATAATAAACCAAAAGGTTGGCCAATATCAGTTGGAACATTTGAAAATTTCAAAATTGAAAATTGTGAAAAAGATTGTACGTTCTACTAACTGTGGTTACAAAAAATAACTACAACTCGTAAAATTTCACAAGAACTTCTTCATCTAATAGGCTTTACATCGATATACTTGGGTTTAAAAATTACGTTGTAGTATAGTTAAAAATGATATCTGAACGTATGAAAACGTGAGCAGAGGTGAATTGTGGGGGGGGGGGGGGGGGTTAATTAGACCTCGTATAATAAAACTAAAATAATGACGGGGGACATATCGAAGTTCAAACAATAACGAATGATTAGTTCCAACATTCAACGAGAAGGGACAGGGAGGTGTCACGTGAACGTGATTTTGTATGCACAAGTACCTATTTCTTAATAATAAATTATGAACCTATGTTAACCATCTTATCAAACTGCAACAGAACGCTTCTCTTCCACCAGTTCAGTTTAATGTGTCTCGTGGAAAGGTAGTAGTTATGCCGCTTCATTTTTCAAATTAGGAGTACCGAGATATGCTGCTCATGTGTGGATACTGTAACTGCAGCAGTACAATACTTGCAAAGCCTATTAGAACCTGACAAGTTGTAGGTATTTTTTTGTAACCTCAGTAGAACGCACAATCTTTTCCACAATTTTAAATTTTGAAATTTTCAAATATTCCAACTGATATTGACCAACCTTTTTAAGTAACTCTGACCAATGAAAACAGAAGAATCTTATAGGGAATTTAACGTTGATAACGTGCCCTAGAAGATGCACGACTATCAATGCTGACGACTGAGTGCCGGTGGGAACGAACCGCTGCGCTCTATTGGGCTGCTCGAGAGCGCATGGCACAATTGCCGTAACCGCGCCGTGGCATAGTTAAAAAAAAAAAAAAAAAAAAAAAAATTAACGTTCTTTCAAACGGTGTAATTGGATTTGTTGTTGTCTCAATATTTTCGACTTTCTTGGCGTTTTTATGTGGTAAGGTAATGAAAAGTTGGAAAAACACAAATTGTCGGATATCTTTAAAACGAAGAACTTTTCGAAAAATTTGTACTGAGCATTTTTGGTTCCAAATGAAGAGTAGAATTGATTCCATGATTTTCTCCAGAGGGAACTGGGACACCCTGTATAGTATTTGCGTTATTATGGGTGAAGTCTCCCGTGGACGCAGTATAGTACAGGTTTTCTGGCATGGAATTCAAATATAAGTGTGGCGATATAGCTGTAGACGAAGTTATATAGCTGTAGCTGTAGTTCGAGTGACATGTAATCATAAATACGAGTTCTAAAGCAAACGCGTGCATATAAACCACGTAGGATAATGACCGTAGTTCTCGTATACGCGATGCAAGCGACTGCTGGATATCAAGTGTTTTCAGTATCGCTGAACTGAAAAAAGTTTTTGCCACCATTAAAATGTTGGAGGGCCCATACATATTTATTTATTCAATACGCAGGTTTCTCGAATTTGTCTGATGGATGTTTGGGATAGAATTTTGCTACAGGAGTCATCCACACACAGCCAACAGTCAAGCAAAACTGACGACAGAAGTAACCCAAACACTGAATGGTCGAGCAAGGTTAATAAACTTGCCGTCAAACTACCGATTTATCCTGCCCCTCGTTCCAGTCCTCAGTATGTAACCGGAGAATTCCACTATATTGTATAAGTTTGAAGGCTTGAAAAGGTAATAAAATACACTAAAAGATCAAGGCCCTTGATCCCTAGTGTTTTGGCTTGGTTATGAACAAATCGCCACAAATGGAAATACACTGCCAAGGTGATGGCACAGGAGCTTCCTCGTCACAATCAGAGTGACCCATTATACATTACATAACATCATATAACGTGAAATATACATATTACATAACATTACATTACATAACATAACATTACATAAAATTACATGAAATATACATATTACATAACATTACGTCCATAGTACATTACGTCCATTATACATAATTGCGAAAGTTATGCGTGTTTGAAGAATTTCACGTTAGCGCATGCGCAGGGCGAACCTCTGGCTCTATCATGTTGAAATTTATATGGGACCTCAATGGGCCCTACCCGCTTAATCCCTGAGAATTACATTGAAATTGGGTGAAATCTTTGGTTACTACGGCTGTAACAAGGAAATTGAATCTATTTCACGCCAGCGCATGCGCAGAGCGCACCGAGGGTCCAATCATGCTGAAATTCATACTGGAACTCACTAGGCCTTGTCCAAACAACCCTTGAAAATTTGAGCGAAATTTAATCAAAATTGTGAAAGTTATGCGTGTTTGTTGAATTTAACGTTAGCGCATGCGCAGGGCGTACCGCTAGATCAATCATGTTGAAATTTGTATGGGACCTCAAGGGGCCTTATCCGCACCATCCCTCAAAATTTGAGCTGAATCAATTCAAAATCGTGGAAGTTATGGCTGTAACAAGGAAATGCGGACAGACAGACTCACAGACCCACAGACTCACAGACCCACAAACCCACAGACCCTAAGACCGACAGACACGGAACCAAATTTGTTCAGTAGGCTTTGAAACGCAAAATGCAAGTGGAAATTTTGATTTCTGAAGACAAAAATTTTTTGGCTCACGAAAGTGAACACAAGGCTTCCGCTGCTTCGCAGACTCGGAAGCAAAATTTACTAGTAAACAAACAAATGTTTAACTTCTGCCCAACAGTTCCCAAAAGTTACTATACTTTTACTAAAACACCATATTTATGAATACATTTCTCATAACGATGGGTCCAAAGAGACATATTGATACGTGACAATCAATCAATAACCGTAAACTACGGAGGTTCTATAATGAAACCAACCGCGACACTGTGACCGTTTGTAGTAGAAATTATTTCGATTTTAATTTCATGATGGATACCCACTGTCGTGAGTCCCTCCCGGGAACACTCCACCAGCAACTTTTAAGCTCTCACCAATATCCTTATGTAAAACTTACTTTCCGCTAATAAACATCTGAGTGGGGAGACAGGCAACAGAATCCAGGGGACACAACCTGGAGCCCCACTACCAACTCCCAACAGGGAGTTGGAGGGAGAGGCCTCCAGTTCCTATATAACCCTGGATCCTGGAGCTTTAGCTTCATTCGACACTTCCTCTAACCAGCTCTCTCTTCTCTCTCTTACCTTATCCCTCTCAGATGATCGGTTGACTACAGCCGCCTAGACAAGCACCTCTCCTCACCTAGATGATCGGTGGATTACCGCCGCCTAGGTAAATTCCCTCACTCACCTCTATCTACTCCCAAAGTCGTAGATGTTCGGTGGACTACCGCCGCCTGCGACTTTTCTCTCCTTCACGCCACCGTGATGAAAATTCTAAATTCATCACAGTGGTGAACCCGACGTTCATCCAACCTTCTATCCTCTTACCACCTCATGTGTCGCCCCCAGTCTAGTTCGGTGTCCCCAATTTTAAATTCAAATTTAAACAGTCAGTGTAAATTCGCAATTCTTGGCCCAACCTCACCGCTCAACTCCAGCTCTCAACGCACCTCCGCTCCCGCCGATTGCGAATTTAAAATTCAAAACTAAACTCATTTTGAATTTTAGTTACAGCCATGGACCCGAACTCACCGACGCCGCCGCTCCTCCGGCCATCCCTACTGCAGCCGCCGACCGCTGCGACAACTGACGCAGCCGAAAACCCCTTCACCAGCCTCTCGCCACCCGGCTCCTCCGCATCCGCCGCCGCCGCTGCCGCCGCCGCCGACGTCACTAAGGCCTCGGCGTCATTCCCGCTGTCGCTGCCCCCCTTCTACACGCACGATCCCGCGCTGTGGTTCTTTCAAGTCGACGCTGCGTTCTCGGCCGCCAACATCCGCAGCCAGCGGACCCGTTACTCCCGCATCATATCACTGCTCACGTACGAGATCCTCCTACAGACGTCGGACATCTCTCCCGACGCCACGGCCGCATACGACGACCTCCGAAACCGCCTCGTCTCGCTGTACCAGCCGTCGAAGATCGCACGTGTCGCAGCGCTCTCCCAACCACAGCACCTCGGCGACCTGAAGCCCTCCCACCTCTACCGCCGTCTGCGTCATCAGCTGCACGACGTGATGACGGCCGACATCGCACGGACGTTCTGGCTGCGGGCCCTACCACACCCCATGCAAATGGCACTCGGCAGCCACCTCGACGGCCCAGACGAACCGCTTCTGCGTCTCGCCGATACGGTCTACGACCTCACCGCAGCCGCCGGCGTCACGGAAGTCGGCGCACCCCGCGCCCCCACCCCACGACGGGAACGGACGCCGTCACGAGAACGCCGCCGGCCCCCCTCCCTCCACCGGCGCCGCTCCCTCTCCACCGAGCGCCGGCCGACCCCCTCCATCGACCACCGACGCCAGCGCTCGCCCGAACGCCGCAACACTTCCCCCCCTCAACAACGCAGGGGACAGTCTCCAGCCGCAGCGACCCCCTCCACCTCCGTGCGCCCCACCAGGACCGCCTACCTCCCGGCGGACCCCCCCCACCGATGTTTCTATCACGTTAACTTCGGTGGGGAGGCCCGAAAATGCCAGCCCCCCTGCTCCTTCACCTCCAAGCAGGGAAACGCGGCCGCCCGCCGGTAAATCCGGCGGGCTCCCCTCCTCGCCAACACGGGGGGGACCACAAACAACCCCTCCCCGCCCGCATTCACACCACCACCACGAAGCCCCGTTACCCCTCCTACGCCGCCGCCACGGCCGCATACCTCCCGGCCGCGCCTGCCAGCGCCGCCAAAACCCTCACCCCACCGTCAACCGTTCCCCCACCTCGGAACGGCCCCTCCACGCCCGCCTCCAGGGCAGCCACCCTCCCGGCCGCCACTCACGCCGCCGCTACCGTTCCCCCACCCCGGAACGGCCCCTCCACGCCCGCCTCCAGGGCAGCCACCCCTCCGGCCGCCACTCACGCCGCCGCTACCGTTCCCCCTCCCCGGAACGGAACCGCCCCGCCCGCCACCAAGAGGACCAGCCCCCCAGCCGACGCTACCGTTCCCCCTCTCCGGAACGGCAAAGCACCGCCCCGCGTCTCCTTCGCAGGGGACCTACCACCACCAACACATACGCCCACCGCCGCCGCCGTTTTGCCGCACTCCATCCCAGCTCACCAGCGCCTTTTCTTAAAGTGTTCAAAAACGAATGTCCCATTCCTCGTCGACACAGGGGCGGCGCTCTCCATTTTCCCAAACAACATTCTCCGGCGACAGGCGCGTTGTTACCGGCAACTCCTCTACGCCGCCAACGGTACCACCATCCCCTCGTACGGGACGTACCGCTCATCCATCCACATGAGCGGGCTCGCGTACGAGTGGGAGTTTACCGTGGCGGACGTAGAGAAAGCAATCCTGGGGGCCGACTTCCTCGCTTATTTCGGCCTCCAGGTTGACGTCCGTAACGCGCGCCTGCTCGACCCCTCCACCCAGAAGCCAATCCCCGGATTCATCCACGCGGTCGATCGCCCCCCAACCCAATTTGAAACACTCCTCCTCCAATATAAACCCCAGCGCCGCCCCTCAGCACATATCTCTCAAACTCAACACTACATTGAGACCTCTGGTCCCCCAATCTCGGCAAAAGCCCGCCGCCTCCACCCCCTACAACTGTCCCAAGCCCGGCGGCATTTCGATAAGCTCATAGCAGATGGTATTATCCGCCCCTCCAAATCCCCGTGGGCTTCACCGTTACATATTGTACAGAAGCCCAACGGGGATATCCGCCCCTGCGGCGATTATGGCGCCGCCTTAACGCCAAGACCACACCGGACCTATACAACGTCCCCCACCTCCGAGACTTCTCCTCACACCTCCACAACACGACCATATTCTCAACCCTAGACATCTCCAGAGCCTTCCATCACATACATATCTACCCGCCCGACGTACCTAAAACCGCCATCCTAACACCTTTCGGCCTTTTTGAGTACATAAAAATGGGTTTCGGCCTCTGGAACGCGGCCCAGACGTGGCAGCGTTATATGGATAATATTCTGCGGGGACTACCATTCGTATTTTGCTTCCTGGATGACATCCTGATCGCCTCCCGGGACCCACACGAACATCTCACACACCTCAAGCAAGTCCTCGACATCTTCTCCGCCGAGGGCCTCACCATCAACTCTCAAAAATGCGTCCTTGCCCAGCCCTCCGTCCGCTGCCTCGGCCACCAAGTCTCATCCGACGGGATCAAACCTCTCCCGGACAAAGTTCACACTCTCACAGATTTCCCCCAACCCCGCACCGTCTCAGAACTTCGCCGTTTCCTGGGTATGTTGAACTTTTATCGTAGACACATCAAACACGCAGCACAACACCAACAACCACTCATACACGCTATCCCACAACCGGCCAAAAAGAATGATAACCGCCCCATTTCCTGGACCCCCGCCCTCACAACCGCCTTTCAAAATTGCAAAAAGGACCTAGTAGACGCCGCTCTATTAGCCCATCCCGATCCCCATGCTCCCCTCTCCATCACGACCGATGCGTCTGACTGGGCCATCGGGGCAGTACTCCACCAACACACCGGCGCCACCCCCCAACCCCTCGGTTTCTTCTCAAAAACTCTGTCCCCAACTCAAAAAAATTACTCCACTTTTGACAGAGAACTCCTCGCCATCCACGAAGCCATCAAGCACTTCCGTGACTTCGTGGAGGGCAGGCAGTTCTCTGTCATCACTGATCATAAGCCCCTCACACATGCCCTCCTCCAAAATCGTAAATCCGCCTCCCCCCGTCGCCTCCGGCAACTCGAATTTATCGGACAGTTTACGTCCGATATTCGTTATTTGCCGGGGGCCGACAACTGCGTAGCAGACGCACTCTCCCGCCCCACCCCCGCGCCGGTGGCGGAGTTACTGCCTTTCCCTTCCCCACAAACCCTAAAAACACACCAAACACCAACTTCCGACCCCGCACTCTCCAACCTCATCTCCGCCTCCAAGTTGGAACAACTGCCTCCCCTCGACCTCTGGTGCGACGTAACGGCCGATTCACCGCGCCCTTACGTCCCACCGGAGCTGAGGCGGCAGTTGTTCCTCCACTATCACTCCCTCCATCATCCCGGCATCCGGGCGAGCCGGGATCTGATCAAGACGCGGTACTTCTGGCCCCACATGAACACAGATATCCGTACCTGGGTTCTGGGGTGCCAGAAGTGCCAGCAATTTAAGGTCTCGGCTCACCCCCATGTACCTCCTCAACCCATTCCCGACTCCCTCCCGTGGGAACACGTCCATCTAGATCTGGTCGGCCCTCTTCCCCCCTCCGAGGGGAAGAGGTACTGCCTCACCATGATCGACCGTGCGACCAATTGGGTTGAGTGTATCCCACTCGCCCACATTACCGCGGACGCCGTCGCCGCGGCCTTCCTCAATCAGTGGATCAGCCGCTACGGCTGTCCGCGGACACTCACGGTCGATCAGGGGAGGCAGTTTGAATCAGCCCACTTTGCCGACCTGCTCCGTTCCCTCGGGATTCAAAAAATCCGCACCACTCCTTATCACCCCCAATCCAACGGGAAAATAGAGCGGTGGCACTCGGTCCTTAAGCAAGCCATCTCCACTTCAGCCACATCCCCCTCATGGACCAAAACCCTCCCCTACGTATTACTCAGCCTACGCACTTCCGCCCGTCCTTCAGACAACACAAGTCCCGCACAACACGCTTTCCGAGACCCTATTCGTTTACCGGCCGACATTTTCCCTCCACACAACACCCCGTCCATTAACAGGGAACCGCTCCACACCTCAACACCGACAAACGACACCACTTACCCCAAACGCTTTTACACTTCCACTCACATGTACTTGAAAGAGCCCGGCATGCATAAAACCTTTCAGCCCCTTTATGCCGGGCCCTTTCAAGTCATCCGCACAACACCGACCACCGCGACCCTGCTAATGGACGGGAAACCCCACACCGTACCTTTCGCCCGCTGCAAACCCGCCCCTGTTCTCCCTCAACCGACATCAGCCATCAGTCTCCCGCCGTCCGTTTGCCATGAACCATCGCTCCCAACCTCAACTGTCACCCCCGTCGCCGTTTCCGGATTTCGATTCGGATCCGGAAATGGCGGCCATACTCCGGGACGTTGTCGTCCCGGACCCGCTATCCCCCCTACCCCCTTCGCCCGGGCCGACAGCATCGCTTCTGTTTGTTCCGCCACGGATCTCCGGGTTACCTCCCCGGCCCCGGCGGTGGAAGTACCCCCAGTGGCGAATACTGCGCGAATTTCGCGCAGCACAAGCCACCGGGGTACACCCTCCCTACACCCCCATCGACCCTTTAATGTCCTCCATTCTTCGCGAGTTCCGCCTCGCGGAACTCATGCCCCCCCCCCCCACCCCCCGTTCAAATCAAACCCCCGCCTCCCGATCTTCAACCCCAAATTGCCACCCCCCAATTTTCAATTTTCGACCCCCCAATTTCAAATTCTCCCCCACCAACACCCCAACCCACCAAACCCACAACACCCCCTCCCCCCCCACCACCGCCGGGGATATCCCCAATAGATTCCGCCGGGACAAAACGGCCCGGGCGGCGAAACGGACGGAGGGAGCGTCCCCGCATTCCCCGCGTCCCGGCGGCCAAGTCCTCCGCCCCGCTCTGAGCAATCACGGCGGGGCCTTGAGATTTCGGGACAGTGCATGTGTCTTATTAACCCACACGCACTGTACCGAATCTCACAGCCCCGCCGTGGCCGCCTCGCCGCAGCAGCCAACACACAAACCCACCCACACACTTCGCTACATTACACCTACATCAATACACCACACGCACTACACCTCACCACACACTATCCACACCCAGGGAACGGCGGACTTCAACACCCCGTTCCAATCTGTCAACCCCACCCAAATTTGTACATACCAACCTTGTAAATACCAACTTTGTAAATACCAACCTTGTAAATACCAACCTTGTAAATACCAACCTTGTAAATACCAACCTTGTACATACCAACCTTGTAAATATTAGTCTACTATCTCATCATCATCATTGTAATCATGTCAGCTCACCTACACCACTACTGTATTCATTGTCAATATCATTCACCTACACTACTACTACCTATGCTTACTACTATGTTACTCCTATGTTACTCCTACTTACCACTTACTACCTATGCTTACTATATTACTGCCTCCTAGAATTAAGTCAGACCTATCACGTTTCTGCCTTCAGCACCCCCATTGTTTGCATCAGCCCTCAGCTTCTGTCACCTTGCGCCTTCAGCTCCACCTTTGTTTGCCGTTGCCCTCAGCCTCTGTCTCCTTGCGCCTTCAGCTCCCCTTTTGTTTGCCGCAGCCCTCAGCCTCTGTCACCTTGCGCCTTCAGCTTCTCAAACATTGGTTCGAACTGGGGGGACCTCTGTCGTGAGTCCCTCCCGGGAACACTCCACCAGCAACTTTTAAGCTCTCACCAATATCCTTATGTAAAACTTACTTTCCGCTAATAAACATCTGAGTGGGGAGACAGGCAACAGAATCCAGGGGACACAACCTGGAGCCCCACTACCAACTCCCAACAGGGAGTTGGAGGGAGAGGCCTCCAGTTCCTATATAACCCTGGATCCTGGAGCTTTAGCTTCATTCGACACTTCCTCTAACCAGCTCTCTCTTCTCTCTCTTACCTTATCCCTCTCAGATGATCGGTTGACTACAGCCGCCTAGACAAGCACCTCTCCTCACCTAGATGATCGGTGGATTACCGCCGCCTAGGTAAATTCCCTCACTCACCTCTATCTACTCCCAAAGTCGTAGATGTTCGGTGGACTACCGCCGCCTGCGACTTTTCTCTCCTTCACGCCACCGTGATGAAAATTCTAAATTCATCACACCCACGTTCTGCTGATAAACGTTCTAAATGATGGGAAATTCAAAGCTTTTATGACGATAATCTATTACTCAGTTGAAACGGAGGACCTTGAGAGCAGTAATTTGGTAAATAAGGGTTGACAGAATGACGTATAATCGTGCGACCCCCTGTTTAAGTGATTGGACGCGGTGAAGAAAATCTTCCTTGGAAAAATATTCTGGAAGGTTGAACATTTAGAATATGGATATTATTATCGGGAAGTCTGAGACAGAAGATCCTACCAACGTTGGCACCATTGGTTTTTGTAAAATAAATTTATTAGGACCAATAACTACATTCACCCAATAATTTGATTATGAACAAAATCGAAATGGTTCTTGCATATTTCACGAATATTTAATCTGTGGAAGAATTATTTAGAACGTGACTCCTCTTGAATCATTTTTTCGTCCCGCCTCCCTAATGAACATTCCTCGTATTCCACCAAGTCCTTTTCCATTATTAAATCATTTTAGTACGGACCCATTCGTTCTGCTGATAATACTGGAAATTCCGGGAAAAATACTCGCCTAGGAAGGGAAAGCTTGGGGCACTACTCAGGATTTCTTCTGTTTCTGGGGCTTGAAGGGGAATAATTTGATCGTTTCAATTATAATGGCCGGTATTATATACTGAAAAATTGTTATTTACAATTTTATTGGTAGGATTTCAAGTACTACTTCATTGGTGTTTTATTGAGATTAATATTTGTGGTTATAACTCCTTTTGTTGAACTGTTAACAGTATTTTGTGATATATTATCGAGGCATTTGTGGCGGACGACCCTTGCCGCTTGGAGTTCGATCATAACTCATCCCTTTATCTCGCCTTCATAACTCACAAGTTGCCTACTGTTCTGCAGGAAAAGGGAAATTAACATGCAACAACATGCAGTCCACAACGTCCGTTCGGAAACTAGGTGGAAACCTGCATTTCATACTTTGGTCTCTCATATTATCACCACTTCCCCATCCTTCCTAAATATGAATACAAACATTCTCTCTGCTGTCTGCAGGGAGGATGCCTGTAGAATCACGTGATGTGCTCGAGAGACGCTATTGTTGCTCCAGTTGCAGTTCATAAGGGACCAAGCGCCGAAACGCCTGCTGAACCGATCGCAATTACATCTTAGATTTACCTAAGAACATAGTATAAAAATCAGTCAAAAATTAGATCAATTCCTCCTTCGGTTACGGTATGCATGCGCTGAAGACTTGTAACAGTGTGGCTGTTCTCGATACATTTTATCTTCCAGTGGAGGCGGTGTCGTTTGGGGAAGCCTAATCGATATCCTTTCTTAACCGGTGATAATCCCACTGGTCTAGGAGGGGAACTCTTTTTTTTTTTTTTATAATATTATAACAACTTACAGACCTGCTTCCAATATTGACTACAGGTCAGTTATAAACAGAACATAACTTTGCAAAAATAATACGATAATGGTTGTTAATGATCAAATAATAAGTCAAAATCAATACTGTTTATGAAAATGCAAAAATCATTCCAAAACTTCTTCACCAAAACACTGAACTCAACTGGCCAAACATAGCCTGACAAAACCACTTCACGGATAAGCCGTGACCGCTGGGGCTCAGGGATTTCGCACTCCCGCACGAGGTGAGACCAATTCTGCACACTTCCCGCCGCACATCTGCAACTGTCCTCTTGAAGAATATGAAACCTCTTCAGGTAAGCCCTGTGCCGACCGTGACCAGTCGGAACCTGAGTCATTTTGAAAGACATACACGTATCCGATGCCAGCCGCGATGAAACTGTAGGAAAAAACATCTTGACGTGGGATGCGTTAGCAGTTGTGGCGTACTTATTTATTTATTTATTTATTTAATACGGGCAAGCCCAATTTACAAGTTGAAACAATAAATAAAGAAGAAACAGAAAGAGGGAAAAATAAATACATCACTTCTGAGAGAGCCAAGAAAAAATAAAATAATAATAAGAGAGGTCAAAATACGAGAAATACAAGAAATGTGAGTTAGAAAATAAAATCCAGAGAGAACATTTTTCATAATGAAGAGGGGGAGGAAAGAATTATTGATTTGAGGGAGGATAAAGAACTATTAAAAAAATCAAAATCAGGATGGAGATTAAGAAAAAGATTAGCTGAACGGGGGATTCGGTTGAGAGGGGAGTTAATTAAGTAATTTGTGGGTGAAAATGGGACATGAAATGTCATGGGATGGCGACTGGTCGGACGAGGGACTGACAGCTGGATCCTGGCAAGCAGAGATGGGCAATCGATATCGTCGTTCAACAGTTTATGGAGGAACACTAGATCAGCTAGATTGCGTCTTCTTTCCACGACAGATTTGCATAAAGAGAACGTAGCTGATCTCACTCGAAGGGATGCCCAACTTGAACCCGATGTAGCGTAGACATTTATTCTGAACTCTTTCCAGAGTATATCGATGGATGGCATAACCCGGACTCCAGACGATTGAGGAGTATTCAAGCTTCGGAAGAACCAAAGCTTTGTATAACAACACTATGGGCCTAATGTCAGTGAATTCACGAGTGTGACGCTTCACAAAACCGAGTGACCGCATTGCGCTATTTGCCACGCTGCCGACGTGCTTGGATAAAGACAACTGATCGTCACAGAGCACACTCAAGTCAATCGTCTCAGTCCCCCGAAACAGACGAGAACATTCCAGGACGTACTCAAAGTGATGAGCGCACGGTGAACAGTGAAAGCTAACCACGGAGCATTTGGCAGGGTTCAGTCGCAAACCATTCTCAAGGCACCAGTCACTTAAGCGATCAAGCGCCTGCTGGAGGATTTCACCGTCAGTCGGAGACCCGACATGACGATAAAGTTTCAGATCGTCAGCAAACAACAGACAGTGTACATCTGGGCCGATCCGATCCACAACACTGTTTATCGCCAACAAGAAAAACCAAGACCCAATGTGGCTTCCCTGGGGAACCCCAGATGAGGCCACAAACGACGCAGAGACGACGCCCCTCACTCTGACACACAGCCGTCTACCGATGAGGTAGGACTCGATCCACCGAAGAAGAGAGCCAAAAACTCCAAGCGAGCCCAGAAGTGATAGGAGGTGACCGTGTGATACCTTGTCAAAGGCCTTGGAGAAGTCCGTAGAAATTAAGTCCGTCTGAGAGCCGTCCCAAAAACCATCCATGACGTAGTCCTGAAACTGAAGGAGGTTAGTCACCGTCGAACGACCACGAACAAAACCGTGCTGCTGCTCAACGATGAACTGGGAAAATCTGGGGGAAAGCTGGGCACCGACCAGTTTCTCCATCAACTTAGGATTAGTGAACAATGAGCACACTGGTCGATAATTCGTGACGAGTGTCTTATCACCAGATTTCGGGACAGGGGTTATGAAGGAAGACTTCCAGCGATCGGGAAAGTCGCCAGTATCCAAGGACAAGTTGAAGAGAAACGTCAATGGTTAGGCGAGTATCTGCGCACATTCCCTGAGCAGGATTGGTGGAACTCCATCAGGTCCAACTCCCTTACACATGTCCAGGTGCATAAGCTCGCAGATAACTTCCTCTTCATTAATTACTAAAGATCCAATGGGCGAAACATCCTTGACAGGGAACTCCGGAGGGTTGGTTACAGGAGGATCAAACACTCTTGAAAAATACTGAGCAAACAACTCAGCAACCTGATGGGGATCGGAGGCAGAAACTCCCTCAAATGCCATCTTGTTTGGCAGGCTATTACCTCCATTTTTGTAATTAAAGTAGTTCCAGAACGCTTTGATGTCATTTGGGATGGGTTTTTTACTTCTGTGAGATAGGCCTTATACAGCAATTCCGACATCGTTGTACAGCGACTCCGAAGCGAAGAAAACACATTGTAGGAAAACACAGTGTCAGGCGAACCCGACTCCTTAAATCTTGCATGGGTCAAATTTTTCTGTCGAATGAGGGAAATTAATTCACTTGGGGAATGAATTTGAATGGCACTTGGTTTTCGGTACGAACTTATCAATGGCGCTCATGACAACCGAGTAAAATTCATCCACCGCACTCTCAACTGAGCGATCCCTCAAGACAGACCAGTCCACCGCACCAAGGTGCCTGTTCATAGCTGCGTAGTTACCTCGCTTGAAGTTAAATATTATTGAGGTAGTACCATTATGATGGAGTTTAGTCACCTTGAAGTTGTTCAGATGTCGTTTCCTGAACCACAACTTCATACTAATTTCATTCCCCTTTTCCCTCTCATGCTTCAGCTACCCAGAAGTATGACATGTGGGGAGTGTAACCGTGTGGCTGTTCTCGATACATTTTTTTCTTCCGGTGGAGACGGGGTCGTTGGGGGAAGCCTAATCGATATCCCTTCTTAACCGGTGATAATCTCACTGGTCTAGGAGGGGGACTCTCGAGGGTCCACCCCCCACTGTTATACCTACTCTGTAACAGACTCGATTGGGTTTTTGACGAAACCCATGTGGGAAATCAGATCATCCTCCAAACCAGCTTCCAGTTGACTGAAATATGGTCGTTACAAAGAGTTTGAAGAGAAAGATTGGGAATGAAATTTAATAAAAAATAAATTTATTCCTTCTAAAAAATGTTATTTATTTATTTATTTATTTTTTCTAACCCTGGTTTGACCTTACTCGGTATATCCCGGGGAGACCTTTTATCCGAAAGCTTGACACTAACTTATTATTTCAAATAAAGTCCCTATAGGCTTACGATTCCATCAGAGGTGAAGGGCTAATCGCTGGTCGGGTAAGCATATGCAAGCTTTTCATGCGCAAAAGGGGATACAGAGCCCGCTCGGACACGCTGGACACGCTAAAAAAAGGTTCAAAGGTAAAAAAAATCGTCTTCAAACATCTCTCCTTTTCAGTGTGCCTTTCTCCCCAACAAACTAGCTTATAAATCGCCCCGGTTTAGAATCGCCCGGTTTCATCGCCTTCCGGTCTGCCAACCTGCTCCTCAATTTTTGTATCCTGATTTTGATTTTTTTTTCTGTGAATCCCTCTCAAAGTTAAAAACAATAATTTCTTCATCCCCTAATAACATGTTTTTCTGGTCGAAGTGCCCCTGGTGTGTGTAGTATTTACGATTTGTTTCAGCCAATTCCTTGAGGACCTACCTATGTAGGTATCAGTTCTGTTGACAATTATACCTACCGTTTTAGCTGGGCTTGCCTGTAATTTTCAAATAAACAAAGGATGGCATGAGGATGGTACGACAGAATAATATATAATGAAGACGTCTGATACGCCGTAGGGAGCCGGGAACAGCAAAAACTAGAGTCCTCCGTTTTCCATTAGGTACTCGGGCGTTGAAACGTAAATAATAAGGGAGACCGGGAAAAAGGTTCTCATGGCGCATTTCTCAACTGAAGGTTTATGCTCTTTGGAAATCGATGCTAGAACCCCCCTAATGGCAAGCCCCAAAGAGGGCGATGACGGTTCGGGAGGGGGGGGGGGGGGGGACGTGTGTGTTCGTGAATATATTTGATTTATACACGCACGACCCTCATTTAGATCGTATGTCGTATTTTTGCCACAATAGAGGGAACCCGAACTTTCGATGGAGTCATTCCAAGGGCATTATCGGGTTCACGGCCGACTCTCAAACAGCGTTTCATAACAGGTGGGAATTTTCATCGGTCAGAAAGTCATCGTTTGATACCGCTTCGAGCGGTAATGGAGAGAAATTGGTTTTCGAATGCTTCGATAAATTTTCGGGCTCTAAGCGGCAATCGATTGAAAGACGTGGGTGGGGAAGGTTTAATATCCATCCTCCCGGAATACATCTTGAAAATTCTTTCGGTTTTCCCGCAATCTCAATTTTAACTTTTATCAGGACCAAAAGGGCTATACGATCGAAGTTTTAAAGGAGCGAATTCTTCAGTAATCCTTCTTGTGTAAACAGATGGGGCTCAATGAACGACATGAATATTTCATACTGATTTATCATTATCAGGATCCCTACCATTTTATCAGAACACCTGGAATCGACTATCGATAATTCGAAACTCAAGGGACCTCGGAAAATGTTCGAACTAGGTACTGAGAGTTCGATTCGAATTTTGAAAACACTATTTTAATGAATAAAAAAATTAATTCAGGTGCATATTATGTGTGTAGGTACATATACTCATGTAGTGCAGACAAAAGACTAGTTTATGGCAGGTTCATTTAAGGAAAGAATGAATGCACACAAAATAGGTAGCTGCTTGAAATCTAACTACATACGTACGTACATGTGTTGTCCTTAGGTAAATACCGCTTGTTGAAAAAACAAAAACTTCGAATAAGTGCCGAGAGTTGGGGCCGCCTGAAATCGAATAGCGTGTTTGCGGGTGGCGAGCCGCCAACATTATTTCGTTTCACTGTACCAAAACGCATTAAATTTACATTGTAGTATCCGAATTAAAGAGGAATGTAAATTATCGAGAGGCAGCGTACTGCCCAGCTTCTCTCTTCACCCATGCCAGATTGACGGTTATTACGAGCGTATATAGTACGTATTGAAAAGTCGCCTAAGTGTGACGAAAACCTTGATAAGTCACAATGGAACAAAATTGCCTTCTGTTAAGAAGAGCTGATATTTAAATTTGTTCATAACCGGCAGTGACTGATTGGGGGGAGGTGACAAGTCCAATTTCAATTTTCAATGGGATATGCGCATTGGTCACAAAAGCGGGTTGTATTATTTTTAATGAAACTAGATTCTAATCTGATAACTTGACATCAACCGCACTGCCCTACGTAAATAGCTCTTTTTCAATTATTTTTCGAAGTTTCCAACAGTTCTGATGTCACAATGGCCCCGCTCAGGCGAGAGGGGTGCAATGAAGTGAGAAATACTGGAAAATTTGAAAAATGTTAGAAAAAAAATTACTTATCGTAGGGCGTACTTATCGGTTGGTATCTAAATTCTCAGGGTAGAATCTACTTTCATTTAAAAAAATTTAATAATACGTGCATGTCGTGGAGGGGTTTCACGACTGTCGGTTGGAGAGAAGGGGGTCACCAGTTGTTATAAGCGGGAGAGTGAGGTGGATGGAAGCTAACACCACAGCAGGTGTTTGTGGGGGAGAAGGTACCCCGAGGTTTTCACCACAGCAGACACCCAGGTGGTTGGACGCTAACGCCCCGCGGTTATCACCACAGCAGGTGTTAGTGGAGGAGGAGGTATCCCAAGGTATTCACCACAGCAGATACCAGGACGGAGTACCCCGCGGTTTTCACGACAGCAAAAGGAAAGGAGAGAGAGACAGTGGGCCAGAGAGAGAGAGAGCTGGGCGATTGAAGAGCTGGGCCAGAAGGGGGAGTTTTATAGGGACTTTTCCATCCATGCCCAGTCCACAATTGGCCGTTACAGCCGTTTGAGGCGGTTGGCGGTTGGGAAAAACCTTGTAGTTGACCAGCTTAACGTTCTCCGCGTTTATTTGGTAAAATCTCTGGTAATATTACAGGAGTGGTTTCTGAGTGGGAAACACCTCAGTGCGGATACCCTATTAGGAGAGTTCAGGTTGCCGTTATTTGCTATTTTGAAACGACTTGGCATTATTCGTTGTTTATTACTATTTGAATAATTCTATAACCCCGAAGTAAAGCCATGGTGCGCAACGACGTTTTATCAAGAACGGTTTAGATCTACATCGAGGGAGAAGAAAAGCAAAATATAATAACATTATTTTGATAACCCGAGGAGTGTTACAGAACTAAATGGAACAGACGCAGGAAATGCTGTTAAATCTACAGAAGAAAAAATATAACAAAATAAAAAAAATCTCACGGAAAAAATTATTGAAAATACAAAGACCTGACTTTAAGACGAAAGGTAGGTACGTTCGTTTCAAGAACGTGCACGTTCTTTTCTAGGGCTTTTATACCTTGGACGGCATAACTATCATCATTCCGTTCAATATCACATCTGTATTACAGCTTTGTCCTCGGTGATGTAAAGGGTCATTCACACCCACTTTGGAGAATCCCGCATCAAAGCCCGTGTGATCGAATAACGCGATCTGTGCAATTACTATGAACCGAAGAGCGAAGATAAATAAGGCCTCATAAGCAACCCATTAGCAAAACTTACAAATCATTCACGTAGCGGCGCCAAACGTTTTTGGGTTAGCAGCAGCGTTTGTGTCAACCCGAACTGAATTATGTTTACAGTCATAGCAAATTCGTACCTTCCAGTTAATGGGATTTTGGTATTCGCCCCACAGCTCTGACCATGTATCAAACCGATGGACGTTATGTCTAAATGAATCCATTAATTGTTGTATTCAATTCAATTAAGTTTATTTGTATAAACCCAAGTGAAATAACAAGGATTTCCTGTTTATTGTACTCGTACATAATAATGAAATGATAATTTTGAGGGAAGGCTCTCGTTATACACCTAGCTATATGATAATCCAAAAGGTGTCACATGATTTGCACACCCTGTAGGACTGTAGGTGCCAATAAACATCATTCAGCTACATGCTACACACCCAGTTACACATGTGGGTTTTGGTATACGATCATTTCAGTTATCTACGTAGGTATGTACTATTCAGTAACAATAAAACAGACTTGTTATTCAGGTGGTGCAATTGTAAATTATTGGTAAGCTGATAGTCCTAAAACACATGCTCCCGGCTCGATTACCTAGCTGAACTCCCTTACGTTACTAAAACGCTGCAAATTATTACACAAAGGTTTATTATTTACCTGTATGGATGCCCCTTGTGCGTAGATCACTGTGTTCTGTGGTCAATACCCTCGAGCTGGGGAAAGCCCTAAATCGAGTACTGGAGCCGGCCCCGGAATTAAAGTTTCCTATAAATGCGTGGGATTCAATAATTCAATCATTAATAATTTTGTAGTTATTCATGAAGCATCAGGCAAATAATAAACCTTTGCGCAATAATTTACCTGTATAGGTGCCCCTTCTACGTAGATAGTATAATACACCATTCTGTAATAATTTACCGTTGTGTAATAATTTACCCAATAATACTTCAACGTTTGCTCAAGTTGCAAAAAAGTACCTACCAACAAAATCCAGAAGATTCATCATTTTGGTTTATTATTGTCAATAATGAACCTTTGGAATTTTTTTCAACCCCCCCCCACACAAAATTTAATGGTTTCCGTTTCAAGGTATTTAGAATCCGAAAATGATAAAAAAAAGTCTGTCCATCCGCCGTACACAGTACACAGTACTAAGCACTTTTCTTAGTTACCATGAACCAAAATTGACGAAGTTCGGTTTGTAGGTCCCATTTGGGTTGTAGTTGTTCCTCGAAGCTCGGCGTTAATGTCAGTCATCCATAAGGGATGAAAAATAGGGGTTGAAATCTCCTGGATGCCGTTACCTCGATTTTTTTTAACGGTTTTAAGTAGTTCACAGTATGGCCCAGAAGTTTGCACCGACAGGCTTTTTCAACAGGTGGGTGAATGAAATTTTATACAATCAGCCCAAATATCATCAATAGGGACGCAGTAACAATCGGGAATTGGCCCGAGATCATCATTGCTAGGGAGCACCTGATTATATTGACGGAGTATGAAGTCGAGTTGGTTGTAGTAAAATGTAGTAAAATGTGGTTGGTCTCAAAATCTTTACAGAGGAATCTAATTCCATTCAATACACCCAACAATACATCGGTAGTCCTCATTTTCATAACCTATTCAGATGAGCCTAACAGTCGGTCTGATTCACTGAATCAACAAAGAACCTGCGTTTCTCCAAAACATTCGCCCCATTTTCTCATCGTGGAACTGGAAGTGGCCCAATTCACCCAGCAGGCACATCGGAGGGGAGTATTTCACCCAGCGCTATTCCTTATCCGTCCCGTTCATCCAATAAAATCATCAAAGCGAGCTTTTCTGTTCAGGGGTCCGACGGAAAATAGAAGGTGACGGTAGAGAATCGTCCTGAAAGTATCATAACAAGGGGATATTTGTACTCGCTACCCGCCTTTTTCTTTCAAAAGACGGGAAATTGCCAGAAAACGAGGGCGAGAGCAGATGCTAACGTAATACGTCCATGATTCAAATGCTACTCGTTGAAGGGGGAAAAGAGCCCCTCGAACACGTGCGTACCCCTAAATTGACTATATTAGAAAATCTACCGTGGAAATCGATAGAATATCAGTTTCTAGTCAGCGCTGATTTTTTCCAAGTCTCTTCGGCCCGTCGAAGACCCAGGAAACGTGTTCGTTTTTGTTTTTTTATTTATTTAATTTTGTATTGAATATCAGTAAAATAACAACTGAGAATTTAAGCGTTTGTTCAACGTGTGATCCAAATGAGTCAACTCTGGAATATTTCCTTCTGGAATGTTTTAGTTTTCCGGTTTTCTGTTATGTTTATCCCCAAACACAAAATTAGGAATCTTAGGTAATGTTCGTTTCTGGCGAATTTTCCTAGGTTTCGAGACCCAGATTTTAATACCTCAACTTACGCCGTTCCCACAACTTTCTTGAAACAAATCAGGTAGCTATAAGCAATAAGAAGAATCCAAATCACTTCAAGTTGAAAAACGCTGCAAAGTCCTTGTCACATGGGTTTATTATTCTATTGGTCATACCTACAGAAATTTTGGCTGTTCATTTATTGTTTCTTTCATGTGAAATAATTTAAATAGTCATTTCTGATGTTCCCCTAAAACAAAAATTAGGTACTAGGTACGCTCCTTTTTTTTAAACTGTCTTTGATCACTGGTAGTGCCGTTTAATCGTCTTGATCCACGTGTTGACACTTTTTCCAGTGTTATTATACAAACTGATGGTGATTTCAGACGATTTCCCAGGTTTTTGACTCATAAAAAAATCAATTTTGGGAGCTGAACATTTGGTAGAACTCAATTTTCCACTCTTTGGTCAAAATCGACTCCATATTCGGTCTTCTCGTCCCAAAACCATGGAAAACGATACCACAAAACCTCATGTCACAAACATGTTACTAAAACGCAAAAAGTACCTATTTTTACACACATTTTCACTCATAACACCCCTGGGTGTATTCCGATCAGGCTGAAAAGTTTCGGGACACAACTAGGACCCAAATGGAGCATGTGTGCGAAAGAACGACTTTTTTAGACCTAAAATGAAGCCGGTACACGTGATACGGCGTACGGCGTACGGCGGACCGCGGACGGACATTGCATTTTGGTTTATTATTCTGTGAATAATACACCTATGTAATCGCTCAGCAAAAAATTTTTATAACACCCCCTCAAACTTTTTTCTTTTCCGTTTCAAGGTGCGTAGATTCCAAAAATGCAATGTCCGTCCGCCGTATCACGTGTACAGGCTTCATTTTCGGTCTAAAAAAGTCGTTCTTTCGCACACATGCTCCATTTGGGCCCTAGTTGTGTCCCGAAACTTTTTAGCCTGATCGGAATACACCCAGGGGTGTTATGAGTGGAAATGTGTGTAAAAATAGGTACTTTTGCGTTTTAGGAACATGTTGGTAACATGAGCTTTTGAAGTATCGGTTTCCATGTTTTTTTGGACGAGAAGACCGAATATGAAGTCGATTTTGACCAAGGAGTGGAAAATTGAGGTTGTACCAGATGTTCAGCTCCCAAAATTGATTTTTTATGAGTCAAAAACCTGCGAAATCGTCTGAAATCACCATCAATTTGTAGAATAACATTAGGAAATGTGTCAACACGTGGATCAAGACAATTAAATGGCACTACCAATGATCAACGGTGATAAATAAAATAAAATAAAAAAACGCTGCAAAGTCCTTGTCACATGGGTTTATTATTCTATTGGAGTTCTAGAGATTCTTGTTGGCAGTTAAATTTATTGTTTCTTTCATGTGGAATGATTGAATTAGCTATTCCTGATGATTTCCACCAATTTTGGCCCCCAAAACATGAAATAGGTACACTTTTTTTCCCCCCCAGATCATCTTTGATCATTGGTAGTGCGATTTAATGGTCTTGATTCAGCTGTTTACACTTTTTCTAATGTTAGTATACACATTGATGGTGATTTCAGACAGTTTTCCAGGGTTTTGACTAAAAAAGCCAATTTTGGGAGCTGAACCAAGGTAAAACCTCAATTTCCGCGTCTTTGGTCAAAATCGACTTCATATTCGGTATTCTCGTCCCCAAAAACATGGAAAACGATACCTCAAAAGCTCATTTTACTAACATGTTGCTAAAACGCAAAAAGTACCTATTTTTACACACATTTTCACTCATAACACCCCTGGGTATATTCCGATCGGGCTGAAAAGTTTCGGGACACAACTAGGGCCCAAATGGAGCATGTGTGCGAAAGAACGACTTTTTTAGATCTAAAATGAAGCCTGTACACGTGATACGGCGTACGGCGGACGGCGGACGGACATTGCATTTTTGGAATCTACGCACCTTGAAACGGAAAAGAAAAAAGTTTGAGGGGGTGTTATAAAAATTTTTTGCTGAGCGAATACATAGGTGTATTATTCACAGAATAATAAACCAAAAAGGAGCGTACCACCATTGATGGAAACCATCAGAAATAGCTATTTCAATTATTTTACATGAAAGCAACAATAAATGAACAGCCAGCATTTCTGTAGGTATGTCCATAGAATAATAAACCCATGTGACAAGGACTTTGCAGCGTTTTTGGAATCTACGCACCTTGAAAAGGAAAAGAAAAAAGTTTGAGGGGGTGTTATAAAATTTTTTTGTTGAGCGAATACATAAGTAGGTGTATTATTCACAGAATAATAAACCAAAATCGGATCATTAGATGGAATACCATGTATGAAACTTGTAACAATAATATACGCGCATGGCGGGAACACGGACCCTGGAACTCCCGTAATTCCGGTTCTGTTCGACCGATTCTGGTGTTATTTCTAGTAACCATGCAGGTTGCATCCCTGACGGCCATCTGTGAATCAGAGTGATTAGAAGAACAGAGTCCTCGCGAATAACGAGAAAACCTCACAACGCATGGTTGAACAGACGATAATTACGTATAAAAGTAAGTTCCTAACCCTAAGATGCAGAGGAACTGACAAGGCCTTGAGAAACAGCATTACATTATCAAAGGTGCCTATTACCAAATTTAGCTCCCATACAAAAATTCGTTCGTACACAGTGATTAACTGCGATAATATCCAGATTTCCGCAATCAACTCCCATTGGACGTCACGCAAAGGTTACACTTACCTACAAGAAGGAATGTCTAGAGTGGAATCGATGAAAATTACTTCTGAAAATCGATGAAAGCTAGGAATGGATCCCATGGTTGGAGGTAGATGAAAGTCAAGGGGAAGTCAAGTTTTGGCAAGTTTCCAATTCACTACAAAATTTAGTTAAATTGTAACCTGGGTGCACAAATATCTACTTACTTCCAAGTCGTCCGATTCTCAAGTCTCCCTCTGATTAGGTACATTCGGCATACTTACCTAATTCAAACGCTACTATTCAATAGCTAGGTATGTAACTAGCGGGTGGTCAGTGACGTCACAGACGTTGTAAAATACGAAAATTTTGTGTCAAGCTTCCGATTGAACTTATGCACAGACGACACTGTTTATAATGACCCTCCAAATAAAACAAAAACCAATTTATTGGAAAGATACTTTGTTGGACCTAATATTTGAACAACAAACTCTCCACCTATACAAGAACGTTTTAACCTATGAAACTATTTTCCGTCGCTTTCTATCATTTAGATGTATGTATAAGAATGGTGGATTATTACGTGAATTTTACATAAGCTAGGTACCTAAGTACGAGTACTTGGAACTTTCATCTTTCGTTTACAATTTATTTGTGCGTACTAACCAAACATCGTAGCTCAAATGTCATTCGTGGCCTTCCTTTCATTAACCAACCCAGTTTTAATGGGCTTCTTTAATGGTGGTATGTACATTTTCCAATAGCTATGAAGTCAGAACGGGACTCGCGTGTCTATTTCTGGGTTAAACATCCAATGTAAACATTTGTACAAGATGGTTCAACAACGTATCCTCCACGATGTGCCTTCATAAAATAGGAACTCAGAAATGAATCAAACACAAACGAACAAGTTGTTTTAATTAAGTAGCGTAAAGTCAAGTTGCGGCGTTTGTTTCAGTTCAATCACTCGTGTAACTATCTCATCTGGAAGGAGGCTGCCCGAACTTGCTTTTTTAGGTTATGCGCTCTGTCCGTTACGCTCCCAAGGGTCCCAGACGTCGAAATCATCTCTCCTACCAGGAATCGAACCCGGCCCGCCTGGTGACAAGCCAGTGAAAACAACGTCCACTAGACCACGTAGGTCCCCACAACACATAATTATGTTGGCACTGGATCTTCGCATAAGAAGTTTACGCTCCTAAAATTACGTCAATAAGGTGTGGTTGAATATGGGGTGAGACCATGGTTTTTCAGCTTTCTGAAATACTCAACAGAGTGGCGGTGGTTACTATCAGAAGTGTTGAACTATGGCTTGGGACACACCAGGGGAGTGAGAAATCGCCCATGTCTATTTTTCCTGATCTTGCTAATTGTAGACTCCCAAAAAGAAAAACGCTGCAAATCCCTGCACAACGGTTTATTATTTTGTACTGATCACAGCTCTCTGTATAGATAACCCGTCTATATAATATAATGTGTACTATTACGTACATATTATGTAGATCGCTGACCCTCCGTAGGTTAGTACCTAACCCCGTACTCGTTACTAGGTACCTACCTAAATCACGAGTTGAATGTTACTATAATAATTGCGTCTATGACAAACAGCAACTAAAATGGCAAAAAGAAACGCAAATAATGAAGTTCTGAAGGGGAATTGATGTGGAGTAAAAAAAGTTCAAACGTACCTACCAACAAACTCCAGCCCCTTCTACGTAGGTGGTATAATGAACCGTTGTATAATAACTTACCGTTGTGCAATAATAATTTACCCATCAATAATACTATAACGTTTGTTCAAGTTTCACTACCTATCAACAAACTCCAAAAGAGCCATCATTTTACAAATGAAATAATATCACAGAACAACCAAGTCGACTTCACACTCCGTGGTGATCCCTTGCAACGATTTTATCTCTGGCCAATTCCCGATTGTTAGCGCGTCCCTGGTGATGATATTTGGGCTGAATGTATACCATTTGATTCACCCTCCTGTTGACCAAGCCAGTCGGTGCAAACTTGGGGGCCTTACTGTGTAGGAACGGCGGGACGTACTCAAGACTACTCCTGGTAGTCTCAAAAAACTCGGAAGTTCAAGAACTATTTAAAACCGTAAAAAGATTCACGTAAAAAAAAGGTATAGGCGTCCTGAAAATTTCAACCCCTATTTTTCACCCCTTAGAGATGACTGACAGTAACGTCGAGCTTCGAGGACCGACTAGACCCCGAATGGGACCTATAAACCGAATTTCGTCAATTTGTTTTCATGGTTACTAAGATAAGTGGTCAGTACGGCGTACGGCAGACAAACAGAAATATTTTTATTGTATCTTCGGATTCTACATACCTTGAAACGTAAACCATCAAATTTTGAGGGGGGGTTAGAATTTTTGTTTTGCATGCTCGATTCTAGTGGTTCGTTATTGAAAATAATAAACCAAAAATATCAGGTCTAGAAAATATTGTTTTTAGTCACACGTTTGTAATTTTTGGTTTATTATTTCCAATAATGAACCTTAGGAATCGAGCATGAAAAAAAAGTAACCTCCCCCTCCCCCGCTCAATCAAAATTTGATGGTTTCCGTTTCAAGGTACCTATGTAGAATCCGAAAATGGAATAAAAAAAATTCTGTCCGTCCGCCGCACTCTAGTTCGCACTTTTCTTAGTTACCATGAACCAAAATTAATGAAATTCGGTTCGTAGGTCCTGTTCGGGGTCTAGTTGGTCCGCGAAGCTCGGTGTTACGGTCAGTCATATCTAAGGGGTGAAAAATAGGGGTAGAACTTTCAATAGACGGGTATGGCTTTTTTACGTTTTTAAATTGATTTTGAGAGTAGGTACTGATCAAAGAAAACAGTTATCTGCGCAGAAGAGGCATCTGTACTGGTAAATAATTACACAACGGTTTATTACACTACGGTTTGTTATTTACCTTATGCTTCATGAATAACTACAAATAATTAATGACTGAATTATGACTGACCCCCCGTGCATTTTCATGAAACTATAATTCCCGGGCTGGCTCCACTACTCGATTTAGGGCTTTCCCGGGGGGAGTTCGAGGGTAGGTATTGACCACAGAAAAGAGTGATCTGTGCAGAAGGAGCATCTATACAAGTAAATAACAAACCGTTGTGTAGTAATTTGTAGAGTTTATTCCAACATTTCCAAGTAAAGTGGAGAAAAACGTCCAGACACCAATTTCCCCACTTTTACTAGTGGAATGTACCATAGGACAATCTATGATGAAGAAAATACACCACGATACAGCAATAATACTTTTTCCTCTAACTTTCTCATAACCAGGCCATCTACCATATATATAATGCACCCAAACATATTGGGAAGCTGTCTGAGGGATCTGTAAGTAGGGTACAAGCAGTGAAATACTCGATTCGGAAGGTCGCTGATTTCATTTTACCAGATATGGAAAGATTAACGAAACTTTGCGATCTGATTCAAATGCAGAAAATACTACATGTGGCTACCGTTAATATTAAGATTTTATGTAGGTTACATAATCGTTTAGAGGAATTAGGCACGGTATGAAATTACAAGTTGCACAACTTATTAAACTAGAATCGTAGTAATATATACCAACAGCTTTCATTAGAAAGGCGAAACGTCTCCCTTTATGCTGTTTGTATAACTTAATTATTCTGAAGCCCACAAGAATAAGGAATGAGCATCGCCCAACAGAATGAATTGTTTCAATTCCAGTACACAGGAGAAGATCCCAAGAGAAATTTTCGTAACTTAAACGTTATGACAAGATATAGAGACCATGAAAATTTGTGAATTAAATTATTAGGTTCGAGGAGTATCCATTTTGGAGAAGTGACAATGATGCCTATATCATTAGGAACTTGTGGCAACTTGAAAAATGTCACATTCGAAAATTTGAAAGGGAATCTCTCTATAGTGAATAAATAATTCATTATTGCGCGAATCAGAATGAGATACACATATAGACACATACGTCTATATCAGATGCCTGAGAGTTCACTACAAAGCAAAAAAGCTGCAAATCCCTGCACAACGGTTTATTATTTTGCATAGAATACCCTTCTGTTACAGATCACAGCTCTATGTATAGATAACCCGTCTATATGATATAATATGTACTATTCTATGCATAATTATGTAGATCGCAGACCCTCCGTAGGTTAGTACCTACCTAACCCCGTACTCGTTACTAGGTACCTACCTAAATCACGAGTTAAATGTTGCTAAAATAATTCTGCCGATGACAAACAGTAGGTACCTACCTAACAAAAAGAAACACACATAATGAAGTTCTGAAAAGAAATTGTTGATGAGGAGTGAAAAAAGTTGCAAAAGTACCTACCAACAAACTCCAGCCCCTTCTACGTAGATGGTATAATGAACCGTTGTGTAATAATTTACCGTTGAGTAATGATTTACCGTAGTAATAATTTACCCATCAATAATACTTCAACGTTTGTTCAAGTTTCACTACCTACCAACAAACTCCAAAAGAGCCATCATTTTTCAAATGAAATAATATCACAGAACAACCAACTCGACTTCATACTCCGCCAATATAATCAGGTGATCCCTACCAATGATTGGCCGTATTAACAAATTCCTATTGTGGGCGCGTCTCTGGTTACGAGATTTGGTTTGAATTGTATACAATTTCATTCACACTGGAGTCAAAAATGCCTGTCGGTGCAAACTTCGGGGCCTTACTGTGAACGAACGGCTGGACGTACGATGCTCCGGATGGTCTTAAAAAACTCGCAAGTTCAAGAACTATTTAAAACCGTAAAAATATTTACGTAAAAAAATGGTATAGGCGTTTTGAAAATTTCAACCCCTATTTTGAACCCCTTAGAGATGACTCACAGTAACGTCGAGCTTCGAGGACCAACTAGACGCCGAACGGAACCTATAACCCGAATTTCATCAATTTTTTTCATGGTAACTAAGAAAAGTGGGCCGTACGGCGTACGGCGTACGGCGTACGGCGTACGGTGTACGGCGTACGGCGGACAGACAGAAATATTTTTATTGCAGTTTTGGATTCTACATACCTTGAAACGTAAACCATCAAATTTTGAGGGGGGGTAAGAATTTTTTTTTTCATGCTCGATTCCAATGGTTCATTATTGAAAATAATAAACCAAAAAAAAACTGCAAATCACTACACAATGGTATATTATTTACTTCTATAGATGTCCATTCTGCGTGATCACTGTTTTCTGTCGTCAATACCTACCCGACTTCCCACCCCCACCACAGGAAAGCTCTAAATCGAGTAATGGAGCCGGCCGGGCAATTATAGAGTCATAAAAATATGCGGTGAATTCAAGAATTCTGTCATTAATTATTATTTGTTGTTACACATGAAGCATGACGTTTGTTAAAGTTAAAAAACGCTGCAAATTATTACACAACGTTATTATTTACCTGTATAGATGCCCCTTCTCCGTAGATCACTGCTTCCTTGGTCAGTACCTACTCGCGAGCTCCCTCCAGGAAAGCCCTAAAACGTGTATGGGGGGGGGGGGGGGGTAAAAATTGTTCATGCTCGATTCCAAAGGTTCATAATTGAAAATAATAAGCCAAAATTATCTATCCACCAAATCCGAAATAACCATCATTCTACTAATGAAATTATATCACGAAAAAACCAACTCGATTTAATTCAGCCATGCGTGACTATAATCAGGGGTTCCCTAGTTATGATACATATCTGAGCTGGATGTACCCGTATCATGCATAATAATGTTGACGAAGCTTTTCTGTACAAACT
The DNA here is from genome assembly GCA_954871275.1 of Leptopterna dolabrata. Classification (NCBI taxonomy): domain Eukaryota; kingdom Metazoa; phylum Arthropoda; class Insecta; order Hemiptera; family Miridae; genus Leptopterna; species Leptopterna dolabrata. The sequence continues at coordinate 22,816,078 of OX940979.1, forward strand.
TCAGGGCCTTTCCACGAAAAACCCTATTTTTCCACCTATTTTTCACCCACAACACTCCTAGGTGTATTCCAATGGGGCTGCCGAACTTCGGAGCACAACTAGGGCCCAAACGGAGCCTGTGTGTGAAAGAACGACAATTTTAGACCAAAATTTAAGGTAAATTTAAGGCTGAAACCTTGTTAGAACCTCAATTCTTCGCACGGTGGTCAAAGTCGACTTCATATTCTGTCTCCTCACCCTAAAAAACATGGAAAACGATACCTCACATTCTCATGTTACTAAAACACCAAAAAAAGCAACACTATTTTTACACGCATTTTTCCCTCATAACACACGTGGATATACTCCGATTGTCCTACAATGTTTCGGGACACATCTAGGGTCCAAATGGAGTCTGTGTGCCAAAGCACGAATTCTTTAGACCAAAAATAAAGGTATATTATATGGATGATACGGCGGACGGACATTGCATTTTTGGAATCTACGCACCTTGAAACGTAAATGATTTTGTGGAGGTGTTCAAAAACCGTTTGCTGAGCGAATAGGTGCTGGTGCTGGTTGTATTATTCACTGAATAATCTACCAAAACAAAGTACGGCGGACGGACAGCAATTTTTTTTATTCCATTTTCGGATTCTACGTATCATCCACTTTTGATTTGGGGTGGGGGGGGGGGGGGGTTAATTTTGTTTTCCCCTTTTTTTCAGTTCATTTTTGATTCCGAAGTTCATTATTCAAAATAATTTAGTGGAAAAGAATAACCATAAAATTTGGGGGGAAAAAAGAACAGGTAGCACCATGACTACTTTGAGGGATTGAGCAAGGTCATCGAATTAGCAACTATAGATCAAGGAATCGTCCTGGAGAGACTCTCCAACAGACGGAAAAATGAAAGTAACATCTTCAAACCTGAGGGAAGTGGATCAGGAAAGCTTAGGTTCGTCTCCTTCGGCGACAGCGACTGCTAGGAAAGCCGTAAGAAAAGCTGTAACTCACAATGTGCCACGTTTGTATGTTTTCTCGCTTTGGAGTTAGAGAGTGAGAGGCACTGGGATTGGGGGATGAAAGCTCAATCGAACCGTCTTCTTTCCTTCCTTGTCAGTTTCCCTCCCTCTAACAGAGAAAATAAGGGTTTAAGCTAGTTTTCGGGTGCTAAAGATATTTTGGTTTATTATTCTCTGAATTCGGTTTTTTTTAACACCCCCTCAAAATTTTATCTTTTACGTTTCAAGGTATGCAGATTCCAAAAATGCAACGTCCCTCCGCCGTATCATCGATACCTACCTTAATTTTCGGTCTAAAAAAGTTCTTTCGCACAGGCTCCATTCGGGCCCTAGTTATGTCCCTGTGCAAAATGAGGTATTTTTGAGGTTTTAGTGAACTTGCGCTTGTGAGGTATCGTTTTCCATGTTTTTAGGGTGAGGAAATATGAAACTGATTCGACCACTAAGCGGAGGATTGAGAACTTTTAACTATCAAAATTCAATATTTATGGATACAAAATCCGTGAAAATGGCTGTAATCACCAGAAATCTGTATAATAGCACACGAGATAGTATTGGCAGGTGAATCAAGACAATTCTGTGATAACTTCACTGATCGAAGATAATTTTTAAGAAATAGCAACATAATATTCGAGTTTAAAACCGTCAAATTGGCTTCGTGGGTCTCTTCACTGAGGTCTCAATCATGCCATATTCATTCGAGAAAAACCCATGTGACAAGGAATTTTCAGCGTTTTTGGTGGTTATTCACTATTTGGTGTTTATTCAGTTGAGGCAATCCAAGGATTGCGGCAGATTTACAGTGAGGTTGCTAGGTGTCGAGTGGCGTACAAGATATTCTTTGGCCGGAGACTAATAATATTTTAACTACTGTCAGTTCAACACTGACTTTCTTTTATCACCCTTCTGTTCTTTGATTTCAATCAAGCTTCCTAATTTGACAATCGACATAAACTAGCAGAAATGTATTAATTAATTCCCATGTCTGAATAAATATTATTCAAGCATTTTTCCTCATCCTAAACTCTTGGAAATGTTAAAATAAAAATGAAATTTCGAAATAATTTTTTTAATAATGATTGGTTGAGTGTTGTCTGGGGGGGGGGGGGGGGAATTACGGAATGGGGAACTTTCCTCAAATTTTTTAGGTAAAAACAAATATTCAGAACTCGTGGAAAAGTGGTAGTTCGAAGGCTTTCAAAAATAAGTGGTATTTTTTAAATGAGGGTGATTAACGGTAAAAATGCGGCAATGATGTATGAGGTTGTGCGACCTCAAAAATCGGTGCACATAAAAAAGCTACCGAACGAAGGCGACATCCCAGGCGTGTGCGCTAAGTCAGCACTACGCCTCACCGCAGCAGGGCTCTTGAAACCGTAGACAAAGAAAATCGGGGCTGTCTTCCCCGGTTACTCGACGAGTACGGAACTCTCCGCGATGAGCCCAGCGCGAGTTTTATAAACTATTGGTGCCATCCGAAGAATGGGAAAGCCCGTGGCGGATTGACGCCCCCACGACGTCGAACGTCCGGAGGTAGCGACTCTCGGACGCCCCGTTCTACTGGAGGCCCCCTTCCCAACGCTGCTGCCGCCGTCTCCGCCGCCGAAACGGACAATTCTCCGGGCACGAGTGCGCGGGCGCGAGTGGAAACGAGGCTGGAGAGCTTAGGATAGACCAAGGTATAATAAAGACAACAATTAACTACAATAAACTAATCATAGCTTAAGCAATACGTACAATACATACATACACAACATATATCCAGTGCTTTCCTTTGCTAACTCCTTGTCCCCGGCGATCGAGTGGGTATCCAGGAAACTAGTAAGGCGTGGGAACTCTCCGGCAAAGGCCTTTAGCCTGCCGGAAGACCGGCCCGGAACCGAACAATATTCAGGTTCCGGGATACAAATCCTACTACTTACAATGGTGGAGATGCCCTAACCCCCCCCCCCCCCCCCCCCAAACATAAAATAATCTCACAAAAATAATAATAATAACCATTCACATAAAACATAATTAAACACAAATTAAACGTCATAAACATAATTATATAGGTAACTCTAATTTAGAAACTAGGAAAACTAGAAACGTCGTTTCATTGGAAAAAAAAATCAAATGAACTAAAATACTAATAATAAACTACATATGTGAATATGCCAATATATAAATCGAAACTAAATCTAATTGATGTGATTGAAGTGAAACAATGAGGTATTAGAACATTGCGATCTTAAAGCCATCGACCTCATTGCAGTCCTTGCTAATATTTTCTTACGACGGAGTTCTCATGACGGGAACCTGATACGGCTATTTCTTCCGGAAAGGCTCGGATCGCGCTGAGTAAACTGAAGACGTGCCTCACGCCTATTCAATTGTTTTTCAAGCCTCAATTTACGAATACGCGAAACGACAAACCGCTTGTTCCACTTCAAGGAATTATTACGAAGGAAGGAGATAGAATTATTATTACCATTTACGTTTTTCGAACAAATCAACCTATAGGGCTTGTATTAAGTAACAACGCCACTGAAACTATTTTGTTGAAATAACGTTACCTACTTAATAAGAGAAATTGATCGAAAATGAAAAATACACTCCTTAGTAAAAGTCTAACACATACTACAGTAAACCAATCCACCAGTAACATACTAGGTAATATTATTTCCACTAACCTTTCCCAGATGTGAAGTATTATTTATAAGAATATTTACAATATGTGTTAACAGGGATATGTATATGTTATGCCTTATGAATAGTGGACAACTATGCCACGCCGAAATATCTATGAATAACTATGTACGAATAACTATCCTCACACAGAGGAGTGTGACCAGTCAACACTTGCACCTCGATACATAGAGAAATTATCCCCACTGTATAATAAAAAAATAAAATAAAAATAAAAATAAAAAACACTATTTTTTGGTGGAAGGAACGAAGTTCATACTAGAAGGAACAATAATTGAGTTATCATTATAATGAATAATAATTGAGTCATGAATGTTTACAAATTTAAAGAAACCCCCCTACATTGAAGGGTTTATACAAACGGGAAAGTAGATTGGCTAAGGGAAATTAATTAGGTAGATACCTACACCCACAACAAGAACTATCAAAAACGTTTTGGCTAAATAATTACCACAATCAACATCAAAAGATTGCTACATGTATAGGCGGAACCGATAGAAATAATATAACAAAAATAAATAAATAAATCGAATTTCCAAAGTTTCAAAAAAAAAAAAAAAAAAAAAAATGAGTACATCAGGTCACGATTTGAGCGACATTGTTGCACAGAGAGCAGCATATGCACAGCTGGAAGCATGCCTGACTGATCAGGATGAGGTTGCGCAGCAAAGTGAGGACAACTTGAAGGAAAAATATAAACAGCTGCAGCGTGAAAACAGAGTTTTGGAAAAGACAATAGAGGTCACGCGCAGATCACGTGTAATAGCAGATGGTTATGATGGACAAGACGTTGTGGAGGAAGGTTCAACACAACGTGGTATTCAGCCCCAAACCGTAACTTCAGCGAGCAGTAGACCACAGAACTCGTCCAATGAAAACAAACAAACAAAATTAGAAATTAAACCATCAACCAGTAAAAATGAAGAGAAAAAAATAATAAGAAACTTGGTTGAAAAACTCGAGACAGAATTGAACCAAATGAAGACATTACTCTTCGGGTTGAGAAAAGCTCAGAACACGCCTAGCAACCAAGAAATTATACCAACCTTGACACCAAGATATTATTCAGGACAAAATGAAAACATAAAAGAGTGGTTCAACCATTTCGAGAGAATTTCCAGAATATTAAAGTGGACAGAAGAAACCACGCTGAACATATTGCCCATATACTTACTGCAAGATGCTCAAAAATTCTATACAATGACATCAGAAAAAGAGCACCCACCGAAGACCTTAAAACAATGGAAAGAAAAATTAGAAAGCAGATTCATAGATCCGATGGAATCAGAACGTAAACGAGTGCAACTGTACAATAAACGACAGCTGCCAGAACAAAGTGCACGAGAATTCATAAATGAGATCGAGACATTGGCCCATGAAACTGATCCAGCCATGAGCGAAAAAGAAAAAACCCGTATTATACAAACAGGATTAACACCAGAAATTATGGAACTCATAGCAGCTGCAAAGAAGGAAAACGTAGCAGACCTTAGGACACTAGTATCAAGAGCTGAAATGGCGATGACATACATTGCAATGAGACAGGAAAAAACGACAAACGAAACAAAAACCATATCAGAACTACAAAAAATAGAACAACAAATTAGTGCACTGGAGGAATTATCCACTCAAAGACCGAACAACGAAAGAAGAACTTGGAAAGAGGGATCAGTATACAAGACACCCCCACATGGCAACAGAGAAGCATCTCAATATCACCCAATGTACAATAAATACACCAACTGGTACAACTCACAGCGAAGATATACAAGAAAATGGAACCCCCACAGAGGCAATTATTACAACCAGGAGTATACAAGATATGGGAATCACAATAGACAGATGACCTACCATTGCAGAAACCATGACAACCTGATAAATAACTGGTCGCACCAGCACAGATACCAATTCCGAAACAGATACAACAACGCGTACAGAATACGAGACTACCACCAAGAAAATAATGGATATTACCGAAACCATTACCAGCCAAACAACAGTACTTGGGCACCCCAAAACCAACATTACAGAAAGTGGTATACCAAGACACAGGGACACGGATACTATGACCAACCCAAGAATGAACGCCAAGAATACTGTCAACTAACTCAAGCAACAGACATAGAACATGACAAAGCTGATGAAATAAATGGTAGTAGTAATCAAGAACAGCCAAACTGCTGGCCTAAAAATTCAACACTCAAAGCAGTTTGTAACACACAAATATCATTGGGGATCAACCAACCAGCAATAGAAATCCAATTTGATAACTCAAGCAGCACCAAAAAGATCAATGTTTTGATAGACAGTGGCGCATCAATTAGTATTTGGACACATGATTTGGTTGATGACTCGATGGAAATCAACCACGAGCCACAAGATTTGCGGCAAGTCAATGGAATGAGAATCCAAACTGCGGGATTCATAAACAAAGACTTCAGAATAGGAGGAACCACATTCAGACATAAATTTACGATAGTCAAAGGGATACCATCCACGATAATTTTAGGAGCAGACTGGCTCCTAGAAACAGAAGCTACATTAGACTTCGGGAAACTAGAACTACGAACAAAAAAGCCACATAAAGTTCACAAAATCTATATCAACAAAGAACACATTGCACCTATACCGAATGAGTATAAATTGAACTCAAACTACCACTATCCCAATGAACGCAAGGAACAAATGAATAACTATCCAGGGAAAATAGGAAGACCTTATCAAACTAACGAGCATAACGCTACGAGTCAAGGCAACAACACAAAACCAGAGGCAGAAAAATTAGAAAACAACAACGAAAAAATGACAGTAAAGACTCAAGAAATCCAGTACATTGAACTTCCAGCGTATGATGAGGTCGAAGTAGAGAGGAACGGAAATTGTGCACTCTACGCTCTAAAGAAGGCATTGGCCCATATAAACATAAAAACTACAATAACAGAAATGAAAACCAGAGCAGAAATCCTTGACATTCCAGATAAAACGCATTTGACAGATGACTGTGTGGCATATGTAGCGAAAAAATTCGGTACAGACATCACAATCTACGATAAAATGAATAATGTAGCCCATGTTTACAAGTTCAAGTCACGTGCAGGTAGACCAATGGTGTACCTGGGCTACGAAGATCAAGGAGGCCCATCATCTCCAATCCAAGGAAAACAAGGCCATTACACATGTCTAAAACCTAAAACAGGCCACTGCACTCTAGTACCATCAATCAACCTACGAAAAATAAATATTAAAGAGGCGAAAAAATCAATACTACAAGGTGATAGACGGGCGAAATCAAAGGACAGCAGTCACCAGAGTAAGACATCTGAAACAACTAACAATCAGACAATCAATACCCAGAAACAGACATTCACCCTGTCGAACGGACAGCAACCGACAGTCAATCCAAATTTGTCCACAACGGAGCACAACCAGGTTATGCAATTGTTGCGGCAATATCGACACGTGTTTCTGGAGAAGGACGAAGATTTCAGTATAGCAGACGTCCCACCTGCAAAACTAATTTTGAAAAACCAGGAACCAGTTCAATGCCAACCTTTCAGACGAAGCGAACGTGAAGAAGAAATTTTAAAGAAAGAGTTACAAAAACTAATTAAAATGGGTGTCATAGAAGAATCACAATCAGAATACTCAACACCAATATTCTTAACGAAGAAACCAGGAACAGATACAGAATATAGAATCCTCATGGATTACAGAAAAGTGAACGACTGTCTATACCGCCCAACGATAAATTCACCAACAGCCGAACAAATCCTTTCAAGCTTAAATCAAGCTAGATACATAACCAGAGTGGACCAATCCAACGCATACTTCTCAGTACCTTTAGATAAAGATTCACGCCATATCACAGCATTCTACGGCCAGACAGGAAAACAATACCAATACAAATCCCTCCCAATGGGATTATCAGTTAGTAGCTACCATTTCCATAGAGCAACTCAGTATGTATTTAAAGACATGATAGAAGCCAAACAAATATTCATATATGCAGATGATTTTCTACTCCCTGCTAAAAACTTTCAACAAGCATTACAAAATGTAGAAAAAGTATTACGTAAGGCTGAAAGACACAAATTTAAATTGAAATTGTCCAAAGTAGAAGTTGCAATGGAAGAGATCAAAGTTTTAGGCAGAAAAATAAGTAGCGAAGGAATGAGGCCAGATGACAGCACCATACAGACAATAAAGGCGATACCACCGCCACAAACACTCACTGAGCTTAGATCATTCCTAGGAGCAGCTAACTATTGGAAAAACCACATACCGAAATTTGCAGAAATTGCACATGCCCTTACTGAAGCCACAAAAGGTCTCCGGGAAAAACGGTCGAAAATAGAATGGACACCAGAATTGCAGCAAAGCTTTACGAAATTGAAACAATCCATCATTAATTCACCGGCATTAGAAGCTTATAGATCAGATAGAAAAAACATTCTGTTTACCGATGCATCCAGTTTAGCAATCTCAGGCATTTTCGCACAAGAAGATGAAAAAGGAAAACTGCATGTAGTTGAATTCCTATCAAAAAAACTAAATAAAACGAAACGGGAAATCCCAGCAGTGACAGCAGAGCTAATAGCATTAGTATACTGTGTGAAACAGCTAAGGCATTACATATATGATCAAACACTCCATGTATTCACAGATCATCTAAGCCTAACTCACGTCACCAATTTTTCGCACAAAAACCAACGACTACTACGACTAGCATTAGCACTAAAAGATCAAAAGCTGGAAATAAAACATGTTCCAGGGAAATTTAACAAAATCGCGGATTGGTTAAGTAGATATCCACAGACGGAAGAAATAGTTGACCAAAACATATTAGAACCTGACTATGCAATCCCCACAGCAGATGACAATTTAGTATCCCCTGAAATCAATGCAGTTCAAACAAGGGCAATGACTAAGCAACAGATCAATAAGCAACAAGATAAAACAGAAATATCGACGAACACATGGGAATATGATTATATTGAAATGTTAAAAGCAGATCCTTTCTATCAAGAGATAACCGCTATAATTAAAGATGGCAAAAAATCAACACGCACACTAAAAAATCAAGCAAAAAGATACGTCATAACTAAAGAAGGGTTTCTAATGTATAATAAATACCGTGACCCTAACCAACCAAAACTATACTATGTGCCCCACGCTAGTAGAAAGAGCATAATAGAAAAACATCATGATAAAGAAGGTCACCCAAGTGCATATTACACGATTGAAAAAATTAACAGAAAATACACATGGCCCCATATGAATCAAAACATAAAGGATTACGCGAAATCATGCCCACAATGTATGGAAAACAAGCCAATAACAGGAAAAAAACAGGGATTGCTACAAGAGCCAGATATTCCAGAATTTCCATTTGAGAAAGTTGTAATCGATCACTATGGACCAGTAGAGATACATACAGGCAAGAAAATGTGGATACTAGTAATCACAGACGTATTAACACGATTCATCAGTCTTCATCGACAGAAGAACACTTCCACAATAGAAGTTATCAAAGCACTAGAAGAGTTCGCCAATACATACGACTACCCTAAAGTAGTGCAAAGCGACAATGCCTCAGGTTACGTTTCAGCGGAAATGCAAGAATACTTTAAGACGCAAAAAATCAAACACATAACTTCAGCAATCCAACGACCATCAGTAAATGGTATAACAGAAAGACGCAACAGAACACTTCAAGAATATATTAGGATGAACATGACAAATGATGTTAGGGATTATGAATTATTTCTGAAACAAGCGGCTCATACAATGAACACCACACCAACAAAAGCTCTACAAGGAAGAACCCCATATCAATGTCTCTATGGAAGAGACCACAACTATAAAGATGGAATAAGGAATAATACAGAAAATGACGATCAACAAAGAATAGGGAATCTACAGAATACATGGGAAAAATTACCCCAGATACACAATGAAGAGTTCCAGAAGCGTAAAAAGCAATTCGACAAGAATAGGCCAGACGCAGATTTTAAAGAAGGAGAATTAGTATTAATTGAAACTAAGTTCTTGGATCCAAATGTTAACAAACGAACACAGAAATATACAGGTCCATTCCAACTAAAGAGACAAACGGGAAGATATAATTTCATCATTGAAATACCCTACAGAAATGGAATAAGAGACAGAAATTTCCATGTATCACAGTTTCGAAGGTATTACACTAGGCAAAAAATACCAGTAGATAAAGTGCCTACAAACTGAAAGAATAAAAAAAAAAATAAAAATAAATAAAAATAAATAAGTAGGAAACTATAATATTAAATATTAATAAATTAAGAATAAATCATTATAAAAACATTTGAATGCATGAAGCGGCCGCATGAATGAAACAAAAGTAGAATGTAAGCATGATGTATTTATGTGTATGAAGGAAGAAATGTGAATGTGCCATGGAAGTGTGCTACTGAAAGTGAAACACTAACCAGCGAAACTTGCATGTGTATGAGTGAACATATATATTATACGTGTATGAACGAATGTATCAAGGATGTATGTTATAAGTGTAGTATACGTGTATCATGTGGATGCGTGCATGAGACTGGACACCCCAAGGCGCCTGGGAGCTGGACAGATGAGTGATAGTTTAATGAAACAAAGACGAATAAATGTAACGAGATGAGTGAAAGTTATGATGAATCAGGCATGTACGTATGAACAAACGTGGATGAATGAAACAGATGAAGAAAGTGAATGGACGTAAGAGTAACTGGAGACCGTGAATAAAAGCATAGATGGGTGCATGACAACATCGATATTAAAACATTAAGAAAAAAAAGAAAAGAATTTCATAAATAAAATGAAAAAAATAAAATAAATAATAAAAAGTGTGGTTAGAAAAAGAAGAACAAATTATTCAAAATGTTCGAGATAAATGAGGATAAACAATATTTGAATAACCATACACTAAAAGAAAGTATAAATGATGAAATAATTGAAGGAATAATAATAATGAAATTATTAAATACTAGTAATTGGAATAATATTAACGTTGAAAATTGACATAATGCTAATTGGTACACAAGGAAACAAGACTAGGTTCTGCAAAACTAGCAAAATGACAGCATGACATGAAAAATGGAAATGAAACCAATAAAAATTCGCCTAATTGCATAAGTGAATAAGTAAGCGCCAATAAAAATGGAAAGAAGAAAATAGAAAGATTCGAGACATTAACTAAGGGAATTAAATAAAAAATAAGAGACTTCGATACAAATAAGAAAATATAACAAAAAACGAGGAAAGAATAAATATTGAACACGAATAGAAATTAAGAATAAGAGAACTGAATAAAAATAGTAGAATCGAATATAATAATTAGAAGTAGAAACGAAGGACGTATCAAATAAAATACAAGAAAACCCTCCATGAAATACTAGGCAAAATGAAAAATTTAAGCAGTCGCCAGTAGCATGAGTGGACAAGGAAAAGTGGGTAATTATGTATCAAGACAAATAATACAGCGAGCAGGCAATGCAATTGTACTCCAAGCATAGCAATGGAGATAAAAACAGCAAACTGTAAAATGTAATAAAAGTAATCAATTTATGTTATTCACTCAATTACATTATCATCAATAGGTTATGGATAGACGTAGAAAAGGTTAATTAACGTTAAGGCTAAGACTCAAAAATAAGAAAAATAATAAAGTAACAAATAAATAAAATAAAATGGTGGATAAATAAGATAACGATAAAGTAACGCAAGGTAAATGTTTAAGATAAACTAAGATAAATCAATGAACAAATACAATAACATGATGAATAAATAAGATGAAGATAAAGTAATGTAAGATAAAGGTGTACGATAAAGCAATGAACAAATACAATAAAATGATGAAGATAAAGTAATGTAAGATAAAGGTGTACGATAGAGCAATGAATAAATACAATAAAATGATGAATAAATATGATGAAGATAAAGTAATGTAAGATAAAGGTGTACGATAGAGCAATGAATAAATACAATAAAATGATGAATAAATAAGATGAAGATAAAGTAATGTAAGATACATGTGTAAGATAAAGCAATGAATAAATAAAATGATGAATAAATAAGATCAAAACGTCATACTTCGAAATGCGAAGTAGGTAACGATCATATACTACTGATGATTTGCACTATCTTAAATAGTAGATTTAATTCAGAAACTAACTCCGAAGTACTTTCCCTCCACAAATTCATAGGGTTGTCTGTGTATCAATAGGTCACATACACACATGTGCTTTACCTCCTGTAACTATTATTAGTGTTTCCAAAAAAATGATGTACTGTGAATTGACTCATGCAATGATTTCATCATTTGTTGATAGAAGCTGTTATATATTTGATGTATGTGTACTGATATGATCCTGTGTATATCAGCAGATAAGCTTATGTCGCTAAACATGGTCTGATATGACCACATTGGACATTTTTCTCAGAGGTCATGTGTTAAAAACAAATTAGTTATTAAATTAAAAATTATGTAACCCTAAATAAATATAATATGGTTTATAGAAGGCATTTAGGTATAAGACAGTGAACTAGCTCTCCAGTGAACGGTATCAATAGCAAAAGTGCAGTGCATAAAGTCTCTCCATACGCGAGTGCCGTGCCGATCCGAACGTACATAAATGTCATCCATCGAACAAGCGCGTACTGCCAAGAATTTTGGACAAAATTCTTTTTCCAGCAAGGGGGACATGTGCGACCTCAAAAATCGGTGCACATAAAAAAGCTACCGAACGAAGGCGACATCCCAGGCGTGTGCGCTAAGTCAGCACTACGCCTCACCGCAGCAGGGCTCTTGAAACCGTAGACAAAGAAAATCGGGGCTGTCTTCCCCGGTTACTCGACGAGTACGGAACTCTCCGCGATGAGCCCAGCGCGAGTTTTATAAACTATTGGTGCCATCCGAAGAATGGGAAAGCCCGTGGCGGATTGACGCCCCCACGACGTCGAACGTCCGGAGGTAGCGACTCTCGGACGCCCCGTTCTACTGGAGGCCCCCTTCCCAACGCTGCTGCCGCCGTCTCCGCCGCCGAAACGGACAATTCTCCGGGCACGAGTGCGCGGGCGCGAGTGGAAACGAGGCTGGAGAGCTTAGGATAGACCAAGGTATAATAAAGACAACAATTAACTACAATAAACTAATCATAGCTTAAGCAATACGTACAATACATACATACACAACATATATCCAGTGCTTTCCTTTGCTAACTCCTTGTCCCCGGCGATCGAGTGGGTATCCAGGAAACTAGTAAGGCGTGGGAACTCTCCGGCAAAGGCCTTTAGCCTGCCGGAAGACCGGCCCGGAACCGAACAATATTCAGGTTCCGGGATACAAATCCTACTACTTACAGAGGTCTATTGACATCTGACCGTTGGCTCAAGGAGGCGGAGCGAAGCCTCCGAGGCGAAGGTCATCAATGCTGCCAATGATCCTACATTAGAAAGCAAACCTTCCTGGCAACCTTCTCCAACCTTTGCAATGACCTTCCCCTTGTTTTACTTTTGAGGACGTGGTTTTTAAATTTACTTACAAATTCAGGTTCCATACATCGTTTGAAGTGATGCACTAGCGCTCTAAGCGGGATTTGAGTTGAACTCTGCGATTTACCTGATACGTCATTTCTAGCGGGAACGCAGAAATTCAAATTTCAAGCTCGTTCTCTGCCTAGACTTTCCGACATAAGCACCTCAATAAGTGCTCATTTCCGTTATTGAAAAGAATTTGGCTGAAAAAAGTAAAATTTGCAACCCATGCAAATAGCCAATTCCGTTGAAGAGGGGCTATTCAAATTTCACATTATAATTATCTTGAATGTTCTGAATTTCGGGAAAAAATTGACCCTTTATCCTTTTTTATTTCTATCATTCATCCTTTTGTATCATAACTAGTACCTATTGATTATCATGGAATGTATAGATGGGGTACAGGGTTCATCAATTCATCGAATTTCGTTATCTCCCTTTTGTGGTAAGCCATTTTGTAATGTGGGATAAACACAAAATAAATGCACCTTTTGCTTACCACTAATTTATTAAATACACAAAGCTTTTCACTCTACTTCTGAGCATCATCAGGTAAACTCACATAAACACAGATCAATCTGTGTTTATGTGAGATTGATCTGTGTTTATGTGAGTTTACCTGATGATGCTCAGAAGTTGAGTGAAAAGCTTTGTGTATTTAATAAATTAGTGGTAAGCAAAAGGTGCATTTATTTTGTGTTTATCCCACATTATTGGGTTCAGGGTTGATAAAACCCTTACATAAATCCAACTGGAAGTTCCATTCATTGGATTAGAAAACCATTTTTTCTAGTAATCGCTTACTACTAAACGTTCAGTCCAGTACTTACACGAAGCTGGAGACTTCTAACGAATATTGATTATTATCAGCCCATTAGCGTCAGATTAAGAACTTTCAGCACCTGAACAATGTTGATACTATTCGCAGCGACCGCGAAACTACAGTAACAATAACATAATGCATATTATAATGGTCTTGCCGGTCCAACATGAGAGCGCACAGTAGCATGGAAGACCGTTCTAGATGATCAAAAGTCAAGTTTAAAAAAATGATTACAATTTTCATGTGGTTCACTCAAGGAATACCACAGGTACCCCATGAAGTGGTTTATCCAGGAAAGGTACCTACCCCAAAATCTATTGAAGTACCTAACACCCGCGAATCGTCGTGGGAAATTCCTTCAACTTTCGCTGCGAGGAACGTCAGCCTAGCTTGTAGCCAACTTATTGATATTGACTGGCAATGACTGAAGTTGGGGAGATGAGCATACTCATACAAACATTCTTCTTTGGTTAAACAAGGGAAAGAGAGAATATTGGCCTCCCTGTCAATGTGTAAATACAATATAACTCGCCAACTCCTGAAATTAGGTCATGGGAAACGATAATGTATATTTAAATGACCACCAACTCAGAAGGTATCGAAGACTCGTGAGAGGTAGGGTATGTAAGTAGGTACTCTTAACGAACCAGAGAGATGTCCAAAGATCTCCAATGGTGAGAATGATTATACTACACTGGTATACTACTTGTGTGGTCGTAGGCTCTATAGCTTGGGAAGGAGAATGACTAAGTAAACCCACTAACTGGGGATAAATTATATTGAATTTGAAGTGTTATCTCCGCTAGATCGAATATACATTAAGAGCTAGATCAAAAATCCACTCGGAAAGGTCGAAAGGATAATATATAACTGTTACGCTACAATATACCCCCATTTTCTTATAAAAATTGTGTTGTCGTCTCGTATCAAAAACTCATCGCTGAAGAAGATAGTTTCACGGGGAAAGAAAAGATGTTCGCCTCGGCACCTAACACTTCCATTGATTTTAAAATTCACGTTTGGATTTTGACTAACTGAATGAAAATATATCCATTCATTATTCATGCAATGCAATGTCGGTGTCGGAGGGTGGCAAAAGATATGCGACAATGGAAGGTCCACATGGCCCGACCTCCTCACCAAATGGCCACCCACATGGAAAGCTGGTTCGGGATGGCCAATTTCTGCCCATAAACCCGCACCACCATCCAACGACCGGTCAATGCGACTCGGTAGAGAGGGCGCTACTTGCATATTCGTCGACAGCCGTAACAACCAAAAGGGAAAGATTTTCATCGTACCGCTTACTAATCAATAAGGGAAATCCCCCTAGCCATTTGCATAGTTTCTTGTTTGTGGTATGAACAGGCGACCAAGAAATCCCCTAACCATAATTATTTATACCTACGTCAGTAAATATATCAACATAAAGGACATAATACCAATATGATTTGATAAACTGAAAGTGCGGTAGGTAAGCCAGAATAACAGGAGGAAAGTATGCTAGTTCACAGAAAAAGTAAATACATTTTGCCTTGCATCAGATGAGGTAGTTCTTATTTTTTGGTATGTTGTGTGTGACTAAATGGTAATGACAAAATCCAAGTTTTTCATCTCGAAAAGCCCTGGGGATCATTCTGGAATAACCGGTAAAATTAGGACTTTTTTCAGTTTTCGGCTTCTAACATTGAAGGGTGTATCTTATAGAAGATTAATTTACTCTTACCAAAACTAAATAGCAGTAAACTCTGCGTCAAATGACCTCCTTTAATAGTAAATTTGGTTCAGCAAGTTGGTCAGAATCGGCAGTCAAAATAGGGTCAAATTTTCCATTTCGACTGAAAAGTGGGTTATACTCAGTTTCACATGCCAGTAGGTAACTGAAAAACGGTTATTCCAAATGGAAAACACTGCAAATTATTACACAACTGTTTACTATTGTCAGGCCCGATTCGACGAAAAACATTCATTTCACCGATCGTCTCGACATGCTTCGCTGACCCAGGAGCTCACTTGCGTCCTCGGCCACACGCGCCTGTGATCGCGCATTATGATTGGTGGAAAACAATACCCAACCAATCGAAGAATAAAATATACAGCAGGAAAGACAGAAAAAGGGGGTCGCATCCTTTGAGCCACGGAGCCGAGCCCTCTGCAGCGGTGCCACCTGAAGAGGTACTCTGCTGGCCGATCCTTGATACGTACTACACCGACGAAGCCAGCCCATCTTCCCACGCCGGCACGACTGGTAACTTAGCTCGTTTCCAGGTCGGAGAAGCAGGACCGAAGGTACGTGGACCATCCCGAGTAATTTTCTCCCGTCCGTTCCGCGATCGTCGTGCAGTCGGGCGTAACTCGGGTAGTTACACGCACAATTGCCCTTGGGAGGACGTAGGTAGGAATTTCGGAGTAGCGTATTATTAAGGCTTATTTAAATATGAATTCGCAAACTAAGAGTCACGGACCATGGCAATGATCATCTGTTCAGGAAGTTGATAATAGTAGAGTTGGTAATATATCACATTCTCCCCCACTAGATGATCAAACCACAACATAGTCTTTCAGATATTCGGGTTGCTTCCTTATCCTCTTTTGCCTTAGTGATTCTTCTGCCTTGAGAAGTACCGGCTTCAATTCTTCTGAGCCAGGCCTTGGGGAAGGAAGTACGCCAGATTTCGGTGATGGAGATGGATGGTATGGAAGAAGACGGATCAGGATTGAAGCGAGTTGGGGAGCCGGATGGATGAGGGGCTCCTTCCGGTAGTGTCGTGAGTCCCTCCCGGAACTCCAACTCTCTAGAATTAAGTTCTCGCCGAAAACAACCTGTGAAAATAAGGCTCTGACAATAAACGGTAAGAGTGGGGCAACCGACGCAGGACTGGGACTCAACCTGAAACCCCACCACCAGGGTGGGGACTTCAGGGTCTATATAACCCCGAATCCTGCGCCATTTTCGCCATTCCTACGTCTCCTCTAGCTGCTGGCTACTCTCTCTTCATCCTCAAACCTCCTCTCTTCAAATCCAATTCTCAAATGCTCACATAGTAAATTCACACAGTAAATTCACACTCACACATTTCATCAGGGTTAGGTGGAGGTCTCGCCCTTAACCAACCCTGATGAAACACACTACACGCTCGGTGGAGGTCCGCCCTTAACCGCACACACTTTCTACACAAATTCACTATCAAATTCACACACACACACACTTCATCAGGATTAGGTGGAGGTTTTGCCCTTAACCAATCCTGATGACACACACTACACGCTCGGTGGAGGTCCGCCCTTAACCGCACAAACACAAACGCTAAATTCACACACACACACATAAATTTAGTCAGGTATGGTGGAGGTCTCGCCCTTAACCAACCTGACCAAATTTATCACACGCTCGGTGGAGGTCCGCCCTTAACCGCACACACACACACACAACCAAATTCCACGCACTTCATGCAATCAAATTCACTAACTTAAATTAACTTCAACCTTTTCAACACACGCTCGGTGGAGGTCCGCCCTTAACCGCAAACACACCAAAAATCAACACACATCAATTTTAGCTTTAAATTCACTCCTATCCAACATCCAACTACCTCCACCTCTCATGGTGAATTTTACATCAACCTAAATTCACCATAGTGGTAACCACCGACGTTCCCGCTTCCTTCATCCTTCTCATCATGGAGTCTTAAGAAAATCGCTAGCCCCCCCTCTTGACGTTCCCGTCCACCCTGCCGGCCGCTGCGACACCGCCCGCCGACGTCATGACCGCTGCGTCCACACTCCCCACCTCCCTTCCGCCCTTCTACACGCACGACCCCGCCCTCTGGTTTTTTCAAGTGGACGCCGCCTTCTCCGCCGCCGCAGTTCGCAGCCAACGGGTCCGATACTCCGGGGTCATTTCACAGCTCCCCTATGATGTCCTCCTACAAGCGTCCGACATTTCCTCCGACAGCGCCACCGCCTACAACGACCTCCGCAATCGGCTTATCTCCCTCTACCAACCATCGAAATTCGCCCGCATCGCAGCGCTGGCGCAGCCCCAACACCTCGGCGATCTAAAACCGTCCCACCTATTCCGCCGCTTGCGCCACCAGCTCCACGACGTACTGACGTCCGACGTCATCCGCACCTTTTGGCTCAAGGCCCTTCCATCTCCTGTCCAAATCGCACTGGCCAGCCACCTCGACGCAGCCGACGACGATCTCCTAGGCCTGGCCGATACCATACACGAATTCTCCTCCGCCGCAGCGGTGAACGAAGTGCGACAACCCGCCCTTCCCCCGCCATCCTCCGACCGCACTCAACGCCCCGCATCGTCCGACCGCCGAGCCCGCTCCTCCTCCTCCGACAGCCGTCGGACGACCCCCTCCGACCGACGTGGGCGCTCACCCGCGCGACGTCAGGACGACCAACCGCCGCAGCGCCAACAACCTCGGAAGCAGTGGCTCCCTGCGGACCCCCCCAACCGCTGCTTTTACCACGTCAACTTTGGCACCAAAGCACGCAACTGCCAGCCGCCCTGCGCCTTCAACGCGACGCCGGGAAACGACGCAGCCCGTCGGTAAATCCGACGGGCCCCCCTCCACGCACCCTAGGGGGGGACCGCACCGCCTTTCCCCCCGCCAACATCGCCTCCGCCGCAACATACACCGACGCCGTCCGCCCCATCCGGACGACGCCTCGCCGCACCGCAACCGCTCCTACGACACCTCAACCCCTGTGCAACACCACAACCACAATACCCGCCCCACCGCCGCTGATCCTCTCCTGCGCCGACGCCGTCCGCACGACACGGACGACGCCTACCCAACGCTCCGCAACCGCCGCAGCGACCCCCGCCGCAGCCACAACCTCCGCCCACCCTACAGCCGCACCCTCCGCAACCAACGCTGACGCCGTCCGCACGATCCGGACGACGCACACCCAACGCTCCGCAACCGCCCCAGTGACACCCGACGCAGCCGCAACCTCCGCACACCCAACAGCCGCAACCTCTGCAACCAATGCTGACGCCGTCCGCACGATCTGGACGACGCATACCCAACGCTCCGCAACCGCCGCAGCGACCCCCGCCGCAGCCGCAACCTCCACACACCCTACAGCCGCACCCTCCGCAACCAACGCTGACGCCGTCCGCATGGTACGGACGACGCATACAACGCACCCCACAACAGCCGCAGCGGCCACCACCGCAGCCGCACCCTCCACCCTCACAGCACAGCGCCCAACCACAACCAACGCGACACCGCCCCCGCCGAGCAACACCGCACCTTCCAGACGCAAGCGCCGCAACCGCCGCCACCGCAACACCGCACCTACAACCTCCGCCGACACCAACCCTTCACCTCAGCAAACACATACCCCCCTCCGCAAACAGGTCTCCTTCACCCTACCTCCCAACCCTCACAACCCCCTTCCCTCCCCTCCACCCTCTCCCGCCGCCATCGCCTCCGCCGCGACGTACACCGACGCCGTCTGCACTTCCCGGACGACGCCTTCTTCCCGTCACACCGACGGCCGCTTCAACGCCGCCGCCGACGCCGCCCGCCCGACCCAGGCGACGCATCTGACGCATCCGCACCGCAACCCACCTCGCGACGCTTCTGCCCCACCTCGACGCATCCACGACGCAACCTCCGCAACACCCACACCCTCCGCACCTACAACACCTCTCCGCACCTGCGACAAGCCTGCCCCTTCCTATGTTGACGCCGTCCGCATGAAACGGACGACGCTGCCTGCAACACACCCCGACGGCTCCTTCCCCGGCACCGCCGACGCCGTCCACATACCCCGGACGACGCCAACCCCCGCAACTCCCGCAAACGAAGCAACCACACTGCCTCGCCGCAACCACAACGCCCCCGCTGCAGCCGCTGCAACCCCCGCAACCAACCCACCCACGCCACCTCACCGCACCCGCAACACCTCCGCCGCAACCTCCGCCGACGCCGTCCACATGACCCGGACGACGCCAACCCCCGCAACCCCCGCGAACGACGCAACCGCACCTACAACGCCTCACCACACCCACGACGACCCCGTCATTTCCCACGCTGACGCCGTCCGCACGGAACGGACGACGCCGCCTGCAACTCACCCCGACGGCTCCTTCCCCGGCGCCGCTGACGCCGTCCGCAAGCCCCGGACGACGAAATACCCAACCCCCCACCGTCCCTGGCACCACGCCGCAACCGCACCCTCCGCAGCCGCAACCTCCGCACCCGTCGCAGCCGCAACCTCCGCGCCCAACACAGCCGCAACCTCCGCACCTAACGCAGCCGCAACAACCCGACTCAAACGCCGCAACCGGCGCCGCCACAACGCCTCTACTGCGACCGCCGCCGACGTCGCCCCCATGACCCGGTCGACGCAGGACTACCACCCCGACGGCCACACCCAACTCAACCACCCCCCCTACGCAAAACTGTCTCATTCGCCATCGACACAACTGCCACCCTCCCCTACCCCCATGCAGTCCCAAGCCCCTCCCCCGCCACTTGCTGTCTACCCCTCCTCCATATCCTGCCCTCTGTATGTAATGCATCATTTATCCCACATCTTAGCATTAAGCGCACAACCATTGTACATATTTCTGCACATTTTGTTACCTGTCTTGTTAAATTAACTTTTGTACATACTCCTTCTCTCATAAGCTCACACCATTTGTACATACCTCATCAAACGCCTTATACCCTAGCACGTAAGTCCTTCTAGCATTCTCTCATCATTGTCTCTCATCATTTAGCACACTATCATTAAGCGCACTATCATTGTCTCTCATCATTTAGCACGCCCCCATTGTACATACCTCCTTCTCTCATAAGCTCACACCTTCTGTACATACCTCATCAAACACCTCATACCCTAGCACGTAAGTCTTTCTAGCCTTAAGTCGCCTTCAGCGTTCACATTGTCTGCCGCCGCCCTCAGCACCTGTACCCTTCTTCTCTGACCATATGACATCGCCTTCAGCTATCCCATTGTTCGCCTCCGCCTTCACCACCTGTAAACCTGCGCCTTCAGCCCCACTACTGTTTTCACTGCCTTCAGCACATGTAACTCTGCGCCCTCAGCTCATACAATTTTGTTTTTTTCGCTCAAACTGGGGGGACCTCTGTCGTGAGTCCCTCCCGGAACTCCAACTCTCTAGAATTAAGTTCTCGCCGAAAACAACCTGTGAAAATAAGGCTCTGACAATAAACGGTAAGAGTGGGGCAAACGACGCAGGACTGGGACTCAACCTGAAACCCCACCACCAGGGTGGGGACTTCAGGGTCTATATAACCCCGAATCCTGCGCCATTTTCGCCATTCCTACGTCTCCTCTAGCTGCTGGCTACTCTCTCTTCATCCTCAAACCTCCTCTCTTCAAATCCAATTCTCAAATGCTCACATAGTAAATTCACACAGTAAATTCACACTCACACATTTCATCAGGGTTAGGTGGAGGTCTCGCCCTTAACCAACCCTGATGAAACACACTACACGCTCGGTGGAGGTCCGCCCTTAACCGCACACACTTTCTACACAAATTCACTATCAAATTCACACACACACACACTTCATCAGGATTAGGTGGAGGTTTTGCCCTTAACCAATCCTGATGACACACACTACACGCTCGGTGGAGGTCCGCCCTTAACCGCACAAACACAAACGCTAAATTCACACACACACACATAAATTTAGTCAGGTATGGTGGAGGTCTCGCCCTTAACCAACCTGACCAAATTTATCACACGCTCGGTGGAGGTCCGCCCTTAACCGCACACACACACACACAACCAAATTCCACGCACTTCATGCAATCAAATTCACTAACTTAAATTAACTTCAACCTTTTCAACACACGCTCGGTGGAGGTCCGCCCTTAACCGCAAACACACCAAAAATCAACACACATCAATTTTAGCTTTAAATTCACTCCTATCCAACATCCAACTACCTCCACCTCTCATGGTGAATTTTACATCAACCTAAATTCACCATAGGTAGGCTGGGGTTTTCTATCCCACAGTCCATTTGCGTTTGTTTGAGTGAAACCGTGGACTCTCTCCCATCTGAAAATCGTACAAGAGCATATTGGGGGTTTGCTTTCACTAGTTCAGGCTCGTCGACAAGTGGATCATACTTACTTGACCGATCGTTTCTTCTAACAAGTACCTACTGGGCCAGGTTGAAGCAGCCAGTTTGGAAGAGTAGTCCCGTTGGGTGATCGTCGGGGGTGGATGAAAAATCGTTCGTGAGGTGTACAGTTCGTTGAAGTGCACAGCAGAGCCCGGATCGAGTGCAGTGCTTCTGGTAGAACAGCTTCCCATTGAGAAATGTTGAGTCCTTTTGATTTTAAGGCCAGACTAATGGCCTTCCATATTATACCGTTGTACCTCTCAACCAGCCCATTCCCAGCGGGATTGTATGGGGTTGTTGAGCTTGTGTCAATTCCAAGTCCATGAAGGAATGTGGATAATTCCTTGGAAAGGAACGAATTTCCACAGTCAGAGTGGATGTAGCTGGGCGTCCCAAACAAAGAAAACAGATTGTTTAGACAATGAATGGTCTCTGAGGTCATGTCTCTGCATGGGTACGAGAATGGAAAGCGTGAAAATTCGTCGACTATGTTGAGCAGATACCGATTTCGACTGCTTGAGGGCAGAGGTTCCTTAAAATCAATGCTGAGTCTTCAAAAGGGGCGGCAGCTTTGATAAGATGTTGATCGCAGTTTTTGAAGTATTTAGGTTTGATTTCAGCACAAGTAGGGCAAATACTGATCATTTTCTTGATGTCTTCAATCCCATAAGGTAAATTTTTGCTCCTTATCCAGTGATACATCCGGGTAATGCCCGGGTGACATAGCATTTTATGTAGATCATAGAGTTTATCCTGAGAATACTCAGCTCCGCAAATCCGAGATAAAGCATCAGCGTTTTGATTTTCCGATCCAGGGCGGTATTGAATGTCGAAAGAGTATGGGGACAACTCAAGTCGCCAACGAAGAATTTTGTCATTTTTTTTATTTTGCTCGCTAGTTTGGAGTTGAAGATGAATGACAGAGCTTGTTGATCTGTAATAAGTTGAAAATACCTACCGAGCAAGAAGTTTCGCCACTTCCTCAAGGACAAGATGATAGCCATGGCTTCTCTCTCAATGGCAGATTGCTTTTTTTCAGAATCTGACAGCGTTTTAGAATAGAACGCGACAGGTCCGCCTTTCTGACTTAAAGTAGCAGTGATGGCTATTCCAGATGCGTCAGTTTCCACAGAGAGTGGCTGATCATTTGCAACTTTTGTGAGGAGAGAGTTGGCGATATCATCTTTGATTTGTTGAAAATCAATAGCTGGAGCAGAACCGGGTTCTATTGGAAACGTCTTGCAATCAACCAGGCTTCTTATTTTATCCGAGTACTTCGGTACCCAACGGGAATAATGAGAGAACATCCCAAGGGAACGATTCAAGGATGATGCATCGGGTGGTAAGGGCATGTCAGTTAATGGCTTTAGTCTATCAGGATCAGGGCGCATTGACTTATTTGATATTTGATATCCCAGAAGGGTAATAGTAGTTTGGGAGAAGTTACATTTATCCAAGTTGAGAGTCAGATTGTACTTTCGAGCCGCATCAAGGTATCGTTTTAAATTTTTGTCACGTTCGTCCTGCCCCCTCCCACAGACAGTCACATCGTCCAAGTACGAGAATAGGTACTCCAGATAGATGTTCCGTGTTGATAACACGATCGATCGTTTTTTGAAAACACGCTACGCCATTTGTTACGCCGAAAGGGATCCGACGAAATTGGCACAAATTTCCAGCTGCTGCAAAAGCTGTGTATTGTTTCTCACTTTCAAGGATCGGAATCAGATCATTTGTACTATACACGTATTATATGGCTACTTTCGATACAAGTGATTCAATGTTGGGTAGAGGATACGCATCGAGTAGAGTAAATTTGTTTATGGTCTGTGAATAATCAATTACTAGACGTTTTTTGTGATTTTCGTTCTTGGTCACAAGGACCTGGGCTCTCCAAGGTGAAGAGCTCTCCTCTATGATCCCATCTTTAATCAATTTGCCTATCTCCGACTTGATGAAAGATTCTTCTTGCTCTGAAAAGCGACGAGATTTCGTAGCAATCGGCTTACACCCTTCCACTAGATGTTCAAATAATCTCGGTGGCTCAACAGTGGCACATGCTGCATTGCAAATAGAGAGAGTTGGTTTTGGGCCTCCGAATTGCAACTCCACAGAAGAATGTAATTTCATGATGTCGTGCCCTATGAGAAAATGAGCTCATAAATTCTGTATCACTAAGAATTTTGTTCTGTCATACGAGAAGTTTTCTGTTGTAAGGTGTACGCGACTATGAAACCTTTTATTCCTGACTGGAGAGAAGTTGAAGCCATCCTAACGTCCCTCTTTTCAGGGAAAATGTGGAAATCATTAGCAGTGACCAACGAGTGATCTATGAAGCTCCCAGCATCCACGAGAATATTAGCCGTGATATCAGTGATTTTGCCATGAATAGTAGCTTTTGACAGAATGCTAGGTGCTGTAGCGGAGGTTATAGTAGCAATGGATGAAGATATGGTTGACTTGCCCTTTTGCAGGCGTGAGGTTTGACATACCTTTTGCCAAGACCTTTCTTTAGGCAGCCTTTACAGACTGAGTCAACAGCAGGACATTCCTCCCGGGTCCGGTGCCCCAGTCCTCCACAAAAGAAGCGCTTCTGAAGGAATCTGGAGGGGGAAGTAGCAGCGCTAAGAGTCGAATGGGTACTTGGTACTGGTACCTCTGTGCTGTTACAGACTGATTCAGGGGCGTCCAGGCGAATAGACTTCAAGGCCTCTGAATGTTTCTGCGCAGACTCCAAAGATTTTGCGATTTCTTCGACCTGTCTTGAAGTAAGAGTCACATTTTCAAGTATTCGTTACGTATTTGAGATGAGGCTAGCCCGCTAATAAAGGCGTCGCGAATAGATTCATTGCAGTATGTTGGGTCATCAACGCTTTTGAAATTGTAGTATTACTTAGCCCACGTAAAGCTTGTAAGTACTGCTCAACTGACTCACCATTCCTCTGTTTCCGATTGGCTAGCAAATGTCTTGCAAATAGTTCATTTTGTTGGGGCGCAAAGAGACCGTCTAAGACGTCAATTGCTTCAGTATATCTCGTGCAATCACTTACGTATTCGTAATTAGAGAAGGATAAAAAGTTTACCAGTACGTTTAGCTTTTTGTCTTCTGGCACCTTAGATTTTTCAATGAAGTTGGCGATCGTCCTGTAGAAGTGTTCCCATTCTTTGGCGGCTGTTGGGGAATCCGGCGATCCGTTGAATTGATCAGGCTTCAGAATGCGCGCGTCCATTTAAAGTTCTGTCTAATAAATTGTAATAGTACGAAACACCTTTCTAAGCATAAGGCTTTATTAGACAAAACTTAGCATAGTGCAAATGGAAAACGAAATGATGAAATTATAATAATTCGCAAACTAAGAGTCACGGACCATGGCAACGATAATCTGTTCAGGAAGTTGATAATAGTAGAGTTGGTAGTATATCACAAATGCTCATGTACTACCGAATCCCGGCGTTGTGTGTTCTAAGTCCTAGTATCATCAAGTCTGCTCCCTTCAGGAGCCCAGCGTTGCCTGGCCCCCAGGAAGGCAGGTGAAGGCCGACGAGCAAAAGATAACGCAATATCGAGAATATCAGGAACTCACAATTATTTACCTTGCAGATGCCCCTTCTGCGTAGATCACTGTTTTCTGTGGCCAATACCTACCCTCGTGCCCCCCCCCCCCCCCAACCAAAACCCTAAATCGAGTATCGGAGCCGACCCGGGAATTACAGTTTCACAAAAATGCGCGGGATTCAATAATACAATCATTAATTATTTGTTGTTATTCATGAAGCATAACGTTTAATCAAGTTGCAAAATTACCTACCGACAAAATCCAAAAGAGTACCTATTTCATTATTCAAAAAACGCTGCAAATCCCTGCACAACGGTTTATTATTTTGTATAGAATACCCTTCTTTTACAGATCATAGCTCTCTGTATAGATAACCCGTCTATATAATATGTACTAGTCTATAGGTACATATTATGTAGATCGCAGACCCTCCGTAAGTTAGTACCTAACCCCGTACTCGTCACTAGGTACCTACCTAAATCACTAGTTAAATGATGCTAAAATAATTCTTTTGATGACAAACAGTACCTAGCTAAAATGGCTAAAAGAAACGCAAATAATGAATTTTTGAAGGAAAATTGTTGATGTGGAGTGAAATAGATGCCCCTTCTGCGTACATCACTGTTTTCGGTGGTCAGTACGTACCCTCTGATCAAGTATAATGAACCGTTGTGTAATAACATGCCCATCAATAATACTTCAACGGTTGGTCAAGTTGCAAAAGTACCGATCAACAAAATCCAGCCCCTTCTTGGTAGATGAACCGTTGTGTAATAATTTACCGTTATGTAATAAGTTACCGTTGTGTAATAATTTGCCGTTGTGTAATAATTTACCGTTGTGTAATAATTTACCCATCAATAATACTTCAAAGTTTGTTCAAGTAGGATCACAAGTACCTACCTACCAACAAAATCCAGCCCCTTCTTGGTAGATGAACCGTTGTGTAATAATTTACCGTTCTGTAATAATTTACCACTATGTAATAATTTACCGTTGTGTAATAATTTGCCGTTGTGTAATAATTTACCGTTGTGTAATTATTTACCCATGAATAACACTTCAAGGTTTGTTCAAGTTTCACAAGTACCTACCAACAAAATCCAATAGTCCATCACTTATCAAATGAAATAGTATCGCACAACAACCAACTCGACTTCATGCAGCCATCCTTGATTATAATCAGGTGCTCCGTAGTTATGATATCCCGGCCGGATTTATACCGTTTGATTCACGATCGTGTTGGCGAAGCTTTTTGGTGCCTTCACCGGCAAGTTACCATGCGTCAGAATCACAGCAATATGGGGCTGGACAAGGACTGGACAGCATTTGCATCAAGGGAATCCAACGAAGGAACTGATTCAGTTTAGCCAGGTAAGGCACGTTTGCCCAATTAAAATTAGCGAACCTCGTTAAGGATAGCAATCTAATCAAGCAGAAAGAGGAACACTTTCCTCCACAGGCCCCCGTACATCTACGGCCAACTCCGGGTCAGCCTTCTTACATAGATCTATAGTACCTATTTATTTCAACTCCGTCTCATCCGGGTGTCCAAGAGATTTTTCTTCCTCCATTAGGTTATTAGTTCTGAATAATGAACTTTCGATCGGGTATCTAAGTATGACTGTTACTTAAACAAGACAATTTAGAACTAGGCCACTAGGCAATTTTGGATGGTCCCAAACTGGAAGCAAATAATCTGAGGTCTTAGTGAACACATGAGGAGTGATTTTCCAGAGGGTAACATGAATGTATCTAATATAATATATCCACTACTTCGAAAACATTTTTTTTTCAAGCATCTTTTGTATGATCCTAATCAAAATCTAGTCACTTTTAGCTGTAAAGTGGGGCTTTTCAATCAAATGGCAACAAAACCATTCCCTACAAGTTTGGTTTATGATTTTCAATAATGAATCTTTGGAATCGAGCATGAACAAAGTTTTTTAATTTGATGGTTTCCGTTTCAAGGTATGTAGAATCCAAAAATTCAATAAAACAATTTCTGTCCGTTCGCCGTACGCCGTACTTAGCACCTTTCTTAGTTACCATGAAAAAAAATTGATGAAATTCGGGTTATATGTTCCGTTCGGGGTCTAGCTGGCCCTCGAAGCTCGGCTTTACTGTCAGTCATCTCTAAGGGGTGAAAAATAGGGGTTGAAATCTCCAGGACGCCGTAGCTCGAAAACATTCAATAGAAGGGTATGGTTTTTTTTAGCGTTTTTAAATTGATCTTGAACTAAAGACTTTTTTGAGACCACCCAGAGCATTGTCCGACCAGCAGTTCGTTTGCACCAAAAAGCTTCGTCAGCACGATCGTGAATCAAAGGTATAAATCCGGCCCAGACATCATCACTGAGGAGCCACTGTTTATAATCACGGATGACTGTATGAAGTATGGCCGATATTATTTCATTTGAAAAGTGATAGATCTATTGGATTTTGTTGGTAGGTACTTTTGAAACATGAACAAACATTGAAGTATTATTGATGGGTAAATTATTACACAATGGTAAATTATTACACAACTGCAAATTATTACACAACTGCAAATTATTACACAACTGTAAATTATTGCACAACGGTAAATTATTAAACAACGGTAAATTATTACACAACGGTTCATTATGCCATCTACGTAGAAGGGGCTGGTTTTTGTTGATAAGTACAACCGTTGAAGTATTATTGATGGGCAAATTATCACAAAGCGGCAAATTACTACACAACGGTTTTCACTCCACATCAATAATTTCCCTTCAGAACTTCATTATTTGCGTGATTTAGGTATTTACCTAGTAACGAGTATGGGGTTAGGTACTAACCTACGGACGGTCTGCGATCTAAATAATATGTGTTGAATAGTGCATATTTATATTATATAGAAGGGTAATCTATACGGAGAGCTGTGATCTGTAACAGAAGGGTATTATGTACAGAATAATAAACCGTTGTGCGGGGATTTGCAGCGTTTTTTTAATGTAAAAAGTTCATATTCTGGGACACCATCTGCTATGCCTATTTGTTCAATTCGTTTTTCCCACCTCCTGAAGATTAATCGAAAGAGGATGTAATTATGTTCCCTTTCGAAAAATCACTTCTCATTTCACGTTGAGTACAAATCCACGAAATTTATTGACTTGAAAAGGGTTGAACTCAAATCTTCTCACTTTTCAGTTGAACTATGAGGATTCATTGGAAATCAGAAGAACACACCTATACAATCTCAATCGAAGCATGGATCAGTTTCATACTACCTTTATTCTACCTTATTATACTTTCATACTACCTTATTCAATTAATTTTTGCCTAAAAACGTTCGGGCAACGTTGAAAAAAAAAGTTTCTTTCCTCTTTTTTGTAAAATGAAGGAAAACATGGTGTAGGTACTCGTGATCAGCGTAAAATGCCTTATACAATATTTTATCAAAACGAGCTACAATGAGCTATATCTCTCAAGGAGAGAATAAAAAGGATATGCCTCCCAGAATAAATTTACTATATTATTATCTATCTGGGAACTCAATCCAATTGGTGTAGGTACTTACCAGAAGTAGAAAGATAACTCCAAACTGGCAGAGGTCCGGAGCGGGTGGAATGGTGCCACGTCACTGCCCTTAATATTTATGTACTTATTGACATTTTCATGTCTTTGCCCTGGCACATAGCACAAAAAACTGTCACGAAATTGCGTAACGAAATTGTGTTACAGTGCCTTTATAATGATTTCCGCTTACAACGACCCCGTTGTTAGGTTTGTTCATTTTCTACACTTTTTAACCCACAAAAATCGTTCACCACTCGTTGGAAAGCTCTCGATTTAACGAACATTTTCATGTTCTCCATAACATATTGACTATACGAATAGCGGAGCTATGGGCATAACTGTTCTCATATTTTGTTTACAAACTAATGATCGTGAGTGTAGAAGATAATTAATCCGGAATCGTCTATTTTATTGAAATTAGGTACCTACCTCTTAATATTAATAATGTCAAAAGCAATAGGTAAAGACATGAAAATGTCCCAATGCGTTGCAGACTCGTATGCAAGCGTTTTTCCTTAGCAATGTTATCTGCTTTGGATGTATACCGTTTCATTCACGATCATATTGACGAAGCTTTTCGGTGCAAACCTCTGCGAACGAACGGCTGGACGTATTATGTGCACCGCCTTGCAAGGGGTTTTTGTTGTCATAATACTCGAGGGTGTTCTTACTCCTAATCTTACTGACCTATCTACATTCGAGCTCGATGGTTCAGACCGGCCCATTCAACATATCTCCTAGCAGTATATATGCCTATGGTTCACAGTGAGGCCATCGACGCTTGAAACAAATAGCTTCGTCAACATGTGTGTGAATCACACGGTATACGTCCAGTCCAGATAACACTGCTAGGGAACAGCTGATTACAAATACACGCATGGCTTTA
This sequence comes from Leptopterna dolabrata, assembly GCA_954871275.1. Taxonomy (NCBI): domain Eukaryota; kingdom Metazoa; phylum Arthropoda; class Insecta; order Hemiptera; family Miridae; genus Leptopterna; species Leptopterna dolabrata. The sequence continues at coordinate 22,846,266 of OX940979.1, forward strand.
TGAAATCGAGTAAGTCGTTCCGTGATATTATTTAATTTGAAGAAAGATGGTTATGGAAAAATGCATAAATAGGACTACTGCGGCATAGTATAGGTATTTATCGGAACTGGTATTTTAATCGAGAAATACCTAAAACAAAGGGGTTTTTCAAAGGCACTAGGTATAACATTTTTACATGTCAAAAAATGTGAAATTTTGATTGACAATTGGCCGTTAAAAACTATCACTCATAACAAAGGAATGCCATTTAAGAATATAATAAAAATATTCTAGTCTCTAACATTATTTCACCATACGGTTCGATTCAGTGATGCGTTTTCAACCTGAGAGATTTCCGTGTTACTCCCACTGGTATTTTCCAGTGCCTGAAAAGAACAGTTCCTCACTTTGCCCGTCACTCTCTAGTCGGAAAGGATGGGAAACAGGACGAAATCCCTTGCAGGACGACATCCACGTTACAAACGGCTCTTCGATTACCAGCTCTTCGAGACTACCAGTATCTGTAACAAACAGCCGTCTCGACGGCTGCCGAAGAAGCCTACCCGAAAATCTGGCATCCACCCAAGAACCGGGACCATCTTTCCCTATAGCCGGGGGGAGGGTCAAACAGTCTCTTTTGGCCCCACAATGACCCACAGTTACACACGACTCATTGGACGCCGCGCCACGCCGCCGCCTCACACCCCAAATGGTTTATAAACATGTACAATTTATTTTATGACCGAAATATACCTAATATGAAGTGGAGTTGAAAACTAATTTTCACCGCTTCCGCGTTGGCAATCGTATCAAAAATAACCTTTCCAAATGAGTGGACAAGTAAGTAGATCATCGGACATAATAATCTAAAATGTATTATCTATAGATAGATAATATTATACGGGGATTCTCTATTTTGGAGTTACTTTAAACTTTTCGGCGTTTTTCAGCCCTTGAAATTTCATCAATAATGCTTCATAGGTCCAATAACTGGTAAAACACTTAGAAAGATCATCATAGATGTAATAACTGTTCGACATACCGAGCTATCTGAATTTAAACAAATTGTGAAAAGGAGGGGATGAGAATAATGGTTTGAGATTTTGGGGGCCTTGTTTGTCGAGAAGCTAATCTCTTTGGCTGATTAGTATCAACCCATTGGGCATACCAGTAGCTACGTGAACAATATTATGAATCGCGAGGGGTTGAGAATGACAATTCGAACACAAATCACCATAGGTTGGAAATATATTACAAAAAATGTTATAAAAACTGAAGCTTATCCTGCAGTATGGCGGAATGTGAGGTGGCGTAGTGGGAGTCACTGAAGTGGCGCCGGGAAAAAACAACACAAGGCGTCAGGGCCTGAGGTATTTTAAGCAACCGGTGGCTGGTGGGACGACCACCAAAATGACCGAAACTTTTAGAAACGACAAATTAGACTTAACAAAATTGGGACCCATTCAGATTTACAATTAACCATTCTACTAGAAGTTATCGATGATATAAAACTCCAAAGTAATACAAACTAAATCCACAAGATAACGCCCTCGTCGATACTTGAATTAATTGCGGCTAAAAGGGCCGCAATGTGATTGTTGATGTTGAATCAGTTATCATATCATTTCCCACTAGCAATACCTGCAAACGGTACACCAATCCAATGCTTGGTCGATTCCAGACAAGGGCCGTACACTTAATCAGTCAGAATTAGTGCCCGATAGTTTGAATGATAGATGTTCGGATGAGGTGACAATACAACGTTCAAGTTTCATCCGCTCGTCACGTTGAATGCCCCATTTGACTGAAATCCCGACCTCGCTCGCGTTACCTCTTCTAGAGGGGATACAGGATCCGAACCCAGTTCATTCGGAATCACATGAATATGAATGGTTTGCGATGGATGTTCAGCGCATGGGAGGAAATTGGAATAGGAATGTGTAAGATACGTTCTATTCCAGGAGTTAACTCTCACCAGTTCACACACTTCTGGGATACGTTCTCTATAGGACATGTTCACCCGTTCACCAATTCAACGGAGCCCCTCTAATTATCCCAATCTAAAAACCACGAAAACGAAATTTATAGGTTTGATTCAAATACCGAATAGTTATACCTACAGCAGGCTCAATATACATTTTATCATGGCACATGCTTTAGCCACCACCCACCTGCCCAGAAACGTTACAAATATGTGTCACGAAAGTAGCGCGGTGTTTTCTAATGCTTTTCACGTACAACCAATCGTTGGTAGGGAGAATATAACTTCCAAATTCTGCTGCCCACAAAAATCATTCATCACATCTCATGCTGCCAATTTCCCCCTCCTTAACCCTCCCGAGAAGTAGGTACTGGTTACGCGCTTGGCTAGACACGTATACAAACTAAGTTTTTAGGAGACCCGAGTCCTTATCCTTTTTTTAGATGAATTTTCCAGTACAACCAAATCGTTGTTAGGGAAATGTAACTCTTTCCTACGGTAATCGTTCTCCACTGTTGGAAAGCTCTTAATTTATGTCAAAATGTTATGCTGCCCAGACCGTTATAAGAACGAAGGAAGCTGAGTTATACGCCAAGCTGTTAATGAACTGCAAACCACTTTCGTTGAACCTACTAATATGACCGCTTGGTGTTGGCGAGCTTCGTTTATAGGTAGGGCGAGGTCGACGTAGACTGGTTACAGTAACCATCATACCACAAATTTTGAAATAGTACCTATATACAATTAGAAAAGCTTCAGAGACCACGCAGGTAGGTATGCGATGTAAAATCATTACCTATGCACAGGAAAGTTACTACCTACCTACATAATGTTGCACAAGTCTTGAAGTTTCTAACGCTAATTTCAACTCAATAATATCGGTATTTTTCCACAACATTAAAATGAAACCACACCGCACGTTCTCCGAAACATTTTTGTTGGAACAGAACAAGGTGAAGGGTGAACGTGTAGTTCACTAGATAAAGTGTGTTGTACTGTGAACTAACCAGCGAGAAAACCTACGAGCGGGGAAGGGAATAACGATAAGAACGATAAGGTGGGAAGGGAAGAACGATACGAACGTAGAAGGTGAAGAGATGGGTTGATGAACGGATGAACTCGTGGGACTGTAAGTTGTGAAAATGAAGTGCGGTTAGGATCGCCCGTTCAGTGAGAACGTCGGCTTTTAACATGGATATGTTTTTGGGCTGGGGGACAATCTAAAATTTCCGACCGAATCCAAGAAGTGTATCGCACTGCCAATAAACAATACCGGTTTCCATACACCTGATGTACCAGAATGCAAGGTACTGCTAGGGTGGGGGGGGGGGGGGGTACAACTGGTGACGATTATTAAAAATGGAGCCTCAGTAGGACTGTTGAGTAAGAATGATGGGGCGAGAGCCCTCCCTAATCAGCTGAGTGAGCCCTGAGGCTAATTTCACTAGTGTTTTAGCCTAAAAGGATGAAATTCGAAGTGGAGCCTCGGTAGGACTGTTGGGTAAGAATGGTGGGGTGAGAGCCCTCCCTAATCAGCTGCGTGAGCCTTGAGGCTAATTTCACTCCCGTTTGACCTGCAAGGATGAAATTTGATGTGGAGCCTCTGTAGGACTGTTGGGTAAGAATGATGGGGTGAGAGCCCTTCCTAATCAGGTGAGTTAGCCCTGAGGCTAATTTCACTAGTGTTTTAGCCTAAAAGGATGAAATTCGAAACGGAGCCTCGGTAGGACTGTTGGGTAAGAATGATGGGGCGAGAGCCCTCCCTAATCAGCTGAGTGAGCCCTGAGGCTAATTTCACTCCTTTTTTACCTGCAAGGATGAAATTTGAAACGGAGCCTCTGTAGGTCTGGTGAGTAACAATGACGAGGTGAGAGCCTTCCCTAATCAGGTGAGTTAGCCCTGAGGTTAATTTCACTCCTGTTTTACCTGCAAGGATGAAATTCGAAACGGAGCCTCTATATGTCTGGTGAGTAAGAATGACGAGGTGAGAGCCTTCCCTAATCAGGTGAGTTAGCCCTGAGGCTAATTTCACTCCTGTTTTACCTGCAAGGATGAAATTTGAAACGGAGCCTCTGTAGGTCTGGTGAGTAACAATGACGAGGTGAGAGCCTTCCCTAATCAGGTGAGTTAGCCCTGAGGCTAATTTCACTCCTGTTTGACCTACAAGGACGAAATTCGAAGTGGAGCCTCTGTAGGACTGTTGAGTAAGAATGATAAGGTGAGAGCCCTCCCTAATCAGCTGAGTGAGCCCTGAGGCTAATTTCACTCCTGTTTTGACCTACGGTGATGAAATTCGTGGTAGAGCCTCTGTAGGACTGGGGAGCAAGAATGACGAGGTGAGGGCCCTTCCTAATCAGGTGAGTTAGCCCTGAGGTTAATTTCACTCCTGTTTTACCTGGAAGGATGAAATTCGAAACGGAGCCTCTGTATGTCTGGTGAGTAAGAATGACGAGGTGAGAGCCTTCCCTAATCATCTGAGTGAGCCTTTCTTCAATCCCCAAATTTCTTCGTTTACCAAAAAAAAAATTACATAAAATTTTCTCTCCGGAATGATATAGAATGGGGATATGCAGTGTGGTACTCTCAATTCGTGCGTCCAAAAACATGTCCACGATTCAATGTTTTCCCGTGAAAACGAAGAAATTTTTACTAAATAAATATGATTGCCTGGCTGGTTTTCTGGTCACCCGTTCAGTTCGGATACGTTCAATTGAAAGAACCGTTCAGTTCGGATCCGTTCAGTGATGAACGCCACATCCCTAAATTATAATGATACGTACCTGGAATCGGACCAGTGGTACAATACCAAATACGTAGGTACAAATACGGACGTTTAAATCTGGGTTCTCAGCTATGGCCGCACGGCTCGTGGCTCGCGGTCAAGAGACTTTTTCGCTCTTGACTCCCACCTTTCACACGGGCCTCATTTGAGAGCCTTTTTGGCTCTCGAGCGCTCAGTCGCTAGTTCCGCCCAGTTGAAGAAGTATGGATCGCATGCGTGCTTTGACTATTTACATTCTTCATCGTCACCACCTTCTTCGACGCCAAAAACGCCGAAGTACCAGACGGCGTTGGGTCCATCCTATAAACCAACAGCGGGATGAAGCAGGAGTTTTCGCCATGCTTTACCAGCAACTTCGACAGGATGGCAACAAATTTTTCGACTATTTTCGGATGTCAGTGGCTTCATTTGATGAGCTCCTCAGCAAGGTGAAGAGTCGTATTCAACTCGAAGATACAGCTGATGCAAGCCTATCAAAAAGGTCCATTGTTTCGGCCTAAACGCATCGCGGTATATTCAAATCTAAATTCGCCACATCAGGTAGCAATAAACTGAGGAGCGAGAGCTGTTTTCGCTCTTGGTGTGAATACCGGCACCCCTCCTTTGCATTTCGTGGAAGAGCCGTAGGCGCGTGGCTCGAAGTGCAGAGCCGTGATCACTCGCAGCTCGCGAGTCCTAAAAGCTCTCGCTCCTCATGTGAAAGCTCCATTGCACTCAATGCATTTCAGTATCACGCGCCTTCCGCCTGTTCGCGAGCAGGAGGCGCGTGAGACTGAAATGCATTGAGTGCAACGGAGCTTTCACATGGGGAGCGAGAGCTTTTAGGGCTCGCGAGCCGCGAGTGATCACGGCTCTGCACTTCGAGCCACGCGCCTCCGGCTGTTCCATGAAATGCAAAGGGAAAGATGCGGGTATTCACACGTCGAGCGAAAACGGCTCTCGCTCCTCAGTTTATTGCTATCCATCGAAGGATTCTCGTCACGTCAAAATTCTTTCTTGCTCTCTTTTTGATTTCAAATATGGATGTAGACGTGGAAATGTTAATTAATTCCGTGTGTAATCGAAATTTGTTGCCATTCTTTCGAAGTTGTTGATAAAGTGTGGCGAAAACTCCTGCTTCATCCTGCCGTTGGTTGATAGGATGGACCCAACACCGTCTGGTACTTCGGCGTTTTTGGCGTCAAAGACGGCGTCGACGATGAAGAAGGTAAATGACCAAAGTACGCATACGATCCATGCTTCTTCAACTGGGTGGAACTAGCGACTGAGCGCTCGAGATCCAAAAGGCTCTCAAATGTGAAAGGTGGGAGTCAAGAGCGGAAAACGCTCCTGACTGCGAGCCACGAGCCGTGCGGCTCCCCGTGTGAAAGAGGGCTAAGCGTGCTTGTAGGGAGTCTCTGGAGGTAAAAAAAAACACATCAAACTTTAAATGTTATTTTGAATAGATCAGTGACAACAACAACAAGGATTTTCATTAATTTTCTGTAAATGTTTTATAAATTCATCATAATTCACAATGCTTGACGTCGTTGGAAACGTAAAAAACCTCTTACGTGAAATAGGGTAAAACCCCCAGTCGTTGGACCCCCCCCCCCAGTCATTGGACAGTGAAGGGTTTTCAGGTTTTAGGTGAGGATCTGGTTAATGTCCACAAGGTTTTGATCCACATCTTCGTAAACTGTGAAGCGTGAAGAAGAAGAAGGAAAGAAGGTTATAACACTGCAATAACCTCACAGTTTAGGAGTGGAGAAAAAGCGTCCAACGACTGGTGACTCTCTTTTTTTTGTGAAGTTCATCTTTTGAATACGTTGTTCTAGTTTCACCTATTAGAATTTTAAAACGCTGCAAATCCCTGCACAAAGGTTTATTATTTTGTATAGAATACCCTTCTGTTACAGATCACAGCTCTATGTATAGATAACCCGTCTATATAATATGATATGTACTATTCTATTATATGCATATTATGTAGATCGCAGACCCTCCGTAGGTTAGTACCTAACCCCGTACTCGTTACTAGGTACCTACCTAAATCACGAGTTAAATGTTGCTAAAATAATTCTGCCGATGACAAACAGTACCTAACAAAAAGAAACACACATAATGAAGTTCTGAAAAGAAATTGTTGATGAGGAGTGAAAATAGTTGCAAAAGTACCTACCAACAAACTCCAGCCCCTTCTACGTAGATGGTATAATGAACCGTTGTGCAATAATTTACCGTTGAGTAATGATTTACCGTAGTAATAATTTACCCATCAATAATACTTCAACGTTTGTTCAAGTTTCACTACCTACCAACAAACTCCAATAGAGCCATCATTTTTCAAATTAAATAATATCACAGAACAACCAACTCGACTTCATACTCCGCCAATATAATCAGGTGATCCCTACCAATGATTGGCCGTATTCACAAATTCCTATTGTGGGCGCGTCTCTGGTTACGAGATTTGGTTTGGATTGTATACAATTTCATTCACACTGGAGTCGAAAATGCCTGTCGGTGCAAACTTCGGGGCCTTACTGTGAACGAACGGCTGGACGTACGATGCTCCGGATGGCCTTAAAAAACTCGCAAGTTCAAGAACTATTTAAAACCGTAAAAATATTTACGTAAAATAATGGTATAGGCGTTTTGAAAATTTCAACCTCTATTTTGAACCCCTTAGAGATGACTCACAGTAACGTCGAGCTTCGAGGACCAACTAGACGCCGAACGGAACCTATAACCCGAATTTCATCAATTTTTTTTCATGGTAACTAAGAAAAGTGGCCCGTACGGCGTACGGCGTACGGCGTACGGCGTACGGCGGACAGACAGAAATATTTTTATTGCAGTTTTGGATTCTACATACCTTGAAACGTAAACTATCAAATTTTGAGGGGGGGTAAGAATTTTTTTTTTTCATGCTCGATTCCAATGGTTCATTATTGAAAATAATAAACCAAAAAATGAACTTGCTCGTGAATGTCTACTCTTTAAAATAAAATTTAAAAAAAAAGAAATCAGTTCGGACTGTGAAGCGGTAGGAGTGATAGTGTCATTGAAGAGCTCTTATGGTGTCCAACGACTGTGGGTTTTACCCTATCAACACATTGAAAAGTCGAAGTAGAAACGAAATTAATGGAATACACCAATGAAATTTGTGTATCAATCTTGTGTGTCCCAACAGAGCAGTGGTTCCCATCCCAATTTTGGTAAAGCCCACCACCGCGCCAGAAATCCAATAAAAAATCAAGAATAAGAATTTTTTTATAATAGGTACATACGTATAGATAATTGGAATATTCTCGAGTGGTTGTTTTAGGGTTTTGTTTAGAAAATTGAATTATTTATTGGCATCTTTAACACTAAATTAAACACAGATAATAATTGTCCAGTAATCACCCCCCTTGAACTGACAAATGGATGGGCATGAAAAATCAAGAACAATAACGTATACGTTTCTGTAATTTTTGGCTGTCCTGAAGGGATATCAAGAAGTCTGGCACTGAATGATGGACTAGTAGACTAGCAATAGAGCAATACGGCAATATACCAAGGGGCCCTGAGATGCTATTATACATCTATTCCCCTAGTTTCATTCTAATCGAGCAATCAATATAGTCGCAGAATATTTTTAGAAAATGAATTTATTATAAGCAGATAGTAGGAGAAACTATTTCAGATGTAACTGTACCGACAGTCGTTTTCATATGACATTTATTACGACTACCAGTGCACAAAATTACAATTTTGATTATAAAGATTTGTACCCTTTCCTTTCGCCTGCTATAATTCACCACAATGGTTAGACGTTACATGGAGTGTGGCAAGAATACCAGTACAACCGAACCGATAATTGGATCCAATCAAATTTGCTCAAGTATATCAAGGCCTTCACTAGGGAACTTTCTCATCTCCAAGGATTTGTAGGAATTTCAGGGGTATAAATTCCAGTTCTTGTTAACTATCCCCAGGAGACGTCGTCACAATAAATGAAAAACTTCAAGGGTTACTAATTGCATCTCTCACCGTAAGCTCCTGTGGGCATTGAGTTGAACTTTCACCACCGTTTTTGCCCCCGGGGTCAATTTTATTATTTCCCCACTCCCACCCTTCTGCTTTCTAAGGTACAAATGTGATTCATCAAACCAACTGTATCCTTCGCCATAAAGATCATCATCAAGCCGTCAGGGATTTTTCATGACGATCCGTCACTTTAACAAGGGCAGGCCACCTCCGTCGTTCAACAGCTCTTGTGCTAACAAATCCTCCTTGTGCCTCTACGGCTTAAACCGCCGAATCCCTTGTTAAATCAAATATCAGGGAGTCATATTGGTTAGAACGCCTGCTACGGAGATTTGAGGGTTTGCATTGTTAGAATAATGATTAATCTCTTGGTACCTACCTCATTAAAACGTCAAGCACTAAACAAGTTCACCATCAAAACAAAGTATCTTCATTCATAATGAACCCTAAAATTGAGGAACAGCAGTGAACTAACTATAACAATCAACTCAACACTACCCAGGCTATTCAACAACACAATTAAATTGAAGGAGAGGGGGATAAAGTGGACCACAGGAAGAGTTCAGATGAAGAACAAACTCACAACTCCAATAATTCCATAACGTGTTTAAACAGTGAGCAACTGAATAACGCGACGGTCGGTTTAGCGTCAATTGCCTCGCAATAACTTTTCTGTTGAAAATGTATATGGTAAAGGCTGTATCGGCACGGTATCGTTCATAAAACGATCGACAGGATCGTTAGTGAAGGAAGCAAGCGATGATAGGCGGGGGTTCTAGTTATTTCTACAGCATATCTGTGGCCAGAAATGAGGGCTGGTGCGGTCGGCGGGAGGTTTTCCACACAAGTTCAGTTACCGCAATATAAGTGGCACGCTCAATCAATTTTCTAACGGTGTTAGTACGGACGACTAACCGCTAACACCGGAAACGCCGACAGATACCATGAAATTAGAAATAACAAGAGCTCGAAATTAGTTTATAAGGGTTTGAGGGTCGAGATAAGTAAAAATGAGCTTGCCTTGACTACAATTTAAAAATATGCAAGCATCACCAAGTAGGATACAAAAACAGCTATAAGCGCAATGTAATCGATAGGTACTGTTAATAGCCATACTTTAATTTATTCTTTTTGACGTAGCATAAAATATTCTTAGCATGCCTCGCAGACCTCTTACGAGGACCCAGAAAAGCGTCGCTAGAGAACGTTACGTGCTTCCTCCCGATGAGAAACAACTAACTCTGATAACTGGGATCTTTGGTACAAATGGTTACGAATGACAATGTAAGAAGGAACTCCGAGCGGCTGATTGAGACTTGAGGCCTATTTCTAATTTCTTCCACATTTCGCTTACTATGTTTTGAAATAATTGGACACGCGACTAGCCTGATTAACACACAAGAGAAACCTCGTGAGAGGGAATTAGACGTAGCATCTGCTGGAAAATTTCTTTTTTGTTAATACACCAAACCCCGTGAGTGTTAGAAAAAAGTCTTAAAAATCCATTGACGTGTGAGCAGACAACCTGAACAAAACTGTCGACGGCATGTAACTAAATAACGCTGCAAATCCCTGCACAACGGTTTATTATTCTGTACAGAATACCCTTCTGTTACAGATCACAGCTCTCCGTATAGATACTTCTATATAATATATTTACTAGTCTATACACATTATGAAGATCTCAGACCCTCCTTAGGTTAGAACCTAACCCCGTACTCGTTACTAGGTACCTACCTAAATCACGAGTTAAATTTTGCTAAAATAATTCTGCAAATGACAAACAGTAACTAAAATGGCAAAATGAAACGCAAATAATAATGAAGTTCTGAAGGGAAATAATATTGTTGATGTGGAGGGAAAGAAGTTGCAAACGTACCTACCAATAAACTCCAGCCCCTTCTGAGTAGATGGTATAATGAACCGTTGTCTAATAATTTACAGCTGTGTAATAATTTACCATTGAGTAATAATTTACCCATCAATATTCCTTCAACGTTTGTTCAAGTTTCACTACCTATCAACAAACTCCAAAAGAGCCATCATTTTTCAAATGAAATAATATCACAGAACAACCAACTCGACTTCATACTCCGTGAATATAATCAGGTGCTCCCTAGCAATGATGATCTCGGGCCAATGCCCGATTGTTAGCGTGTCCCTCGTGATGATATCTGGGCTGAATGTATACAATTTCATTCACCCTGTTGTTAAAAAAGCCTGTCGGTGCAAACTTCTGGGCCTTACTGTGAACGAACGGCTGGACGTACAACGCTCCGGGTGGTCTTAAAAAACTTCCAAGTTCGAGAACTATTTGAAACCGTAAAAAACTTGAGATAACGGCGTCCTGGAGATTTCAACCTATTTTTCTCCCCTTAGAGATGGATGGCATTGATGCCGAGCTTCGAGGATCAACTAGACCCCAAAAGAGGACCTACAAACCAAATTGCATTAATTTTGGTTCATGGTAACTCAGAAAAGTGCGAAGTAGGTGTACGGCGTACGGTGTACGGCGGACAGACAGAAATGTTTTTATTGTATTTTCGGATTCAACATACCTTGAAACGTAAACCATCAAATTTTGAGAGGGAGTTAAAATGTTTTTTTTTTCATGCTCGATAAAACAATATTGGATTTTTTCGAATTTTGTGCTCGCTCACTCTTCCAAAAGTTCCATCATAATAGTGTCTACGCCCTTTGTTCTTAATATAACTCAAGTGAAGTGAATCTTGAGTTTACATTATGATTTTTAGCAATCCTAACATAACAGAGTTCAACGAAGGCTGCTATTGCTGACTTATGTTCTGAAGATGACGAACCATCGTGAAGAACAGACTACTTCACTATCCTCCAGAGAAGAGGCTGAGAGAGCTTAAAATGAGGCTCTAGGCCAAACAATGAACGGCATGAAAAACAACAACAGCGTCAAATCCTCTTGCAGACCACATAAAATGCTTGGGTACTTGATCTCAACCTGGGGGCTTGGAAGGAGAATTAGGATAACAGAGGCGAATGGAACTGACAGGGTCAATTTTGGTTTATTATTTTCAACAATTAATCTTCGGAACGAACATGAAAAAAAAAGAATTTAAAGATTAAAATTAACCCCCACCAATCAATTGTTTCCGTTTCAAGGTACGTCTGAATGAATCCGAAAATGGAATAAAACCATTTCTTTCCGTCCGCCGTTCGCCGTGCTTCGCACTTTCATTAGTTACCATGAACCAAAATTAATGAAATTTGGCCTGTGGGTCCCGGTTGGAGTCTAGTTCGTCCGCAAAGCTTGGCGTTACTGTCAGTAATTTCTACATTGATCTCAAACAAAAGAATTCTTTGAGACCAGCCGCTCGTTTGCACCGAAAAGCTTCGTCGACGTCATCGTGAGATCGTGACTGAAGCGGCATAAATCCAGCCCAGATATCATTGCTATCTGATTATAATCACGGATGGCTGTAGGAAGTCGAGTTGGTTGTTCTGCGATATTATTTCATTTGAAGAATGAAATGATCTTTTCTGGATTTTGTTGGTACTTCTGCAAACTTGAACAAAGGTTATGCCCTAATGAGTGTATTATTGAATCCCGCGCATTTGTATGAAACTGCAATTCTATAAATTGTATTGGATATAGTGAACTTCGTTGAGGTTTACAAAGAACATGATGATAATAATCAGTATCTTTCAACGTACATCTGAACCGCTTTACCTGAGTTGTTTTTGAGGTGATTGTGAATTTTTAAATTTTAGTTTAGGAGGCCAATGGAATTATAATGAGAAATTTCTCTAGATTTATAGCTAGGTGCATATGGAAACATGAGGTGTGAGAAATAAAGATAGATCAAAAGTAGGATAGAAACCAGAGTAGTGGTTTTAATGTAATTTAGCTAATAGCTACCCACAAATAGACAATTTAAGATAGTCAGATTAAGATGAACTGGAACAGTTTGAATTTCATCAGTCCATATCATTTTGAAGCACAATGGCGCCAATTCGAAAATATACAAATAAACAGCGAGGACCCTCGTTTTGAAACAAGAAGGGTTTGGTATAACAAATATGGTTTAGTTGTTATCGACATAAAGTGTACTATGTCAAGTATTGTCAGGTATTCGACACTAAAAAGTTGGGAGGGGAAAAGAAAGGTTTGGATCCGATTCTCTATTGCAATGAAAAAGTTCGGATAGGTAGGTACGAACCGAGCAATCCAGTATTTACCTAGCATTATGTGAACATCTAACGAAAACTTGTGGTCTTAATGAGACCAGCTCATTATTTTGTGAATCTTTAAGATTGAAAAACACAGAAAAATATTGAGTAAATTAAGTAGGTACTCCGAGAACGACTTTCTAACTACTCCAATCTCAAGTTCCACGCTTATTAATTCCCCATTAAGTAGCAATGTTTGTTCGAAGTTTGGAAGCGGGTCGAGGAGACGATTTTAATCCGACATCCACAAAGGATGAAGGCCTTAAGCAAACAAAGCCAGAGCTCCATCAAGCTGGGAAACTATTATAAACTGAGGTCGGAGTTGCTATGAATTCCCTATTTTCGGTCGCATAACTCGTGAGTGCTCAACTTTATCTTTAAACAAGAGGTCAGGTATTGAATACAGAAAACAGTGATCTACGCAGAAGGGAAAATAATAAACCTTTGTGTAACGACGTTTTTAAATTATATTTTAGGATTCTACGTATTCCTGAAAATAAGCCATCAAATTTGGCGGGGGTGGGGGGGGTCTAGAACTCTCTATACCGGTACATACATTTTTTTTCGTGCTAGATTCCAAAGATTTGTAATTGAATAAAAATATTAATAACAAAATTAGAGCACAACTGAACATGAATATTGTAAAGGAGACGACTAAACTAGTAACAGTTGACCTATTGGCAACGGACCACGCATACGGAAAAAAAATTCCTGGTATCCATGAATAAAGTCATGTTCGGAATAATACTCTTACGCTAAAATAGAAATCCAGTCATCTACGCGGATGGGGTAGCTATAGACGAAAATAATAAACTGTTTAGTGATAATCTGGAACGTTTTAAATTCTATTTTCGGATTCTACGTACTTTGAAACGCGAATCATTAAACTTTGAGCGAGGTTAAAATTTTCCCACCAATCTCGATTCCAAAGGTTCGTTATTGGAAATAATAAACCAAATCGTTATGTAATAATTTGCAGCATTTTTATACCGTCTTCCACACAAAATAATCAAACTCGCGGGAATATAACCTACATCCCTTCTGTCTGAATAAAATGGATAAATTTTCGCACGTTTATTATTTTTCCTTCCTCACTGATTCTTTTTTCTACGTTCCGCGGACGTACACGGTTCTTAATTGTTTGCAGTAGTATTTCCTCTCTGCCACTTGGAGTTCCTGGTATTGCTAATGTTTCACTGGATTTACAGATGGCCGCAAACACGACAACCGCAAAGGGGCATCATCAAACAAACTGAAAAGCGTTGGCCGCCGTTGGTGCTTTTTGTGGGTTCCCTCCACCACCTCCCTCTTGCATAATCATTTTTAGAATCAATTTCCTGGGAGTGTGTTTTCATTCGGTTGAACTTTCACAAAAAATAATGTCGTGGCTCAACATTTCATGCCATATTTTTACTGTTCGGGATATAATTATGCTCTCAAACACACTTAAGATGTGATTGTCAAGTTGGTGACATTCTCAAGAAATAATATGACAATATGTGCACCACTCCCTTCCAGAAGGACATTAGATATGGGCCAGAGTACAAACCACAAACTCCGAGGTGAGTCGTGAATCATGCATTTGATTTAGTAGGTAGGTACCTACTGCAGCTTCCACCGTCGAAATGTCGAGCCAATGGGAAGATGGATTTATTTTCAAATCGGCTATGACAAAAAAGAAATCGAAATTGGAAGCCTAGCAAGCCTTCCTAGCAATTACTCAGGGGGGGGGGGGGGGGGGATGTCGTTTTCGAGGTACATGAATTGACAATTCTATTTTTCTCGCGGATTTTCAAACGGTTTTAGATGGGAAATGAAAAGAGGTTGTCTGCACCGAGTGACTTGGCTATCAATCGGTTTATATGTTGGCAACTTTCTTATTTTTGGCAGTGACATCTTCGTTTGAATGCAGAAAGAAGGCAAACATCTTGGCTTTCTTAAGAGTTACCCAACTGGTAGTTCCAGGTTCCTCCATTGAACAGGCATAGCTCGTCCAATGTGCACCCCATAGAAAATCTAGCTATAGTAAGTACCTAGTAGACTATAGTAAGTTGAGCAACCTAATCATATGAGGCCAACCATTCATCCAATATGGGTGCCGTCAACATCCTATTGTAACTTCCTCCTGTGCAAGACTAAACGGGAAATATTGCCAGTCCCGGTCGGTGCTCAGAAGGGCCTTACTGATCAATGTTCATATAAATAATATGTGAAAGCTACTCTGAATAGGGTCCTATAATAATTGTTATAATGTTATACATGATTATAATTTTGGTTTTTCGTTTTCAATAAACCCTCGGAATTGAGCATGAAAAAAATATTTTACGTTACAAGGTACGTAGAACCCGAAAATTGAATAAATAGGTGAAAATTCTGTCCGTCCGCCGTACGCGGCACTTTCGTTGGTTACCATGAACCAGAATTAGTGGAATTTGGTTTGTAGGTTGTACTTAAGCATCTATACAAATATACAAAACCGTTTTGTAACAATTTGCAGCGTTTTCGATCCGTGGCTAATCATAACTGAACTGTATCTGTATCTCCAAGCAATGCGAGCGTATTCGATAAACACTCCCGCATTGTCCTCTCGTTAAAATCGCTGTCAGCTGCTCATTAGTAAAAACGCTGCTCCCATGGTAGCCATACGGATTTCCGCTAGCTCAGGGCACGCAAAGTGGAACAGGTCCTCCACACTTCGTCGGTTCCACAGGGAGCACATGACTGGGCGATCGGCACCATATGGATTCGCATTTACGTGCACCAATTCCCTTCGGAGGCGCACTGTCCATCGAAGCAGAGAGGCAGTTGGTCGAGATCGAGATCCCGGTGCAGAAGAAAGGACGAGGAGCGCACCTCCGCAAAAAAAAAAACCTCCATTCGCTCTTTATTTGACCGCAAAGCCCCTCCAGCACTAGCCTCCCAGCCTCTCCCAACAGAGCTCTGCCATGCCAAGTTGTAGAGTAATGCATCAATAACGTCAGAAAATACCTTACTCATGCAACTGTGCACATCCTTATTCTATTAAAATAAAATTTACATACACAAATAAGTATTTGAATCTTCCTACAACTTCTACAACAATTACATTCTCGAAGTCGGTGCCAAGAATCGCTATACGTACACGTATTGTAGCATAAGAATGTCGTATATCCGTGATAATAATCATCATTCATCGCAAAAAATCCCACCATCGAGAGAAATAAACTTGTTCAAATCTTACCGGACCGCATCGGCATCCGTTTCTCTCTAACGGTCGGAGAAAGTCTCGCAATCGATAATATAATAACAGGGAAAAACGCGAGCCCGTGAGCACGATCTCGCCGTAAATTACATTTCCTTACTTGATATCATGGGGAAGGTTGGTTCTGTGAAAATCAACGGGTCATTGAGCAATTGAAGCTTTCATGAGCACCTTTTCAAGAACGAATCTCCAGGCTTATTCTGAGAGTCGTCTCAGCTATTCGTTCTCATATCTGCCCTGGAGAGTTAAGTGTCCCGGACACGGACATTCCCTCGACGGCCGCCTTCAATTCTTCTTCATTCATTCCACTTCAAGACCGCGTGATCAATTGCGCCAATATGCGATTTCTTACTGGAATCGTCTCCGTAAATCCTCAATCTGTCTATGGGATGCCGGTTGTCATCCGAAAAGCACCTTGCAGAAACTGCAATGGTGGCTGAATGTTAATGAATAAAAAACTAGATAATATACCTACATGCATACATTTTTTTACTCGATCGCGAATCCAAGGCTTCCGGTAGTGAGGAAGCAAAATCATTATAATTATACATTTTTTTTTACAAAAAGTAGTTAGCATTATATGCACTTCTGAAATAAATGACAAACGTTTCTCTTCCCTAAAAGAAGAAATTCTTTCATAATAAAACATCAGTATTATGTAATGACAATTTAACAGCTAAATAAACTTCCCATAAAGTAACTCAGTCGGAATATTGAATGCAATACCCAGTAAACTGAACTATCAGAGACCAATAATTCCCGAAAATCTATTAGGATAAAACAAACATAAATATTTATATCAGGCGTAGTGGAACAACCCCATCTGGCCGTATCTTTGATGAAGTATTATTTCTCCGAGAAATAATAAAATAATTGAATTCAATCGTAATGTTGGTTAGCTACCTCGTTAACCGTGAAATTTAACTAACTGAGGGGTAACTAATTATTAAAAATTTGAAGTCAGTAGGTAAAGCCATTCGGTAATTGGAAAATGATGAACGAAGTGAGAGGGAGTTGCTTGCACCTTATATACACTTCGCTGAACTGCTTAGAGCGAGAGGACATGAACAATGTTTACGTCGAAAACTTTGAATACTCTTTCCCGTGTGTTCCAAGCGAACGCGACGTGTTGCAGGGCGTTCAAAGCCCAGACTGAAGGGCCAATAAATTCCTCCTGTCTAAGGCCTCGATAAACTATGTTTGACCTAATTTATATCATCCCTTCCCCACCCTTTCGCCCAATAAACTTCTAATGACTCGGTAAATCAATATAAGTACGGGAGAGGGCTATAGGAAAACGGAGTCAAAGACGGCCTGGATAAGAGAGTGGTGCGGAGGGAAAAGCAGATTTATTGCAAATTACGTACAACGATAACGTGCTTATGGGATGCGATTTCTGTGGGGTGGTTGTGATTACTTTGCGATGCTTACAGTATCAGGAAGAAGTGGTTTCATGTCATATATATATATATATGAGGTAAGAGAGGTAGAGAGATAGTAGGACATGAAACCAGTTCTTTATATATATAAAGATATATATATATATATATATATATATATATATAACCCATATCGCAGGGCATTTAGGTCCCCTAAGTCAATTTGCGGAGTACATGTTTTTGCAGTTTTTCCCGGTTCTAATGTTTAAGCCCTTATGAAATCGAAACCTACTCAAAAGGGTGCTGTAGTGATTGGTTGGGGGTCACCACATGTTGGAAGTGGTTTTGGCGCCTGGGATAGTCGAGGGTGTGATGGAGCGTGAGGTATCGGATGACGTGCGCGGAAGGTTACCACCACACCGGTTATACCAGAAGGCTTCACCAGGCAGGTTACACCACTCAGTGAGATCTTTTGGAAGGAGGTGCTCGGAAGGTTCCACCTTGCCGGTTATACCACAAGGGCCTCACCTAGGCAGGTTCCACCACTCACGAGCTCGGGAGTAGGGGTTATATAGGGCTTGCTCCACCCTGCCACCCCTCCCCCACCACAGTCGTTAGAGACTGTTGGGAGAGCCGGCAGTTGGACGCCTCCCGTCGCACGTAGGCCTTCATTTCTTCCTCTTGGTTTATTGAGCATAATCTATTGCAGAGTTTAGTGGTATAGGTGGATCACGACATAGGTCTCCCTAGATTATATGAAATGAAGGCAATGGATACAAGGGGTGCTGAAGGCGGATGGCTAAGAACAGGACCCTGAAGGCAACAAGGAACATTGGTCGCTGAAGGCTGGAGAAAACAGGAAAAGCTGAAGGTGGTAAGTGAAGTGCAGGTGGAGGGAAGCGGTAGTCGTAGCCAGGCGAAGAGCAGCGAGGAGCTGGATGGAGGTCGAGTGAGCGTGTGATGGTGGTGGTGGTGGGTCAGCGAGAGCGGCTATGTGGCGACGGCGGCCGGCGGTCTGCAGCGGGCGAGGGGGGCCCGAACCTCTCAGTGAGCCGAGGGGTCGAGGGCGAGGGCGAGGGCTAAGGCCCCTCAGTGAGTCAAGGGGTCTAGGGCGAGGGCAAAGGCCTCTCAGTGGGTCGAGGGGTCAAGAGATGGGACCCCAGTGATTTGGGGGGGCCGAGAGGGCGGGGGAGGAGAGTGCTGAGACTGACACGATGAAAACTTTTTTCCCCGGTTTTATACTGTTAGAATTAGAGAGTTAATATAATTACCCCCACTCCTGTCCAACCACATTTAATTGATATACATACCTTAATTGATAAGGTAGGTAGGTAGCTATGAAGAATCAAAAACTTTTATGGTTGAGTGTAGATTTAATTAGGCAATTAGTTACTCAAAATAATTGGGAAAATCCAACCTCAATGCGATGCATTTTTGGCTCCCTTCCCCACTTTCTCCAAATACTGTAAAGATACCTACGTGTTTATCCTCTCAAACCATTTTCGCCCACCCTTGTGAAAACTAGGATGGTAAATGAGTAAAACTAAGAAATAACTTGGGAAATTGATGGAAATTATAATATTATATAGTTATTGGTAGGTAGGTACCTACGCTACATGCCGTTGGAGGCTCTCTTAGTAGAGCTGATATTAAGATAGAACATACTTATTATGGTTTTGACCTTGGTTGTATCCTACCTATGAAAATACCAGAATAGATTTCAAAAATGAGGTAAAACACATAGCACAAACGATGATAAACCGTAACTAGAATGGCAAAAACGCTTGCATACAAGTCTGCAACGCATTAGGACATTTCATATCTTTCCCCTCCCTCCTTCTTCCCTTCCATCTTCTAGCAATCTTTTCTTCCTCTGTGAATTACATTTTTTTCAATATAAAGAAAACAAAAATTAAACTCATATTTTTATTTATTATTTACATCCATACATATATCGTCGTGGGTAGTAAAAGAACGGTTGCCGTTCGGCGGTTGATTTCACTGTTGAACCCCGCTTTAACCGTTTTTCGTTGCTTTCTTCGTGGTCAAAACGCGATTTACGTTTAGTTGAATTCATAATGTATGACTACAAATTATAACTGCAACTCTTAGTTATAAACCTAACTTTTTACTTCGATTGAATATAGTATCAATACAACTACTATGGATTTGTTTACAAACCTAAATGGAAACGTTTAGGAGCTATAATCATATAGGTACCTAACTACCTCACTTCTAAGAATCATAAATGCTTGCATACGAGTCTGCAACACATTGGGACATTTTCTTCTGTGTTTTCGAGCCAGACTACATCACCTACTCCAGTAGCGTTGTTGTTCATGTCCTAACGAGACAAATTTCAGCTTCCTACGGTTGATAGGAAAGAAGTTAGCTTCAGTAGCCACTCAGCTGATCAAAACCCTGTGCAACTTATTGTTCACGTCCTAAGGAGGCTACCAGCCCAATTTCAGCTTCCTACGGTTGATAGGGAAGAAGTTAGCTTTAGGAGCCACTCTGCCGATCAAGACCCTGTACACCTTATTGTTCATGTCCTAAGGAGGCTACCAGCCAAATTTCAGCTTTCCACAGTTGATAGGAAAGAAGTTAGCTTCAGGAGCCACTCAGCTGATCAAAACCCTCTGCACCTTATTGTTCACGTCCTAAGGAGGCTACCAGCCAAATTTCAGTTTCCTACGGTTGATAGGAAAGAAGTTAGCTTCATGAGCCACTCAGCTGATCAAGACCCTGTGCACCTTATTGTTCATGTCCTAAGGAGGCTATCAGCCAAATTTCAGCTTCCTACAGTTGATAGGAAAGAAGTTAGCTTCAAGAGCCACTCTGCTGATCAAAACCCTGTGCACCATATTGTTCACGTCTTAAGGAGGCTACCAGCCAAATTTCAGCTTCCTACGGCTGATAGGAAAGAAGTTAGCTTCAGGAGCCACTCAGCTGATCAAAACCCTGTGCACCTTATTGTTCACGTCCTAAGGAGGCTACCAGCCAAATTTCAGCTTCCTACGGTTGATAGGAAAGAAGTTAGCTTCAGGAGCCACTCAGCTGATCAAAACCCTGTGCACCTTATTGTTCACGTCCTAAGGAGGCTACCAGCCAAATCATAATAACCATATAGCCAAATTTCAGCTATAATCATATAGGTGCCTACCTACCTCACTTCTACGAATCATAATAATCATTGAGCATATTTCGTTACGTAACGTAACGTGACATAACGAAAATTTGGTTGTGTGCCATAGCAAAGACATGAAATGTCAAAAACAAAGCTGTCTTCCAAGCAGTAGAGGAGGTTGGCTTTGATGGGGAAAGAGGGGAGGCTGAGCAACAGCTCAGAACTAATAATCTGGAGGAAAACTTCCCAGCCCATCATTACAGCGTTGCCAATTCGTTTTGGGAGTGCTGCAACACCGCATCCACTCTCTGAACAAGGACGTTGAAAATAACCTCCTGCGACAGAACGCATGGATAGTATAGGGGGGAGCATCCATGATAAGAGCCAGCAGCTGTCCTTTCACAACCTGCCGCCAGAGAGCAGCAAAAGCCTGAGCCCCTATTTTGACGCCCTTTTTCAAAAATCGTTGAAATTTATTAGCAATTTTGCTCGCTCATTTTACAAGTTATAACTGCGTTCATTGAATTTCATGATTTACTAGCCTTCCGAAAATCCCCCTCCGTAAGGCATTTACATTTAAAAAAATTTTGGCCCAATTTAAAATTTTATTTTTGTTCAAATTTGATGAATTTTGGTAATCGGTTGACGTAGGGGTAATTCCCAGCTAATATAGTGAATTTGAAAGTTTTTTCCACAACTGTAAGTAAATCACAGCCTGAGAAAACTTGTAAATAGTTTTCAACACAGGGTCTGCAGGCCCTTAACAACGTACTGCATAAATTAGCAAACTGGTGTCCCTCACACGGTATGAGAGTAAATGAGTTAAAGACTAAAGCCATCGTCCTAGGGTACACCAAAATCCTCTCAGAAATGAACCTGAGTACTGCACAGAGTTTAATGTACAGCGGGACAGCACTGCAATATGTCATGGAAGCAAAAACATAGGTAATATTATACGGAATACACTATCCTGGGAGACTCAGGTTACTAGTATGTGTAATTCAGTGTATTGCAGTATTTACCAACTCAGAAGAATGGCAGATGACCCACTGGTGCCATTTATTTAGACATCAACTGGTGCAATCACTCATATTTCCCCTTTTTGAATATGTTGCTGCTGCTCTTTGTGATTTGAAAAGCGAAGACTTGGATAATTTACAGAGAGCTCCAAATGCAGCAGTACATTTTGTTCTACGCTTAAGAATGGGTGATCATGGGGTGGTGGGGGGGGGGGGGGGCTGTCACCCCTGGGTTTAAACAACGGGATGGCTCAAAATTATAGAACCGAAAAAATTACAGATCGTAGCCATGGTTTTAAAAGTTCTGCAATTCAAAAACCAAAATAACCTTTTCAACAGTTTCGCCTTATGTCAGATGTCCATAACAAAGATACTCGTAACAGAGATAACATTTTGCAGTTACCACCGATCCACAGGACGACAATATTCAACAGATCATTTGTAGTGCAGGCATTCCTCCCTCCCTCCACGCCACTCATTTCCCTCCCACCCCCACCCTCCTACCTCCGACCATCACCCCTAAAATTCGGGTTGAAATTTCCCGAACGCCGTAGCCCAAAAACTTTCAATAGAATGGGTATGGGTTTTGTACGTTTTAAATGATCTAACATGAGAATTTTTTTAGACCACCCGGAGCATTGTACGACCAGCCGTTCGTTTGCACCAGATTTATCACTGCGGCAACACATAATCACGCATGGCCGTATGAAACTGATTTGGTTGTTCGAGATATTATTTCATTTGAATAATGATCTACGCAGAAGGGGCATCTGTACATGTAAATAACAAACAGCTGAGTAATAATTTGCACCTTTTTTTTTATTATATTTTCGGATTCTCTGAATTAGAATAATTACCTATATGCCTATGTCATAATTGTGTATGGAAGGAGTAAAGGGTTCGAAGCATGTCCCCAGCGTCTAATGCGGGGAACTCGATATTCACGGCGCTACATAAAAGCCGCAAACTACCAATTACGAAATCCAACACCGCATGATATTAGTGGGATACAGACGACTCCTGGAGTAAGCAGGTACCTTCACGCTAATTGGCTTCGGACGTGTGGGCGAATCCGTCACCGGGGGCTTAAGACCTCATACACCTAACCCGTGATCCCGTCTAGCAATACATCACAGAAAACCGTATAAGTATCTACAGCAAGCATTATTTATTCCGTCAGGTTACATATTATATTCCTTCAGCTTATGTAAATACACGCGAACGCGTCCTTGTACGTGCTTGAGTGGATTAGTCTCGCAAGATTATCTCAAATAAATAAAATTAATACAATTATACCTATGCAATATTCGGTTATGTGCCACAGTCGATGTTCGATTTGGCGTCACCGTTCGGTCGCACTAAGATGTCTCCATTCAACAAATCGCATGAGTTGGAAACACATTCTATCAGGTGTTTGTTAATGAGTATCCTGTTTTCCTCAATCTACTAACCCTCCAAATTTTTAAATTCATCTAACTTAGACATTTCCTGAGACCACACAGAGCATTGTACGTTCACCCTCGTTCACAGCATGGCCCAGAAGTTTGCACTGAAAAACTTCGTCAACATCATCGTGAATGAAACTTATACATTCCAGCAGCAGCATTGCTAGGGAACACCTGATTATAATTGTGGTGATAGAAGTGTATGTCTGGGATAGGTGAGGTTATGATGGAACGTCAGGTATTGGAAGATATCGGAAGGACGTGCTCGGAAGGTTCCAGCACACCGGTTATACCCTAAGGCTTCACCAGGCAGGTTACACCACCCTACAAGATGTTTCGGGAGTGTGTAGGAGGTGCTCGGAAGATTCAACCACGCCGGTTATACCATAAAGGCCTCATCAGGCAGGTTCCACCACTCTACGAGATCTTTTCGGGAAGAAGGAAGGTAACAAGACAGGGAAGTCATCGACTCGAAGTGAATGCGTAGAATGAAGAGGCTTGGGCAGGAGCGGTTTTATAGGGACTATTCCACCCTCCTCGGGCCCTCCGACAGTTGGAGTTAGGGACTGTTGGAGGGAGCCGGCTGTCCACGTTCTCCTAGTCCTAGTAGACTCTTCCTTCTACTTGCTTTATAGAGTATAATATAATCTTATCATATAGGTTTGAGTGCTATAGGCGTGTACCTCGACAATAATCATTCATGGCTGTACGAAATCGAGTTGGTTGTTCCAGGATATTATTTAATTGAAAAATAATGGTTAGTTGGGTTTATTATAGATAGAAGTACCTACTTTTTTAACTCGAACAAACGTTATCCTTCATGAATAACAAATGATAATTAATTACAGAACTCTTGAACTTTGTGGCCCACCATTGGGTGGAGTCTACATCCACAGTACATGTTCCACGTCACATGTATATGCAATATTGATTCGCCGAACTGTAATGTACAATGTACAATAAAGTTTATAAAAAAAAAAAAAGAACTCTTGAATTCGCCGCGTATTTAGTAACCTGTAATTGCCCGGCTGGGTACAGTACTCGATTAAGGGCTTTCCTGGGGGAAGCATGAGGATAGGCACTGACGACAGAAAAACAGCGATCTATGCAGAAGGGGCATCTTTACAGGTATTTGAGTTGATTCCGAACTTCAGGATTTTTTGAGGCCACCCCGAGCATTTTACATCCCGCCGTTTGTTCACACTAAGGCCATGAAGATTGCACCCAAGAGCTTCGCCGATCGTGAATCATACACTATACATCCAGCCCGGATATCATTGCTAGGGAACAGCCCATTGTAAGCATGGCTGAATGAAATTGAGTTTGTTTGTTCCATGATGTTGTTGATTTTGTCGAAAGGTTTTTTATTTGAAAAAATTTGGTTCGGTGTAAAGTAAAGTAAAGTAACAAGCCATTCCAGGCTGGGGCTTTTCGTCCGACTGCCCTGGTAGCGTCGCGGACGTGATTAGCTGTCCTCCAATGAGAGGATCAGAATTCGACCTTATCATTTTGCTCTTTACTTGGCGGCTCATTGCCTCGCCTTGAGTGGAGAGGGGGTTCGCCTAACAGCTGCATGGGTCGTCATACTTGGACGCGTCACGGCGGTCACCCATCCAACTACTAACCACGCTCGAGGTATC